>CM062294.1:180799078-182183336 GCA_031216915.1 Pictodentalium vernedei
TACAGTGGAGCATCAGTGCACATGCAGCACTTGCGTCTCCTAGGTGAGTCCAAAATGGGACCAGAATATTGAGACGTGGATTCCACTCCCATCCGTACTGTGATGGGTCTGGCACACATAAGTGTTTCTGCAGAGCACGATGCCAAATGAAAGATGACACAAGAATTACCCTTTTTACATGTTGATACAGAGCTGCTTTGGTGGGCGGGATGTTTTCCATAGACTTAAGGCCATGTGTGAACATATGCCGTCTCGCATCATTGACACGTGTACTGACACAACTGTTACTGTACATCTGTATGGTGAGTTTTTCGATATGCTGCATATGAGGGGAATCCTCTGAAAAGACTTGCGGATTCTCAGTCAATTCTATCATCATTTCAGTTGATGCGGGAAAATTCATCCATGCATTCCATCCTGTCTTCTTCCCAATGCCGAGCATGCTGGATGTTACATCACAACCTGTGAAGGCGTGGAAGAAAGTCAGGGCCTTACAGTAATCAGGTCCAAGTTGTGAAGCTATCTCATGAATTGGCATATCTTTATATGCCTTTCCAATTCCAAACCCAATCCACAGCTCACTGAGTCCAAGGTCACGGAATGTTGCGAAATGGTGCAAAGACAGAATGACGACATCAGAATCAACCGTGCGAAGAAAAGCTATTTTGTGACCTTGTGAGACTGCATGGTTGAGATGAAGCATCATGCGCGTGTCTGCTTCCTCGTGGTTCGATGGAGATATGTCACATAAGCTAACATCCTTATTGCATAGTACATATTCTCCTGATGTCGTTAACAACTGGTACTCGGATGTTGATGTTAATTTCAGCAGTTCAGCAGACAGGAACTTGAAAAATTCGTCTTTATTCTCACTAACTTTCAAGAATGCCTGCCAATTCTTCCCTTTAGGTAAAGGGACGTTCTCGGACACCCGTATCAACCTAACTGCTGTCTCACCGAGGCGTTTTGCTCGCGTCTGATTCTTCAAACTGCCTTCGGGGTAACAGTCATAGATCGCATCAACCCTTGTGGTGTTCGTGTTAATCAGAGATTCGATGTATGGCAATAATTGCAATCGAGCATATTCTCCAAACAGATCCGCTTTCTGTGGTTTGATTACATGGACTACAGCAGGCATATCCAAGATGACAACTGAAGCTTGTCTAGCTGCTGAATTCTTCCCTTGTGCAGGAATAGCTGGTAAACAATTGAGAATTTGAGATTTTGTCCCACTCCGTAGCTTACCTCTATCGGATAATGCTGGCGGATCACGTGCATTCTCGTGCATGAAAAACTCATCCATGTTTGAATCAGGCCGGGCTTGCAGTGAAACGAACATCTGGGTAACTATTGCGGCAGTTGCTTTTCTTGACATGAGTTTGTCTCGGCCTTTGTCCAGGTTGGCTGGGGGTGGGTTAAGGAAGGTATATATATTTGCCTTGGGAATAACATCATTCAGGGGTACGGTGCATTCCACAAGCCTTTCCTTCAAGAAAGTGGAATATAAATGCTTGCCCCTTTCGGGTAATGACCGTAAACTCTTACTAACTTCGGGGTCCATATATTCACCAGTATCTAATGTCACCAGCTGACCACTAGTTTCATCATAAGGGTTGATAATGAGTCCCTGATTCACCAGATCGAGGAGAGATTTCAATTGATTCAGAAATTTTTTCTGCTCTGATACCGAACTTTCCGGGTGTTCCGTGTTATCTGATGATGTTGTGTGGAAACTTGCATATTCATACTCATCTATAACACGCAGAACTTCTGACCTTGAAAGCTCAATAACGACTTTCTCTTCAGCCTGGCCATAGAGACCTTTTGGACCACTGTCTTCTTTGAGTAGTTGGATACTATGTTCTTGGCTCTGATCTAAACCCATCATACTGAACTTCCTCTCACTACGCTGGACCACAAAATGGCCTTCCATGAATTTGTTGTGGATTGAAGGATGCCGCCTGGGTAGCTGAGACATGTCTCTCAGAAATACGGGGACCCACCGACAATAATTTGTATGTCCTAGGGCAAAAAAGTAACTGCACAACTCATCGATAGAACACAGTGTACCAGGCCAGTTACCGATTCGTTGGTTCCGAACGAATTGACAGCTTGTCAAGAGAAAGTTCCGAACGATTTCACCCCAATAGCGCGCAGTTGGAGATTGTGAAAGAATCCTCTGTTCCCACATTTCAAATGACTCATGGGGCCCAGTCTGCTGACAGTAAATCTCATAAGCATTCTTTCTGAGGATCTCAAGCCAAGCTAGAGTGAGAAGATATGCCTGTCGCGTCCTCTTGACATGTTTCCCACCAAGTAGGGATGATGCTACACCGGGTGTGAATATCTTTGCGAGGTGAAACATTCGCTCCCAACCAGAACCACCCATAAGCTTACCACCAGCTTCTTGGGTGCACATTTCAAGATGCAGGAATCCAATCATACACACCATTCGATCCTCACCTATCTCCTCTGGGAACAGCCATTGACATTTTTTCTGCCTGGCATACAACGGACAGTCACCTTCAATGACAGGTATCTGGCCGGGGTTTACGAAAGCAGTAGCTTCCCTGACCACATACATAGCATGCTTCTGCATACTGAGTGAGTCCGCTTTCTGCTCACTGAAAACAGGGAATACCCCAATAACTGCACGAGGTTTGACATTGTCTTGATCTTCATGTTTTGAAAAGAAGCCTGAAAAGGTCACAGGGACTTCATCAAGCTGCCAGCTGCCATCAACCTTCCCTTTATTGCTGATCTGTGACACATGAGACAACCAGTCATTCTCTCCCACGTTCAAATCTGCATATTCATTGGGCCGTACATTACATTCATCTGGAGATTCAAGCCTGATGTCCCCACCAAAGTCTTCAACGAAAGGAACAAATGCATAGTCGTCTGGGAGTTCAATTTGTGTGTCTTCTGGAACATCTAAACTCAGTGGTGGGGGATCAGTACCCACATTGTCCCTGCTCAGTTGACCAATGAGTGTGATGGACGTACCATGCATATCAGATCTACCAGATACATCAATGTTATCAGTGGTTCCTATCGAGAAAACATTACGTTTGCAGTTAGCTGGGACTACAACACCTTCGTTCTTGAACCGCAGTGAAACAGCTCTCGCGAAACTCCTGCGAACATCCATTACGCGATCATAAGAGACAGAGAGTCCCATTTGATGAAAATCTCTGATAAGATTTTTCATACGATCATGGGCATGCAACTTCAAACCCACATAAAGAGGCATTGGAGTTTCTCTGTCACGTCTCTGGTGAACATTTTGTGCATGTTCGGAGCGTTTCGCTGAATTGCTGATCAACATCTGTGAAATAGTACAAGCCACTCGAGTCTTGGCATTAACAGTCTCATCATCGCCTAAGTTCTGTATACTACATGTGCCCTCAAGTAGAACTCTAAGAAGAGTCAGGAGTGAGTTGGGTACAGGCTCGCTCAAGCAATAAGATGAAAATGATCCCGTGAAAGGAGCTTGAGATATGAGTATGTGTTTACGCAGAAGAAGACCCACATCAACTATCTTTTTTGCCTCTTCCTCAGACACTATACGAGTTAAAGATTCGGACAACAAGGAGCCAACTCGAAACCTACTTGAAATAAACACATCTCTACCCTGTGTGAAGGCGTCCCAGCCATCGCCCAATTTCTGCAACAAATGTTCTTTGAATCGAGTGGAATGTATTTCTTCACTAAGCCAATCAGAACCGACTTGCTTCAACCTCCGACTGTACAGATTCTTGAGATCGACAAGCTTCATCGCGGAATCGTTGTGTTCAACAAATGTTATGAGCTCTGCCATAACGAGAGGGTCATAGGGCAGGCCTGACGCGGAATGTTCGGCGTTCTTCGACTTTTTAGATTTAGCCGCTCGTGCTTCATTGGCAAGCTTACAATAACAGGTTTTGTGATAGTAAAGATCACTAGCAGCGGAATCAAATGCTGCATTGACCCGAGAAAAAACAACCCAGTTCTCGGCTTCCTTTGCCATAATTTTGAGTTTATTGTTATCAGACATTGATCTGCAAATAGGCTCACTGCTGTCACCTTCGCGTTTGTGACAATAAACACACTGGGGCAGTTTCCTGTCACAGCCAGATTCAAAACTTGTCCGTGTTCTTTTAGGACTCAGCGTGGAGCAGGATGCCACTGCCTCATTTCGCTCTCGCTTGTGTAGCACGCGCTGTACGATGTGAGTCCGAATACTGTCACGGCATGTCTTATGATATATTGCCTTATTCGTCAACAGTGACATCGACATACACTCATCACTCTCTCTCATCAAACAATCAATGGTCAAATTATATGGAAGCTCAACGCCATTATCTAGGAAGCGCGTTATGTCTTCCTCAATAGCTTTATAGGCGTCATGAAAACGAGATTCTCTATACGGACGCATCAATTTCTTGGAACTGTCTTGCTGGCAAAAGCAACAACGTTCCCAGTCAGTACTAGTCCGTACACGAAGAGGATTCTCACTCATTCTGTGAATGATTTTTGTGAACAATCGCGTTCTCGAATTAATTTCGACAGACAAATCAGAATTGCTTGCGGAATTACGCCAAACAAGAGATTGTATGGCAAAGAGACTGCTTCATAAAGAGCGTTGTTTCTCCGGGATCAGCGTCATTCAGGTTTGCCTGAATGACGCTGATCCCGGAGAAACAACGCTCTTTTCAAGTTCCAAGAAATTGATGCGTCCGTATAGAGAATCTCGTTTTATTCTACATCATCTCCCACGTCTGTTTCCAACACGTGCGTGGATCAGAGTTCACTTTCGCGCCCTTACAATCGGATGTATAGTCGGTAGACCGTCGAAAAGGAGGTTCCCTTCAGCCGCTGGCGGCCATTTTGGATTGTGCCGCTACTGGTCGCCACCGGTCGGTGTCAACTTGTAGCCGATCGTTTTTGAGAACCTCATAGCCTACACTAACAGTGTGCCAAATTTCAAGAAGGTATCACCAAGTGCACAATTCACCTGTATGTGACGAATTCCTCCCCCGCTATATGTATATCCACATAAGTGTATGTGAGTGTATTTGTGTGTGTGTGTTCTATCTTCCTATATCACGCGTAGATGTCTGTTTCGGCCAGCTCGTCTCGAAACAACTCTTCTCTCTCCATGTTTCCCAGCTTCACTCCCTTCAGAATTTTCCCTTAGATTGGGAGCCACAGATGTAACCAACTACAGGGTTTAGTGCACTTCTGTTGGTTACATAGCCTCACTGGGAAACAAACAGTTGGAGAGGGGAGATGCTTTTTCCGCCTGATCAACCTCTAATTCCCGCTGTGGAAAATAATTTTGCATTTGCTTATTTTAGACATTTTATGACTAATTACAGATTTCCTATCCTGAGGTCAATCATAAGAAGCAGTCTGAAACGGTGTTGTTACCTGGGGGATGTCAAGTACACAGCCAATCTGTCTATGGCATCCCCCGACAGTATGCATATCAGTTGTCGTCTTCTGTACAGAATTACTTAGTTATTAATTATTGCTTGTAACATACCTGCTGTATAGTCTGCTGATGTATCTATACATGTATACTGTCGAATAAATTATCTATCTATCTATATCTATCATAGCCGTAATCAGAATGTCAGCCAGTGGACCTCCAGGTTCGTTTATGAGGCCAATTATATCAAGTAAAATAGTCTGTGTCCCAGATTAAGCCACAGTCATTAGCATTTACTTCATACATCAACAAGGTGCAACGTTACCGGTATCCCCCGCCAAGGGGGTTTCTATGTTGGAAAATGCGTGAAAAGGCCCATAACTCTAAAACAATGGAAAAAACCTTTTACTTTTGAATATCCATTCCCACATAGTGGTCTATCAGCACACCAAAGATCATTTAAATCAAACATCCACTGACTGGGATATGAAGGTCTAAAGTTGTCATTGGCGGACGAATAAACGGAGGAACGGATGGACGGACGGACGAACGAACGGAACCCATTTCTATATCCCTCGCAAAACTTCGTTTTGGCAGGGGTTAATTAATATATAGCATTTTTTTTAAAGCAAAACATAATAACTTTTGTTACCCTGTATGGTAACAATATGAACACTTAAAAACCCCAAACCAGGTTCACTCTTGGAAAAATCTGTTAAGACAGATCTTAGCCAATGCATTCAATATTGCAGCCCAAGTATATACATATTAGACATTTTGTGTTACCATCAAAATGTATTGGAAGTCTAGATGTAAAAACGCAGCTGTTGTGTCATACACACATCGCATTTGTCAATGCTTTATGGCTTTTTGAATGTATGCTACACGTGGATTGTAATGATAACACAGTTTGAATAATTCCATGCATTGTTATCCAACATGAGTTTGCCGTGAAATTGATTAATTCTACATATAAGTTATCTTCAGTGGTCCAGGCAATTCGTCATTACGTCACTGATAGCACAAGAATAAAAATAGGCTACACAACTTGGAATATTCAAGGCTTTTCCAATAAACTGAACAACACTGAGTTTAAAACAACGTTAACTCGTGACGATTTCATTACTCTCACGGAGACTTGGCTCTGTGATGGGACCGAATTAGATCTACCAGGTTACACGAGGACCGATCTCTGCCGTGGCCAAGCCCCGCATAAGAAGGGTGGAATTTGTTTTTATTTCAACTCTAAATATGACGAATTTAATTGTAATACAAAATATATTGGCGACATTGCTCTCTGGGTTGAATTTGAAGGTAAAATGTTTAATTTACCATCAAAGATCATTTTTGTATTTGTGTACATTCATCCCAGTAATTCGACTTATTGGAAATCGAAAATTAATTCTGATGTTTCCGCATATTCGGTTCTAGAGCAGGCGTCACCGAGCAGTAGTCCTGAGGATATGTTGATTTTAGGAGGGAATTTCAACGCTCCAACTGAAGGACAGCCGGATTATATTGTGGGTGACAACAACAAATACATTCCTTTGCCTCAATCATACACTGTTGACTGCATAAAAGGCAGGGAAAGTCTTGATAAAATAACAAACACCTTCGGGAGACATTTACTCGAGCTGTGTCAATTAGCAAAACTAAGAATTGAGAATGGCCGCCGCTGCCTCGGTGATAGATTAGGCAATGTTACCTCATACCGGTACAACTGCGCAAGTATTGTCGACTATATAGAGATTATTACCATTATGTGGATGTACAAAATATGTATCCGAGTCGAGTTCCGGGTTCTAAGGGCAGATCACGACGAGTCGTCTTCGACTCGTCGTGATCTACACTTAGAACCCGGAGCGAGACTCGGATACATATTTTGTACATCCACATAATGGGAATAATCATTTTATCTTACAATATATTGGGGATAAGTAAAAAATGTAGACGAATATATAACGAACCATTTATTCGTACGGATGAACAAAAACAAAAAAATGGAACTCACGCGAAAGGAACATGCTTGTATCCTACCCCCTGATACAAACATCTGTATCAGAGGGTCGGATATACGACAGTTGTGGAGTTAATACAGACAACATACATGTTGATTGTAAGATAAATCACAATATCAGAAGAGAACTTTCCGGAAAAAGATTATTTCTGCATAAAAGGGCCGACCGTTTTCTCGGGTCGCTGACAGCTGATACTCCACCTTGAATGTACTGACATTGCTGGTAACTGCAAGGCGAGCAAGTATCATTACAATAGAAATCCGATCCCTTCGAGGTGGACAGAACAGAGAGCCGCACGTGCCAGATTAATTCTAACACGAGCGGATATGCCCTCAAATATTTCACATTATCGAATGAAGCCGTACCTACCGAACCACGGGGGGGGGGGGGAGGGGGGGGGGGGCACAAAGAAGGACGCTGCTGACTGGTTGAGTATTCTTCACTCTGTTAATAATTTTGCTTTTCGACGAGTTCAACGGACTAGCCGAAAAACAACCCCGAAAATGAAATGAGTCGACCACCGGTGCAAAGACTTGAAACGCACGATGGAAAGTAAATCTTAATCCTAACGACAGATCACTTATTGTTAAATTTTGCACTGCGAAGAAGACTTATAAGACAGAAGTGAAGTACAAATAAAAAATATTTTACAAGAATCTATGTGACCTACTGGACGACTTACAATGTAAGGAGCCAGCTAGTTACTGAAAAATTATAAAACAATTTCGATCTGGCGGGTCTGACATTAACAGTCTTGATCCAGACACCGCTGTTCACCTCTTTGAAAGAATTTTGTCCCCAGCACAGAACGCTGAAATTTCAACTATGCCGCCCGCTCCTTCTCGAACCTTGACCCAAGTATTAAACTGCGACATAATATCCCAGGAGGAAATCCGGAAAGCACTCCGACAAATAAAAAATAAAAAGTCACCAGGTCCCGACAATATATCCAACGAACTTTTAAGAACTGTAATTCCCAACATCCTAGACGAAACGGTCAAGTTGTTTAACCGAGTCCTTGAATCTGGTCATTATACAACTGAATGGAGTAAGTCAACCCTAACGCTACTGTACAAAAATGGTAACTGGCATGACCCTAACAACTACGGAGCCATTGCAGTTAGCTCTGCTGTCAGGAAATTATTTAATAAAATTATAAATAACCGGATAAATAATTTTATTGAAGATAACCGGCTTACAAGCGACAATTTGGATTTTGTGAGCACCGTAGCACGGTTGACAGTGCATTTGTTCTAAAAATATTTTAATCACTGCAAACGAGAAAAAAACTCCATATGCAGCCTTTATGGACTTCCGGAAAGCCTTTGACACAGTTCACCGGCCACTGCTATTTAACAAATTACGCAAATACGGCGTAACTGGTAAATGGCTTGAAATTTTACAGTCCTTGTATATACACATCATGCTATTATCTTACTAAAACCGCCATGGGTCTAGGCCCGCCTCTACTATCCACAATTGGGGTTAGGCAAGGTTGTGTGATCTCCCCAACCCTGTTTAAAGTATTTATAGATGACATTCGTAACATCTTTACTGGAAAATGCGACCCCATAGTTGTGAATTAAGTGCATAATTCATCTATTATTTGCAGACGACTTAATTATGTTCTCAAGTACGCCTATCGGATTACAAACGTGTTTTGAAAAACTGGAAATATACTCGAGGAAATAACCATCTGAGGGTAAACACCGAGAAACCTAAGTGCTTAGTATTTTACCCCAAAAGGTACAAGGCTCCCCGATTTTTACTTTGGCTGACGAAACGTTGGAGATTGTACCAAGCTATTCTAATCTGGGTATAACCTTTTCTCTTAATGGGAAATTTGGGGAGGCCCAGCGTGCTTTAAAACAGAAAGGGATGAAAGCACTTAACAGTCTTTCCAATTCTTTTAAGAGTAAACACCTCCAGTCCACTGCTATAATGTCCAAATTATTTGATCAATTAATAAAACCCACATTGCTGTATGGCAGGGAACTTTGTGACACAGAGTATAATCCTGCAGAGTGGGATAGACTCCCCACAGAGGCTGCACACATCCAATTCTATAAAATGATACTCGGTGTTAATAAAAATTCTTCCAACCATGTCGTTCGAGCTGAACTTGGCAGATTCCCACTTTCTCTCGAATGCATCGTCAAAAAGTTCAAATTCATGGCCAGAGTTCACTCTGCAACTCCAGGTACATTGCTCCATGGTTTATTGAAAGAGCAGAAATTAACAACGGAATATAGCGGATTCCGTCAAATGTTGGAAGGTTACAATATATCAACGGCTGCAATGCACGACAATAAATCCGATAAATTACATGAAAATTTAACAAATGTTTACACAATCTACTTCAATGAATACCTTAACAATGACAATAAAAAGAACGGTAAAAATAAATTGCGTACTTATCGCACCTTCAAAAATGACATTAAATTTTAGCCCTGTTTAGCTTACTCAAGAACAAAGGAAGCTCAAAATTTGTTTACAAGATTAAGCATTAGTAATCATAATTGAGCAATTGAAAAGGGGAGACATATACAGCCGCCAATTACCTTCAAAAATAGGATTTGTAACGCTTCTGGTGTCTGTAAGGCCGCCGGCGATGTGGAATCTGAGATGCATTTTGTAATGGACTGCCCGGCCTATACAAACATCAGAAAACAGTTGTTTGAGGTAATTAACAGGGACAACGCGGACTTTTCAAATGTGAGCAAACAAGATAAATTTCAATTTCTTATGAAAAATGATACGCCCTCATTATGCCACTCCATCCGCAACATAATCCTGCTGTTCTTCTGGGAAAATAGAAACAATAACTGCAAATTCGCAGGTCATTAAACTGACATATGGTCTTGATTGCATATAGGTATATGTATGCTACATTAGTCTTGTCAATATTCAAATTCGTTATTTTATTTGTTATCAGTTTATAACATGTATAATCATATCATGTTTCTGTTAACTCCTTGTGCAATCTCCTCTTTGTAGATGTTATTTTTGCTTGAATAAACTACTACTACTGCTATAAGCGGCAGACTGCCATGTGTTTACTGAATGCGAGGTGAAGGCTCAACTTCCTAACAGGCGACAGATCTGACTCTTTTGACCTGTTCAACATGGTTTATGGGCAATATTTCCACAGACGCAATATTAGATTACAAACACTAAAGATAGGAATAATCATAAAGCTTACACTGGTACAACCCGGTGCTTCATTAATTAAATTGTGCTGATGAGGATTTTTATTACCTGCTAAACGTAAGCGTAGAGATCACTGCACACACGTTGATTACGACCAGTCCACGTCGACTGCACTGTGCAGCTGTGAAAATGCATGCAGGCGAGGTATGAATCGGTAACTTCAAATACATTCTTCAAAATTAAACTCCATTTTTTCACCTTTGATTTGTTTCATATTGCTAATCAGTATTTCAGAAGAGTGTAATCTGTTAAAAATTCGAGGTACTGGGTACATTTATGTTACCCAGGCTATTGGAGAGACGTTTTTTGCGCCTTATCTCAAATAGCAGGACGTTCAACAATCAAAGCCGACTTGTCTGTTTTTACATTATCCCTATGTACATCGAGTTTGAGTTGCTCAAAATAGCATTAAATAGTTTTCTCAACAGATTTACACAGAACAAATCTTCGTTGTGTGTTGGCTGAATTGATTCATGAAATTTCTCACCAAATCCTCTGCCCCTACTTAAACAGTAGCGTTTGCTTTAGGACACCAACTGAGTTGTATTGTTTAAAATCTTATTTATCAATGAATTTCCAGCTAAAAGTCTACGAAAAGTCCACAACTGGATAAACGGTTGCTGCTGCCAACCAGGAAAAATAAAACGCTGAGTTGTTAAACATGGAATTCATCACCCGATTATCAACAAATACACTTCTTTCAGGGTGGAATCCCACCAATATTACTATTCACACAATCCACACAGCTGGTAACTTCAGGAACAAGTGAGTGAAATGTTGCTCGGAATTGCATTTGCGTATTGATTTCCACCACATGAATAGTGATACATTGTGGCACGAATGCATATGTGAATACTTCTATTCACATTATTTATTATTTACTCAACTTCCATGAAACTCGGATTCTAGTGAACACAAAACTGCTGAGTTACCGTGGATTGCAATTCCTGGCTAAACATATAACACAACGAAATTGGATCAGTGTAACTGGAATGTGACGATTTACACAGGGGCGGACCGGGTCAAGTAAATTTGCCTGGAAATGTACCATGGGGGCCCGGGCCAGGACAAAATTATGATCGTTCCAGCTAAATAAAAAACGCGGCCTCTTGGCATCTGAGCGATCAACGGCAACCCACATTGACAGCATTTCGATGGCATTTCTGTGTCATCTTTGTCGTTCATTTTTAAAAATGGTTGCACTAAAGGGGGTCCGGACTCACCTGGGCGACCATAGTTGGTAGACCATAGAACATTTTAATTTTTCGAACCGGAAGAACGCTGTTCTCCTTGCATCTGACCGACTAATGTCAGACTAGACTGTTAGTATATCGAAATGCTCTCCAGGTGGACTGACAATGGCAGCCCACATCGAGGGCATTTCGATAAACCGACAGTCTGTGCAGCCAGATCTATTTCGCCTTTTGGTCATTTTCACGAAATATCATGCACCAACTGGTGTTGGTGTGCATGAAATGGGGGCGGGGGGGGGGGGGGGGTGGCACGTAATATGGCAGGTGGACCCACAGGGAATTTTCCCGGTGGACCATACGGCCAGTCCTCATCTGGACATTCCACTTTCCCTTCCTCGGATTGACTGCGAGGTTCTATACTATTTCCGATAATTTTACCTATCTAGGTTTAAAAAAATCGAGTACTATTCCAGCGCACTGTATATTTTTCAAAAAGACGTAGAATATTCTCGCCCCTTTAAGCGATTGTTTTTCGGAATTCTGATTTTGTAATTTCAAAGAGTGAAAATTCCTGTCTTGGGCAAGTCCACGACATCGGCAGATACGTAGGATTAGAATAGTATAGCACGTATGAATCGACCCTTACTACCGAAGCTTTACCGCAGCCGCTAGTGTTAAATCTCCATTCACCTCGAGCTTTTGCAGGATCAGATATGCGAAATGTTTTGCGCCCCATACAGCTTGACCCGGCAAGTGGTATACGTACTGCATATAAAGTATGTTATGTGTTGTTCATGTATGTACATGGTTGTGTGGAAAAAGTATAAGTATGTGATGGATGATTTATGGAGAGTTTTCTGGAAACTTTACCCAGCGAAACCAGTTTCGTTGCTAATGGCGTTGGGACGCCATTGTGCACACGAAACGTCAAAGAGAGGTTGACCATTATTTTGTCAACTGCACAATCCAACATTATGTTGTTCGGACCAAGGTGTTTCGAAATCCTTTTACTGGACTGATAGGTTGTGTAATAGGGGTGGTATATACCCTTGGTACTACTGGTCTGCCGAATGCTTTGTATTATACTATGACTGTTATAGGTAGTATGCACTGCTATACCAGGCAGTATTGTGGGGTAGCTGTGGGGAGGGGGGGGGGGGGTAATAGATGGTCGCCTAGTGCGGTAATATATGAAGTACGGTCCGTACGCCTGCTGCTATTGATTCGCTCAGGGAATTATATTGTCCTACACTTGGTCAGGGACGCCAGAGCCGTGGGGGGGGGGGGTGCGGGTGGGTGGGGGTGCGGGTGCGGGGGTGGGGGTGCGGGGGTGGGGGTGGGGGGGGGCTGCTCTGTCTGATAAACGACCAAGCCTAAATATGTTGATAAACGACCAAGCCTAAATATGTTTCGACGACATTCTTGTATCCAGTTTCCGCGAGAAATGTCAGTCACTGTCTTGTGTAACGGTTAAGGGGGGATAACCCAAAAGGACATGATCGATTGAAACATTAGCATGGTAGGCTCCCTTGTTTCAGAAGGGAAGTAATATAGTCATATAAACAAGCAGATGACGCAGAATCGCAGATCTGTTCGAAAACAAAGTCCATCGAAAAGTATTTCACAAAAACTGCGCCACAAGCTGTGTCTAGCGAAGAAATTTCTGACTGTCTAGAAAAATCAAATACTCGCAGAATATTTTCATCAGAATAGAAACTTCCTGCTGAAACCGATAAGAAAAGTCAGAAAGGTTGAAAACAATGATCAATGCCATGAATCCTCCGTGCCCGAAAAACCGAACCAGCCAAGTAACTTCCCGTTCCCGAAGAAAATCTACGGCAAACAGAAGTGCTCTTTTCAGAGGGCTTGGTTCAAAGACTACTCTTGGCTTCATTATGATGAGACTAAAGCTCCTATACAGTTCCTAGGAGCTTGAAACTCCTATACAGTTCCTAGGAGTTTCAAGCTCCTAGGAACTGTATAGGAGCTTGAAACAAATTTCAAGGAGCTTGAAATTTGTTTCAAGCTCCTATACAGTTCCTAGGAAATTGAAACAAATTTCAAGCTCCTAGGAACTGTATAGGAGCTTGCAATTTGTTAATAAACTCAATTTTTGACATGATGTGAAAAATATACGCAGTTCGCGTTTGATAAGATTATGCCCCCCCCCCTCCCCCACACACACACGGGCCTGTGTGAGGGGCATAATCATATCAAACGCGACTGGCGACTTTTACTTGATAACCCGCACATTCATTCAAGGGACGTACAAAGAATGACGAATGATGTGTAGTAACAACACTGATAATCAGATATTTTGACGAGAAACCAAGAAAGTCCTCATACAGAATATACATGCTCGTTTTCACTACGAAACAGGTCATACGCGTTGGAAATCCTGTGCCCTGAATTTCCCAAAGTTCTTGAATCGGTTTTCGTTCAAGCTAACGAACTCGTTGGCGACTTTTTTTCAAATTCAGCAACTCGAGTCTCCTCTTGTGCGAGTTCAAGACACAAATGTTGTTAAATCTCTCTTGTGACATCTGCGCGCGGAGCCACGTTTTTATTCTCCTCGCGGTAGAGAAAGATCTCTCTCCAGTGGCGCTGGTAGCTGGATTAACAAGAATGAGTTCGCGATAATAGTTATTATATCGTGTAACTATTACACGATATAATCGTGTAATAGTTACACGATATAATAACTATTATCGTCCCTGTTGGTATAGATAGTTTGTAATGCTAGGCCAAACAGTATTGTGGAGTTGGAATGGGGGTAATGAATGTTTGTTTAATGACGTAGTATATCGTCTACTGCCTGTACCCCTGTTGGTTTATTGTTAGTCAGTGGTACTACTTACCCATCGAATGCATTGGGGTGATGTTATTGGTAGCGCGTAATGCTGGGCCATGCGATATTGCGAGGTAATGCTTGGTAGCTTAAAACCGTGGGATAGGATGTACGGTTTGTACCCCTGCTTGTCTATGTTAACCCTTATACTATCTATCCACTAAGTCGCCATACTTCCCAACAGTTAGTATAAGTAATACGTAATGTTCGACCATGCAGTCTTATGCTTAGTTGCCTGGGATAGTAGTATAGGAAGAACTCTAATGGTACAAGCCAATAATGGTGGTAGAATACTATAATATTGGGTGACGACACTAGAACTTGATCATACGACAGATGATGGTGACTATATGTAAGTCAGGAGTAACTGTCTTTGACACGCGTGGACCACGGGATGGTTCAGAAGCAACTAGCCAATGAGGTGTAAGGAGTGATGACTGTCATCGAAAAGGTATTCTCCAGAAAGCTATTCCCCAAAAGGTATCGTTCAGTCGGTATCCTCCAAAAGTATATCACCATGTCGTAGGTATCTTCGAATTCCTAGATGAGTCACGGAGTCGTATGTCGATTCACTCCTGGCAATTGCTCTGTATCTAATTTCCTCGTTAAGATGTGAGTCGTTCTGTGTTCGACTGCTAATAGTACTGGAAGAGAAATATGATAGTGATGTGGATCGAGACCGTAGTGGAAGTAGTATAATGATAGGTACTTAGGGCCATGTAGTAGCACAAGTTAGTGATAGAGGAACACTCTATCATATGACAAACTAGTGGTAGCCTATAGGAATTGTATAAGGCTGCGAGGCTGGTAGAACACTATGGCTGGTGAATAAATAGAGGCTGGCCATAGGATATACAGGAGCTAATGGTAAGATTACTAGGAACTGTATAGGAGCTTGGAATCACACTTATGGAATTCCACCTGATTGGTTAGTTAGTTGCAGTAAAGTGGTCTATTCTGACAAGGAAAGCTAAAATAGTAGCAATAAGCTAAATCTGTTCCAATGACCTAGTTCTAACTCTATTGGGGGCAGTTGTTCCTAACATCATGAGTCATATTCCGTTGATCCGTATCATTCAATCATATCACTTTACTACAACTAACGAATCAACCAATCAATCAATCAGATCACTCCAGTCATCTTAGCCCCGCCCACTTTCACATCAAGACGACTGAGTCCAAGTGTCATTTGAGCGGTAACTGGAACAAGTATCTCTGGCCCGACTGGAATGTTATCGAGCAATTGAACCCTCGACCAGACGCTCGAACGAGTGACTCCACATACGACTTTTCGACTTATTTCGGAAAAAAAAGATTCTATAATCATAGACATTGCCCAAAAAGGGATTCCTTAGTGGGATTCCACAAAAGGAATTCCATAAGTGGGATTTCGTAAGAGGAATTTCAATCTCCTACAGACATCCTAGTATTCTTACCATCGGCTCTACATGACTCCTACACATCATATGATCAACCTCTATTGTATTCATAATTGCAATAGCGTAACCTTGTTCTACCAGCATTGTACCATTCCTATTTACTTCCTCACTTCTGCCCTGTGCTGGAGTGTCACACCATTG
The DNA here is from genome assembly GCA_031216915.1 of Pictodentalium vernedei. NCBI lineage: Eukaryota > Metazoa > Mollusca > Scaphopoda > Dentaliida > Dentaliidae > Pictodentalium > Pictodentalium vernedei. The sequence goes on from CM062294.1 coordinate 180,815,341, forward strand.
CTAACACTGTCTTGTGGTACCACTATGGCTCTTGGTACATGTAACTACTGCCACTACGGATCCCGGTTCATATCACTGTCATACCTTTCTTCCACTACAATAATCAGTCGAACACAGTCTGCCTGCTCGAACGACTCGAATCTTATCGAACAAATGAGCTACCGGGCAGCTGCTCACACAAGGGACTCCATGTACGACTATACGACTCCTCGGGGTATTCTGTAGATATATACTTGTGGAGGTTACCCATTGATAGATTCCTTTTGGATGATACCTTTTGGAGAATACCTTTTAAAAGATAGTTATCGCAACACAACTACGATACTACAATCAAAACATCCACCACACAACCACATTACCAAGCATTCCCTACTACACACGGGATAGTACACGTTAGGTGATTAGATGTACTAATGGATAACACTAGACCACCGGGGGTAAATATTGTACTATGTACACCGCATTGTGGCCATAAGTATGTCCACTGGCAAGATATTTATTTTTCTTCAAACTGCAATAGCGAGGCGTCGGAAACTTAATAAATTTCGAGATTTGTTGTTGTTGAGCACTGTCTATTTATAGCAATAATTGCTCCCATAAAATGGTGTCGGATGAGGCACTTTTCTGTAAGTGAACAGTGTGTTTTCCGTGAGTGTGTTTTCTGTGAGTCAATGGCGCAGACAAATATTACGTAGTTTGGGTCATACCTTTAATACGGTGTGCTGTTCTTACACCAACACTGTCTAGCGGCAGTCTCAATTCACTCCACCACATAGTGTACTCCTTAAGTTCGTTTCATTATCTCATCTCGTCATAAGACTTTCCCATCTTGAAGCCACTCACGATTCCGTTTCATTTAATACCACTGTGACTGGCTTCTGTGACGTTGCTGCGGTGACAGTTTTACGGGTGGATGAAGCCGGAGGACCCGGAGAGAACCACCGAGAAATAACGAACAGCTGTCAGCTCTCCAACATCGTAACTCTGAACCGCGGCAGAGGCAGGGTTAGACTGGCTGAAGATATGCACAACATCGACGTGCTGTACGCCTTAGTACACAGCGCCATCGTGCCCCCATGTAGGCAAATCAGAGTACCTTGCCCAAGGACATAACACGGAAGTGGGAATCAGTGGCTGAAATGGTCACCCATCCGACTACTAACCGCGCTCGACGTTCCTTAACGTCGGTGATCCGACGATAACCGGTTACCGCGACTCCCCCCGCGCCCCACTGCCACTGATACCTGCGCCTCTAGCTACAACAAATACATTTACTAGCCCTTCCCACTCTCGTTGGCGTTTAGCTACTTCCACTACAACTAGAGTTTCTATCTATTCAAACTCACATTTCGTAACATCTTGCTTAGTATTCTACTTGGTACGAACGGCTATTCGCGACGGCTGCTGCCTCCTCGGCCACTAGGCTCTAGCATTCTAGCGGCAACCACTGTCAATCCATGTAAAGTCAACCACACGCCCAAGCTGGCACGAGTGTGATTTCTGCCTAGGTACTGGAGGTAGTCCGTTCACCAGAAGTGCGGAAATGTGCCTGTATGCTGAAGTACAATGTTCGTTCATCACACGCAGCATATCATCACACGACAGATGTGCCGAAATGTGTCTATGCACGACAGCATACTGTGCTCAGATCACATGCACTCATTCGCCTTTTTTGCATCCCCGATTTATTCGTTCATATACATATAACTTTCACACTTTACTGACACACTTTACCTCGATGTTTAATGCTTGTATACAAGTTTACAATAAGCCCACCAAGATCTCAAGCCACCAGTCATATTCGTAAACAAATATGACGGTGTTATGGCCTTGAGTCAGTCCTGCGCTTAAACAGTTCCTCGCCAATATTCAGATTCAGATGGAAAACATCACTTAGTCGAAAAAAAAAACGAACCTGAAAGGTTCACTTTTCCGACCAACTGAAATATTCCATCCGATTGACGTTTGATGACATTACTATAAGACCTGTCTGTTTACTAAATATTATTAATAAATACTCCGAGAAGCGGCAGTGTTATGATCACGTCATGTAGTTCAACTACCTATGTTAATAACTTGATGTTTTCAAGGCGAATTAAATACTTTCTGATTCGAATGTCTGTAACTTGAGCTCATAAGAATATCTGGATATCATTGTGCGCAAATGGACATCACATTACATCAAATGTAGTCCGCCCGTAAACTTCACAAAAAGTGGGTAAAGAAAAAACCCATAACAGGGGACTAGGGTCTGAGAGCTTGCGGGCACATATCATTGACGGGATATTTCAAATACGGTTGTTCCTGCCACCAACGTTATTCGTTCGTATGTTTGTGCATGGGCAATACAGCATCTTCATTTAGCTTTCACTACTACTGTCTTCACCGAGCACTTCTATCTACTACCAGTAACAGTTTATACCACAAAGCCATTACTCTTGACATCGTCATATTGTTAAAAATACTAACACTGCGACGATTGAGTACTAGTGTCAGCAGAATGATAACACAATGCTATTCATATCGACATGTATCTCCCAAGACCAAGTTATTATCTGCACTAACGTAAGTAAGACTCTTTTCAGACTAGAACTAACAATATGTTGTTGTTCAATACCTTACAATGTGTGCATAACAAATGCAACACACGCTCACATACATGTGCATAACATTCCGAACTTCGTTGACTTGGCATACAATCATAAGTAATATTCAACTTGAGCACCCCTGAGTTAATTTGAGAGGACATAAGGTAACCTCTGACGTGTAGTTCTCATTGTTTCAAGATACCTATTTGAGTTCTAGGCTGGTGTCTATTTTTGTCAAGTTCGTTCCCTGTGGAAACCATATGCTGGCTTCAGAAGAGAAAAAAATATAGTTTAGGAGAAAACAATATCAACACTCTCCGGTTTGTTTTCTGTAAGTGTGAACAAAAGACTTGACGAATTTAGACGTTGGCATATCGAAACCTATCCATTGTTGTGACAAATGCTGGATCTTCGGTCTTCTAACACATGGAGATATTGATGTTTGATACTAAATATACGTGCGCCAACAACTTTATCTCTTTTAACCCTTTACCCAACATGAAAAGCAGTCGACACTTGCAAACAAAATTCTTGAATAATTAATTTTTTTTTAATTTTTTGTCTCAAAAGCATAGGTTATGACCCCTCTTTGGAACGAGCTCGTCGAACTCGTTCCATGTTTTAAAGACAAGCAATTTAAAAAATAATGACAATTAATTGCCGATTTTTTGTGAACAACGCTGGCCGGTTGTGACCGTTACGCTAGGTAAAGAGTTAAATTAAAAACAAAGTCACCAATACAGCACAAAATACAATTCCGCCATGGCAATTACTTCTCTAAAAGCGTATTGGCAGAGATCTCGCCTTTCTTTCCCTGAACTCGTCGTCTGCGAATTCTCAGCACCAAGCAACGAATCGTAAATGGCTGGACAGAAAGGTATTAATAGGTTTGCTTACTTTTAACCCTTTCTATAGGACTAATAGAGGACGACACTTGCACGAGTATGTTTGAACAACAGGCGGGACATAAACAATTTTCGGGAAGGTATTGCGGGGTGAGAGTGTAGTCCAAGGAGGCGAGACAGATGTTTATTTCACGGTCGTGCAATGTTTTAATGAAGAATTTAAAATCCATATATCAGCAAATATCACATCTGAAATTGTCTGAAATATATTCCTGTCTAAGATACACCATTTTATAGTCCTAGAACCATCGGGGGACCTTGGTGCAGTTGTTTCGAAGTCAAGCTGAACAGTTGTAATCAAACAGTCCATTTGTTCGAAAACTTTTGGAAGGTGCCTGAAGATAAGAGCTACTAAACTCAAAATCAAATATGTTTGTTAATATTATGGACATAATTTGACATCACCTGACGCGACCATTACCTGGTAGAGTGCTGATTATTTTTAGTTGTTACAATTTGTTAATATGTCTTGGCTTTGTTCCAATTTATGGGAGAGTGATTTTAGCCACCCCCTCACCCACATTGTAACAAGGCAAATACATACAGAGTGAATAATGTCATCTCCAAGATATAGGAAGCACATTCACAGAATATGGACCCTTTGAGTTGTGAGTACATTCACTTCAGACAAAAATTCAAAAACTAACCTGAATAATATTTTTCGTAAAAATCTCCGAGACAATGCAGCGATTCTGTAAACGATCGAGGTAAAGGGTATGCCGTATAGTCATCAGATAAGGAAAGCTTGTCGACCTCAGCAGCACGGGACACAGCGGTTTTAACTGATGACAACTGGTTCGTATTTTGCATGACAGTTCACAAATATAAAGCAACGTGAATGGGTGAAGCGGGGGTAGTTCTAATTCTTCAAACCAAGAAAAAAATTTATGGGTCCCTTTCAAAGAAACATACAATAACAGTAATATGATCCCAAGTGGTATTTCCCGGATGCAATCGCGACCGGGTTGCGAAACATTTGCATGCCATGGGCTGAGATTTCATAAATAAAATATTACGAGATCAAGGGAAAATCACAACTAATGAATGTTCTCGACTTTTTCGGACTAGTGTGATTCTATAATGTTATAGGGAGAAAGCGGAAATGGAATGTCGTCTGGATCGCTAATTTCTCCACTTTTGTGATCATAGTATTATAAGTTCTAACAGGGTAATCGTGTTTATTCTTTTATAACTGATGGCAGGCAATCAGCAAGTAATTTAAAAATCTGGTCTGTTGGTTTTAAAAAATAACTGTAAAACTGGAGGCACATAATTCACTTTGACCAGAAAATTCGAATTTGTGTGAAAATGGTGAAAGTATTAGAATTGAACTATATAAAAAGAAAATTTATTACACATCCATTAAATTTTAAACCTTTGTATTCAGCGGAATCGCCACTATGATATGAATGATGCTGTATTCAACGGGTGATATACAAGCCGGAACTTTTTACTGCACCGTTTAGTTACGCTTCGAAAAGTTTCAATATTTCGTTATACAATCATCGACCGTCTGTCGCATAGTGTGAAAATGAAAACGTCCAAAGCAAAATAAAGTCGGTTCACAAAACAATTAGCCAAAAATGAGATAATATTTTAAAAAAAAACAATCATTTCCAACCAGAACATTAACCCAGTCCCGTTGCCGTCTCGTTTTGTGGAACCCATTATATCTAAATTGGTCAACTTTATTTCGGTAAATCTTCGTACACCTTGACATGCTTCGAACTTCTTTTAAAAACGTTTCTCCCAGCTGTTTTGCAAACCTGCACATATTTGTACTTATATTTTTACTAACAGTAATAGCCACCAAATGGTTAGGCGTGAATGGGCTGGTGCCCATTCACGCCTAACCATTTGGTGGCTATTACTGTTAGTAAACAGCGATAGGAATTTCAACAAACACTGGTTCCAAAAAAGGTTGTTTTGTTTTGTTATCGATCCATATGATCAGTACAGCTTCTGTCAAAACAAACTCTTCACCTTTGGGTTAAATTATCGGAATTAAAATTTGTTTATTTAAATGCATTTTAATGCATGGGTTGTGTAATAAACACAGAACGCGATGTGTGTTTGAATCGGTGGGTGTTTTACATAACTCGTTGAAATGGCGTAATCATATTTCGCTCGAGCCGACGGCTCTCGCGAAATATGACTACGCCATTCCAACTCGTTATGTAAAACACCCACCGATTCAAACACACATCGCGTTCTGTCTATTTATGGAGACTTATTTTCGAGAGTAAAATATTTTAAAGAAACCGGAAATAGGTTTTCGTAAACAGCGTTTAAAGATTTTCATACAGGATTCAGATAAAATGTTTCAAGAAACCGGAAATAACTTCAGTGCACTGCATTCAACGTATTCTATAAACGAATCGCGAATAGATATTTTTGACTCTCCCCACTTTTCTGAGTGAAGACATGCATGTATGAATTTTATAAATGCATTAGGAGTTATAAAATGCAATTTCCAGCAACTTTGAAAACTGCACATAATTAGAGCTGGGTGACCTTAGTGACCTGGTCCACAATTTTTAACTTCTTGACTGTTTAGACTCATTGGCGTTTGTCCCAAATCCATCGGTCATACCACGCTTGAGGAATGAGCGTGACCAACTTTCAAAATGGTTAGCTCTGCCCACTTTTCTGAGTGTTTAAATACATGTATGAACTTCAGGAGAGCAGTGGGTGATCTCAATGACCCTGGCCAATCTTCTGATCCGCCATTGAGTTTCGACTCATTTGCTGTTGGTTCAAGGTTCATAGGTCATACTATCCCCGTGATATGTGCGTGACCCGCTTTCAAAATTTGGCCCCGCCCACTTTTTTGAGTGTTAAAATGCATGTATGAACTTCAACAATGCATTATGGGGTCGTGAAACGCGATTTCCAGCGGTTCTGAAAATACACTCAATTGCTTCTGATGGCCTTGGTGACCGTGACGCACATTTTGAACTTTCATTGAGTTTCCACTCATTTGGTGTTGGTTCCAGGTTCACGGTCATACCATGCTTCAGATATGAGCATGACCCACTTTCGACAATTTTTTTTGGCCGCCGCCATCTCTTTTGAGTACATAAATACATGTATGAACTTCAGCAATGCATCAAGAGGTCATACAATTCGATTTCCAACAATTCTAAAAAAAACGAACTCAGTGCCACTGGGTAATCTCAAGGATGTTGGCACACATCTTGAACCTCCATTGAGTTTCAAATGATTTGTTGTCATAGGTCATACCATACTTGAGATATGAGCGTGACCCATTTCTAAATCTTTGTCCCCATCTACTTTTTGAAGTATAAAGAGACATGTATGAACATCGGCACTGCATTAGGGTGTCATACACTGCGATTTCCAGCGTTTAACCTCTATTGAGTTTCGACTCATTTGGCATTGGTCCCAGTTTCAAAGTGAACGCTATGCTTGAGATATGAGCGTGACCTACGATCGAGATTTTGACCACGTCCACTTTTTTGTGTGTAAATATACATGTATGACATTCGTGAATGCATTAGCGGAGAGAGGCAAAAATACCTTTTCTAGCAATTCTGCAAAAAGCACTCAATGACCCCTGTGTGACCTCTGTAACCAAGGCTCATATGTGGAACCTCCATTGAGTTTTGACTCATTTGGTATTGATCCCAGGTCCATAGGTTATACCATGCCTGAGATTGTCGGAACTACTCCTTCTATCAATTACTGTTTCGTTTTAGTTGTGTTTATGTTCCGGATGTATTCCGTGCTTTTGTTGTAATAAAAGAAAAATTTACCAATTCAGTCGTATTTCAATACAGTCCTTCCAAAAGACTCATTTTAGCAGTATATTTAGGCTAGATTCTCACAGTTTGGTCCCTCGGTGGAGAGAGAGAAGCGAATTCGTAATGCCCATCGTGGCCAAGCCCCAAAGCTGTTGAAACAACTCACCAAAGCGATCGATTCGAAGAAACCACTCGAAGCTTCGCTGACGCTCGAAAATTTAAAACTCAAAGCAACGTATCTTGAAAGTGTTGATAAGAACATTATTGATCATTTAGGAGACGAAAATCTCGAAAATTTTGTAATCGAGAGTGATGATTATATCAATGAACTGCAAAAACGTATAACAAAAAGTTAACTTGCAATCAATGAACTCTTTTCGCATCAAGAAGTTTCGCCCACACGACACAATATTCGGTCCAGCTCGAAATATTCTCAAACTGGTTTAAATGTTGACAGTACTACACTAAATGACGACGAGTACATTTGCCTAAAATAAATGTTCCTAAATTTGCTGGCGATCATTTGGAATTTCCTTCATTTTGGGCTGTGTTTGATTCTGCCATACACAACTCATCACATTTATCGAATGTAGACAAATTTACATATCTGAAATGTTAATTAACTGGTGAAGCCAAATTGAGTATTGATGGTCTATCATTAACAAATGAAAATTACGAAAAGGCAACTGACTAGATAAAAAGCCGTTTTGGACAAAATTATACAAGCCTACATTAACTTTCTCACCGAGTTGGATAAGCCACAGGGCAGTAATTTGTCACTATTAAGAAAATTGTGTGACAGCATTGAAAGTTCAGTAATATTTCTCAAATCTCTCGGAAAGTCTTCTGACAGTTACCTGACAGTTACAAAACTATTCTCGTTCCCATATTATGGGATAAATTACCTGGTGAATTTAATCGCAATTTAGCTCGTGCTCATGGAAACCGCGAATGGAAGCTTCACGAACTACGCGAGTGTCTGCAGGAAGAACTTGATATTTTAGAACTGTGTGCGTCATCTCAAAGTCATTCAGCTGAAATTACATTCTCAAAGTCTGAGTCTTCAAAATATTCCGTCACTACCCTTCATTCAACAGCTCATTTAAGTCCACTTCCATCTTCAAAATTCCTACGAGAGTGTATTTTTGCAAGGGAAAACATTACCCCTCAGACTGTTCAAAGCTTAAAAGTCGTGACGAAAAACTTGAATTTGTTAACTGATTAATTGTGTGTTACAACTGGCTTGGGCGACATAAGATTAAACAGTGTCAGTCTGTTAAAAGATGTTTAAAGTGTAAGCAAAAACACCATACCAGTCTCTGTGACTCATCTGTTGAGATTGAAATTACGCAACCTAGACAGTTTCGAACAAGACCCACAACATCAAAACAGTCATCATCTGTGAATAAAATATATAGTGGTTCTAGACAACAAAATTCAACTTCTTCTGACACCGAGTCAAAAAGTTCTACTGTATCAGTTTCAGCACGCACCACGGATGTTTTGTTAAAAACTGCACTCGCGACTGTTTTTGATGATAAACTTGATTTGTGTACCACTGGTATTTTTTTATTCGATGATGGTTGCCAAAGATCTTTTATTTCTGAAAGTTTAGTTAGGGGGTTAAATGTGACACCATAAACAACAGAAACCATTAATATTTCAGCATTTGAATCAACTTCATCAAAAGTGCGTGAACTCGGTTTAGTCAACATAAATTTTCTCTTCACAGACAAGTCTGTTTTGCTAATTTCAGCTCTATTTGTGCCAAAAATTACTTAGCCTATAAAAATGCATTATTCAAGACCATTGTGTCCAATTTTTAAATCTCTACCACTCGCTCATCCAACAAACTACTCGTGCGAAAACTGTGAGGTTTCAATATTGATTGGTAGTGACAATTACTACAAGTTTGTTGAAGCCAAAATTATAAAAACTGATTCTGGCCTAGTTGCGGTGAATTCAAAACTTGGGTTTCTGATATGTGGACGATCACATGAATCACACCAGTCGACAACAACAATGCTCATGTTTTATGTCAACCTGATGTTTCAAACCTTGAAACATTTTGGTCTTCAGAGTCATTTGGTATACTTCCAAAGGAGAGTGATGCGAAAGAAAACTTTCTGGAGAACAGTTGTAGTAACTGAATAAAATTTGTTGATGGGAGATACCAATCAAAACTCCCTTGGTTGGAAATTCACAATAATTTACCTTCACATATTGAAATAGCTTGCAACAGGACCCGCTCAAGTATTCGACGATTATCTCAAAATCGGGAAACGCTAAAAAAGTATCAAAATATTATTCAAAATCAACTTGAGAAAGGTTTCATTGAAAAGGTTGAAAATCCGGGAAAGCTCACTAACAATAAGGTTCCCCCCTTACCTCACCATGCAGTTTTCAAGGACTCGGTAACAACACCTATACGAAAGGTGTTTAAATGTAGTTGTCACCAGTATGACCTTCCCTCCCTAAATTCTTGTTTGAAGTCAGGTCCCTCATTACAAAATAACATTCCAGCAATACTGATGCGATTTCAACTTTGTACCTATGGGGTCATTATTGATATAGACAAGGCTTTTCCTCAAACTGGTCTTGATGAAAGTGACCGTGATGTGACACTTTTATTCTTGTTGAGTGACCTAAATGACACTGAAAGTAGTTCTGTAGTTTATCGATTCAAACGTATTCTGTTCGAAGCAAAGTGCTCACCCTTCATACTTAACAGTACTGTTCTTTACCATTTGAACAATGTTGAAGAAACACATGTTGCCAAAAATATGAAACAAAATATCTATGTTGACAACATTGTAACCAGTTTCAGTGAGCCTCAATAAGTTCTTGAATTCTACAACCAGTCTTGTAAAACTATGTCAGCAGCCAATTGCACATTGCCCAGCTGGTCATCAAACTGTAGTGACAGAGTTCAGCCAAACGTGATATCGTTTATGAGCAAGCTTCAGTAGTGAAAGTACTCGGTATTTGCTGGGATGTTTCCAGTGATCAACTTCATTTTGATAAAAAAAACTAATTTTGTCCGATGAAAGTTCTGTTATAACAAAACGACATATTTTACAACATGTTTCAAGAATATATGACCCTCTCGGTCTCATATCGACGGTGTCCATTCATTTAATTCAAGACTTATGGAAAAATTCTTATGATTGGGATTCCACATTGCCAGAAGAATATCAAAATATAGAAAGTTTCATATTAAATAATTCTAAATATCAATCGAATGAACCTGTACCAGCATGTTTATCTCTGGCTAGTAACACAAAGAGTGTGCCAAAAAGGACAATATTGTACCAAATTCAGGAATTCATCACATTATTGACCTTGAAAAATGTTTCTACACTGAGTAAAGTACTACGAGTGGCGGCTTGGGTACTCAGATTTATCAACAATCTCAAGTATCCTCTTGAATTATCGGAATTGAAACATGCCGAATTGGTGTGGACTCAAAGTGTTCAGCAAACTTGTTTTTCTGATGTTTGTGAGATTTTGTCTAGCAAATCAAAACAAAGGTTTGCAATGTTAGATCAGTTGCAACTATATCTTGCCAACAACAATGTGATTAGAAGCAGAGGCCGCATTCAAAATGCACCACTTGATGACTCTACAAAATGTTCTGCACATTTGCCACAGCTGTTCGATTAGCATTTTGGGTACCACGAGTGAGACAGTTGGTCAAAGCACTTTTAAGACAGTGTGTTGTATGTCGTAGACTAACATGTCGTCCGTATCGTCTACCTAACCCACCACCTCTGCCAGAAAGCTGTGTTTCAGATGTCTTCCATTCTATTAGCTGGTGTTGACTATTGTGGTCCAGTTTCTGTCAAGACTGACAGTGGTGCTGAAAAAAACTATGTGTGTCTTTTCACTTGTGCAGTTACTCGTGCTGTTCATTTAGGACTGACCTATAACCTTAGTACATCATCACTTCTTGCTGCCTTCCGTAGATTTTCAAGAAGAAGATCATTACCACGAAAATTGATCTCAGACAATGCAAGCGCCTTTCTGTCAGCAAATTCAATAATTCAGGATTTACTCAAATCAAGTGAAGTCTCAGATAAACTGTTACAACATGGTGTAGAATGGCAATGTTTTACAAAAAGTGCCCCCCCCCCCCCCCCCCGGCAGGAGGGATCTCATGAACGTTTGGTAGGCAGTGTTAAAGTGGCATTGATGAAAATACTTTATCGTTCAATGGTCTCTCATGAAGGACTTCAAACCATACTTACAGAAATTGAGGCTACAATCAACAATAAACATTTAACATACATCTATGAGGATATTTCAGATGGTGAGGCTTTAACACCCCCTCAGTGTATTTCTAGGTACATCGCCATATTGCCACACCTCCAGTTTTTGATCATGGAGATCATGAATTCTGTTTGAGTCATGATGATCTAGTTCAACGTGCTCGTGTTCGTGCATCACTGATAAATAACTTTAGAAAAAATGGACACATGTTTATTTACTCAGCTTACGAGAATATCATCGTTTCAGTGGTGACAATGGACAAACTGGGGTCGGTTGTTCAAATAGAGGAAGATAACCCTCGTGTGCAATGGCGTTTGGGTATAATTACTGAACTTCATCATGGGAAAGATGGTCACATTCGTTCTTTGACACTTAAGACTTCTGCAGGTGTTACAAATAGACCTTTTTCTCGACTTTATCCCTTAGATGTACATGTATACCTAGTCAAATACAAATGCTGATATTGTTGAAAATACAACTAACAGTACACATGAACCTGATTTCACTATATACAACAGTTCAGAATCCTTGTTGCCAGTTCGATAGCGACGTCGTGCAGCAGTTGCTGCCTTGCAGAAGATTCACATTTGTTTAGGTGGGGGAGGATGATGAACGACAGTCTTTAACAAAACTTTTCGATCATCTACTTTCGATCACTCATTTGAAAGACAAAAAATATTATTCGAAAACTGTTTGCCGGCGGGAGGATGTCGAAACTATTCCTTCTTTCAGTTACTATTTCGTTTCAGTTGTGTTTATGTACCGGATGTATTCCGTGCTTTCGTTGTAATAAAAGAAAACGTGTTTACCAATTCGGTCGTATCTCGACACAGTCCACTCCAAAGACTCCTATTAGCAGTATATTTAGGCTAGATTCTCACAGAGGTATGAGCTTGACACACTTTCAAACCACCCATAAAGACACCCCCCCCCCCAATCCCATGATTATGAAAAACATAGGTGGCCGAATACTAGTGACTGTCTATTAGTATGCTAAAACGGGATATAGGAAGAATGGTATTTGAGTTATCGTGCGGTCAAGGAAATGACTAGAAGATTGAAGACCAGGGGACAATACTATAAAACATTTACAGTTGTATTTTCTATAATTATATTTTCTAGTTATGAATTTAAGTGGGTTGAAATGAACCATTAGCATTTTCAAAGATGTGGCAATTTGCCAGTTGGCAAATTGCCATATCTTTTAAAATACTAATGATTCATTTTACTAAGTTATATTAATTTGTAGAAAATACAATTCTAGAAATATAATAGTAGAAGTTATTCAGTTTGGGTTCCAGAAGAATAAAAAGAAAAAGAAAGAAAAAAGGACTAATAACAGTGCCATAAACATAGGAAATGAAAAACGAAGATGAATTCAAGAGTATAAAATGCGTTTACGAATAAATTGGTAGGTGGGTGTTAATCTAAATAATGAAGTGATTATTGAGATAGCTGAACCAAGAATAGAATAAATGCCACATGTCGACATAAAAGGACCCAGTTACTATTCTAATTCTCCAGCTCGAGTAAAGAAGATATCATTGTCGAGGAAGAAATGGATACGTTGTCAAGACAAGATTTATACGACAAATTTGATGCTCATTTTTACATGGTGCGGAAAGCAACTAAGGCATATCAAAAAGAGGTTAATTCATTTTTATCAGATTGGATGTTTGAGGTGTTTTCTGAAGGTAAGTACAAACGCTAGGGCCCCGTGAAGCTTAGATGATTCAATTAGATTCGATTTCAGTCGCACCGTGTCCTGACAATACTTACGGTTGTAGGAAAGTGAAATATCTACAACTTGAAAAGCGGTGAGATTCGATTCGAGATCGTGTATATTCGAAAACTTCGGCCTGATTCGATTCGAAATTCGATTCGAGCTGAAATTTGAGGTTTGTGGGGCTTGGACCAACTCATTTGTACGTGGCTTTATGTGCCACATCATATCTTATTGGCTCCTTTGATTCTTTAGCCCCTGGAACCCGAGTGGCCGCTTTTCCGGCCAGGGACATGATACGCCATAATGTCATTAAATAGGATGGGGGTTCAGTAAATGTGTGTGGAAGACCAAGAAATATTTTCTACGAGCAGCCAGAGGCTGCACGTTGAAAATATTGTTTGGTCTACCCCACATAATGAATATGGACTCTTCTAATTGCTGCTATTTAACTGGTGTGGAAGATACCTCTAGAGTTCTGAGGGTTAACCTTTTCAAAACAAGTGTAGATAATGTGCATCAACGGAAATGTATCATTCAATGACAACACGACGAATAAACAAAAATAAATGGTGAAGATATTCAGTGTATTCAATTAAATTATTAATGAATCGCCATATAAATACGAAACTGTTTTTGTAGTAAATAATACTCCACTGAACATTACCTTTCGGGAGCTCAGTGTTAAAATGTTTAAGAATTTATACTCACGAACGAACAGTGAAATGAAAGCAAGACATTAATTCACAGGGAGCGATTGAGCACAAACGAGACACCATGTTGTTGATTGTTCAGTTGTTTCCAGTTGGCTAATTCTAGTTGGTCGCAGCTGCAGTCAGCTAAAAGAGAGGAGGTAGCTTGTACACATGTATATTGCACTAGTGGTGATTTAAGTTACAATGCAGTGTTTTTCTACATTGGCGACAGTACAAATCTTTTCCTCTCTCTCCACCTCATCAAACACATTTTCGGAAAAACAACCCTATATCCCCTCAGATTATCACCTCATGAAAAAAATATACTTAAAAACGTATAGGTCGCCATGTGACTTTTGCCTACAAATTTAATGTTTCCTGTTCTCCTGTCCAGTTTCGCACTCTATAAAATAGACCTACTTTTACTTGCCCTCACCCAATTTAAATATGCTCTCACACTTTCCAGAAGACAGTTTTCATCAAAATGTTATAATGTTTTAGTAGTAGGAGAGGGATGAACCGGGCCTGTTTGGGGGGATCTCATGGGGATCTCATATGTGACGTCATAGTCACGAGACCCAGTGGCGCCATGTTGTGTTGTCATGGTAACCCGCGAGAGCGGCCATCTTGTGACGTCATCACCAAAGTGATACGAGAGGTGAGTGCGCATGAGCAGCTCATGTTGTTAAGGTGATACATGTTTCCGTCGGCCGTTTTGTATACTGGAGACCGCTATCTTGGTTTCTATAGTAGCACGTGGTTGCCATGTGACCTAAACCTTTTTATAGGACAGGGGTATGTTCAGAGGGTATGTTCGATTGAATCGGAGTATCACGAATTACGCAAATAAACCCGACAATCCCTCCAAATCACAAAAAAAACGACTTACTACGGATTCCCAATTTTATCGGCTTAGCATGTACTGCTATGGTACCGAGGGGGCGCCCCAGCGTGAGTTCCATTGAATCGGAGTATACTACAGTAGAGTAGCAGAGCCTATCAACTGGAACAGCTTTGCTTATTTTTACTATATTTAACAATTTCTGGTCTATTCTTCTTAGTTCTGACCCTATTCCGAGTACTCTTGTTGTTTCATTTATCTAGATCACTCAATCAGTTCACTTTCCTGGTGCTAACTAACCAATCAGATTGCTTCATCCCCCGTAATCTTTATATAGAGTTATCTCCCCTTATTACAACGACATCCTATACGATTCTCATCACCTCTATATCCAATGGCCACGTCCCTTGGAATCCCTTTTTTGTGAAACGTCTCTGGTTATGGAATCCCTTTTTGGTCGTCTGATGCCGAAACCGCAAACAATGTTATGTCGTTTCACGCCACATATAATTTTATATGAACAAATTCACGAATATCCGCTAGTAACTACTTCGTGGTGTGCACAGTACAGTCGCCGTATACTGGTCGTAATCCGCGCGTGGGAAGTGATGCCGACGCATGCGTTTGCCAGGTACATAAAAGTCATAATCAACAAAATTTTAAATAATGAAACACCGGGTTGTAACCGGTGCTTCATTAATGAAATGTTTGATGATTATTTCTGTAATAAGAGTTGGGAGTCTTATATTATTGCGTCCGTGGAAATACTGCCCACCACGGTATGTTTGTTGTTCAAAACAGTTCTGAAATGAGTCTGCATGTTCTATTCTGATAACACACTATGGCAGAGAGTCTCGACCATCCCAATTCTCTCGTCACAATACTCTCGAATCTCATTTGCTGAATACAAATAATGCAAAAACATGGAATCTTAGCTGCTATTTTTCATTCCTTTTTCTTTTTCTTGGTTTAGTCTTTATTTCGTTTTTTTCTTAGCATCTCGACAAACTGGCACAATCTTTGACCGTTTCGCGATGTGACCATAGAACTATATGTGTGTGAATAGAAGAGAGCCCCGTTTGGTTAGTTATACTCGCACGGGTCGTGTCGAACGTGACGGCCGTTACTTATTTCAAGTTCTTCATTCGACATTCGTTATCAACCGACTTTATTGGTTGATGAAGAATGTGGAATAAGGAACTGGGAATAAGTAACGACTGTCACATTCCCGGTGTTGTGGCGGTAAAACCTGTTACGAAAACGTGCATTTATTACACACTGCTGCGAGCCAAGCAAATGTGTGGACGCCTTGGACATTGTTGAATAAATGAGAGTACAGTGGTTCAGTGGTTAAAGCACTGGACCCCAGTTCGAAAGGTCGAATGCCCGATGATTGGGGAAGGCACTTAATCCCAACTGCCCTAGTGGGGGCACCGTAAAGCTGCTGTACATGAGATGAACCATGCTATAGAAAGTGTCGTTATAATTTAAATCGACATAAACAAATGTTGCCTGAATTATGGCTTCGATCTGAATATTGGCATAACATTTACATGTAAGCAAGTTGTAAGGAATTCCACATGAACCGATTACAGTTGTTCACTGTGGCGCAGTCAGTGCTACATGCATTATGACGTACTCAGAACTTTCAGCAATAGCAAGCTTCTAGTCAATAGATCTTATATCTCACATTTAGAGGGTCTGACATGTACTAACAACTTACAAACTATCGTAGGCACGTACAGCTCACTTCTAAAACGAATCAAATGAACTGAATGAACCCTGTGCTACGTGGCGTAGATACCTTCCACTGATCTCTATACAAATGGATTTATGGAACTGTCATTTTTCACATATAGAAGCGTGTCTCATTCCGCCGCCATCCTATGGCGAATGCTGCTATAAATAAACAATGCTCAATAAAACTTTGTTCTCGTTTTTCAACTCTTCGACGCCTTGCAATCGACGATAACTTTTTTAACCTTTTACCCAAAGTAACGGTCAAAACCTTTATTTTATCGATTTTTTTTTGTCTCAAAAACATAGGTTATGACCCCTCTTTGGAACGATCTCGTCGAGCTCGTTCCAAATGAAAAAAATTAGTTATTCAAGAATTTTATTTGCAAGTGTCGTCTGCTCTTCATGTTAGGTAAAGGGTTAAAACATATACTTTCATGACTGTAAAAAACGAATATATGTTTATGTGCACATCTTTCGGAACAATACAAATATTTAGAACATAAGTCAGTTATTATTGACAGAAAAAGGTGCCCAGATTGGAAAATTGATTCTACAGTACGTGGCGAGTGTATTATCCCTAAATCATCACCTGCAGAGTGGAGATTCCACCCAAACAATAATTGCAAATTTGTTGCAAAGCATAACAAGCACGAGCAATGTTTCAGCCAATGGACCTCCGGGTTATACCATTGATTGAAACTTTGCTTGTGTGTTTGTCCACATGCACATAATTTGAAAAGTGATACTTTGTGTGATAACACCACTCCCCGGGTGATTTGGTTACAATCCACCCTCCATGTACTGTATGTAACTACAGTACAGTCGCCGTTGACTGGTCATAATCCACGCGTGGGCAGTGATGTCCAAGCATGCGTTTACCCGGTAATACAAATCATAATCAGTAAACTTTTCATTCAGGAATCACCGGTTTGAACACGGTGCTTCATTAAGCAGACGACACTAGCAAAAAAAATTCTTGAATAACTAATTTTTTTCATTTTTTGTCTCAAAAACATAGGTTATGACCCCTCGTTGGAACGAGCTCGACGAGCTCGTTCCAACGAGGGGTCATAACCTATGTTTTTGAGACAAAAAATGAAAAAAATAGTGAAAATTAATTGGCGATTTTTGAGAATAGCGCTGGCCGGTTTTGGCCGTTACGTTGGGTAAAGGGTTTTAAACTTTCAATGATTTTTCCTATAATTAGTGTTTGGAAAGTAATATTATTGCGTCCGTGGATATATTGCCCGCCCGTGGAAAGTGACCACTCTACCGCTGCCATACTGTAGAATTCCCACGACGTGCTCTGTGTTTTGAATGTGAGATTGTGGTGTGATTAAATACTCTTGCACAATTTTCTTCTTTACAGGTTATATTACAGGAGAAAAATTACTTGATATTGGCACAGGTCCAAACATTAATTCAGTATTATATGCCTATCCTTACTTTAAGAAAATATACCTGAGCGATTACTCACAGAGTAACCGAAAATTTCTTCAAGAATGGCGTCAGGGTGAACACAGTGAAACTGTGAGGCATTACTTTGAGGACGCGATAAAACGGGAAAGAAATGGGTAAGTAACTCTCGTGTTCTGGAATACGTTTACTCGTTCCCAACGCCGCTTAACCTGGTGTTCAGCATACAAGCAGGTAACGTCACCTGAGGGGTAAATTATTCGATACAGGTTTTGCCTTCAATCAAATTGCGAATGGTTTTAAACACGGAAAACAACCGATATATATATCAAATTAGCACATCTTTACGCCTTGTAATTTGAATGGCATTGAGGCTATTTATCTGCTCGATTCCCAACTTTCATAGTAATTTTTTCGATAACGTGAACCAAGGAGAAAAAGGTGTGGTACTCAATGTGTATTGCATACATGGTCAGTGTTCTTTTCTAGCTACGGATAGTGGTATGTGCCTCTGTTCTTGTGCCTCCCCCCCCCCTCCCCCCCATCCTTCCGAATTTCAAATAGCGGGTCGAATTGAATTCCCAATCTGTAGTAAGTAGGCTCTGATCTGGCCTATTCTCCCGACTGGGGAGCCTGAAGAGTCGATAACGTCATTTTATTTTTTTATTTTATTTTTATTTTCAATTTTTAATTTTTTTTTTATTAATCTTTTAATTTTTTTAATTTTTTAAAATTTTTAATTTTTTTCAAAAGAAAAAAAATGTTTTTTTTAAAGTTCTTTATTTGTTTTTTAAGTTTTTTTATTTGTTTTTTAATTGATGTTTAAAATTAGTGGGGCCATATTATGCATGATGGGTACTCAAGTGATCAAAACGATGCTACTCTACCTGCGTGGGGGCCATAATGTGATGTCTGTCCCCAGGTAATATGATACATGATGGGTACTCACGTACGGTCACGATTTGCCATTGTGCATACGTATGTGACCTTAAACACCAATAAATAAATAAACATGGGTGCTCACGTGATCAAAACAATACTACTATCCCTGCACGGGAGCCATTGTGTGATACAATTCTCCTGGTAAAATGATGGGTATTCATGGGATCATAGCAATGTTATTTTACATATTTTTGCAGCCATGATATGACGTCTTTACCAAGATAATATGATGCAAGGCAGTAAACAGAATATTTAAGAAAACATTACCCACCTGTCCCTCTCAGCAAAAAAAATAAATGAATCCCTAATCTCAAATTGTTCTGTTTGGTGCTCCGCCACTAAGTAGATACTTTAATAATACGCTTCAAAAGAAATATACTACTTAAAGTTTGCTGAGCACCAAATATTTGACACATCATTGTGAAATTTGCTTGTGACATATTTGCGATATTTTTGGTGGATATGACCGAGGAATGTATTGAGATGGTCCTCAGTGTTTACATTAGATCTCTTGACAGGCAGACCTTTTGTGACAGTCATGGAAAGCATGACCCCTTGATTTCCAAGATATTTTCGTGTACTGTCTACATGTACATGACATGTTTAGGGGATTCAGTCTTCATTTCAACACAAACCCCTATGATTTAATGATTGAATATGGCAAATGCAAATGTAAGATGACATTTGTCTGAAGCAGAAATGTGGCGGGCTGTAGAGATTGTGGAGAAAGGGGCTACCCATCGCCAGGTTGGTGAAACCCTTAGTGTGCACCATACGGTGATCACCAGAGCCTGGGCAAGATTTCAGCAGTATGGCACACCAGTAAGATGGCATGGTGGTGGCAGATACAGGGCAGCATTTGCAGCTGAATACCGGTTTTTGATTATTCAGGCCCGTGGGAACCGCTTTGCCACAGCAACCCAGCTTCGCAGTGACCTTCAGAATGCATCCGGGGTAAATGTTTCGACGCAGACTATCCGGGTAAGGTTGCACGAAGGTGGTCTCATATCGAGAAGACCATTTATTCGCATTCAGCTGTCCAGAACCACCGCCAGGCGCGGTATGAATGGAGCATGGACCACGTTGGATGGACCAAAGAAGATTGGCGACCTGTCCTGTTTACAGATGAGTCAAGGTACTGCCTAGACCACACAGAGAGGCGTTCTAGGGTATGGAGTAGACCAGGGGAGCGATTCCATGCAGCCAACATTGCTGAGCATGACCGCTATGGTGGAGGGTCAATCATGGTCTGGGGCTGCATCAGCAGGGATGGACGTACAGAGATCTGTGTCCTTGAAAGTGGTACATTGACAGCACAGCGGTATATTGATGAGATCCTGGATGTCCACGTCAGATTGTATGCAGGTGCAGTGGGCGATAGATTCATTCTGATGGACGATAATGCCCGTCCTCATGTTGCCCATGCTGTCGGGGAGTACCTAACAGAGGGAGAGATTGGGTGTATGGACTAAACAGAACGATCCCCCGACCTCAATCCAATCGAACATGTCTGGGATGAGTTGCAGGTTGCATATTCAGCCCGCTCAGTCCAGCCAAGGAGTGTCCAGGAGCTTGGTGTCATGCTGGTCCAAAAATGGAACAACATCCCACAAAGAACCACCAGAAACCTGATTGGGAGCATGAGAAGGCGTTGTCAAGCTGTAATTAACAGTAATGGGTCTCATACTCGACATTGAAGCCATACCAGTTCGCTGCGTCAACTTTTTGGCATATTGAAAAATGTCATCTTTTACCAATAATATCCTTTTCCCATGGTTATCGTTTTCAAAAGCTAAAAAATAATGTCAAACACAAATACAATCTCAATTTCTGTACTTAAATCATTAAAGATATAATTAAATAAAAAAATAGATACACTTTTTATTACAATATTTCAACTAAAACGTAAAACATGTAGTTGGATATACTTGGTGCTTTTCAAACTTTGAGTAGTATAATTAGACCCGGACACACCCTCCCACTTAATGATTATGCGAGTCCTCCATAGACGGCATTTTCTAGTCCACCATACATTTTTTCAACAAATTCACGCCCTGTCGTTTTCGTACTGTGTGAAAGTGACCCCCACACTTTCAACTCTCTGATCCACCCATATGGAAAATAGCACTTTCTGGGTGGTATCGAAATAAATATGGAAAATACTTTTTTTTTTAATTATAAAAGTACCATCAAACTTCTGTCTCCACCAGTTTCAATTTCAAGTTTAATTTTTGATTTTATATTTTCAACCATGGCTTCTCCCATCAACCAAAGAATGGAGACTCCTCCGCCCCCCCCCCCCCCATTTCCCTCTCACCCCACCCCACTCAGATAACAGTTTTTTTTATGATTTTAAAGCCTTTGTAAATTTAATTATCAAATTTACTTATTTTTTTGTTCGTGATTCTTTATATGTTGGTAAATACGTGGAAAGGCAATATGCATCTGTGTGTCTAAACATCTATCTGATACCTTTATCAAGGTAAGTAAATCCTCTTACGACCGATTTTCAAAGTAATGAGTACACTTGGTCTAAAAGCTTGTTGACAGATCTTAGAAAAGTCCCTTTTTGTATCGAAAGTAGATTTTTAATCAACAATCAATATCCTTGTGATATATGCTAGGAAAGATGTCGATAATTTTGTTCCAAGACATTTAAATCAAAGTGGTAATCCAAACAGATAATGGGATAATCTTGTTTTCAGTATTTATATATTTATCACTTATGCAAAATAGCTAATCGTAACCGTTACAGTTTTACGGGTGGGGGAAGCCGGAGTTCCCCGGGAAATTACCGATCATCGACGAGGAAATGTCAGCTCCACAACATTCTAACTCTGCTCAAGCTCCGCTCAAGCAGGGGTTATAGCGGTTGAAGACATGTGCACCATCGACATGTAGTACGCCATAGTACACGGTGTCATCGTGCCCCCATGTAGGCAACTGGGATAAAGTGCCTAGCCCAAGGCCACAACGCGAGTCGTACCGGACGGGGATCGAATTCGGGACTCTATCATAGAAGTCCAACAGTCTACCACTGAGTCACCGCGTTCTCATCTTGTTTACAAGTTTGCACTATTCCTGTAGCCATTATTGGTAATATTGATCTCATTGTACAGATCTAGTCTTTGGTCCCAATTGTTAGGACTGTATATATAATATACCCATAGTAGCTTCGTGAACCAAATGTTCACCACTCGTGGTGAAGTGGTGTTAACCGCTAACCTTTTGGCGCGCGGTTAACACAATTTCTCCACGAGTGTTGAACATTTGGTACACCAAGCTACTTTGGGTATTTGTTATTTATACCATGATCGTCCAATTATTAAGAGTCGTATTATTTTTTCTCAATTTTACTGAACAGACGAACATTCGTACAAATATGTTTTTGTTTACATGAGCAACGGCGGGCGGTACTGCCGCGGTCAATATAAATTTGCTTTATTACAAGTTTACTGGTGAGTGCCTGTGGAAACCATTCTCCAATAACTTGCCATAAAACAGATTTTGAACACCAAGTTTAGACCGCCAAAATAATCTAGCCCTCCACCAGTTAACACGACCAGAAATGCACCGACCAAGTCATTCTCTACATCAACTAGTGAATTACACGCATTTACTTTTTCACCTTAATGTCTAATCGAAAAGAATTAACCTAAAATTACAGGAGATGCCTTAATCCTTTGCCTAACGTAAAGGCTCTGCGCAAACAACTCAATAGTTGCTTGATTCCTTCCTTTCAATCCCCCTCTCCCAAAAATAATTTGAAATTTTTGCGCAGGCGTCATACTATTTTCAAAACCGTTATGTTAGGCAAAGGGTCAAGGCGACTCGATCCACAGGAGATATAAAGGGGTTAACCAGTTAGCAGAGAACTGATTGTATCCCATCTTAAGTTTATTTCTTTTGTACGCTTCTTCGAGTATGAATATTTGGATATGAGTTCAAGATATCTGTAATTTTTTAATTATTCAATAAATCCTTTGTAGGTGCAGTTAAAACTAGAAGTCCTGTCATGAAATTCGCACAAATAGCACGTTGATATGCGCGTTAATATGCGCGTTATGGCCCAGGTAAGGCTATCAAATTCTGTACATATGGCCTGTACACAAGAAATGTTTCAGCCAATGGACCTCCGGGTAACCCGGAGGTCCATTGGCAGAAACATTGCATGTGTTTGCTATGAGTAACCAGGAGAACCTGCCGTGGTTTCGATGCCATTCGATATGGCTATTGCGCGCAATTCCAACGCGCTATTAAGCCTACATAAGCGCACTATTCGTGACAGGACTTCTAGTTTTAACTGTAGGTAAACTCTTTTTCACTTTGCAGGAATAAATAAACTTTCTGTAAATAAACATACAGAAGTCTGTTGTGTTATTTGAAGAGGCATGGGTATTTTTTGTAGCCTAAAATAACATGTTCTGGAGTTTTCTTTTTCGCTTTAATAACATTATTACATACTACTTCGAGCTATGGGTCTTTATTGACATGAGACAATGCACGTTTGTTGATTTTGGGCATCTTATGAGGTAAACATTTAAAAACTTAATAAATAATTGCCACTTTCATTTCACTCATCGCGAGGCGAGGTGCGATATATTTAAACAAGTTTGCATTCATGTCAACGTCTCCAAAGGTCAACTTGGATGTAGGCGTAACATTTAACTACTGAAATCTCATTGCTGACGTGTTCACCACGTGTTCACCACGGTTGATGTGTAAAGCTAAAATTTATGCACAGGCTTTTCATATATAGTACAATAGGTAATCATGGTATAAAAAACACTTTATCTACAGAATAATAGGAAATCTTGTTTCGTGAGGGTACATGTTTGCTCTAATATTATTCCGAGACATTTACCCCTCAATGTATATTTCCTTCAAGATATCTAATAGACTTTAACAAAAAACAATAATTTATTGACATACATTTTTTATTTCACGCATTTTACATTACAATATTTCATTTTCAGTACAGTGGGCAGTGGTGTCCACTCATGCGGTTACAGGGTAACAAAGGGGGTGCAGTGGCTCAATGGTAGGGCATTGGACTTCAAACCAAAAGGTCAATGGCTCGTAAGTGAGGAATACCATTTTACACCGTCGAGTGGTTATTTCAAATCACGGAATCCCATTTTACAGAGTCGGATGAGAATCCGACTTTAGGATATGTATGTGGTTACAGAACCACATATGAGAGTATGACGGGTTCATTGTGAGGGGTTAAGAGGGTGTAAGGGGTTAAGAGGGTGTGAGGGGTTATTCGTGATGAATTGTGCGGTGTGAGAGGGGCTGTTTGTGAGGGTTTGTGAGGGGTTGTTTGTGAGTGTGTAATGAGTAATTTTTTGAAACCCCTCATACCTTTACGCGACATTTGAGGATACATATGGCATTGCTTTGTCATAGCAATCCCCAAAGGGTATCCTGAAATGATACATAACCATGCCACATGTATCCTCAAATGTCATATGAGCGTATGAGTGGCTGTTTGTGAGGCTTTGTGAGGGTGTGAGGGGCTGTTTGAAAGGGTTTGTGAAGGCGTGAGAGGCTGTTTGTGAGGAGTGAGGGGTGGTTTGTGAGGGTTTGTTATGTTTTTCAAATCCCTTACACCCTCACAACCCCCCACAAACAATCCTCACACCCTCGAAAACCATCACACTCCCTCACTAGCAACACCTCGCACCATCACAAACTCTCACGAGTAACCCCTTATACTCTCAATCAACATTTGAGGATATCCATGAGCTGGCTATTTGAGGATACCCTGTTTGGGTATCTATTACATAGCAATGCATAGGTATCCTCAAATGTCCTAGACAGTCCTGGAAATGAGTCGGGTGCGAATGCAATTGCTCCCGCCAGCACCCGTGATTTCTATTTTGCGGGAGCTAAAAAATGCACTCTTTGAAAAATAATGTGATGGAATATAAATGTGTGTTGTTTCGAGAAAGCAATTCCCTCTATATTTAACTCTCTGAACACTAGTAGTATCTACCACGCCAATGCAATGGCACCAATTAGAACAATCCATATTCATCATTTGGGGTAAACCAATCAATATTTTCAACGTGCAGCCTCTGGGCTGCATGTTGAAAATACTGATTGGTCTACTCCACACATTTACTGAACAGCCATCCTATTTAATGGCGTTATGGCGTATCATGTTCGGAAAAGCGGCCGCTCGGGTTCAAAGGGTTAAGGTTTCTGGTGTTTGGTGACAGTATTCCCTCGAAAATTCTATACTAACATTTTACGGGTGCAATTTACTCTTGTCTCTGATTTCGCGGGAGCTTAAAACTGCACCCGTCAGTTTTGTTAATTTCCAGCACTGCCTATGGGGGGGGGGGGGTATGAGGGGTTTCAAAAGAAACACTCATTACACACTCACAAACAACCCCTCACACCTTCACAAACAAACCCTCATACGACATTTTAGGATACCTATGGCATAGCTGTGTATCATTTGAGGATACCATTTGAGGATACCTATGACACGTCACCCCTCACAAATCCTCACAAACAACTCGTCAAATCCTCACAAACAACACCCCGCCACTCCCTCACAAACCCTCGCAAACACCACCTCATCCCCTTTTTTCTCCGAAAAAGAGATTATATAATCACAGACATATCATAAAATGGGATTCCGTAAGTAGGATACATATCCGACTTCTTGAAATAGGATTCCATGATTTGAAATAAACACTCGAGGGCGTAAAACGGGATTCCTCCTTCCAATGACCCATGGGCCTTTCGATTTGAAGTCCAGTGCCCTACCACTGAGTCGCCGTGCTCCTGTTATTAGCTTGGAACCACATGCCTGCACACCACTACCTACTGAACACTATACTGGAAATGAAGAATTAAATGTAAAATGTGTGAAATAAAAAAATATATGTCAATAAATTAATGTTCATTTTTTTTGTTTAAGCCTATTAGATATCTTGAAGGAAATATTCTTTATTCAATAATGGGAACATGAAACGTCTCGGACAAATATTAGAGCAAACTTGCACCCTTACCAACCAAAGTTTCCTATTATTCTATGGATAAAGTGTTTATCTTCTTAACTATTCGGGCCAAAGCCCAGGTCAGTTGTTTGAACAATGAGGGTAATTTTGTCAGTAAAGGCTACACAAATTGATGCTGACTTTATCAGTGCAAACTTGTCAACAAGGTTAACCCTTTATCTGTTTGGGTAACCACTTTGATTTAAATGTTTGGGGGGCAATATTATCGATAGTTTCCTTACATATCTCGCGAGGATATTGATTGTTGATCAAAAATCTACATTCGATACAAAAAGTGAATTTTTACGATCAGTCAACAAGCTTTTAGATAAAGGTTACTCATTACTTTGAAAACCAGGTTGTAAGTGGATTAAGTGGATTAATGTGTTAATATCCAATCCCAATTAGCAGATATAAATCACCCACAGAAAATGCATACCCCTGATATCTTAAATTTGTTTCCCTCTTCTAAACAATGATAACAGGAAAGGGGACGTCTGAGAGAAAAGAGGTAAACCCATGTTGGAAATGTTTTCAATGAGAATATGTGCATACACAATCTCATTATAAACATTTCCATTACCGGTTTACAGCTTCTACAATCAAATATCAGTAGAAAGATAAATTCCGATGTGCCTGTGATGAGAGAATAGATCTCCGACTTGTTAATGTGTGTGAGTGTTATGTGCATATTGTGCTTGTATGGAATCTTTTATCGTTACTAGACTCCTTATTTTGTCGCACTTGCGCGACGAGTAGCTATACATCCCGAAAATGAGCCGAGTCACGATAAAAAGATTGTATACATGGAAAATGAGCTCATAACTCATTAAATCTACTTTGATGGCCTTATCCGTAAATCATAATGTTGTAGTTTGTTCAGGTACTTGTCGTATTACTGCAACATGTGTTTGCTCATCTTTTGAATAAATAAAAATATCGTCAATATAAACATACACACCATTGCCGACTAAATCACCTAACACTGATCTCATCAAACGACAAAAACTTCCTGCTTCAATCCGAATGCAATTCGACGAAATTGAAAATTTCCTTCTGGACATACAAAAGCTGTGATAGGACGGCTCTCCGGGTCTAGTATTTGTTGATGGAAACCCGTCTAAAGATCCATTGTTGAAAAATACTTCATACCGTGTGGCTGCGATAGGATTTCCTCAATGTTACCCAAAGGAAATGTTTCATTATACACTTGACGATTCACTTTCCTCGTGTCAGAATATATTCGAAGTTGCTATCAGTTTTTTGTACAATGACTAGAGGACTGACCCAATTACTAGTATTTTTTTCGATGATACCACTATCAAGCATTCAAACAAGTTCGGACTTTAATGGATAATAAGGCACCGGTCGCGACGCAGACTGAACAGGTTCGCATCTGGCTTAAGTTCAAAATGATGAGATGTGGTACATTTTCCCATATCCCATGCACCTCGCGAAAAGACAGAAAGAAATTTCTCGCAAACACCTTTAAAGTGTTCAATTACTTAACCACTCACACTTATACTTTCATGGTCAATAACTGACTAGGAAACTATGTCAGAGGGCTTTTTACATAACATGTCAACTCCTAAATTTTCAGGTCTATGTTCATACATGCCTATTGAACATATATTGCTAACAGTTTTTGCAGTTTCTTCATAATAATCTTGAAGTTCATAATAAAATGCACTTACCCTTTCTAATCATTCTACTACTTTGTTTCTATGTAAATACAGTCACTGGTTTTATTTGTAACCATAATATTCTCACTACACCAGGCTTTGGTAAAACAAAACAGTCTGCTACATGCAGCTTAAGAACATTTGGCAAGTAATCATTGTTCTCAAAATTAAACTGTGCATCTTTGAAGATATTGTTATTCATTGCCCCACTTCACTAATAATGGTAATACCCTTTGACTAAACGGTGATACCCTTATGTTTTGTAGTAACCACAGAGTTTGTACATGCGTTTTGGTTTAACCCTTTACCCAACGTAACGGCCAAAACCGGCCAGCGCTATTCTCAAAAATCGCCAATTAATTTTCAAAATATTTTCATTTTTTGTCTCAAAAACATAGGTTATGACCCCTCGTTGGAACGAGCTCGTCGAGCTCGTTCCAACGAGAGGTCATAACCTATGTTTTTGAGACAAAAAATGAAAAAAATGAGTTATTCAAGAATTTCTTTTGACAGTGTCGTCTGCTTTTCATGTTAGGTAAAGGGTTAAGTGCAGCCCGCGACCGTTTACGGACACCAATGGCACTAATATTTCATTGATGACATAATTGCTCTGACTTAAATCTGTATTACACTGTTTACCCTTCAAAAAGTCAGTTCCTAAAATTATTTCACAGTTTAGTTTTTGTGCTCACTATACTTTGAGGGGGTACACTTGGTTCTGAATACAAATGTCAATAACCACATACCCCAGAACAGGAAGTATTTCAGTCGAGGCCGCCAAATCACTCAAATTACTATTATGAATTTCCTTGAATGGGATATAACGTTTTACCCACTCATTTGATATCATACTGATGTCTGCCCCAGTGTCCACCAAGGCCCTTGCCCTTACTTTTATTTATTTGGAGATATATAAACACTCATTTACTTCTATCTAAAATGTCTGAGAATGCCAAAATTCTCAAATGCCACTGGTTTGATTGAAGTTTTTGCATCAACCGAATCAGTCGACATACGTGGATCTGACTGAGCAGTGCTGTTTACCAAACCAGTACGCTTCATTGCACCACATGATTTTTCAAAGTTTACAACGTCAGCTATAAGACCCTAATTTTTAACCTGCATAATATCATTTGAATTAACAGCTTATCCGTATGACTCATCGGGGGTCGATTCACAGTCCGTAGGATTTCGTAAGTTTTTCCCTGACTGTTGTCGTCACGAAACCCATTATTTCCGTATCGCTCTCATGACCTAGGACCCTGAATTATCATAACCTGGACATTGTCGTTTCATGTGACCGCGACCTCCACATGTGTGACAAATTATGTCTTTTACTTTTGATTGTGTTTACTGCTAAACGTTTAGGTCTTGCACTATAGTTATTTTAAAAATTACTAGGCTTTTGAACATTTTGTCTCCTGTACGAAAATTCTGTTTCTTTGTTGCTTCAGAAATTGATGCATATGTTGCTGTGGGTCCTTCGTTTTTAAATACTGATTTGACTGGTCTGCCAAACGGCAATTTTATCCGGATGTAGACAAATTGAAGAGTCTTGGGTCAGTTCACCCACTAAAATAGCTTTCAAAGCTCGGTCGTAGACACACTGAAGAAATATGTCTTTAATTCTACAGCTGATCTGTTCCATCGAGCGTTTCTTGTATTCTTCCCTTGTTGTCAAACAGAATCTATTGTGAGTAAGCTTGATATGTTAAAGACTGGATCCGACCGATTAACGTCCAATAGTTCTCGTGTTTCTGTTTTCGGATAATACTAAAAGCTTGTAATATGCATGAGACTGGTCAGCTTCACTACAGAATAAACCCACCAGTTCACTTCTAAAATCACACCAACTGTCCCATGAAGGTATACTACTACGAATTAGAGATCTACAGTACGTGGAGAGTGTATTATCACTAAATCACCCGCAGGGTGTAGATTCCGCCCAAGCAATAATTGCAAATTTGTTGCAAAGCATAACAAGCACAAGCCACGTTTCAGCCAATGGACCCCCGGGTTAAACCCGGAGGTCCATTGGTTGAAATATTGCTTGTGTTTTCGTCCACATATACATAATTTAGAAGTGATACTTTGGGTGATAACTCCACTCCCCGAGTGATTTAGTTACAATCCACTCTCCACGTACTGTAGCAGGTTCAACACATTGTAGCATAAACAGATGCGGCTTGACTGACACCGAAATCTTCTGTATGGTGCATTCCTCTTCAAAGGTTTTTAATACGTGCACCAACGTAAAGCCGTCTTGCTCTAATATACTTGAGAACAAGGCATCTGCTAATATGCGCCTCAACTTAGGCTGATCTACAGTTTTATTGACGACTGTCTGCTGAGTCTGACTGCCTGTGTGACTATCTGCGTTGCTATTATCATCAACCGAACCATCGCTGTGTCTGTTATTGTCTGTGGTGTCTTGTTCAATTTGATTACCAGAATTATTTTTCAATAGTTTTGCAACAAATCTGTAACTTTATTTAAATCTTCCGACAACTTGTCCACTTTTTCTCGTAAATCGGAATCATCGGAACTCGATTGACGATCAGTCATTTTTCATGACGCAACTTTTATGAAACAAACTATGCTAAGAAAAATTGGCGAAATGAGCAAGTCCGCATTTAGGTCAAACTACCTCGCAAAATAAGGCGATATCGTCACTTAACCTGCAGCCCTTCTCTCTTATTATTCGTATGTTTCTAATAGACTTTACACATAGAATTTTCGTTTTCTTATTGTTTGTTTTCCAATTTGAAACTTGAAGATGTGCGTCAGTTCATATAAAACAAAAAATCAATATTGCAGCACGCGGTGAGTCCATACTGACGTCCTACTGTACGCGATCAGCGAATTCGAAAAAAGTACATTTGAAACATAAACAGATCAAGTTTTTCTTCGGGACCTCATCCAATCCTCCTCGTCGTCATTGTCAACGTGCCCAGCCTAAAAAATATTGGAAAACACTATTCAGTTCATATTTACTTCTTATCACCAACAAACACATAACAATATCAACACATTTTCCTTGTCCGACCTCAACATCCCATAAAATGGCACGAAAACTACCATCCGTTCTTTTAAACACTCGTCGGGGTTATCACACTTTACGTAACACGAAAGGCGGACGACACTTGCAAACAAAATTCCCGAATAACTTATTATTTTCATTTTCGAATCTAAAACATAGATTATGACCCTCATGAGGACGAACTCAAGGAGCTCGTACCAATGAATGGTAATAAGTCATGTTTTTGATACAAAAAAAATGAAAAAAATAATTCAAATTGCTGATTTTTGTGCGCTTTCCGTTTTTTGCCGTTACGTTGGTTAAAAGGCTAACAATCAAAGAGCTACACCTAACCGATCAAAATAATGGAATCCCATTTTCAATTCTCTCAGCCTAACGGCACATGAGGACATTCGTTCAACATATACTTTTCCGTCCGGAAATGTTAATTCTAACAAAATTTGAAGGTGGGCCGTTTCCAGAAAAAAACTGGGGTATTACATTTTTATAGGGCGCAAGGATTTCTTTAAATACATTACGTCACTTCATTCATAGTCTGTGGAAGCTTGCAAATCACAGTGAAGGTAACCTTACATTTCACAGTTCTGTAACTGTCACTTTCAAGTATTGCTACGTTTTTGTTGCTTTTTGGGGGGGGGGGGGAGGAGGGGTGGCATGGTGGATTGTTTATGTACTAAAATGCAATGTATGCCCAGGGAAACTTGACTCGAGGTTCATAGCACCCTTACTGGATTTTGAAAGGAATGGCGTTGTGTTTACCAGTATACTACAGCAATAGGTGTAGTCTCCATTTTGAGTATACTTTTTTCAACTTCCGCTGCACTTTAACCCTTTACCTAACGTAACGGCAATAACGGCCAGCGCTATTCTCAAAACTCGCCAGTTAATTTTCATTATTTTTTCATATTTTTGTCTCAAAACATAGGTTATGACCCCTCATTGGAACGAGCTCATCGAGCTCGTTCCAATGAGGGGTCATATCCTATGTTTTTGAGACAAAAAATGAAAATAATAGTTATTCAAGAATTTTTTTTTCCAAGTGTCGTCTGCTTTCCATGTTAGGCAAAGGGTTAACGCGTTGCAAACGAAATGCATAATTTTCTGCCGCAGAGTAAATTTGACTGCCGGTAATCCGACTACACTGGGGCGCGCTGGCTCAGTGGTTATGGCACAGAGCTTCAAACCGAAGGGTCCACGGTTCGATCCCCGCCAGTGGTAAATGAGTTGTGTTCTTGGGCAAGGCACTTTATCCCGATTGCCCGCGTGGGAGCACGATGTCGCGGTGTACTAATGCGAACTGCACCTCGATGGTACACTTGTCTTCAACTAATGATAACCCTGCTTGTGTGGAGTGAGTACGATGGGGAGTTTGGCAGTTGCTCGCCATTGCTCGTCAGTGGTTCTCTCCGGGTACTCCGGCTTCCTCCTGTCAGACAAGGGGTGACACTGGTTGTCGACAGTGTCGTTAAATCCCAATAAATAAATAAATAAATAAATAAATAAATAAACAAATAAACAAGAGCTTGCGTACCGCTGAAGCAATACAATGTCCCCTACCGGACTAATGAGCATTAATAATTATACAAATTTTATAACCTAAATGTGATCAGCATGAATTCCGTTGAAGCGTTTCCAGAAAAAAGTCCGGAAAACTGATATTTTGGCGCTTTTCCATATTTCCAAGGGCCATAACTCACACATTTATTATTTATTATTTATTTATTTATTGATGTTTAAGGTCACATATTTATGCACAATGGCTAATCATGACCGTGACAGTTTTACGGGTGGAGGAAGCCGGAGTACCCGGAGAGGACCACCGAGCAACGACAAACAGTTGCCAGCTCCCCAACATCGTAACTCAGCACTGCAGCACAGGCAGGGTTAGATTGGTTGAAGACATGCGTACCATCGACGTGCAGTACGTCTTCGTACACGGCGTCATCGGGCCCCCACGCGGGCAATGGAGATGAAGTGTCTTGCCCAAGGACACAACGCGGTTGCCGCAGGTGGGATTCGAACCGAGGACCTCTCGGCTTGCAGTCTGCACCTCTACCTACTGAGCCACCGCGCTCCCATAACTCACACAAGAATAATGCAATCAGTATGGAACTCAAACTTGATCTGTAAGTCATCGTTCTGTAGTAGGTTACCAAAAATGAAATCATTCGTTTGAAGCATTTCCAAAAAAAGTCCGGAAAACTAAAGTGTGACTGACAGACTGACTGACAGACTGACAGACTGACTAACGGATGGACAGAGTGTAAACCTATAGTCCCCTCCGGCGATGCCGGTAGGGGACTAATAAGTTGACTACACAAGGACCAGGGGCAACATATCGGTGAAGATGACGAGCAGTACGTTATTCCTACAGTATATGCAGCAGAAATGAGTTATTGCTAATATTTCACACCGATCCAGATAAAAAATCCTCCCACTCCTACGGTAGATAGAATTAATCTTCTGCGTGAATTTGTGGTATTCTACCATCGGTGTGTAGCCGGTTTAACTGGACGAGAGTACACGTGATCTCGTTTGTGAAACGATTATCTAGTGTTAAAGCTGATGTATTGTGATCCAGGACGCACTATAGTATGGGTACGTGATCTATAAATGGACAATATTAGACTAGATATTCGACTAATTTTAGTAATGCACATATAATGATTTATTCGTTGACTCATGTTGAATATTATTTTCGTTATATTGAAAAGACTGACGGTGTGATAAAGTCTAAAGACTATCATTCGTATTTGAGCATATGCGGGGAACAGTCAAGTGGAACCTTCTTTCCCGCCCACAGGGTATATACGACTTGGAACGGAACTTGCCCTCAACTGCTACTTACACGGCTTGTGTAGAGTTAGTAAGTTGGAGACTTTGACAGTCACTCGCTTCTGCACGGTGGTTCTATCCGCGTATTTCGGCTTCCTCCATCCGTAAAACTGTATGACACGATGTTAACCTTTTGAAACCGAACGGCCGCTTTTTCCAGCCAGAAACATGATACGCCATAACGTCATTAAACCTTTGATACTTTTGTACGTCTTACGACGTACGAAATCAAACAGCGCGTCGATACTTTTGTACGTCTTATGACGTACGAAATTAAACAGCTCGTTGATACTTTTGTACGTCTTATGACGTACAAAATCAAACAGTGCGTTGATATTTTGTGGTCTTTTGTTTTATTATTATATTTCGATTTTCAGCTCAACTTTGACGTAAGTCAAATTTGAGCTTATGCCATTACCAGTGGTCCGTCTATCCGTCTGGCCGTCTGTCCGTCAACAATTCACTACGGCTCGGGCTAGAGGCCGTATTTATGAACCGATCTTTACGAAACTTCTTGGGTACCTTTGTTATCACCGCGGGACGAGAACGAGTGTTTTTGGGTCCGGTCTGAAATTCAAGTTGGCCGCTGGCAGCCATTTTGTACAAAATTAGGTGCAATCAGATTTTTGCGCAGAACCTTCATATGAAAGATCTGATTTGAAATTTGTTTTTGTATGAATGTTTAGTATCATGGGATACATTGCATATAATGCGGGTTTTTTTCTCGAGCAGAAATTATGCAAATTAGATGAACTTTGATTTTTTTCAGTGCTACTTACACACAGTAGATACACTTGTCAATACGGCTCGAGCTAGGTGTGTGTTTATGAACCGATCTTCACGAAACTTCTTGGGTACCTTTGTTATCACCTTGGGACGAGAACCAGTGTTTCTGGGTGCGGTCCAAAAGTCAAGATGACTGCCAGTTGCCATTTTGTACTGAAATTAGGTCCAATCAGTTTTTTGTCAACTTCTATACGGCTCGTATTTATGAACTGATCTTCATGAAACTTCTTGGGTACCTTTGTTATCACATTGGGACAGGAGCAAGTGTTTTGGGGTGCCTTTGTTATCACTGTGCTATGAGAACAAATAGTTTGGGGTTCAGTCAGACCCATTCTGGGACTCAAAGATTTCTTTTCTAGTTTAGCATCTGACTGTCGCCCACCTTACAGGCTACGGTCAGTATTTATGTACAGACCATTACAATTCTTTATATGTACCTTTGTTATCAGGTCATTACCTAGATGTTTGTCATTCCTGTGTCACATACTATACATGTACATGTCTTAACAAGTTGAGCTACAGTGTCATTGACACTTTCATTTTAAGTTTTAACCTCAATTCTCATTTTCTTCCGAATGGTGCTCAGTGACAACCGTTGAGCGAAATGTTATCGCAGCTTAAAATATTAATATAATCCTGCTGTCAAGACTTCTTAACTGGTTGAGTGCTAGATGCCACTATCAGGGCTTCCAGAAAATGAGAGGACACCAGAGCAAAGGCCAACACTTTCCTTGCTTATATTTCATATCCAGTCAAACACAAACAATAAATTGTTTATATAAATTTGTGTTATCAAAAATTATTGGAGAGTGCCTCTCCAATAATTTGTTATAGAACAAGTTTTGAATAACAAATTCACACCACCAAATCTAGCCCTCAACCAGATAATCACTAACATGAAAAATATCTTGTTATTTGCACTTTCCGAGATTTGACGTCTCATTTTTAAATGCGTTGAAGAAACGGAATACCCTGTGACGTTCAAACGACAGGATAATTAAAGTCCCAAAGGGTTAATAGGATGGTTGTTCAGTAAATGTGTGCCGTAGACAAATCATTATTTGCAACGTGCAGCCCTAAGGCCGCATGCTGAAAATATTGATTGGTCTACCCCAAATAATGAATATGGAATCTTCTAATTACTGCCATTGAACTGGCATGGAAGACACCACTAGAGTTCAAAAGGTTAATCTGGCTGTTGAAATTGTCATTAAACCCAAATATACAAACAAACAATCAATGAACATATACTCGTCGTATGATTTGACAAAGATAACATTTGTTTTGCAGGCAGACACCTGAAGAAAAAGAAACACAACTTCGCAATAAAATAGCCGAAATATTGTATTGCGATATAACGCAAGCCAATCCTCTTCTTGGTAGTCAACTGTCCGGCGTGGGTCAGTTTGATGCCGTCACAACGTCTTGGTGTATAAATTCAGGAGTAGATAATGAAGAACAATACAAGCACGCTCTACGGAATGTCACTTCATTAATAAAACCTGGTGGGTATCTCGTGCTTATGGATGGCATCGTCAGCAGTGGAGCATATGACGTCCATGGAGTGATGTATCCCAGTGTAACTCTAAATGCGGAGCGAGTAAAATCTTTCATTGAAACGTCTCATACAACTACAACTTCTTGGGTAGAACATACATACGACGAGGGAGAAGGGAAAACGTGCTACGCCTACAATATTGTAGCAAAGATACCCGAATGACACCAGAAAGAGATTTTTTTTTAGGATTGCAATAAAAGTAATATTTCCTCTGCACTCTTACTTGCTCTGATTCTGCTTTCAGGACATAGCCATATATCGACAGCATATGCTTGGTAATTATGTAAGCAAATAAGCAGAGTCGAGTTTTCTGTCGCGAGCAAACACAGACTGTCACTTCTGAAATAGGCGGGCATGGGCAACAAGTCAAATACACAGACGTGCTGCGCCGAGCTCATGTGAGGGATACTGCTGTGGTAAAAATCTGGATACAGATACTTGTACATGGGCAGCCAAGAGCCCTGCACAATATCAGTTACAAGGTTCAAAATTGGTTCAAACCTCAGGGCTGAATTTGAACTCGAAAAGTTGTCTGGCAATTTATTGGGCTGGTAGAAAAGAGATTTTCTATAACTCACTATATTCACCATTCAGTTGTTATATCTTCTCATTTACGTTTAGTGCCGTCAACGTGCTATATAATGCACTAAACAAATAACTGTTGCAAAATGTTTGAAAAGTTTGGCTAGCGTTTTGATGATGATGTAATAGACACTTCTGCTTTATGTCAAAGTCAGCCAACGCCGGCTTGAATTCTACCACTAATAACCAATTGGTCTTACAATTTTCTTCCCTTTCTTGACTGTTTGCATATATTTTCACAATCGTTCAGCGTCTATGTCTACGTGTTGAGTTTTTAATGAATGAAAATCATGACGTCATGATATTGTGTTCTTCTGCAGCGTCTGACGCAATCGCCGCCCATTACTCTAATTGTTCCGCTGAAGTTTATACCATTGCTTCGACTGTGCGTCTCGCTGTTTTAATTGTTAGTTTTAACGCATGGTAGACCTATATACAAATATCAGCATGGCAAAATATGATCTAGTTTAATTTATTTCGTTCAGTTGGTAATTTGTCATTTAACCCTTTACCCAACGTAACGGCCAAAACCGGCCAGCGCTATTCTCAAAAATCGCCAATTAATTTTCAAAATATTTTCATTTTTGTCTCAAAAACATAGGTTATGACCCCTCGTTGGAACGAGCTCGTCGAGCTCGTTCCAACGAAGGGTCATAACCTATGTTTTTGAGACAAAAAATGAAAAAAATTAGTTATTCAAGAATTTTGTTTGCAAGTGTCGTCTGCTTTTCATGTTAGGTAAAGGGTTAATTACTGTTATGCAAACCGGTGGCCTCGACATGGGTAATCAGTTTTCGATGAGTGCTGGTAAAACAACGTTCTATTTCTGAATCGAATGATTGCACGTGCGGTTGCTACCCTCATTTCAGCCCTGTATTTTGTGTAGACGCTTTCACTTGTATCGGTGAAAATAATTCTTGTAAAATAAATGCTTGTATTTAACCCTTTGCGACTACGGAACATAATTTTACGTACGAAAATTGCCGTAGGTTGCCACTACGGTACGTAATATTACGTATTCCGACTTTGAACCCGAGCGGCCGCTTTTTCGTCCAGGAACATAATACTTCATAATTTCATTAACTAGATGTTAAAATAGATGCTAAGTGCAATCAGTATTTTCAACGTGCAGCCACAAGGCTGCACGTTGCAAATATTAATTGGTCTACCCCAAATAATGAATATGGACTGTTCCTGTTTCTGTCATTGAACTTATATGGAAGATACCACCAGGGTTCAAAGGACAAACGTTTGCGTTTGACATCAAAACAAATTTTAATTCTTCGTAACGTTAAAACGTCACTCTAACCGTAATCGGAAATTGTTAATGGGCTGTCTCCCAGTGAATACAGTGTGCAAGAAGCAAATAGTGTGGAATAAAACCCTTTGCTGACCCGTATTAACAATTGTTTAAATGGAAAATATAAAGGTCTTCTCAAGAACTTTACGGATTGGGCTGGAGATTCCTCCGCTTCACAACTCACACAATATTCTAGATCCAGATGCATATTGCGTTCTGACTATTTCTTGTCCAGAGAACTCTGCCCTCGATGTTTTCTGTTCTTATACCACGATTGAACTTGAATTAAGTAAATGAAGCTAACACTTTTTTAAAGAGAAACAGCACCTTCAGCGATCTAATAATTTCCTTGCTTGACAGTATTTTGTGCCAAAGCACTTCATTCACGCCATAACGTAAAACAGACGAGAAACGACTAATCATATGTCGTTCTAACGCGTAACACAAATTACGCGTGGTTTACCTTGTCCATTTCTCGATGCTTACACCAGAACTGTACTTTTCTTCATTGTATACTGTACCTACATTGCATTCCCAGGCGATGTTAGTTTTCAGTAATACCAGTTGACCACGTAATTATCCCATGAATACCAGTTCATCATGTGACATTCGAACATTTCGCATTGACATTATACAACCGCATTCGATGCCTCAGAGTCTGTTTTTACATACAGCAGGCTCTGTTTTTTATTTATTCACGTATTGGTGCTTTAAAGTCACATACTTATGCACAATGGCTAATCATGACCTTGACAGTTTTACGGGTGGAGGAAGCCGGAGTGCCCGGAGAGAACACCGAGCTACGGCGAGCAGCTGCCAGCTCCGCAACATCGTAACTCCGCACTGTAGCACAGGTAGGGTTAGATTGGTTGAGGACATGCGAACCATCGACGTGCAGCACGCCTTAGTACACGGCGTCATCGTGCCCCCTTGTGGACACCGAGGTTAAGTGCCT
Source organism: Pictodentalium vernedei (assembly GCA_031216915.1). NCBI lineage: Eukaryota > Metazoa > Mollusca > Scaphopoda > Dentaliida > Dentaliidae > Pictodentalium > Pictodentalium vernedei. The sequence goes on from CM062294.1 coordinate 180,853,975, forward strand.
TGCCCAAGGACACAACGCGGAAGTCCGAATCGATCTCTCAGACGGTCACCCATCCGAGGATTAACCGGGCTCGACGTTGCTTAACTTCGGTGATCTGACGAGAGACAGTTATCGCAACGCCACCGCATCCCCACAGTCTCTGGTAACGCTCTATTAATAGACAGAACGCGATGTGTGTATGAATCGGTGGGTGTTTTACATAACTCGTTGGAATGGCGTAATCATATTCCAACGAGTTATGTAAAACACCCACGGATTCAAACAAAAATCGCGTTCTGTGTTTATTACACAACCCACGCATTAAAATTCATTTTAATAAACAAATTTTAATTCCGATGTTTAAACCCAAAGGTGGAGAGTCCGTTTGTTTTGACTGAAGCTGTACTGATAAAATGGATCGATAAATATTCAAAACAACCTTTTCGGAACCAGTGTTTGTTGAAATTCGTATCGCTGGTTCTCTTCGGCTGGAGCCCATTCACGCCTAACCATTTGGTGGCTATTACTGTTAGTAAACATATAAGTACAAATTTGTGTAGATTTGCAAAACAGCTGGGAGAAACATGTTTAAAATAAATTTAAAGCATGTCAAGATGTACGAAGATTTATCGAAATAAAGTTGACCAATTTAGATACAACGGGATCCACATAAGGAGACGGCCACGGGACTGGGTTAATGTTCTGGTTGGAAATGATTGGGTTTTTAACTCATCCTGACAAAGTCAAGCTGAGCTAATCTCATCGCTCTCCGTCCGTCGTCCGCCGTCCGTCGTCCGTCAACACCATGTTTTGGTCTTCTCCTCCCAAGCCACTGGGCCAATTCAAGTGAAAGTTTGTGTGAGTTATGGCCCTGGAGGGGCATTGCATTTTTGTTCAACTCGGCATGCTCAGCCCCATAGGGAGGGAGTGGGGAAAATGCTCCAAAATATTTTTAAAATCTTCTTCTCATGAACCAGTGTGTACAATGACTTGATATTTCCTATGGTGCTCCCTTTTGAGGTGTAGAATCAAGTTTGTTCAAACAAAGTTCGTGAAGGAATATTTGGCTTTGTAATGGGAGGGGTAAGATTTTTGGCCCCACCCAAAATTTCTATTTCAAGAAGCGGTGGTCCAACTTCAATCAAATTTGGCATGTAGTGTAAGTGGGTCCTAATTAATTGAATTATGCCTATTTTTTCACAGCCCTGTGACAACCCCAGGGGCTAAAAACAGAAAAAAATTCAAAAGCCCATACATCCCAAACCAGAAGGAACAGAGAACTGGTATTTGGTATGAAACATCCTTAGGACCAGAAGAAGGGATTTGCTTAAAAAAAATTGCCCCCAGTTCAATCAGGGTGCCCGGTAGAGGGTATTAAAAAATGTTGAGTCAGTAGTTCTATCCCTGGAGCATTTCATTCACAGATGTGTTTGACATATTGTGTTCTTAAATAAATAAAAAAAATCTGCTATGAACATTTAATCTTGTTATTACAATCTGTCAATTTTGTGGGGGTATTTTTGTTTGTTTTAGAAATATTTTTATTTATGTTTATTGAACCATTTCAATGCTGGAAAACATCTGAAAAAATCTGTTATGCATGTATAATTATACCGCAAAAATAAAAAATCTGAATCTGATACCTGTATGCATGTCTTTAATTTAACCCTCTCAAGGCTGCAGTGTGGGTTCCAAAGATTTCTATTGATGACATGAACAAACAAAACAACGTTTCAATACTGTTTTTTTCTGGTTCCTTGGAAAACAATTGATCGGATTCCTGTCTGAATATCTTTAATTTAACCCTCTCATGACTTCAGTGTGTTTTTTCTCTCTCATGATGGACTATTTCTCTACGATTTCATGTTGAATGAACCCTTTCTAAGCTCGAAATCATTTATCTGATTCCAGTGTGCATGCCTTTAATTTAACCTTCTCAAAACTGCAGGTCTGTAGCAGGGAGTTCCACAGATTTTTAGCTCATCTTGACAAAGTCAAGCTGAGCTAATCTCATCGCTCTCCATCCGTCATCCGTCAACACCATGTTTTGGTCTTCTCTTCCAAAGCCACTGGGCCAATTCAATTGAAAGTTTGTGTGCGTGATGGTCCCGAAGGGGCATTGCATTTTTGTTCAACTCAACATGCTCAGCACCATAGGGAGGGAGTGGGGGAAAATGCTCCATAAATATTTTTTTAAAATCTCATGAACCAGTGTGCACAATGACTTGATATTTGCTATGGAGCTTCCTTTTGAGGTGTAGAATCAAGTTTGTTCAAACGAAGTTCGTAAAGCAATATTTGGCTTTGTAATGGGAGGGGTAAGATTTTTGTCCCCGCCAAAAAATTATATTTTCTGAACCGATGGTCCGGTATGAAAAATTGCCAGCGGTTATGTTAAGGTGTTCTGTAATAGGCATCGAAAAAAATGCTTAGTCAGCATATTTGCAAAAATTAAAAAAAAAATCTTTTCTCCAGAACCAATCAGCAGAATCTTTTGATATTCGGTATACAGCATGCATAGGGGTGTCAGATAGAAGTTTGTTAAAATAAAGCCCATTAGTTCACATTTGGGCCCAATATAGGAGCCCGAATTTTTTTACATAGGGTAATATGGGGAATATCCTTTAAAAATCTTCTTCTTCAGAACCACCAGTCAGAATCTTTTAATATTTGATATATATCATTGTTATGAGAGTCAGATTCAAGATTGTTCAAACCAAGTCCCTGCGTTAATATTTGGGCTTCCGTAGGAAGCATCCACCAGGCAGAATGCTTTCATATTTGGTATTCAACATCTCTAGGGGGGCAGATTCCAGTTTGTTCAAATCAGATCCCTAGGTATATATTTGGGCTCGCTATGGTAGACAAATGTTTACTTAGTGCGATATGAGGACATGTCTTTCAAAATCTTCTTCTTCAGATCCACCAGTCGGAATGCTTTCATATTTGGTATACAACATCTCTAGGGGGTCAAATTCCAGATGATTCAATTCAAGAGCCTGGGTTAATATTTGGGCTCCATATGGGAACCTGAAATTTAGTACAACATGAGGGAATTTCTTCAAAAATCCTCTTCTTCAGATCCACTAGACAGAATGCTCTCATATTTGGTATACAATATCTCTAGGGGGGGGGGGGGGGAGGGGCAGATTCAAGTTTGTTCAAATCAGATCCATAGGGTGATATTTGAGTTCGCTATGGTAGCCCAAATTTTAACATAGTGCAATATGAAGAAATTTCTTCAAAATTTCTCTTCTTCAGATCCAACAGTCAGAATGCTTTCATATTTGGTACACAACACCTCTAGGGAGGTCAGATTCAACTGTGTTCAAATCGAGAGCCTGGGTTAATATTTGGGCTCCATATGGGTTGTCGGAATTGGCCATTTTGCTGAAGATTTAAAAAAAATTGTATTCAGTACCCTCTAGAGGTGTTTAACTAAGATTAATCCACATAGGTTGTATCAAGTGGCTTCATAGGGGAGTTCTACGTTTTACATTATGATCAACTGACGAAAAGGCATGATGCCCGGATTATTTTTGTCACTCCTGAGGGACTCAAGGATTGACAGTTTAGCCTATGGAGATGGATTGCTTAATGTAGATTCATTCTTGGACTCTGTTTATATTGTGTTCTGTTCAAGATGAACGCTTCAGGCCTCGGGGGGGGGGGGGGGGGGGGGCTCTTGTTTAAAAATATTATCTCATTTTAGATCAACTAATTTTTTGTGAACCGACTTCATTTTGCTTTGGACGTTTTCATTTTCGCACAATGCGACAACCGATCGATAATTGAAAAACGAAATTTGGAAACTTTTCGAAGCGTAACTAATGATTCGATCGGAAAGGAACTAGTAGAACGGTGCTAGGAAACAGTTCCGGTTTGTACATCACCCATTGAATACAGAATCAGTTATGTCATAGCGGTCATTCCGTTAAATACAAGGGCTTAAAGTTAAATGGATGTGTAAAACATAGACGGTTTCCCCGGATCGAGTGTATTTTAGGCACTGTATTGACAGTTAGCGGGAAATATTTCGTATCAAAACTGCGTTGCTTTGTTTCCTTTTTTCAGAAATGGACCTTCACCGAATTATGCTTAGTCAAGACGATGCTTTGTAGTTATCCCTTTACCCAACGTAACGGCCAAAACCGGCCAGCGCTATTCTCAAAAATCGCCAATTAATTTTCAAAATATCGTCATTTTTTGTCTCAAAAACATAGGTTATGACCCCTCGTTGGAACGAGCTCGTTGAGCTCGTTCCAACGAGGGGTCATAACCTATGTTTTTGAGACAAAAAATGAAAAAAATTAGTTATTCAAGAATTTTTTTTGCAAGTGTCGTCTGCTTTTCATGTTAGGTAAAGGGTTAAGCCAATTCGAAATCAGGACATACAACAATTCTTTTTTATAAAGGGAATAAACATAAAAATTGAATCATAGTTGTTTGAAATCCACGAGGAGGTAATGAAACAAACTGATCACGTGCAAATGTACCATGACGCGGTTCAAGGAATTTGCACCTGATTATTTTGTTTCATCATCTCGTGAATTTCGAATCGTCCAATTCTTAAATGTCTGTATAGTGCTATGTGACGCTAAATACACACAGAAATTGTGATATAACTGCCGCGATCATTTATGGCAATATAGATTAAAACTCATGAGACATTCGCAATATTTGCACTGTCGAGTGCGAAATTTTCGCTGAAAAAGTGAACAACAGTCAGAAAAGAGTGACCTTGCAGTGTCGTCCAAAATAAACGGCTGCACGTTGAAATTATAAATTAATTTTCCTCCAAGTAATGAACAGGGACTCTTCCAATTCCTCCCATTGAATTGACGTGAAGGATGCCACTAGTGTTCAAAGGGTTAATTGACCAACTGTTAGTACCAACTGTATAATATATGTTATTTCCGCCAACATGTACGGTCTATGGAGATTTAATACCTGGATGTCGGTTTTTATACACCTAGCCGCAGGCGAGGTGTTTAAATGAGACATTCAGGTATAAAATCTTCAGATACCATACACGCTGAAGGAGATAAGGTTTTTGTCCCGTTTGAAACACAATACAAACATAGTGGAGAAAACTCTGTGGACGCGTTTTGCACGCTCTGTAAAAAGTTGGACCAAATTTGTGAATAACTTTTGTTTTTACAAACGCAGAAGACAACAGATAGAGTTACAATCCCTTGGGTCGTTAAAGCAAGGAGTAAACAGTATTCTGTTTACATATCCCCCCCCCCCCCCCCCCCCCCCCAGTTCCCATGAACTGATATTTGCTCTTATTTTATTTTTCCCAAGTTTTATTTAATTATTTTAATTTATAACAGCAAAATGTGATCGAATTGTCGGAAATCTGATGATATTTGTGACTATTTTATTTTTTTGTTTGATTTTTATACCGAGGGGAGTGAATGCGAAAACGCTTTCATTTATACTATATAGCCCCAATGTTTCGCGTGCGCTTATACCCTGAATGCAGGGCGCTCTCATATACCTCGGATTTTGGGTGCACCCTTTGCAATGGCTATTTGTCCAAGCATTCTGACCAATCAAAAGACAGAATTTATCGGGATATAGAGACAAGCTGGTTTAAATAAGATAATGTCATTAACTCAAGTTGGTCGTGTGTCGTGACTTTTTGGAATAGAATTATTGAAGTCACATTTCCATTTCCAACACGTTTAGCTGGGTGATATGGATGGCTTAATTTGTAGATTATATGTGAAATAGGTTATCCTGTATCGTCAGTGAAAAAGAAACCGTGATAAATAACACTTTGCGTGTGCCTTATGTCTAGAATTATTTTAAAATTCAATGAGCAAGGCTTAACCCTTTAACTCGTAAGACCTATTTTTCGGACCAAGGCATAATTTCGTCCTATTTTTGTCTTATTGTAAGAGGTCTATACAAGGTGCATTGCTGATAGAATAATAACTACAGTCTGCAGCCAGACGGCTGTAGACTGCAGTTATTATTTTATCCTCCCTATATATTGATATTAGACTGGCCCATCCCGCTGTAAGTGCACACAAAAGCGATACTATTCCAGGAAACAAGGGTTCAAAGGGTTAATCAAAGGATATTACATTCCACCGGTGGAGTTCCGTCAATGCTTTGTTACGAAGATACCAGTTGAAGTATTTCATAAATGAACAGATATTTTGTTTTAGGAAGTTGTACCTTGTGCCAGCCAATATGGGTGGATTTTCTGTGACGAAAGTGCTACATCCACTATTAGTCCAGGCACATTAGACATAAAAATGAGAAAGTAAGGAAAAAAATCGGAGAAAGCTGATTTTTTTATATGTTTCCGGGACACACATTGCGGATAAAGTGTGAAAAGTCCCCGCGAATCCGAGTTGAGCTTTTTTAGTTATAGCGTTTTTTTGATGAAAAAAAAAAAATTAAAAAAAATTCGACCCAGCTCCATATTTCTCATTCTTATTCGCCTTAGTAGGGTGAGAATCATAAATATCATGCTGAATTATATTGAGAATACATATCCCCAACAGAAAATGCCAACTTTGTACCAATCCTCACACTCAATGGTGAAATATTCACGAAACTGTACAAAATTACGAAAAAAAAATTATTGTTTTCATACACACAACGGTACACAACGTCCATTAAATCAAATCTACGACTACTTTGGGAGTTAAATTATATATCAAAAATTGCAGAAACGCAGTGGCTTTATAATGATATATAACAATAGTCATTTATTCCATAATGAACTGGTGAAACGTGTGAAATATTAACCATACCCCCTAAACTCAAATTCAAACGGCATCGACTTTTCTCATTCAAATGCCATATTATGGCATCATTGTTTCAATTTCCATGTTCGATTAAATCACATTATGTGGTGTTCGCCTACACTCCAGATGCATTGGCATGTAATGTGTGCACGCCCTTGATGTGTACTCATAAACAAATTTGTATTGTATTTAGGGGCAATTGGTTCGATCATGGCTGGTAGCGGCTTGGATGAACTTTGGGGGACTGTTTATGCTGGTGGATCAATCCATCATTTGATCAGTGGTCATGCATATTCAAGAGCAGTTCGTGCCCATTTGCTAACACAAATTGCCATTACAAAACTTTTGTTTGAAGAAAGCCGAACACTAGATAACATAGACTGCACAGAAGTCAATGAAATATTTTGTGGACTTGCCAGAGGTGACTGTACAACAGCTGACGCTGTCAATCAAGAAAGTGTCAACCATCTACTGTCAAAATTACACGAACTGCTCCAGAATGCGTCCGTAGGACGCACAGGAAAGCTTTGGGTACAATACTACGAGCAAATAGGTCTTCTCCAGTTGTTCTTGAGAGCAGAGCGCACAGGCGACTGGGAACTCCACACATATTGTGTTCGCAATATGATTCCAGTATTTCACGCAGGTGGTCATTTTGCATACGCAAAAAGTTCTCATCTCTATTTGCAGCAGATGAATGAGCTAACAGAAATAATGCAACAGGATGATTTGAAGTTGTTCACTGAGAAAGGTTACTTTACCATAAGGCGCTCAGATAAATTCTGGGACGGGATATATTCTGATCAGACCATAGACCAGTGTTTAATGAGAATGTTCAAGCTCCCTGGTGGTCTCACACATGGCAGGGGAATAACCGATAGCACTGTTGCGAAATGGGTACATGGACTACCTCTTTGCCTTCCGATATGTAATGCTCTCGAAACTTTTGTTCATGTTCACACTGGTCATGGCGAACAACATCGGGATCTCCGTCAAAGTTCACAATTGACTGATGCCAATGATATCACCAAATTATTGAACTGGCTCAGAGTGCATCCCCCCTTTCAGAATAGAGATCCAGTACAATTAGTCTCTATAGCGACCGGGCTTGTGGCCGACGAAACTGTGAACTGTGACCAAGTTCGCAAAATTGGTGAATGTTGCGTATCGAATGTTGTAAGCAAAACGTTCAACAGCATCAAACTACGACGTGTTGACAGTGTGAAGTCTTTCGCATCGATGGCAAATAGCATCAAAGTCCGTGGACATATGTACATCATATTCCAATTATCTAGTGAGACATTTTGGGGCGAACGTCGTGGTTGTTTTTGATGGTTATGTTTGTACAATGTCGACAAAGGGCATGGAACAAGCCCGTAGATCTAAAGACAGGTATTCCATTGATATCAATATCTCACCCGAGTTACCAGCCCCCACATCCCAATCCGATTTCCTTGCAAATGCCAAGAACAAAACCCAACTGATCGATCTTCTGATGCAGGAGCTATCTGCTATCAATATTCAGTCCAAGCAAGCCGAGGCTGATGCTGATGTACTGATAGCCGAAACTGCACTTGACATCGCTCAAGATGACAACAATGTTGTCGTTGTGGGAACAGACACAGACTTGTTAGTCATTCTTACCTCTCGAGTTCAACCGGGATGTAATATTCACATGATGTATTCCATTACCCCAAACTTACTAGTTTCAGTTAGTGAATTAGCAACCAAAATGGGTGACCATAGAAGCAACCTCCTTGTAGCACATTCTTTCAGTGGTTGTGACACTACTTCTGCACTCTTTCGAGTTGGTAAGAAGAAAGTATTCAGTACAATTGTCTCCGATGTTACCAGCGACTCACAACAGTATGTCAACACAATTTTGGCGGATGACAGTACACCAAGTGCAGTAGCCGCTGCCGGGGAACAACTTCTCCTGATCTTATACGGGAGTAAAACTGTTTCCTCTCTCGACCAATATAGATATGTCACAAGCGTTATGTAGCAAAATCTAAACTGAATAAACCCATCGACCTAGCCTCACTCCCACCAAGCAGCGATGCTGCACAACAACATGTCTACAGATGTTATCTCCAGGTCCAACAAATGCTGGGCACTTCGCTTCCTCCGACGGATTGGGGGTGGTCGCTAGACAATGGACTTCTTGTACCGACTGCAGCCACAAAGCCATGTGCCCCCGATAACCTACTGAATCTGATCAGTTGTGGTTGCAAGAGTGCTTGTACAAAAAGGTGTGGGTGTAAGAAGGCAGGACTCTCTTGCTCAGGTTTGTGTAATTGCAGTTCGGATTCTTGTAACAACCACAGAAACACTGTCCTGTCGGAAATTTCTGAGTTCGATGAATAATATGTATATAGGTCATGTCATTTCTGTATATAGCGTTGATAATAGTCAATGTAACTTAATCCATGTTGATTGATTTGTACATTCTGTAAATATTATTTATTGATTTTTGTACATTCTGTAAATATTATTTATTGATCTAATGCTGCCAGACACAGACGCGTCTGTTCGGTCCCAAGCCCGAAAATAGTTGAGTTCTCATGCTGACGAATTTTATGCCAAAAGGGGAACTCGGCCAGAAGCAGAGGGGGTCTTCCATAATGTCTATTTTGTAAGCAATAAAAGTCTTCAAATGGTGGTGGATTTTTTATCGTCTGTCCAACTAACATCCTGTTCTGTACTACGACCCTTTGGGCAAATCCGTTAGGAAAATCGTCATTTTTTGCGTAAATCCGATACTTTTTTGTGAATTTTCAATAATTTTTCGCAGAAATTGTCACAGAATGCACATTTCCCTCTAGGTAAATGTATATTAGACATTATGTAGCTCGAAATACGCGTAAACAAAAAATACAGTTGGATCAATTCGAGGTTACAAAGTTCGTGCGACTTTTTTTTATTTTTTTCAAACGCGTTTTCGAAAAAAGGCTATAGAAAAAAAAGCTCAACTGGGGTTTTAGGGGACTTTTGTCTAATCGTTCAGTGACATGTACTCGACATTCCCTGAAAAAATCAGCTTTCTCCGATTTTTTTCCCTAGTGAAACCTAATGTTCTTGGGCTATATTCCACAAAATATTTATATTTATTAGGTAGTGGGAAGTGTTGAACGGGGCTAAAACGTTGTAGTTTTAAATTGGTGGAGATTATTAGAGTTGGGTTTAGGACTGGGAATTACTCTTACCGATGGCTGAGAAGGATTACAACATTTGAGGATGCAGTTGCCGTGAGCATAACGCGTTGCGCCCGGAGACCAAGGCTTACGAGTTTGAACCCCAGACGGGGAAACGTAACGTAATGCAATGCCGGCGTGAATTCAAAACTACACTGCTCCTCCATAGTGCCATGTTCGGGGATGGTGCTATACACGTCCTATCGGGTGAGGGCGTAAATGGCTGTCCCGTCTGCAGTAATTACTGTGTACGTTAAAGAACCCTACTGTGGCAAGAGAGCTGCAGCTCGGCAAAATTCCCCGATCCCTCCTTGTGTGTAGTGTATTTCATTACCTGTATAACGGCCCCCGCAATGAATCATTCAGGGTCCTCCGAAACATCAAGGGAGCAGTGACTGTAAAGCGCATTAAATCGTGCATCTGCCGGAATAAAACAGGTGTAAGGCGCGAACTGTAGCATCAGTCCACACGAAATGTACCCGAGATGACTCTGATGATATGGGGTTCACACAGGGTGCTCCGAAAAATTCACGGAGGAATTTTCAAGACATTTCCAAACATAACATAACATAACTAGTTCTTTTGTCTTGCGCGGGTTAGTAATTAACATGAAAACCTGATAGATAGAGCACTTCTGGTCTTACTTACCAACCTGGGCCCGTGCGCTTTGGTGAGTAGCATTAACTGTTCGCAAAACAATACGTGACAACGTATTGGAGAAAGAGAGTAAATAACATTTTGCTGCTTTGTTTTTTTGTCTTCTTGAAAACAACAATAAAAGGTTTCACCAAGGAACAAGAAACAAATGTATTTTGGGTGCTTTGGGTGGGAATAAAACTACAACTTTATGATTGTTCCTCCTCAAAGTCAGTGACACAACATACTTTGTTTTCAAACTGCACAACTCGGTGGCGTCAGTTAAAACCCACTTACATAATAAGGGTAATTAATATCTTCATTGAGAGAGAGAGAGAGAGAGAGAGAGAGAGAGAGAGAGAGAGAGAGAGAGGGAGAGAGAGAGAGAGGAAGAGAGAGAGGGTTCTTTTGCACCTTTTCTGATACAAAGTTCCCTGTGTGGGCATTGATGACAAAAATTTGGAAAGGAAAACTGATTTTTCTCGAAAATGGTTTATTTCTCTTCTCCAATGAATATGCAGAGCAAAAATATTTTCTGTTACAGCACAAATATTCAGAAAAACAGAAAATTATTAAAAATAGCTTTGGTCCCTCACAATGCAAATAGCTTTGATTCCTATTTAAATGGGCTGCTCCATATGCAGCCGAGCCTCGTGATTTAATGAAAAAATAAAACCAAGTTATTCTTCGACACAAAGAAGAACGCACAGTGCGTAAAGGGTGTTTTCCCTGAATGCACTGTTTAGGCGAACGTCCACCCATATATATACTTTTTCTGGCCGACAACGCCAGTTCCCTGGGAAGCCAAAATTCCGATGCAGTCGCATATTGTTTTTTTAAAGTTTAGCTTAATTTGGAGCCTGAAGCACTGTATATGTTTATCGTGGCATTTGCAGAATTGAAAGAAAACAAGTCGGAGTCGGACTGTTTTGTTTTCTTTTCGGAAGGTTCGTTTTCGTTAATGTCTCCATTTGAAATTGACGAAACACTTCTCTTTTGTGCATGAGAAGTGAGATTGTAAAAGTGAAGGGCAGTGCTCCTGTGCCCAGTCTGTTCTTTAATAATCTGTTCTGGTAACCCAGCATGGTAGGCTTGTGGCCGTTGAGGATCTTAAATAGTGGTTTGTGTAGTTCCCTTCAATACCAGCTGAACTCATCATTCGCTGTACGGTACCATTCAGTTTATTGTACACTACTGCTTGGGAAGAAAACCATACATTTTTGTTTGGTTTCGATGGAGGACAAAAATAAAATATAGAAGGTCTCTCTGCTTTGCCGCAGCCTTTCAACGTTGGTTTCAAATAATTCTGATTGAACAGAACGGAGTTCATACGCTACGATGCTTCAGAGCTCCTCTGTTGGTTTTGGATACAGATTCGGTATACTGAAGATATCTTTTTCCTTCACTGTCATGTCCAATTTCAAAACTGAGAAAGGACAAACGTCTGTGCTCCTCTCCACAAATCAATGCTTATTCCTAACAACCAACATACTGTGTCGAGTAAAACGGGTGGGCTGTCAACAACGAGGTACCCCTTCTCCCAAAGTACAAGCTCTTGTTCTACAGTCACAAACTTTTCCCTCTTTTTTGTACCTCGATTCCCATTTTGCACTTATCCTGCATAACGTTATCAATAACTGTCTAAAGTCTTGTAAACACTGGGTTTGACATGAAGTCTACAGCACGGCCTTTTCCCCACATACGAGCTGACAATGTCTCGGAATGGCACATAAAATGGAGAAAAGGCTATCGACAGTGTACTCCGGCCCGTCCTCTTTTCTGATAGCAAAAAAGAAATAGGATAGAATGATATTCAACTCTTCATTGTTGTACATAGTGATATCATCACACCGTTTTAGAATGTCAACAATTTCGTTCGTAGAATCAACCAGGTTGCGTGATGCGTTTTGTAGAAAGTCCAGTTTACATTTTGAAAATAAGTTGATGGCCCATATATGTTTTCTTAAAGTATTATCTGGAACATGCGGTCGACTTTTCGTTGCAGGGGACATCAGCGAATCTTTATGTATGCTCTTCTGCAAGACAATAAAATAATCGGTAATGATTGTTGGTGGACTATATTAATTTGTTACCTAACATAGCATATTTGAGGCACGCACGCACGCACGCACGCACGCACGCTCGCACGTACGCACGCACGCACGCATGCACGCACATCCTTCGTCTGCTGAGTGCATGAATGTGAGCAAATGCAATGCTAACACATTGAATTTGGTTACTTTTTTTGTAAATGACAGAATGTATGTGGGTAGGTGCGCGAGGCGTGAAATCTGGGCTCCTCCGACCCAGTGTTGTGTCAAAATCATTCACGAGTGAAGCAAGCCAGATTACTTACAGAAAATCTTCGAGGAGAGGCGTAAATGCGTGTTGGAATGTCACTAAAAAAACAAGCATTTTAATACAATAGTGTGTGTGTTGGGGGGGGGGGGGGTGGTGGTATGTAGTTGAGGGTGTTTGAGAAGCATGTGCATGTGTGTGTGTCTGACCGGGCGTGTCTGTGGGTGTGCATATGTTACTTATTTTTTATATGTGTTTCCGAACGTGCATGTGTACATCAACACCAACACACACTCAAGTGAAAACTATAACACACCCAGGTTCATTGCGTTTATAAAATGGTACGGACTTCGAGTACCTAATTTATTAGGAATTTCACAGATTCCAATATCATCGCCCAAATACAAACATAAGCTCCGAACTTGCACCCCATGTGCCCTACATATTTTTATTTCAACACTGGTACAAGTGTTTTACCCGGAATTCCAAATTTGAATCGGAATTTGATTATTTATTTTTACTTGAGGACCCTGAATCGACAACAGTAGCGTGTACAATTCAAATTTGAAAGCAAGATTTAACACTTTCGGAGATCCGAGAATGATGAACAAGAGAATATTTGTATTAACAAGTACATATTTTAAACTATTTTAGGCAAAATTAAGATTTAAGAATTTTAAAATTTTGAAATCTATAAATTTTGATACATGTGTTATTAGAGACAGCATAACTCTCTTATTTGGAATTCCGCCGTATCGAAACGCATTCAATCTGTGTGTTGACTTTTGAATTTAGCTGTAATTTTGTTGATTAGGGGTTCAAAAGAATTTGTTTTTTTTAAACTGAAATTCAAATTTCGAATTCCGGCTGAAATACTGCTATCAGTGACAGAGTTAAAATCCGTGGACTACATGGAATGTAATTTTAGACTCTCTGATCGTTTTTATGCTAAAGTTTGAATCTGTAAAACTTATGACAAATTGAGTACCCAATATCTTTAAGTAGGCAGATTTATATGAAGCATAAAAATACATCTTTACCATTATTGTTTTAGGCCTTGTTGCCGCAACCAGTGACGCTCCCCTTATCTTCAACATATCAGAAGCGTCGATTGCCTTCTCAAGGATGCCAAAAATATCTTTCTTTTCTCCACCTGGTACTCCGGAAAAATATTCTGTGCTATGAAAATATTGCTTTCTTCATCTCTTTCGTGGCTTTCAAAGTGATCTAACGATTGGCTCAGAATTGTTCTGAATCGAAAGTGTCATCTTTGTCTTGTTTCATTTTAACGTTTCAAAGAAATGTGACTTTTCGCGTCTGCTTTCAGTTATTGAATAAGAATGATTGCATGGACATTGTATCAAATGTTTTGAGTAGAGCTCATTCCAATATCAAGGTGGACGTGTTTGTTCTACAAAGCATAAACATAAATTTGAGGGAGTGGGGTTACCAACGGGTTTATGTCAAGCATTAACTTGAGGAGAGGAGCCTTTTAAACAAATAAAACACCCATCAAGAATGATAATAAACCCGTGTAAATAAGGGTGTTACTCACTTACTAACCTCGCTGTCGGTATTCATGAATTTGAACAACCTGCCCAATGCTGAAGCACCTCGCCTCCACTCGGTTGGTGTGACTCACTGCATGTGGGGACGTTGTTCAAATTCATGAATACCTCCAGCTCAGTTAGTAACTATAACATACCAGTTATACTATAATATACATGTAAAATTATCCACACTAGTTTGCTTTGTTCAAAGATTGTGGATGCTACAGCTGGCATGTATAGGGAGTTTTATTATTTTTCATACAGAAGCTGGTCATCTTTAGTTAAGAACATATGTATCAAGCATCTTCCCGGCATGTCTGTCCCTAGAGATTTAAAAAAAATATTACTGTTGATAGACCCCATTTAAAAATGAAAAGGAACTTTTCACATTTGTACTGTTTTCCGTGTGTTTCTGTCTCTTAATTTTATCTGTGGTGTGCGAGTACCAGAGGCGGACTGGCCGTATGGTCCACCGGGAAAATTTCCAATGGCCCCTTGCTGGGTACCCCCTGGGACCCCCAAAATTGATATAGCCCAACATATGTTGGTACATGAAATTCCGTTAAAATGGCCAAAAGGCGAAATGGATCTCATTGCATAAACTGCCTTCATATCGAAATGTTATCTTTGTGGATTACCATTGGCAACACTCATAGAGGACATTTCGCCATACCAGCAGCTTACGCTTCCATTGATCGCTCAGATGAAACAACGTTAAAACAATTTCAAAAATCATTTTCTCCAATTGGGCCGAACTATGGACTTCCCGATTGGTACACTCCGCCCCCCTCAAACCGCCGGTAGAATCAAATTTGTCGAATGATCGATGACGAAAATACAAAAATGCAACCGAAATGTCCACTATGTGGACTGCTATTGATGCAAGAAAACTTCTCGTTCCGTTCGCAAAATCAAAATGTTCTCCGAGTATGACCACCCCCCCCCCCCACCACCCCCTGGTGCATACCCATGGTGCATACTTCGTGGCCCAGTCCGCCTGTGGAGAGTTCTTTGATAAACTATATGCTTTGCTCTTTCAGGCGGCGTGGATAAGAAGAGTTTAGAGCTCTCCTTTGGAAAGCATTTCAAAACCATAGCATTTCAAATGGATAATTGTGTTTAAACTACCTCTATCGGACGTACCCGACAAAGACTTTTCATCGCTTTTAATAGTACAATAGAAAGGTGTGGTAACATGGAGGGGGGATTAACGAGTCGCTTAAAGTTGAAAAGTCGCACGATACATCATGGTATTGTTCTCAAAAACCTGGCTATATATGGCTATTAGCCTTGTATACCACGTTGTGTCGGGAAATATGTGCTGTTCTGTGGTATACGTAACGGGGCGCTCCTCGTGCGGTTACATGCACTAAGTTACCAACAAAAATGCTCGGAACGAAAATAAATTCGATCGCACAGTTTACTAAAAAATATGCAAGCTAATCGCTTGTGCTCATATATATGCATTTTGAAAAGTTAGCGAAGTGTCGAATGGGTCGTCTATCGATCAAATCCGCCATTGCTGTTCTTGTTTATTTACAATTGACACAAAGACTTGTCTTCATTGAAATACAAATTTAAAGAAAAATCATTTCAGAAGACCAAAACAGTTTGAAATGAGAAGGTCAGGTAGACTTGTGGACCGGTTTGTATACTATTGACGAACGACGAAAAAGAAAAGGCTGGCAGGGTTTATTTACTGGTGCTTAACGCTGCACCAACAGCTTGTGCTAAATCGTGGTCATAAACAGTATTTAGTTTCAAACAGACCATTACACCACGATACGTAGGGTATCTTGCACATTCCCAATGTCTATATTGTATCGGTATCCGACGTTAACCTAGTCAATACAGATAGTGGAATGTGTGAGATACCCTACGCGTGTAATCCGACCTACATGCAAGAACGTGATTAAAGAATGCATCTGATTGGTCGTTGCACATCTGATTGAGGTTAATTTACTTAAATCAAGTTTTATGATGGTACAAATACAAAAACACAACTCAGGAATATTACGGAGGACAGGAATCAACTACCCATGAAGGTTCTCCTGTTTTGCACACCCGCTTTGATTTTTGAACTAATGTCACACACCCAATCGGTCAAAAAATGACGGTTTGTGGTCTCCGATTCGAGCTGTCGTGGACCCCGCGTGCCAAGTTCGGAGCACCTGTACGACTTCTACATGTATATTTATTGATCCACAAGTAAACGTCCAAGAAGACTTGAGTTTCTGAACTATAACCCCGACAGACTAAACAGCAGCATCAATGTATGCATTCGGCGATGATGATGTAGTTGTAATATCTTATCAGTCGAGACTTGTGATAGCACGGTCGAGATAAAACAGGTTTACCACACCCTTCCGCATTCGGTCATCATCTCGGCATCCCAGCAAATCCGTTTATTCGGATTAGAAACCCGTTTAATCAGATAATAACGTCCTTAAAATGATGGTGTACAAGCTGTACCTCATTACTCCTTTGGTCTCAGATGGTGTATTCCATTCCAGTGCAGAGCCGTCAAGAGGTAGAGCCTATATTTGTTACTTGGGATAAGACCAATCAAGATTTCCAATGTGTAAGATACCCTACGCGAGTAATCCGACCTATTACAAGATTTTCAATGTGTAAGATACCCTACGCGTGTAATCCGACCCAAGAAAATCTTGATTGGAGTACCACACAAATTCATCGAGCTTTACGAATTCAGGTCACATCATAATCCTAGCAAGGGAAATAGGGCTTTCGATTTCAAAGGGTTAAGTGTACAAAACACGCAATGCGTGCTCACGTTGCATGGAATACCAGTCACACCTTTCCTTGAGTTCCACTTGCTAGGGATCTGACCTTGCCTATGGTGTCCGATTCTATCCCATAAAGGCAGTGGGGGATAAGGAATTTCTCAATGACATCTAGACTCAAATATATCCCACCTGAATACAAGAGGATCACGATCCTTGGCACAAACTTTCGATACCTCTCTTTAGTTTACGATTATTATTACAGAATTCCCTTTTATTGTTTGAGGAACTGTCATACTAGGGTATTATTCTGTTGTTCTCTTGTTCTAATGTCCTCAATTTGGTACTTCGGAGCTCCTAGTTTCATTATCTCTCTTCACTATATTACTATGTTTTCATAATCCGTTTTCATCGTATGTATTTATGCGAAAACGCATGTTGTTACACACTACAAACACATTGGATAGAAGGACGACTAGACAGGCTGAATACGAGTACTTGTAGAGTACATAATTCAAACTGTGAAAAAGGTCAGTGGTGTTATTAGTAGCGGTTTCAAACATAGGGTCCTGCGAACCTCAAATGTCGAATCAAATCAAGTCCGGAATCAATTCAGACAGAGCATTTCAAATGGAATAGAATTTCGAATGAAATCTCACCGCTCATTAAGTCGTATATTTGTCGCCTTATAACCGTAAATATTGAGTCTTTACTCAAGTATTGTATGCAACGGCGACGTGTCTGATTGCCAAATCAAACAAAAAGTGGGACACGTTCCAGAACGGAATAAAAGTAGTTTCGGATCGTGACCTCCTTGAACTCTTCTTCTTTCTGCAAATGTTATGGGCAGGACACCTGACAATAGGAGAGTTCAAGAGGTGATTTCGTATATTTCGTATATTTTCGAGAACATGTCGACCACGAATGTCTGGAAATATTCTGAATCAAATTTCGAAGCTTCGCCGCATCCTATACCAACCATTAGGCTGTGACACAAATGGGAAGCAGTAGTGATAGGGACGGTGGTGACATACGTTAGAGTTGGAATTCACAGTAATGGTTGACGCCTGCAGTGTACCGATTAACAGTAATAGTGGTGACAGTGAAACTAGTAGTAATAATGGTACAGAGCAGCAGTAAATCAAGCGAGCTGTATTACTGGGTGGAACTAGTAGCTATGTGGAGTCTGTAGAATTGTGCGAAACCAGCGGCAGTGGTCTAGTGATTGACGCCGATGGAATTGCCTCAAGGAGACACAGAAGTGCAAAGCGAGCAGTTGCCGAGTCGAGTTACATGCAGAGGTTCGATTAGTAGTATAAACTAGACGTATAAGTAACTCTCTTATACTAACATGATATACGCTTATAACCCCCGTGAATTCTTCAGGCAATCGTATTGAGACATGTACGTCTCGGTAAAGATAGATAATATGTAGGAACTTTTGGAGGCCGTGGCTTAGCAGAGAGTATATATCGAGGAGACTAACGGACTGTTTGATTCTAACGTAGATATTAAACTGTTCCCGTGCAGAGTAGATAGGTCACACAAAATCGTACATTGCCAGGTTTAACCAGAAATCGACACAATCAAAAAGGTCGTGTTACACACATTCAAACGGGCCTGCAATTCGCAATGAAGATTGAATACAGCTAGTAGGTCGTGGTAGATTTTACAGGATTTTGGCCATAGAATAGTAAAATCCTAAACACATAAAGAACAGAACAGGCCTTTTGAAAATGACATTAAAAACTAAAGCAGCGTATGGTATCCCAGATAGGAGTCTTTGTGAAAAGAAACTGCATGATTAGTCAATTTATATACAAATAGAATATAACACAGGGCTTTCTATGACCTATTTTGCATGGTGCAAGGGTATTTCTTAACAAATATCTTCTTTTTAGAATGTTACAACAAGCTGTTGGTAGCCATCGCCTATTTTGGGGACACCCTTCACCGGCTTAAATTTTGGGTAATATAAGGGCCTGGATCTATTAATAACAAAAATTACATATATGTAATATTTGTACATGAACATCCTAATAATAATAATAATAATAATAATAATAATAATAATAATAATAATAATTAATATTAATGGATGCATTTATACAACGCAGTATACAGTGAGTCTTCACAGTGAGGTATTAGTTTCAGTGCGATTTACAAGATTAGCACCCCACTGATTAGGCCTTGATCATGATGACCTCCATGGTCATCAAATTTCATACTCACATTGACTCTCTCTATTTATAGGCGAATAACCCTTGAAACGTATTGTTATGCCCCCGACTTGAAAAGTCGAAGGGGCATCTAGTGGAGACCTCCGTCTGTCTTTTCGTCCGTCCGTCCGTCCGTACCAACATCTCAGCCACTACTACTCCGATTTGAATGATATTTGGTGTTGTGATATAAAGTATCATGGTGGGACGATACCTGTGTAGCGTATGCTTTTCCAGAGTTATGGCACTTTTTCGCTCATTCGACTTAGAAAATGTTTTGCACACCAGGGGCATTGGCTCCCGCGTTGCCCTTTCTTGTATTATACTTCTATTAGTATGACAGAAGTGAACTTTGGAAAGAGTCTTAAACTCTTGATTTATAGAGGTCGGTTGGAGGATATTTCCCCCAGGAGGGTCTGGGTAGTGGGTGTAATAGGTTCACCTCTGGTAGCCAGGTTGTTAGTGCACAGCAGCGATGGCCTACCCGGCTGTTCACATAGACATATATCTCAGTCTACTAATGTAGCAAATTCTGAGGCTCAGTCGACATAATGAGATGCCTGTGTGAATGAGCTTGTTAGTTGCTTGCCAGTGGTTGGTGGATTCCTTGGGTCATTCAGTGGATCTGTTTGAGGAAGTAACATCTTGGGAAGTAACAATATCGTGATGTCGCCACATAGTTGTTGAAAGGGATGTAAAATCCCAATCAAACAAACAAAGAAACCAAGAATATTTTCCAACAAGAGGAATTTATCTCCCGCCTCAACGAAATTTATCAGTATACGTTTTTTACTGCACCTCAGTGAACCTTGTTTAGTATACAGAGTTTTTTATACACCAGATTGAACAAAACAGTCATATTATGCGATTGGTCTGTTAATTCGTAAACTTTTCCATTTCCGGATGATAACTTGAGTTTGGATTCATAGATCAGGACCAAACTTGCTTTCTGCCTCAGTTATATCAAATGAAGGCATGGTCTGATGATGTTTACAAGAGTTATGGGCCTTTTCGACTTAGAATTGAATATTTCCATCAACATTTTATCCGAACTTTGTTTATGGCATAACTTGAACAATAGTTAACAGATTTTAATTATTTTTGGTATATGTCTCTAAACATGGTGGATGTCAGGTTCGATGATCAGCAATATCCGATGAAAAGTATTGTAGTTATTGCCCTTTGTTAAAATGTATTGTGTAATGCTTGTTCATGGAATAACTTTAACATTAGTAACTAAATATCATTTTCTTTTGGTTTTGGTATATATCTCTTTGGGAACAATTCTAGCACCCACCACCACCCCCCCCCCCCCTTTCCCGTACTCACCTTATAACTTCGGTAATTTTCCCAAAATGCATTTTGAACGATTTGGAGTTATTACATGCAGAACAAAATTGACTCTTATAACCCAAACGCCACATCTCCCCATTTAAGCATTTTTTGACCTTTTCCCCATAATGCATTTTGAAGGATATGGAAATAATTTGACTCCTGTACAACCCCACCCCCACCCCAACACCATTTACGCAATTGTTCCCATAATGCATGTTGCAGGATACCAGGCAGAAACAAAAAATGACCCCTATAAGTCAACAGCCCTGTCAATTAGGCATTTTTTTTTCTTTACTCCAAAATGCATTTTGAAGGATTTAGCGCTTCGAGATGCAGGTTGTTTGTTGGATGAAAACAGTGATTATGTACAGTTCGATAAAGCCTAACGGCATTTGATACTCTACCAGGTGTAGCTATTGTTTTTACTGACAATGAGTGGCTTCAATTGGCTCTTCTGATTCTTAGATATTGTGAGTAATAGAAATGTGAACACCAAGTGCGTAGCTAGTAATCATATCTAGCAATCTGACATGGAATGTGCATTCTCGGCCCAGTCTGCTATTTACATGAATGATTGGTGCAGGCTTTTCTCACAAAACCCTCACAAACTGTTGAGAACTATGTTGTTAGGACCAAACAGTTTGGTTTCATTAAACATTTCATATGGAAGTTATTTTACAACCAGTCAGAAGGATATTTATTGATGATGGGGTGGGGGCGAGCAAAACGCCTGGTCAGAACAGCTCTTACGAGTAAAAGGGATGATGCTGTTATTGTTCACTCATCAAAAGATTTCACCAAAGCAGCATTCAAGTTAAAATTCTATGTTGGTGATGAGGAAATTCAAGCAAAGATATCTATTTATTTATTCACTGGTGTTTAAGGTCACATATTCAGGCCTGGCATGTTCAGGGAGTGATTTATTCTTCAACTACTCAGCTTGAAAAAATTAGGAGGGTAAAAACTAGCCCTCCTGGACTTAGAAAATAATGATTATTATAACAGTCTATTCCTAAAACCCATATCATTTCAGATCTCTGTTATATTAGAGGTCGCTGTAAGACGGTCGCGCTGCTCCTATCTTGCCTGGAGCCCGGGGGCGTGGGAGTGGCAGTGTAGCATTTTATAGAGACTATCTTGTTACCTGCACTAGATAAAATGTACAAAGCCCACTGGGCAGAATTCATTAATAGTAAAACTTCATTTTGCCATTTTTAGCTTTTTGTGAGCTGGAGAACTAATCGCTCCTTTTGGCCATGGTTGGTGAGCGATGTTTAGTCCTCCTGCATTTTTAAGAATGCCAGGCCTGCATATTTCTGCACAATTGTTAATCATGACTGAAACATGGAGAGTTTGGTCAATAATTTATACCCAAGTTGCAAATTTGTGAGGACTTCCATCACAAGCATTGTTGACTGGGTCCGATTTTACCTGTAAAACATAACTTGTTTACAAAGGTAAACAAGCACTGCTTCACTACCGGGAGTTTCCACAGCGGGAGCAACGATATCTGAAATTAATCCTCGGGCTGAACTTGAAGTTGTAACCATTAATGGATTCAAAAGTAGGCAGGTTAGGCCTTCACGGTATATTATTTTCTATACCGAGTTTCGGTATTTTAAAAATACCGCGGTGTAGCTGAATATCGAATATCACCAGAAAGTATAAATATTTGACCATTTTTCTTAAAAACAACTTCAGCATGTCTGAAACAAGGCGCCCTCTCCGTGGTCAACGCTACTCCCCCAATTTGAAAACTTTAAAAGTCCGTCAGTTCGAAGGTGAATTTGAAAGCGAAATTAAGTGAGTAGCAATGTGTTGTCATCACCTGGAAGATGGTGCCGATTTTCTTTTCCATCAAACGTTCAAGACATGAATTGTTGCATGTCGTCATATATCAAATATCAAAATGAGGTAAGTGGTTTTATTTTAATGAAACAAAATTCATTCTGAAACGAAAACGGTGTTTTTTTTTCATTTTCACAAATTCACTTTGCTGAAGATCAAAAGACTAGACAACATGCACTCTCGCTTCTCAGTTATTCCCTAAACATACCCATAATAAAAATCACTCATGAATAATTTATACCATGGAAAACGAAATAATACTTTTTATATCCGATTTCTAGGATTTATACCATAAGTCGCTGTATAAAAATAAAACAACACAAATAAATAGTATGTTTTGTCTTTATTTTATTTTTCAGCTGATTAATAGTTATTAATGAATAGTTGTTGTCCAGATAACATCTGTGAAAACAACCCCATCTCACATGGCTTTGTGTGTTGTAAGCTGGAAACCAAAAAAAAAAAATAACCTTTGGAAGCATGCCTTGGAATCAAAGCAGACAACTGTTGCTTCCTCATCAGAAGCTCCAATTAAAGTCACGAGTGATACTACAGGCTCAAGTTCTGTTCTTGGAGAACCCTTCTCTGCTGGGGACTAGGTACTTGTTAAATATGCTAATCCAGTTAAAATGATCCTGATCAAAGATAGCAATTCAGAAGTTTCAGTAATGTGCCCAAGTGGGGGAAATTATAAATAGCCAGATAAATTGGACGAAACATTTTATGAATCTGAGAACATCATAAAGATAATTAAGCCTCCCTGCATGTATGTTGATGGTTCAAGAATCAAGAGTCCAATTTGCATTTGAAAATCTTATCTAATTTTAACACTACACCTACAGTACGCGTCAAGTCTATACAATCTCAGTCACCCAATGCGGCGACGAGTGATGATCGTAAATTTCACCCGGTGAAATCCGGTGGAGGGAAAAATCAAATACAGTGATCCAGTGAACTGGAGATTAAAATGATAAATTGCTACCGTTTTGTGAAGTAGCAGACACCGCATCCAGAAGTTACTTCGAGAAAATTAAAGTCGCAGTTTTCAAATGTGGTGTTCAGCTGTAATAAGTCTGATTTATTAATCGATCCTCAGTGATAAAAAACGAGATTTTCAAAGACTACCTGTCAGAAGTAGTCATCATCGCAAAAAAAAAACGCTATCAAATTGTGCTTTTTAAGCGGTCACAGACGATAAAATAATACTAAACACAAGTTATTTTCTTTCTCGATCTTAAACCGGTAAACGTGGTTGTTGGTCGTGGAATTTATATGATTTACCCCCCCCCCCCCCCCCATTTCTACTTCTCTCTGGGCAAAGGGTTCATTGACCATTATTTTGGGTAAAATTCTATATTACTCCCCCCACACACACTCCAAACACTCACATTTGTGCTCAGAAATTCACCCATGAACATTAGAATTTTAATATTTAATCAGGTATTGTCTGATAGTTCCTCGTCGTTGCTCAGTGGTTCTCTCCTCGTACTCCGGCATCCTCTACCTGTAAAACTGTTCAACACAAGGTGATGCTGGCTGTCAAAAGTGTCGTTAAACCCCAATAAGACATACATAATGGGTTCCCCCTGTGTTGTAATTGCTAGACTTGAAGCCATAAATTGCCATCCAGTCACGATCTAGTTGTGTAGCTAGTATTTAAAAGTCTCTTGTTTTCAAGATTAGGCCTATATCATACTGTTGCGAAAAACAATTTCGTAATATTATAAATTAAACCTTTACCTAGCACGAAAAGCAGACGACGCTTGCAAACAAAATTATTGAATAGCTATTTGTTTAATTTGTTGTTTGCGACAAAAACATAGCTTATGACCTCTCATTGGAACGAGATCAATTCGTCCCAATTAATAGTTATAAGCTATGTTTTGATGCAAAAAAAAAAAAATAATAAAAATTGAATGGCAATGTTAACTTTGTGAATCACGCTGGCGGTTTTGGCCGTTACGTTGGGGAACGGGTTAAAACATATTTCACATAAGTGAGGATTATAATGTGACTTTATTATGTGAGCGTTGTCAAACTGTTTACCATTTACAGAGAGTTTTAACCACCACCCCACCCCTGGAAAAAACAACTGGAATTTATACTATAGCACAGAACGGAATAATAGTACGGGGGGGGGGGGGGGGGGGGGGGGGGCTTCTTTCAAAGGAATGATGTCTGGGATTAGTTCAATTGCATAGGGACTGGTATGTTTCTTATTTTTAGCTTAACTTGACAAAGTCAAGATAAGCTATTTCCTTCACCCGTGCGGAAGACTTTCAGTATATCAGTCTGTTCACATTTTCTTTAGCACAGGCTACACTTCGTAGTTCTTATCCGATCATCACGAAATTTCATATGCAAGTTTGAGGTCATGTCTGGAAGAGAACGTCCCCTTTTGGTCATGATCAGTCAACCGTTATGGGTATGCCAGCCTGAAATCCGAACACCTTTAGCACAGTCTACATGTCGTATTTATGAAGGGACGTTATTGATGACTCTGTATAATGTACAGCTGAGAACGTCATATTTCGGTCAGGTTCAGTCAACCGTGCGGAAGCAGGGGCTTGTTACCAAGATTCCCCCAGCACAGTCTACAGCTTACATTTATGAAGGGATTTCATTGTAACTTGCCACGATAACTCAAATTTATTGGATAACTCAATATACTGTCTAGATGAGAATGTCCTATTTTTGCCATGATCGGTCAATCGTTATGGCCGCACAGGCACGTGATCTAGATTTGTTTAGCACAGTCTACAGTTCGTATTCCCGAAGCAATTCCATTGTAACTTGGCAGGATAAATCGGAATAATGTCTAGATAAGACTGTCCTATTTGCTCACGATCGGTCAGCCGTTACTGCGGCCGGTTCCCGTACCCTGGATTCCTTCAGCACTGTATGCAGGTTGTTTTTATGAAGGAATTTCATTGTAACTTGGTTAGATAACTTGGTACGATATATGTCTCTGCTGTTTTGGTCATGATCGGACAACCGTTACCGCCGAATCATCACATGACCTAGATTCCTTCAGCAAAGTCTACAAGTTATATTTATGAAGGGATTTCATTGTAACTTGGTAGGATGACCCGTTTTGGAACGATTGTACTGTAACTAGGTACCTTTGGTTGACAAACATTAACTGTGATGGCCACACTTACCCAGGCCTCAATTCTTTAGTACAGTCTACACCTCAAATTATTCGTATTGAAAACATAGCATATAGGAAACAGAAATTAACATATTCTCAATTATTATAATTCTTGATTTCATTCATAATCCTTTCATAAACATTGAACATTACCCTTTTCATCAAACACTACACACAGTCAAGTTAAGCTACAGTGTCATTGAAACTTTTATTAATAGTTTGTGTTACTTTGTGGAATTTTGTCCCTTGATTAGAACTGGGAATTTAATAATCATTTAGATCGGAATAAGCACCATACAGGGCTGAAAAAGTCCTCAAAATTAATAGGCATATTTGGCACCCAAGAGTAGTAGAGGTTATGCAACTAATCTTTTTCAGAAAAACACAGTTGCATCCGGTGATTGTTGGTTCGGAACTTTTCCTGTGTTCCACCGGATCGGCCGTTGAATTTTTCAAACCCCATCTCCACTTCGAGTGATTGAGATGGAATACACTTGACGCTTTCTGTAACAAATCAGTTGTGTCTGCCTGCATAATTCATAAAGGGACAGTTGTCAGCTGTTGAAAATAACAGCATTTTTAAAAATATGTCTACAAGACCATCTCATACGACCCCTCAGTAGAATGAATTTGTTCCAATGAGGGCCCACATGATATGATTTTGTTGAAATGATTTCAAAAATTAAAAAAAAAACAGTAATTACAATAATACATTTTGATATATTGTGTGTTGGGTTACCAATAATATTAATGAATTTCTCTAATGAATTCAGCTTTTAAATTTGAATTATTCCTCACTATCTTTTAGTTTTTTGTGAAGAAAGGCTGTTCCACTAAATGGTTGAGTGCTAGAAGCCACCCTCAGGGGGTTTACAAAAATGAGAGTACCAGCGCAAAAGCATGTTTTCCTTGCTTATGTTTCGTATTCAGTAAAATGCAAATAATATTTTGTTTCTATAAATGTGTTCTTTTACAAATTATTGGAGAGTGCATATGACACTCTCCAATAATTTGTAATAAAACGGATTTTAATTAACAAATTTAGACCACCAAAACTATTCATCCTAGCCCTCAGCCAGTTAAACTTTGTCAATGCTTCTACATTTCCCGATAAGACCATCAGACTTGGTAATGGAAAAGTAGAAAATACATCCTGTACAACACTACCATTGAATGCCACATACAACACAGAAATCGCATAATTTAAAAATTACCTGAATTCTGTTAATATTTTGAGATTAAAAGATATCAAACATAGAAATTAGTTATATTGCAGACAAATCTTCCAGTGTTTTCAAAATGTTCATGCTTTTCTTTCCTTTAACTGTAATCAGGGCCATATCCAGGGATAATTTGGCGGAACCTGTCCATAAATGCCACAGGCATTACTAAAGTATGTAGGCGATAGAGATAGAAACTGAAAGTAGGATTACCGTACTGAATGCAACATTTTTAAAAGACACA
This sequence comes from Pictodentalium vernedei, assembly GCA_031216915.1. Taxonomy (NCBI): domain Eukaryota; kingdom Metazoa; phylum Mollusca; class Scaphopoda; order Dentaliida; family Dentaliidae; genus Pictodentalium; species Pictodentalium vernedei. Next base: position 180,881,160 of record CM062294.1, read on the forward strand.
AGAATTGAAATTACTGAAATGCCTCCACATGCTTTCCGCATACCTGTTCCTTGCGTTTTGTTATGAACGTGCAATTGCCTCAGGCATATTTTGCGTCAGCTAAAGTATCCTAGTTCGGAATTCAAGGGATTAACTTTGTGTTTGTTTTAGTGATGCATAATGTTTGCTGAATTTCAACCGTTTTAGCGTATTATGGGGGTGTCGTCCTGTTTCTCCCACTTTTATTTTCACACCTAAATCTGGTGTTGTTTTAAGGTTTAGAGTCCGTATAATTTTTGCTAGTTTTTTACTTGATGTCCTGTTTCTCCCACCTTTTTCAGAGCCTGAGAAGTAATCACTTGATAACAACTATCTAATTTTGTTTGTTTTTTGTAATTTTCCCTGATGTTTGTGTAAACGCACGAGAATATATAAATATCTGCATTTTTAAAAGTACAAACATGTGGCCATCATATCCTATTATAACAAGCCGCAAGCAACTGTAGACAGTAAAGTATTTGAATTCTTTACCAAAAAGTACAAGCACTGCATATTCTTGGGTGATTTCAGTTCCAAACTCCAAGTATTCGGTTGTCATAAGACTGAGCCTAATGGTGACGCCCTTTTCCACATCATTTAAGAACTCGATCTATTCGTGGTAAATAACGATCAAGACGTAACATACATAAGCAACAACCCACTCCATCAATCAGATATCCTAGACTTGATTATCACCAGCAAATCAGTAACCAACCAAATACAAGACATATTTGTAGGGGATGATGAGCTAGGCAGTGATCACCTGCCGGTTCACGCCACTTTGAGAAGTAATACTGATCCCGCAAGGTATCCTCCCGTGAATAGGAGGGCTCTATCAAAAATTGACTGGAACCTCTTCAGAAACATTATCGAAGTAAAAATAAAGGCAAATGACCCCTTAAATGCTCATGAACTAGAAAAGGCCTGCACCCATCTAAACGAGGTTATCAACAGTACACTGGATGAAATTCGTCCCAAGCAAACAGTAAAGACGCGGATAAACAGAATAACCCAAACAACTCTTCAAATAATCAAACAAAAAAGAAAAGCCTTCCGGGCTTACCAATCAGAGAAGGATCAAATGAAAAGAAGAGAACTAAAAACCGCGTATAATCGCCTACATGGAGAAGTAAAAAAAGCCATAGCTAACGACAATCGCGTGAGATGGGAAAAATCAACAGAAAACCTAAATGGTCTGAGAGAACCTAAGAGGTTCTGGGATACATTTAAAACGCTCACTGGCCAAAAGAGCAAAAGTGCCAATAATAATGCGCTGAAGACTAGCGACGGAACCATGGCCATGGACGACAAGGCAAAGGCTAGAGCTTTTGCCGAACTTCTAAAGTAAGCGTATCGTCCACAAGAAGGGAACAGATATGACAACGATTTTAAGGTAAAAGTAAATAAATTTGTCCAAGATAACAACTCAATTTTCAATGAACTGAACTTCGACCGAAGGCATGAAGACGGGGACGACCATGAATTAACCGAACTAATAAGCGTAGAAGAGGTCATGGGTATATTCGGAAAATGCAAGGCATCTTCGTCCCCAGGAGAAGACGAAGTCTCCTACAAAATAATGAAACAGTGTCCCACCATCTTCTACTGCAGACTTACCGAACTCCTAAATTGCTGTCTCTCCTGTGGGTACTTCCCAAAATGCTGGAAAGTGGTCATGATACCTAAACCCGACAAAGACCTTACCAACCCTTCTTACTACCGCCCAATCAGATTGCTTAGCTGTGTTGGAAAAATATTTAAGCGGATTCGGACTACGAGACTTCGCAGCTATCTCGAATCAATCAACTTTTTCAACAAATGGAAAAGAGCGTATAGGAGTCAGAAAGAGGGAATCGAACACGTATTTTGACTGGTCGATTATATGAAAACAGCATTTAGTCGAAACGAAATCGGAACAGCGCTTTTCTTGGATGCAGAAAAAGCGTTCGACCCGGTATGGCACGATGGCGTGAAATATAAACTAGCGAAAATGGGATTACCCACTAAATTCTGAGGATCATATCATCATTTCTAACTGACCGAAAAATCAAGGTGAGGGTTAATCGCGAGGTGTCAGAGGAAGTAATACTCGAAGCGGGAACACCACAAGGGTCGGTTCTAAGTCCGCTTCTTTTCATAATATATGTGAATGACATAGACAAAGTTGGGAAAAACTGTGTTGAACTATAGCAGTTCTCAGACGACAAAGGCATTTGGACGGCCAGCAAGTCCAGAAACATAATTAAAAATCGTCTACAGGATAGCATTCCCGACCTTGAGAGGTGGTGCGCCCTGTGGCGCATCAAACTCAATGCCGCCAAAACTCAAAAAGTTACGTTCTTCAAGAAGAAAAAAACAGTCCCCAGTATCGATCTCCAGTTATACGATCACAAATTAGAAGCAAACAAAGAGGCCAAATTTTGGGGATTTATTCTAGATAGCAATCTCAGTCTAAACAGTCACATATTTCTGGCTCGCCACCATGGTGGGACTCAAACCTCTACCATCGCCAAGCTAGAACGGAATAGAGCCCACTCTCGAATAGTCTTAATGGCGTTGAGGGATTGAGTATTGACAATTTATCACTCCAACGTGTATGCGCAGTTTCTCCGTGCGCAGAAATATGGCACATTTCTTTGTCCAATATCTGGGACGTCCAGATATTGAACAGAGAAATGTGTTCAAAGAAAATAATGTGACAAATCGTACACACGACCAAATTTTATTTGCCACATTTTCTTTGACAAATTAAATTTGCTCGTCTGTACGGGGCTTCAAAGTGCTTATAAAGACAATGAAAATGTGCACACACTCATACATGTACGAAGGGCTGCAGTCATTCCACTTATGCCCGAAACAGCCGTAGTAGATGTGTGGCTCAATGCGCTTGGGGAATATGATGAGAGCGAGGGCACACCCAGTGCTGAGGCCTTCTAGGACTATGTAACTGAGTTTTGGGTTGAAGGTGGCAGGCAAATGTGGAATCACTATAACACTGAAGGCTCTCGGACCACAAACAATTTAGAAGGGTGGCATAACAAATTGAAGAAAATGGTGCACCATTCTCATCCTAATATCTTTACAGCTGTCAAAATGCTCAAATAAATTCAAGCCACCACTGAACGTTCCATTATTCAGTATGCTGCAGGAGGCGTTAGAGTCCCCAAGAAAAGACGTTATGTTAGAAATGATACTAGGCTATTTTCATTAAATGAGCGTTTTAGACATGGTCAGGTATCGGTGTATGATTATGCAGACAAAACGTCTCAATTGTTACATTTAGAATAATGAATTATGTCACAATTTTTGTTGTATATTCCAAATTATGCTCACTATGATTTCCCGTGAAGTGAAGTGAATAAAATGTCATGTTTTCGTATATTCCGGGAAAGATAAATGATAATTCAGGTTGTAATAATATTTCAAAATAAACTTATAAAGATATTTGAGTAGGTTTTCTCTAGTACTATCCAATTAAGAACTAGTGGGAGAAACAGGACAAATGAATTAAAATTATAAAACTGCCTATAGCTGGTCAGGCCTGGTGAATCTATTGCCTTCTATGTTTTCTTTAAAAACTGCTCAGCTTGGGGTAATTAAAAGTGGGAGAAACAGGATAGAACCATTATGGGGTGGAGATTGTATTCTGTAATCGCCAGTGCACAGGTTCAGTCACTGTGAACATACATACCAGGTTTCGAAGAGAATGGCCTATAAATGTTTCAGAAAATCTCCGGACAAAATTCAAAATCAAATAATGCGGCAATTATCCTAAGTAGAAAAAGGGCATAGCTCTGACAATAGTGTATAATATAACTATAACCGCATGTTCCAATAGTGGTGAACATGCATACCAAGTTTTGAAGAGAATGGCCGCTAACTGTCTGAGAAAATCTTCGGACAGAATTAAGTATGCCCCCCACCCACAAGTTGGAGGTGGGGATTATAATATTCTACACATTATGAATAGATGTGTGGATGAATATATAAAAACAAAAATGGCCTTGGGGGTCATTATTACTAGTACAACACCTGCCTTCAGAGATACTTATTCACTGTGCACCAATTCACTTGCAATGAATGGTTAATTGGATGCGTGCCAGAAGCCACTATCAGGGCTATAAAAGAAATGATGATACCAGAGCAAAAGCCAACATTTTTCTTGCTCGTGTTTCCTATTGTCAAATGCAAAATATATTTTTGTTTATATAAATTTGTTCTATTACGAATTATTACATAATTCACTGATATTAGAATCTTCTGGGGCAAACGAAATGAACATACTAAATAATAATCGTGCAAAGAAATATATTTACACAAATTTGATTGTTGTCCTAAAATTTAATAGGTATTAAAGTTTATTGAATAAAATTTTTGAATTTAATATTTGTTATTTTATTGTGTGCACATTATTTTCCAGCCAGTCAATTTGACTGGTACATAGTGTGTTCAGTTAACACAATGCACGTTATAATTATATGTTATTTATGAAAATTGTACATGGAATTAAAAAAGGGATGGCTATTTGATCAAATTATTATGTTTGTAATTAAGCTTGAAATTTTATAATTGTCCACCAACATATGTCAGAGGGCTATTACACTCAACTTTGAAACTAGTTTAAATTAACCTCCCCTTATATATCTAAACATATGGATTTTTATGCCTGCCAACATTCAGCTGACTACATTGGTAAGTCAACAAGGCCAGAATATAATAATGCACATCTATGTTAGTGGCGTATGCCACATACATGAAGGTCGCAGGTATAATAGTTTTAGTTATTGTGATGAGTTGACGCCAACATGATCTAAGGTTTGCGGCTCGAAGCTTATGTTCCACCGAGACGCGAAGCGTCGAGGTTGAACATAAGCTCGGAGCCGCAAACCTCAGACCATGTTAACGTCAACTAATCACAATAACGTATATGTTCCAATAAGACTCTACACATAGCGGCATAACCCAAAACCTACATCGTGAAACACGAGAGGTTTATTTACTAAACTTGTGATCGTTAAAAGTTGCCTTGTTCAAGGCAACTTTTAACGACCACATGTTTGTAAATAAACCGCTCGTGTACCCACGACGGCACGGCATAAATAATGCATACACCAGATAAACTCATTCCATCTTAGTTCAAATCGTAAATCGGTTTGTAATTTAAACAACACTGTATCCGAAACACCGTCAGCTGCAAGCGTGAAAAATCAAGAAAAATTAAGCGGCTTGCTAGTCATTCCGTTGATTAAGCAGTTACGAAACGGACGACGTCATTGCAAATATTTCGCGCTGTGACATCAGACGGTAACATTTGCCACTTGAGCCGTAAACATATAATATACTAAGCGAGCTCTCGTCCAATCAGATGAGGGGGATTTTAGTCTTATTGGAACATAATTTATTCACCTCCATATCAAGGGAAATTCTGTAATAATTCTGTAATAACTGACAAGTCGTCTGTCAAAAAATAATTTGGTAAACTGAAACGAAAAAGTAATTATTGGCATTATATATAATTATCTTTGCATGAAAATTTTATTCCAATTGGCCTATTGTAAATGTAGTCCTGTAGACCATGCAGGCAATTAAAATTTTACTGTGTTCAATTGAGGTAGATGTTACGTTATATTCGATAATTTCCTAAAAGAGAAATGAATGATTGTCTCTGAACTGTATTTCGCTTCTGCTCACCTGACACCAAGTATTATTTCCAAATGAAACACAATACTGCATTTTGATTGGCTGAGAGGTACGGTGTAACTTGCAATCCACAGTGACTTTTTTACACAGTGTTTAACCACGGTGTAAAAACAAGAATATACAAGAGCAAGCTATATGGCTAAAAAAGTACCCATTTTTAATTATTAATTCATACCTTCTGCTCGGTTATGTTAGAACAAAAAGAAAAATACAGGAAATTTAATATTTATGTGCCATAAAATATTACAGATATGGATGTCATTGGAACTGGCTCATTGGGCCAGTTCCAATGACATCCATATTTGTCTGGTTTTGTTAAGAAATTTACAAAGTACAATTGTTCTGTCAGTTTTTTCCCACAGTGTAGGTTAAAGTATTAAGTACACCAAAATTCTTGGAAAATAAATCCGTTATCCTTGTGTTTTCCAGGGTTTATGGGAATTTACACCGGTTTGGGAACTCATACACCCTTCTGCTTCACCTCAGGGTGTATGAGTTCCCAAACCGGTGTAAATTCCCAGGAGAACACAAGGATAACTAATATGATTGATTGATTAATTTCTTTATTTTGCAGTATACATGATGTGAGCTATAATTGTAACTTTTTATGTGTTAGTGCACACCGCTTTCAGCGTTTGCTAAATACCCTAATTTCTTTGGCATGGTTTACTGTTACATGTCGCATTTATGCAGCAATTTTGTTGTAGTTTATGGGGTGACTTGCTGTGAGGTCCATTCGGGAACATCGAAATTTGGTTCAGATCGGTCAATGGTGATGGTTGCACAGGCATGTGAGCCAAAATGAAATTCCTTGATTGGGCGCGGTTTACAGGTTGCATTTATGGAGCCATTTTGTTGTAACTTTGTGGGATGACTAAATGTGATGTTTACACGAGAACAACCTGTTTTGATTGGGGTCGGTCAACCAGGACGGCAACACAGGAATCTGACCCTATTTCCTTTGGCACGGTCTGCAGATCAAATTGATGGAGCCATTTTGTTGTAACTTTGTAGGATGACATTGTCTGACGAGGACGTCTTATTTTTATTGAGAACGGTCAACTCTGATGGATGCGTGGGAACGTGACCCGAATTTCTTTGGTGCAGTCTATAGCTCTGATTTATGGATCAATTTTGTTGTAAATTTGTAGAGCGAATTGACCTTATGTCAAGACGAGAGTCTCCTGTTTTGGTTGTGACCTAAATAATTTGTTGCGATCTGCAAGGACGCATTTATTAAAACATTTCATTGTAACTTTCTAGGGTTACTGAGGTGTCATGCCCAGATGAGAACATCGCATCTTGGATGAGATCGGACAACCATGATAGGCACATGAACACAATTCCTTAGCTGCAGTGTACATTATAAGTTATCTTCGCCAACATGTATGGTAATTGGAGATTTAAAACCTAGATGTCGGTTTTTGAACAGCGAGCCGCAGGCGAGGTGTTTAAATGAGACATCCAGCTATTAAATCTCCATATACCATACATGTTGGCGGAGATAACGTCTTTGTCCCGTTTGATACACAATACAAACATAGTGGAAATAAATTTGTGGACGCATTTCTCAGCTCCACAATTATTGGGACCAAATTCGTGATAATTATTTTGTTTTTATAATCGCAGACGACAACAGATAGAGTTACATCTCTTGGGTCGTTAAGGAAATGAGTAAACAGTGGCACATAGAACACAGTGGTGCTCAGGGGATGAATTATTTGCTCTTATTTTATTTTTATGATAGTATTGTCGGATGATATTTGTGACTATTTTCGGGGTTTTTGACTCGAGTTTAATAATAAGGCAAGCGGAAGCGAAAAGCTTTCATTGAAACCATATACCCCCGAAGTTTCGCGCCAGCTTATACCCTGGATGTTGCACGCTCTCATATACCTTGGATGTTGGGCGCACCCTTTGCCATTGCTATTTGTCCAAGGCATTCTGACCAATCAAAAGACCGAATTTATCGGAATATAGGGACAAGTCGTATTAGTTCTCGAAATTCACATGAAAACAATTTCTTACATTATTTTGGGTTTGTAAATGTACATTTCAGATTTAGAGGATATGTGCTTGGTGTTTAGTGGTGTGCAATAAATGCAAAACTGCATGTGTGTGTGTGAATTGGGTTAAAAAATATGGCACCTGTGAACGTGGCGGAAAGATCTCATTCGAGGCAAGCTTCTTACGTGATCCTTCCGCGAGTTAACTCTTTTCATGTTCATTAAAAACTCAACACACATAGTTGGTTTTGAGTATTCGTCGATTTATGATCGTGCAAAATGTGGAGCAAGTTTTCTATAACTGGTGAGCTTTGTTCAAAGCTGCATTTTCGTTTCAAATACTCAGTGTGGGGCAAGAAATTTTAATTTTAATTATTTGCTCATTTGAATTCACATTATAAGTGTCTGTGGTTCAGACGACGAAAATTGTAACTAACTTTTAATAAACCGAAGGTACTACATATAGCATAGGTTGAAGTATTCTTTATTTGACGTTCTGTCTGCCAAACTGATTATTAACTAGAACTTGCCTGCGGTTTTCAATATTTTTCGTAACCCATATATCGTACATCTGGTCTGAGTTTTGGAAACCTATCATTTGTTTCCTTGTACATGATTCAGGTAACCTAAATACATATACAGTAGAGTCACTGTGGACGGATCGTAATATCCATGCATGCCTTTACCAGGTAATAAAATCATTGTCATCAAATTTTTATTAATGAAGCATCTGGTTGTACCTGGTGCTTCATTAATTAAATGTTTGACAATTATTCCTATAATTAGTGTTTAGAATCTAATATTATTGCGTCCGTGGAAATACTGCCCACCTGTGGAAATACTGCCCACCCGTGGAAAGTGACCAATCCACGGTGGACGTACTGTATATATGTATCACAACTATGCTGATATATGAAGTGTTGTATCATAGACAAGTGCTTGCTTATGCGGCTGTGTTGCAACAATTCAGATAAAATTAGTTGTAATCAGGCCGAAGCCAGACTCTCCCCAATGATAGGGAGGGGGGCGAACATTTATAAATTTTCGACAAAATTCCCGAAAAAATTGGGAAAATGCCCAAAAATGACCAAATAAGCTCCATTTTGTATTCAAAATGCATAGAAATTCTAGTAAAAGGGCTCCAAATGTCACGACAGAGGTGGCCATAGGGTGAGGGGCAGATCGGGAGCACCCCCTGGCACCTCTACAAGCTTCGGGCATGGTTGTAATTATAGCTTAATTTTGGCATGGTCTACCATGCTGCAGAAGAAATTAAGCTATCAGGAGTGTCTTAGATCATTCAACTTGAGGAAAATTAAACGTTACTCAACCACTACTGGGCGCGACCCATTTTCGTTCGTCTGCTTTTCATTTCAGGTAATATCTACGCGATCCAAACGGCAGTTCGCCTCAAATAGACAGACCTACTTTGAGTTTTAGTTAAAATGTTAATATCAAGAAATGTGCATGTAATTGCAGATACTTCAAATTTGACCTTTTTGACACATCCAAAGGGACATGAGAGCTTTGATTTAAATTTTTGTTAATTTTATCTTTTATTTTAACACTCCGTTTGGTGCAATTGTTATATGAACCATTTGTTTTACTGTTAGTTGTATCTTGATGCATGTAAAAAATAATTTACATAATGTCTTTATTTTTTAAGAGTCACAAGGAACCTAAAAGAGCTTTGATATTCTGTGATTATAAAAAAATGTTTAAATACACAAATATGATTTGTAATTATAGAAATCGAGACACTCAAGGCCGAATAGACTGCAGGCTCAAAAAAAAAAAAAAATCATGGGCCCAGCACTGGTCCCAGATGGGCCAGATAGCTCAACATACTCATAAATACAGCCCCATAATAGGGCTATAATGTGTGCATATCAGTTTAAATCGTTTTAACGTGTTTAGTTTGGCATAAAAAGGGCACCAGGAACAAAATTTGCAAGGGGTTGGAAAAATGAGTTCGTGAGCCGTTTCACCACCCACCCCGGCATCATGTACTGCAATTTCTTCCGCTGATATATGATTATACTATATAATATTATACGTGATACATAACGCCGATTGTACACATGATAGTATCACAGTCGCGTTGTACTTCAGTTTCGTCACAGGTCCACTCAATCTTCAGGTTCTGCGAGCGCGACTTCGGTATTGTACCTGACAAAATATGACGCCTGTTCCCCGAAACGACAGGCGGCCTCACGGATCGAAACAGCTTCTCAAAATTGAATGGCAAAATGCTATACAAATGGAAAATATGAATAGGATCTTACTGAAAATGAATAAAATTCATCATTCTCTAATAAATGAATGCAAGTATTTTACCAACATAATTAATGCTTTATCATACATGATATGTCCTATCAGGCTACTTACTAATGTAGTTAGTCTGCGTGAAAGACACATACCAAGGCCGAGGTTTTTTCTTCATGGTGAGGATAAGTTTATGAACCGGTATTCAGTATTTGTGGCAACATTCACACACTCTTTCAAATTTATCCATATTTCAATATGTGATTTAACACAGAATAGCAATTGCATCGCTAAAACAATGATTACACACCACAAATAGCCATGTCGTACCAGTTTTCTTAATTCCTGGGCAGGGCTTGTGCACTATCCAGAATTGTTTTGATTCTCCTACACATCCACAATTATATTGTGCTTGTGAACTTTGCTGCTGCAGTTTAAACATAATTCTTGGATTCTAAGGACAGGACATGTTATATCTGGCTCCAATATTCACTTTGTTTGATTGTTGAAGAAGTTACTTATTTATGTATTCATTTTGTCACATTAATATTTTCACTAAATTAAAATAGTTGTATGAAACATATGTAAATGTATGCATCATCTTACATCATCATGTCGTCCCCTGTGTTCCAATGTGTTCTTAATCCTTTACCTAACGTAACGGCCAAAACCGGCCAGCGCTATTCTCAAAAAATCGCCAATTAATTTTCATTATTTTTTTCATTTTGTGTCTCAAAAACATAGGTTATGACCCCTCGATGGAACGTTCCAACGAGGGGTCATAACCTATGTTTTTGAGACAAAAAATGAAAAAAAATAGCTATTCAAGAATTATTTTTGCAAGTGTCGTCTGCTTTTCAGGTTAGGTAAAGGGTTAATGCCTGCTGACACATGGAGCACATTGGAACTCAGGGGATGACATGCTAGAAAACATAGAATAGATTTCTAAAATGACGGAAAGAACCAATGTAACATGTCATCTGCAGTATGGCTATAAAGTCCCATCTCATTGGTGAACACGCTGTTGTCGGGATTGCCTCGACTGTCACGTCTGCTTCTCGTATTCATTTCTCTTCTTTCATTTTTCTCTTCTCTTCCTTCCACTGCTTTTTTCCTTTTTCTTGTTCATTTTTTAAACGAGAATGGCGGGAAGAAAGCCACTAGTGGCTACGCCATCTCCCAGTGGTGCAGTAATGTAGTTCTGAAGTATGTCACCCCTATGTATATTTTCGTTATTAACTGTATACATGTTGTACTACTGAATACAATCAATCAATCAATATTTTAAAACATTTTTGTAGTCCAGACGCCGTTGGAAATATATGCAAGAGAGGGACAGCAGTAGATAATAGAAATCTACTGGTAGTTGTGACATTAAAAAGCTGACTTATGAAAACAGGCGAGGGAAGGAATTTTGAATTCCAACTGAGGAAATCTGTAAGGATATTCAAATATTCAAACATTTGTGACAAGTGAACAATGAAGAGGTGATCAGCAAGACCTTACTAAACAGCACACAGTTACAGAAATCGAATTGACAGGATTCGGGGAGTGATTTTGCATCTCAATATATAAACAAACACACGTGTCGCCTGATCAATGCAAAGGCTGTTATGAAGAATCATGTTAATTATGTACATAATGTATTAACGAAAGCTCCTGTAGCTGGTCAGTCAGAAAGTAGCTTAATTTTACACCCACATTTATGCCCTACAAAAGTTCTATTGTTCAACTCAAATATTAACTTTTTCGGAAAAAATAACGACTAACTCATTTTTAGATTACTTCGAGTGACCTTTAGCTTTAATGCATTCTATAGTTCTCAGATTTTGAAATATCATGATAAGCAAATTTTGCTCACCAAACCAGATCTAATGTATATTTAACCCTTTACCCAATGCAAACGCTATCAAAATTGATTATTTTAAAAACCATTTTTAAAAATTTAAAAAACAATTCCAACCAAACCATATCAAATGACCCCCTCATTGGGACGAGCTCGACGAGCTGGTTCCAAAGAGGAGAAACATGATATGGTTTTGTTGAAATTTGTTGAAAAATAATATTTTTTCAGCTGCTGAATTTGCATATTACACGGATTGACGCGGCCGATTTTTTGGCTGAGTATATTTCACTGATGAACAAACATCTCTGTCATTAATAACCCCTTAAAGTAAAGATATTTTCCTGATTACTGCATAGGTCAGGTTTATGATGAATTCTATCCCCGCGTTTACCCAGGTAATATACATCTTCATCTAGTAGACATGTTCTTAACCCTCTACCTAACATGAAAAGCGGGAGTGTTGTGATTCAGTGGAAAGAGTTTTGAACTTTAAACCGAAAGGTTCACGGTTCGACTCTGCTAGGGGTAGCTGCGTTATGTCCTTGAATAAGGCACTTCACCCCCTTTGCCTGTATGGGGGTGTGGTGGCGCTGTGTACTAAGGCGTACTGCACGTCAATGGCGCACCTGTCTTCAACCAGTGATAATCCCGTTTGTGTGGAGTCAGTACACTGAGGAGTCTCGCAGTTGCTTGCTGTGGCTCGATTATTCTCTCCTGGTACCACAGCTTCCTCCACTCGCAAAACTGCCCGACAAGACGTGACTTAGGCTGTCGAAAGTGTTGTTAAATCCCAATAAATAAATAAACATTAAAAGGAGACGACACTTGCATAACATTTATTGAATTACTAATTTGTTTTCATTTCTCAAAACAAAAGGAGCTTATGAAGCCTCATTGAAATGAGCTCAACCAGTTCGTTTCAATGAGAGGTCATAAGCTATATTTTTGAGGCAAGAAAATGAAAGAATACTGAGAATTCAATGCTGATTTTGTAAATAGCGCATGCCGTTTCGTTGGGTAAAGGGTTCACGCACCGCAGGGATATATGCAGCCTCTTTCAGGCTGGCTGTGCATATAGACATCTCAAACTACTGATGAAGCAAATTCTGAGGAATTTGTTCAGTCGGCATATTGAGATGCCCGTGTGGATGAGCATGTTATTTCCTGCCCAGTGGTTGGTGGATTTCTAAGGTCATCCAGAAGATCTGCTTGAAACTCTGCCTTCATCTTGGGAACTAAAATTGTTATATAGCTATAATTGTTGAAATTGTTGTAACACCCCAATCAAACAAACAAACAAACAATATAATGAACCATGTCATGTATGTACTATAGTCAAATTGTCCTGTTATTCAAGATCTTGAATTGAAATCCTGTTTAATATTTTATTTCCAATAAATCGAAAACAGGCAATACAATTAATCCACTGAGAGGTAAGAGTTCTCTAACATTGCTTTAGTATCCAGGTTGGTGATGCTAGCATTATAGAGCCGGCCTGGCTGTCCAGTGTCCACCTACATGTATATCTGAGTATCAGAGGTTTCTTTATCAGATTATGCTCCATTGGGATTCTCGGTTGTCGGTTCCTTGTTACTACTAAATGTTGTTGTCTCCTTCTTACCCCATTGATTATCCTGTGTATGTTTCTGCAGTAGAACCGTCACCCTCACTCGATTGTGAGGGCCCATAACTTTGCTGTGAGAGCCAGGTTGGTAAAGCTGGGGGAGGCGGGGTCCTCGTATAGGGTTCACGAACGTGGTATAGCAAAATCTGCTATTTGTGTCACATTCTGCTTATTTTGGATACTCTCATCCTTATTCCTCATGTTTTGAATACTCTCATCCTGCTGCTTTATGTGGGCGGACTTGTCAGATTATTTCTGGAAGCTGCATGTTGTAATGTTATAGTTTATGGCGCAATCTTGTGGATCTGCCTGCTATTGAGAACTGTCGATATAACGTTATCACTACTGTGTATATCACAGTCCCACATGGAAGATAGGATTGTCGTCGAGCTGGTGAATCCTGTTGAATATTAACGCATATCCTTTAGCCCACTTTTGTTCCTTTTACGAGGTTATCAAAAGCCCAACGTTTTTTTGATGCACAGGCAGCACCCTCCCCTCACCCCGCCCCACATGGGATATAATAGGTCCACTTCTAGTAGAGAGGTTAATTAATACACTGCATCAATGGCCTCACTGTTCATATAGACTTCTCAATATACTGATAGGCCAATAGCAAATCCTAAGGAATTTGTTCCTTCAGAATATTGCGATGTCTGCGCGGACAGTGGATGGCCTTGTTAATTAGTACTATAGTGTTCTGCCAGTCTTGTGCCAGTACTACTGACTTGTAACATTACTACAGACTTGCTAACTATCTCGGATATGTACCTCTTCCTTCAGCCAAGTCCTAGAATGTCAAAAGACCATCTATATTCTACTACGAAACCAGAAACCAAGCATACACCACACACATCCCACTACATGATCTAGCATTCCAAACTATCCATGGGACACTACAAACTATTGGACGGTTTTATAGTACTAAGGGATAACAGTAGACCTATGGGATACAGACCGTACATTCCATACTATCGTTTAAATTTACTTTATAATACCACGTAGCGGATCTTTACACACTACCTACATCAGTCCCGGCGTTAAAATACATTCAATGGGTTAGTAGTACCAGATACTAACAGTAGATTAACTGGGGTGCAGACCGTACACCATATACTACCGCACCCACTCTACCGCTTGACCTAGTATCACTTACTACCCGTAACATCTGTGGGCTAGCACACCGTCCTAGATGGATAGTAGATCCAGAAGCTAACACCAGACCAGCAGGAGCACAAACCACACACCATATACTACTGCACCAGACAAACATGCTTTACTCTCACCCCACGTCACAATACTAGCCGCACAAGCCTCACGTACTACCAAAACTTGTAAATCCTGGACCGACATTCGACATGCGAGATAGGATATTCAACATACAACATATGCCAGGAAATTGCGTTTGTCTCGAATTTCAATTTTTTTTCCAACGAGTGGGGTGTCCCCTTCTTGTGCTCGCCTTCCATCTCGCCGCTACGTGGCTCGGATGATGCTGCGCTATCCTATTCTGTATACCGCCTAGTACTTCAGCGATCTGAACGTAGCGCTTACCCCCTTCGTAGGGCGAATGGGTAGCCGTTACGTTCAGATTGCTGAATTAGTCCCGATAGATATTACTCTCACCCCACCCCCCCCCCTCCTCCCCTAACTATATCCTGGATATGCGTTTGCTTATTTCGCGCCATCGCAAGGCCGAACCCTTATTTCTTTATTTTGATATATTTCTTCCTTTGGCCTATTCCTCTTTTGGGAGGGGCAGTGGTGTGGTTACCCATCAGTCCTGTTGGTGATGAACTGAACTACTTTTTTCTTGGTTGAAGGTGGGATCGTGGGAAGAATATCAATTTTTACATCAATTTTACATCAACGTTCGTTGTATTTAGGCCCTATGTCTAAAAACCCGAAACAATTCCACGAGGCCAACAACAATAAGGACAAGTCCATGGGAGGTTTGTGTTCGGAATTCAAAACACCATCACTGGCACTTTCTGATCTTGTGTTTTAAAGAGTTATTAGGCCTAAACGACTTCAAAATTTAACCTAGAGAGTAATTGTAGGCCTATTTTATCCCTCTTGCACAATCGCATAAAGATAAAGGCAAAACCCGAGAAAGTTTGCCAACATAGGCCAAATGGTAATAGATATGAAAAAGCGGTGTAGCTGTCTTATAAACTGCACAAGTGGTGCTTAAGTAAATAACCAATCCAAATGAATGCAAGTCACAAGGGAAATCGCCTATTTTCAATCAGCCCCATTAACCCTTTACCTAACATGAAAAGCAGACGACAATTGCAAAAAAAATCTTGAATAACTAATTTTTTCATTTTTTGTCTCAAAAACATAGGTTATGACCCCTCGTTGGAACGAGCTCGACGAGCTCGTTCCAACGAGGGGTCATAACCTATGTTTTTGAGACAAAAAATGAAAATATAATGAAAATTTATTGGCGATTTTTGAGAATAGCGCTGGCCGGTTTTGGCAGTTACGTTGGGTTAAAGGGTTAAGTAGTTGTTAAAATTGGAATTGTTGGTCTCTCTTCATAAATTATGAAATCCGCCCCCACCCACACCCCCTCCCCCCCCCCCCCCCCAAAAAAAAAAAAAACAAAAAAAACAATCATGGACTTGTCCTTATGGTTGTTGGGCATCACGGCATTGTTTCGGGTGTTAAGACGTGGGTCCTCATAGGTGCCGCCGGGTGGGATAGGAGATTGTGGGGGAGTCAGGCTGACAACGAACTCCCTTTTACTGTTTTTTTTCTAAAACGAAGAATGTTAATAAATCACCAAAAGTCCACCAGAGAGCCCCTTTTAATACTAAATTTAAAAATTTTCCCGGAGAAATGTCTCGTCCCCTCCAGTATGATCGTGCCTTCGGCAATACCGACAAATTCC
This sequence comes from Pictodentalium vernedei, assembly GCA_031216915.1. Lineage (NCBI taxonomy): Eukaryota > Metazoa > Mollusca > Scaphopoda > Dentaliida > Dentaliidae > Pictodentalium > Pictodentalium vernedei. The sequence continues at coordinate 180,897,515 of CM062294.1, forward strand.
TTCGCCGAGGGGCGAAAAGGCCAAGGCCCAATGAGCCGGAGGGCCGAAAAAGCCAGGGTACGAACAAACCAAGGCCCGAAAGAACCAAGGTTTGAATAAGCCGGATACCTTTGGGCACCTGCCGTACCCTCGGTACCTGTTTCATCAAAGTCGAACCCCTTTTGAATGATCAACTATCATGGCGACTCCCATGGGCTCATATACAACGAACGTTGGTGAAAACATTGAGTCCAATCCAACGCCACGGGTGCCCTTCCCACTAAGGCACAGGGGCCGTTTCAAACAATGATTCAGGAATAAAATAATATTATAAAATCCAGTTATACTTATTTTACAATATTATTTTATTCCTGGATCATTGTTTGAAACGAACCTCTGTGCTCCCACGGTCCCGATCATGAACAAGTCAGAATAAAAGCGTCAGTGGGATTGGCCAAACAAAACAGGAATTACTTGATTGGTCGCAGTGATCAAGGATATTTTATGGCATATGTTGTATGTCGTATATCATATCTCGCATGTCAAATGTCGGTCCAGGATTTACAAGTTTTAAAGGTATTTTCTGATTAGCTGCTATTTATAGTAACTAGGTGCAGCGGTAATTTTCTGATTGGCTAGAAACAAAAAGCACGTTGAACTTATATCTCCATTTTAATCAGGTGCACCTTGTTTCCTTTTATAGAATTATACGTTGGACGTGTAATTTTTGTCGATGCACCTATATTTTATAATTGCAACAGTATTTTGAAATGTAAGTACACCTGTAAGAAATATAGGTGCATCGCTATTTTTCGATGAAAATACACGTCCAACGTGTATCTATACGTCGGACGTATAAATTATACGATGGACGTGTAATTTAATATACGATGGACGTATAATTTGTAGGTGCTCCGCTAAATTTTATAGGTGCACTGGCATTCGAAAATAGCGTTGCAACTGTAATATCCAGGTGCAACGATAAAATATATACGTCGGACGTGTATTTTCAGAAAATTATACGTTGAACTTATATTTTGACGAGGAAAATATAGGATGGACATACATTTTATCCTAAAATATACGTTGGACGTGTAATTTTTATCGATGCACCCGGATTTTATAATTGGAGCGGTATTTTGAAATGGAGGTGCAACTAGAAAAATTTACAGGTGCACCGCTAATTTCTACGAAAAATACACGTCCAACTAATACTTATACGTCGGACGTATAAATATACGTTGGACGTGGATTTTAATATACGATGGACGTATAATTTGTAGGTGCACCGCTAAATTTTACAGGTGCACCTGTATAGAGAAATAGCGTTGCAACTGCAAAATCCAGTTGCAACGATAAATAATTATACGTCGGACGCGTTTTTCAGAGGAAATATACGTTGGACTTGTATTTTGACCGAAAAAATATACGATGGACGTGTATTTTGTCAGAAATATACGTTGGACGTGTAAATTTTATCGATGCATCCGGAATTTACAGTTACAAAGGTATTTTGAAATGTAGGTGCACATGGAAAAAATGTAGGTGCATCGCTATTTTCTCTAAAAAGACACGTCCAACGTGTATTTATACGTTGGACGTATAAAATATACGATGGACATGTAATTCAATATACGTTGGACGTATAAATTATAGGTGCACCTGTATTGAGAAATAGCGTTGCAACTGAAAAATCCAGGTGCACCGATAAAAAATATACGTCGGACGTGTATTTTAATCTCGTCGCGATGAAAAGAGTCTTTTGACCCAAATGGTACACCATACTGACATACACATTCCATTCTTACGGTACGATGACGTTGGGTAAGGATTGGTCCGTGGTATGGACGCCCACTTCGGATGCCGTGTTCAGCGAGTCTGTTGCGGACAGTTTGTGCACTGATTCTATTGTAAGTTCTACCAGGAGTAATTGCTGCTATCCTCGTCGCCGGAAGGAAGCGACCCCGCAAGTGAGACGTCCTGATGTGTCGGACTTGTGCAGGGGTCGTAACTCTTGGTCGACCTGAACACGGTCGGTCTGCAGCAGATCCAGTGGCTCTTTACCTTCCGATGAGGCGGTAAATAGGGGCCACAGTGACTCCGAACTCAGCAGCGAGCTCATCTGAAGGTATCCCAGCCTCATGCATACCAATGGCACGCAACTTCTGATTTTCAGTTAATCTTGGCATTTTTTAAAATGTTGGAAGACAAAAACCAGGGTGTGTTCTCAATAACCCAGGCTCTCTTGCACAACATAACACAAAGAAAATCGTCGGTCACCCATTCAATTTGATATTCTCGGGTAACACGTGCTGTTTTGAAATCCGTAGCAAAATTGTATACGGCTGAGTGGACAACAACAACATGTCACTAAACTCTTTGCACAACTTCTTGTCCACAAACATGCAGCATTAGAACTATTATATTTCATCCTTTATACTATTTGTCACATTTTTCTATTATACTTTCTTTTTTGACTCAGTATATTTAGTGACAATTGTATACTAAATAATTTACTAACAAAATGCAGAAAGTTGAAAAATTATTAAGCGATTGGTCATTTCGTAACTTAATATTAATACAATGTCTTATGGTTCTACCAGACCCAACAAAAGAGATACTTAACAAAATTCAAACAAATTTATAATTTCTTGTGGTCTGGCAAAGTCGAAAAATTAAACGTACAACAATTATTGGCCTTTTTGAAAGTGGCGGAATCAAATTTCCACATCTTGAAACTTTTAATCGTGCTCTACAAATGATTTGGATGAAGAAACTACTGGACTCATCCTCATTGGTTGCTTGGAAAGCACTCGTAATTTATGAATTAGAAATGTTTGGAACTTACAAGCTTTGGCCCTTCCATAAAGAAGGTTAAAAAGTGGTTGGGAAGCATGCGAACACATTTTGGAAGGATGGTCTTCTGGCCTGGGCTCCGCTAGAGAATAAAAACACCACAACCCCTGCAGAAATACTGGGTGAAACTATTTTCCTAAATAATCATTTAAAAGTTAACGGAAAACCTTTTTTCAATAAAACTTGGTGTAATAAAGTTATTTACTTCGAAAATGATCTATTATCTGAAAACAACGGCCTCCTGACCCTTTCTAACTTCTCCAAACAAGAATAACCTCAACACCCCATTTACAATTTTTCTGTGAATTATAAATGCATTACCCAAATCTTGGAACACTGCGATTAGATCAATTAAAATGTTGCCCATATTCAAGTCAGAAACGTTGACACGTTAAAATCTACCAATAAACTCTACGAGATTTATATTTTAAATTTTCAGAAATGCACACAACACCTCCTATTCAAACGTAGAATAAATTGAATGAGATTTTAGATATAAATTTGCACTGGAATATTATATATAAAACCACATTTACAATCACGGACGATACATATTTTCAAATTTGCATTTCAAAATAGTCCATAAAATTTTATATACGAATTCAAAACTTTATAAATGCAGAGTCTCTGAAACGGAACTGCGCTCTTTTTGTTGCAATACAAAGGAAACAATGCTTCACTTGTTTTTTGAATGTTCTATTGTGAAAATAGTTCTGAATTTTTCGGAACATTTGAGGGACAAGTGTGATGTTCAGTTTCCTTTAACCTCAGAATATGCTATTTTAGTCTTCATAAATACCCATGCCCCTTCTAATAACACAACTGACTTCTATATGTTTAACAACAGAAAGTTTATTTATTCCTGCAACGTGAAAAATAATTTTCCAACCTACGCAGGATTTACTGAACAATTAAGAAATTACAGAAATCTAGATCTCATATCTAAATGTACATACTCGAAAAAACGTACAAAGGAAATAGACTTGAGATGGGATACAATCAGTTCTCTGCTAACTGGTTAACCCCCTTTACATTTTCCGTGGAATGAGTCGGCTTCACCCTTTACCTAACATAACGTTTTTGAAAATATAATGCAGTCTGCTAAAAAACAATCATTAATTTTTGGGGATTCTTCCTTCTGCGCCGTACTTCTGCCTCTCGGTGGAGCGAACACAACGCACTTGTTCCATTGGCGGTGGTGTGGTGGTGGTGGTGGTGGTGGTGGTGGTGGTGGGGGGGGGGGGGTTATGTGGTTTTGGGGAGGGGGATTGAAATGAATGATGAAACTGTAGAGTGGTTTGCATATAGCCTTTACGTTGGGCAAAGGGTTAAGGCATGCCCCGTCATATTAGGTTAATTCTTTTCGATTAGACACTAAGGTGAAAAGTGAATACGTGTAATTCACTAGTTGATATACAGAATGGCTTGGTCGGTGTATTTTTGGCCGTGTTAAAAGAGGTTTCCCTCTACATAAAATCAGATAACCAATTTACAGCAGTCATTCAGACATCATTACCGGTCGTAATTCGAAATGAAGAGGTTGCGACAATGAAGATTATACACAACAGTCATGCACCGATGTAAACATATATTTGTACATGCATATTCATATGATATTCATGTAGGACCCCAAATCGCTAGCAAAACAAACATGGCAGCAGCTTGCAACCTCATACTTTAGACAACACCCTTCTCTATATTGCATCAACAAATAAAATCCCATATCACTACAAAGGAATAACTAACTTTGCTATCTTTGTGTTGTGTAAACAACTTTCTGTAAATTTTATCCATAGAAAAAATGTTCTTTTTGCTTGTAAATAAGAACCTAAGCTATGAATAAAAAATATGAAAAAAGAAGGTATCATTGTCGAGGAATGTATACGTTGTTACTACAAGATTTATTCGATAAATTTGATGCGCATTTGTATATGGTGAGGAAAGCAACTAAGGCCTATCAAAAAGAGGTTAATTCATTTTTATCAGATTGGATGTTTCATGTGTTTTTTCTGAAGGTAAGTACAAACGCTAGAGCCCCGTGAAGCTTCGATGATTCAATTCGATTCGATTTCAGTGGCGCCGTGTTCTGACAATATTTACGGTTGTAGGAAAGTGAAATATCTACAACCTGAAAAAGGTGAGATGTACACGATTTAACTGTATTCGGAGGACAGATCCATATTTACAGCGTAGTGTCCTGCGAACCGGACATTTTCTGGTCGAATCGAATCTCGAATTAAATGAGGATATGATATCGATATCGTATCACATAGCATATTCTATGTTTTTGTAGCGTGTTGCAACACTGTAAGCCACATTAATAAACTCTACCGAATACATTGGAAATTCACGTGCTTGTAAATCAACTTCTACAGTTGTATTTTCTATAATTATATTTTCCAGTTATTTTCTAGTCATGACTTTAAGTGGGTTGAAATGAACCATTAGCATTTTCAAAGATGTGGCAATTTGCCAGTTGGCAAATAGCCATATCTTTTAAAATACTAATGATTTATTTTACTCAGTTATATTAATTTGCAGAAAATACAATTCTAGAAATTTTATAGTAGAAGTTATTTAGTTTTGGCTCCAGAAGAATAAGGAGAAGAAGAAAAAAAAGAAAAGGACTAATAACAGTGCCATAAACGTAGGGAAATGAAAAAAAAGAAGCTGAATTCAACAAAGTGTATAAAAGGCCTGTACGAATAAATGGGTAGGTGGGTTTTAATCTGAATAATGATGTAATTGTTGTGATAGCTGAACCAAGAATAGAATAAATACCACATGTCTACATAATTGTTTTTTTTCTTCTAATTCTACAAGCACGCGAACGTGCGCAGAATATGACCCAGTTACTATTCTAATTCTCGAGCGAAGAAGATATCATTGTCGAGAAAGAAATGGATACGTTGTCAAGACAAGATTTATACGACAAATTTGATGCTCAATTTTACATGGTGAGGAAAGCAACTAAGGCATTTCAAAAAGAGGTTAATTCCTTTTTAATCAGATTGGATGTTTGGGGTGTTTTCTGAAGGTAAGTACAAATGCTTGGGTCCCGTGAAACTTCGATGACTCAATTCGAATCCATGTCAGCCGCGCCGTGTCCTGGCAATATTTACGGTTGTGAGGAAGTGAAATGTATACAACTTGAAAAACGGTGAGATTCGATTCGACATTGAGTCGATTGGAAAACGTCCGTCTGATTCGATTCGAAATTCGATTCAACCTTAAATTTGAGATTTGTGGGGCTTGGACTAATGCATTTGTAAGTGGCTTTCTGTACCACACCATATCTTATAGGTTCTTTAGGTTCTTTAACCTATTCAAAACAAATGTACATAAATGTGTGCATAACAAAAATGCAACATTCAATGATAAGACGACAGATATACAGAAAGAAATGGTGAAGATATTCAGTATTCTATTAAATTATCAGTGAATCTCCATATAAATGCGAAACTGGTTTTGTTGTAAATAATACGCCACTGAGCATTACCTTTCCGGAACACAGTGTTAAAATGGTTAATAATTTAAATACATCAACAAACAGTAAAATGAAATCAATACAGTAATGCACATGGAACGATTGAGCACAAATGTAACAACATGCTGTCGGTTGTTCATTTGTTTCGAGTTGGCCCATTCTACTTGCTCGCAGCTGCAGTCAGCTAAAAGAGTGGGATAGCCTGTAAACAGGCTAGTGGTGCTAGCCGCGGTTTCAGGCAAGCACGCCATCGACGTGCAGTACATCTTTGCACCGTTCCCGCGCGTGCAATCAGGATAAAGTATCTCACGTACGGACAAAACGCAAATACAGCTGTTCAGTCGAACCTTGGGTAGCTCGAGAGATGGAGGGGCAGGCAGCAAGGTAAGCAGGACGAACGGACGGGCGGACGGACGGGTATATATACACTTGTGCAAATTGTGACTCGTGGGGTGTGTTAAGAGTATGAATTGGTATTGTGTGTAGCACCCTAACTGGCCGTTATTGTGGGCATTTCTGTCTATTTTGAGGTGGGGTGCAATGGTCGTTTTGGACCACCACGTTTGGGGTGCGCAGCAGGGTTCCAGTCTATAGAGGAGTCCGGCGTGACGTCACGAGTTGGTTGCCATTGACAGTGTGGTGAAAACAAACATATCAGTCATTGCAACCCTGTATTAATATCTCCAAACTAAATAGAGTATAAAACAAAATTTCCACAAATAATTTCGATTTTTTTCAGCGTTATCTGTTTACTTTACGTTCAGTTTGTACCATATCTCTTCTCAGCGAAGCAAAATCTCGATAATATAAAAAAAAATATGTGTACGGTTTATATTCATTTATTGTCATGCCCGTATAAAAAACGTCCAGCAGGACATGGGGATTTTTGTGAATGATGACTGCTATTTTTCCCGTAATGATAGTTGAAGGGATAAAGACGGAAATTTCCAGCAGAATGCTGCCAAATGTTCAGTGGTGGCGCCTGATTTCTCCTTATCGGTGGGGAGGGACTAATTTCTAAATGGTATTAGATTTTCCATTTATGCTGTGTGTGTGCGGTGGGGGGGGGGGGGGGGGGGGGGGCTCAATAAGTTTCCTGTTGGTTGCACTCGAAATTCGACTCAGGACCCTTCAAATCGGTATTTTTAAAGTGTTTTTTCTGCATCTGTTTCTAAATATGATCACAAGAAGTATAATGGCAAGACTACCTGACGTTTATACCGCTGCACACTGTAGATGACTTCCACCCCAGGTGTTGGTTGCCGGATCTTATTTTACAAATAAAATAGAGCGTGCTTACCACGGTGAACAAAAACTGCTCCACTTCCCACAGGGAATATTTATTATTTATCTTTGTACTTCGACAAGACTCACTTTGGAGGCATCACAATGTCAAAATTGCACAAGAAGGAGAGAAAATGTTATTTATTACTCCACCACATCACTCTCTTCTAAAAGGGAAATACCTTAGGGTGGGTCTTACTACTTATTGAAATACCCCATAATATCAAAATATATCGTGAAATATCACGAAATACACCATTAAAAAGCAAAGTTTATTCTCCCAGCGTTCGATCACTCCCGACTGGCGAATGATCACGGGCATTGGTTCTACATTACATCGGCACTCCTGCGTAGCGACGAGGGGGGTAGCAGTTGACTTGAAGATCCCAGGTCTATTTTTTTGCAGAAAATATGGTGCTAGTGTCAGAAAGCGAAGAGGGACTATCGAAAATGCTGGCAATTGTTGGGAAATATGGGAACAAATGGAGACTCGAACTTAATGAAAACAAGAGCAAATTTATATCATGGGGTCGCATAGTGGACCCCACTCGAAGGTGGAGAGTGAGGGGGGGGGGGGGGTTCTATATTGCGAAAGGTAGCAGCCAACTTCTTAGTGTAGGAGAGACAGGTGACTACGAGCATTTGGGGGAAAATATAAACATCACAGGAAGAGGCACCTACCGAAACCACACAAATAAACTGATTTGTTAATTTTTTCAATGAGCTCGTTCCAATGAGGGGTCACATGATATGGTTTTGTTGAGATATTTTAAATAGTTTAATTTTTTCATCTGCTCAATTTGCATATTACGCAGGTGGATGCGGTCGATTCGTTAGGTAAAGGGTTAAGAGGATTTGATGGACAATTTGTGTTAAGACATCTTGTTGAAAATGATACCGGAACTCCAGAAATAATTATGAAGGAAATAACACTATTCTCGTCAAGCTTATGGTGTGAGACTAATTGATTCTTTAAGTTTTCTTTCAATGAGATTGGCACAATTCCCTAAAACATTTGGTTTGACTGGATTAGCAAAAGGTTATTTCCCTCATTTGGCAAATACACAGTCTTATCATTATCATGTTATACCTGTGGGCCGCAAAGTGTACCCCACTCGAAGGTGGAGGGTGGGGGCGTTCTGCATACCGGAAGGTAGCAGCAAACTTCTTAGTGTAGGAGAGACTATTGACTACGAGTATCTGGGGGTAAATATGAACATCACAGGAAGAGGCATCTACCCAAACCACACAAATAAAATGATTCTGATGGGGAGGTGAATCCTTCACAGAATGGAACTTATAGGGAGAAACAGATTCAATAAGGTTTTCGTGGGGAAAATAATTTTGGAAATGGTGGGTCTGCCAGTATAATATATGGTATAGAAGTGGTACCCCAAAAACAAACGGTTGTAAAGAGATTGGAAACCTGCAGAACAATGCAGGCCGATGGATAACTGGCTCGAGTAATGCCGCGACACAAGAAACCAACCAGGGGGAGCTTGAGTGGATGAGGATCAAGGACAGGATAGACTTATTGAAACTCGGTTACATGTATCTTAATTATTTGATAAATCTCGCCGCCAGCCGATGGTGTAAAGTAATGCTCTGGAGTATATTCGACTCAAATACAAAGACAGAGTGGATGGTCCAAGTGAGGGAGCTAATATAGAACTACTCATTGGAGATCCTGGACCTAGACATAGGGGCAAACCAGGGTAAAACAACTCGTCAGAGAAAGGGTGATGGAGGATGGTAACTTTAACTGGCGAGGGGGGGGGGGGGTCAGATCAAAGAGGTCTCTGGGAGGCATGGGTGATAAAGAGAAGCCTGGTTTTGAAAAGTGCCTTGATGGCATCTTTGGGTTGTCACTGTTGTTCAAGCTGAGGTCGCGGTCCCTGAAACTGATGAGAAAATGGGAAAAACAGTGAAAAAGAGTGCCAGCTGAGTAATTTAGGCGTGGTGGAGACCCTAGAACACTTTCTACTAGAATGCCGAAAATACCAGTCTAAAAGAATAAGATTCACTGGGAGTATAATGGGGAAGTGGGATGGGAGAATGGGGGGCATGTGTTTAGGGAGAGACTCAAAGGAGAGGGTTAATATGCTAATCGGAGAGATTGGGATGAATGAGGCAAGAGATGTTATCAAGCAGTTCGTCTCCGACTGTTGGGAGGAGAGAAGAAGGGTGGGAAGAGGGAAGCAGTTGGGAGTACAGGGGTAACCAAGGCCTCCTCACCCGAGAACCGCGACAAATCAGCGGCCAGCCAAAGCGTTATTATTATATTACCGGCAATTTAATTATGAGTGTTTGAGGTAACTTCCAGGCAACAATGGCTACACTATCAATATAAAGTCGAACTTCACCAATGGTAATACCTATACTGACAACCAGATGCGTTGGTTACCGCATCCTATTGTACCACTAAAACATAACTTGTGTACAACAACAAACATGCATTGATCCAATTAGTCTAAATTGACTGAACAACTTAAAATCGAGCAAGAAGCCTGGCCTGATACAACATATTTCATGCGACTAAGCCAACATGAAGTCACTAAGTCTTGTCGGGAATTTACAGAGCAACAGTTTTCAGGCACTTCAATTTGGGCATGAATGAAAACAAGTCAAGCTTGATATGAAGATTTTGAACCCTTTTAATTAGATATAAAAATATAAACAAGAGCCCCACGAGGCCTGAAGCGCTCATCTTGAACAGAACACAATATAAACAGGGTCCAAGAATGAGTCTACATTAAGCAATCCATCTCCATAGGATACGCTCTCAATCCTTGAGTCCCTCAGGAGCGACAAAAATAATCCGGGCATCGTGCCTCTTCTTCAGTTGATGATAATGCAAAATGTAAGCTCCCCTATGAAATCCCTTGATATTACCTATGTGGATTAATCTTAGTTACACACCTCTAGAGGGTACTGAATACCAAATACACGTTTTATAGGAAAATAAAATCAATCTAAATCCTTCAAAATGCTTTTTGGGACAGAAATAATCCACCTAAAAGACACCGGGGGGGGGGGTGAAGAAGTAAGCATAGGGGTAAATTTTCCTTTTCGCATTAAATCAATGTAAATCCTTCAAAACACATTTTCAAACGAAAAATATCATCTAACTGAGCAGGACGAGGTCATTTTCCGCATAAAATCAATCTAAATCCGTCAAAACTCATTTTGGAGCCAAACATTTTTAAAAAAAAATCACCCAGATTGCTCACTACGTTTGTTCCGAGTTATCACACGAACAAGCTAAATATTCATACAAATCAATTAAGTTAGGATAATTGTGGATGGAAAAATCGGACAGGACTGGTTGCCAAACTTGATCAAGATATTATTGAGATCAACTCATATAACAAAAATCAGCCAGATTGGTCAATGGTCAATGTTTGTTCCGAGTTTTCATGCTAACAAACTCAAAATTCATGAAAATCGATTAACTAAGGGGCATAATGCTGCCAAGAAATTTTGATCAAGGTGGAATTCTTGATTAGCTCCGTTCAACTTCGCCAAATAACTCAGATTACCAAGTATCATGAGACTCCATCCAGCCATTCTTGAGTTATGGCTGCCAACGCCATACAACAGCATATGCCTGCCAACCTAGTCAAACTATAAGTAGAGTTTTAGAAAAAAAAACTCAATTAAAAATAGCCAGCCAGCCACATTTAAAAACAAGAGGCCCCCTCAGGGCCTGAATGCTCATCTGATAGGTCATGCCCATATCATTTAGGCTGTCAGAATGGATTTATGATGATCATATAAAATTTGCATGTCTTTAATTTTTTCCATCATTATTTACTTCAGTATAACAGACACATATATTTAATTATTTATTGGTGTTTATCGTCATTGTCAGCATCTGGGCAAAATGATGACTCAACATAAGCATAAAATAATGTTTTGCCATTCGTTTATGCCCATGTTGCCCACTGAATGAGGGGACCGCATTCCAGTGGCTTAGGTTACCAGGACCTATTCTACTAGTAAAAACAAAATTTGTTCACCTCAGAAAATGACCACTGCTTCATTTCCCAGGGTTCACACGAGGAACAAGAAATACAATAAGGGCATGAAATCCTGATGAGCTCATTTCTGTCAGGTGTAATATGAGATACTTTTTGCTGAAATTTTTTGAAACTTTAAAAAAAACAACAGGCCAAGTTTGAAAATAGAATTAAAGGGTGACATGTTTTCTGACTTCACCACCATCTGACACCCCTCATCTGGTGACCCCAACCAAATACCATTCAAGTTGCATGCCTGGAATAAATAAAATTTGGGCCTCCTTCCAAAGTGTCAATGAGCTTGTTCCTGTGAGGTCTAATATGATATGTCTTTGTTGAATTTTTTTTTGAAAATGTTATTAAAAAAAATTGGCCAAGGAAGACTGAAAAGAGAATATATTTGGTCAAGTGTTATTTCTGACTCCACCACCTCTGGTGACCCCGAATACCAGTCAAGTTGCATGCCTTGAAGAAATGCGATTTGGTACACCTTCCAATGCTAAATAGCAAATACAATGAAGCCCACTTAACTGGTTCTCTCTTAATTGAATATCCCTGTTAACTGGATACTATTTCCAAACACAAATTCATTTACCATACCTTCAGTACAAATTTGACCTGTCAATTGCATACAGGTTATGGAGCAGATTCCTGGTAACTGAATAACAAATACTGCAAGAAATTGCTCTGATAAACAATAAACTTCCCTTGTTTATGGACCTTTTTGCCTCAGTACGTCCAATACAGTCATTCATTCTAGCATATCTTGTTTGACAGAGATCATAGAGCTCTGTCAAGCAAGATATAATTGAATAAATGCCCCGTTTATCTGTAGAATACAAGAAAGTAACCAGGTGGCTATTCAAGTAACCAAGTGGCTATTCAAGTAACAGAGTTCCACTGTATCAAAAGATTTGATTGAATGGTTTAGTAGAAAAAGTTCTCCAAACACTTGGAATACTTCATTTTAACTTGGAATCATTCATCGTGCACCCCATAATGTTGGCCGACATTCCCCTTGAGTTACAGACATCTGCACCCCAGTTATTCAGCTCCCCTTAAGATATAATTGAATAAATGCCAAGTTTATCTATAGAATATAGGAAAGTAACCAAGTGGCTATTCCAGTAACAGAGTTTCACTGTATCAACAGATTTGACTGAATGGTTTAGTAGAAACAGTTCTCCAAACACTTGGGATACTTCACGTCATTCTTGAACTCTTAAAACCCCTACTCCTGTAGCCCTGTAAATGCAGGTAAATAAGATTTTGTGAAAATCATTTTCTTGTGCCTTAAATTGTCAAAAAGTAATTATTTGGTCAGTCAAAATCCATTAGAGTCAAGCTAGTATGCCAAACTCTCTACAATTAATGAATGCCTATAGAGAATGAGAATATGAGTTTGGAAAAAGTATTTATATATTGATGTTTAATGTCATTGTCAGCATCTGAGCTATACCATGACATGACATAAGTATAAAGACAAGTTTTGTGAATCGTTTATGTTTATGTTGCCCATTCACTGAGGGATTGCACCCAAGCGGCGTTGGTTACCAGGTCCTATTTCACTGGTGGAGGAAAACAAATCTACCTCAGCAGACATGATGACCTTCACTTCCCGGTTGTCCTCGGATGGGGTGGGTGGGTGTGATTGGGTGGGTGAGTGCATTTGAGAAACAAATTTTTTTAATCTCAATAACGTTTTGGTGTGATTACGGTTGTATTTGCAAAGATTGGTTAGCTGAAAGTTCATAACTGCTTAGTGATTTATTTATTGACAAGAACCCTTTACCTGAGTTTTCAATTTAAGGTTTTTTTTTACTTCAGGATACTTTGAGAAAAACTGTTTTGTTATTTATTAGTATTTAGGAAGGTAATTGACAGCAGTTGTCACTATATATGACCACACAATGAAAAAATCTTTTTAAAATAATTTACAGTAAGCTATGAAAATGCTTTTTAACCTAGATAAAACTTCTGAAAACTTAAAAGTTGTGAAGCCCTATCATTCAACGACATGCTGGATTACCCCTGAAAGGAACCTGAGTTGCTACAAAAGATGTTTTTTTCTTATTAATCACTTTTTGTTTTCAAGATATACCTAATATGACCCCTCGCTGGAGCAAGCGCAATTGTCACATTCCAATGACAGGTCACCAGCTATGTTCTGATGCCAAATTTAAAAAAATATGAAAATTGAAAGCCAAATTTTATTTACAGCACTGTCTGCATTTGAGTGAATAGTTAAGCATCTTGTATTGGAATAGGGATCAAATGATAAATAGACTCAACTTGTCCCCAGGTGAAAGCGAAATTTCTGAAACATATGGGTTAAATTTAGTCTGCACCTCTCCAGAGGCTCGGTCCAACTGTATTTTTCTGAACTCATTCCGTGAGTCTCACTGTAAATTCAGGACTTGGAGACTCTTTACTAAGCCTTCTTACTACTTGGGTTGATATATATGGTCTGATCCAAATACCAAAATTTCCTTTTTATAGCACGAAGCCGATACTAACAACCTAGCACTGTGCAAAGATTTTATAATTCTATCCACAAATAATTAATTTCCTTCAAACGAGTGCATAACTGAATGTAAGAAACATAAAATGTTCGACATATTTTACATCTGACGACTATAAAAGATGGCAAAATTATGTTTTCAACTAAAATAAAACTTTCCGCAGACACCAAATGAATGTGTCAATGACACTGAAGCTTAACTTGTCTATGTGTTATGTCTGATGAAAAAGATAATGTTCAATGTTTATGAAGAGATTATGAAATAAGACAAGAATTGTGATAATTGGGAATATGTTAATTTTTGTTAACTGTGTGCTATGTTTACAATAAAAATAATATGAGGTGTAGATTGTACTAAATAATTGAGGGGTGGTGTAATGTGGCCCTCACAGTTAATGTATGTGGCCCTCACAGTTAATGTATATCAACGATAGTTACCAATTTACAGTGAAATTATTCCAAAACGAGTCTCCTCTAGACATCAAACGGAGTCTTCCTACGAAGTTACAATGAATCACTCCATATTAAATATGACCTGCAGACTGTGATGAAAGTTTTTGGGTTTTGGGCTTGGGCAGCAATCACGGTTGTCAGATCATGACCAAAAGGGGACGTTCTCATCTAGATATTGTGCAGAAGCATCGTACAAGGTTACAATGAAATCCCTTCATAAATACAACCTGTAGACTGTGCTAAAGGTTTTCGCGTTTTGGGCTTGGGCAACCATCACGGTTGACCAGTCGTGACCAAAAGGGGATGCTCTCATTTAGACATGACCCCAAACCTGCATTTCAAATTACGTGACGATCGGATGAGAACTACGGGATGTAGCCTGTGCTAAAGGAAAATGTGAACAGACTTGCAGGATCACAGACTTCCGCATGCGTGATGACAATAGCTTATCTTCACTTTGTCAAGTTAAGCCAAAATGGGTACCCTTACAGAAATATTAAAGACAAAGATTGCTGGAAACTTGTTGAGTCAGTTTGCACAAACTAACACTGCAAGCTTGCACATCCTAACACGTCAATTTTGTGCACGAAATTGTTATCTTAAAATAAGCTTGCAATGTTTCATGTTCAAGTTTATTCTGAGATAATAAGCCTGCACAAGCTAACTTTCAAATGCACATGAAACATTGCAAACTCAATTGTTAGCTTGTGCAAGCATGCAGTGTTACCTTATGCATGCTTGCCAAGTCTTTTGTTCATTTATTGGTGTTTACGATTACTTTTAGGTGCATAGGCTAATATGACAACAACACAAGTATAATGAAAAGTTGAGTGCAAGCTAACTCGGCAAGGTTTCCACAGGCTTCTGTATTTAGCTTGCACTGTTAGGTGTACAAGCTTGCAGTGTTCGTTTGTTATTTATGAATTATTAGTGCTAATCAGCAAATTAATAACTAAGTTTATATCTTGGCGATAAAATAGTTTTGCAGTTAAAGACACGTTGGTTAAAATCCAAAGACACATTATGGTGCATGAAGAGGAAAGACTAATTACACAGAAACATTACAATACTTATAGTGATTATAATGTGAGGTCAGCCCCTGTTTAGGGAACGCTGAAGATAAAAATATGGTAAAACATGAAACTGCAAGACTGTAAAAGTCCAATAGGCTTGCAATATCAGTGTTAGCCTGCAGAAGCTTGCAATGTGAGCTTGAAAAACTGTTGAGCTCATTACAAGGTTCCCACAAGCTTACTCTACTGCCTTCCTTTCAATTAACAAAAATTATTGATAATTCTTTCATGTAAACAACAAGAGGCAACATGGGGCCTTAATCGGTCACCTAACAAATTAGCTCAAAGAAGTAGTTTAGGTCACATTCAGCTAGTCATGGCTCATCAACACTACAGTGGCATGACGTCATAACAACATTCTGGTGTCCATGTCAGTGATTATTATCATAGGTCTTTCCGACTGGATCCAGCTCTACCAACTGCAGACATGCACCACAAAACTTCAAAGAGATGTTATGCCACTGCGGTTTGAAAGGCATTATTGATGGAAAAACACTAGGGCTTGGATTTGAACAAACTTCAATCTGCGAATGTTGTTTATCAAATATCAAAGGATTCAAAATGGTTGATCTAACGAGGATGGTTAAAGACTGTTCCTCATATTGCCCTATGTTAATAAGTTAAAGTCTGTAATCTCACAAGATGCCCGAATAGGAATCCAGAGAATTGATTTGAACAAACCTGATTGTGACCATCTATGAATGATGTAAACAAAATATCGAAAAAATTTCAATTGTAAACTTGAAGATTTTTCAGGAATTTTCATCATACAGCACTAAATCCGGGTACCAACAGGGAGCCCAAATATTTGCACAGTGACTTGATTTGAACAAACTTAAATCTGAGCCCCCACCCCCATAACCCCCCCCCCCCCCCAGATACATGTGTATGTTGATACCAAATACGATGAAAGGAGTCTGACTTGTGGATCTGAAGCTTTTTAAAGAAATTTCCTCATACTGTATTAGTTGAAGTTGAAATTTGGACTCCAATAGAAAGCCTAAATATTTACCAAGAGCTCCCATTTAAAACGAGTTAAATCCCCCCTCTCCACCCAAGAGATGTTGTATACCAAATATTAAAATTGTCAGTGGTGGGTCTAAAGAAGAAGAGTATTAAATATTCCTCATTATGTCGTATTGCTAAATTAAATTTTTGGCTCCAACAGAGAGCCTTAAAATTAACACAGGGACACGATTTGAACAAAATGAAATCTGACCCCTTTTGAGATGTTGTATACCAAATATTAAAAGATTTTCACTGGTGGATCTGAACAAAATTATATTTAAGGAAAATCAGATCATCTACCCAACAGCAATTTATTTGCAATTCATCCTCCACGTACTGCAAGGAAGATTTACATGAAGACAAGCAAAAAACAGACCTACACTCCAATAGTGTAATTACCATGGGCAGAAAACACCCTCCTCACGTTACAGTTACATTTTGCAGCCAGTAGTGGAAGCCCACCTTGAATAACTTCGACCACTGAACTCAATCAATAACATTTTATTGAAAGAGTTGACAATTTCCCCCTCGGTTCGCTGCTAGTCCACTTTGAAGCAGTTAGTCACACTGCAGCACATACAATTCACGTTCGTACGAAGCTGATTAAGGCCAGCCTTTCAGGCCTCCCACTGGGACAGGTCTGGTACCTGAACTTCAGAGTAAAGCCCACATATGGACTTCCAGCACTCAACCAGTTAAACTCATTGCCCACTTTAAATGGCGGACATCCACTACAGGCATTGAACTAACTTAGAATCATTCATCGTGCAACCCATAATGTTGGCCAACATTCCCCGTAAGTTACAGACATCTGCACCCTACATTATTCAGCTCTTACTATATAACATTCTAATTTGGAATCATCCATCGTGCAATCCATAATATTGGCCGACATTTTCTATAAGTTACAGACATCTGCACCCTACCATATTCAGCTCCTACTACAATGTATACAACATGTTAACTTGGAATCATTCATCCAGCAACCAATAATTTTAACAAGGAAAAATTTAATGTGACAGCCATTAGGATGGTTTACTCTCCCCTTAAGTTTGCCCAACTTCACTTCAACCCGCTTGCCCTGCCTTATCTATGTCTCACTTAAGCCCATTATTTCAAAATCCTCCCCATCATTGTTGTGATTTCACTAACTTTTTTTCATGGCAACCCTGGATATTGCAATATTCTAATTTAAGGAAGCGCGATTTCTTTGACCTTCCTGACATGTTGTTAATGTCCTAGGTGTGTCCCTCTGTTATGCATCCCCATGTTTCAGCTCCCCCTACATACCTATAACAAAGTGTACCATGTGGCAACATTACATGTATGGTGTTAATAATGCCAAAATATTGCCTCATTATTGCAATCCTTCGATTTTGGAAAATGATGGAGAGCGATATTCAGCTCTTCTGACATTTATTTATTTATTTATTGGTGTTTAAGGTCACATACTTAAGAACAATGGCTAATCGTGACCGTGACAGTTTTACGGGTGGAGGAAGCTGGAGATCCCGGACAGAACCACCGAGCATCGACGAGCAGCTGTCAGCTCCTCAACATTCTACCTCTGTTCAAGCTCCGCTCAAGAAGGTTTACATCGGGTGAAGGCATGTGCACCATCGACATGCAGTACGCCTTACTACACGGCGTCATCGTCCCCCCACGTTGTCAATCGAGATAAAGTGCCTGCCCAAGGACACAACACGGGTCGTCCCGGACGGGAAGTCCAACAGTCTACCACTGAGCCACCGCGCTCTCCGTTTGACATTTAACCCCAGGGCTGGATTCAGGGGTGTTTGCCTACCGGTAACCAGTTTGGACATCTAAACTCCCACCTCCACCCCCCCCCCCCCCCACACACACACCAAAAACAAAATAAATTAAAAAAACATTTTCGTCATCAACAGTTCAATGAAAGCACACACAAAATTGTCTGATTCATGACACTATGGCTTTTGAGGAGATTTCATCATCCCAAAATAAACCAGTGGAACTTTATTTTTGGGTTGTTTTTATCAAAATTGCCATAAATATGCTCTGAAAAAAAATCTTGAAATTTAAAAAATCCATTCTCCGAAAATTGTTCAAATTTATTTTTTGGTAAAGTTTAAGATGCTGACTCAGAGGCCCCTAGATTTGCTCTTGAGGCATCCAATTTTCAAAATATTCCTGGTGGAGGACCCCACCTACAGGAGGGTTCAACCCCTTCCCGGACCCGCTTCCACACCAGGCCTGCAACGTACATGCTATCTTTTTACAACCAACGTAAACTTAACAAATAATTATTAAAAGGTTTATGTCTGATATTTTACCCTAGTTAAAAAAATATGATAAATTTGCCTTCTTAGAGCAAAAAGGCTTTGCAATGCTTTAGCATTGCAAAGTCTTGTTGCACTCAAGGGACAAAATACACCACCACCCTTTTTCTTCCGTACATTATGAGGCCTAAAACATAAACCAAGAAAACAAACTTTTGATGGCAGAGAAATAATTACAGAAACAAAAAATAAAAGAAAAATAAAATGCTCACCCACATGGAATTTTACAAATAATGGCCTGAGAAACAGAAGATCTACTTTATGTAGCCTTATCTATACTTATTCAACTCAACAAAATAACAAAAATAAATGTTCGGAGCTTGTCACATACAGTCACAATATATATGTGGGTATGGTAGTTCGAAATAAAAAAGGTGTTCTCACTCATCCTGACCTTGACATTTTGCCCCAACAGTCCACCTTTCTCATTGTATAAACACAACCCATAAGATAAAGACAATGTATAAAACAAATTGACAGTATTTACTGAGTTATATGTTAGATGTTGGTTCAAACATTAACGCAAGTAACTGACCATATATACTTAAGCTGTTGTGAAGAAGATTTCACACACATCCGCAATATTGAAAATCATGATGTCGCATTGCCGTTTGTCTGACTTGTTTGTGGGTTGACCCTCTATTTACAAACCAGTTGCACAAATCCACACAAGTTATAAATTGGGCTTTAAAATATCATTTTTCAAAAACATTCTACAAAAACATTTCAGGCAACATCTCAATGGCACGAATTTGCTGTGCTCATTACAATGAATAGTGACTTTTTTGTATGGATATTTGTTTGCAAAAAATTGGAAAAAAACAAGTTTAAAAGTTTAATAGATTAGCAAGTCTTTTCAATGGTTGCGGGTGGCTCCTTAGATTTTACCCAGAAACTGTAACAATTAGTCACCATAACCAGTGACGTGGACCCACATCCCACTCATCCCCCGCCCCTCCTAAAAAAAATAAATACACAAATAATGAAACTAACAATGACACTGTAGCTTAACTTGACTGTGTGTTGTGTTTGATGAAAAGGATAATTTTCAATGTTTATGAAAGGATTATGAAATAAGACAAGAATTGTGATAATTGTGAATATGTTAATTTCAGTTCAATAAAAAATCATTTGAGGTGCAGACTGTACTAAAGAACTGAGAGGTGGGTTAATGTGGCCCTCACAGTTAATGCATGTCAACCAAAATTACCAAGTTACAGTGAAATTATTCCAAAACGAGTCATCCTATCAAGTTACAATGAAATCCCTTCATAAATAATGCCTGTAGACTGTGCTTAAAGGTTCTCGGGCTTTGGGTCTGTATAGCCATCACAGCTGACCGATCGCAACCAAAAGGGGACGTCCTCATGTAGTCATTACACAGTAACACTGAGTCATCCTATCAAGTTACAATAAAATCCCTTCATATATACAGACTGTAGACTGTGCTAA
Organism: Pictodentalium vernedei; assembly: GCA_031216915.1. Classification (NCBI taxonomy): domain Eukaryota; kingdom Metazoa; phylum Mollusca; class Scaphopoda; order Dentaliida; family Dentaliidae; genus Pictodentalium; species Pictodentalium vernedei. The sequence continues at coordinate 180,917,965 of CM062294.1, forward strand.
TTGTTTTGGGTTTTTGGCTTGGTCAGCCGTCACAGTCAACAGATCATCACCAAAAGGGGACTTTCTCATCTAGATATTATACAGAATCGTCCCACCAAGTTACCATGAAATCACTTCATAAATATGACCTGTAGACTGTGCTGAAGTTTCTTGGTTTTTCACCTCAGGCAGCCGTCACGTCTGACGGATCGCGACCAAAAGGGGACGTTCTCATCTGAACATGACCTCAAACGTGCATATGAAATTTTGTGACAATCAGTCAAGAACTACGGGAGTGTAGCCTATGCTAGAGGAAAATGTGAAGTGACTAACAGACTTCTGCATGGGTGATGGCAATAGCTTATCTTGACTTTGTCAAGTTAAGCTAAAAATGAAATGGAAACATAAAATGAATTTGGGACCAGTATCACCGACGGCACTTTCAAAGTCATCAGTGACCCATTCGTTCAGTTCTTCACCATGCATGCATTCATTCTGGGAATTTTTCCTATATTTTTTATACCCAAAATCAATACGTCACAGCTAATGAATTGTGCATGGGCCAGCTCATCAGGGGACGGATTGACTGGGGTCGGATCGTCTGGGTTGAGGAAACGGCAGATATGCCAGATCATCTGGGGACGGATCATCTTTGGGGCGGAATCGACCTGTTTCCAAATGTCCAAAGGTATTTTATGAATAACACAACACAGTGACACTTGGGAAAATTGCAGACGTGTGAAAAATCACACATGCAGTGTGGCTTCCCCTCAATGTTCAGATTCCTCCCATTCAAATCTGCAGTAAAATTCCCCAACAAGTTTAACTGGGAGCTCAAAACACGAGCAAGCTTTCACCCTTATCACTGGCTGCATTTGGTAGCACATGTATTTTCTCACATTTGTGTTTATTGATCCAAACTGTGTTTTATCCTTTATTTATTGAGAATAGACACGGCGAAGAGCCTAGCTCAACTTTTGAGCTTTGTTTGCAGTTTATATTTAAAATCGGATATTTGTTGCTGCAAACAAAGCTCAAAGAACGAAGCGATTTTTCCAATCAGTTGCACGAATTGGGAAACATGACCACATTATTGTTCTTCATGAAATATATACGTAGTATTTGACAAATATACAACACTTCGTGTGTAGTTTACACATTACTAAAGAAGTGTATTGGTCATTGTTATGTGAACCGTTCAAAATATCAAGAAATCTACTTTTTTATTAATCGAGTCGGCTTTTTAGGTGAATTCCGTCATCAAGGAATTCCACGATTGACTGAAAAATCGGTGTAGGGCTGCAGAGCGAAACGAAACAGCTCAGCAGCGTGCATGCCTGTGAATGGTCCACTTCGAAAAAATGAAGTGGCAAATACATCCGCTAGTGTAATAAGTTTATAACGACAGTGCTTAGGGCACATATTTCATTTAACCGTTATTGTAATCAACTTATTACAATAGCAGTTAATATAAACTTTTTCATCAAGAGCTATTGTAATAAACTTGTTACCATAACAGTTGGCGCGAACTTTTTCACCAATCGCAAATATAATAAACTTACTATAATATCGGTTGATGGCTCAATGCAAACATTTTCAAAGACCGCTGTTGTAATAAACCTTTAACCATTACGGTTGACACACACCTTTCCACCAACCACTATTGTAAAAAATTTATTACAATAGCGGTTAATTCGAGTGACTGTCCTGTCTTTATTCTAAAAAGTTTTTTCATCAGTTTGAGAATAAGCTAACTGTGCAATTCTTCGACAGACGAGCCAGTTTCATTCAAGATTTGATCTCATTATCCACTACAACAGCAAAAAAATAATGAAATTGTCTATATGGCAGACTTGAAGTATTTTGCTCCGGACAATGGCTGAGAAAACCATACAAATACGGAGGTCATTTGCACCAGCTCCTTAAGCCTCCTTTTGTTTTTTCAAATACATCAACATTTGTACGGTTACAATTGTGGTTAACATATTTGTAAAATACAATATGACCCTAATATAGTTGACAGAGGTGGAGCACCGAAGATGAATTGCGCGACAGAGAGGAGACCGATTTCCTGCAATTAAATTTCTTGTATAAACTCTTTCAACGCTTAGCTTCTGAATGGTGTGAACCAACATTCGGTTTGTTTATGCAGTTTGGAGAGTCTGGAATGATGATATCTGAGGGACGATCTGTCACATTTCAATCCAACAGCCCGTGAATGAAGCGGAAAAAGAATCTAATGAATGAATTACACGAACTCAGTCAACATTTTTAATAGCTTTATGGGGGGGGGGGGGGGGGGGTGGAGGTGGCGTCGCGATAACCGGTTCTCGTCAGATCACCGAAGTTAAGCAACGTCGAGCGCGGTGAGTAGTTGGATGGGTGACCATTTCAGCGACTGATTCGTACTCCCGCGTTGTGTCCTTGGGCAAGGCACTTAACCCCGATCGCCTACATGGGGGCACGATGACGCTGTGTACTAAGGCGTACTGCACGTCGATGGTGCGCATGTCTTCAACCAATCTAACCCTGCCTGTGCCGCGGTGCAGAGTTCAGAGTTACGATGTTGGAGAGATGACAGCTGCTCGTCGTTGCTCGATGGTTCTCTCCGGATACTCCGGCTTCCTCCACCATAGAAAACTGTCACCGACATGATATGACCCTGGCTGTTAATGTGTCGTTAAACCCTAATAATAAATAGCTTTATGCCATTGTGTAATTCAAGGGCAGAGAAAATGCTAATTAGCCGTTGGCAGCTATTTCGCCGGTGCCCGTGGAATAGTCGATTGGCTATTTCTCAGAAGCCTGTGAAGTAGCCACTTCGAAAAAAATGAAGTTTACTAATAAAATGAACACGTAATCCCCCCCCCCCCCACCCACACACACACACACCGACACCACCACCACCACATTGCGCTTACGTGCTTCCGTTGGCGCTGTCTGTAGATCTCAAGCGTATCAACATATCTTTTAATCACATGCACCCCACCTCGTGGTTTTATTCAAAGGGGGTAAATAAAACGTCTGAAGTAAATCTAAACGACCAGAAATCGATGAAAATATTGTAATTCTCTCATACATTATGTATACAGTATACACATCATGTCATTGTTGTAGAAACGCTCAGATATCGCTCCCAGGGCGTCCTAATATAAAAGTGTTTCCTGGGGAGATCCCCCAGACCCCCTTCCACCCACACACACAAACGGGAGGGGCCTCTCTCCTCCCTGATTCAGCGATCTGAACGTAGTGACTACCCCTTTACAAGCGGTTAGCCACTACGTTCAGATCGCTAAACTACCTTCTCCTCATCCTCCTCTAGCTCTGTCCTGTGGTGATTGGGAGATGCCTTCAACATCTCGACCTTGCTCCCCATATCTTACTTAGGACCCCCTAAATTGAAATCCTCGTGTCTTCTGCCCTCGCAGAAATATACAGTTTTAGACACCCAACCGGTGGTGGCGCCATAGAGGGGCTTCGGTGCCGCCCCCCCCCCTTTTCCCTCGGGCACCCAAAAACAAACTTCAAATTACTATATGACCGTGGTTTTCCCACCCAATACCACACCCACAAACGACACACAACAATACACATCATGTTATTGTTGTAGAAACGCTCAGATATCGCTCCCAGGGCGTCCTAATATGAAAGTTTTCCTAGGGAGATCCCCCAGGCCCCACCCCTCACACACACACACACAAACAAACAAACGGGAGGAGCCTCTCGCTCCTCCCTAGTTCAGCGATCTGAACGTAGTGACTACCCCTTACAAGAGGGTAGCCACTACGTTCAGATCGCTACACTACCTCCTCTATCCTCCTCTAGCTCAAGCCTGTGGCGCTCGAGAGATGCCCTCGCCATCTCGACCTTGGTCCCCCATATCTTACTTAGGGCCCCTAACATGAAATCCGGGTGTCTCCCCCCCCCCCCCTCCCCACCAACACATACACTTTCAAAAGGGTCCCGAAAGTTGAAGTTGGCGTAACAGGATACAGGGACCGATCAGGACTATTTAAAATACGCTCTAGCCTCGGCGCCTATTTTTTCAATTCATGCGCCAGATTTCAATTTACGGAGTCACACCGCTGTTTGTAACACACACAGCAAGTATGTAATAGCTCTCATCATTTTCATTTAGTACACTATAGCAAACATTAATCTTCACTGTGGTTTCTGATCAAGTCTTTGCTGCCTATTTAGGCAGCCAAGACTTGATCAGAAACCACAGTGAAGATTAATGCTTGGTAATTAAGACTTGAAGTATTAACTCAAGCACTCTACAACAATGATAAATGATAATCATATATATAATACATGTAAGAGTGTCTCTCTCGATTATCCATCGAAAGAATATCAAAATATGATCTGAGAAGTTACGCGCCAACTGAGAAGCCTATTTCTGAGATTTAAGAGCCAGGTCCTGATGTTTCAGAACCAAATACGCACTGGCGCATGCCCAGGTCGGTCCCTGAGGATAAACCTTTGGCCCAAATTTTCTCTCCCCGGCCTGACTGTGTGACACTAAGAGCTCACATATTCACTGTTTATTAAGCATTTTACGATCATCATTTTATTTTTATGACATATTTTAATGTTTGTGTAAATGATTTAGAAGAATCATATTCTTTTGTATAACGTTACTCCCGAATATTCTCAAATATTTAGAAACACAAAGCTCGAAAATAGTCCCGTTTTGTTGTGTGAGATAATAAGGAAATGCCAGTCCGTTTCAAATTCCGGTGTTCCAAATTTTGATTATTTTTAGCACGCGCAAAATCAAAAACGTCACGATAGTCTGGTATTCCCCGGTTTGTTTGTTTTGTTTTGTGAGAAAAAACAAAGGGTTCGTTGATTTTAATTGTCTCTTATGCATGAAATGCACAATGCTCAACCGTCATTTTGTTCAAAATGTAGAAGGTGTGACCAGCTTCAAATTGGAATCGAAATTACATTTTCAAGGCAGGTATTTAGTGCTTTTAACACGTCCAAACCGTTCGTACCGAAAATCTGTTACGAACGACTGCAAGCAAAAACTAATTTAGACTTCCAGCGGAGAATAGCACGTAAATATCAAAACTATAAAATTAGCTATTCTCCGCTGGAATTCCTGCTACGAAGAGCCAAACATCGCTTCGATATCGTCCATGTCTTTTGTGCAACCCGAGTTGCTGCCCGAAAAGAATATTGATGCGGAAACGATAACTCCAAGTAAAATTACCCCGTAATGATCATAATCGACCTCCTCTCCCAGAATGCGATTACAAGTATGCCTGTTTCCACATCGATCTTTGTTCAGACGCAACTTTTATTATTGTTATGCTGTCTCAGTCTGAACCCCCATTTTCCAGAGAACGAGGCAATTTAACAATTACCTCCATATTCTGTGTAAAATTATCTATCAGGAAACTTTCCCCCTTTGATTTTTATATCACTTCTTGACATATATTATTTCGGTAATTACCCATTCGTAATATTACACGGAATTAGGCAACTCATTAACCAAGTATTCATCTTGTCATTGCTGCGGGATTAAAATCATCTGCGACGTATATCACTCAATTCCTTACCCTGTTTAAAAACCTATTTTATATCTTCCACGTCTTAACATGCTGCAATTCTCAAGAAATTCTCAATTTGTTCGGCCCCGTATTTTGCTGCGGTCAGATTATAAATATAAAATTAACATGTGCTCTCACATTTCATCATTTATTATCACGTAACTACTATATCCCATATCATTATTCTATAGAAGTTCATCTTAGCCATGCATCAAGGTTCTATTAGCTTCATATGATCGTCGATCAAAATGTTTATAACATATATTTTAATTTATTCAAGTTTGAAGCGAGTGCCATTTCAGATTTTCTCCGCGTTTACAGTTTGGAATCGGGTTTTCTAACTCGTCATATGGAATGTAGATGCTACAATGTCATTGGCTGGCCTTTTACAATAAATACCGAGCCGTCCGGGACCCACCAAAATAAGTTACAGTTTGTTTTGCTGCATTTCACCTACTTCGACACTGTGCAAAGGAGGGGTGGGGATTAGAAGAGAATTATAAATATGACTGCGGTCAGTCATCTGATTATGTAGTAATGTTCGTATTCAATAGGCTAGAAAGTTAGGTGGATGGACCCTGCCTCATCAATTATCTAAGTTTTAATTTTGCAAGAAACTACATTTGAACATCAGCTCCATAAATTGTATAACTTAAGCATAAAAATGGAACAGTATTCATTTTAACCCTTAACATGAAAAGCAGACGACACTCCTAAACAAAATTCTTGAATAACTAATTTTTTTTCATTTTTTGTTTGTGTCAAAAACATAGGTTCCAAAGAGGGGTCATAACCTACGTTTTTGACACAAAAATGATAAAAATAATGAAAATTAATTGGCGACTTTTGTGAATAGCGCCAGCTGGCCGATTTTGGCCGTTACTTTGGGTAAAGGGTTAATTGTACAGATTTACCTTTACATTCTCCAATGACAAGAAATTTTAACTGTTAGAGCTTCTTCATTTTATCTAGGACATTTCTTCTCAGTTATAACCCGAAATGGTAACAGGGCCTTTTCATGGAGAAATTTCTCCCTCACATTGTGATGGAGAAATTTAAGGGATATCACTTGTCACCGCGATCCTTTGTATGTAACTAACTATTCCGTTCAAACTTAACAAGGCAAGTTAAAGGAACGTAGGCCTGCCCGTATTCTATCAATACAGGAGAAATCCTCTCACACAGGTTACTCCTCCCTCAGTTGAGGCCTTCGGAGAATATTTCTCCCATATTGGTGGACATCACCCTATGTAACAGTGTGTCCGAGAATAGCTGTCCCCTATTAGCTGTATTATCTCTTATGTAAATTTGGTCATTCTTTTTATATTCAGGTGAATTCTCCCCATCTCTTTCAGTTGAAGACTCACCTTTACACAGTACTGATAGAGTATTTCCCCATATAGGAGATATTGAAGCCTGAGGGTAGAATTTCTCCAATAATCCCATCACCCATATGGCAGAAACATAACCCTACTGGGGTTATGTTGCTCCTTTATTTGTGAAAATTTGTCTTGCCACATTCTGTCGTTTGTACAAGTCGAATGGCATTCTATCATTAATTTGTAACCAGACATTATTTATCAACTGTGTTCAAGATAAACATAATGGCTTAAAGTAATTTATCATTAATAAAAATGAGTTAACTGTTTTCCAGTGTCTTCATTTAAAAACATGCTTTATTGGTAATTGCCACCTTGGTTACAGCTCCTGCTTCATCCATCCACTTTCATGATCCATTATTAACCCCCCCCCCCCCATTCACCACCAAAGGTTGAAATGTAACCATACTCCTCCTATAGATTTCGCCATACACACACTAGTCTTGCCGATTAGTGTCTGCTTTCCTACTACCCCCAGGCCTTATACTGCCTACCCAAGGGCATGCGATCTTAGCAACCTCGGGGTGAGATCATATTAGTACTAGTACTTGTGAAGTGGGCATTATTAATTGGATGAACCAGGGGCGTCATGCTAGAGAAAAATCTAGGAGGGGGGGGGGGGAGGATCGGTAACACCTTCTAAGCGGAGCGTCACCATCGTTTGGAGCGTAGCGTGCCCAAAAAAATTGTTGGCAAAAATGCCTCCCAGATTGCCGGAAATGACACTTCCCAGGCCTTCACCGAAAATATTTAGGGAGGACCCCCCTCCACCCCGCGCACCGTTGGCATGACGCCACTGGGCTAATCACTCATTGTTGCACTAGTGACTACACTAGACTACGCCTTCTCATGATGGTTTAGAAGGTATCACAGGGCCTTAAATAAGCACGGGTGGTGTCGGTCTCCTGACTATAATTTTTTTTTTTTTTAAATTTTAATCTTATGGCGCAGCTTATGTTAAGCTGATGTTCTCGGACGTAACATTATTTTATAGCCAATACAGGCGTATAATAACAATAACTGACATGGACGATATCGAAGCGATGGTTGACGCTTCGCCGAGTTCAGGTTTGAACAGGACTCGGGAGGAGTCTAAATGTAGAGTGGTAGCCACTACGTTCAGATCGCTGAACTACCAATGTGAAAGATTTAGGAGTGTGGTTTTTTTCCAAAGCTAAGAAACAGTTGCTCACAGGTTTTAATTTATTTCCCGGTGCTAATCGTAACCCTGTTGTTTATTCAAAGCCCATGGGTAAAAGTTAAAACCCGACATGTTTAAAATAAGGATGCCGTATGCACGGAAGCAAGCAAAAGTGAAAAGACCTGTAGAAAATCTCAATTCGCGAATCTCTGACATGATTCGATTCGATTCGAACTAAAATTCCCGATTCACAGGGCCCTAGATTTAACTATTGTTGCGGCCCCGTGAAAATGAAAGCGCTGAGTTGATTTGTTCTCACTGAAGCCTGTGTGTTTCACTGCTTCTGCAACACCCGACAATTCGGGTAGGTTGCAGTGCCGCGAAATTAGGCAAAATAAATTACGAATGCTTGCATAACTTCATCTGGATGTATCGAAAAATGAAAGACTCGGACATCTCAGGCGTTAAGACTGGATTTTTACACGCAAAATTCAACACATTTCGTTTAAATGGTAACTTACTTTAAATTTACGTTTCGAACTCTTCCAAGTTCCATAGATGATTGGCATGAAAACTGCGGGTAAGAGAAATAAATCATTATGACAAAACTGGTTCCCTCTCAAGACAAGCACTGAAATGCGTGCACTGCCAACATATGGGATGTAATAGAACCGAGAGATTTGATTGGTTGGTTTGGGATGGCTGTCAAGTTTAGACGATCAGCGGGAAGCTTTGTCCGTTCTGTGATTGGCAGTCCCAGAACGGACGGAAAATGTGTGTCCGAAACACAGTGGCGTGCAAGAGACCTTTTTGTTTTAAAACCTCAGAAATATCTTCTGGACTCGTTTGTGAAAGTGTACTTCCGAGTTGCATCCCCAAGTGCTGAAAAAACCCACAAGTCTGATGCCTACTGGAAACGCAACTCATAAGTGTCCTCTCGTGAGGGCGAACGGACGGACGGACGGACGGACGGCGGTCGGACAGACGGACAGATGGACTCGTTCAGACAAAACCTCGTTTTTTTAAAAAAATTCAGGTCGCAAGGGATTTCAAATCCTACATCGTCCATGTGCACCTCCGGCGTACTGAAATTTTTCATTCATTTATTCATCGTGAAAGAAAATCTACCAGGCATGAAGGAATACCATCTATCATATGTATACCTGAATATCTATTTGAGGAATAAATGCTGAAATACAATTAAATATAAAAATGTTAAAATTCAAAAGATATTCAAAAATATTTATAGCGGCCGTAATGACTTGGTATATTGGGGTGAATTGACTTGAGGCTGAAATGATTGGGGCCGAAATGACTTGGGGCCAAAGTGACTGGAATTCGCGAGAATTGCATCTAAACTGTCCTCCAACAATTTGACCCAAACTGGATACTAATCTAACCCAAACTATCCTCTGGCAATTTTACACGATGGGGAAGCCAGAGAAAACCACCCAACTATGACAAACAACTAATATAAACAGCACACAAGCTGGGTTAGCATTTGTTGAAGGCAAGTGAACGATTGACATGCAGTGTGCCTTGGTACACCATGCCAGCACGTGGGCAATGGCAATGAAGTGTCTTGCCCAAGGAAACAAAGTGGTTGCCGCAGGTGGGATTCGATCGAGGACCTTTTGCCTGCACCTCTAACTACTGAGCCCAATTCTTATTGAAAAAATAGTAGTAACAGAAGTTACAGAACACAAATTGTTAATTTATTTCTTAATTTTCAACTTCAGTTTATTTAAATAAATAAATACTAAAATACAATTTGGGGAAAACTTAACTATGCTGAAATATATATGATCAGGGTCCAAGAAGTGACATTAAAAATTGAAATAATTGCGCATCATATGTTATTATTTTTACAATTATTTTTAATAATGTCCTGGAAGTAATTTTTAACAGGTAAATGTAGTAACAAAATAATTTTCATGAAGAAGCACAGAATTTTATGTTTATAATATAACTTAGTTCATAATTTACAAAAACGCAGGGTTTATGTTTGAACATATTATTTTATTACCAGTAATGAAAATTATTGTTTGACATCCATACTTCATCAAGTTTCTGAAAAAGCGCGTTTTACCATTCCAATGTTAGCTACTGGATGTAAGTACACAATTTGAAGTTGTTGGTTTACTATGATAAGGGACTAGGTGTAAATGGGCGAGTGCGTTCACAAATATTAATATTCTTTAAGACCTGGTATCAAAATAATACAAATTTATGAACAACCATACAATTTATTATCAGTTAATTACAATAAGGGTCTTGTCCTAATGGACAAGGTCCCTAATTACAATAATGGATAATAAAGAAAATAATAAACACTGAACAGCAACAAATGATTGACAATTTGACATCTATTTAATTATACTCAGTTTATGTTTACTGAATCATCAATCAAGAAAATAACTTCTACGCGGGAAAGAAAAATACACTAAAAAGTAAACAAAATGTTAGAAGTTGATCTAAAAGTTATCCAACATGTTTTGGTGACTACTATTGTACATGTTCATAAAAAAATTTAAGTTTTTGTATATTTCCACTTTAGGACAGTTTGGGTGCATTAACAGTTGGTTCAGGCCAAAAAGTAGCAGCCTGTTTGGGTCAAATTGCAGAGTACGCTGTGGGTGTATTCAGTCGGTGACAAACTCCATGTAATTGTTAGGGTGCAATTTATTAAAAACAATCAGGAAGACAAGAACTGCCAATATTGATTTATTGGTGTTTTAGATCACATGTTTCTGCATAATGGCTAATCATGACCCCGACAATTTTATGGGTGGAGGAAGTCGGAGTACCTGGAGAGAACCATCGAGCAATGGCGAACTACGGCGAGCAACTGTCAGCTCCCCAACATACCTACTCCACACATGCAGGGTTAACATTGGTTGAAGACAATTGCACCACCGACGTGCAGTATGCCTTGATACAAAGCGCCACCATGGCCCTATGTGGGCAATGGTGTGGGCAATGGGGTGAAGTGTCTTGCCCAAGGACACAATATGGTTGCCGCAGGTGGGAACCCCTCGGCTTGCAGCTTGCACCTCTACTAACTGAGCTACCACACCCCCAGAACTGTCAATTAATTGTTACAAATTATTGGAACACAGACATAGTATATTCTTTGTGTTTTTTAGACCTTCGATCAATAACAATGTTATTTTAAACTTCAAAACTGTATACTACCAGCTAAAACATGTTGTAGAATGAACACTTGAAATTTCTCAAGTACATAGTTTCATTATTAGTTTGTGATATTTCTTTTTGCTGTACAGCGGAACTCTGTTAATTGAAGAGCCACTTAGTTAATGAAAGCTATTCAATTACGTCACTTTCCTGTATTCTAGAGATAAACTTAGAATTTATTCTATTATATTCTGTTTGACAGATTTCCATGAGCTCTGTCAAACAAGATATAATAGATGAAATGCCTGTATTGGATGTACTGAGGCCAAATTGGTCTATAACCAAAAGAAAACTGGGAAGAGTCAGAGTAATTTGTCAACATGTTGAAAGATTTTTTATTCAATGAACAGGAGATTACTCTATAACCTATATTCAATTAACATGTCAAATTTGTACTGGAGACATGGTAAATAGTTTTGTTTTGAGAAATTATATTCAATTAACAGGGATATACAATTATGAGATATCCAATTAAATGGCTCCACTGTATAACCAAAAACACCCCAACCCCAATCAAAACTATCATTCAAAAGTCTTAGATTCAGCAAATTTGATTTCTACATTTATTGGGGTTTAACAACACTTTTTACAGTCAGGGTCACTTCATGTTGGATTGTTTTACTGGATGAGTAACCGAGAGTACCCGGAGAGAACCACCGAGCAATGGCAAGCTACTGTCAGGCTCCACAACATAGTATCTCCAAACAAGCAGGGTTAGAATTGGTTGAAGACAAGTGCATCATCGATATGCTGTACGCCTTAGTACAGTTGTCGCAGGTGAGATTCGAACCTAGAACCTCCCAGCTTGTTTTGGGAAGGTTTTTTCTTGTTCCAGCTTCATTAACGTTTGTTTCATATTGCACAATTTTGTCATGATTAGTAATCATAAATCCTTAAAAAAATTATAGAAAAAAATGCATAGAACATTTAAAGAAAACAAAATTCTATGAAGATGTGACCTCTGAGGTGATAAGATTCAACCACGGCTGAGACCGAATATTCTCGGAAAATGTATGAGGGATGAATCTCCCTGCGGCTGAGTCTCCATGAACCCCCTTTTTCAAACTAACTTGCCCATTACTTATAAAGCACACTAGCTAAGGCAAAAACAATACTATCAAATTCCTAAGTCTGAAATTCTATAAATACCAAATAAATTTACACAAATTATACAGCAAAATGAAGGATGTGGTGTATAGAACCCCAAAAGTATGCGTGCACCTCACGCACTGACACACAGCAGACATCAGCGGTTCCTGAAAGTGTGCTGTCGGTACCATATCTGTACCATAACTGATAATAATAAAATAATATTTCATAAGAACAACAAACACAGGTATTTAAAATGCAGCCTCAAGGCTGCATGCATGGTGGTGAATGCCAACGCTGTACCATTGTCCTTGAAAAGGGGGAATCCTTTGTCATGTGATACTCCGGATACTCCCCATTTTTTTTAATAGAAATCAATTTCGTAATGATAGAAAAATCCAGAAAATGTCACAATACGGAGTTATGACCCTTAATTCGTTAATTTTTGCCTGTTTTCAGATTGTTTGCACAATAGCTTGGAACAAATAGCAGTAGATTTGATTCAGTATTGGTATGTGATACTTTCTTAATGTCGTGAATAAGTTAAAAAAAAATTGGTATGTTTCGGCTATACTGAGCAGAGTTATGACCCTTAATTTGTTGATGTTTCCCTGTTTTCAGCTTGGCAGTATGATAACTTCCGATATCAATGGAATTTGTCAACGTTTGGTATGTGAGACTTTCTTAACAATGTCTTGAATGGGTTTGAAAACTGGTACTGTTTGGCTATACTGAACAGAGTTATAGCCCTCAATTAGTTAATGTTTTCCTGTTTTCAGCTCATTAGCACTGTGACCTGCACACTTATCAAAGGATTTGGTCAATATTTGGTATGTGAGACTTTCATAATATTGTCTTGAAGGAGTTCGAAAATTTGTACAGTTCAGCCATACTGAGTGGAGTTATGGCCCTCAATTAGTTAATTTTTGCCTGTTGTCAGTTCATTAGCATGACACCCTGAACAAATATCTATAGATTTGGTCAATAATTGGTATGTAAGACTGTAGCAATGTCCTGAAGGAGTTCGGAAACTGGTACGGTACTGACACACTTGCCCTCAGATAGCTATTTATACCCCCACTTTGGGGTATACTGGATTGCACCTATCCGTGAGTCGGTGTTTCTGCCCATGCATCTGTGCGTACGTCTGTCCATCCTCACTCAGACGTCGGCCCGCATTATAATTTGAACATCACTGTTCATATTTCATTGAAATTTCATACACATGTTCACTATCTTACATGCAAGATCTTTAAGGAGTAACAGCCGTTTTGCTGTTGAATTTTTTTTTTCTGTGCATTATGGCCCTTTGATACAAAAATAGCCTATTTTTTTTATCTATTCGCCTTCTATATCAGGTTTGGGCTATCGGATCTCAATGATATTTATTACTTTTCACTTTTCAGACTTATCCCGCTGTTTAACTTTGAAAATTTGCTATTTGTCTCATAAAATACCATTTTTTGTCTGTTTGCCTCATATTTCAGGTTTGGGTTATCAGATTTCAATAAAATGTGGTATGAAGATTGTTTATGGGAAAGGCTTTCAAATGAGTCCCTGAAGTAAAACCAAAAACAAATCATGCAAATCACGTCCCCAAATGTGGCATTATGTCTTTGTCCTCTTTGATGGTTAAGTCATTGTCTCTGGCCTTTACAGTTTCTACTGGGTTGGGGGGGGGGGGGATTAATGTTGCTGCAAAACAAAGACAATCATTTCACATCTCACATGTAGATGTTCTGATTGACACAAACTATTGTTAAGAGGTGTACGTTGATCTCACAATTTTTGCTGGGTTGGATTTCTCTCCGCTTTAAAACAAAGATTATAAACCCCTCGCGTGTATGCCTTGTGTTGAAAATATGTCCATCTTAGCATTTTCAGAGATGGGTGGGGGGGGGGGGGGGAGTGGTGTGCATATGCCGTGCTTAGCATGCTGTTCTTAATATTACGTGACCGTGTAGAGTTACTCTGGTGTTTTGAGTTCAAAAATAGGTTTGCGAACACTTCAAACATTTTACACAAAAAAATTTTGACCCGAGATTTGTTGCAGGGTCCATTGGGTGAGAAATTTTGTCTGTCATCTGACACAGCCTTATCCATGACACTGGTACGTCAGCACCTCTGGTACAATATCTTGCGTTTGAAGTCTATCCATATGTCCGTCCGTATATATGTCCTTCTGCACCCTAATGTCTGTTTGCATTATAACTTGAACATTACTTCTCAAATTTCAGTGAAAGTTGGGATAAAAGTTGTTTATGGGAAAGGCTTTCAAATGAGTCATGCTCCAGCAGTAAAACAAAGAAAATACTTGCAAACCGCCTTCCCCCTTGTGGCGTTATAGGAACACCAGCGGGCCGTAGGCCCACAAGGGGTTGCACATACCCAATCAGATAAATGCGTCCCAGAACAGAATTCTCTAATACCGTCAAGCGATATTTTGAATCGGACAGTACATTTCAGGGAAAAAATCTCGTGACTTCCGGTTCACAATTACCGATACAAGTGTAATCGGCTTATCCCCCTCAAGGAATCATTGGGCCGATATCAACAATCAAACTAAATGTCAAATGCGTTCGTTTTCTGTTGCAACTCAACTCGCATCTCAGTTTGCGTGATATTTACATATTTAACTTGTATTCTGTCCTTTTAGAAGTTTTTTCAATAATAATAATAATACTAAACTTATTATTTCAGATCGAACTCTCCTGATTTCATTGTAACTTGTCCTATTCGGCGATTACATGATGTACCTTCATCGAAAAACCGCAGATATTACCGGCGATATTGTTGATTATATTGATGCAGTTTCATAAAGATACGCATGGACACGCAGCTAGTGAAGTTCTAGAATCAAAACGAAACGCAGTTTTTGAATTATCCTAATTTTAAGGTGTAATCGATAGTAATGAAATGTTTGCTTGAAAATAAGTGATACCTTGCTGATAAGTTGCTCCCGGGTCGTTCGAGTCGGTTCGCCCCAATCCTCATTTGCCCCGGGTCATTTCGTCCCACAGACGGAGGTGGGTGGTTTCGCCTCTAAATTTCAATTTTATTTTGGTAATGCAATGTTATTGTTTCCTTTAGTACTTTAGCATTTTTTCCCCCAAATAATTTACCGAAGTAAACAATTTCCTTTAAACTTTTCATATTTTTTAGAAAATTGAAAACTTTTTCCGTATGTTCATTGACCGATACCTGAAATCAGACAAATAAAGAGGGTTTTGGTGGTATGTCAACGAGGTATGGAATATGGATTAAATAAAAACAGAACTTGCAGTGATATTATGTTTTATTCCTGTTTTACTTATGTATTTGTCAATATTTTTACAGTTTAGTATTCAGAAGCACAACTTTTGATATTTGAGTATAATTTGTACATTGATATAACATCCGTAACAATGCATTACACTTATCAATCTGCCTGTACCGTTTCTTTTTTGTGGGTCCTTTACTCCCCAATGAGAATATATAGGTTCTCTTTAGAACCAAAACTGGTTCGAATTTTGTCCCTGAGATGGAACCAGTTCTGTTTAAACAGTATTTAATTCAAATGAAATAATTTTTTAAAGATTAACATTAAATATTAACAGAATTAAACATAAATTGTGGGGGTTTCAGCCGTAAGTTTAGAGCTTATACGAGGTTGTCTCAAATCATTATTAAGCAAAGGTGATATGAACAGTTGGCATATCGAACCAGTTTTGGTTCTATACAGTACCAAACACTGGTTCGATATGTTAACTGTTCATATCTCCTTTGTTTCAAATTTTTTGGTGACTGCGTTGATAAGCTCCAAGTTTACTGCTGAATCTACTTCAGTTCATGTAATATTCTGTTAAAATTGAATGCCAGTCTTGGGAAATTTATTTGATTTGAAATAAATACTTTTTAAACAGAACTGGTTCCATCTCAGGGACAATATTAGCGCCAGTTTTGGTTCTAAAGAGAACCTATATTTTTTGCAGTGTTTCACTCGCTAATTAATAGCCAACGAACTGCAAATTCGTTGCCTATCTATTTGCAAGTCTGAACATTAATTGTAGATGGAAAGTGTCCATATTATTCACGACATTTGTAATATATAAATCGGCGGTATGTGTGAAAGTAATGGTTTCTTTATTGCGAAAACGAAAGCATAAGAAGTACTTTGACAGTGATGACGATTTGTTTTAAAGAAACAAATAACAAAAAGATAGATATATAGAGGATATGAAATGAGTGTTTTTCTCATATAATATTTATGAAACGAGTCGAAGGATTTTCCGTCTTGGCGAGCCTCGTCGAGCTCGTTCCAATGAGGAGTCATAACCTATGTTTTGGAAGCAAAAAGTGAAAATATAAAAAAAATGAATGGCGTTTTTCATGTAGGTAAAAAATTAATACAATATAACCCACCCTAAATAGGACAGATAAAGTAAATTCTTCCGACTGAAATTATGCAAATGTCACCCAGTTGTATTTTGTTTAGCCAATCAAATTGTCCAGTTTTGAAATTGACCAATGAAGGCTCCCAACTCTAATTATGCAAATTATGAAAATGTGGCCCAGTTTTATTTTGTTCAGCCAATCAAATTGTCTAGTTTTGAAATTGATCAATGAAATCGACGGAAGGCTTTATTTATCACTGATTAATATGAAAACAAAATATCAAATGTTTTAAAGTGAACAAAACGGACGAGTCATATGATAAACAATCGTATTTTATTTCACATATAAAATATATGCAAAGATACATAGTAGTCACAACAATAACATGTTATAAACATAGTAAGTTTGTTTTACCCTTTACCCAACACTTGTAAAATATTTATTAAATATGTCTAACAAAAAAACATAGCTTAACGCCATTCGTGCCAATAAGGGGTCATAAGCTATTTTTCTTTTTAAGCGTTGTCAGGTTTTGACCATAAGGTTGGTTAAAGTGTAAAATCGAATAAACACAATTAGTTAATGCATATTACTATGACAGGAATGTATGACATTATTTCAATTTCATGGTGTCCAATGCTAATGTGCGAACACCATCTGATAAAATATATCGTTTGTCATCATAAGCTGAGAGAGCAATTTTATTTACACTCGAACTATACAGTTCATGATTTTCACTAATAATGCGATTGGATTGCGAATACTTAATATCACGGTTTCCTGCAAAAAGGCATTCTTTGTACCTATATGGGTACAACTTTGGCCTCAGACCAACGAATTCAATGATGGGAACAGAATCTGATTCATCTTTAAAGAACCCGACTGCAGCTTTATTTTCGATAGTGAAGCATTTGAGGTGCTCTGGGTACCTACTGGTGTCAAAGTAGTGCAAGTTATCGGCCATGGCATTATAAATATCCTGTGTTTGTATCTCATAAGTAAGACTGTCGGTATCTGTAAAGAGTGATGAGGCATTCTCACCATATTTGTGTTTAATAAAATTTTTGTGGAATTTATACATCAGCTCTTTCGATAAATCTAGTATAGAAAATCCGGTGTCGACAGGTCTATCCAGCAATAAATTAATCTTTTTGCATTCGGTTGCAACTAAATCATCGTTGAAGATTTTAAATCTTTCAAACGAGGTTTTTGCAATATATCGCAAGAGCTTTTGTTCGTCGTGAATTAAATTAATTTGCCTCCTCTGACGTAGGTTTTGAAGACATTTTCCATAAACTGAATTATTCAAAAGTTTAAAAAAACTTTTTTCAAAGTCATTGGAACCTTGGGCTCTCTTATTTGTATTGAATTCAATATAGGGTCTCAACCAAGGTTTCTGATCGAAGGCAATAGCCCTGTGCGTTTGTCCATGCATAATTTCAGGTAAAGCTGAATTTTCCTGTCGTGCACTATAATATTTCTCCTTGTTAAAAAGAGTCGGAATTGATTTCTCGGTAAATTTATTTTTTGTATCTTTAAAAAATTTGTCATACAATCTTTTTGAATAATCCGATAAATCAGTATACTTGCACACCCCACGTTCCACAGCAAGTGGATATTCATTGTGCAATTGATGTAAAACCTCTGGGTATTCAAGGTCTACCTCGAAAATGTAACCAACATTAGCATCCGGTCCTATAGTCATGATATCCAAAGACTGGATTTCCTGTTGAGCCAACGACCGGAAACCAGAACAAGGGAGATATTGTTGCATTCTCCAACCATACAAATTATTGGCATCCAAGCTTTTGATATATTTATGTGGTAAATTTGGATTATAAGATTCGGGTATGTAGAGCTTATTGGCCCTTGAATATGTCTTGAAAATAGAAGATATTCCACCTCTAACGCCCTTTTCAAAAAAGAAAGATAGCTTCTGGATCTGTAAGCAATTTCAGTGTCACACGAGTCTTTTTGAGCATGGCTGACCAGCTGAACCCTGGTAAGCTGAAAAAAATAAGCAGGGACAAGGGCATAGTATCTCATACATACATTTCTAAACTGTTCAAAAACACATGCGAGAAGGCTGACTTCAAATTTTAAATACACATCGTGATCGTCACCTAAATTTTTCATCCCAAATGCTGTCCAGATTCTTTGTGCA
Source organism: Pictodentalium vernedei (assembly GCA_031216915.1). Classification (NCBI taxonomy): domain Eukaryota; kingdom Metazoa; phylum Mollusca; class Scaphopoda; order Dentaliida; family Dentaliidae; genus Pictodentalium; species Pictodentalium vernedei. The sequence goes on from CM062294.1 coordinate 180,936,844, forward strand.
TGATTATAATCCTCATCGATAATATATTTCTCTGTTAATCTGTTAAAAAACAAACTTTGTAAGGTAGATTTTGTTCCATACATCTGTCCATAGAATCCATGTAATCATACGGATAAATGCCTTTACATTTTAGTAAATCGCATTGCTCTAACGAAAATCCTTCATTTTCACTCGATTTAGCCACTCGATCGTAATGTTGTTTTGAGGGAAAAATTGATGCCAAAACTGCCCAAACAAAACACATTTCATCATTGTTTTTAACATTTATAATTGAATGTGTATTCGCCAATCTTTGTGGTGTTGGGAAATAACTAGATGCTGAAACCAGTTTATATTTACTTACATTGATTTCAAGTTCGTGAATAAATTTTAATCTCCATCCACTGCCAACATGTATAAATGCATTAAATGATTCAAGCATTTTTTGGAAGGCATCATTAAAATCTGTGTCAGTAAGGTCATTTATACCGATGGATTTATATGTTTTACTTCTGAGATGGGATTGAACTTCAGAAATTTCGTTTTCAGTTTTCTCTTTGAAGAGATTTACTTTAGTGTTTAAATTCCACTTAATCCCTGTTGTATTTGTCAGATGCCTTGAAACAGTGTCTTTGATAACTTGAAAATTGTTTGAGTAAAATACCAATAAATCCTGCTTCTCACTTTCTGTGTGTGGTCTAATAGTTAAGGTTTTTACATTTTCATTTAAAGTGCTGTTTGTTGTCGGAATCACTTCTGGGCCATCAGTTGATGTGTTCTCGGTAGGCCGAGTCTGTTGAATTTCTCTATTGTCATTTGTATGTTTACTGTTTTCTGGAATCGATTTTGTGTCAGATTTTCTTTTCCTCTTGCACAACCTATGTACATATCGTTTGTGTTCCTGGAGAGTTTCAGATGATTTTAAGTTTTTTATCGCATATGTCGCACACATAGACTTTGCCGTCATGAATTTCACATGTTTTCTAATGTTATAAATACTTGAATATTCTTTACCGCATTGAGTGCACTGATGTTTCACTTTTTCTTGGGTAGGATTTGTTGTCATGTCTTGTGATGTATGCGTAGCTGCTTGTGTTGTAATGCTATTTAACAGTTTTAGATAATCATCTTCTGCTATTGACTGTAAAGCTGGGATGAATCTTGGATTTGCAATTTTGAGAAAATCATCTAAAACTTCGTCAAAATCGTTTGCCCTTTTGCACTTTAAGTTTACAATGTCCTTAAGAAACCACCCTGTGATCTTTTATAACTCTTTCATTGAAGGGAGGGCCTGCTGGGTTTACTGAACATTCACTATTTATATAGTTACAGTATGCATTGGCATTGTATTGGTTACAGTAGACAGGGACAATATAAACATTACTGTCGATATGTCCGTGATCATGTTCTGTTTTCACACACACATTTTCTTCCACTTTTTTGTTGTATGTCTTCTTGTTTGTTCTTTAGCTTTCCTTTTAACATAAAACAGTTTTGATCTGGTCCTCACAGGTTTACTAACATCATCACTTGATTCTTTCATTTTCCTTCTGTATTGGTATCTGTTGTTCCCTATTTCGATCGCTATCTCGGTCATGCTGTCCGGTTGCATTTTTCCTATCTGATTCATCACCCTTGAAATTTGAAACTTTTTGATCACTTGAATTTTTGCCTTCCTTTCCACCGATTAAACTGTTGTTCATTCCGTTAAATAATAAGTCATATTTCCGTTTTGATATTAAAATTAAATCTTTAGCCATGATTCAAATATGCTATTACTTCTTTTAGAATCAATGGTAGTACTCTATTACATCGTTTCAATCGGTAATGGCGGGTTTGAGTATTTTTCTTCTTTTGAACTAAATCTCTCATATATTTTTTATATGCTGCTAACGTTCTTAAAATAACTTTTGAAACAGTAATCGTTCCTTCCAAAATATTGAATACAGACTCCACAATAAAATGTAACTGTTTTTTTGACAATGAATCTGTCAAAACTTTTCTCTGCTTCGGGTTTGATCTTTTACGATTTTCGGGATTGAATATGTTCTTTCACATATCCAAATGTCTAAGTCTCTATAAACACAGAAACGTCCTCACCCGGAAAAAAATTAGTTCTCAACCGATAATTTTTATCTGTCATTGGGTGCATATCAATAACCAAATATCCAAATTTTACCCTCGTTGCAAGGTCATAAGCTTTGATGAAATATTTTGTATTCGCTGGGAATATTTGTCTGCCCAGTGTGTAAACTTGGTTCTGGTCTCTAATTTTTTTGAATATAATTATATAATGACAATTTAAAGATATTGTTCGAAAACATTTACCTTTTTGAAATATGTTTTGAGATAAGAAAATGACATTAACATTTGAATGATAACAAGTTATTGTGAATAAATTAAGCATGTCAACATTATTGGTAGCATCAGTTAATAAGTCATCTAGGATGCAGAGTTCATGAGCTTTTGGATCTTCTCCAAACCAATCGTCCATTAGTTCTTTAGATGGTATTCCTTTGTGGAAAATTGCATCTGATTCTGATTTCATTTCTTCGGACAGGGGTTGCCAGGCACCATAACAGTAGTACACTTTGCTTATATTCTTTAAAAACATACCATTTACATTTTCTATTACTTTCGTAACAAAGTAACCTTTTCACTTTGTGCGGGTGCAACAATTAAGATATTTGTAGGCGATTGAAATGGTGTAAGACTTTCTTTCTACCAAAATAGTTCTGTATGTTCCTTCGACATCCTTATTCATAATGAGGATATAAATTTACTGCATGTTACTTATTCAGAAATTATTTTCCTGTTCTGCGTAATTTAAAAGTACCCTGGGAATTCTGCATAAACAACACACGTTGCTGTCTCAATCAGGGAGTGCCTCATCAAATTTTATGTCTCCTCTAACATTTGCTGATTTTAGTAGATATGTGTAGTCAGCTTCAGGATAAAGTGGTTCTAAGTTAAAAGAATACAATGTATATCCTCTGGGATAATCTGTGTGGTCTATTTCATTTCCAAAATTCTGTAGCCAATGGCCGTTCGCTTTGAACATACTGACAAATCCAGATATATCATTTTCAACGTAATCATGACTTATTGAGGGATATTTCATTTTAAAGGGGCATCTATCCACTGGAATACCGTTTGAGAGCGTGATTTGTCCTACTCTATATTTTTTAAAATTAAAAGTATTCAAGGTATATGACCCCGCTACCGCATTGCTCGAAACTAATCCCACTATTATTTTTGTTGGTTTTACAGATTGAAATATATTGTCCCACACAAAACTAAGTTGACCTTTGGATATCGAGGCCATTTTAATGTCCGTTTTAACAAATGGATACTTGGCGTTAACTGTTTTTAGCATTTGCGATTGACCATAAATAACGGCTGGATTAACCCTCATTGTGCATGCTTTAAACATGATATCCTCAATAAGGACATCAAAATCTGCTTTCACCTCTTTTGACATTAAACAAAAACTTGTTTTACTTCTGAAGAGTCTAATTTGCAAATTAACTTGGTTCAATATATACCTGTTCAATTGAAACATGTCATGAAACAGTGGTCCTTCCATTCCAGTCGATTGACTATTTTGTGTAAATCTCTCAAACAGTCCAGTATTTCTTGATTTCGGGACTGCCTCGTCCTTGAATCCTGGTGTGTGTCTCGCAAAAAAATTGACTCTGTGTTTGTGAGTTCATTGTTTCAGTATTGCTATTGAGAATCGTTTGTATGTATGCTTTATAAGCATAATGAGGATTCCCTGAAACCACCATGTTGCCTTGTAATGTCACATCAACCTGTGACCATAATGATTGCAGGAAGAGATTAACCGGACCTACTTTGTCTGTTGGCGATATGACACTTCCAGATTTTTTAGTTTTAAATTTCACATATAATCTGGAATTTTGTAGGTCCATGTAATCCAGACCATTTTGACTTGATATATTGAATTCTATTGGCGAATCTCCGGATATTTGTGAAATCGGTCTATATTCCTGATAGTAAATCTGTTCCACGGCAGTTTGTGTAGGTGGTATATCAAACAGTGATAACTGGCGAGGTTGAGCTTCTTTGAAAACTTGTTCATCCAATATTGACATTTTTAAAAAGGTGTCTTCAGCGGGCTTTCTCGCTTTTCGTTTTTTTTATCGACGTGTTCTTGGAAGTTTTGTTGCTTGACGCTTTCCTTTGGGATGCCTTGGGTTTACTGGCTTTTGTGATCACTTTCCTGCGCCTTTTATATGTTTTTCTTATTTTCTTGATTTGTGACATTTTTCTCTCTCTTTTCAATTCATCCTTAGCTTGTTCTACTGTTTGTTGTGTTGGAGAAATAATATTGGATGAATAAGGTGTTGATTTTTTTCCCACTTCGGCTGAAGGTTTAAGAGGTATCATTAACTTTTCATTTCCGTCATGCGATGCAATTTCGCCTTTCCGCATTTTTCATAGTGGTTGATCCACTGTTGAGAGTTAGGAAAATACATCGTTTTATTCATCCTTTAAATGAAGCGTTAATGCTACAGGTTCTGTTAAAAATGAGGCGAAATTATCAAATTCATCTGTAATATAAACTTCTATTTGAGATGTTTCCTGTATTCTGATTGGTACGTAGGGTAACAGGTTATTCACTGCAGTCCAAGACTTGTTTCTGTTTGAGAATATTCTTGCAAGTAAAGATTTTTCTTCTCCGTTCACAATGGAATCGTAGATCAAATCAGTGTACACAAATTTCTGGTGATTTTTTGTTAGAATTTTGTTGTCGACTTTCCCAAAGTATTTGAAATCAAATAGTCCGATTTTAACAGATGGTGTAAATGTCAAAGGTTTATTTAAATGAATTCTGAACCTGTATGGCTTATTTTCAGGAAACAATGTTGATATTTATCACTTTGACAGTACAGAAATTTTTCCATTTTCATTCACTCTTGATGTCTTTAATTTCACTTTCTTGAATCCATTCATTAAATTTTGAAGGCCATCCATCAAATTTCACAATCCATTCTGTTTTACCACTTCTTTTCCTTTTCCTCATTTTTTTTTCAATTATCCAGAGCGAATTTTTGTGTTTGTTCAGCTTCTGTAATTCCTGTTTATAAAACTAGCCTTTTATTTCCTCGTTCTTAAAGTCAACTATTTTATAGAGGGGCATATTTTGTTTTATAAACCTTTTGCTTATTTTAAATATTTCTCCACTCCACTGCTGTTGATATGACCTTCGAAAGGGGTGTTTTAGAAATTATATTCTCACTGTATCATTAACTTTATATTTAGATTTAACCTTCCTAGTACCATGTTTCTTTTCTAAATATTCTGATGCCCATATATCTGCTTCATTTTCTTTATTCACCTGCCTTGGGGCCACATAATTCAGTGACCAGTGAGGTGTTTATTGTAGTTTTGTATAATATCTTTCAAAAGGTCAAAATATTTATATGTTCTATGTTTTGTAAAATATTTATACATAACTCATTTTATTGTCTTATTAACCCTTTCAGCCACCGAAGCTTTAACTTCGTTCTGAGTGGTGAATAATTTAATATTTCGATCTTTTAAAAACCCTTAGACTAACTTGTTACTAAATTCTTAACTTGATCCACTCTAATCTGATTGGGTGTCCTATTTGTGTTTTGGAATATGAGTTTCAGGGCATTCAAAACTGCCATTGCAGTTTTGTTTTTAACCCTTTACCCAACGTAACGGCCAAAACCGGCCAGCGCTATTCTCAAAAATCGCCTATTAATTTTAATTATTTTTTTTCATTTTTTGTCTCAAAAACATAGGTTATGACCCCTCATTGGAACGAGCTCGTCGAGCTCGTTCCAATGAGGGGTCATAACCTATGTTTTTGAGACAAAAAATGAAAAAAAATAGTTATTCAAGAATTTTTTTGGCAAGTGTCGTCTGCGTCGTCGATAATAATTAATAAACGTCGATAATAATTAATAAATACTGATAACCATAATTGTATTGTTTCAGATTTTCCACTGATAGTAAGTCCATATCCCATAAGTCATCTATGCCTGACACAACCATTTTCAGCCTAGGAAATTTCCTTTTTACTTGTCTTTGTAAGCCATGGCTGTGCTGGTTATTCAGCCATTGCTGTAAAAATTGTCTTGAAACTTTAGGTCCATCTGAATGATTTACCACTCTATATAATTTGTCAACTCCGCTGTATGCTGCTGGATTTGATAAATTGTAGTAAAATGTCTCTAGATACTTTTCCTTCTCGTGGTCGCTAGCCATTTTAGATCATTGCTTCTTTAACCGACATTAGCACGTTACATTTCCAGTTTGTGGTTTATATGTTACTTTGTTTCCATTCAGGAGTGAGTAATACTTGTCTATTCACTTTCCTGACATCTGAGTGTAAAGTATTTCAAAAGGCATTTCCCGCGAATGATATAATAATTTCGTCCTTATCCATATTTTCATATGCACTTTGAAAATAGTATGTAATTTTTTCTTGGTTTGACAACATTAAACACTGGTGTTCATGTTGGCTTGGTCTTGAAAAATTACATCCATAACATTCTTCCACAGTTTGCTTGTTAATTTTATCACATACGGAGTCAGCATGAGAAGATAACATATTCTGTACCACAGTTAAATATTGCGAATGTTGGTCCACTTCATAGATGGCAAAAAATATTACGATGTTTGTGATAGGATGTAAGAAACACTTATTTGAAGATTGCAAATGTCTTTCCCAGGGCTCAAAATAAGTGTTGTCGCAAACAAATTTGAAAACTAGTTCACTGATGCTTTACTTCTGATTGTGGAACATTCCAGGCATAACTCAGATTAACTCTCCATCAAGCATCATTAGCAAATTCATATGTAAGATGAATTCTGTTGGTTTAAATACTTCCTGTTTTTACAACATTTTGCATAAAATGTCCATTAAATATAACTACAAGCCCATCAAATTAAAAATCCCAACTTCCATTTTGAGAACTCTATTAAACAACCAAGACGCCATTTATAACAGTATACAAGTCCATGTAACCCTTAAAGGCAGTTCAGTTAAAGAAACATAGTAAATGTTTCATGTGTTGCAGATCATTTGGAAATGCCCAGAAATGGATGGAAACTATTCTATCTACTTAGAAGAATACAATATAAAACAGCATAACATAACTCTGGTATACAAAAAATGCTATGTAATTTTTACAAAATGCTATTCATTTTTTGGAAATGCGTACCATTTTGCTACGCAAAGAAAAAAAGTTATTTTGAGCACTGGCCTTTCCAAGTGTTCTCATTTAAACAAATCTGTTGGCTCCCTTTCTTTATAAAAATCTTTTTCCTGACTATTCTAATTTGCAGTTTTTCGTCGATCTGTATTATAATACCTTTCGTGTCATTATATGTACATTCGAGTTTATGATTCTGTGATAGCTGTCTAAAGTTCTGATCTATCTGTGCTTGTACCATATTTATACGTTTTTGTTTTTTTTACTTTCAGATCGTCAGATTCACCAATTGACACAGTCTTGGATGACAAATAAATAATAAAGAGTTGCAAAATGTATGTCTTATTTATTATCATTCCCACTCTATCCATTCTATTGTCAACAAATCAGTTTATAACCTGTTAAATTGTGCGTCATTTTTGTGATGAACAAAACGTTCGGGCTTACATGTATTCTACAAAACAAACCCATCCATTCTACAGAAATGAGTTTACTTATGAAAATATCATACCACACAGGGTCCTCTATTTCTGCCTCTAATCAATAATGAAAGAAATTATTATTTTTCATACTTGAATGAACGAACGCACTTAGAGTAACTTTATAAATATTTGCATAATCTATTGATTAGAGACAGATTAGCGAGCCCTGTGTAGTATGATATGTCCGTAATTTATTTATTTATTTATTTATTTATTTATTTGTGTTTAAGGTCACATACTTATGCACAATGGCTAATCGTGACCGTGACAGTTTTACGGGTGGAGGAAGCCGGAGTACCCGGAGAGAACCACCGAGCAACGACGAGCAGCTGTCAGCTCTCCAACATCGTAACTCTGAACTCTGCACCACAGCACAGGCAGGGTTAGATTGGTTGAAGACATGCGCACCATCGACGTGCAGTACGCCTCAGTACACAGCGTCATCGTGCCCCCATGTAGGCAATCGGGGTGAAGTGTCTTGCCCAAGGACACAACGCGGTTGCCGCAGGTGGGATTCGAACCGAGGACCTCTCGGCTTGCAGCCTGCACCTCTACCAACTGAGCCACCGCGCCCCCATGTCCGTAATTAAAATAATTTCTATAGAATGGATGGTCTTAATAATAGACTGGATGGATGGTGGACAATAGATGGAAAACAGGATGTTTTGTTCAATATCAAAGGATAACAAAAGCAAGTATGCATATTAAGTTGGGCAAAGTTAGAAGTTACGATATTACTCTTTTAACCCTTTACCCAACGTAACGGCCAAAACCGGCCAGCGCTATTCTCAAAAATCGCCAATTAATTTTCAAAATATTTTCATTTTTTGTCTCAAAAACATAGGTTATGACCCCTCGTTGGAACGAGCTCGTCGAGCTCGTTCCAACGAGGGGGTCATAACCTATGTTTTTGAGACAAAAAATGAAAAAATTTAGTTATTCAAGAATTTTTTTTGCAAGTGTCGTCTGCTTTTCATGTTAGGTAAAGGGTTAAACTACGAATGTTTCATTTTAATCAGTTATATAAATAAGTAGAAAATACAATTCTAGAAAGGACAATTGTAAATGTTTCATGGTATTGGCTGCTGGTCATAACAAGTTCACCAAAAGAGTAGAAGAACGTTGTTAGCCGTTTCGAATGTATTGATCGGTCCCACACCCCAAACATACGCTCTAACGACTTTACTAGTTCTTGCCATGTCCGGAGTATGACATAAATGTCATTTAAGGGATCACAGTGTCCCCCCCCCCCCCCCCCCCCCATACAAGGCTCGGTGCTTGCTGGACATGTGTTGCTCTCCATCCCACCAAAAAACACATGTTGAACTTCCGTCACCTCTTGAGATGAAATGAGTTAATTTGGATGCCTGGCGTTCGAGAAATGAGCAGCTCTAGAATTTGAAGTGTTTGGTTGTCTGTTTGGTCGTTCGCAATAACGTACCTGAGATTCCGTACAGGTTTGTGTAAAGTGACAATCTCTTTTAAGTAGATAGGGCCATTATCTCCGTGGATGATATTGTGTGCCATCATTAATAATTATATTAATGAGTTTGGGGATTGGTGTAATGTGGTCAAATGTTTTGGCGCCAGTAATCGTCTTGGCTGCTGCATTCCGAATGCGCTGAAGCCAGTTAATAAATTTCAGGGGAAGTCCAAAATAAAGAGAGTTGCAATAGTCCAGTCGGGACAGGACCATAGATTGCATAACAATTTTTAGTGTGTCTTGATCAAGTCGTTTTCTGGTTTTATTGCTGTTTCTTATCTGGAAGAAGCAGCTTTTGCTCACATTAGTGACTTGGTTACTCAGATGGAAGCTATTATTAAAAGCAAAACCAAGGTTCAGAGCATTTGCGCTTGGGCTAACACTGACATCGCCTATTTTCAGACTGTTGATCGAAGATTTGTCTAACTGATGTTTGGCACTCAACTGTAAACATTCTCTCTTGTCATCATTTAATTTGAGAAAATGTCTCCCCATCCATTGTCGAATATCCTCGATGCAAGCCTCAATTGTTGTTAATGAGTCGTTTATTTTAGAGATGTCGGTCGACAAATACAACTGGGTATCATCAGCATACAGATTAAAATTTACAGAGTGCTTATTTATGATATCACCGAGTGGTAAGGTATAGACTGTGAACAGGAGGGGTCCGAGTACTGAGCCTTAGAGAACACCATATTTTAGCTCAATGTGCTCAGAGAAGGTATCGCGAATCTTCACAGATTGTACGCGATCGCTTAAATAAGACCTTATCCAATTGAGAGCAGAACCGCGTATGTTGAATCGTTTCTTCTAAACGTGAAAAAATAATCTTGTGGCCGATCGTATCAAATGGTGTAGACAGGTCAAGCAGCACAAAGGTTGTTAACTTGGGATCATCCATCGAATTCAGAATTTCACTGCTAACACGAATTAAAGCTGTTTCTGTACTATGCCTGGGTCTATATGCTGATTGGATTGTTTCAAGTTTGTTACTAGCCGAAGTATGCTGAATGATTCTGGAGGAGACAACCTTTTGGAGGCATTCGGACAAACAAGAAGATTAGAGACAGACGGGTCTATAGTTTTTTTTAGAGTGTTAACATCCACACTAGGTTTCTTTAGGAGTGGAATAACAGCTGTTGATACAACGCCGAGAGCCATAGATGAGCTGAAAATATTAGTAATGCTGGGAAGGAGCTGGTCTAAAACAGTGTTGTTTTTTTTTCTACAACCATGTTGGTAGTGGGTCGAGAGAACATGACGTTGATGCGGCTTTGAAAATAATTGACTTAACCTCTTCCATGGTTGGTGGTTGGAAGTTATTTTCGGTGATTTCAGAATCTGGTGATTTACCTTCATCACTGGTCACCGTGTTTATGCCTGGATTTTCCAGTTAGCTTCAGATTTTCAAAATTGTATCTTCAAAAAATCTACATGCAAGCTCGGAGAGATGAGTGTGTTCGGGAGCCCCCTCCCCCCCCCCCCCCCCCTTACCGCTTACATTAAGAACATCACTGGCGATTTTGAAGATCTGTTTAGAATTATTTCCACATGAGGCAATGCTAGTCTTTACCCAGTCTATTTTGGCTGACTTAACAGACGAATTTAACTTATTTCGAAGAGCTTTATACATATCCTTATGGACATGAAGGTCAGACTTTACAGACCAACGCTCTGCTTTCCTGCACATTTGTTTTATTTTCCTTATCTCATCGTTGTACCATCCAATGTTTGAGCGAACGATAACAGTTTTTGTTTGGATTGGAGCATAAATGTCCAATACCTTGGTCAGGGTCTCAAAAAGTATATCCACTTTTAAGCAAATGTCTGTCTCGTTTTCGATGAGTTTTGTTAGTTCGTATTGAGAGATCCTTCAGGAAGTTTTCGATGTCACTATTGCAGTTTTTTTCTAGCTTTGACAGTTTTCTGGACCTCCCTATTCTTAGCAATGCAGACATTGCATAAAATTAAGGAGTGGTCAGAGATGTGCTTGTTAACTATGCTGCTAACATATATTACGTTATCATTTTCTCCAGATATAATCAGGTCAAGTATGTACCCAGATCGATGAGTTGGGTCACGGTTGAGCTGATTAACAGAGGAAATGTGTTTCAAGAACAGGTTAGCATTTTTATCATTGGGATCATCAACGTGAATATTAAAATCACCGAGTATTATAAGATGACCTGGAAGTAAAACCAATGTGCTTAAAAATGTGTTGAACTCAGACATAAAACCATCAATTGAGAATTTTGATATTGATTAATTTGGATTTGTAACATAACCATAAGAAAATTGTATCTACAGTGTTGAAAACTCAAATACTTGCAATTGTTTCCTGGAAATTTCTCCTGGCGAACTTCCAAGAAAAGAACGTAGCGACATAAGAACAATGAAACAGGTTTACTTGTGGTCATCCTAAAACTCCTTTACTGTTGATAGTGTTGGAATAAATAACATCCCATTGAAGTGGAAGATAGAAGGTAATTAGTAATGCAATTGATTACGTTTTCAAGTAAATGTAATTGTAATAGTTATTTTAAAAAAATGAAGCAATTGTAATCGTAATCATAAATATTGAAAGTAAATTTAATTGTAATCATTCTTTTTGTAATGTAATCTCCCCAGGTAGGGAGCGCGGTGACTCAGTAGGTAGTGCTGATGGCTGTAAGCCGAGAGGTCCTCGATTCGAATCACACCTATAGCAACCGCATTGTGTCCCTGGGCAAGGCACTTGATCCCAATTGCCCACGTGGGGGTACGGTGGCGTTGTGTACTAAGGCGTACAGCACGTGGATAGTGCACTTGTCTTCAGCCAATGCTAATCCTGCCTGTGTGGAGTTAGTATGTTGGGGAGCCTGACAGTTGCTCGCCGTTGATCGGTGATTCTCTCCGGGTACTGCGGCATCCACCAACCGTAAAACTGTCCGCCACGAGGTGACCCTGGCTGTCGAAAGTGACGGTAAACCCCAGTAAATAAATAAATCGACCCATGTGTACCTTATAAATCGATTTCGCCAGCTCTAAACAAATAAAAACTATTTTAGGGAAACAATGGACGCGACGACAAGACAAGATTTATACGACAAACTCGATACTGAATTTTACATGGCGAGGAAATCAAAGGGGGCATATCAGAAAGACACCAACCCATTTCTGTCGGATTGGATGTTTGGGGTGTTTTCTGAAGGTAAGTACTAATGTATTTTTATACCATGATTACCTATTCTGCTATATATGAAAAGCCTATGGCAAAAATTTTAGCTTTACACAGGTTGAGCTTTGGTGACGTCGACCTTAATGCGAACTTGTCTACATTTATCGAAGAGTGAAATGAAAGTGTCAATTATTTATTACGTTTTAAAATAGCTTTACAGCATAAGATGCCAAAAACTAACAAACATACATTGCCTCATGTTAATAAAGCATCCATAACTCGAAATAGTATGTTATTATGCTATTAAAATGAAAAAGGCCCCGTTTCTTTTTCCATTTCGTTTTGGTGATAAAATTGACAGCGGAAGTACCGCCCAGGGTGCTCATGCAAACAAAAACAGATTCGCACGTATGTACGTCTGCTGCTGCTCAGTAAAGTCGAGACAAAATATTAGCGAACCTTAATAATCTGATAATCATGGTATAAATAAAATATACCCAAAGTAGCTTGGTGTACCAAATGTTCTCCACTCGTGGTGAAGTGGTGTTAACCGCGCGAATAAAGCTCGCGGGTAACACCACTTCGTCACTCGTGATGAACATTTGGTACACCAAACTACTATGGGTATATTCTATATTTTGCACGAGTCTGAGGACCCAAAATGTAGCATATGTTATAGGCTCTTTAATCATTTAACTCCTCGCATGCTGCTGACGGATATTCCTGCACAGGACGTGATATGCATTGACAATGAAATTGGTATCATTTGGGCGCATTTAATAAAATTACCCCCTATAATTTGAATGGCCTTTTTGACCAATGCTCTCTTGAGTTACATTTAGATGATTTTTCCATTAATTTCACAGTAGCCATGACTAGATTTCACGAAAAAAATATTTTGAGAGTTAAATCCTTCATAATTTAGTTTGCTTTAACCCTTCGAACCCTAGCGGCCGCTTTTCTGACTAGTTGCATGATACGTCATAAAGTCATTCAATAGGATGGCTGTTCAGTAAAAGTGTAGAGAAGACCAATCAATATTTTGAACATGCAACGTCTACCCTAAATAATGAATATGGACTCTTCTAATTGCTGCCATTGAATTGGCATGGAAGATCTCACAGGAGCTCAAAGGGTTAATTAATGACACCCCATTTGCTTCCCTTTGATTAATCGAGGTGAGCTTTTCATTAATAATGAATAATTTCCCTTTTGTATGAATGTACTTTTCTGTGTCCCATCCATTTGTCAAATACAAAAATACCCAACGTTGTAATTAAACGGTAATTGCCACAGACTAGCTGTTAGTTGGTATGGAAGTGAATTGTTCGCACTAGCTTTTCTCTTGGGTTTTCGAGACTTCGTGTATTTGTCAATAATGAAATAAATAAAACTATTTATGTTCACAAAACTTGATATTACTGCATTAATATAAATGCGGAGACTTCGGCTTCGTAAGAGTACATTATAATACAAGAAAACTCTCTGAATTTAAATTATAACAATTGAAATGAATTTTCAGTAGCTTTTCCGGCACATGAATGTAGAATGGAGGCGTTATGCTTTGAACGAAATTCTACGCACTTCATACAACTCTACACGCCCCTCCCGACTTAATAAAACATCCATACCTCGTAATAGTATGTTATTATGTTACTAAAATGAAAATGGCCCGGTGATTTGTGCGTTTCTTTTTACATTTCGTGTTTGCGATAAAATTGACAGCACACGTACCGTCCACTGGTGCTCATGTAAACAAAAAAAACACAGATTCGCACGTATATTCATTTGCTGCGCAGTAAAATCGAGAAAAAATAACAACGACTCTTAATAATCTGACGATCATGGTATAAATAAGATATACCCAAAGCAGCTCGGTGTACCAAATGTTTACCACTCGTGGTGAAGTGTGTTAACCGCTCTCCGAAGGCTCGTGTTCAACACCACTTCAACACTCGTGGTTAACATTTGGTACACCAAGCTACTATGGGTATATTCTCTATTACCACCACAACCCCTTAAATTCTTACTGAATCTCCTCACAAATACGACACAGATTCACTAATGTCGTTGCAATATTCTTTTGAATATTACCATTCCGGGACTCGTTGATAAAGAGGTTAAAAATTTGTACAAATGAATGAGCTGGAACAAAAATGTGACACATTAATTCCCGCGGTTGAAACGCAGAGATACGGCGCCCGTCGATGAAATTTCATTTGTCTCTAGGTTTCCTTGTCTACATGGTCAGGTGTTTAGTCAGCTAAATTACTTGGATATATTATACACTCAAGGTGTTACGCCCAGTGAAGCGGGAATCAGTGCAGGGGTAGAAGCGCGTGTCATACAAAATTGGGAGAGAAAAAGATAGATAAAGAGAGCCAGAAGATAGAGTGGTAGACGAGATACAGAGGAGAGAGAGAAGGGATAGGGAGGAGACGGACGGTCGGATGGACGTACGGACGGAGGGACAGTGAAAGCGTGTGGACTTCAACACAATAACGACACCACAACCAGAATATAATGGGGTCCTCCCGACTAAAATGTTGTTACCTAAAACCTGTATTTCTCTTTTGGTTTCTTGGCATTGCAATCTTATTTCGGATTAGCAGCAAGGCGATGCCCGGCCTCTTTACCCTTAAGATGGGAAAGTTGGTTCCTTGTATGATTTATCTCTTCTGCCGCTTCTAACTTCGACGAAATTGTATGTTTTCCAAAAATCGAACCAAAAACTTAAGAGGTCCGTTAGTCCAAATTATGAGCAGATAGTGGGTGGAGAGGTTTTATATCAGAGAGGAAGGGTAGGGGCAGATTTAAGCATGTGTATGGTGGCAAAACCGATTTTACAGCGAGGGGCAAATTCTAGCATGCCATGGAGTTGCAGATCTACTGTTTTTCAGGTCATGATATGAGCAGCGGAAAGTCTTAAAAGTCGCGAGTACGGGTGGAGGATTGAGTGGGTGGGTAATGGGTAAAGAGTGGCGAAGTGGGGACTAGGTGAGGTAGTGATTAATATACATTAGATTTAAAACCACAGAAAACGACATGTTGTGCCATGTCAAATATAATTTTATATGAACAAATTAACATATATCAGTTGTATGTCTCCTATGTTTCACTTCACATTTGGGTGACCTCGGTGGGGGACCTCGGAAGTGACGTCATGTCACATGACCCAGTGCCACCATGTTGTGTTGTCATGGTAACCCGCGTGAGCGGCCATGTTGTGACATCATCTCCATAGTGATACGGGGTGTGAGTGCGCATGCGCAGCGCGTGTTGTTAAGGTGATACGTGTTTCCGTCGTCCATTTTGTATACTGGAGGCCGCCATCTTAGTTTCTATGGTAACACGTGATTGCTATGTTACCTAAACCCTTCTTATAGGACAGGGGTATGTTCGGAGGGTGTGTTCGATTGAATCGGAGTAAATCAAATTACCCAAATAAACCCGACAATCCCTTGTTTTGGATTCCTATCCCATGACGTTTTTTTCCCAATAAAAGACACGTTCCTTTGGTCATTACCCATAATTATCTGCTTCTCTCTATATATGCAATAGTTTTCGTCTATCTAACCATGTTCCTTTGTCCTGGAGTATACTCCAGTAGCGGAGAAGAGCCTATCAGCTGGAACAGATTTGCTTATTATTACTATATTTAGCTGTTCTGGTATGTTCTTGTTAGTTCTGACCCTCTTCCGAGTACTCTTGTTGTTTCATATATCTATATCATTTATATAGATTATAACTAACCAATCACATTGCATGATTTCCCATAATCTGTATGCAGAGTTATCTCCCTTCTGTATATCAAAAGCATAATGTCAGCATTGCACGAATGACTCGAAGCCCATCGAGCAAATGAGCTATCGAGTAATTGCTCGATCGAGTGACTCGCACATATTGCTCGAATGACTCGAATCCCATCGAGCAAATGAGCTAACGAGCAATTGCTCGTTCGAGTGACTCGACATACTCATTTTAAAAAAGGGATTCCACAGCCACAGGCGTTTTCGAAAAAGGGATTCTTAAAAAGGGATTCTGTAAAATGGGATTCCTATCCGACTTTGTAAAATTTGGATGCGCACTCACACCACGTATCATCATGGGGATGACGTCACAACATGGCCGCTCGCACGGGTTACCATGACAACACAACATGGCGGCACTGGGTCACGTGACATGACGTCACTTACGAGGTCCCCCACCGAGGTCCCCAAATGTGAGGTGAAACGTACGAGACATACTACTAATATCCGCTTCAAACTATTTTCTCTATGTGTGTTCTTTATAGTATGGCTGTTCTGAAAAGTTCTCAAATTGGTTTGGATGGTCAGTTCAGTGATTAGAAAAAGGGCAGAGAATTCCTTACGGATCGCGACCCAGTCGCGATCTGGTCACAATTTATGTTCGCTTTCCTCCCCACAATTCTGCAGAATCTCACGAAAAAAAGAAATGCAAGAATATTGAATCTCAGATGCGATTCTCATTCGATTTTCTTTGTCTTGATTTAGTCTTAATCTTTTTAGTTGTTTTGAATATCACGGCAACCTGGTGTGTCTCACGATCTGGATGAGGAAAACACTACTTTGTGACCAGAGTTTGTTTGTTTCAGTGAGGTTTAGCGACACTTTCAATTGTAAGGGTCACGTCATGTAGAACAGTTTTAGCGTTGCAGGAAGCTGGGTGCCCAGGGAGAACCACCGGGCAGCTGCGAGCAGCTGCCAGACTCTCCCACGTACTAACTCTTCACAGCAGGGTTAACAACGGTTGCTGGCAACCATCGATATGCAGTATGGCTTAGAACACAATGCCATAGTGCCCCCCCCCCCCCACACACACACCCGTGTGCAATTGGGTTTAAATGTCTTTCTCAGTGACTGTCGATCTCTCGATTTCAAGATTAATGCACCAACTAATGAGCCAACGTGTACATTTGAGACCAGAATACTGTTTGAACAGAAGAGTGTGAAGTTTGGAGTGCGGTACCTGCAACTGTAGTGAATGGAACGTTTGTTACAAAAGCGTCCGTATATTTATTATATACTGCTGTGAGAAAACAAATTTGTGTATGTGGGTCCCATTGATGAGTGAGTTGGTTTGAATACTGAAAGGTTGTTGGTTAGATCTCGACACGCGTAACCTGTGCTGTTTCCTGTGCAAGGCGCGTAATTCCAGTTTCCCAAGCGGGTTGCACGGTTGTGTTGTTTGCTAATATATGCTCTTTGTCTATGGTACACGTGACTTCAACCTACTCAACACGTGCTTATGCGGGGTTATCAAAGTGGAGAGTATGACAGCCACGAGCCGCTGCCCTATGTGGTTCTCTGTGTCTTTAAAGCCCAATAAATAAATAAATAACTAAATAAATGTGTGATGAATGTGTGATTATGATCTCGGTGCAGATGTAATACCTAAGCATGCTGTAAAAGTGAGACTGTCATATGAAGAGATAACAGTTGTGGCATCTGTGGTCCAACCGGTAATTGAGGGAGCCTGGTTCACCACTTCCTCACTGAATTCACAATCTTTTTTTCTTTACAGGAAACATAACAGGGGAGAAATTACTTGATATTGGCACAGGTCCAAATATTAATTCAGTGTTGTACGGTTATCCTTACTTTAAGAAAATTTACTTGAGCGATTATTCACGTAATAACCGAATATTTCTCCAAGAATGGCGTGATGGTAAACACAGTGAAACTATGAGGCACTACTTTGAGGACGCAATAAAACGAGAAAAGAATGCGTAAGTGACACTCATGTACTTTTTCCTTATAATAATAATAATAATTCTTAAAGCCTGGAATCCACACACGGTGCTCAATGGCTGTACAATAATTGCATACATACATATACACATAAACACATACATTCTCTCACAGATACATTGATACATGGATCACTGTGATCATTTATTGGTGCCCAAAGCCACATCAGCAACCGAGGTTATATCGTGGCGATAAGCGACAGAACCTAAAAGAAAAAGAGTATTGAACTAAAACAACAACAAAAAAAAAAAAAAAAAAAACTACAACTTTACCAAAACAAGTATGTGAGTGTAACTTGACGAGTAACGAGGCAATCATCACTGACGCAGTCACGCACCTGGTAATGTCAGTTTATGACCAAAACTAAAAGACCACTGAAGGAAATGCCTTTCGAAAAAGGTAGGTTTTAGTACCAGACTTGAATGATTCAAGTAATTTACTATTTTTTATGTCGATTGCAAGAGAATTCCAAAGCCTTGGGCCAGCAACCGCAAAGGCCCTATCACCGACACTAGTAAATTTAGATACGGGCTGAACCAGATTGAGTTGACCTGGTGACCTAAGAGACCTCCGTGGTTTGTGGATGGTAAGCGGATCGGACTTGTAGGATGGTGCAGATCCCGAGATACACTTAAACACCAAAAGGACAATTTTAAATTGAAATCTTTGCTTAACGGGTAGCCAGTCTAGCTCAGAGAGTACTGGTGTTATATGGCAGTACTTTTGAGTTCTGGTTATGACCCGTGCAGCACAATTTTTGATGTGGTGTAGCTTTTCAAGTATAGATGTTTTAGAGCCAATCAGAAGAGAGTTGCAGTAGTCGAGGCGACTGGTAACAAAGGCGTGGACAAGCTGTTGTGACGTCTGCGTATCAATGAAGGATCGAATTTTGCTAATATTTCTAAGATGAAAAAATGCACTGCGAGAGACATGTTTGATATGTTCATCAGCGGCCAAATTTTCATCCATGAAATAACCTAAGTTTCGAACACAGCTACTGGGTTTTATCGCAGAACCTCCAATATTGAGGGACAGTTTGGATATTTTTGAAAGTTGATAAGGTAGACCTATATATATTACTTCTGTATTGTTTTCGTTCAATTTAAGAAAGTTTTTAGTCATCCATGCCTTGATGTCTGAAATACAAAGTTCAATCTTACTGCATGCTTCAGACTCAAAGGCGTGAGTAACACTAAAAAACAGCTGTGTGTCATCTGCGTAAAAATGAAAGTCAAGGCCTTGGCTTCGGATAATGTCACCGAGAGGTAAGACATAGACAGTGTACAGTGGGGGACCCAACACCGATCTATGAGGGACGCCAAAACGTAGTATGACCTTGTCTGGCGACTCACTGCTAATACGGACATTCTGTGTGCGACCATTAAGGTACGACGAAAACCAATCAAGTGCTCGGTCAGTAAGGCCTATTCTCACTGCCAGTCTTTCAATAAGTATGTTATGGTCTATGGTGTCAAAAGCGGCGCTTAAATCCAGCAAAACAAGACATGTTAGGGTGTGCCTGTCCGTGGATAGGAGGATATTATTTTGGACCCTTAGAAGCGCAGTTTCTGTACTGCAGTTAGATCTGTATGCAAATTGGTTAACTTCGGCTAGGCCGTGGGCTGCCAAATGAGAAATCAGATGAGAAGCCACCGCACGCTCAATAATCTTTGATAGGAATGGAAGATTAGAGACCGATCGATAGTTTTTCAGAACCTCTGGTTCAAGTGTTGGCTTTTTGAGAAGAGGTTTTACTAAAGCGTGTTTCATGCTTGTCGAAAAGACGCCAGAGTGGAGAGAGGCATTAACCAGTTTCAAGATCGGTGTAGTTAACTCAGAAAGAGATGCTTTTAACAACCAAGTTGAAATGATATCTATCATGCATTGCTTAGATGGTGCCTTGGATATTAACCTCTGGATATCTGTTGTAGCCAAAGGTTTGAATTGGGACAACTGTGCAACAGCTTTAACACGGGTGCATGGCATATCGGCCAAAGATCGGATTGTGAGCTTGTATCAAGCGGAGCTCTGATAATCTCAATTTTTTCAGAAAAGAAAGAACAAAATCTATTCGCAAAGTCTTTGGATGGCGAATGCTTTGGGAGGACGGTTGTCTTTTGACGATACAGAAGCTTCTCAAGAACGACAGACAGCGCATTAGGGGAATTAACATTAGCTGACAATAAGTCCGAAAAGTATTTCTGTTTCGCGGATTTGACCAGTTTGTTAACAACATTTCGTTGGTTGACAAACATCTCTCTGTGAACACTTAGTTTCGTTTGCCGCCACTGAAGCTCTAGTTTGCGACATAAATCTTTTGCGCGCCTAATCTCATCACTGAACCACTGTGAGCAAGGGCGTAGGCTAAAAGTGTGTGTTTGCTTTGACGCAAACTTGTCAATAACCTCTTATTGCCCTCTTTGTATAATTTGACGATACCCAACCACTAACTTTCGACAGAAGCCTTATTTATTGATTTATCTATTTATTTATTTATCCCCCCCCCCCCCACGTGGGCAATTGGGTTTAAGTGCCATACCCAATGACTCAACGCAGTTACCCCAGGTAGAGTTTGAATTATGGACCTTTCGGTTTGTAGTATAATGCCGTAATATTAACTCCCTAAAAGTGGTATTATTAGTCCACCCAACAGTGGTATGGCGGTGTATATTTTTTCAAGGAAATGTCTCGTTTCGAAGTCGAGCGGTGAGAACATTTTTCTTAATTACTCGTTACTGACAAATACCACAATCGAGCTGATTAGTATCATGAGATCAACCTTACTAAATTATCCTTTTCACGCCAGTTTCGTTCGTGCCCGACTGCATATAAACATCCTAATTTCGTGCAACAATGCGTAGTGGTTCCAGTTCAAATTACGATACTCTTGCGTTTTCACTTCAAAACATACAAATCCTGGAGTCAGTCTTTTAGACTTTTACAATTGTATTTTCTAGAGTTGTATTTTCTACTCATTATTATAACTGACTAAAATGAATCATTATCATTTTAAAAGCTATGGTAATTTGCTAATTAGCGAATTGCTGGACCTTTGACACTTCATTTTGATCCATTTTAAGTCATAACTAGAAAAATTAATGCTAGAAAATACAATTGTAAAAGTTGTGTAGTAGTGATCCCTCATCTCACTATCACTCTATTCTATTGGTCGTTTCGCAGAGATGCAGATACACGCAAACCCTCACTGTTATTACTTTATACAACAATTGTTTGACACATGGTGTTCGACCCTCTACAGCCTGACAGTTCTCGTGTGTTTAGTTAGGACCGTTTGGGGATGCTGACGGGTAAATATAGTATCGCCATGTAGTACATCTGAACTTTTGTGGCCTCCTTTCGAATTGATTCTCATCGGTGTAAGCCGCATCATTTTCAGGTTATTTAACCCTTCACCTAACATGAAAAGCCGACGACACTTGCAAAACAAAATTCTTGAATACTAATTTTTTTCATTTTTTGTCTCAAAAAGATAGGTTATGACCCCTCGTTGGAACGAGCTCGACGAGCTCGTTCCAACGAGGGGTCATAACCTATGTTTTTGAGACAAAAAATGAAAATATTTTGAAAATTAATTGGCGATTTTTGAGAATAGCGCTGGCCGGTTTTGGCCGTTACGTTGGGTAAAGGGTTAAGGCTACGGAAAACATTCAACTGTGCAGGTTTATTTACATATATCAGAACAGGGTGGTACAACAAGGTCCACCTCTGATTTGATGGATATTCTTCACTCGGTTAAGAACTATACAACTCAGCAAGTTCCATCTGAAGGAGGCAAGGGACGTGCCAAAAAGAGGTGGTTTGATCAACGCTGTAAAGAATTAAAAAGAAAAATATTATACATTTTATGAAGCAGAATCCACATGACTAAACACTACTCACCAATATTTTCTCCGTCAAATAGGCTTTTACGAAGGAGGTTACATTTAAATCCAAGTTATTTTATAAATTCTAGACACATAAGAATGCAAAGACCACACCAGTTATTGGAAAATCAATTCCGAACTGAAAAAAATAAACATTAACAACCTTGAACCGGATTCGGCAGTTGATTTTTTTTAGAAATGATTATGCCCGACACTCATTTCGGGAGCAATAACTTCTCTCACCTCTATTCCCACAGCTGTACACTCTCAATATACAGAGAGGATATCACCCGAAGAAATAATTATGTCCATCAGTCAAATGAAAACGAAAGGTCGATTGGTCCCGATAACATATCAAATGAACTAAACAAGACAATTGTTCCGTTAGACGGAGAAGGAAAACTTTTCAGTCATATCCTCAATTCCGGCCATGGTCCAGACGAATGGAGTAAATCCACACTTACACTCTTACATCAAAAGGTAAACAGGCATGATCTTAATAATCATAAGGCAGTTGAAGTAAACTCGGCAGATGGGAAATTGTTGAATAAAATTATCAACAACAGAACAAATAACTTTCTCTAAACGAACGAGATTAGCAGTGATAATCAGTTCGGATTTCGCGAAAAACAAAGACGACTGATAGTGCATTTTTACTAAAAAATGTTTTAAATAGCTGCAAGTGCCTCTATACGCGACCTTTGTTGATTTTTGGAAAGCTTTCAACACAGTCGATCGTAATGCTCTTTTCAACAAACTAAATCAAAAAGGAATTAATAGACAAATATATGATATCTAACGTTCTGTCAATTCCTCGAGCTATTACCTCATTATAACTACTAAGGGATTGGCGCATCCGCTCTTGTCAACGATCGGTTTGAGGCAAGGCTACGTGGTTTCGCCGACACTGTTCACGATATTTATCGATGGTATAAAGGAACAAGTCAATGGAGACTGTAACCCCATAATTATTAACGGAAGAACCGTAAACCATCTTCTCTCCGCGGATGACCTTGATGTCTTCTCCAATACCCATACCGGGCTACAAACATGTTTAGAGAACCTAGAAAATTATGAGAATAGATTGAAAGTTAAAACTGAAAACCAAACAGGTGCCTTATATTTTCGAGAAGAAAAAAAAGACTAAGAACTTCCACGTTGGCAAAACACTGGAAACTGTCAAGAAATATTCATATCTCGGTATAAAGTTCACAAAAATTGGAAAGTAACAGAAGCGCAAAATGGTTTAAAACTGAAAGGAATTAAGGCACTAAAATTGATTTGACTAATGGATCAAGTAATTTACACATGAACGGGACAGAAAGAAGGCCTTTTTAACTGTCTTAAGGGAAAATACCTTCTCTCTGTCCCGTCCATGTGTAAATTACTTGATCAATTAACCAAATCATTTTTGCTCTGCGGTTGTGAACAATGGAATCCGGATTGTCATTTTACAAACTGTGACAGACTTCCGCATAAGGCAATACATCTCAAATTTTGCGAAAGGGTATTCGGAATGAATAAAATATCCTCGAATTTCGACGTACGCGCGGAGATCGGAAGGTCCCCATTTAGGTTGAGTCTCTTGTAAAATTTTACAAATCCATTACCAAATATCACTCCACAACCCCAGGTTCCTTGCACGGAATACAAACTCAATTCAGAATGTAACTCATTCCAACATATATTGGATCGCTAAAATGTGCCTGGCGATAAAGTTGGCATTGCAGAATCATATACATTATACGAACAGTATTTACACGAATCAATCCATGACGACAATAAAAGGCGTGGAAATAATAAACTTCGAACTTATCGTGTGGTCAAACGAGATCAGTCAGATATTTGAACCGTATCTTACGCATACTAAAGCGCGTGAGGCGAGGATAATGTTTCCCAGGCTGAGTATAAGTCGTCATAATTTGAGTATTGAGAGAGAGAGACATTTTCGAACCCCTATTCTACTAGATAGAAGGCTCTGCACGACTGGTGTTTGTGCAGCTGTCGGCGAAGTAGAACGTGAGAGTCACTTCATCATGGATTTCCCGGCCTATTCAAACATTAGAGCCCAATTGTTCGACATTATATTAAGTGGAGATGCACCAAATTTTATAAATGCCATTAAATGTCAGCAATTTGAGGATGACAGTCCGACACTCATTAATCCCGTCTGTACCATGATACTGCTGTTTTCCCGGCTGGAAGACGCAATAATTGCCAAAACCCGATCTAGGTTGTGTGTCTTTCCTTTAACCCTTTACCTAACGAATGGACTGCATCCGCCTGTGTAATTTACAAATTAAGTAGTTAAACAAAATATATTTTTCAAAACATTTCAACGAAACCATATCATGTGACCCCTCATTGGAAAGAGCTCGTCGATATGGTTTCGTTGAAACGTTTTGAAAAATTAGAAAAAACACAAATATTAAAATAATAAATTTTGATATCGTATGCGTTGTGGGTAAAGGGATAAATAGTTTTTATTGATCTTTTTAACATGCATTATGTATATTTTACAATTCAGATTTTATGCTATTTGAGCAATCTGCCTCACTCTAGGTGTAAAATGGCTTCAATAAACTATCTATCTATCTACCTCATCTATCTCATTGAAGCAGAAAGTAATTTGATACGGCGCACATCATCTGTGATTCTCAGGTTGCTTTACAAACTGTTATCACTAATCAGCAGAATAAATAATCATAACAAAAAATAATAATTAGAATACAGTTCGTTGATTATTCATGCGATTGGGGGAAACTGTTTTGAGAATACCGCTGCTGTGTGAACTGATAAATATGGGTTATATACACATGGTGTTTGTAAAAAATCTTTTATCGCGACGAGAGCGTTTTCGGGGGCATATATAGCTACGAGTCGCGCAGCGACGAGTAGCTATGTAGCCCCCGAAAACGCTCGAGTCGCGATAAAAGATTTTTTACAAACACCATGTGTATATAACCCTTTTATCTACACCCCCACTCCCGTAATAAAACAAGTTTTGATTAACAAATGCAGACCACTAAAAATAATCTAGCCTTCAACCAGATAATCACTAATGTGAAAAATATCTGGTTATTTGTACTTTCCGACGTTTGACGTCACATTTTGAAAAATGTTGAAGAAACTGAATTCCCAGTGACGTTTGAACGTCAGGATAATTAAAGTCTCGAAGGGTGAAATAATCTCATTTGAAAAAGTGTAAGTTACTAATTTTTACTCTTTTCCGTCAAATTTTATTTTTACAATTCAGTAAGTTTAATTAATGGCCTTCTTTTTTATTCAATACATTTCGATAAATACGCCCCGTTTTATTTGTTTCGATCCGCGGCAGCGATAATTAGTTATTCAAAGTGTTGAATGAAATAGTACGTCATGCAAATGAGATGGGCGTGAACGTTGTATTCTTGCGATATCACGTGACTTTTATTCTTACTGCAGTAACGATAAAAGATTTTTTATTGACGGCGAGTTTTCGATAACGATAAAAGATAAAACGTTACTGTTTTTACGTATAAAGTAGATAAAAGATAAACCGTTACTGTTTTTACGTATAAAGTAGATAATACTACTTCTATGCATACACAGCGGCGTATATGATGATAACATCGCCTGGGAAGTACACTAAACGATATAAAATTTACCTTTGATCACCTTTACGAATGCTAATAATGAATAAGAAACTAATTTACGCGACAACTCAAAGCTACACTTCAGGATAACATCGACAGGTCCCATCAAGATCACATATGGCAACACATTTCGACTTGGATGACACCGAGACCGTTATCTACCCGATTCTCAACTATTATAGTGATGCATTCGATAAAGTAGTATATCCAATTTACATGTCGACGCCTGAGTGCTAGAATGTTCTATGTCCCCTATGGGACATAGAACATTCTAGCACTCAGCCAACAATGTAAGGAACCAAAACCGACATATTCAAGGTATATTGCAACCACGATCCGTCGATCAGTGATGCGTTTTCTCCTGTTGTGGTTAGTCATATGTCTCTAGTTTGTTTGGTCAAAGTTTACTCTGGTCGAATTTGTCAGATTTATAATACGTAGCTGGTGATATGGTGCTGCAACCTTCGGAGAGCTGTACGCAAATAAAAAATAAGAACTTGAATTTCTGACATGCACTTGCGCATTATGTGATTATTTTGACAGTGAACTTTATTTTGTATGTAATGGAACTTTCATGAGAGGAGCGGAATGTTCTTCGGTTGACCCATTTATCAGGCCAAACGCTTCAAGAAACTTTAGCGGCTGGGTAGCTGCTGTAAGTGAAATAGCCGCTGCTCCACTCGCTAGGAAGCCAATCCTGATTGTGCGAGAATATGACGAGTATCTTCCAACAAAACAACATTTACAAATGCATATATACTGAGTCAAAAAAGAAAGTATAATAGAAACAAATGTGAAAAAAATAACATAAAGGATAAAATATAATAGTTCTAATGTTACATGTTTGTGGACAAGAAGTCGTGCAAAGAGTTTAATGACATGTTGTTGTTCACCCAACCGTGTACAATTTTGCTACGGATTTCAAAATAGCAGGTGCTACCCGAGAATGTCAAATTGAATGGGTAACCGACGATTTTCTTTGTGTTATGTTGTGCTAGAGAGCCTGGGTTATTGAGAAAACATGCTAGTTTTTGTTTGCCGAAATTTTAAAAATGCCAAGGTTAACCAAAAATCAGAGGTTGCGTACCACTGGTATGTGAGGCTGGTATACCTCCAGATGAGCTTGCTGCTGAGTTCGGAGTCGCTGTAACCACTATTTACCGTCTCATTGGAAGGTATGGAACCACTGGATCTACTGCCGACCGACCGCGTTCAGGTCGACCAAAAGTTACGAACCCTGCACAAGACCGACACATCAGGACGTCTCACTTGCGGGGTCGCTTCCTCCCTGCGACGAGGACAGCAGCAATTACTCCTGGTAGAACTAACAATAGAATCAGTGCACAAACTGTCCGCAACAGACTCGCTGAACACGGCAACTGACGTAGGCGTCCATACCACGGACCAATCTTTACCCAACGTCATCGTTCCGTCAGAATGGAATGGGTACGTCAGCGTTTTCGCTGGACTCAGCAGCGTTAGAGCACAGTTCTTTTTAGTGATGAATCTCGATTTTGTCTACGGCGCGCTGATGGTAGGGCAAGAGTGTATCGTCGACGAGGAGAACGGTTTTGTGATGTTTGCTTGCGTGAGGGAATGCGACCGTTTCGGCGGGGGTAGTGCAATGGTTTGGGTAAGAATTTCCTTACACCATCGAACAGAGTTGATCTTCATCATGTAATCTGAATGGACAGCGATCTGGGACGAACTTCGTAACGCTGTTGTTGTCCAGTTGTTCAACGCTAACGTCGGGTTGCAGTTATTCCAGCAAGACAATGCAAGATGTCGCATGGCGCGTATCTGTCGTGACTTTCTTGTGGAGCAAAGCATCGAACTATTTACCTGGACCCCACTTTCGCCAGATTTGTCGCCAATTGAGAATCTTTGGGATCAATTGGACCGTGGGGTACTACTTCATGATCTTCAGACGTTAGGCGATTTAGGTAATGTTATAAGGCAGGAGTAGAACGCAATACCACAGGGTGACAACCAGGGACTTATCAGATCTATGCGCAGTCGATGTCTTGCCATCCAAGAGGCAAACGGTGGACATACACGCTATTGGCTGCATGAGTGAACTGTTCATTTCACTCCATGTCTGAATTGCGACGTCCTGACGTGACGCTGGAAACAGTAAGAACATGAAATTATGCAAGTTCACACAGTTAGACTCTAAATATGAATTTACAATAATTTGTTTGGGATTAAAGTCTATAATACTAAAAAATTGCTCCTCAAAGTTTATTGTCCCTGTATCAATATGCATCGCGCCTTCTGATTAATCAACGTGACCGAAACAAATAGCCATGGTATCGGTTATCTTCAAACATGCGGGTGATAAGAGCGCGCACCGTTGTTCCCCGTTTGTCACTCGAGAAACAGCCAGGTGATAAAAATAATCTTTGACCCCGATTGGGTCACATCGATTGCAGAAACTCCTATTAGAACTGTTAAGTTATATCCAACTTATTGTCGTATTGTAGTGAATACTAATACAAATTAAAAAAAAAACATCGTTGCAGCCCTATGAGTTAAAGCACTTGTTGGCTCTCGTATTCGATGAGAACTGGGCAGATTGAATCGGGTTCGCAAATATACTTTAGCGCTTTGTGGGGTGAGAACATCAATGGGAGCAACTCATCTGTTTATCTTTGATATCGTTTAAGCAGAATACAAAATGTCAATCTCTCGCTTCGCTTGTCTCTCCGATGGAGACATCGTCCTCAAACGGATTTAACTCACTCCTAAATCCACCGTCAAATCAAATAATACTGCCGTATGGCTTTTTAGAGAGTATTTGTCAGAGAAAGACTTTGATACTGACACGGCTCACCTGAACACAATTCACCAAAGTGAAAAAAATTCTCCATGTGTGACATGGTTTATAAACAACGATTCGGAAATAGACTCGGTCTAATTATAGCTTTGCTGAAAGGTTTGTTTCGCTGTTTGCTTCAAAACCTGAGGCTCAGTGTATAATGGGGAAGTGGGAAGTGGGATGGGAGAATGAGGGACATGCGGTTAGGGAGCGACTCAAAGGAGAGGGTTAATATACTAATCGGAGAGATTGGGAAGAATGGGGCAAGGGATGTCATCAAGCAGTTTGTCTCCGAGTGTTGGGAGGAGAGAAGAAGCGCGGGAATAGGGAGGCAGTTGGTAGAACATGGGTAACCAAGGCCTTCTCATACGAGAACCGCGACAAATCAGCGGCCGACCGAAGTGTTATTATTATTAGTGTGGGGTTTAAACTTCGTCGTCTGAGTCTTAATGTGGGATCATATTTTACATCTCGGCATTATATCCGTGTTGGGAGGCGGGACAAAATCGTTATCTCGGGTAACATCAAGGGTACATGGAGATTTAATACCTGGATGTCTCCTTTTCAACCATTCGGCTTGCGCCTCATGGTTGAAAACCGACATCCAGGTATTAAATCTCCATGTACCCTGGATGTTGCCCGAGATAACTTATATTATACTTTCTTTTTTGACTCAGTATATATGTATTGAAGGGCCTGCCAGACTTGGTGCACCCAAATACATTTTTTGTTTGACCAGAAAGAATATATTATCAAACTTCCCGTAAAGCCTGCCAAGAACTATACCAACATATCCAGTATGGTGAAATAAGGATGGGGTATTCTACCATGCATTTCCAAAACTGATATATAACTAGATATAGCTTTTCGACTTTTGCGTATGTCGATTGTCTAACGGTCTGAATAGCGGCATCTAGATAACTATATTTATGCATTTGGAATGTGCACTCCAGAATAAAATATCCTTATTTTCACATTCTGAATATGCCCAGGAGGGTCTGCAGCCCGAATGCCCGAATGCATATTTACCAACCTGAATTGGTACGGTCACTTCGTAGACCTTTTTAGGACACTTGCTGGCTACCTTTTGCACCTCGCCGACCGAAGAATTGCGGTATATCAAGTATTATTTAGTATTAATCAATTTCTTTCTCAGAATTTCCTATTATCAAAGCCGACAGGCAGGACTTGAAACTCGGCTGATGAGACACCGATCTCAGTTGATATAAACCAAGTTAGAGTTGTCCCCCTTGATACATTCTTATGCACAACGAATTTGTTTACATCGAAAAGTTGACAATTATTCGTCGAACGCAATCAGAAAAATGTTCGTTACAAGCCACGGTGGAGTGGTATGAAGCAAAGATTTTAATGATGGGGAACTAATGATGAAGTGGATTAAGCGAAGACAGAAGAGAGTTGTACATAAAATATATCGTAAGCTACAGTACGTGGAGAGTGGATTGTAACTAAAGCACCCGTGAAGTGGAGTTATCACCCAAAGTATCACTTTCAAATTCTGTACATAAGGACATAAAACACAAGCAAAACTTTGCTTGTGATGGTTATGCTTTGCAATAAATTTGCAATTATTGCTCATGTGGAATATCCACTCTGCGGGTGATTTAATGATAATACACTCTCCACGTACTGTAAGTGGGTGAAAGGGGTGGGGGGTCGCCGTCCTGACAATGTCTGTCGGAAAATGCTGGCATCCGTCGAAACAATTACGATTGTCCCGAATATCAGCATTTTCTCTGAAAGCCGCCAAACTGAAAAAAATAACATTATAACGCTTTGCCCAACGAACATGATATCAAAATTGTATGTCTTCGATTGTGTTTGAAATATTAAAAAAACAACAACAGAACATGTGACCCTTCAATGAAATAACTACATCTACGACAAATTCGTTCCAATAAGGGGGCCTATTGATAAAAACGTATACAATTAAGGAACAACCAATCTGTAATTTCCAGCGTGGACCGGTCCACTCCACATCCCACATTCGCACGGCTCTAGAGCGGAAGGAAGAACTCGCCCGCCGCGAAACCTTCGACGTATTAAGGTTTAAATAACCCCTGTGTGAAATGTCCATTTATCAGTTGTGTGATTATCGAACAACCAATATGCGATTGAGTGCAGGGGTAGTCCAGCCACCAAGTCTGTAGCTCCTAGAGATGCAGAGTGAAGGGCCGAAATAATCCAGTCTTAAAATCGCCCAAAATGAAAAATCGGGGTATAGGGCTATCACTTCTGATTGTACAAATAATCACTTCGGGTGATAAAAGTGAGGAGAACCGCGATGGATTGGTGATTTGAAAACAAACCTTGATGCCTTAACCCTTTGAACCCTGATGGTATCTTCCATATTAGTTCAATGACAGCAACTGGAGGAGTCCATGTTCATTATTTAGGGGTAGACCAATTAATATTTTCAACGTGCAGCCTTGGGGGCTGCACGTTGAAAATATTGATTGGTCTACCACACACATGCACTTAGCATCCATCGTATTCAACGAAATTATGACGTATCATGCTCCTGGCCGGAAAAAAAACCGGCCGCTAGGGTTCAAAGGGTTAAATATGACGTTGACAGATTGGTCTGTATAGTCGTCTATAATTATGTATTTATATTTACTATTCCTAGTGTTTTCTTCTACTGTTAGATGCTAAATGATAATGTACCTTTTAATTTTATACAAATGTAGAATTCTGGAAAAGTTACAGTTGTGTTTTTCGAGAGACAACAGAAAATAGCAGATAAACTTTATCTCAATCCTCACCTGGGGGAACATGAAAGAAATGTTAAAATATTTTCGTTTAGCTATTAAAACGAGTCGCTGTCAGCTGATAAAGCAAAGTTGTCTTTCGGGAGCTTGTTTTAAAAAAGAAATTGGCTCCACGAAGTGATGTTGTTCAGTGAAAATATGCATTATGAAAAATCTCAAACAACAAAAGGCTTTCAAAACATTCAATAAGTATTAACACCATACGCTTTCAAAGCCTGCCAAACATGTTACTTTCATCCCACAAATATCTCATCACGCGCGTTTTGGTGAGTACCTGACTTCTGAACAAATACTTACTCCAGTAAGCCAGGAGGCCAGGAGCAGAAATATTACTTCAATAAAAATAGTATCGTGCATCAGTACAGCCCATAACTTTAACCCTTTCGGAATCACATCCCATTTGTGTGTCTAATTATACGCACATTTAAAAAAATGCGGGGATATATTGATGAGCTTAATATATTATTTTATCTGATAACCATAGAGTATAACAACCGTTGTATATACTTGAAGTATATACAACGGGTGTTGTATATAATTATAATTTATGCGAACGACCTCTGACCTCTTTCAATTCCATTTTCATTCTTTCATTCATGAAACATCGTTATATCACAGGGCAGGTTTTAATTGTACGCTTATTGCACTTTGTCAAAATCCTCTGATGGTGTCATTTCTTATTTATTTTGCTTCAATAAAGGCAACCTAAAATTTTGTTTCAAAACATTGTAGAAATTACTTGAATGTTAATAGTAATTAGTATGCGGCGACTGCGAACTATTTATAGTCACGGCCTCGATCAAAAGTACTCGCGGAACTGCGCTAATTAAAAGTTCGTCTGCTCTACCTGAAAAAAAAACACTTCGTAAAAATTGTAAACAAACGCAAAATTAATTGTTATATTGGGACTACAACATAAAACACGGAAGAAAACTGGAACTATGTCAAAAAAAGAATAACTCTACTGAAACACCGTTTTGTTACTGTTAATAAAATAGTTGAAATTTATTTTGTTCCAGCGCAGTTACATGATGCAAGAAGTGCAATCGCACTTTACAATCGCCGTCATCGATTTTGTAATGTAAGGGACACAACTCTATGCGTGTTGTCCTATTTATTTTGTCTCGTAGACTGGTTTTCTTTGGAGGCCCGTGGGAAGCATATATAAGTCGGGTAGACGCACGAGACGGGTGTCTGTTTGTTATCAGATAAAAACAATAAACATATAGTGTTTTTTTTATATCTGTGTTATACAACTCGTTGAAATATGGTTTATTTTTTCTCGGCGAATCCTCGAAAAAATAAACCATATTTCAACTCGTTGTATAACACAGATATAAAAACACGCTATATGTTTATTGTCTATAGGCACAACGATTTTGTTTACATCGAAAAGTTGACAATTATTCATCGAACGCAATCAGAAAAATGTTCGTTACAAGCCACGATGGAGAGGTTTGAAGCAGAGATTTTAATGATGGGGAACTAATGATAAAGTGGACTAAGAGAAGACGGAAGAGAGTTGTACATAAAATATATCGCAAACTACGGTACGTGGGGAGTGGATTGTAACTAAATCACACGTGGAGTGGAGTTATCACCCAAAGTATCACTTTCAAATTATCTACATATGAGCATGGAACACAGGCATTGTTTCAGCAAATGGACCTCCGGGTTTAACCCGGAGATCCATTGGATGGAATTTTGTTTGTGATGGTTATGCTTTGCAATAAATTTGCAATTATTGCTCAGGTGGAATCCCCACTCTGCTGGTGATTTAATGATAATACACTCTCCACTCCACATACTCTAAGTGTGTGAGAGGGGTGGGGGTAGCCGTCATGACCATGTCTGTCGGAAAATACTGCCCATAACTTTAACACTTTCGGAAACATATCCCATTTGTTTATCTAATTGTACCTACATTTAAAAAATGCGGGGATATATTGATGAGCTCCGTACGTACGTCCTTATGTCCGTTTTTTAGCTATAATTATGAAACTTACCCTATTTCTTAAGTATGGCATAGAAATGGCAAAAATAGGTTTAGTTTGATTTTTTTTTTGTCACTGGGTGGTGCCATTCGTGCAACCTCTGAAGACTGAGGTAAAGTACAACTTTTAGACGATTGTTTAGAGTGTATTCACATGTTCAGGTAGAGTCTCTAGATGTGCCTAAAGTTTTCGGATTTTTGATAGGGCCCTATTGGCTCCTATAGCGCCACTTTTGTCGACAAAGATTCGGTTTCCGGCGAAACGTTGAAAGTGAGTTCATATGTTCAGATAGGATCTCTAGATGTGCATAAAGTTTTCGGATTTTTTACTCGGCCCCACGTGGCACCCGTAGCGCCCCTGTTGTCGTCAGGGAATCAGTTTACAGCGAAGGGCCGATAGGGGTTTTACTTGGAAACGTTGAAAGTGTGTTTATTTGTAGGGTCTCTAGAAGTGCGTAAATATTTGGAATATTTGATTCGGCCTCATGTGGCGCTGTAGCACCACTTGTGTCGTTAGAGAATCGGTTTCCGGTAAAATACTCCTAGAGTTTCTAATTCGAAACGTTGAACGTGTGTTCACATGTTCAGGCATGGTGTCTAGATGTGCATAAAGGGTTCGGATTTTTTATCCGGTCCCATGTGGCTCATGTGGTGCCACTTTTGTCGTTGGACAATCGGTTTTCGCAGAAAGACACCTAGGGGTTTTAATTCGAAACCTTAAAAGTGTGTTCATATGTTCCGGTAGATTTGATGTTCATAAAGGTGTGGGATTTTTTATTCGTCCCATGTGACGCTCGTATAGCCACTTTTGTACTAAGAGAATCAGTTTCCGACGAAAGGCTCCTAGAAGTTTTAATTTGAAACGTTGAAAGTGTACTCATATGTTCAGGAGGGTCTCCACATGTGCATAAATGTGCATAAATGTGCATAAATGTTACAGAATATTTTTGATTCTGCCCGCTGTGGCACACAAAGCACCACATTTGTCGTTAGAGAATCGATTTCAGCCGAAAGGCTCCTTGGTTTTTTAATACGAAACATTGAAAGTGTGTTCACATGTTCAGGTAGGGTATGTAGATGTGCATAAATAGTTCGTATTTTTTATTATGTCCCATGTGGCTCCCGTGGTGCCACTTTCGTCGTTGCACAATTGGTTTCCGCCGATAAGCTCCTACGATTTTTTATTCGAAACGTTGAAAGTGTACTCATATGCTCAAGTAGGGTCTGTAGATGTGCATAAATGTTTCAGAATTTTGATCGACCCCCATGTGACGCAGGTAGTGCCACTTTGATCGTCTGTGAATCGGTTTCTAGCGAAAGACTGCTAGGCTTTTTAATGCGAAACGTTGAAAGTGTGTTCATATGTTCAGGTAAGGTCTCTAGATGTGCATAAAAGTTTGGGATTTTTTATTCGGCCAGATTTGGTGCCCGTAGCACCACTTTCGTCATTAGAAAATCGATTTCCGGGAAAAAGCTCCTAGGGGTTTCTATTCGAATCGTTGAAAGTGTGTTCAAATGGCAAGTCACTCGTGAAAAAGAAAGATTTGTCACACATGAGACAATTGTCGGTATCCACCAGGCATATCAACCTGTCCCTCGTGCTCCAAAGGGTACCGGTGTGACAGGAATGGAAGTCCGTAGGAACGTTAGTCCCTCTGGACTATTATTCCGCGGAATTATAGTCCTAGGTCTAACATGTCTAGGAATAGTAGCGCCACCGTGTTTCCACTTTGGTAATCAGGATTAAGCGTTCTGCACAAGGACAGAAAGCAGATGACGCATGCCTGGATCGAATCGTCGACATTTCAGTTAAAGTCCAATGTTCTAACCAATAATTTGATTAATAATAACCGGCTATAATATTCTGGCCATTGATCTCAAAACAACTGGATTGCCGGAACGCTCGTTGGTCATGTAGACATTGTGTTTTTGAGTGGACACCGACAATTATCTCATGAGTGACCGAGACAAATGTTTATTTTTCGCGAGCGCTTGCGCGAGCGAAAACTATCAATTATCTCGGTCGCAAGTGAGATAATTTTCGGTATCCACTCAAAAACACTGGGTTTTATTTTTATTATACGCTTTTTATAAGAATCTGATAATTCCACACGTTTCAACCTTGAACTGATGCTTGAAAGTAAACAGTGCACTGAATGATTGATGCGCGGAAGTGATTTGATCGGTAATCCGAACAGACAGAGTCTTGCAATCTGAGTCAGCCGGTGGGTTTCTTGTCCAAACATGGCCTGAAAGTCCGCAATATAGTACGGACGTTCAGGCCATGTTTGGACTAGAGGGTTTCGTGCATCAATTCAAGGTGAATACGTGGTGAATTATTGCTGGAAATGATCGGTATCCACTTAAAAACATTAGATTTTCTTTTCATTATACGTTCTTAGAACAAATTGATCATTTCCAGTGATAATTTGACTCGTATTCACTTTGAAGTGATGCTTTGAAAGCCGCCCATTTTGATTGATACCGTGAAAGGGAAAATGTCTATATCTTCACAGTGGAGGTTACGATTTCTATCTTTC
The DNA here is from genome assembly GCA_031216915.1 of Pictodentalium vernedei. NCBI lineage: Eukaryota > Metazoa > Mollusca > Scaphopoda > Dentaliida > Dentaliidae > Pictodentalium > Pictodentalium vernedei. The sequence continues at coordinate 180,972,589 of CM062294.1, forward strand.
CACAATTTCTTCGATATTCTATCGTTTAGTATATAATAAAAAGGTTTCTTATCTACCGGTATCTGAGGGGAGTTGCTATCAGTTAGCAAAGACTAACTTGAAAGCTTCGCAATAGCCAATCGGTTTTGAAAGAAAATACTTTCATGATGACTGCGAAAAATGACTGATTATGTTGATGATATGCACACTATTCGTGGAGTTACAATCTATTTTAGTTATTATTGACAAAAGTGCCGAGAATGGGAAGAGAAAACGATGTTATTAGTTTTGATGTTAGGCTGTGGTTTGATGTTTTATGACGTGAAAGCTCTTTCTTTGTTGTGACACAGTCACAAAACAACAGCTGTCACATTAACAAACGCTACTGGTGAGTGGGGGTTACACCCAGGAGTGCAGGAAGCACTTCAGGGCTTGCGGATGAGACGTCGGGAAAAAGGTCATGTACTCGCACTAGCAGGAGGCAGGGAGGGCAGCTTCCCACATTGCCCCCATGCCTTCGGCGTCCCTGTTTACACGCATTGCTTGCCTTGAAGCAGTTGTAAGAGGAGCAGATTAAGTTGTCACGTTTTTCCTCACGTTCCAGCAATCCTGTTGTATGTCGATCAGTGCTTTCGCCTAACTCTTCAATAAAGTACCGCGCTGATTCATCTGACGCCATCATGAATGGTGGGAACATTGTGACTTGCGACGTTTTTCGCTGGCGTTCCAGCAGTCCCTTTGTATTGAGATCACTGAATTTAACAAACAACACGTTTTGTTTTACAGACAGACACCAGAAGAGAAAGAAGAAGAACTTCGCAGTAAAATAGACGGAATACTTTATTGCGATATAACCCAAGATAATCCTCTCTGTGGAAATCAGCAGTCTGACCTGGGACAGTTTGATGCTGTCACAACGTCTTGGTGTATAAATTCAGCAGTAGATCATGAAGAACAATACACACGTGCATTACAGAATATCACTTCATTAATCAAACCTGGTGGGTATCTTGTGATTATGGATGCAATCATCAACAATGGATGGTATGACGTCAATGGTGTGAAGTATCCCAGTATAACTCTAAATTTCGACAGATTGAAGTCTCTTATCCAAACACTTTACACGAACACAAGTTCGTTTGTGGAACGAATGTACGATAGGGGGGAAGGGAAAACGTGTTATACCTATAATGTTGTAGTAAAGACACCGTAATGATAATTGACGAACATTGTCGGCGGAAGTAAAATATCTTCTTTCCTTTTCACACTTCTTTACTCAATTAACCATTTACCTGACATGAAAAGCAAACAACACTTGCAAACAATATTCTTGAATAAGTTATTCTTTTCATTTTTTGCCTCAAAAAATATAGGTTATGACCCCTCTTTGGAACGAGCTCGTAGAGCTCGTTCCAAAGAGGGGTCATAACCTATTTTTTAAGACAAAAAAATGAAAAAAATAATGAAAATTAATTGGCGATTTTTGTGAATAGCGCTGGTCGGTTTTAACATTACGTTTTATAAAGGGTTAAAGCTGTCAGGACAGAGTCATACATCATAACCTAGATTTGCTAATCATTCCCTTGAATATTTATGGATGGGGATTTCATTGCCTGACAGGGTCGCAGCTATGAGGTTTTCGATGCGGGAGGGGATGTAGATCTCTGAACATTGCACCTAGGAACGGATACTTAAAGGGATGCCCCTTATCCCCCCTCCCCCCCCCCCCCCTTCAGCTTCCCAAGGCGGTGGGAAGAGTTTTCAAAATCTTAACTCCGAGTGACGGTCGGTAGCTTTTAGGGCATTCGGAGAATATTTCCAAAGTAGTTTATGTGAGTGCTTATACATAATCTGAGGTTTTAAGGCAGCACAAAATTACAATTTCTTGTGGTACTGTAGTCTGTAAGTGGGCCCTATCTATCTGCCTTCATTACGCATTGTGTCAATTATACATGTATGGAGAATGCTCGCTCAAAAATATCAGTATTCAACCAGTAATTTATTAATTAATCATCTCAAATATGAGATCATGATGTGCAGTGAGCGCTCTAATCTTGAAATGAACTCAATGACTAACAACCATTAATTATGCTTACAAAGGATGAGTTATGAATTATCTAACTAATTCAGCTTATATGTCGCAATATGTGTTTGATATTAATTCAACAATACCAAATACAAATCAAAATTTTCAGTCAGGCCATATCTGATTTTCATGAGAGTTCAGAGCTAAAGAAAACAATGCAAAATTTTGGTTGTACATGTAACTTTAAACATTCCAGGACACAGCCTGACAGGGGGCACATTTTGAGTCCTACTATAAATGTGCCCTGTATACTTGTCTCATAAATCAACTGCTTGTGGCTATTGTGAGCACCATATTGGCCAACTTGTTTGTATTTCTGTAATTTCTGATACAATTCAAGAAACGGTTTGCTAAATGCTTGTTACAACATGAAACAAGTATTATCCAATAATCGAAATGAAAACTCCTATGTTCATGTTTTTACGAGTGTCCGCATACTGTAGTAGCCCAACGGGCTACAACTTGAACAGAAGAGAACAAAATGCGTAACACGACCACGGTCGTGGAATTAACCTCGCAGCCGTTGAGTAGTCAGAAAATCTGGCGATGTTCTATCAGAATTCTGTCTGTGGGAGTCGACAGTTACAATTTTCACGGAAATGTAATACCACATTCAGAAAAGAAAAAAACCTCTTTCACAACAATTCTTCGAATTTCCAACGGTTGGAATTTTTGAATGAAAAAATTCCAACTATCTTGATTTTTCGACAAATATTGGGGAGAGGGGGGCACCCCCCCCCCCACACCCCCCGTAGCAACGTCCCTGCTCAGGGATCGATTATTGTCCCGGCAAAAGTAAAAATTTCCGAAGACAGCTTACATTAAGCTGAACCTTTGTTTGAATATATATGGTATATGAATGGCTGCCGAGTTCTCTGTTTCACCACTTAGTTTTATAATGACAGGCTTAAGAACTTCACTGGGCACACTATCTATACGTAAGTTAGTAAAATTAAATTCCAAACATTAATTTGAGGAATAATCATCAAAAAAATAATCAATGAAGCACCGGGTACAGCTCGGTGCTTCATTAATTAAAATTTTGCTGATGATCATTTTTATTACCCGGTAGCGCATGCGTGAACATCACTGCCTTCGCATGAATTACAACCAGTTCGCGGCGTCTGTCCTGTACGAAATATACCGAGTTTTTTCGACCTGCGTTCATTGCCATAGAATTTGTCTACATTACGTGGGAAATAATGATAACCATGACAGGTCGCACTGTGGAATATAATATTCTTTGAGACAAAAAATGTCCCGCTTCTCCCGTCGCCGTGTACGCAAAGGGTTGAATAAATCACTTTTGTAGCTGACGTGGATGTGTATTTTAAATATTGCGGCCATGGTCCCTATTTTGCTGGATGTCAGATGGGAAATTGGTAAATGAGTCTCAGTCTACAGCTGAGCTCAAAACACTGAAGGAAATGTCTGTGTCAGTGCGCAATTTTTGCATCTTAAACATTCCAATCGTGGTTCGGCGCTCGTGCAAGACAGGAAAAATGCCAGCTCAGGTCGTAAATTCCAGTCCTCTGTACTCCGTCTGAGTTGTGTTGCGTATTTATATTAAGTTTCTCAAGGAAATGATCACCGAAATGGGTAACCATTTATGCCATATAATTAACTGGGCGTTCTCGGGTGGTACTGTATCATCGCAAATGAAAATAGCAAATACACAGAACGCCACATGTGTGTGAATGGGTTAATCCGTATGGCACGATTGCCAGCGCGGAAGGATAAATCGGGAGGCCGCAGACCCATTCACGCGCGTGTGCTGTTCTGGTTTATTACACGCCTCCACGTCTATGAAAGCAATTATTAGAAGGACATTCGGTAGTTCATTTGACTGCTCGTCCCCAGAGTTCCATGTGTTCTATGTACCAGTCTGCACATAGAACACATTGGAAATCAGGGGACGAAGAAGTATCAACAAAAAGAACGCATTTTATCGCCAACCAAATTTGCGAGGGGAATCCGCGTTATTATGTTTAGCTATCGCTAGCGATTCAAAATGTAATTGCGGTGCACGATTTGCAGAAAATTCCAGTGATATTTCACTTCTATTTAAAAAATAGTCTGACAACGATTTCCGTTCGACATATATGTGTGGAACTGATTTTAATTTTCCGCATGGTTACGATGGAGATTTCATAAAACAGGCGTGTAACAAAAGTCATTATTGCAAGACTATGCTTATATTTTCATAAAGTACACGCTTTTTCTGCAAAGACAGAAGCGGACAATATATTTGTTAGCATTGGTCTTGAACTTTTTGGTTATTTCTTTTTTGACGTTTTGGTTATTTTTGGCAATAATTTGTATTCAATATTGTTTAAGTAAACTGTAGGTGTGCAATAAATACAGAACAGCATGCGCGTTCGAACTGTCATTTTTAAGTGCACGACATCGATTTCGGCAGAGGTATAATATTGAACAAGAAGCTGAAGGATTCGTCTTCAATATTATACCACCGTCAAAATCGATTAATAATAATTTAGTATGCCGCTCTCTATTTATTGCACGTCTGCAGTTTACTAAAACATATTAATCGATTTTGGCGGAGGGATAATAGTGAACTCGTAGCCTTCGTTCGGCTTCCTGTTCAATATTATTCCTCCGCCGAAATCGATCTCGTGCGGTACAAAATGACAGTTTGAACGCGTATGCTGTTCTGTATTTATTGCACGGCTATAGTTTACCAAAAAGTATTAAAAAGACAAATTATTGCCAAAAATAACCCAACCACCAAAAGAAATAGTTAAATAGTCCGCCCACGTGATCCGCATTGTTCGAGGATAATACAAACACAATTATTGTTCTCTTCGGTTTTTGCAGAACAAGTGTGTATTTTATGAAATCTGAAGCATAGGCGTGCAATAAAGACTGTACTATTTGAGGTTTCCTTGATTTCTCCAACGTGAGCAACTCTGCCGTCATGATTTTAATACCTGTTCCTTATATATGAATGACAGTACATATATGTATTATCTGTATATTCCCAGTTACTATATTTGTAATTAATTGTTTGTTATCTATATAGAACAAAAATAAAAGTGTCTACTTCACTGATTTTTCATTTCCTTCAACTTTTAGTGTCCGTCTCCATCGTGGTCGCAACTTCTCTTTATTTTGATATATTTGAGAACGTTAGCGATGTATTATTGAGTAAAAGCGGTTTGCTATCAGAGGTCGGGCATCTGCGTTTAAAGAGGGGGGGGGGGGAGGGTGGGATTGTTTGTTTTCTGAATTCAATATGATGTTTTAATAAATGTCTCTAATGAAACTCTGAATGTTTCATTGTCAAGTTCGAAGAAACACGGGATGATACCAGCGTTACATATCAGCGTTGGAATTCCCTTATGGAAGGCAGTCGTAGTTTGAAACATTTTGGCAGTATGCCAAAATTGTAGTTAGTCATTGCTTTCGGATATTAAGACATCGTTTTTATAGATACTGTTCCTTGCCAATTTTTCTTCATGTTATTGATCCCATTTCTCGCTTTCTTGTACTTCTCCCAAATGTTGGGGTTATTACTTTCCATACTGATTTACGTGGTCGATCACCAAGATGAATAGAACTTCTAATAGTTCTGTTAATTCATGGCGTGTCACACTTCTTGACAACAAACTTGGAATATGGTACACGAACGCAATTTCCCAAAACGTAAACACAAAGTTTGGTACCGCCATCGTTACATATTAGGTTCTCATTATGAATCCTGAAGTACCCAGATTATTTTTACCTTAATAACCACCTATATACACGTGCACAGCTGCAGGCGACTTAATCATGTTTCAACATCATTATTGGCAGTCTGTACAGGCAGCTAATAATGATGTAAAACAATGCCAAGTTAAGTACTTGATACTAAATGAAAATAAAAACACTCTGTGCAAAACAGCAGGTCATCTAAATCTTTTAAAAATAATTCTTGCGTGAGAAGCAAAACGAAAATCGTAAAATTCACGACATACCTCTTGCCAAATTGAACAATTACGTGGCTGACTTCGTTATAAACGGTCGGACGAGTATGAGTATGAACCGTCGTACTTACGAGAAATGGTCGGCAGCTTCCATCGACAACACTAGGGACATCACTACGGTATCCAAATAATGTACAAGGAAAATTTAGTAATTACGGTAACTCGAGGGACACAACGAACGATGCAGAGGGATTTGAAAGCTAACGAAGAAGGTGCAAACCCGCAGAAAGCTGACCCACCGAAGGGCGATGGCATTGGCCTACTCTATAGGAGAGATCAGCTCGGAAAAGCATCGGCATGGTTTTGGGTTCTGTGGTATATAGCGAAACACCTCACATAAAAACAGATTAGCGGATTTGTTTGCAGATCAGAACGACGTTTTAGAAGCTGTTAAATGGTCGTATATAACGTTACGTGATTGGAAGATGAACGGGAGGCTCTGGAAGTGGGGAAACAAGATGTACTGTGACCTGATGTGTGAGATAAAAAAGGAAAAATTTCACCCCATCTAGTTCTAGGGCAAGAACAACCTTTGATATATGAGGAAAGACCCTTAAAATGAGATGTAAGAAAAAATTAAAAATACACCATCTATGCTCCATAACGCAGTTATTATTCCGTAAAGAATTATTTTTTTAAAATAAATACATAAATAATCCTCTCCGTCACACAGAGATGAACACACTGTGATTTAGTGGTTGTATTGAAATTAAAAAGAAATGACGTTCGGTCTTTCTTCGAGAATTGTCCAACCTATCCACAACTTATGTCGTCCACAACGATATCCACCTGTGAAGACACGACAACGAGTGGAAGGATGGACAATTGTAAAACAATACTAATCTGAAAAATAAACTACCTTACTATGTGTATTAAGAGTATCATATGGTGACTTTCGACAGACTTCAGTAAAAGACATTTATATATCAAAATACCGTTGCTGAAATGTCTTGCACATATAGCTGGAGTTCAGTTGTTCAATCGGCGAATGACATTCACCACAGGTGCATATAGCATACCTTCAGAAAACACCGAATGCATCCAGTACCATAGAATGTCCTTAGAGCTTTTCTGGAAGGCACACAATTCTCTCTGTTTCGTATACAATTCAGCATCAAGTGAGTCGACAGTCAGGTGCCTTCTCGCAGGATCCATTTCCGTCTTGAATCATGCAAACAAACGTCTCCAAACGAAACGAGAGAGCAGGGCGATTTTGTAAACATCAGATTTAGTACTGACATTACAAAAGCTGTCATCGAATTTGGACAGGATTACAATTGGGATGAGTAGTTCATACTCCATGCTGTATTATCAGTTACACAGTTTGTTGGTGGCCTAATATGGCATACGTGGTGTCAGTTAATTTCATATTAGACGAGAGCGAAGCTCGAGTTCAATTTGGAATTAACTGACACCATATATACCATATTAGGCCACCAAAAAACTGTGTAATGAATATATCTTACCGACTGCAGCATCGATGCACCCATAAATTGTAACAAGGCAAATTCATACATTCCAAACAGTTTCATTTCGAAGGTAACATGGCGCACATCCACAGAATATGAAGCCTTTTAGGTTGCCTAACCTGCACTTCAGACCAAATATGGGCTTCCAACACTCAAACTTTCAACTTGAAGTGTTTATCGGCTGCCGCCATTTTGAATAATCAACGAAGAAAGGGGAGATTACCCATAGCTGTCAGCGTATATTGATGTTGACAGGCAGCATATGGTTTTATATGCAGTATGCATGTGACGTCTTTGAACCAATGAAATTCCGACACTTGTAGGAGGTAAGATATAATGTCTTAATGGGTGATTACGCGCCAATTTATCACCGTAGTCTGAAAATAATTTGATATTTTGTATCGTTCCTGAAGCTCTGTGTGCTGAATTCGCTGTAATGTGATAACATGTTGAATGTTTAGTGCGTCGGAAAACTGATGAGTGAATATAACATTACTTTTTACAAATTTGACGTATGTTTGAATAACGCACGTTGCTCTTTTTCAATTTTTATGAAATTCTAAGTTAAAGTAAAGACGTTTTGGAATATCATTAAAGTTTCTATTAAAAAATGAGGCCACGCTAAATTACCTCCAAGTGGGAGCAGTATGATTAAATGTAATACAACAATTGGTATGTATAGTCAACGTTATCCGATAAAAATAACCACGAGAAAGGTGCTGCGTGGTCTACACGTCTGTACGCCATGTAAGAACGCATCTGATTAGTCGACACGCATCTGGGTGACATTACATGACGCGAATGAAATGCATCGATACAAAATAATGTCAAGCAGGAATGTAAACAGACCACCAAAGGTGTTATTTTATATAAACCTTGCTTATTCACACACGCATCAAGCTTCATCGTGGTATAGACACAGAACACAACTCAGGTAAAGCACGGAGACAGGAATTAAAGACCCTTGTTGAAGTGCTTTCTGTTTTCCCTGTGAAATACAAGAAAATCTCGGTCGTTGATTCCAGTAACCGTAAACCATTCTTGATGTGTCTTGTCTTAATCCTACAACCATATAAGGTTGTAGAATTAAATCATTCGTGCTGCTTCGGTTCCATTAGGTATTTCTTTGTGTTGTCCACTCACGCACTGGAAGCATTTGCTTTACCATATTTTTACGCTGGAGCGAGTTTTTTAGGATCAAGTTGAATTTTTGTTCGATGCGAAATGAATTTTATGATGCCAAAATGAATGAGTTTCGTACTAAACGGAATCTGATTGTAAATGAGAACAAATTACCATGTCTCGCCCTATGAGCGCGACAAAGTGGCATCTGTAATGATTTAGCATTGCAGGTGTCGCCTTGTTGCACTCAACGAACGATAGTTTAATTTACATTTACCTGGCTCGTTTAAATATCTTTGTTGCAAAAAAACAACAAATGATAGAAATATTTGTATCAAAAAACTAAAACTAATACATAAATAACTGATAAAGTAAAAGACCGTTATTACAGTTTACAAAATTATTTCACGACGATTAATTTATCACAGTTTATTCACTCAAAATAACCTAGTAGCAGATACTTTAGTATCTTCCAGAAGGCTCAGACAAAAGTTAAGTATGATGAAAAAAGATTGAGTAGCAAAAAAATGTTCTGAGAATACGACTAAATGGATGAACTATATTACTTTAGTTGTTCCATGACAACGAGCTTTATTATATATGTTATATATTGATTAGGAGAATTCTGTCTCGCCTGTGCCGTTAGACAGAGATGTTATTGGAAGCGGCGCCAAAAAATAATAAATCACAAAGCCGTTTGAGACCTACCGAAAGTATATTTTTGGTGCCAAATGCTGAATTGTTGGTTCCAAACCATTTTTGTTGTTGTAATTGCAATTGGCACCATTGCCATCCTAATGTATCATGAACAGTGCGCTTTACGTGATATATAAACCATACTCACTGAAAGCGTTAAAAGTATTAGGATTCTCTTCCTATTGTCTGTTTCATACGCCCCCCCCCCCCCCCCAGGGGTAAATCAAAAGGGAATAATACAAACTCAAGAAAATATCTTTAAGTTTTAAGATTCCGATTACTTGTAATATATTTAACTTCATCGTTGTTACGTTTCTGTGGTTGTAGCTCACTCGAAAATTATATGAACGGATTTTTTAATTCTCTATGGGAATTTGTGTGTATTTTCGGAAGAGAGTCCATTTTGAAACAATGCAAAAGTGACGTAACTGGGACGGTCCATTTGAGAACAGGTAAAATTGAAATATTCACGGCTTGCCTTTGCAGAAGACGCGTTTTGAGGAAGTTGGAATATCAGTTAGTCGTGATTATGGCTCGAAATAAAACTCAAGTCTTGTTCAAAACTCGTTAGTGAATTAGCGAATAAATAAAATATACATGTACTGCAGTTGTGACGCAAATGATTCATTTAATACGTGCCGTACCAGTACCGTATGAAAACGGTACCAACTGGCGAAAACGGCACCAAATTTGCGTCTGGCGAAAACGGAACTCAACCAAAACTTGGCGAAAAAAGAACAACCACTATGTAGCATGAACAAATATTCAATTTTCCTCAGATCGTCGTTTTGATTTTGTCTCCCTTTTACAAGTTTTTTTTTCTTCTTTTCTCGCACATATACAATAGAATCGAATATGAACACAGTATATGCAAGATATTACACATTTGGCCACGAGTTATTCTCGTTAATATAATATATAACTACAACATTTACACATTCTTTTTATATAGAGTTGGCGCAAGCCTGATGAAAGTAGGCTACGTGTAGAGGGAGCAAACTGCCCCCGCCCAAGCATTGCCTAAAAGACCCCCCCCCCCCCCCCCCCCCCACACACACACACCAAGATCTTGTTTCTGCGCCAATAAAAAAAGAAGGGAGATGTATCGTGAATCCGGGTTGGATAGATTCCAGGGCCGAAGAGAGGGTTGGGGCCTGGATTGGGGAGGGGTGTTCTTGCTTTTAATGTTTATAAGTCACTGCTAAACAACAAGAAATCCATTTAAGAAAGTTGCGAGAGGAGATATATCCTCTCATTTTAAACTGCTCAGTTTTCAACAAATTTATTAGAGAACCTAAAATGCATCCGCAAGCTTAGGCCAAATGCTCAGTTTCAAAGCAAAACACAGAAAAAGGCAGAATGAAATGAAATACTGATGCCGTTTTACCCATGCTGCCGTTTTTGCTAGCGTAATTGGCGCGGTTCTCGCCACCAGCAGTTGGTGCGGTTTTTGCTCACTTGGTGCTGTTCACTCCAGGTGCTGTTTTCGCTATAACCCGACACAACAAAGTATCAAATTTACTTTTAAGAAAGTATATAACTAATAGCAGGAGAGAATTGATATCTTCGAATCAAATCCTAACGAATGTATAATTACTAGGAAGTTTATTGAAAAATTATAGGTTGGTGGACGGGGGTGGGGGGGGGTGGGTGGGGGCTAATACGTCACTACGTGGTCACGCTCTCACTCCCCCTCCCTCAGCAAGCATCTGATAATCTTCTGAGGGAGAAATCAATCGGCAAAGTTGATCAGAGAATTTATATAATATTAATCATATTTCGAATTATCTGATTATGCCCAACATTGGCGTAAACCAACGGGCCAAATTTTTATAGGAGGAGGGGGTGGATTTTGCCCGGAAAATGATGCCACGGGCATCAGCTCAGCTAGGTGGGGTGTGTTTTTGAGAGTCTGTCCTCTCCTATACTGGTGGGGTCTAGGGGCACCCTCCCCGAAAAATAATTTTACAATCTGATGCTCCGAGAGTGATTCTAGAACAATAGGCTACCTTTCAGACCTTGTAATTGAAAGAAAGTCGATCCATTTTGTAAAGGTGCCTGGTCGAATTTGTAAGAACAATCGCGCCTGCATGGAATGTGGAATGAACAAAGTGCTTGAAGACACCCCATACCACATTTTACCAGTCTCCTTGATAAGCATACTAACCATCTCCTAGGTATCGCTCACTAAACACATGTCCTTCATTCTCCCTTCCCACCCCCAAATTATACGCCCAATGAATTATATTACTATTGAGAGAGCGGTGGAACAATGGTTACGGCATTGAACTTCAAACTTGAGAGGTCCACGGTTCGTTCCCCGCCAAAGGTAACTGAGTTTTGTCCATGGGCGGTGCATTTAATCCCGATTGCCCACGTGGGGCTCGGTGACTCTGTACTTATAAAGGCATACTCCACGTCAATGGTGCACTCGTTGTCAATGAATGCCTGTGTTGAGTTAGTTGGATCAGGTGTCTGGAGGTTGATCACCATTGCGGTTCACTCCGGGTTCTATTGCTTCTTGCACCCGTAAAACTGTCCGAAACGAAGTGACCCTGGATGTCGAAGGTGTAGTTAACCCTTTACCTAACATGAAAAGCAGACGACACTTGCAAACAAAATTCTTGAATAACTATTTTTTTTCATTTTTTGTCTCAAAAACATAGGTTATGACCCCTCGTTGGAACGAGCTCGACGAGCTCGTTCCAACGAGGGGTCATAACCTATGTTTTTGAGACAAAAAATGAAAATATTTTGAAAATTAATTGGCGATTTTTGAGAATAGCGCTGGCCGGTTTTGGCCGTTACGTTGGGTAAAGGGTTAAACTTCAATATATAAATAATGAATCTTATTCTGTTAGACTGGGATTGTGGATATTCTAATAGAAAGTGTTCTGGGCACGTCAATACGCCCAAGTTACACATTTGGTGCTCCTTTTCACTGTCTTTCCCAATTTTCCCCTAAACTCCAGCGACTGCGGCCTCAGCTTGAACAACAGTGACCCTCTCCCCCGTAGGTGCCTCAAGGTACTCTTCAAAGCCCAGTTTCTCTTTTATCACGCAATGCCACCCAAACAACCTCTTTCATTCCCCACCCCTACCCCCGCCAATTAATGTTACCATTTTTGACTCTTTGACGATTTGTCTCTTTTTTTTTGCACTGGTTTGGCGAGAGATTTTCTAAATTGTCAAGATAACAGCGTTCACTAAGTTTCTCCCGTCCTTGATCATCATCCACCCAAGCTCGCCGCTTATTGCCTCCAGTGTTGTGGAATTATCATTCGTTCTCGTGTTTTCCATGTTCGATTAAGGCTTTTGGTTTAGAGGAATAACTTCAGTGCCATACGTTATATCTGGTGCACCTCCATTTCCCAGATTGTTTTACCCACGAAAACCTTACTAAAGCGGTTTCTTCCTATAAGTCTCATTTGATTATGGATTTGTTTCCTCTTCAGAGTTAGTTTACTCCTGCTGATTCGGAAGATAGATGCCTCTCCCCGTAATGTTTTTATACCACTCAAAGTTTGCTAAGCACCAAATATTTGACACATCATTGTGATATTTGCTTGTGGTATATTTGCGATATTTTTGGCGGATATGATCGAGGAATGTATTGAGATAGTCCCCAGTGTTTACATTAGCTTTCTGGACAGGCAGACTTTTCGTGACAGTCATGGAAAGCATGTACCCCTTGATTTTAGTGATGTTTTCGTGTACAGTCTACATGTACGTGACATGTGTAGGGTATTCAGTCTTCATTTCAACACAAACCCTTGTGATTTAATGATTGAATATGGTAAATGCAAATGTAAGAAGACATTTGTCTGAAGCAGAACATGTGGCGGGCTGTAGGGATGGTGGAGCAAAGGAATACCCATCGTCAAGTTGGCGAAGCCCCCGGTGTGCACCATACGGTGATCACCAGAGCCTGGGCAGGATTTCAGCAGTATGGCACACCAGTAAAACGGCATGTGGTGGCAGAGACAGGGCCACATCTGCAGCTGAAGACCGTTTTTTAATCATTCAGGCCCGTAGGAACCGCGTGCCACAGCAACCCAGCTTCGCAGTGACCTTCAGAATGCATCAGAGGTAAATGTTTCGACGCAGACTATCCGGGCAAGGTTGCACGGAGGTGGTCTCGGATCGAGAAGACCATGTATACGCACTACGCTGTCCCAGAACCACCACCATAAAGAGATAAACACGAGCTAAAGGGGGGGGGGGCCCCCCCCCCCCTCTGTATCCGCCATTGCTGCAAACGCTAAAATGTATGCAGTCTGTTAATAAATCGGCTAACTGAAGTAGATCGTAATCCTACAGACACACGAGTATCAAATCCACCCCCAGATAAGATAATCCACAGACAGTATAATTGCTGTAAACGTTTGGTAAAGCATACAGGTGAGGTCTATTTATCAGCTTTGGTCCTTACGACCAAAGCTGATAAATAGACCTCACCTCACCTGTATGCTTTACCGACGTTTTTTAACGGCTCTCAAAGTGTGAAATCTTTCAAATACATCTCCTGAAAAATCTCAAAATATCCACTCAGATGCATGGAAATGGGGGTTTTGGGACCCTGGAATTTAAAATTTTCATACCGACGACCATCCATCGCCCGATCCAACCCCCACTTTGAAAATCGTTCCGCCGCCCCTGGTTTTATACGTAGCCTTGCAACTTAACAGTTTCAGACTAAAAGTACTATCTTGTTGATTCCAAGTACGTTTGTATTTTTTTTTAAAAATCGGTGATATTGAAGCTTTCTATTTCTGTTCATTTTGAACTAAAAAATACTTTTATGACCCCTAAAGCATTTCCAAAAATCGTAATGTATATGTCCACCAAGTTTCGAAAATGGATCACGCTTATATCTTAACCAAGGTGTCACCTATGGCCCCGAGACCAACACAAAATAATTCAAAACTCGCTGAAGATTGAAATTACGGTGAAGATCACAGGGGTCAGACAAGGATCTCTGAGTGCATTTTTCGGAATTGCTATTTTGCTATTTCTAATACCAAAAAAAAAATGGGACGGAGCCAAACATTTTGTAAGTGGGTCATGCTTATAGCCCAAGCATAGTATGACGGGAAAAGCTGGGTCTAACACCAAATGATTTGAAGCCCACTGTATGTTGAAATATATGGATCAAGGTAACTGAGGGTCACCCAGTGAACATTGAGTGCATTTTCCCAAAATGTTTGGAATCGCATACATACCCCCAATACACTCCACAGCTTTCAAAGTACAATAATGCAGGTGGGGTTCAAGACTTGTGAAAATTGGTCATGCTTATATCTGAAACATACTATGGCTTATGGACATGGGACCAACACCACATAAGTCCAAAATAAGTTCAAAATATCAGTCAAGGTTACTTGGGTCATTTTCCGAAATTTTTGAAAAATCATTTTATGATGCCCTAAAGCATGCTCGAAATTCATACATGCATTTCTACACCCAAAGAAGTGCGCGTAGCTGAAAAAGATTGAAAGTTGGTCACTCTTATATCTCAAGCATGTGTTGACCTATGGTGAGTGCAATTTCGAAAATTACTGGAAAACACATTTTGTTGCCCTCTAATACTTTCCTGAACTTTATTTCTACACTCAAAAAAAAAAAAATAAAATAAAAAAAAAATAAAAAAATCGAAAGTGGATCTCGCTCATATCCCAAGAATTGAATAACCCGTGGACCTGTGACCAACATCCAATGAGTAGAATCTCGTCAGAGATTTAAAGCATGAGTCAAGGTAATTTGGGTCACTGGATGCATTTTTCAGAGTTTCTGAAAATCGCATTTTATGAATGCATTCCTGAACTTGATAATGTATTTCTGCACTACATAAAAGTGCACATTACCCGAAATTTCGAAAGCAGGAAACGCTTGTATCCCAAGCAATGTATGACTGCTGGATCCGCGACCAACACCAGTTGAGTCAAAACACAGCGGAGGTTCTAAATATACGTGCGAAGACCACAGGGGTTACCGGGGGCAATTGAGTGCATTTTTCAGAATTGACGAAAATCGCATTTAATGGCCCACCCTCGTGCATTTTCGAAGTTCATACAAGAATATATACACACAAAATGTAACGATTATTTTGAAAATGGATCACGCTTATAACTCAAGCTTGATATGGCATGAAGATCTGGGACCAACAACAAATGAGTCGAAACATATTGGAACTTCAAAGCATGAATCAATATTGCTGTGATCACCTTGAAGTTACTGCCTGCATTTTTCTGAAATTCAGAAATCATATCAGTGCTCAGAGCACTGAACGAAAACAACCATTTTGAAGACGGATCATGCTTATACACTCTAAAATCAGTCGAGTTAAAAATCAACCTAAATCGACATGGTTGTGTGAATATGAACCCAACTGAGTTCACATTCATCCAAACAAGTAGATTTTGGGTTGATTTCAATCCAACTAATTTTAACGTGCGCATTGTACCTCAAGTATTGTATGGTATTATCAACTTCGAGCAGTGGCGGCGCTACGGGGGGGGGGGGGGGGGGGCACGGGGGGGGGGGGGGGGGGCATTCCCCCCCCCCCAAAACGAAGGCTTTGCTCCCCCCCCCCCCAGTTTCCCCCGTCCAACCATCTCGCATGCATTTCCATCCACCCTCACACGCAAACACATTCAGTCACTCTCTCTCACACACACACACACACCCCTCTCTTTTTTTATTCCCAATAATTTCCCATACACACTTAGCCCAAAGCCTCAGGCTAGCTGATGAACACATCCAGGCAGTAGAGATTTAAAGACTCGGATGCAGATACTTATAAGTTATAATTAAGTTATGAGCCAACAAAGGCATGTCTATCCATATACCTTGTCTAAAAAAATTCATGGATTTCGTATTATGACAGACGGGCATTATGAGTCTCTCTCTCTCTCTCTCTCTCTCTATCTCTCTCTCTCTCTCTCACGCACAGACCCACCAGACGCGGATCCAGGATTTTTTGAAAGGAGGACCGCTAATTACCATTACATTTAGTCGAAACTTTGACCCAAAGTCCGTAATATAATTTTTTGGTTTGGTACGTCCACAGGACGTACCAAACCAAAAAAGTATATTACGGACTTTGGGTCCAAGTTTGGACTACCTCATAACAAAGTAATGATATGACCCTTTACGTATTTGCCCCCCTTCATGGGAGTCTGCCCACCTAGTTGCCCCCCCACACAAAAAAATTTCTGGCGCCGCCACTGACTTCGAGCCATTTCGAATCGAACTGAAACTCATTTGAGGTTCAAAATATGAGTCAAGATCTTTCCGTTCACCCTGTGATCAGTGATTACATATTTCGGTGATACTGGTAACCACATTCTACACCCTTTATGTATTCCGAGATATATATAAATTTAAATGCTTAAAAAGTGACCAGGGTCCAACATTTTGAAAAGATGCCAAGTAAAAACTTCGAAAGCAGGACCAACGTAAAATACAGATATGGTATGACATGGTGACTTGTTTCCAATATATTCTTTGAAATAAGCCTTTCATCAATAAGTGCATTATTTCAGTTTGTTTTCTTGTTTTGCAAAACCATTTCTGTATTTTGTATCAGACCTCAAATACAGTGTACAGTAATGTATTTCTGATTTCCTCAACATTAATTTATGATTCCTATTTAGAAATATGTGAATTCCGTGCATACTGATATTTTAAAACTTATTGGCATGCGGGTTGTGTACAAATTGCCATTACCTTGTGCATGATTAATTTTCGGTTACTTGGGTTTTGAGGCTGGGATACCTACCTTGTCTCTTGTCTCTCCACTCGCGGGGGGGGGGGGGGGGGGTGGGGGGTCTCTTTAGTGTTTTCCCAATTATACATTTTCATATTTTGGGCTTACCAATAATTTTGTCCAGGTCAATCCAAGTCTCGCGGTTGCCAGGCAGACTGATCTGTTTCATTCATACTCGGTTAGCCGACCATTATTTTGCCTAGCACTGTTTCTTTGTTAGACTATTTGGCCTAATTTAGTAGGCTATTGATGCGGAGCAATTTGGTGCATTCCGGGCCAAATTTGGTATAATATTATAGTTCAATTTGGTGCACGGTTTGGGCTCCTTTGGTAGGTTCTCATGGTGCAATTAGGTGCACAGCTTAGCCTACTTCGGTAGGTGATTATGTATGGGGTAATTGGGTACTCCCACGGCCTAATTTGGTAGGCTTATTTGCAGTCTTATAACTCTTTGCTATTCATAGAACATTTTGTTGTCCATCCTTTGTTTTGTTTTTCTGCATGCCACGTAAACGTAAACAGGTTCGACTACAGGATCATGGATGGTTTATCCGATGCATTTAGCCCACGTACCAGACGTCGTCAGTCTATTCTACCAGAAGTGTCAGTGCAACGGGATGCCTGTTCTGTGGACGTATCGACACCAGCCGTCACCCAGTCTTCCAGTTCACCTCATAAACGACGGCGGTCCCGCAGTACGCAACCACAAAACTCTGTTCTTACAAGCAACCTTCAGCAAACTGCTACCGCTGTTTCAAGTGCCACAAACTGTTCAGCACCCAATGCTCAATTACTTTCTGATATACCACTGCAGAACATTACTGATGCCAGAAGCCATCAGCAGCCTACTACAGATTTTTCACCTGCCAGACGCAATTAAGCACAACCCAATAATTTACCTTCTGGCAGCAGAAGTGTGCCTATTCATGACATCCACACTACATATCCGCTTCATTCTTGTGTACAGACTCAACATTTTGTTTCCTTTTGTCAGTGCCAGCGTTCCGCATTACACACCAATGACTCACACAGGACACACACCAATGACTCAAGCAGGATTGTTTTATTCCCAGGGACAAACTACATCCACTTCCTGGATAACACCTCCAACCTGCTTTTCCACAACTTCGACGGCGTTGTTTTCTAGCCACAGTGTATTGACTATGTCTTCTGGATATGCTTCTTCCGTGTCAGATTGTTTGGTTCATCCACAGTGTGTGACATCAACTCCAAGACAGTCTCATACGCTCTTGAACACTGACCCTCATGTGTTTCCACAGACGCCTGTAGACTGCCTGCTTCAATCCAGTACGGCAAATATGACTGCGCCTGTTCCGAGAGACTTGTTTAAACAACAAGTCATGCATCAAAACTTAACTCAGGTTTTTTCCTCTACAATTCAGGACTTTCTTTTCAGGTAACCGGCATAGGCCTTCATCAGTGTTACACCCTCAACCATCTATGTTAGTGCCCCCACCTTTAAATCCTTTTCAGTATGACTCAAGCCATGCTATCGATCTGAGCAGTGCTCCGAAGCAGACCGGTGCTGCGTTATTTGTCTCTACCTGTTCCTCTTTGAGCGCTCTGATCACTAAAAAATAAAAAAAAAACAAATCTGGTGCAATGAATTCATAAATTTGGCCGCTCTTTTGCCTGGTCACAACGCTCAAACAGGCTATTCCATGAGTTTGCGTGATGCCGACGGGCCAACACCATCATTGCTTTGGTTGCCAAGACTTCCACGTGCTCTGATATCCATCAATCACTGGATCACGGCATTTGAAGTTTGTATGGCAATCTACACAGAAAAATTCCTAGATCAGATTCAAGCTTTGCTAACTTACCAAACTAAGATTAGGAAAATGGCATCTGAGGGGTATGACAGGGCAGGTTACGATCAGAAGTTTAGGGCCCTACGACAAGGTGATCCAACCATAGGTTGGGATCAAATGCACTGGGAGTTGTATATGAATGCCTCACCCATTCACAAATCCGTCCCCTTTGGTCGCCAGCAATCACAATTTGGCTCCAGATGCTTTAAGTCTGGCCAGTATGTTTCAGTGGGGTCTTGTTGGAAATTCCATCAAGGCCAATTCTGTTCAGGGACATGCGGCTATTCCTACGCTTGCGCAAAGTGTTCCCAGCAGCACGCAATGCAGCGCTGTCACTCTACTTGCAAGGGTAAACAGCCCTTTCGAAGCTCCCCAGCCTTCCGCAACACCGGAAAGCAACAGCCCTCTGTCACGGCCTCTCATAACCCCTCAGCTGCCAACGCCAATAAAAATTAGTTTGCTACGACAGTTGTTACAGGGGTATGATCAGGCATTGAAACAGTTTTTATTACAGGGTTTTTCTAGGGGTTTTCCTCTTGGTGATCAGGGTCCCCTGGGGGGGGGGGGGAGGGGGCGAGATGCTCCAAACTTAAAGTCAGCCACGCAACAGCCAGACACTGCTGCCAAGCTGACTAAAGAGCTAAGTGCGGGACGCATTGCAGGCCCTTTTCAGAAGCGTACCCTGGAGGACTTTATTATTTCACCCATTGGAGTGGTTCCCAAGAAAATACCAGGGGAATTCAGGTTGAATCAGCACCTTTCCTATTCACTGGGATCATCTGTTAATGACCACATCACCGGTGAATTTAAATTTGTTAATTACGCGTCCATTCAAGATGACATAGCCATTATCATCCACCTGGACAAGGGTAGTTTTTTGGCAAAAACATACATCAAGTCTGCATATCAGCTACTTCCTATCAGCCCCACCGATTATCACCTGCTAGGATTTAAACGGGACGGTGGGTTTTATTACGATAATGTCTTCCCATGTGGTCATCATCCAGCTGAAATATTTTCGAAGAATTTAGCTCTTCTCTCCAGGGGATCGCCTCTAAAAAATTCAGATTCACCACATTCTCCACGTTCTGGATGATTTTTTCTTTGTATCCCACTCTGACAAAGTATGCCAAAGTTACTTAAATTCTTTCATTGCACTGTGCGATCAACTGGCCGAACCTATCGCGCACAAGAGGACTTGCCAACCCGTCACCGCATTGTTCTAGGGATTGAGTTAGGCACAACTGAGATGTGTGCCCGTTTACCAGATGACAAACTCACTCAATGTCGTGACACCTTTGCACGGGCACCAAGACAACACTGCGTGCACTGCTGTCAGCTATGGGGTTACCGAATTTTGCGTGTGCTGTCATTGTGCCCGGGCAGGAATTCCCTAGGCATATGATCAATTTAACACCGGGTGTCAAGAGTCCCCACCATCGCATTCGCATCACTTGTGCAGTGACAGGTGACATTGCACTGTGGCTTGGATTCTTACATTCCTACAATGGTAAAACATTTTTCTTGGGAGTCCATTGGTTGACCAGTGACAAGTTCACCTACATACGGATGCATCTTCCGCCATAGGTTTTTCGGCAATCTTCCAGAATCGCTGGCTGTATGGTACATGGACAGAGCAGGTCCGTTTGAACAGAAAAGCTATTCTGGAATTTTATCCTATTGTCTTAGCCATTCACACTTGGAGAAATTTGATCCGAAACAAATGTGTCATTTTTTATACCGACAATAGGCTGCTGTCTCTATTATTAACTCTCAGACCACCAAGGATCTGAAACTACTCCATTTACTCCGTCGCTTGGGTCTTGCTTGTCTTTGCCACAACATTTTATTTCGAGCTGAACATGTTCCCGGTGGAGAGGTTCAGAAGGGTAGAACCTTGCGCCGAATCACAACCGACAACAATAGATCCAGCAGCATCACTGAAGAATTGATTACAACAATGAACACACTGATCGACAATTGTTTAGCACCTAGTACCCGCGCTTGTGATAAACTTTTCTCGTTTTGAACACATTTTTCAATTTCTTTCTCATGGACCGTTCCGAGTGGCATACTATGTCTGTTCACCGCGCACCTTTTTCGGGAAGGTTATAGCCCCAGATCAATTATATCTGTAATATCAGCAATTGGGTTCTATCACAAAATATACAACCTACCAGACCCAACTCAAGAATTCCTGATACGAAAAGTTATAGCAGGGGCTCAGCGTTTAGTGCCATCTGCTGACATGCGTCTGCCAATAACTAAGCCTCTCATCAGTTCTCTAGTGAGAGCGACCTATCATTGCTCAAAGACGCATTTCAACAGTCGGTTGTTTTCTGCAATGCATTTTTGTGACAACTTTCCATGCTTTTGCGCGTATAGGGGGGGGGGGGGGGGGGCTCTGTCCAGCTGCATCCCTCAAGGCGCATACAGTGGTACAACTCAGTGACTATCACCCTACACCACTGGGCTTCAATCTCATTTTTCGGGTTTTCAAACACAACCTGTCCTTTCGGCCACATATCACCTCTATTCAGCGTTCTTCTGATACATCTACCTGTCCGGTGCGGTGAAGATTCTCCTGTTATATCCGCACCCAGGCGATACCTTGACATCTGCAAGTGGGGGGGGGGGGGGGGGGGGGCTTTCATCCAAGGGTTTTTTATTTAGCCAGTTGAATAACCTGTCGCTGCATGATTTCAGCAGATCGCCGGATAACATGCTGGTCCCGCGCTTGGGCCGGGTCCGTAATCTTTGACCTTAACATCGGTGACCCTATATTTCAGACAGATTAGCAGCCTGGTGGGCTTATGCCGGTTGCTTTTGTCCATTCATATTTTACCTCAGTGTCAGACTTAAACAATATTTTGACTGGGCTCGCGCTTGGGCAGAGTCATGAGAACCTACCCAATGCACTTTACAGGGCCTATGAACTGTGCCAGGGGTGAGCTGCGGTCACCCACCCCAGATGTGCATCGGTTATGTATTGCAACCAACTGTTTTAGCGGACGCTAGAGTTTACTTTGTCCTCAGCTCAGGGGTCGTCTTTATGCGTGTCTATTGTATGTTTTTTAGGTGTTTATATTTCCGAGTGGGATTCCACTACTCTTTTTTTCTTCATCTTCTGAATTTCGCACACGACTTAACTCTTCCTTCTACGACAAATACCTGGGTCTACAATTCTCTCTCCCCTCTGATGGGCCTGATGAAAATGGTCCTCGGACAGGATAAAAGGTATGTCGTCCTTGTCCCGGTCTCATTGGTGGCGTATATTTCGCCCATCATCGAGTTTTAGGCATTTTTGTCTATTGATGTATACATTTTTTCTGTTGGCTTTGCTGCTTGTACATAGTTTGCAAAAAGTTCCATGAGTAAGATTGTAATAAAGCAGCTTAGTCCATTATCGTCACATCGGCTTCTAGTTTTACTTACTGTTGAGTCAGCTTCCTTTATTGCCTCCAATATCCTCATCCAGTTCAGTTGATGGTGAATTCACAGCCTTTCAATCTTATATTATTGCCTACAGTTCAATAGTCCATATTAGCAGCAGAAATTGACAGGCGGGCTGTGAACAAACTGGCTGCATTTATTCTGCAACATTTATTTTAGATTTGCCACTGTATTCAACATTAATTAACTTGTATTCATCTCTACTGATTGTAGCATTCACACCTTTCCTGGGGTAGGCTTCTCTTATTAATTTCTTTGACCCGTGGTGGCCAATTGTAATCCCCATATATTGGACTTTTAACTGAGCTGCCCAGCACGGATTAGCGGATGAATGCGTTATTTTTTCAAATGCGGGGATATATTGGTCGTCTTCGTCCGTCCGTCCGTCCGTCCGTCCGTACGTCCGGGGATGCTTTCCAGCGAAAAACTCCTAGGGGTTTCAATTCAAAACATTGAAAGTGTGTTCATGTTCATTCATAGGGTCTGTAGATGTGCATAAAGGTTTTGGATTTTTGATTCGGCCCTCGGGGGCGTAAGGGGTACCACTTTTGTCGTTAGAGGAATGGTTTCCGGCGAAAAACACCTAAGGGTTTCAATTCGAAACATTGAAAGTGTGTTCATGTTCATTCATAGGGTCTGTAGATGTGCATAAAGGTTTTGGATTTTTTATTCGGCCCTCGGGGGCGTAAGGGGCACCACTTTTGTCGTTAGAGGAATGGTTTCCGGCGAAAAACTCCTAGGGGTTTCAATTCAAAACATTGAAAGTGTGTTCATGTTCATTCATAGGGTCTGTAGAAGTGCATAAAGGTTTGGGATTTTTGATTCGGCCCTTGGGGGCGTAAGGGGCACCACTTTTGTCGTTAGAGGAACGGTTTCCGGCGAAAAACTCCTAGGGGTTTCAATTCGAAACATTGAAAGTGTGTTCATGTTCATTTATAGGGTCTGTAGATGTGCATAAAGGTTTTGGATTTTTTATTCGGCCCTCGGGGGCGTAAGGGGCACCACTTTTGTCGTTAGAGGAATAGTTTCCGGCGAAAAAACTCCTAGAGGTTTCAATTCGAAACATTGAAAGTGTGTTCATGTTCATTCATAGGGCCTGTAGATGTGCATAAAGGTTTTGGATTTTTGAATCGGCCCTTGGGGGCGTAAGGGGCAGCACTTTTGTCGTTAGAGGAATGGTTTCCGGCGAAAAACTCCTAGGGGTTTCAATTCGAAACATTGAAAGTGTGTTCATTTTCATTCATAGGGTCTGTAGATGTACATAAAGGTTTTGGATTTTTGATTCGGCCCTCGGGGGCGTAAGGGGCACCACTTTTGTCGTTAGAGGAATGGTTTCCGGCGAAAAACTCATAGGGGTTTCCATTCGAAACATTGAAAGTGTGTTCATGTTCATTCATAGGGTCTGTAGATGTGCATAAAGGTTTTGAATTTTTGATTCGGCCCTCGGGGGCGTAAGGGGCACCACTTTTGTCGTTAGAGGAATGGTTTCCGGCGAAAAACTCCTAGCAGATTCAATTCGAAACATTGAAAGTGTGTTCATGTTCATTCATAGGGTTGTAGATGTGCATAAAGGCTTTGGATTTTTAATTCGGCCCTCGGGGGCGTAAGGGGTACCACTTTTGTCGTTAGAGGAATGGTTTCCGGCGAAAAACTCCTAGGGTTTTCTATTCGAAACATTGAAAGTGTGTTCATGTTCATACATAGGGTCTGTAGATGTGCATAAAGGTTTTGGATTTTTGATTCGGCCCTCGGGGGCATAATGGGCACCACTTTTGTCGTTAGAGCAATGGTTTCTGGAGAAAAACTCTTAGGGGTTTCAATTCGAAACATTGAAAGTGTGTTCATGTTCATTCATAGGGTCTGTAGATGTGCAAAAAGGTTTTGGATTTTTTATTCGGCCCTCGGGGGCATAAGGGGCACCACTTATGTCGTTAGAGGAATGGTTTCCGGCGAAAAACTCCTAGGGTTTTCTATTCGAAACATTGAAAGTGTGTTCGTGTTCATTCATAGGGTCTGTAGATGTGCATAAAGGTTTTGGATTTTTGATTCGGCCCTCGGGGGCATAATGGGCACTACTTTTGTCGTTAGAGGAATGGTTTCTGGAGAAAAACTCCTAGGGTTTTCTATTCGAAACATTGAAAGTGTGTTCATGTTCATACATAGGGTCTGTAGATGTGCATAAAGGTTTTGGATTTTTGATTCGGCCCTCGGGGGCATAATGGGCACCACTTTTGTCGTTAGAGCAATGGTTTCTGGAGAAAAACTCTTAGGGGTTTCAATTCGAAACATTGAAAGTGTGTTCATGTTCATTCATAGGGTCTGTAGATGTGCAAAAAGGTTTTGGATTTTTTATTCGGCCTTCGGGGGCATAAGGGGCACCACTTATGTCGTTAGAGGAATGGTTTCCGGCGAAAAACTCCTAGGGTTTTCTATTCGAAACATTGAAAGTGTGTTCATGTTCATTCATAGTGTCTGTAGATGTGCATAAATGTTTTGGATTTTTTATTCGGCCCTCGGGGGCATAAGGGGCACCACTTATGTCGTTAGAGGAATGGTTTCCGGCGAAAAACTCCTAGGGATTTCAATTCGAAACATTGAAAGTGTGTTCATGTTCATTCATAGGGTCTGTAGATGTGCATAAAGGTTTTGGATTTTTGATTCGGCCCTCGGGCACCACTTTTGTCATTAGAGGAATGGTTTCCGGCGAAAAACTCCTAGGGGTTTCAATTCGAAACATCGAAAGTGTATTCATGTTCATTCATAGGGTTGTAGATGTGCATAAAGGTTTTGAATTTTTGATTCGGCCCTCGGGGGCGTAAGGGGCACCACTTTTGTCGTTAGAGGAATGGTTTCCGGCGAAAAACTCCTAGGAGTTTCAATTCGAAACATTGAAAGTGTGTTCATGTTCATTCATAGGGTTGTAGATGTGCATAAAGGCTTTGGATTTTTAATTCGGCCCTCGGGGGCGTAAGGGGTACCACTTTTGTCGTTAGAGGAATGGTTTCCGGCGAAAAACTCCTAGGGTTTTCTATTCGAAACATTGAAAGTGTGTTCATGTTCATACATAGGGTCTGTAGATGTGCATAAAGGTTTTGGATTTTTGATTCGGCCCTCGGGGGCATAATGGGCACCACTTTTGTCGTTAGAGCAATGGTTTCTGGAGAAAAACTCTTAGGGGTTTCAATTCGAAACATTGAAAGTGTGTTCATGTTCATTCATAGGGTCTGTAGATGTGCAAACAGGTTTTGGATTTTTTATTCGGCCCTCGGGGGCATAAGGGGCACCACTTATGTCGTTAGAGGAATGGTTTCCGGCGAAAAACTCCTAGGGGTTTCAATTCGAAACATTGAAAGTGTGTTCATGTTCATTCATAGGGTCTGTAGATGTGCATAAAGGTTTTGGATTTTTGATTCGGCCCTCGGGCACCACTTTTGTCATTAGAGGAATGGTTTCCGGCGAAAAACTCCTAGGGGTTTCAATTCGAAACATCGAAAGTGTATTCATGTTCATTCATAGGGTCTGTAGATGTGCATAAAAGTTTTGGATTTTTGATTCGGCCCCAGGGAGCGCAAGGGGCACCATTTTTGTCGTTAGAGCAATGGTTTCCGGCGAAAAACTGCTAGGAGTTTCAATTCGAAACACTGAAAGTGTGGTCGTGTTCATTAGTAGGGACTGTAGATGTGCATAAAGGTTTTGTATTTTTGATTCGGCCCCGAGGGGCGCAAGGGGCACCATTTCTGGCGTTAGAGGAATGGTTTCCGGAGAAAAACTCCTAGGGGTTTCAATTCGAAACACTAAAAGTGTGTTCATGTTAATCAATAGGGTTTGTAGATGTGCATAAAAGTTTTGGATTTTTGATTCGGCCCTCGGGGGCATAAGGGGCACTACTTTTGTCGTTAGTGGAATGGTTTCCGGCGAAAAACTCTTAGAGGTTTCAATTCGAAACATTGAAAATGTGTTCATGTTCATTCATAGGGTCTGTAGATGTGCATAAAGGTGTTGGATTTTTGATTCGGCCCCGAGGGGCGCAAGGGGACCCATTTTTGTCGTTAGAGGAATGGTTTCCGGCGAAAAACTGCTAGGAGTTTCAATTCGAAACACTGAAAGTGTCTTCATGTTCATTAGTAGGGTCTGTAGATGTGCATAAAGGTTTTGGATTTTTGATTCGGCCCCGAGGGGCGCAAAGGGCACCATCTTTGTCGTTAGAGGAATGGTTTCCGGAGAAAAACTCCTAGGGGTTTCAATTCGAAACACTAAAAGTGTGTTCATGTTAATCAATAGGGTTTGTAGATGTGCATAAAGGTTTTGGATTTTTGATTCGGCCCTCGGGGGCGCAAGGGGCACCATTTTTATCCTTAGAGGAATGGTTTCCAGAGAAAAAACTCCTAGGGGTTTCAATTCGAAACATTGAAAGTATGTTCATGTTCATTCATAGGGTCTGTAGATGTGCATAAAGGCTTTGGATTTTTTGATTCGGCCCCGAGGGGCACAAGGGGCTCCATTTTTTGTCGTTAGAGGAATGGTTTCCAGAGAAAAACTCCCTGGGGTTCCAATTCGAAACACTAAACGTGTGTTCATGTTAATCAATAGGGTCTGTAGATGTGCATAAAGTTTTCGGATTTTTGATTCAGCCCCGTGGGGTGCAAGGGGCACCACTTTTGTCGTTAGAGGAATGGTTTCCGGCGAAAAACTCCTAGTGGTTTCAATTCGAAACATTGAAAGTGTGTTCATGTTTATTCATAGGCTCTTTAGATGTGCATAAAGGCTTTGGATTTTTGACTCGGCCCCGAGCGGCACAAGGGGCACCATTTTTGTCGTTAGAGGAATGGTTTCCAGAGAAAAACTCCTAGTGGTTTCAATTCGAAACACTAAAAGTGTGTTCATGTTAATCAATAGGGTCTGTAGATGTGCATAAAGGTTTTGGATTTTTGATTTGCCCCGAGGGGTGCAAGGGGCACCATTTTTGTCGTTAGAGGAATGGTTTCCAGAGAAAAACTCCTAGGGGTTTCAACTCGAAACACTAAAAGTGTGTTCATGTTAATCAATAGCGTCTGTAGATGTGCATAAAGGTTTTGGATTTTTGATTCGGTCCCGACAATAATCACAAATGCGAATGCGTGGATATACTATAGTGTGCTTTTCACACAAATTACACCCCTCTAGTTTACATTATTGAGCAAACAGGTTTCTGCAACAAGTCAATTATCTGACCAATGATAAGTGTGACCTCTTTTGTTTGGCGGATTCTGAGAAGATGGTTGACACCACCACAGCCAAGATCTTATCACTTCGTTTTGGCAGTGTTAAGAACAAGAAGGAATTCATTCTACCCACAACCATCCCCATCTCTTCCTGCGTATATTATTTCCCCCACCACCTGTGCCAGTGGTGGCAGATAGGCGAATAGTTCACTCATCATCCGTTCCTTTTATATTCGTTTATTGATATATATCTTTTTGGAGGCGTATATTTCGCCCCTTATCGAGTTTTAGGCATATTTGTCTATTGATGTATAAATTAATTTCTGGCGTATATTTCGCCCATCATCGAGTTTTAGGCATATCTGTCTATTGATGTATTCATTGTTTTCTGTTGGCTTTGCTGCCAGTACATAGTTCGTAAAATATTCCACGAGAAAGATTGTAATAAAACAGCAGCTTAGTCCATTATTGTCACATCGGCTTCTAGCTTTTACTTGCTGTTGGGTCAGCTTCCTTTATTACCTCCATTATCCTCATCCAATTCAGTTGATGTTGAATTCACAGCCTTTCAATTTTATATTATTGCTTTCAGTTCAATTGTTCATGGTAGCAGCATAAATATCTAATTTACGTATGAACATCTTTGAATGCAGTACACAAAACCCATTGCCAATTCGTCCCCTAAGTTTCAATGTGTTCTATGTGCCTATTGGCACATAGAACACATTGAAACTCAAGGGACGAGTTTTGAAATAGATGTTTGGGTACCGAAAATAATTTTCCCACCTTTATCGTGACGGGAAAATGCAACTGACTAGCAAACATTGAAACAAATCACAAAGCTCGTCTTGTCTATCAATTGTAGTTTCGAGCCTGCTAACACCCAAAGAAGTGCGCGTAGCTAAATCTATTCAAGAACCAATATTTGGTGGTGTCTGTCCGCTCACCAATAGAAGGATGACACATTGAACTGTCATTACTTACTTTCGGATATTGACAGCAAAGGTTGTGTCATCAAATTTTGCCACTGTCTCACGAAAGAATTATCAACAGCCGTTGAATAAATTGAACCTAAAAAGTATCCAAACAAATGAAGTTATTAGTCGAATTGACAAGCAGTTACCATAATTATGCGCATGTTATAATAATAATAATAATAGCAGTTCGGTCTACCGCTTATTT
This sequence comes from Pictodentalium vernedei, assembly GCA_031216915.1. NCBI lineage: Eukaryota > Metazoa > Mollusca > Scaphopoda > Dentaliida > Dentaliidae > Pictodentalium > Pictodentalium vernedei. Next base: position 181,001,360 of record CM062294.1, read on the forward strand.
GTCGCGGATCTGAAATGAGAATTTCTTGATTATCCATGTGATCCTAAAATGCCATCCAGAGACTAAGAACAAAATCGAACAGTTTCATGCTATCCCATGCCTTTTTCTTTCCTATTTCCATTATCAGTATACTTGCCATTTCCTTTGTATCAGTCAGTGATCAAATATCCCTCTTTCTCCCACCCTACTTCGACATTACACTCTCGGGGAGTCTTGTTCTGTGAGATTATTAATTTGTACAATCTTAGAGAAAGTGTTCCGGCGTCTCCATTCCTCCCAAATTACACATTGAACACTCATCACCATTTTTACCGATTTTCTACTTCGTTTGTCTGTTTATTGTGATTTAACGACACTTTCAACAGCCAGGGCCCCATCGTGTCGGTCCTGCGACCTCCACATCAGTCTGAATAATACTCCTCCAACAAGAACCAGCCAAGTACTCCTTAATTACTGGCATCTCTATATCACGCATGCCGTCAGTCACCTCTGCTCTGGCCTCTTCTCGCCAATTGTAGTTGCAATGCTGTCTGAGCTTACGAGCTTTCACCTTGTGCGGTTTCACTTCTAGTCTGAGACCTCTATTGAATAGTTTTCCATAAATCCCCTCGCTTGCCAATTGATAGATTAACCGAAGACTTAAAGTAACACAATTTAATCAAGTCTATCGTTTTCGTGATCCTGATAAAAACAATATCACGTCTCACGGCTTTCAGAGATGAGTCATTGCTCGACCTTATCGTCTATCTACCCGCATCGTTCGGCAGAGTATTCAAACTCAATATAATCGTTTGGCTTAGCGGAAACACGTCCGACCCTCATGTCACACTTGGAACACCCATCATCTCCAAAAGAGATTTATCTTTACTAATATTATTGAAGCAATTCCTCCGTAGAACTTTCATCTTGTTAAGAATTCGTTCCCCCTTCGTACTTGGTTTATTCGTGTGTTTTATGTAGACTCCTCTTCCAGTTATTATTATATTGGCTCCCAAACATCCGCCGTCTCCTATCTTGCATGCAGTAATTAGTTTGCACAGACCCTCAGAAATTGAAAACTTTCTCACTCCTCACCTTCGAGTTCCCTTTATTTACGGCGCAGCTGTGTAATCCGGATCTTGTTTTCATTCAGTTCCACTCTTCATCGGTTCCATATCTCCGAAGATTTGCTCACATTTTCTGCAACCCCTCGTCACTTCGGACAGTAATAGGCCTACCATTTCATGTGAAAAAAGATTACTCTGGGATTTTCATGTCTTCAGCTATTACCCTCCCTTCGCCCTAATCGATCCTGTGTAGTTCATCTCCCACATCTTCCATGTACAATGCAATAAGGATCAGTAAAAGGATACAACCTCCTTGAGGCGTTACACGGGGCTCGTTTGGTTGTAACGTCACTCAGGCTAAGTTCATTGTGAAACATCTTACACAGTACTTTCAGGATTTCAACCAACACGCCTCTCTCAGACCCAAATCCTACTTATTTCGGCATATAACACACTTCTATACCTGGTCATATCAGCACTATATTGGTTAGAGTATTAGAGTTTAAACCGAAAGGTCGCTGTTCAGATTCTAACTAGCACAATCTGACTCATCTTCATTCTCTCTGTCTGTACCCGGAAAACTACCCGAATGTGGAAAATGTCGTTAAATCCAGGATAAGCAAACCAAAGAAAACCCGGGCATATGCTTTTTCACATCTAAGAAGGTCATAAACATATTTCTAGGCTCCCGTTTATTCTATCAGCTGAGATAGAGTGAGAAAGTGGCCCATGACTCTCCTTCCTTTCCTGAAACCATGTTGGGTCTCCCACAGAAAAAGCATGCATGCGGAGATCATCCACATTTTGATCACCTCTCGCTACCCACACAGAACATTACAGGTAACTTTTTCCATTATTGCTATCGGCTGAGATTACCCTCCATTCTTTGAGAACCAGATGTTTTTCTGCGACCAAGTTTGAATAATGCCGTTAGGGGCGTATATGGATCTTCACCCACGTTGTTTTGGAACTCATTGGGAATTTCTTCTGCCCACCTCCTTTTTTCCGTTCTTCAACTTAGAACCTTCTCTAATTTTTCTTCTCCGCAAACGTGTGTTAAACAACTTTTCTCTACCTGCTTTGTTCACTATGATGGGTACCTAATTCCCCATCATCTGTCATTTACATTCTCTCAGTTCCCAGACGGTTCTGATACGATAAGGACTTGATGGCCTGTGCTTTTGTCTTCTGCTCTGTTCACCGATTTCCAAAATACTTTTCAGCTCGACTACCCCTGCCCCAGTTTTTATTGCCGTACTAATGAGATTACAATTCCGTTATGTAAGTTTGTTTTCTTTAATATTATTACACGCCTGTTCTATGAAATCCCAATCTACAGCAACACTAAATCATGCAGAAAATGGAAATCTGTTCCGCACATATTGACAGACTATTTATAGAAGCGAAATTTCACTGGAAGTTTCTACAAATCGTGCAACGCAATTACAATTTGAATCGTCAGCGATAGCTCAACATCGTCCCCTGAGTTCCAATGTGTTATATTTGCCAGTAGGCACATGGAACACATAGGAACATAGGGGACGAAACAGTAACACGGGTTCCACTCGCAAATTTGCTTGGCGATAAAATATGTTCTTTTTGTTGATAGTTGTCGAATGAATTGCTGGGTGTCCTTCTTATATTTTTTGATAGACGTGAAGGCGTGTAATAAACATGGAACAAAACGCGTGTGTGATAAAACTCGAGACCTGTGGCCTCTCGTTCTATCCTTCCGCGCTGGCACTCGTGCCATATCGAATTGGTTATTCGATATGGAACGAGTGCCAACGCGGAAGGATAGAACGAGAGTGCCATATTAATTATCCCATTCACTCACGCGTGTTGTTCCATGTCTATTACACGCGCGTGCCGTTCTGTGTATTTATTTACTTTGCTTGTAATTGTTCGTATTCTTCTTTTGTTTCCTCTCTGTTGCTACTTTTCATACCTTTACATTTCTTACACTCTAAAAACAACAAACACATACATATGTTAAATACTACGGCAGCATATTAGGGTCAGGACCTTTTCATTTAATAAACTGTCTAAACAGTTTAATAAACTGTTTTTACAGATTAATAAACTGTATTTGCAGTTTAGTAAACTGTATTTACAGTTTATTACGAGACTGTTTTTACAAGTTATTACGAGACTGTTTTTACAGTTTATTACGAGACTGTTTTCACAGATTAATAAACTGTATTTACAGTTTAGTAAACTGTATTTACAGTTTAATACTAGACTGTTTTTACAGATTATTACGAGACTGTATTTACAGTTTATTATGAGACTGTTTTTACAAATTAATAAACTGTATTTACAGTTTGGTAAACTGTATTTACAGTTTATTACGAAACTGTTTTTACAGATTATTACGAGACTGTGTTTACAGTTTATTACGAGACTGTTTTTACAGATTAATAAACTGTATTTACAGTTTAGTAAATTGTATTTACAGTTTATTACGATACTGTTTTTACAGATTATTACGAGACTGTTTTTACAGTTTATTAAAGACTGTTTTTACAAATTAATTAGCCATTCGATTATTGGTTAGTAGTATAGCATGTACCCGATCGTGCGCTATTACCCGGACTTTTGGGGAAGCTGCTATTATTAAATTCAGATAGGAACCGGACTTTTTTGGTTGCAACCTGACCAGATCCTGCACGTGATGTATGTACTGCATATAGAGTATGCTATGATATGTGCAGTGATATATGTACACACAGGGCTATGGATATGTAGTGTGGAGTGTGATGGAAATTAATGGTGAAGGTGGGGTTTCTCGAGAAAAAAGATTCCCGCGAAATGGGTGACGTTGCTATGGACGTCGTGACGTCATTATGCGCACCATGACGTCAAAAAACGTTAACCGCTATTGTTGAACAATATATAATGTGGTATGACATCTTTTGGGTCACGGTGTGTCGGGGTTCTCTTACTGGACTGATATCGTAGTATAGTATATACCCCTTTTGGTATACTATTAGCCCTTGGTACTACTAATCAACCTTCATATTATCCTGCAACTGGTATAGATAGCACGTAATGCTAGGTTAACCAGTATTGTCGGGTGGAGTATTGCATGGTCATCGTCTCGTGCGGTATTGCGAAAGAGTCCTTGGTGGTTTGGATTTGCAGTATAGTATGGGCGTTATATATCATTGTAGATCCCATCTTAATCCTTGTTGTGTCAGCCTGCCGATTGCTTTGTTCTATCCTATGACTGATATAGGTAGTACGTAATACTAGGTTAACCAGTATTGTGGGTTGGGGCAATGCATGGTCGTCGTCTCATGCGGTATTGCGAAATAGTCCTTGGTGGTTTGGATTTGCAGTATGGTATGAGCGTTATAGATCCCATCTTAATCTTTGTATCAACCTGCCGATTGCTTTATACTGAGAAAGGGAGTATGCAATGCTGGGCCAGGCGGTATTGTAGGGTGGGTGGTGGTAATGCATGGTCGCCTAGTATGCTGGATGTTCGCTCCTCACCCTAGGGGGGCCCATGTTAGAGCTTCGTACTATTAATCCACCTAATGCTTCAAATTATCCCCTGACTGGTATAGATAGTACGTATCGCTAGGACAACCAGTATTGTGGGTAGGGATAAGGCCTGGTTGTTTAGAACGGTAGCTGCACCATTATCCACCTAGGACGATGTGCTAACCCACAGATGGTAAGGTATTGCGTAATGATAGGCCAAGCAGTATTGTTGAGTTGGGATAATCCATTGTTGTCTAGTTTAGAAGTATAGGACGTGTTTTTTATATCCCTGTTGGTTCAACTTTTCCCTTGGCACTAGTAATCGACCTAATGCTTCATGTTATCCTATGGCTGGTATAGGTGGAACGTAATGCTAGGAGAAAAGCTATTGTGGACGAGGGTAATGACTTCTGTAGTGCTGTAGAATAGTATGGGCGGTATATACCGACTTAGGTCCCATCTTAACCATTGGAACAACAATCCACCTGGGCTGGTGTGCTATCCCATATATGGTATAGGTTGTATGAAATGTACTGCTATGTGGTGTATGCTTAGTTTCCAGTCTCCTAGCAGGGTATGGATGGTTCTTTGGCATTCTAAGACTTGTCCTAGGGTAGAGGTAATATGTGGCAGTTAGCAAGCCTACAGTAGTGATTCAGATCAGCAGCAGGGGTAGAAGGGGAGACGAAGATTATAGGATACGGTACTACAGTACAAGCTAGTCATAGGACGGAAGGCTGAACCGATGGTAAGGCCACCTTATAGGAGCTATATAGGGCTTGGAATCCCACTTATGGAATTCCGCTTATAGAATAACTTTTATTGAATCCCTACGGAATCCCTTTCTGAAAAAATTCTAGCCTTCGGCACCACTTTTTCCCGAGCTGAAGATAAGAGTCGTATGTGGAGTCACTCGTTCGACTCATTACTCTATGGCTTATTTGCTCGATGGGATTTTAGTCGTTCGATCAATCGGAGATAGTTAGCAAGCCTGCAGTAGTGCCACGAGTCAAATAGTAATAGTACAAAAAACTAATCGTACAAAGCTGCGAGGGTCGTAGAAGATTATAGTATTGACTACGAACGAGGCAAGTTAAAGAACTGAAAGTTGAAGACAAGATGGAAACAGATGGCAAGGCTATCTGTTTAGGAACTGTGTTCGAGCTTCAGCGCATAAAGGTTAAATGAGGTGATCGACTCTTCTCGGGGGTGTATCTGAGGGTCATCAAAAACTCATATTTTAGAAAGGTTTCGTGTGATACATCATTTTAAGTTCTCGATGCGTGCAGTCCGAATATTTGTTATTTGTCCCTCCCCGAAAGGGTGGACCTGAGGAGCATAAAGAAATTCAAGTTTTAAAAAGGCTGACAAGCGATACATCATTTTAAAGGTCTAGACGCGTGTAGTCCGAATATTTGATATTTGTCCCTCCCCGAGAGGGGGGGGGGGGGGTTGCTGGGGGCATATAAAATTCAAGTTATAGAAAGGTTGGCATGTGGTACATCATTTTAAAGGACTTGACGCATGTCATCCGAATATTTGGTATTTGCGTCTACCCGAGGGGGCTGAGGGGTGGGGCCTCAAAACTTAAGTTTTAGAAAGGTTGTCGGGTGATTCATCATTTAAAGGTCTCGACTTGAATATTTCGAATATAAAGTATTCGACCCTCACTGATAAGGTGGGGGCTGAGGTGTGGGGCCTCAAACCCCATGTTTTAGACAGGTAGTCATGTGATACATCATTTTAAAGTTCACGACTTGAATATTTCGCATTTAAAGTATCCGACCATCCCTGAGTGGGTGGGCCGAAGGTGCGTCCCCAAAACTCAAGTTTTAGGAAGGTAGGCGTGTGATACATCACTTTAAAGGTCTCGACTTGAATACTTCGAATGTGGAGTATCAAGCATTCCCGATGGAATGGAGCCGTGGGGTGGGTTTCAAAACTTAAGGTTTAGAAAGGTAGTCGTGCAAATGCGAACGACACACTCTTCAGCATATGACAATATGTGAAACCGTGTACTGTTTTAGCTGGGTTTTTTTTAAGTGTTTCATCAAAGGATTTCATTGATTTGGAGGTGATGTCTCGTATGTGAAACAGTCCAAATTGACAGATGATGCAAAAAAAAAAAAAAAAAACCTGAATTTTTCCCTCTGTGTTTTCCGGTGTCTCTTCGTCGGATGCGATTGGTTTGGTAGAGATCTCTCAGATGAGAAACATTTTCAACCGCATGATATCTTGGTTTATTCAAATCAGTATGTGGCAGACGAATACAGCTTTATGTGGTGTGCTTGTTCGACGGGTGCGGGTCATTCGACAGATTCGAAGGAGATCTAGCAAATGAGAGAGAGAGGAGATTTTCAACTGCGTGGCCTGCTGAAGTGTAGCTTGATATCATGCTAAACGAGAGAGAGTCCAAATGAAATGAGTGAAAGTATTATGATTCATTAAAGTGTCTGATGAAACCTCTCGAGAAGGAAACCCAAAACACTAACACGACGTCTTCACGAATACATTTTGTGGACGCTGCACGCACCCTCCAAAAAACAATAGCACACAACTAATTTACTCGTTGATCAGATGCTCGACACTACTCGAAGAACTCATCAACGTTTTTGAATGTAATATTAAGTTTACGAGTCGATTAAAGAGGAATAATTTTTGACGAGAGAAATTCGTGAAAGTATTGTGACACAATACAGATCTGACTACTTCCACATTTCAATGGAGTGGAATAAGACAAACATTCAGAAAGTGAATGTACTGCAACAGAGAGATCCGTCTGTTATCGCCTCGACATTACGGAAGAATGAAATATGGAAATCCTTTCGCAGAAGTGATTCATAAACACACTGTGATAGAGAGATCCAAGTGCTATCACCTCAACATGTCAAGGGATTGGATTATGACAAACCTTCGAACAAGTGATTCGTGAACATACTGGGATATAGATATTACTGCTATCAGAAGACTGTTGTAGAAGGCAAGACGTACGTAGGCAGAGTAGGCTTGCCTGATTGAACATTATTCTGAGATAAACATAGGTGCACCTATTCTAAATATGATCTCTGTGACTCGCCTACACCACAGCGTGTCTATACTTTTGCCCCGATGCGGCACCTTCTCTAAGCATGGGACATCCCCATCTACTCTCAACGACCCACAGCCTTACACACCTTCAGAGTGGAAGGCTGGAATGAATTTCCCCGATCGTTTTTTATTTCTATAGCCAGAACTTTAATTCTCATTTTAATTGCTTCTCTTGAACTTTGTAGCTTAGATCTATCTTAATTTAATATTCGTTTTTAAGTTCCTTTAAGTCTTGGTTTTCGGTATATCCTGACATTCGTGGCGGACTAGATGCATAATATGGGTGTGAGTCTAGAACATGTGCGATGTACTGTATTTACAATAATTACCTATTAACTGGTCATAATTACACAAATAAAGACTGCAGGATGACACTGGATTTACTACATTTAATGTTTTATCCAGACCGCCTATGTAGCGTTTAATAAATGCGTCATAATGCACATTAAATTGCATGCTTCATTACCAGCGCTTGAATTACTGCGGGTCTATTTAAGTGACAAATCGGTTTTCGGGGTCCGCCATGTCCTTATCCTTATGCTTTATATTTAGCCCAGTGAGAATGATTATCGAAAATATATACACTTTTAAACAACAAAATCGAAAATTCAAGCTATCACCTTGACATATATACCCCTGTAGGCCCCCTTGTTATTGCTTGGTACTATTAATCAACCGATTGGTTTTTATTATATGGCTCATTTGCTCGATGGTATTTGAGTCGTTCGAGCAGTATGTGCGAGTCACTCGGTCGATATCTTATTTGCTTTGGGAATGATATATGCTTTTGTTATACACAAGGGAGACAACTTTGTATGAATAAGTATAAATTACGGAAAATGAAGCAATATGATTGGTTAATCAGCTTCCATAATGTGAACTGATTGGATGATCTGGATAAATTAAACATACTACCTGACAAAATCGAAAATTCAAGCTATCACCTTGACATATATACCCCTGTAGGCCCCCTTGTTATTGCTTGGTACTATTAATCAACCGATTGGTTTTTATTATATGGCTCATTTGCTCGATGGTATTTGAGTCGTTCGAGCAGTATGTGCGAGTCACTCGGTCGATATCTTATTTGCTTTGGGAATGATATATGCTTTTGTTATACACAAGGGAGACAACTTTGTATGAATAAGTATAAATTACGGAAAATGAAGCAATATGATTGGTTAATCAGCTTCCATAATGTGAACTGATTGGATGATCTGGATAAATTAAACAAGAACAAGTGAACTTGGAATAGGGTAGGAAGAATTAGGATTACGTACCACCTTACCAGTGATAGGATGACACCAAATATTCGGTAGGTTAATTCTATCAACGGTTAAAATGGGCCTACAGGGCATATACCAACCATACTCTGCTGCCCTTCTGTACTACCACTCCACTATACCGCTCGATAATATGAAGCATCTGGCAAATTAGTAGTACCAAGAACTAACAAGAGACCTACAGGGGTATATACAGCCTATGCTATACTACCGTTCTAAGCTACCAAGCATTACCCCAACCCCATAATACTACTTGACCTACTATAACGTACTACCTATACCAGCCATATAATAAATAAACCAGTCGGTTGGTTAATAGTACCAAGCACTAACATGGAACCTACAGGGTTATATACCGCCCATGCTATACTACCGTTCTAAACTACTTGGCATTACCTGTACCATCAATACCACTTGGCCTAGAATTAAATAATACCTATACCAGTCATAGGATAACACCAGGTGGATAATAGTACTAAGAGCTAACATTAGCCCTGTAGTGGTACAACACGTGCATCCTATACTACTACACTCGGCGACCATGCATTACACCCGCCCACCCCAAAATAACGTCTTTCACCGCATTACATACTACCTGACCTAGTCATGGGATGACACAAAGCATTAAGTCGATTTGTAGTACCAATGGCTTTCGGGGATGGGAGGGGGCCACAGAGGTATATATCGCCCATACTGTACTGCCGTTCTATAATAACAATAATAATGCGCATCATGACATCACGACATCAATAGCAACGTCAACCGTTTCGCGAAAAAGAACTTTCAAGAAAACCCAACTTTCCCATCATCTTCCCACCACTTACCCATAATATATACCCAAAGCCCCATGTGTACGTATATCACTATACACACCACAGTATACTACATATGCTGTAAGTACACCATTTGCCGGATCTAGCTGGATGGAACCAACGTTTTCCTCAGGAAAAAAATGCTCCGGCAAAAAGTCCGGTTCCTATGGGGATTTAACACGAGCTGCTCCGGCAAAAGTTCGGGTTATCAGGGTCGATCGGGTACACGCTATACTACTCACTTCCACACCAAATATGACACCATTTCGCCTAATTGTTGTCACTTAAAAACAAACACATTTGCGAAAAATGTCAACTCTATAATAGGACATAACTCTGATAAGACTATGGCAAATAACACCGTCAAGCCGAGGCGGGTTAACGGTAAGATACACTTGCATACTCAATGCCACACAGCATGCCACGCAGTTGGAAATATCCTCTTTCTCATTTGACAGAGCTCCGTCGAATCTGTCGAATCAATCACATCCGTTGAACAGGCGCACTACCTTAAGCTGTGTTCGTCTGTGACAGACTGATTGGAATAAACCAAGATATCGTGCGGTTGAAAATGTTTCCCATCTGAGAGATCTTCACAAAACCAATCGCATCCGGCGAAGAGATACTGGAAAACACCGACGGAAAATATATGTTTTTATTTCAGTCAGTTTGGACTATTTCACATACGAGACATCACCGCTAATTCAATGAAATCCTTTGATAAAACACTAAAAAGTACACGTGTTCACACATTGTCACATGTTGGAGAGTGTGTCGTTCGCATCGCCTAAGGTTTGACGACCTTGCCCCACCACACCCACACGAGGAGGGTCGGATACTTCATATTCGAAATATTCGACTCAATACCTTTAAAATGAATTGTGACATGACTACCTTTCTAAAACATATTTTTAATTTCCATCAGCCCCACCCCTCGGGAAGGGTCGGATACTTCATATTCGATTTATTTAAGTCAAAACCTTTAAAATGATATATGAAACGAATACCTTTCTAAAACTTAAATTTATGCCCCTCAGCCCCACCCCATCAGAGAGGGTTGGACACATTATATTCGGATTATTCAAATCGAGACCTTTAAAATGATGTATCACCCGACATCCTTTCTAAAATTTGGGGTTTGAGGTCCCAACCCTCAGTCCCACCCCTTGAGGAGACACAAAAACTAAATATTCGGGCTAAAATGATGTATCACATGACAACAAACCTTTTTAAAACATGAATGTTTTTATTTTTATGCCTCTAAGCCTCAGCCCCTAGGGACCTGGCAAATTCCAAATATTCGGATTAAACCGAGACCTTTAAAATGATGTATCACACGACAAACTTTCTAAAACATGAGTTTTTGGTGCTCACCAGAAGCCCCCACCCTTAATCCCCCACCCCTCCCTCCCCCACCCCGTCGAGTCGATCATCTCACAGTTCCTACACAGATAGCCTTGCCATCTGTTTACATATTGTATTCAACTTCCTGTCCTATAACCTCGTTCGTAGTCAACCAATACTAAAATTTCTACCACCCTCGAAGGTTTGTACCATTAGTTTCTTGTACTATTACTATTTGACTTGTAGCCCTATTGCAGGCTTGTTGACTATCTCCGATTGATCAAACGACTAGAATCCCATCGAGCAAATAAGCCATAGAGTAATTAGTCGAACGAGTGGCTCCACATACGACTCTGATCCTCATCTTGCAAAAAGTGGAGCTGAAGGCCAGACGTTTTCAAAAGGGGATTTCATAATGATTCTATAAAAGGTATTCTACAAGTGGGATTCCATAAGTGAGATTACAAGGCCCTATATAGCTCCTATACATACAGGTGATCTGACCATCGGTTTCAGCTTTCTGTGGTACGACTAGCTTCTTCTGTAGTCCTCTTTACTATAATCTTCTTCTATCGTTGTGCCATTACTACCCACTTGAAACACTATTGTAGGCTTAGTAACTGTCACATATCACGACCTCTAGGCCAAGTCTTAGAATGTCAAAGGACCATCCGTGCCCTGCTAGGAGACTGGAAACCAAGCATACACCACACAGCACTACATTACATACTACCTATACCATATGTGGGATAGTACATTGTCCCTGGTGGACTGTGTTTCAAGGGTTAAGATGGGAACTAAAATGGGTATATGCCGTCCATACTATTCTACTGCACTACACAACAAGGCATTACCCTCGCCCACAAAAGCGCTTGGCCTAGCTTTATGTTCTACCTATACCAGTTATAGGATAATATGAAGTATTAGACCGATTACTAGCACCAAGGGCAGTGATTGAACCAGCAGGGGAACAAACAACACATCATACACAACCTGACTAGACAGCCATGTACTACCTCTACCCAACAATACTGCTTGGCCTAGCACTACGTAATACCTATACCATCTGTGAGCCAGTACACCGTCCTGAGAGGATAATGGCACTACTACCTTTTAAAACTACTAGGTCCTACCCCTACCCACAATAACGCTTGTCCTAACAATACGTACTATCTTTAACGGTCATAGGATAATTTGAAGCATTAGGTGGATTAATAGCACGAAGAGCTAACATGGGACCTGTAAGGGTGTGGAGCGTACACTCTTTACTTCCACACTAGGCGACCATGTATTACCCCTACCCACCCTACAATACTGCCTGTCCCAGAATTACATACTACCTATACCAGTCATGGGATAGTACGATTCAAACGAGGGGCTGATACAACAATGATTAAGATGGGATCTACAGTGATATACAACGGCTATACTCTACTGCAAATCCAAACCACCAAGTGCTATTTCTCAATACCGCACAAGACGACGACCCTGCATTACCCCACCCCACAATACTGGTTTGCCTAGCATTACGTACTACCTATACCAGTTGTAGTGTAATATGAAGGTCGATTAGTAGTACCAAGGCCAAGGGCTAATAGTATACCTAGAGAGGTATATACCACCCTTACTATACAACGATATCAGTCCAGTACGAGAACTCCGACACACCCCGGCCCGAATAACGTCATACCGGACGGCAAAGTAGACAACAACAGCGGTCAATGTTTCTCTGACGTCACGGTGCGCATCATACCGTAACGACGTCCACAGTCAACCGTTTCGCGGACAATTTATTTTTCGAGACACCCCACCTTCACCGTTAATTTTCTACCACATACCCATACAATAAACCCTTAGCCCTGTGGTTACATATATCACAATACATATCATAGCATACGATATATGCAGTTCGTATACCACTTGCCGGATCTAGCCTGATGGCGCCGAAGTTTCGCACAGAAAAATTGCTACAAAGTCCGGTTCCTATGTAGATTTAACACTAGCAGCTTCCCCAAAAGTCCGGGTAATCGGGTACATGCTATACTAGTAACCAATAATCGAATGGCTAATTAATTTGTAAAAACAGTCTTCTAATAAACTGTAAAAACAGTCTCCTAATAATCTGTAAATAGAATTTACTAATCTGTAAAAACAGTCTCGTAATAAACTGTAAAAACAGTCTCATAATAATCTGTAAAAACAGTCTCGTAATAAACTGTAAATACAGTTTACTAAACTGTAAATACAGTTTACTAATCTGTAAAAATAGTCCCGTAATAAACTGTAAAAACAATCCCGTAATAATCTGTAAAAACAGTCTCGTAATAAACTGTAAATACAGTTTACTAAACTGTAAATACAGTTTATTAATCTGTAAATCAGTCTCGTAATAAACTGTAAATACAGTTTACTAAACTGTAAATACAGTTTATTAATCTGTAAAAACAGTTTCGTAATAAACTGTAAAAACAGTCTCGTAATAATCTGTAAAAACAATCTCGTAATAAACTGTAAATACAGTTTACTAAACTGTAAATACAGTTTATTAATCTGTAAAAACAGTTTATTAAACTGTATAAACAGTTTATTAAATGAAAAGGTCCTGACCCTAGCACGCTGCCGTAAAATACAGCTAGAGAGACGACTAGAGACAACTGATTTTATTTGCACAGATCTCATTTCGACCAAGCGAGCAAGCTTGAAGACAAGCAGCATCTCACTACCGGTGACAACGCCGGACAGGAAAAAAAACTCCTTAATCGGAGTACACTGGGTGGAGACCTACGTAAATCTACCAGTGTAAAAAATCACCTCATAATGTTGTAAACAAGTGGAAATTAGCCAGCCCGTGTCTCAGGCAAGAAGTAATACAAACCTACCGGAACACAGTCATCAACTTTTGACCAAACATCCCTCACTGGTCAAAGGGAAATTGCTCTGCCGAACGTCTATGACGATTAATTTGCCCGTGCTAAGATGGACACAACTTTTTCGCAAAACTCACAGGAACGCGAAAAACATCCAATTTTCTGTTTTCCCCACTTACATTTCTCTGCTTTATAGCCTTTTTTATCTGCCAACCACTGTACCATTTTCCTCCCATTGCCACTCTAACTTTTCTTGAACTTTCTTCACCTGTCTCTGCCATTTTCTTCGAACAGATTTTGTTTGAATCTTTCTGCAAACCCCACCCAATCAGTCCTCTTCCCGAGTTTTCAAATTTCCTTAAAACGTTTTTTAATTCTTACTGCAGTTTTGCCCCAAAAGTAACTGTAATCAAGTTGTGAACCCTTTCACCCCATCATCCAATTCTACAACTATCATCTCCCTCCATAAGTAAGTATCTGTGGGTAAACATATCCAGACCAAGTTCATTTGTGATGCCTGACATCTTTATCCAATCTGTGTGTTGATTTCCCTATTTCCACCCTGTAACCACGGTGTATCCACTGAGCCCCCCCCCCCACCCCCTCCACCCCATCCCCTCCCCTTCATCTACTCTGTATTTCTGTGATAATTGATCTGTGTACTGTGTATACGGAATCATTACACTTAGGCTTGTTCCCCTACGCTGCCAAACACACAACGACCAGATCGCACTTTTGTTTATGAAACTGGCTGTCAGACATTTATTTTAATTTGAGTCCAGTGCTAGAGTACGTATGTATGTAAGGTCTGAGATCAGCGAATGATTCAATTGTTCTTAAATATTCATTCCTATCCCTTCTTTCCCTCCTAGCTTCAGTTTACCCTAAACCTCCCCACAACACCTCTTCATTTGGTATACGAGTTCGTATTGTATTAAGTAATACACTCATAACAACAAACAACTCTTTCCCAATAATACTGTAGTTAATATTTTGTGAGATCCTGCCTGTTGATGTACACCATTGTACGGATTTTAGACTTCCATGAGTTCCCCTTGTTCCTAGTGTTATTATTTCTTAAGGCAGCCCAGATGTTGTCATACTGCCATGCTCTTCCCACTTTTCGTCCCTATGCTTATTGAATCAGGTCTCCCCAACCTCTAATCCCCCAAAATGCTCGACTACCAGTAGAACCTCCTTATTTCATCACCTTTGTCGTTGTCGGCCCAATCACACCCTGCGAAGGTGAAATTCGTCCCCCACGTACAGACTTCCACCAGACTAGGAACGTATCCCAACGGTCAATGAAGAATATTTAAAAGGGAATTTGGATAGTGGTCCTCCAACTTCTCATCCAATGCTATAATTCTAAAACTTCGCTCATTCCCGCCACCAAAGACAGGACAAACCCCATCCACCGAAACACCACCCGTGCAACTCTATCTTGGACTTTACCCACCAGGTCCATGTAAGTCTCTATCGACCCAGTTTTCCACCTCTCTCCAATGTTATTACTGCCCAAATGTCCAGCGCTCATTGGATTCCGTTCTGACCCTGCCACAATACCACCCACCCTATCCTCCAGGTCCTCCACCTTGTTTCAGAGAAACATAGGACTGTTCAAGATTGCATTATGGGGACAACAGGTGTAAGAAAGTGTGCGCTACCTATCGGCGGGGTGGGGGGGGGGGGGTGGTTAACTGTGTTTAAAAAAAAATTGGAAAATTTTATCACTGTGTTTCATTTTGAGGAAAATACTTTTATGAGTTCAGCTTGGAGAAATCTACACTGAATTATTAGGTTTAATTTTAATGCACAGTTATGTGTATTATTGTTATTTAACTATTTACCTAACATGAAAAGCAGACGACACTTGCAAAAACAAATTCATGAATAACTATTTGTTTTTCATTTTTTGTCTCAAAAACATTGATTATGACCCCCTTTGGAACGAGCTCGTCGAGATCGTTCCAACGTGGGGTCATAAGCTATGTTTTTGAGACAAAAAATGATAAAATAATGAAAATTAATTGGTGATATTTGAGAATAGCGCTGGCCGGTTTTTCCCGTTGCGTTGGGTAAAGGGTTAAACAATAATACTATACAGTGAGTTGAACTTTGAGTCACACCTACATTATTTGTTGGTTCTGATACAGCATAAGAAATGTATGGAACCGAATTTCATCTGTTAACTGTCACCTGCTTGACCCCTGTGACAGGAGTGTATGCATAAAAGTTCCATAATTGAGAGAGCAGGCAGCTTGTTGCTCATATCGACTGGCTGGGTTGGAACTCCTCCCCATAAATAGGACATTAAGCCCTAACTGTTGGGCAAAATAAGAAATTACCTATTGAGACACAGAGCGATCCACTCTGTCTTACTTTGCATTAAACCACCATGAGAAACCTTACTATTGGACATGACTGTCGGAAATCGAGCTTTGTCGTTAATGGGGGAAATAGATTCACGCTGCGTATTCAGCCAAACCTTAAGGAATGTTGCCTGAATCCGAGCGTGAACGTATGCCTCGCCGTGACGAACCCGCCTGTTTCACTTTTGTTAGGGTGGTTCTTATCCTGAAGGGGTCTGTAACTTTTTGTCAAAAAGCATTAATCAACAGGGATTCACTGAAAACAACAATTTTAATAAATATACATATAAATAAATATGGTAATTTGTTACTTCCATGGAATCCAATGAATATGATAAACAAAACGCCAATCACCCCCTTCCCACACAGTTTTTGAGTCACTTGCGGGCCCGCATTCTCTGTTGTCGCTGGTGTTTCCTCCTTCTCGCTGGTGTTTGTTCTTTGGTTGCCTCTTCACTTCGCCTTTCCACGGCCGTCGCACGGCCACTAACGTGTTGTCACTTTATCCTGACGCCTTTGCTCTAACAAATGATGGAATGTCACTCTACCGCTGCCGTTGAACGGCCACCAGCTTATTGCCACTTTCCTGGACGCTTTTCACTCAAACAGGTGCCACCAATGGGGTTAAGCGTCCCCTACGTTTATCTCCGGAATAATGTTTATACAGGCAAAGCTTACTCTACCTACGTATGGCTTGCCTTCTAAAACAGGTACTCAAATGCAAATAGCTCCCTGAGCTCGTACTTCGTGCTTCTGATCCTATTCTCATATATGGCAACCGACTTGGCCCGCGACTACTCCTATTCTAAATATGAGTTCTGTGGCTCTCCTACATCACAACGTGCCTATACTTTCGCACCGATGCGGCACCTCTTCTAACTTATAGCATGGGACATCCCCATCTACTCGCAACGACCCACAGCCTGAAATTCACACTGGCATGAATGTTTCGAGAACCCCCCCCCCCCCCTGATTTTTATTTCCATGGCCAGAACATTAATTCTCAGTATAATCGCTTCTCTTTAACTTGGCCGCTTAGATCTATCTTAATTTAATATTCGCTTTAAAGTTCCTTTGAAAGACTCACGTTTTGGTTTCTTTTGACATTCCGTGACAGGCTAGCTGCGTAATATGGGTGCGTGTCCAGAACATATGCGATATACTGTTTTCACCATAATTACCTATTAACTGGTCATAATTATATATTTATTTATTGGTGTTTAAGGTCACATATTTCTGCACAACGGCTAATCATGACCTCGACAGTTTTATGGGTGGAGGAAGCCGGAGTGGCCGGTGAGAACCACCGAGCAACGGCGAGCAGCTGTCAGCTCCCCAACATACTAACTCCACGCAAGCAAGGTTAGTATTGGTTGAAGAGAGTGCCCCATCGACGTGTACTGCGTCTTAGTACACAACCTCACCGTTCCCCCACGTGGGCAATGAGGGTGAAGTGTCTTGCCCAAGGACACAACGTGGTTGCCACAGGTAGGATTCGAACCAAGGGCCTCTCGTCTTGCTGCCTGCACCTCTACCTACTGAGCCACTGCGCCCCCACTGGCCATAATTACACAGATAATGACCGCAGGAGGACACCGGCTTTTACTACCGTTAATGTTTTATCCAGACCGCCCATGTGGCGTTCAACAAATGCTCAATAATGGACATTAAATTTCGCGCTGAATTAGCAGCGCTTGAATTATTGCTGGTCTGTTTAAGTGACAAATCGGTTTTCAGGGTCCGTCATATGAAAGCATATTCTTATACCTTTGGCCCAAACGAGAAAAATTATCAAAGATATATACACTTATATACAACAAACTCGAAAATGCAAGCGATCACCTTGACAACCCCCTACGAAGGAACATACTCTCAGTTGTTCCAAATAAACCAAGGGGATAGCTTTCAAGTACATCCACTTGCCCACTTCTCCCCTTAGAGCTATCTCACAATCTCGCCTTACTATTATACCAATATACTCGCAGTTTTCACACACACAATCAGATGCATGCGCACACGACGCGCACCACAAATAACTCCAAGTACTTTGACTCGGTTCCCCTATCCACATCTCATATAAACTCGCACTCTCACTTTCATTGATGCACTATAGGAGGTGGTCCGTTGGTACACATGCAGCCGCCTATATACTTTCTCTCTCCCTCTCTCCATTGCAAAATATTATTCTACCATATCACACACGCACCTGTATCTATCTACACTCACACATCATCTGCATAAAACAAAACAATATTAGCAAGGGGAATCCCCCTGACCCAAGCCAGGCGATGGGCCCCTTGCCCCAACTCGTGTCATCTCACTAGCTTGCCCCAACCTTGACTAGGGTACCCCGCGCGTCTAATAGTCGTCAGATGGTTACGTGCCCTATTAGGCACTAACTTTAAATATTCCCATGGGTGGTGGGACCCTTTCTATTTCCTAGAGAGCCTCTAGGCCACCTCCACCACGGTCAACCTAACTTTGTCGGCTGTAGTCACTTTTTGACCGACCCAAAAGTTCCCAAGCTTTGGTCTACTTCCTTACCGATCCTTCCTATGCCCCCTCTCGCTTACATATATTGGCTGCTTCTGTTCAGCCACTCCCTTGACTTCCATCGTCGAAGGGTTAACCTTTGGGGACTCCATTGTGCACCCTACCTGTGCATCCTTACATGACTCCATTGGTCCCTCCAGTGATTTCACCAGCCACTCTGCCTCTGCGGCTTGGGCTCGGAGATTGGCCCTTTGGGCGCTTTCCTCTCTGACCATATCTTGTCGGGTTCTGAACATACACCAGGTGTGTCCCCAAGCATGAGGTCATAGAAGGGTGCCCCAATACACATTGCCTCTACCTCACCACTAGAAAGGGTTATCCACCCTCAACCTCCCAAGGAGGATCCTCCTAATCATCCTATCTATTAGCATGCACATGTGGTCCCGCACCGTTAGCTGTCCTTCACTAACAAGTTCCCTTTTTTGGCTTACCATAAATAACCACAACATGAAGTTAGAGATACCCATCTCAAACCTAGACTCAAAGCCAAACCTTAATTATTGACTGATCTTTACCATGGGAGACATTAATCCACTATTGTACATGTGATTGAATGGTGAAATTGGACTATTTCAGGATACCTTCATACAACACTGATGTCCTTATCTTAAGACATTGTCAATTGTTTGAAGTTATTTATCAAGGGTTTAAAATGAAAAAAAATCTTATATTGGTGATTAGAAGCTGCCCAGATTACTGAATACTTGAGACGAGTATTGGTGGTGACAAATTTCCATGGAGAGGATGTAGGCCAGTGGTATTGAGAGATATACATGATTACTGAAAGCTATTAATAGAAATCTTGAAATAAGGCTACTACAGATCAGCAAGTTTCAGAAGCTGTGATAATTGTAGGGCAAGTGAAATAGCAGTCGTGCATATTCAAAGTATGCAAGTGCAAGAGGCCCAAATGGTAGAATTGGAGTTTAAATCTCCCTTTACAGACACAAAACTTCTGAAGTATATGAATACCAATTAATGCAATGCTAATTGTAAAGCCAAGCCAAACATGGCTACAAATGTAGTTCACACATTTGATGGAAAAAAACTTTAATTTGTGGATTAAAAGTGTAGAATCTTTTGTAAGGACCACATCACAAATGGGTAAAACAAATTAAAATTGTCACAGGCCAAACATCAATATCAATTGTGTCAGACTTTATATGCAGGCAGATAGATGAATATCACATGGGATCAATGGAAGATTTGAAAGAAATATTCTGAGGTCAAGGACACAGTGATGTCAGTGGTACACTTAAGCCAAATTCCTCAAGGTCACACATAAGTGATTTCATTTTCAGAGAGCAGTTGCACGACCTTGCACCTGACAGTAGTAGATTAATTTGTTAATGGCCTAAATAATGGTCAACTCAAAATGAAACTTAAATGAAAAAATCCTACCACATTGGAAGATGCATGTGTCATTGCTATGTCTGAGGAAGAAGCTGTGGTTAGCTAGAAATATCACACTAGAGGAAGGTCATTCTCATTTTGGGGATAATTCTCACGTAAATTTTATCAAGATAATCTACAAAATGACAAAGATGATAGATGATAGACACACTGAGCCCATGGAATAGGAGGTAAAACTACAAACAAATTAATGTAGCCTGATCTCAAAACTTAAATAAATCTTCAACCACAGTCATGGTAAGGATCGAGTAAGGACCAATAAATTGTGTTTCCACTGTTAAATAGTAGAACATATTAAGAAATATTGGGATATCAGTAGGAAATGTCAAAGATCAAAAAAAGATTCCATCTACCAATGGTCGAAATGTTGTAAATAAAGGATGTTTTAAATGTGGAAAACTGGGCCACAAAATTAAAGATTGTAAATACTCAGTTAGGTCGATTCCTTTCACTAATATTCGCCCAAATAATGTAAGGAGGGGATATCAATAGGGTGAGCAATCACTCTAATAATAATAAAAGTTTTTACTAGTATCCTGAACATCCAGATAGAAGGTATGATAGGAAACCTAAGAATAAGGTTGTGGGTGAAGGCAAAACTTGCAATAAGTCTTGTGTTTAAAATCAGAACAATAAACAAGTACCTAGTGACAAGGGGAATGAAACTGTGGTTAAGAAAAGTAGGAAACCTCAGGTAGCTACTCCCAGTAAGAATAAGAAAAAGATGCTAGATTCTTTTTCCCCAAATGTCTCAAAACTGAATAGTGTATTACTTTGTGTTTATAAACAGAAAGTCAGGGTTTTGATTGACACTGGAACCTAGGTGTCCCATTTCAGTACAACAAAGTTTTGGCAGAATTTAAAGCATTGACCAAAGCTTATTCATTGGAGATAAAAATTCAATATATATATATTAACCCCCTGCACTCTGATGTCGAGAATACTCGACACCTCCCCCACTCTAAGCACCACCACACCTCCCTGTCATCCATGGTTATCCCCCCTGTGTTGTCAGAAATTCAGCAATTTAGATTTTGGTTGACAGAGCTCAATTGGAGCTCTGTCAACCAAAATCTAAACTGCTGAATTTCTGACAACACAGGGGGATAACCATGGATGACAAATTAGGCGTTTCATCATCAGAGTGCAGGGGGTTAAAATGAGTGTGTAACAGGCCAATCAGTACAAATAGCAGCATTATAAAACTGGAGCATAATATTTCAGGAATAAGAGTAGTTCAACAGTTTTATTTTTTATAATTATTTTATGTTATAAATGAGTTACACCAAAGTTTGAAACTGGGTGTGGATTGGGTACATAAAAGTCAGATAAGATTGTATTATGATTTACAAAAATTGAAATTACAAAATAAATATATACCAATAGTAAAAGATCTTCATGTTTCTACTTTAACAGGAATAGTAAACAAGATTAATTTGCAATCACCAAGTGCTTGTGTATGCAATGCAAAAGCAATGTATTCACAGTGTGTATTTAAACTGAATTTTTACAGCACAGAAATGCCAGGTCGCAAGAAATAATGGTTTTATAGCTGAACAACCAGGTTCAATGTTAAGTAGTGTTATTGTGAAAAATGATGTTAACAATGTACCAGTAATGGTTGTTAACAATACAGATAAGCACTACACACTAAAGAGGGGATGTGTTGTAGGCCAATTGCAACCTTTAGAATATGCCAGAGTTAAGTCAGATTCTAAATCTGATAAAGAAAAGGAGATATTTGACCTAAACACTTTAAATGCCCCAGCTGATAAAAAGAATTTGATATTCAAAATTCCAAAAAGACATGAAGATCTTTTCATCAGTATTGATAAAGATTTAACATCAACTAAAACTACAAAAATGAAATGAGATACTGCCGATACCAAACCAATAAAATTAAGGTGTTACTAAGTTCCATTATTAAAGAGAAAAAAACATGAAAGAAGCAATTAAAGATATGCTTAAAGAAGGTTTAATATGTCGCAGCCTGCATGAAGTTTCCCATGCATCCTTGTCAACAAGAAGGGTTGGACAAAGATATTCTGTGTGGACTTTACATGGTTGTATCTGGTCACTAAAACCATGTCATGGATTTTACCACTTCTTAATGGTGTAGTCACACTGCTTGATGAGGTCAAATTCTTTACATTAGATCTTAAGTCAGGCTATTATAAAGTGCTTCTAGATATAAGTGACAAACGTAAATCAGCTTTTGTATGTCATAGAGGACTCTCAATGCTCCAAGTCAATTCCAAGAATTGATGTGAGTGGAGTTGGAAGGAGTGAGTGACCACTCTCTAGCCTACCTAGATGAGATTTTGATACTTAGCAATGATTTAAGGCTCATCAAAAGCACATTGGAAAAAGTCCTTAGTCTCTTAAGGGTGTATGATTTAAAATTAAAGCTCAAAAAGTGCTCTTTCAGTAAAGATGACCCTAAGTATTTAGGTTTCACAATTTTAAAAGATGTATCAAACCTGATCTTTATAAGGGCAAGATAATCAGACAAATAGAGCCCCCTACTACTGCAACGAAAGTGAAGAGTTTTGTCATGATGATTTCCTACTACCAATGGTTTGTGCCTACTTTCAATGACGTGAACCCATTATAAGTATGAACAGAAATATTCAAATGTAACTGCATCTCAGGCTGTCAGAAAGCATTTGAGTGCCTCAAAGAAAGTATTGGTGTGGTTGCTCATTTGTCCTCCCCTGAGCCAAATAAAGTGTATAGTTTATATACTGATGCTTCAGATGCATGTATACAGCAGTATTGTTTCAACCATATGGTCATGGACAAGGTCAAATGGAAGGTATTCCAATACAAAACAATAGTGTTTAACTCTGAAAAAGTAAGTAATGCCCAGAAATGGTGGTCTGTAATTAGAAAGAGGCATATGCTATAAATTATGCCTTAGATAAGTTAAATAACTATTTGCAAGGAGCTAAATTGAGTATAAAGACAGACCACAAACCCCTGCAGTACATTTTTGATGCACCCATTTGAAATAAAAAGGTTCAATGTCGGGCTCTCAATATATCAGGATATAATTGCAAAGTGAAATGCTTTCCAGAAACTCAAAACACATGTGCTGATTTGCTCTCACAATTGTCCAGTAACAACAAGGATGCTGTTGGCAATCAACACAGTGATTCAGACATTTCTATAATGGACAAACCTTATGAAATTGGTGTTATGTATAGTAATTAGGTTAATATAGATAAATGTGTTGATGTTAGAAAATATAAAGAGAAGGCACCTGGAATTTTGCTGTAATAGGTTTACCTGGATGGAACGTTTTTGATGAACAACAAATAAAATATGAAGTTGATGAATATAGTTAAGAGGTATGAAGGCAATAATACACCAGCCAACATTAGTAGTAAATATTTGTTCATTAAAAAAATTTCATATATCTTAGTGATACAGATGGTGAACCCAAGGTACAGTTATGCATATCAGAATATCTGACAGATGTTATTTTAGAAGAGTTTTGTGATAAAATAGGTCACATGGGAATTGATTAAGTATACTTTAATATTAGTAGAAAATATTTTTGGAGTAATCTGTATAAAGATATATGGTACATGGAGGGTGGATTGTAATTAAATCAACCAGGAAGTGGAGTTATCACCCAAAGTATCACTTTCAAATTCTGTATAAGTGGACAAAAAACACAAGCAATGTTTCAGCCAATGGACCACCAGGTATAACCTGAAGGTCCATTGGCTGGAACTTTGCTGGTGCTTGTTATGCTTTGCAACAAATTTGCAATTATTGCTTGGGTGGAATCTCAACTCTGTGGGTGATTTAGTGATAATACACTCTCGCATACTATCTATGTCTGTTGTGACAAATGTATATAGTCACACTCAGTAATCAAATTCCACATTCCCAGTGCAAAATGACATGAAACACTCCTTCCCGACATATCAAATCAAACCAGAAGTTTTTTTAGTGAGAAAATCAAAAGAATGCCACACATAGTGCGGAAAGTAGATAAATGTTACTATTTCATCAAATAGAAGGGTGAGTTTCAAATGTGTATGCCATGACACAAAACTTGTTTTTATATTGGTAATAAATGAACATTTGTACACAAGTGTGTGACCCCCTTCAGTAGTGCTGAAATTATTTGACAAATTCGTGTTTTTAACAGAACACACATGTTTGTTTGAACAGAAACACTCACAGTTTGTTAACATAGTAGTTATTGATAATATACACAAAACATTAAAATCTGAAATTTCAAATAAGTAAAAGTAAGCATTCTCCTATCGCATGGTAACAAAGACAGGTTGCAATGTGCGATCAGATTTAGACAACTCTGACAAAAGGTACTCTGATTTCTTTGACTATCAGATTAGGTGCATAGCCAAGCAATAACACATCAATGGAATGGGGGTGGGAAGTTTCCAGTGGTGGCACTAGCATTTCCCCGATATACTAGTCTGTAAGATGGTTATATACTGCCACCACACTGGGGATCAAGTTCTGGGGTGGGGATGGGCAGTACATATCTCTTTTAAAGAGACTATGTTGTGCCCCAGAAGCCTTGGAATAAAAGTGAGTTCCCAGACATGGGGGAGGGTAGAGCCTAGGTATATACTACTATGTAAGATGTTATCTACTTATCCTTCCCAGATTGGAGCTCATTCCTCAGGGTTGAGTGGTGCAGGCAGTATATAGACCCTAGAATATTTTCGTTCAGCATGTCGAGGAAACCTTCCCAAAAAATAAGACTACTGGACAAACTAATGAGGAAATGAGATGAGGGATAAGTGGGTCAAACGGACCCCAAGAGAACAGGACAATATTAAAGTTGGGGGATTGAGAAAGTGCCAATGAAAAATATTATGAAACAGTTTGTTTACAAATGCTGGGAAGTTAGAAGGGAGAATGAGGGAGGGATTTCACGTGTGGAACAGGGGAATAAAGGCCGCCTCAGCCGAGGACCACGACAAAGCATTATTATCAGGTCAGCATAACATTGATATTCTTGTATTCAATTATGTGATTGAGGATAAATAAATATTGTTTACACCAGATATTTTTGGGACTTTATAAATTTTCGTTAACTTTTTGTTACAGTTCTGATCTCAAAGTTTCTAAAATGACAAGTATATGATGGAGCATAGGCACATTCACTCATCTCCGAGATGTTACCAGTGTGCCCGATGTGGCAGAGACTACTCACACTGCGGATCACTCAAGAATCATGAGTCTGGAAAACACCTACGAACAGATGACCTATATACATATTTCATGTATCAACATTGAGGGGGATAAACTAGGCAATTATGAGTGTTGAATATAGGCACCACCGATAATGCGAATGCATCAAGTTATTTCTCTCAATCATCTACAAAACACTCTCACCCAAACTGATTTTTGGTCAAGCCACGCGTCTCTCATAACGGGAGCACACAGATGCACCCATAGGCATATATGTAGCAATGTTTTGAGTCAAAAAGTCACGCCCAAACAACTGACAATTTAAGATTGAATGCGACTGGTGTGATAGTGTCTTAGAACTTTATGTATGTTTCAAAATGTTCTCAATTGGAGCTACTGTAGTAATGTGTTCCCTCCAATTTGAAATAGAACATGTGCATGCAATCTCCATTGTGTTGAGTTGTATGCCATTTTAGGAGCGCCGTCACTATTTTTCCCAGGATAATCAAATTATATAAGAAGAAACATTTGCCAAAACTATGTAGAAAGTTTAAAAATAAGGTGTTATTTCAACACACAAACAAAAAATTAAGAAATAATTCTTATAAAAAGCATGAGTGAGTCTCTTGCACAAAAAGTAAAAGCGTGTATGTAAATATGAGCAAGCTTTAGGTATTCCCCTGCAATAAATATACGGATGAAATCTGGAAATGTTGCACTAAAAATCCCCAAACTAAAATGGTTATATATAATATCAGTCAAACAGGGCGTACTGAAGATTTTAGTACACAGAAAGTGAGTGTACAGCTCAACATTAAAATGCTTTGTCACATTTGCATTTTTGTGTAGCGTTCTACAGAGTTGCCAACTTCCGATATCAGCGTTGTCAGTCTGATTTGAAGAAATATAAAATCTTATTTCATTTTCCAGTTTTTTTTTACACAACCAAAGTAACGTATGTGAAACGATATTTCAGAAAGCGAATTTTAACACCTTTAATTGTGTGATACGTCTTGTTTCAAATGAAATACGGTGGTATTAATACTTGAATTTAGTGATGCATCAAAGATATATCACTGAATATCCATCAACTTGATAGAAGGGCTCTATAAATAACTTACTTTTCCATTCTGTAGAGTTTGGTTGAAATGTGTTGATCGACGACGTTTGGCTATGCTGTTGACACCAGGAAGGAGTGTTTCAGATCATTTTATACAGGGAATGCAAAATGTAATTACCGAGTGTGATAGTGTCAGGCTAGAAATTTAAATAAATTAAATATGCCTACTCAAGAAACACACATGCCACTCTATCTTTTTTACAAAATAGCACTTGATGTAAGTAGTCCATATTCCAGTACTTTATCTGGCAACAATGATATTATATCATTCATAGATATAAATTCTGGTTAGGCAGAAGCCTTTATCACAGCCACTGCATCAGCTGATATTGTAGCAAATTTATTGCTTGGTCAGATATTCCACTGTTTTGGTTTTGGTTTCCCAATGGTGTTGCTTACAGACAGTGGCAGTGAATATATTAATAAGATCATGAAAGAAGTACTTGATAGATTGAAAATGAAACACATAACCATTTTTCCACCCTCAAGTGAAAAGAAAAGTGGAATGGTTTCATAGAACGCTCCTTGATGTTCTATGCAAACAGACAGGAGAAGATTTGGAAACTTGGGATTTATTCATAAATTAAGCCCCTACAGCTGCCAGGTCTCATAATAGCGAATCCACGGGATTCTGTCTATTTTATCTGCTATATTCAAGATGTTGTCCTGCCATTGCATAATATTTTGAGGCCTCATCCCAAATATTTTGGAGGGTACTGCATAAAGTAGCACTGCAAGAAATGTCCAGGGTATTTCCTGCACAGCAGGCTAAACAGAACAAACAAGTATCCAAGCAGGAAAGAGTAAATGATAGAAATAGTGTACATGTGGCAAACAAAATTGGGGATCCTGTATTTCACAAGGATGCAGAAATGGGGTAAATTAGAGCCAAGATGGAAATATCACTATAAATTTTTTGAACCGACTGGAGTCATGTCTCTTCTCTGTCACAGTATGTTCTTGGGTCTCTCACTCGAAAGATTTGTCATATTCCATTCTCCTGAAATGTTGTTGTAATAGTAGTCAGATCTCCACTCTGTCGCAGAACATTCACGAATCTTTTATAAATGTTGGTCGCATGTCCATCTCCTGAAAAGGGGTAATAATACTAGTCAGATCTCTCTATCTCAGTATGATCTCGAGTCTCTTGTTCAAAAGTTTGTCTTACTTCACTCTCCTGGAATGAAGTAGTAATAGTAGTCAAGTCTCTAATCTGTCACAGTATGTTCACTAGTCTCTTGCTCGAACGTTTTGTCATATTCCACTCTCCTGATATATTGGTGTAATGGCTGTCGGATCTCCACTTTGTCGCACTACATTACTGAATCTCTTGCTCTAAAGTTGGTCATGTTTCCATCTCCTGAAAAGGGGGTAATAATAGTAGTCAGTTGCCTCTCTATCTCAGTATGTTCATGAATTACTTGCATGAAAGTTTGATATGTTTCAGACTCTTGAAATAGGATACCCATAGTAGTCAGAGCTCCACTCTCTCACAGTATGTTTACGAATCTATCTTGTCGAAAGTCTTGTCATATTCCACACTCCTGAACTGTAGTAATAGCAGTCAAATCTCCACTCTGTCACAGTACATTCACGAATCATTTGTTCAAAAGGTGGTCGTGTTTCAATCTCCTGAAATAGGGTAATAACTGTAGTCAGATCTTTCTATCTCAATATGATCACAAGTCTCTTGTTCGAAAATTTGTCATATTTCACTCTCTTCGAATGAGGTAGTAATAGTGGTCAAGTCTCTACTCTGTCACAGTGTGTTCACGAGTCTCTTGCTCGAAAGTTTTGTCATATTCATCTCTCCTAAAATGTTGTAGCAATAGAAGTCAGATCTCTCTATTTTAGTATGTTCACAAATCTCTTATCTGAATGTTTGTCATATTTCAATCTCCTGAAATGGTGTAATAATAGCCGTCAGATCGCACTCTCTCTCTCTATCTCAGTATTTTCACGAATCACTTGCTCAAAGGTTTTGTCATATTCCACTCAACTGAAATGGGGAGGTAATAGTGGTCAGATCTCACTCTGTCACAGTATGTTTACAATCTCCCTTGTCGAATATTCCACTCTCCTGTATTGTCAAAGTAATAGCAGTCAGGTCTCTCTATCTTAGCATGTTCACGAATCACTTACTTGAATGTTTACCATGTTTCACTGTCCGCAAATGAGGTAGTAATTAATGGCAGTCAGATCTCTACCTCGTCACAGTATGTTCACGAGTCTCTGGCTCGAAAGTTTTGTCAATATTCCTCTCCCCCTGAAATGTTGTAGTCATAATAGTCAGATCTCCACTCTATCGAAGTACATTCACGAGTCCCTTATCTTGAAAGTTTGTCATGTTTCAATCTCCTGAAATTGGGTAGTGATAGTAATCAGATCTCCACTCTGTCGAAATACATTCACGAGTCTCTTACCAGAAAGTTTATCATGTTTTAATCTCCTGAAATGGGGTAGTAACAACAGTCATATCTACTCTGTCGCAGTATATTCACAAACCTCTCACCTGAAAGTTTGTTATGTTTCTCTCTCCTGAAATATTGTGGTGATAGCAGTTGGATCTGTCTATCTGATTATGTTTACGAATCATTTTGCTGAAAGATGGGCTTGCATTACTCTCCTGAAATGGAGTAGTAATAGCAGTCAGATCTCTCTGTCTTAGCATGTTCACAAATCTCTTAGTGGGATGTTTGTCATATTCCCCCTCCTGAAATCGATTAGAAGTCTTCTGCATGCGAGACATCACTGCCAAACTTACTAAATCCGTCGATGATGCACTTGAAAAACAGACAGAAAATTACACGTTTTGACATTTTGACTCGCGATTTTGTAATTTCGCTTCAGATATATTTAAATGAAACCGATCAATTCGAGAGAGAAAACGCCAAAAAAGCCCAGTAAAAAAACTTGGTTTGGTTCTGTCTTCAACTTTAAAGCAGAGATTTCTCTGGGCCAGAACTGGATAATCCCGAAATTTTTTCTAAGATCTTCTAAGATTTATTTTTGCTCTGCAAAAATATTTAAAAAGCCAACCCCCCCCCCATCCCCCCCCCCCTCCCCGTGTCGCGTTTGGTGACAACACTCGAATATCTCTATCTCAGTGTGTTCACGAATCACTTGCTCGAATGCTGACTATGTTTCAATCTCCTGAAATGTCGTGGTAATAGTGGTTAGATCTCTCTATCTCAGTATGTTTATGGGTCATTTGCCAGAATGTTGATCATATTCCACTCTGCTGAAATGTCGTCTTGATAGTACTCGGATCTCTCTATTATACAGTACAGTCGCCGTGGGAGGGCACTTTTCCACACATCCACAGTGGTTGTGGAAAACAGTGGGCAAATTACCTTTCCACTGCCCACAGATATTTCTGTGGACAGATATTTTTTTAGACCGTGGGCATGCTACCTACTTGCACAGGGAATTAATAACTGACATGACCTGACTTTTTATTACACTACTATAATATTTTGTTACGTAATTTTTCTACACGATAGCAATAAGAACAAAAATCTGTTAACATCGGAATGAGGTCAAAATATCAGACTAGTTTCTGTGCTTCCCTGTCACGACAAATTCCCGGGATAATCCAACTGACGACAATGCAGAAACTAAAAAGCTTGTGGACCATGTGATATCTGATTGTAGGACAAAACACCCTCGGACAAAACACCCTTGGACAAAACACCCTCGGATAAAACACCCTTAGGACAAAACACCCTTAGCATAAAATACCCTTAGGACAAAACGCCCTTTTGATAACGCACTTTTGGACAAAACATCCTCAATTATGTATGATATTTTTTTTTCAAATTTGTATAATTTTTTTCTTTTCAAATTAAAAATTATGTGTTTTTGGCTTTTAATGAGATTGAATATAAGATAGATACAGATAACACTAGTAAACAAATTCTTGTGTAACTAAAATTTTCTTTTTTGCTTCCTTAACATAGCGTCCAGTAACCTATGTTTTGAAAGTAAAAGATGAGAATATGAGAAAACTGAATTGATTAAATGGTGCTTTTTGTGTTTAGTGCTGGCTGGTTTTCAGGTTACGTTCGGTAAAGGATTAATATTCTGGAAGTTTTTCCCGCTTTTATTGGGTAATGGGTTACATCAGTTCTACATGAATGTGCTTATGCTATCGAGATGCTATTTGTTTCTTTTTTTATTTATCTGTTTTACTATTAAAATAAAATAAAATATCAGTGAGGTGAAATTATCTGAGCTGTGAATTAATTGTTGCCCAGCCATTTCATTTTTTTTAAGCCCATCAAATCAACAACAATTCAGAGAATTTTAATGTCATACATATACAGCTTACTAATCCTTTTTGGTTGTACCCGGTGCTTCATTCATTAAATTTTTGATGATTATTACTATAATTAATGTTTGGAATCTAATATTATTGCGTCTGTGGAAATATTACCAATCCGTGGAAAGTGACCAGCCCACAGCGGCTGTACAGTATGTCAGAGAGTGATTCTATTCTAAATTATAGGTTTACATGCCCACTGATTTTTTCTTCCAATTCTGCTATGGGAGTTGCTAAACCCATTAGTAAAATCAGTTGGCAAAGCATATTTTTTCTGTTGATTAATCTGGCCAGACAATAATTAACAGAGTTTAGCTTTTATATTTTAAATCACTCACTGTCATATTAACATTGTTTTGACCATGCTGTCTTGTCTGTAGGAACATAGTCAAGATGATTGTTATATTCATGATATTCGTAATTTTTTGTGCAGAGTTGGATGGAAAGATGGACGTCAGGAATAACGTGATATTTGATAGAGTAAAGGATATTATATGGTTAAGTGAGTGGACTTTTACCTTCGTTTTTGTCTTAATGTTGTTTGATGGTTATTGCAATTTGGTTTCAGTTTTGGGTTAAATCATTACAAGATAATGTCAATGCCATGAACAGTTTCTTACAAGTAGATCAATGGTCTCTCTATGATGGCACATATCGCTATAAAATTTAGTTGTGATTGATAAACTGAATACATAAGTGGAGTTCATATCTAATCCGACTGATCAGATAATCACTGATTATTTTGCTTATTGAAATCTACACGATATTCAATAACGTAGATCAATTTTACCATTTGTTGGTGAAGCCTTTAGCTTCTCTGTTTCATAACAGTTTCTGAACCAGATTGTGACAACATTAACAGTAATCTACATAGATTTTCGAGTAATCAGATAAAGATTCAACATGCTTTGAGGCAAAGTTTCTCACTTTCTTTGTGATAAATATTACACAGACTCTACTTAGAGGAAACAGATATGCAAATGTAGATTTGGCAAATGCAATTAATGTTTGAACTCAATGGATTAGTGTTATATGCGATGATTATGAAAAACGAATAACCTTTCTAGATTTATATGCTTCTGCTTAACATGGAATTGAGCTGATGATCGATCAGGTACTGAAGCACAACAATACCTACAACAGTTGCATTCACAGAGACATACCTTATCCAGTTTGACATTAACTACTGAAGTGGTTCATCCACGTTTGTTAACTCAAGCTTAACTTGAACTCTCAGGTAACTTGTGTGATCATACTAAATTACCACTCGATCCACACAAAAATATATGACAGTAGTACCACATTTTACAAACCACCTTTATCTTAGATGAAAATGTTTTGTTAATCGTGACAAAACTACCATTGTACAATTACATGTAAAAACTTGTAAGGTAATTTCATTACCAGTGGCTATGTCTAGTGGAAATAATACATTTTCCAAAGATTTATTGAATGAGTTCGACCTTGAATCAGATGTGTTAATTATAAAAAAGGAATGCACTAAGTTTGTTCCCAGTATGTCGGACTGAAGTCGTAATGCAATTGATATTACCACACGCCACACGAGTCAGAAAAGGTACATGGTACATTAGTGCAAATGACTAAATCCAATTTCCACTGGCATGTCCTGGACGTCAAACATCACGTACAATAAACGTTCAACGCCCAGGGTGTTTTATGTAACTTAAACCATTATTTAGATCATGGTCATCGTGGAAGTGTCAATTTCCACCCGTTGGCAATATTTCCATGCGTGTGTTAAGAGTGAATATCCAACATAAAACAATTGAATTACCATCACATTTTCAGTGCCTCATCAATTGAATATTTTCTGCAAAGTACTGATTATTGACTGAGAAAACTGCCACTGGGCATCACTGCCCAAGCATAGATTTTGCAATTCGACGATCGCTATATTGTAATGCCACAGGTGGAGGTTCACAATTAACCAGTTATCATCAGGGTTATGACCCTAACTACCATATTATATTATCAGACTCAGTCTTGCTGCACTTTGACAATGTAACACAGATGTTATGGCATCCTGCAACTCAGAAGTAAAGTTTTTAGAAAAACCTAACCCTTCTTCTACGATTAATACACATACATCGTTTATCATTGGACTCATTAGTTGAGGCGCTAGATAGTCTAAATACACAGATTATAAATGAGTTTGTTATATCTAAATGGGCTAATGCAATGGCCACTATTTTTGTACTAGTCACGATTGTCTGTTGTATTCGATGTTTTCGAAAACAACAGCAGAATTAATAAACATTAATAAACAATACTGGTGGTCAAAATACATTTCAAGATATCTTAAAAAAGTAATATCAATATTAAGAAACAACAATGGTGATTTTTATTTACACATCTTTATGGTTATGCAAACATTTTAAAGTCAACCAGACGGTCAGTCATTACTTATTGTATGTAGTAATCAATGGGTTAAATTCATGCAGAACAAGTTCTAGAATTAACTTCCCTATGCCCGAAAGGGTTAACTTGCCTTGCCCAAAAATAAGATTTCTCAAAATGGTTTAATGCAAAGTAAGACAGAGTGAATCGCTCTATGCCCTGATAGGTAAGTACCTACCTTGTCCAATAGTAAGAATTGTGAAGGATATTTCAATGCAAAGTAAGGCAGAGTTGACGTTCTACGCATCAATAGATATCTTCTTAGTGTGCACAACAATTAGGATTTATGGTCCTGTTCAGGAGGAGAAGTTCTGACCTGGTCAGTCGACACGAGCAACAAGCTGTCTGCTCTCTCAATTCTGGAGCTTTTATACACACAAGCCAGTTGCCAGAATCAAGTAAGTGACGGAGTTAACAGACTACATTCGGATCTAAACGTTTTTAATTCTGTATCATCACCAACAAATGATGCCTGTGTGACGCAAAGTTCAACTCACAGTATAGTATTATTGTTTACATAACATAACTGTGCATATAAACAAAACCTAATAGATCAGTGTAGATTTCTCTAAGCTGAACTCATTGATTTAATTTTCACATGATTATGAAACACAGTGATACAATATCCTCTAATTTTCTGAAACACGTTACGTTTTACACTTCAGCTGACAGGTAGCCCTTCGTTAACACCCCCTACTACAAAGTTTTTCTTCAGCACCGATGAAAAATTCTTTAAAAAAAATAAATACGAAGAGTGAACTAACCATTCATAACAAAAAAAACACATTCATCAGAGAAGGTATGTTTCACCAGTAATGATTCACATTCACCATATTAACTTACCACAAAATGTCCTTTATACCTCCCATAACAGAACAAATTTGGAGACCAAAGAAAATTGAAGAAAATTGTGGAAATTTTTATTCACCAATGCCAAACAGAAGAAAACCATTATGTGAAACACAAAAATATATCAAATAAACTGTCATATCATATCATGAAATATCATCATAATCAAATCATATCATCATTAACATCAAATCATAACATCATTATCAGCAAATCATATAATCATTAAATTAAGGATATCATCATAAAAAAGAGTGAGTGGTGTGTTCATCAAAATGTTCAATCTTATAATCAAAGTACTCATCAATATATACAAGGTAAATCACATTAAACATTCAAAATAATTACTAGATATTAGAGCTTATATACAATGAAACTATGTCACTAAACTCTTAGGCTTTATCCTACAGGGCCAACTACAGTTATCAAGCCAAATATTTGATCAACCTATCCTGCTAACCCATAGAAGTTGAGGTTGAACAATCTAAAGCTTTACCCCTTCCCTGCCCAAACAACATTGTGGCAGAGACAAACTCAACGGACCTGTGGGGAATAGCCGTTTGACTCCTTATTAGAATCGAACTCGTCGAGATTGTTCAAACAAGTAGCCACAAGCTCGATTTTGTCCTGGTCAGCTCTCTGTGTCGTATCAGTCAATTTCGTCAGCAAACCATTACGTTGCCGAAAAGCGACAAAAAAAGGTCCATTGTGCCCAGCAGGTACGTCTGCAAAATCCAATGCGTCGATTTTGGCCAATGTATCTGCAAAACACATTAGGACCGCGTAAATTGAACATTATGTCCCCAAAACACAATTCGCCCACATAAAGTAACTTAGTCATTATATCCACAAACATTTGGCCATTATGTACACAAAACCTATTGTACGAACACACATTGTGCCCTTATGTCCACAAACCCTATTTCCTACGCAGATATTGCGTCCATTGTTTCGGCAAAACAGATGGGTATTGCGAACTATGAACTATTACACCCACGAACTCTATCTTGTTTACATGCACGTGCATTTCTCTTTGTATTTTAGACTTTTGAAATATATGTTGATGGTTTTGTCTAGGATTTTTTTGGGGGTGGGTGGGGGGCGGGGTGTTTAAAACTGTCCCCTAAGAATGTGTTGCACATCTGGTTAAATATAGTCTTACATCCAAACTGACACACAAAACGAGTGTGTTGAGCGTTCATGAGAATGCACATTCGGTCGGCCGAGTGTACTCTGATGAAAGTGCATTGACCAAAATATCAACACCTGTTTTTTCCGTATCTCTCTTGTGTGTGTCTCTCTCTCTCTCTCTCTCTCTCTCTCTCTCTCAGCCGGTATACAGAAATATGACCAATCGTCACCAAAATTTATATGTCGATCTATACATGTGTTATCTATTTCTAGTGTTCGTTTTTGAAGCTACTGATTCTCCTCGGTACTTAACGGATTTTTCGAACATTTTCGTACGCGGCTTTCTGTCTAAAACACCTCAATTCGAGGGCCAAAAAAAAAATCATTAGCCATTTCTTGAAAAGATCATTGACAGATAATAGACACTTTTTCGCCACTAAGGCGCATGCTATAATGCTCAGCTTTCTCAATATTTGGGCGCGCTTCTAAGGCAGTGGTCCTTTCCCCAAGTTCGAAATAATCCGATGCCACGTTTTTCGAACTAGTAATTGTAATATCTTCCGTTTGACTATTTTTAAAAAATGTATATAATGCATAATGTCACTAACAGTACTGTCTGGTAATAATGATTTTGCTACCATTGGTATAGCTTGCACAGGGGCTGGTCGAGTATTGAAATAATTTTGAAACTGACCATCGCAAAAGGGGTCAACAGGGACAACTACTAAAAAAACATACAAAATATGTATTTGGTTATGAATATTCAAAGACGCTATGCTTTAACTTAAACTACTGACATACATGTATGCCTATACTCTGGCGCTATAAAAAATAGTTAAAAAGAAATATCTAAACGGACAGTAAACATAAATTTGTCAAACAACCTTGCATTCAGTCTGGTTTACGGTATATCTTTCCTCATTCCATTCCCTTAATGTTTTTCCAATGCAAATAGGTTAATGTTTGCTCCTTTGTGGTCCTCCTCTGTTGCAATAATGATAAGTTTGATCACTCATTAAAATGGTATTTTTGGAATCGTTTCTCAATCAAAATCAGTTATTTGTTTTTCTCGATCTCGTTTATCTTTTTAGTATTTTTTTTCTATATTATATTTTTTACTAGCTCATCAGTCTAACCTAGAGGAAGAAGAGGGGGTCATTTTGAAGCCCAACACGAGCCGACAGCAACATGATGAGTACATAGAAACATACATACATATTTTCATAGTCTATCAATGTTGTTGTGGATTCATACCGCTGCCTGAATGGTGTGATTCATCACATCATTATGGGGTAGTCGACAAAATGGACCCATAAAAATTGGAGATTTCGCTGTACAAAGAAATTGGTATCTGACTGACCATGCAGCAAACGTGATGGAACTCAAATTGAAGAATTAATTTTACAGAGTACAATGGAAATTATTCTAGACTGACCAGGTCTGCAACTACTAAATACTCCGAAGTGATGTTCATTTGTGGTTCTTCCGATTGGTCGAACCAAACCTAGAGACCATCTATGTACCATTATGTGATGGCTACAAAGGATGTTTTGGGGCAAGATCGAGAATAAATGAGGGTTGAAACAAACAAATGGTCAGAGTTCTGTATTATCCTTATAAATGTGAAGTATTGTATACCCAATGATTATTGATGTGATCTCGTTCATACCAATACCCCAATAAATGGGAATTGGATCAAAGAAATGAACATTGTTCTGGATTTTCGAACGAATATGGCGAGAGATAAAACTTCGAAAAACTAGTATTGAATATTTGGAATATTTTCTCTCAAAAATATAACTTTATGTTCAACATTCGAACAAAGTCGGCGAGTTTTTCTATGAGCTCTCACAAGCTGGGTTTTAGAGGTAGAAATTGAAAACAATGTTATATAATTTAAATGTGACTTTTCTGTGAATGACTCTGTACTGATAACCATTACGTTGGGTGAAGGGTTAAACATATTTGTTCAGATATCAAGTGGTGACCATTTACACAAAGCACATGATATCAAAATTTAGTATTTTGAATTTTTCAAATTGTTTGTTAACAAAACCATACCATTGGAACGAGCTCAATGAGCCGATTCCAATCAAGGGTAACATTACATGGGTTTGTCCAAATTTTTTGAAAAATAATATTTTTTCCAATTGCTCAATTTGTATAATACGCGTGTGGATGGGGTCGATTCATTACTTAAATTGTTAAAGGAATTTCTGATCATCCTTGCATATTTTGCCCAATTTTTACCTTTCAATCGTTATATGTCATGCTGGCATTCAGTTGCACTTAACAGCGGTTCCTTGATGACAAGGCCCAACTAAATAATTTCTTGTCCTCCACAAACACATACAACACCCCATGTAAACAGACAAAAATAAAATATTTCATTTCATGGCATGCAATTACAAGGTTCATATTCAAACGTTTAAGAATAAATTAGTTTTTGTCCTTCATATGAAATAATTTTCCCTTGTTGAAAAAGTTCGAATAAATTGTCTATCCGTCGGGTGCATCTACAACCGTTCCCTGTTGAAAACGTTCACACAATGTATTTCTTGTGTCCACATGTACTTCCTGTGTTGAAATATTCGAGCAAAATACATTTCATCGAAATATATATCTAGCCCACGTTAAAATTCTCGGATTCCTGTCTAATGCTTAACATTTTTGTCAAGCTCTCAGGCCACTAGTCTAATGCTGTAAGGAATTCGATGTTGTTATCAAGCTGCTATGATCTGTAACCTGTCTAGCCCTTACAACAGTCATCGCCTATTTTTAGATTCACACGTTTGTTTTTCCTACCATCTGAAATATTCCAGAAGAGTGAGTCTGAAAAAATATCCTCAAGATTCATTTTTCTGTGAATCAGAACTAATTTGATGGACATTTTGATGACATTACAATCCGAAACGGAAACTACCGCTACCGTGGAGTTATGAATCTCATGGATAGGTGCACAAATTATGTTAATATCTTGATTTTTTCAAAGGGGATTAAATACTTATTGACTAGAATATCTATAGATGGGGCAGTATAGAAACCCTGTATATATTTGTAGATAAAAGCACATCAAATTACATCAATTGCCGCCTGTACACACATTTCCAGAAGAAATAAATTGGTAAACAAACAGTCAATACTGGCGTTGAATTCCAAACATAATTAGATTGGTGACCTGAGAGCGTGATTTATTGTATGTGATAATGTTATTACGATGTAGATGAATTCTACTTACTGTTATTCTGGTTGCGTTTGTGCTGGTTCCAACTTGTTTCTATGATGGATATATCCCACGATATCTAAAAATGCGAACACTATAGAAATGACACATATAACAGTTAACCCCACCTGACCTATTACTATAGCTGATTGCCGATTGTCAGAGGATGAGTGGAGCTTGCGCTGAAATTTGCTTGTCTTTCTCTTGTCGAGTCTCAAACGCTTACTTGTAATCCCATGGATTTGTGAGGAATCCATACGAGCATGGTTTGTCTTCTTACAACGGCGTTTGGGTATGAGTAGTCTATTTTTCCTGGCTACGTTTTGTTTTCTGCCTGGAATGGACGAGAGAAGAAAAAGCAACACATGATATTGTTTTCAAGACGTTAAATTTCCAAGAATTTTTTGGGGGGATTTTCAACATTACCGGTGAATGTGGTGGTTTGAAATTTTTGTCTCATCTTTCACTTTTGTTTTACCTTGAAAGTTACAACAAAATGTTGCATATTTGATACATTTCCAAATAGAAAATTGGATTCAAAATGAGCATCCCCATTTTGTGTATTCTATGGTGAGGTGGGGGTTGTTTTTTTAACAGACTCCTTTGCATGCGATATCACAATTTCCTATTTTAATTATTCAATTACTTTTTTTGTTAAAAACGTTTTCCAAATATTTCAACAAACCATATCATGTGGCCCATCATCAAAACGAGCTCGGGTCAAATTATATGGTTTTGTTGATTTTGTGTTAGAAAAAAATAATGCTTTAATCAACAATTCAGGTTGTAAATTACTTGATAGGATTCGCCCAATTCGTTATATAAGTGTTAATTAAATTATTACAGTTGAGAATCTATAACTCTGATACAGCATTTTATACCTCAACATAATAACGGTAATATAGATTTATTATATGACTATGTAATTTAATCGCCACATATCACTACTGTTTGACGATCTTTTCTTGTTCCTCGGAAAATCCACTGTGTGGAATCCGATTTCGTATCACCATAGTATTACGGAGTATTTACAAAAAGTCAAGTTCCGTCAGTTGTAAATAACAATTCTCCACTTCGCGAAAGTCATTCAATTAAATCAGATGAACAAACAGGATGAACATTCAGTCTGTGGTATATTTGAAAATACTTCATTGAACAATTGCCACACTTCGAAAAATAATTAATACGGACAACCAAGTCCAACGAAAAGGCGCAGAATTAGTGTCATTGACAGCGATTCTGACTGAAAATCAAGAAGTCAAACACGGATTCCAAAAGAAAACTGCCTGTTCACTTTGTTACGTATTCATGCGCAACGGGGGATTCCCCGGAAGTGTGCACCTATTACAAAAATAAGTGTAAACAAAAAAAAAGTTATTTTTATACTTCAATCCAATTCACCAAAAAATGGTCAGGGGAATTGATAAAGCTAGCGTTGGCATGCGATGTTGAACTATAAGTCATATAATAAACCTTTTATCGCAACAGTGAAGTGATCTGGGTGGGTCGTCGTATCATGTCTTATTGAGGAGGTCAGATCACCGTATCAAATGAGCTGCTTTTGATCGTTTGATCTGGCTATCTGACCTCATCAAGACAAAATCGAGGCACTGATACAATATTTTGTACATAAACATGATGGTGATGATAGATTTATTTTACAATTCGTAACTATAATAGCACGATTACCACTTACTATAACGAAATCGCCGCATCTCCACCCCTCGTAATTTACAAATTAGTAGCAGAAAAAGCATTGTTTTTCTACACATTTCAACAAAATCATATCACTTGAACCCTCACGGGAACGATCTAGACCAGCTCGTTCAAATGAGGTGGTCACTTGATATGGTTTTGTTTAATTTTAAAAAAAAATATTTTCTTCAATAATATAATTAAAATACCAAATTGTGATATAGTATGCGTTGATTAAAGGGTCAGCTAACATTTTAATTTCAGATTTCATTTTGAGACTCATAAAATGCTTGTCTATTAGGCTGAAACTGTTTGCGGCTGCCTTGATCTTTTGCGATCTTCTGATAAGGTTATTGTGTGCGTACAGTACATGCTGTACATTTCGAAAGACTGTGCGCTTTAACAGTATAGCTGAGTGTTGTTGCAACTCGGCGTGATTCCGGAATTTGTTCTTGTACACGGACTAACAACGGCAAATGGATTTTTTTATCTAATTTTGCGAGCATATTGGTATTCACTGTGCATTTATGAAGATTTTTCTCATCATTAAAATTTGGACCAATGTCTCTTTCTTTTCTAAATATAACCAATTGCTTAAAAACAAAACAGTTTATTGCCATAAGGCATGAATATATGATTTTCCATAGAGAGGCGAGTTTTTAATTTTATTAACATCCGAAATGTGTCTATGACTCATATTTCTTTGTATAAATGTATCAGTTCGGCTACGTCGATATGAAGATGCGTGAGTGTGAATACAATGCACAAGTAACCGATCAAAAAGAGGAAAGGTCATGCAAGTTGTACATTCTAGCCTTTATTTACTTTCAATAAAATTCTTAGTAGGCGTAAGTTATCTGTCTTTAACAATTTGTGACGTAAACATAGTAGAATGACTTTTTTGCAATATTTACATCTTTTTGTATTCCAGGTTTTCGAAAAGAATATGTGCATTAGTTTATTTGATCGTTAATATTGGTCCTACAGAGCCAGGAAAATTAATATTTTTTTTTCTGAAACGAGGAGATAGGCCAGAAACAGTATTATTTGGAGTGGTGTACATTTAATCACTTTAGGTGCCATTCACTATCAATTAGAGCATCGTTCATTTGGTTTTGCGCACAAAGCAACTTGATTATTATATCTAATTGCAATATACAATATAATTATGAATAATAATAATTTAAAAATGCAATGGTAACATAGCAAATGTTTGTGTTACAAATCAAATGATTTGTGGAAAGGCAAAGAGAGAAATCACAGAAAATGTTTGTATTGTAGGTAAAATGATTTGCGGTGTGGTAAATATATATGATCACCATTATGTTCATTTTCAAAATGTTGTATGAGAGTGGAGCTTTTGTTTCTGAGGCCATATATCAATGAGCGCAGATATAGCAATTGAAATAAGAGCTAGGAATTTTGTATTGGGACCCCTGATATATTCTGTATTCGACTAATTACATACCCAACATTTATTACACGCATGTTCTATGAAATCCCAATCTTTTGCAACACAAAACCATGCGGAAAATGTAAATCCGTTCCACACATATGTGCCGAACGGAAATCATTGACGGACTATTTTTAAATAGAAGAGAAATTTAATTGGAATTTTCTACAATTCGTGCACTGCGATTACAATTTGAATCTCTAGCGATAGCTAAACATAGTAACACGGGTTTGCCTCGCAAATTTGGTCGGCGATAAAATGCGTTCTTTTTGTTGATAGTATCTATTGTCAAATGAATTGCCGAGTGTCCTTCTAATAAGTGCTTTCATAGATATGAAGGCATGTAATAATGCGGCCTCTGTTTTATTATTCCGCGATGGCTCTCGTGCCATATCGATTAACGTATTCACGCGCATGTGTGTTTCTGTGAAAATGCTTACTGTAAGATAAAGAGTGAAATCACAGGAAATATATGTGTTGGGTTCCAAATTATTTGTGGCGTGGTAAAGCGGGAGATATAAATACTTATTCGATATATGCAAGTGGTGAACATTTAGAACTAAAGTCTTAGCTAATGCCAACGAAATATTAGCAACTTGAGTGTAAGTTGTGATTTACGAAACCCAAGAATGCAACACAGATAAGAACAGCCGAATTAAGGAAGCAGATACAAATTAATTACACAAGTATGTAGTGATTTGATATATTTGCGGCATGTAAACTCCTCACATCTATACAAGAATGAATCATTTCCT
This sequence comes from Pictodentalium vernedei, assembly GCA_031216915.1. NCBI lineage: Eukaryota > Metazoa > Mollusca > Scaphopoda > Dentaliida > Dentaliidae > Pictodentalium > Pictodentalium vernedei. The sequence continues at coordinate 181,043,769 of CM062294.1, forward strand.
GCTATTGCCAACAAACCATTGAGGCCAATGTACATTACGTGGAAGAAATCCCGTAGACATGCTATGGAGATACCCGTCAATAAAACATATTCTCCTTTTTCGCATAATTTGTTTTTTTTTACTACTTTTGTGTTTGTATGTTGCTATTGGTATGGTGTATCTTTTAGGATTACCGAAAATGAAAATACGCATCTGTATATCTAAAAGACAAGCTGGTTGTTCCCATGAATGCTTCACAAAAACGTTTTGTTTTGATTGTCTCCCCTTCTGCTTTCAGATAGCGATACTTCCAAAAATGACCGCAAATATAACTGAATGTTCCCGAAAAATGTTAGGATGTCTGTTTGTCACACACGTTTAATGACAGTCCACCATAAATATGTTGTCAAGGAAAGACCTACCCGTTCTACTGAACTAAAGTATCCTGCTAGAAAAAAAAATGGCAATACTATAGAAATGAGTTGCGGACTTTGTTTTATAACCAAACGCACTATGTTTGATGTTTGAATACACGTAATAATTAGAAGATAACCTTTATGCTTACCTTTTTTTGTCCCAGAGGAATCATAATGGGTTGATGTTTGGATCATGAATGTCACACTAGAGGACCGAGAAAGGTCATCTGACGAAGTTTGCAAAATCACTTCAGTGGTTCTTGTTTTATTTGTATACATTGGTTTAATGGAAGTTGTTTCCACCGTTACCATTACCTCTGTTTTTTTTAATGTTTCAGTTGTCGAGTCTTGTAATGATCCCTGAAGCGTTGTACTCCCATCAGCATTTTCATTGGTAACATTTTCCGTTTGTTCAGATTTACATGTCGTTGGCAGTGCATCAGTGGCATTAGTATCAGCTCCTGTTGATGACGTTACGTTGACTACTGCAATGGAACCAAATGATTATTTTGCTCTCTGTAAAAAAAAATCGCTTCATTCTAGTACGCACATTTTTAGTCGAACTGAAATACAGGTAGTTACCAATCAGACAAGTTGAACAATAAACCTATAATAAACCAAAAGTAAAGACCTGTGGTGATGTAATCCTACAACCTTGTAGAAATTCCCCAAGAAATGTAAATGAGTTTCGCAAGTTTATAATCGACACATATATATATTGTAATCCCATCTCAAAAGACGGTTAAATAAATAAATTATCTTATTTATCCTAATAATGTTCGTGCTGAAGATTCGAATATGTTTGGTGTTTCGTCTAAAACTCAGCAGCTAAAAAGACTAGTGAAATTATTCCTCAGTCTGCTGGCAATAGCACACTTATTTCTAGATATCGACAGAAATCAGCTCTACCTTAACAGAAAGTACATGTGTTTTAAAAAGCGCACTGGAAGTCTAGACATCCAGATAATTAACCCTTTACCTAACGTAATGGCCAGAACCGGCCAGCGCTATTCTCAATATTCGTCAATTAATTTTCATTATTTTTTTCATTTTTTATCTCAAACACATAGGTTATGACCCTTCTCTGGAACGAGCTCGTCGGGCTCGTTCCAACGACGGGTCATAACCTACGTTTCTAGATAAAAGTTGAACAAATTAGTTATTCAAGAATTTTATTTGCAAGTGTTGTCTGTTTTTCATATTAGGTAAAGGGTTAATGTTGTATAAGGCCTTGCTGTGAACTAATTTCCTGTCTACATATTTAGAGGTTAGTACTTGGTTAGTTTCATATCGGCCGAAACATCAGGCCGATGTAACTTCAGCCTGATAGGAAGTTACATTGGGCTGATATCTCAGCCGATATGAAACTAATCAAGTAGTAACATGTTTATTTATTAAACACAACCAAATAATCACAACATTTTCTCAGATCTGTTTTAGGTTTATGACAGCATTATTATTTCTTATTCTCTCAACAAAGTACCCAGTTTACTCTTCTATTAGTTTAGCTGTCGGGACGTGTCAGATTATCCACTGGAGAATCCACGACGTTCGGAAACCTGCACTACCTCTTCATCAACTTTGACAAATCTCCGCTTACGCCTTTATCCTCGAGTGGGGCGCGTGGAAGATTATTTTATGAGGCGTAAGCCGAGTGAAATAATCCACGAGGCCCACGAGAGGATAAAACCGTACTCAAATCCGAGTAGTGAACTTTTGTATTTATTTTCTCCTTATTTGTTTTCCACAGACAACCCTTTATAATTGATTCAGGAGTTACTTTCAAAACATGCAAAAAAAAAAAACAAATAGGCCGTTATCTCCCGAGAGTGGAATACGATGCTGGAGTGGAATACCATTTATACGATTTGTTTTGAGAGAAGAAAAGTGAATGAAAACAAAACACTAGTATTTAATTACGTATTTGTTTAATTATTGGTGTTTCACGCCAAATCTGTATCCAAGCCTAAACTTTGGTGACAAAACGTTATTTAGGGTAAAACAGGGCCGTATATTTTATGAAATAAAATAATTAAATTACTGTGACGTAGAGGTTATTACTTACTTAGTTTCGGAGATGTGGCCACGAGCTAACTTCATATCAGTCCGAGACCGAAGATCGAAAGCTGATGTGAAGATACCTGGAGCTTATATCTCGATCGATGTGAAACTAACCAAGTGATAAACTCTTTATTAATGAAACAAAAACAAAAAATTATAAAATGTTCTCAGATCCGTTCAGGTTTTCTGCCAGTGTTATTGTTTATATTCTTTTCACAAAGTCTGAAGCAACCTCTTCTTCTCCTCCTAGTTCAGCTACCCGAATGTCCCGGCTTCCCCACTGGGGAAGCCACGACGTTCGGATAGCAAATTTTATTATATACTTGCCTGTGAATTATCGCAAATTATCTGAAAGATATTTCTCGATATCCATCGAGTCGATGGGTATCGAGAAATATCTCTCAGTAGCTTTCCAAATGACGTTAAGCTTCGGCGCAGGACGTCGCCATGAACGTCGCCTTGAAGGAACGATCAGCAGATCTTTGTTTTTGTCTTTAAACTCTTTGCAGTCGAATTGGGCTGAATATTGCGCAGTAAAATGTTACGTAGCATTTATAAAAAGAAAGTCTACGCTATTTTGTGAATATCGGGAATTATCTCATGAAAGTGGACCTGAAAAACAAAAATAATACTTTCAGGTCCACACGCTTCGGCACATAACGTCGCCTTGAAGGAACGATCAGCAGATCTTTGTTATTGTCTTTAAATTGTTTGCAGTCGAATTGGGGTGAACAGAGTGCAGTAAAATGTCACAAAGCATACAATAAAAAGAAAACTTTAGTGAATATCGGGAATTAGCTCATACGTGTGGATCTGAAACTATTATGTTTCACTCGTGAAAAATAAAACTTTCAGGTCCACACTCATGAGATAATCCCCGATATTCACTCAAACAGCGTGGATATCCTCTATTTATCTCCTCTCGCACTTCGACATATCTCCACTTACTATTCCTGAATTTTAGTTTACGATGAATGTTCGGTACAAGTTTCTTCATTCTTCTCTTCACCTACCTAAGTATTACTTATTGCCATCACTAAATTCCCACCATATGAAATTCTGGTTCAAACCACTCCTCCATGGTTGGTTACGCCATTTTTTTCGATTGCTTCTGGCGAATAACTGAATCATTCCTATGTAAAGGAATTGGTTGCACCTAATAACGCATCAAGGGGGACAACTCTTGCTTGGTTTATATCATCAGAGATCGGTGGCATATCAGCCGAGTTTAATGTCATATCTGCCGAATTTGATAATGGACAATTATGAGAAAGAAAATTATATCTAATAAATAAAGGGTTATAATATCGAGAGCAGTTATTAGTAATAATGCAAGTTGTGTTTGAAATGAGATCCTCTGCTGTTTCACCTTTTAATTAATCTGTGCTGCATGAGATGATTGTAAAATTGGGTTTCCGGCACACCAGATTTTTTTACAATCTTCATAATATTTCGCGAAATTCAGCCAACGGTGACAGATTGTATGACAGGTAAAGTGTCAAAAGGTTTATTAGAGCCCATATTAAATTCTAGTAAAATAAAATAAGAGTACTTTAACCTTCTCGGCTAACAGAATATACACGCAAAGAATAGGGAAACATTAAATTATGTTGCACTATGAAACACAGAAGGTTTTGGAGAGGAATTGTAACTTGACAAGAACTTGACAATGTTGTCAAAGTATATCATTGTCTAATCATACCGAACTCACAGAACTCGAACAGTCGCGTGATATTTAGCCAGTTTCAACTGGTATTAACTGGTTATAATGTGCTCATCTAACAGAGGACATCCTCCAAGCCGCCGTCCATTGAAGCTTTGATAATTTATTATAACAGGAGGGTTAACATGTTTGTGAGAGTACATGTACAGTTGCTAACAGTCCGATGGAATGCTTGCTATTCAGTTAATTATATGTGCGTGTAACGCAAGCGGGGTTTCGGAAACTACCTTCTCTTTATTCTACGCTCGGACAGCAGTGTGGCAGGTCCTGTTCAATATTATGTCTCACCCCAGTTCTTGTGAAAAGTATCCGGCTGTTCGAGGGGTTTCTTCAGTTCCAAAGATTCAAAAAAAACTAGATCGTCTGGCGCTGTCGATATAGCTGATGCTTTCAGTTTGTTTAAATCCTATTTTGATAACTAATTTTCGAGCTGTTAAATCTGACTTATCCAACGCGTTTTCTGTTCAAACTTCTGAAAAGTCCTCTGTTAGCTTAACGGCGAAGGCAATCAAATTCAGTTTTTTTTGTCAATTCTGATATTTCCGAGGGTTTGACAAAAATACAAAAGAGGATTCCTAGTCCGGAAGCGGTTGCTGTTAATGTGCTTTCTGTGGTAACCGTTAAACTTAGAAGCACAACAAGCTTATTCGTATTGCCAACAAATCCCCTGCAGGGTGACAAACAGTTCGATGCAGAGATCTGGCCTCTTTACCAGGACCACGGGGGTCAGACCATGACCGGGGTCATTGACCCCGACGCTCAAATCCGTTAGGCCTTCCCTCTCCCCTCCCCTCTCCACACTAGGCCTAGGCTATTTTTAGGTTCCCTCACCCTACCCGCCCTGTACGTACCCTATTTTTCAGGCTATCCTTCCCCAAAGCCCATTTTAGGACCCTCTAAAGGGACCCATGCTATGTATAACCTATTTAGGCTTTCCACACATTGGTTTGGCCTTTCCTGTATGTGGGCTCCCCACCCCCCATCCCAAAGCCCAGTCCCTCCCCTCCAAAGCCCTGGATTGTTTCTTCCCCCCTTCCAAAGGCTAGCCCAAAGCTGGGGACATTCAAACTGAGGTGTCCATTGAGTACTAACAAAAGAGTGCCACCATCCCCTCCCTGCCCCTCCAAAAACTTTATTTCGTGGTAAATATCTTTAAGGTAAATGTTGTCAAGGACATGTACACGTAACTGCATACAAAATGCTTTAGACATAAAGACTACCTGGTTTGTTTAGTCATGTCATAAAGGAATTATGATAGAGAACACCTGGTTTTTGTCAATGCATAGATAATGGTGATTTAGATAGAGGGAATCTTTGTTTATAAGAAGATATGATAGTGTAACGTTGTATAGTTATGCAAATGGACAAGGGACAACTGGTATGTTTGATTAAGTCACAGATAAAGGTATTATGATAAAGGACTCCTTTGTTTATAAGAAGCTTAATATGATAAAGACCATGTACACTGTTTGATTATGTCAAAGATAAGATGGTGTTACGTCGCAGGTGTTTGATAACCCAGTAAGATCTCGGCGGTGTCTGATTGGTCAAACAGTTGTCCAATCAGATCATTCCACACGGCGGTATATTCCATAGGACCAATAGATAAGAGTGTTGTAAAATTATCCCACGCAAACGTTCTCTGATTGGTCAAGCAACTGTCCAATCAGATCGTGCCATGTAGTATTTTCTGCGTGGCGAATAGATGAGTGATCCGAAGTGTTGTAGTAAACTTAATTAGGCAGCAATGTCGGAAGGAAGACGGCAAGTAATGGTCATGCCCCCATTTTTCCTCTCAGCTCCAGGGAGCGTAGATGCAGCTTGAACAACTGTGACCCCACCAAAGGTAGTCTTCAAAAAGCAGACTTATCTTTATCACGCACGTCACCAAAATACCTCTTTGATTTGACACCTCTCACCAACTAAGCTTACCACCCAGGACCTCTTTTTCACGATTATTTTACCCAGCTATCCCCAGATGTCTAGGTTTGAGAACTCCAATGAATAGTTCTACATTATCTCCCTCACTTAGGTAATCCACCCCGTCTCGATATTTGAGATGAACAAAACTGTGGAACATTATTTTTAAACCATCAGGTGAGGGGGAAATCTACCAAATAAATAAGATATTTTCAATAAGTCAATCCTTTCCTTGATCCTCACCCAACCAAGATCACACAGGGTTGCTTCTGGTGATACGGTATTACTCAACGTCGTTATCCTTCACAATGAATCATTCTACATGGTTTCCAAACTCTTTACATCCGTATGGTTTTAGGTGCTTAGTGCTCAAACAAGACAATTTTACATCCTAACAAAGATCCACAAGGACCGTTCTTCATGGACGTATGACGTAATTCCCCACGGGAGGCCAATTGTATCAGACTGTATTTCGGAATCTTATGCGATCTCGGAATTAATTTATTATCACCGGAAACCTATAGCAAATAGACATCTGAGCTATCTAAAAAATACACAGGATTTCCTGTCAAAAATTGCGAAATTGAAAATATCGAAAGAGCAAAAATGTTAAGATGAATTCAATTTAACCTATGCTAAATTAAATGAACCTTTGAATCTTCGTCCTGTCATCACCTGTAAGAAAAACAAAAGCTTGCGTAACATCCTTGTAAGGACTAAATTAGAGCCCTTCAATGAATAACATCAATTATTGTCAGCCAGTTTAACTATCTCCTGAGCTAATCACTTAGTTTAAATCAATTTTATGTATTTTTTTGGTCATGATTGAACCCCATCAGGGTTCAGTAAATGAAAACAATTTTCATGCAGCATATTAAAAGAAAAAAAACGTATCAGTAGGAAATGTCTGTGCCAGTGCGATTATGTTCTACCTTTGCTGAAGACTTCAACCAAAACAGGCATCTCCTTTAATAGGCAATATCTAGGTTTCATTTTCATTTATTTCATTTCTTCATTTTAATTTTATATTGTCAATTCATCTACCCATTCTTCAAATGGTTAAAAAAAGACAGAAGCATCAAGGCAAGAGAGTTGCCCAGACTGGAAGGGGCCAGGAACAATCGTTCCAGGCCTATTCTAGATTGGTCAAGGCCCTTTTTCAGGTGATTCAGTGTATGCACCATATTGGGCTCCTAGAGCAGCATTTGGCAAACCGGGATTTCCCGAAACAGTTGGAGAAGAAAGTAGATGAGTTAGGTGGCTTTCTAAAGCCTGCTCTTCTCACCCCACACATTTTTTTCTGTTTTTCGACAGATTAGTGTGGGATGGGCCAACAAAACGTTAAATGCTTTAATTGAGCATTATAAGATAAATTTAAACCAGTTGAAGTCTAAGATAACTTTGGCTATGCGACCCCCTCCTGGACTTGAAAAAATAGACTTCAACAGCGCTTCGGCGCGTGCCTTGATCTGGGCTCAAAAAAAAACTTTAAAAATAAGTTGACGGATAAGACGATTTCGGGCTATGAGTCTTATATTTCGGACCTTCGCCCAGGGTCTGGAGTAAGGAACAAGACGGGAGGGAGCAAGCAAAATCCGGCCCGTGTTGTCCCTCTACCCCAACGCGAAAAGCATAATAAGAAACGATCAAGGCAAAGTACTTCTCCCTCTTCTTTTCCTTCTACTTCTTCAGCTTTCTCTCAGATTAAGCGCCTCAATTTGCAAACATCCCCGGTCCATATTGTGACTGAAGATGCTCGCAAATTGAGTAACGCTGTCACGCCTCGTCTTGCTCGTCTACCTCTTACTCCTCCTCAGCCTTTCTTCTCCGTTCTCCTAGTGCTGTCACTAGAACTCCTCCTGCTCCCTCTGCTTCTCCTTCTGTTTCCTCCCCTGCTTCTGTTTCTTCTCCACCTTCTGTTTTTTCTCCACCTTCTCCTGCCTCTAGTGTGGTTCAACTAGGTATATCGTACTCAGAAAAAGTCAAATCACCGAGCCGCAACTCAGGTCGCTCATTTGATTCTAAATTCTCCCAGTTTCGGCATAAAAGCGGAGTTAATTTTGACAAAAGGAATTGGCGCCTCTCCGATGTTTGTAAAAACATCCTTATGATTAGATCTTTTTACTCGACATGCGAGGATCCACATTGCAGCAAAGAAGTAATTCTCGCGCTTTCTTCCCTCATTGGTTAGATTTAGATGAGTTAAAAATACTCATTGCGCATCCAATGAGCATTTCACCCGTCTAAATCTAACCAATGAGGGAAGAAAGCGCGAGAATTACTTCTTCGCTGCAATGTGGATCCTCGCATGTCGAATAAAAAGAACATGAGTTAAGGGGTGCGCTCACATTTTCAACATCTGATTAATCTGAGGAGGAGGAAAAAAAAGCATGGATATTGAAACCATAAATTTCAACGATCTCCTAAAAATGGATGCCGGGTCATGGCAATATGAGTTTTATTCAATTACACAAACACCGGAGAGGAAGGCAGTTGCTTTTGAAATAATGGCAGCGGTGACCACATTCCCCAATATATCAGTAACAAAGGTGGAAGAGCCTTCAAAACAACTGGTGAGAGGAGCACAGCCTTATCGGTTACGGCTCGGAAAGATGGGAGTCGTCGGTCATTGAAGAAAAAAGATGTCCAAAAGAGAAAAACATTTTTTCATTTGTTTAAAAAATATAAACAGCCTTTTTCTAGGCTACCATATTATTAGAAAGAGTTTCTTTGTGGCAAACATTTCACTATCCACTTTCAGTATAGATGAACTAGCTTTGTGAATAGAAACATTTCGGTAATGGCAAACTGATGCATAATGTCACTCTTCCCCCATCCAAAATAGTTTTGGATGGGGGAAGACTGACACTGTGCCGTAAGAAAAATCTGGAGAAGTAGTCAAAGATTCTGGCTAGCAACAGTGTTAACTGCTTGTACCTATAGTGTATTCCCTAAAAAGACAGTGTATTTGCAGATTGTTTTGTGATAGGAATATTCATCAATCACAAAACAATGTGCAAATACGCTGTCCCTTTGGGGAGTACACTATATAGCCCAAGAACATTAGGTTTCACTAGGGAAAAAAATCGGAGAAAGCTGATTTTTTCAGGGAATGTCGAGTACATGTCACTGAACGATTAGACAAAAGTCCCCTAAAATCCCAGTTGAGCTTTTTTTTCTACAGCCTTTTTTCGAAAACGCGTTTGAAAAAAATCAAAAAAAATCGCACGAACTTTGTAACCTCGAATTGATCCAACTGTATTTTTTGTTTACGCGTATTTCGAGCTACATAATGTCTAATATACATTTACCTAGAGGAAAATGTGCATTCTGTGACAATTTCTGCGGAAAATTATTGAAAATTCACAAAAAAGTATCGGATTTACGCAAAAAATGACGATTTTCCTAACGGATTTGCCCAAAGGGTCGTAGTACAGAACGGGATGTTAGTTGGACAGACGATAAAAAATCCACCACCATTTGAAGACTTTTATCATTGCTTACAAAATAGACATTATGGAAGATCCCCTCTGCTTCTGGCCGAGTTCCCCTTTTGGCATAAAATTCGTCAGCATGAGAACTCAACTATTTTCGGACTTGGGACCGAACAGACACGTCTGTGTCTGGCAGCATTAGATCAATAAATAATATTTACAGAATGTACAAAAATCAATAAATAATATTTACTGAATGTACAAATCAATCAACATGGATTAAGTTACATTGACTATTATCAACGCTATATACAGAAATGACATGACCTATATACATATTATTCATCGAACTCAGAAATTTCCGACAGGACAGTGTTTCTGTGGTTGTTACAAGAATCCGAACTGCAATTACACAAACCTGAGCAAGAGAGTCCTGCCTTCTTACACCCACACCTTTTTGTACAAGCACTCTTGCAACCACAACTGATCAGATTCAGTAGGTTATCGGGGGTACATGGCTTTGTGGCTGCAGTCGGTACAAGAAGTCCATTGTCTAGCGACCACCCCCAATCCGTCGGAGGAAGCGAAGTGCCCAGCCATTGTTGGACCTGGAGATAACATCTGTAGACATGTTGTTGTGCAGCATCGCTGCTTGGTGGGAGTGAGGCTAGGTCGATGGGTTTATTCAGTTTAGATTTTGCTACATAACGCTTGTAAGTGACATATCTATATTGGTCGAGAGAGGACACAGTTTTACTCCCGTATAAGATCAGGAGAAGTTGTTCCCCGGCAGCGGCTACTGCACGTGGTGTACTGTCATCCGCCAAAATTGTGTTGACATACTGTTGTGAGTCGCTAGTAACATCGGAGACAATTGTACTGAATACTTTCTTCTTACCAACTCGAAAGAGTGCAGAAGTAGTGTCACAACCACTTATAGAATGTGCTACAAGGAGGTTGCTTCTATGGTCACCCATTTTGGTTGCTATTTCACTAACTGAAACTAGTAAGTTTGGGGTAATGGAATACATCATGTGAATATTACATCCCGGTTGAACTCGAGAGGTAAGAGTGACTAACAAGTCTGTGTCTGTTCCCACAACGACAACATTGTTGTCATCTTGAGCGATGTCAAGTGCAGTTTCGGCTATCAGTACATCAGCATCAGCCTAGGCCTGCTTGGACTGAATATTGATAGCAGATAGCTCCTGCATTAGAAGATCGATCAGTTGGGTTTTGTTCTTGGCATTTGCAAGGAAATCGGATTGGGGTGTGGTGGCTGGTAACTCAGGTGAGATATTGATATCAATGGAATACCTGTCTTTAGATCTACGGGCTTGTTCCATGCCCTTTGTCGACATTGTACAAGCATAACCATCAAAAACAACCACGACGTTCGCCCCAAAATGTCTCACTAGATAATTGGAATATGATGTACATATGTCCTTATATGACGACTGTTTAGGCCATACATCTGCCCTCAATAAAAATCCACCATCTACAACAAACAGAGAATGTTCTGGGATTTTAGTTTGCTCGGAACCGTATGTTTTGAGGGTCTTACCGAGCGTGCTTTTCTGTGTCTTCCTCATTCCAGCAGAATCAAACAATGCTGGTGGTTTCGGGGCGAGTTCATATTTGAGATACTCTTCCATCTCTGCTTGTGACTGAATAACACATGTGATGCGGTTGAACAGAATTGTGGGGTCAATCACTACCTTACTTCCACGGACTTTGATGCTATTTGCCATCGATGCGAAAGACTTCACAGTGTCAACACGTCGTAGTTTGATGCTGTTGAACGTTTTGCTTACAACATTCGATACGCAACATTCACCAATTTTGCGAACTTGGTCACAGTTCACAGTTTCGTCGGCCACAAGCCCGGTCGCTATAGAGACTAATTGTAGTGGATCTCTATTCTGAAAGGGGGAATGCACTCTGAGCCAGTTCAATAATTTGGTGATATCATTGGCATCAGTCAATTGTGAACTTTGACGGAGATCCCGATGTTGTTCGCCATGACCAGTGTGAACATGAACAAAATTTTCGAGAGCATTACATATCGGAAGGCAAAGAGGTAGTCCATGTACCCATTTCGCAACAGTGCTATCGGTTATTCCCCTGCCATGTGTGAGACCACCAGGGAGCTTGAACAATCTCATTAAACACTGCTCTATGGTCTGATCAGAATATATCCCGAACCAGAATTTATCTGAGCGCCTTATGGTAAAGTAACCTTTCTCAGTGAACAACTTCAAATCATCCTGTTGCATTATTTCTGTTAGCTCATTCATCTGCTGCAAATAGAGATGAGAACTTTTTGCGTATGCAAAATGACCACCTGCGTGAAATACTGGAATCATATTGCGAACACAATATGTGTGGAGTTCCCAGTCGCCTGTGCGCTCTGCTCTCAAGCACAACTGGAGAAGACCTATTTGCTCGTAGTATTGTACCCAAAGCTTTCCTGTGCGTCCTACGGACGCATTCTGGAGCAGTTCGTGTAATTAAATTGAAACAATGATGCTATAATACGGTATTTGAATGAGAAAAGTCGATGCCGTTTGAATTTGAGTCTAGGGGGTATGGTTAATATTTCACACGTTTCACCAGTTCATTATGGAATAAATGACTATTGTTATATATCATTATAAAGCCACTGCTTTTCTGCAATTTTTGATATATAATTTAACTCCCAAAGTAGTCGTAGATTTGATTTAATGGACGTTGTGTACCGTTGTGTGTATGAAAACAATAAAATTGTTTTCATAATTTTGTACATTTTCGTGAATATTTCACCATTGAGTGTGAGGATTGGTACAAAGTTGTCATTTTCTGTTGGGAATATGTATTCTCAATATAATTCAGCACGATATTTATGATTCTCACCCTACTAAGGCGAATAAGAATGAGAAATATGGAGCTGGGTCGAATTTTTTTTTAACTTTTTTTTTTTCATCAAAAAAACGCTATAACAAAAAAAGCTCAACTCGGATTCGCGGGGACTTTTCACACTTTATCCGCAATGTGTGTCCCGGAAACATATAAAAAAATCAGCTTTCTCCGATTTTTTTCCTTACTTTCTCATTTTTATGTCCAATGTGCCTGGACTATATAGGTGCAAGCAGTTAACCCTGTTGCTAGCCAGAATCTTTGACGTATCCCCTCATGAAGTACAAAAAAAGCTGAAAAATTGTTTTTAAAAAATGGTATTTTCATGACAGGAAAAAATTAACTAAAAAATGTATAAAACTTTATACTTTTTTTGACATGGGTGATGAAAATACAACTTGACGTACTGGTGTAGCATGTGGTTAAGAAAACTGTTTTGCCAATCTAGGTGGTCCTGAAAAGGACCGTTTTTCACTAAACAAAATATTTAGTTCGCCAACTTGATTCCATTTCTATTTTCTGCCCCCTTCACATCGTCTTTTATGGTGAGCTGCTGCGGTCCTTTACCTCTCTGTTTGGCATAATAGTAACTGTGTCTGATTAATCTTCGAAGAAAAAAATGGAATTTTTTTTCAATTTCCTCAATCGCCAGTGACGAGATAGCTCTCCCTCCATTATTTCTTGCTAGCTGTAGTAAATTTTTTCTCGATATAACTGTGTGGTCATTCTTGATCTCCCACTGCTCACTGCAGACAATCCCCCGTGATGGAATCTCAAGCTCAAAGGATAGATCTATGTTCATGATTAGCATTAGGAAAAATGACACCCTCCATCTGTATTTATACTAAATAGGGGTTTTGAAAAAAAAGTGCAAAAATAACAAAAATGCAAAAATATATCAAGATTATCTATTGGGTGTTTTTATTATTTTTCCCCCAAAATTGAAAAACAAAGTTTTTTTTTTTAAATTCGGAGGGAAAAACGCAAATAAGGAAAGTTTTCAAAACAGCCAACAGAATATCTGATGTCTGTTTGTAAACTCTCTTTATTGGTTGATAATGAGCGGTCAGAAAAAAGAGGGGGGGGGGGGGGATCACCTGTATGTGTATAACAATCGGCTCCCTATTTTTGTTTTTCATTATTTGATGTTAAGAAAAATGGCTGACATATCAAGCATCAACTTTGACGACTTGAGGGCTCTGGAGATGGAGAATGCCAATTTCAACGAGATTACCCTGTTCATGAAAGATGCTGAAACACAGGCGGAACCATCGTAGGGAAACGAAACCTAAACTCCGTTGAAGAAGATTTTCAAAAGTTTAGAAAATCTGAGAAGTTCACCACTTCAATTCCGGTTAGAGAAAACAACCACCCCGATCGGCTTCCAGTTGATAGAACAGCCTTTGCAAATCCCGGTACATGTACCACAAAAGGCAAAACCTGGCCGCAAGCCAAAGAAGAGGTTAGTCACCGCAGACACAGACAAACAGCCTAGAATATCGGTAAGATGGATGGAAGATGAATACGGTAGATATGCAAAACATATGCCAGACAGCTAATCTCGTTGGATGAATAAAGCCATCATGAAAACGGCACTTTTCAGGGCCACCTACATTGAAAAAAGAGATTTTTGATCACACATGCACAACGCAGCAACCAAAACACCACCCCCTCCCCCAAACTCCCACCACTATTCATTGTAAAAAAAACACAGCTCTAATAATGACCCAATCCTGAAAAAGCTGTCTCATCCATATTAATAGTGAGGGTTGAAATGTATTTTTATACTTAAAAAATGTGTCTTTTCTCTTGCGTATTGATTCAGTAAGCGCAAATGCAGAGAATAATTATTCCTTCTCTTATGCTCCATATCTCGTCATGTTTTATTCAAATATATCAACTGGAATAAAAAATCTGAAATGTGAAATTCCTGTTGAGGTGTGGAGACGTACACCTGGAAATGCGATCTTCCACTGATATATTGAGAATTCAGTGCAAAAAAACTCCCAGCCATACACTGACTATACTCTATACGGGGATATGCTATTGGTCGTTCGTCCATTGGAAACGTACTTTGTAATCAGTGTTAATCTTCCCCTGCTGCTATACCAACCAATGCATGAATGTCACAAGCAGATTGAACGAAGTCAGTTGTGGATGGGGAACCGGCGGTTATCGGACGGCGCCGAAATGAATGAGCTAACATTTTACATTTATTGAAAAAAGCCTTTTTGAGGCTATCATATTATTAGAAAGAAGTTTTCATTATACCATTCATTTCACTACCCACTCTCAATATAGATAAACTAGCTTATTGAATGGAAATATTTCGAGAATACTACTCAGCGTTTTTTACTCAACAGAGATCCACATTTGACAAAAAACTAATAATTCAATGTAAATTATTCTCTCTGTAATACGTGCGTAATATCAGGATAGATGTTTTATTCGGCACATGTCCACTGAGAAAGACAAGTTGTTGGCAGTTGTTTCAATGTGGTTAAGGTTTGTTAGTTTTCAGAACGATATCTCAAATGTGCGTCTTTTTTTGAATTCTCGAATTGTCGAATTCATTACAGGCATAAAAGTTTTTCTTAATTACTTTTTACCTCGCTGGGGCGATTTTCACACAAACCACAGTTTTTTTTTTTCAGTTTGGGAAGAGGAAAGCGATATTTTTAGATCGCTTGTTTTATTTTTTTGCGGAAAATCACATGGAATGTTTAATAATCACACAGAGATTTTTGTCACTTTTAAGTGATTGGAAGACAACCTCCAGTAAAGCTGCCAGTATAGCAAAAAGCATTTAACACACATTTTTGTCAGTATGAAAATGTTTGGAACAACCTACCCCATGACTGCTGCTACAGACCTAAGCATGTAGCACTGATTTCCCCGTATCCCAATGCTGCCATCATAGAGACTTAGTGATTGGACGGGGATTTTCCCCCTGTGGGTGCCACTAATTCCCCATACCCCAATGATGCCAGTATAGGGACTTAGTGAATGGACGGGGATGTTTTTCCCCTGTGGCTGCCACTATAGCGCCAAGCATTTAACACTGAATCCCCCATACACCAATACCACCACTATAGGTACAAAATTAACATAGGATTCTCCGTAGGGTTTTTATCCATGGCTGCCACTATGGCGAAAAACATTTAACACTGAATTTCCCATACCCCAATGGTGCCAGTATAGGGACTTAGGGAATGGACGGGGATCCCCCCCCCCCCCCCCCCAGTGGTTGCCACTATAGGTACAAGCATTTAACACTGAATTCCCCATACCCCAATGTTGCCACTTGAGGTACAAAATCAACATAGGATTTTCCATAGTATTGTGTACCTCAAGTGGCATTTTTGTACCAAGAGTGGCATTTTTGAAGCCAGGAAACCGATTTTAAACTCTTTGTCCTAGCTTCAAAAATGCCACTCTGAGTACAAAAATGCCACTTGAGATATGATTGAGGAATGTATTGAGATGGTCTCCAGTGTTTATGATAGCACTCTTGACAGGCAGACTTTTCGTGACAGTCATGGAAAGCATGTACCCCCTGATTTCCATGATGCTTTCGTGTACTGTCTACATGTACATGAGATGTGTAAGGTATTCAGTCTTCATTTTAACACAAACCCTTGTGATTTAATGATTGAATATGGCGAATGCAAATGTAAGAAGACATTTTTCTGAAGCAGAAATGTGGTGGGCTGTTGGGATGGTGGAACAAGGGCTACCTATCGTCAGTTGGTGAAGCCCTTGGTGTGCACCATACGGTGATCACCAGAGCCTAGGCAAGATTTCAGCAGTATGGCACACCAGTCAGGCGACATGGTGGTGGCAGAGACAGGGCAACATCTGCAGCCGAAGACCGGTTTGTGATCATTCAGGCCCATAGTGACCGCTTTGACACAGCAAACCAGCTTCACAGTGACCTTCAGAATGCATCCGGGTACATGTTTCGATGCAGACTATCCGGGCAAGGTTGCACGAAGGTGCTCCCCGATCGAGAAGATCATGTATTTGCATTCAGCTGTCCCAGAACCACCGCCAGGCAGGATATGGATGGGCTATGGATCCCGTTGGATGGACCAGAGAAGATTGACGACTTGTCCTTTTTACAGATGAGTCAAGGTACTGCCTAAACAACACAGATATACGTTCTAGGTTGTGGAGAAGACCTGGACAGCGATTCCATGCAGCAAAATAACAAAACTACCCACCCCAGAAACAACACATGCCAACCTTGGAGGATTTTCAATACAGTGAATATCAGCTTATTTAAACAGCTGCTTCGGTATGTCAGGAGGTTCATACCAATGAAGCTTACGAACAATTTTTTAACAATTCTTAATGATAATGAAGATTCTGAAAAATACGTAAAACGGGAACCACGGCCGACTAACGACAATATTACAAGATACAAAACCTATTGCCGAATCATTAATCAACTACACAAAAACATAAGAAGAATTATTATAGTCAAATAATATTAGAAAACAAGGGAAACATTGAGAAAACCTGGAGAATTATCCGCAATGCAATAGATAAGTCACAACTTCCTTCCCCTACCATAATCGATTTCTGTAGACAATGTCGAGTTCACCGGCCCGATACAGATTGCTGAGAAATTTAACGAGTATTTTACTAACATTGCAAAATTTGTATCCAACAACATGGCAAGCTCCACACATCGATTCTTCAATTACCCACACAACAGTGTCTCCGGCTCATTCTTCATATCACCTGCAAGCTCAGAAGACGTCATATCTTCAGTAAAATGCACCCCCCCCCCCCCCCACACACACACACAACTTCTGTTGGCCAGGACAACATTTCATCGATACTACAAGAAGACATTATAAATGAGAAAGCTGTTCCTTTAACCCATATCATATGTATCGCTTTCTCAACTGGAATTGTACAATCCAAAATGAAAGTAGCCAAAATAATAACAAATTTCAAATCCGGGGATAAACGGTCGATTATCAATTATTGTCCAATAAGTATTCTTTCCTCATTCTCTCAAATCCTCGAAAAGTTAATGCATAAAAGGCTAACGAATTTCTTAGACTCAAACAACGTAATCTATAACTGAATATTGAAATACTCGTCAAGACACTTGAACACTGTTGCATTTGAGGTACAGCAAAGTCTTGGTTTTAGAACTATCTCTCTGGGAGATCCCAATATGTGTAACTCACGGATGAATCTTCGGATTTACTGAATGTATGTTAACACGGGTGTACCTCAGGGCTCTTGATCCTCTTTTATGTTGTGTTATTTATGAACGTCATCGGTGAGTTAACTGATATGAATATTCTATCATTTGCGGATGAGACAATTAGCTGTGCATCAGAGAACGACGTCAAACTCCCAACAGAGATGACAAACTATGAATTGTCGAAAAATAATGATGAGTGTTTAGCAAACAAGCTACTACTAAATGCTAATAAAAAAGCCATACTCCTCAACCACCAAAATGATAATTGCAGGTACAACAATGCACTGACCCAAATTTCATTAAATAACTCAAACTTAATAATGGCAGGTAATAATCGTAAGAACAAATCCATAAAATTCCTAAGAATTAACATGGACGAGAAACTTAAATTTAATCACCATGTATCCACACCTTGTACGAAACTATCCAGGACAATCTTTTTCCCGAATAGAGCAAAAAATAATTTACCGCTCAAGGCATTACGTATACTCTATTTTACCCTGTTTCCAATCCACTTAATCTATGTGATTAAAATATAGGGCAACACATCAGCTACTAAACAAATTATGAATCTGCAAAAGAGCTGTGGGCATCATAGCGAACAAAAAGTTCAACTCACACACTTACACTCTTTTCAAACGTTTGAAAATGCTTAAATTTAACGATTTGTATAAGTTACATTCACTTCTATTCATGTACGACTGGTCCTAGAACAGCCTGCCCGTCGGTTTTGATAATACATTCCAAGTGTACTTGAACCCCTGCAGCATGAATACAAGGCAATGTGGACACCAAAAACATACATAAACCTCGAACTCAGTTCTCAGCCGCTCTTCCGTATTTTTCTTTTTCTAAATTGTGGAACAACTTAGAAACACCGATTAGAACCCTCACGCGCACATCATTTAAAAACAAAAACATTAATCAATCAATTTCTAATCACCTGTAGTGACACTACTAGCTGTTCCAACCCAAGATGCCCCGACTGTCACGTCCAATGAGGATTCTCGAGTTCTTATCTCTTTCTTTTCTTCCCACAAGCTCATGGACAGGTTGCCTTGCCATTTGCGACTTTCCTGTTATACATCACCCCTATTAGCCTACAGTCATTACTCTACAGCTATATGTACTGCTACACTTAATACAAAAGTAGTTCTTCCATCTACTCGGAAATTTGGTTAATCAATAGGTCAAATCGCCTAGAGTTACAACTGCGAGTTTGATCCACGAAGAGGAAGCAATACTCAATTCCAATCAATATAATGAAACACAAATGCAACAACTACCTACAAAGTTGATTTATTTTCTCCAAATCTGACGTTTACCGTTTGCCATTCTGTTTTGTTCAATATTTTGATTGTCAAGGGGATAACATGAAGACAGTTACAAGACTATGTCATTCCGCACAGTATACATTTATACATCTATCTAGGAATTGTAACTTTGTAGCTGTTTGTCTCATCTTTTACCTGCATTTGTATGATGTGAAATAAACTGAATGTGAACATAATATAACTCTTGCATAAAGTTATACGAACTGCTGCAGTCGGTAAATTTGTTTGTAAAAGTACGTCATTGCGAATACTTCTGAGACGAATATCCCGCGAAAAAGAAACTCGTTCTTACCTGTCCAGACGTTGTACGAAGTTTTACGCTTAACCCTTTACCTAACATGAAAAGCAGAGTGACGACGCTCGCAAACAAAATTCTTAAATAACTAATTTTTTTGATTTTTTGTCTCATAAACATAGGTTATGACCCCTCATTGGAACGAGCGCGACGAGCTCGTCCTAAGAATAGTCATAACCTATGTTGTTTAGACAAAAATGAAAAAAAATAATAAAAAAATTAATTGGCGATTTTTATGAATAGCGCTGGCCGGTTTTGGCTGTTACATTGGGCAAAGGGTTAAATGTTGAAAGATCGTGACTTTCAGGTTTCCTCAATAGTGTTTCCACAACGAAAGACAAAAACAGAAGGGGTTATATTTTTAAAAAGGCCCATTTCACTGCAATTAGAACTAAAACAATGACAGGTTGTGATCCACATTTTGGCACTGAACATATGGAACACTGGAAATGGTACTGGTATTTTTGCCCGGTGTCGTTTTGCTACTCAGTGTCAAATTCTGGCAGAGATGGCTGGATAAAGTGGCACTGATGCTGTCATCGACTGACATGTGCTGCTGCTAGAAACATTTTGACCCACTACGACGTCCTAGGTCAGTTCAGCCTTAACCACTGAGACAGAAAAAGTAATCAATACCAGGTTTCTATTTCTTTCGATATCAGTAACATATTAAAATTTAATGAAAATCCGAAAAACTGTTTTTAAGACATTGACCCCTTATGACGTCATTGAATAGTTTTGCCATGACCTTCCATAGTTACCAAGGACTACGACACATTTTAATATGTTTTTTTTTGCGGAGATTGAATTTTCCAAAATTTCAAAAGGATAGCTCTTAACCGTTTGAACCTGAGAGACCTCTTTTTCCGGTCCAGGAATATGATACGTCCTAATTTCATCAAGCATGCTGGCTGCTAAGTGAATGTGTGTGGTCGGCCAATCAATATTTTCAACGTGCAGCCAAAAGATTGAACGTGGAAATAATAATTGGTTTATCGCCAAATAATTAATATGAACTCTTATTTGCTGCCATTGAACTGGCATGTAAGATACTACCAGAGTTAAAAGGGTTAAGAACCGCCTGAAATTAAAAAATACGAAAATTATCATCGCTACTGTCGAACGGTGAATAATATAATGAAGGCTGTTCAGTGCTGCTGCGTATTTTACTTTTATAAACTACAATAATTTAAACACTTACCTTTACATTCGCACAGAGCGCCGTAGTTTTTCAGTGAACAGTCCTGATCACGCCACTTACACTGACTGCCCATTTTAACACAATCACCGTCATTGTCAGGTTCACCATTTGTCCATTTCATCCACTTTACGGGTTCATCATCCCATGTGACCCACGTACCTTCAGTTTCTAAATCGTTGAATCCTAACCAAACTGCATTGCAGTCTCCTGCAAATCTGAAAATAAACTTGATGGTTTATGCCCCTTATTTAGATATTTTGCTGAAATATTGAAAAGCAAAACAAATATTATTCTTGAAAAATTTGACCAGGCTCATTATGGCGAAGGTATATTTTCCTTGTGTTCACCCATTATGGCAGCTTCTCAAAAAGATGTAGCTTTATATTTTATATTCCCACATCAAATAATAAAATGTATTTCAGCAGAGCATAGCTGTCAAGGGTTGGTCAGTTGACATTTTAGTTTAAGCTGTTGCATTTGGAATCCATCACAACTTCATGAACACTTTTTATTAGGGTTTAACGACACTTTCGACAGCATGGACCAACTCGCCTCGGGCAATTGTACAGGTGGGGGAAGCCAGAGTACCCGGAATTTCCCACATAGCAGCGGCGAGCAACTGGCAGACTCGCCACCGTACTAACTTCCCACAAGGAGGGTTAGTATTGGTTGAAGACAAGTGCACCATTCGACATGCAGTACGCCTAAGTACACAGCGCCGCCTTGCCCCGCGTGGCCAATCAGGATTAAGAGCCCCCCCCCCCCCCCTAGGGACACAACGCAGGGGATCGAATGGTGAACCTTTCGGTTTTAAGTCCACTGGGTCACGGCACTCCTTTATGAATAATTACTTAACCCTATACCCAACTTAACGTAAAACCAGACAGCGCTATTCACAAAAATCACCATTCAATATTCATCATTGTTTTATTTTGTTGTCACAAAGACATAAATAATGACCTTTCATTGGAACGAGCTCAATGAGCTCGTTCCAATGAGGAGTAATAAGCTATGTTTTTTACTCCAAATTAGTTATTGAGGAATTGTATTTGCAAGTGTCGTCTGTTTTTCGCGATAGGTAGATGGTTAATACTAGACATCGATGGGATCGCGGTTGCTCGCAAAAGGATGGCACTTGAGATCGAGAGTTCGACTGTTCAATTCTCACCAGCGTCATATACTTGATATCTTCGTGGCACTTCGGGGCAGTTCGGACAAGAACTCCATCCCGATAGCCTATGCAAGAGTACTGTGACACTGTGTACTAGGGCATAGTGCACAATGACGGTATATTGCCTGCAACCGATTCTGACCCTGTGCGTGTAGGGCTAGTAAGTTAGAGAGTCCGATAGTTACTCGTCGTTAAAAGTACTTCTGTCTAGGTAGTCTGGCTTTTTCCAAACGTAAAACTGTCCGACACAGTAGAACTCTGGCTGTCGAAAGTGTCGATGGACACCTTCTAAACAAACAAAACATCGATAGATAATATAACGCCTGCTAATTTATTAATGTATATAGTCACACGAGGGTTTAAGTTTTAGTTTTGGGGCATTTCTCGACTCAAGTTGTTTGTAATAATTAAGTTGTGTGGTGAGTTCTCCGTTCTTTTTTTCGAATATGAAATTTTGTTAGGACAATACATATGGAGATTTAGCATATTACTTGCAACATTAGATTCCTACAGCATTGACAGCAGGGTCTCGTAACGAATGTGGGGTTCCACTGATCTTAACAGGATTATTGGAATATCGGCGAAAAACATCGCAACTATGTAACACAGCGTTAATTTTCGAAGATCAGTATTTATTTTTGTCAAGAATAGCTGAAATATGTTGTAAATTAGCATGGCCGTAAAAAATGTTCCCAACCACCACATAATCGTTTTTAGGCATCAAAGTAGATTCTTTAACCCTTTACCCAACGTAACGGCCAAAACTGGCCAGTGCTATTCTCCAAAATCGCCAATTCATTTTCATGAAATTTTTCATTTTTTGTCTCAAAAACATTGGTTATGACCCCTCATTGGAACGAGCTCGTCGAGCTCGTTCCAATGAGGGGTCATAACCTATGTTTTAGAGACCAACAATTAAAAAAATTAGTTATTTAAGAATTGTTTTTGCAAGTGTCGTCTGCTTTTCATGTTAGGTAAATGGATAAAAAGAAATCGGTGATTGTGAGGCGGTGGAAAAATGAAAACTATCCAGAAAAAAAGTTTGAGTTGCCTGCGAGCCCCCCTCCTCCTCAACATTGCTTCTGGTAGAGCACTTTTATATTTCAGACCAGTAAACGTCCCAGGAATCCAGAGTGTAGTGATCAGTGGATAGCTCAAACAAATTTATGCACTGGTGGGCTGGGCTGGGCGGTATGCTCAGCGTCAATGTGTACGCTTCCCTGAAACTTATTCCATGCAAATAGAAACATATGTCGTAGCATTTTGCCGCGGATTTCCACCTTCCGTCGATTATGTCTATTTCCGTAATACAAGCTTTCTCAACGATGCCGCTAATATATGAGGACAACACCCCGCGTGACATAGAAGTGCGTTTAAAGCCATATCCAGTGGTGTATTCTCCATGCCCGACGCAGATAATTTTAACATCTTCGTTCAAACTTTATTCCTGTAGTTCCGAACAATGGCCACAGAATGTCTTTGTTCTTTTCGCAACTGCTTTGAATTTCACCAGCTTTAGTCGCGTCTGTGCCAAAGGTTATTGCACACAGCTTTCTGCCACATCCACTCTTTACATACTAATATGTTTTTTTGTTAGCATATGTTATATTGTTGATGTTCTCTATATATACTGTCACTTTTTCGGCGTTCAGTATTGTAACATGCAGCATATTTATTGAATAAATATTGTTTAAACTGAAGGTTATTGCATCGTTCGTATCTAACATTTCTTACATTACGTCCCCTATTCCAAAAGTCTTGGCAGTTTGTTTTTTTTTAACCCAGTAGGAAACAGTTATCAACGTGATATTCGTTTTCGGAATTTGTTGAGAGCGTCATGATAAAGATAAGGGACATTTATTTATCTCTTGTCCCCCCCATATGAACAATGAGCCTTCAGTGGGAAAGGGATACAATAAAACTGTTTTGCTTGTACGTGAATTTTAGGTTTTATATACATTTCCTTAACGTGTCTTGAACAGAATAAGGGTAAGCTAGAGAATGACAAAAAGCATTTCAAAGATTGAGATCGGGGGTCAGCTGGCTGGAAGACTGTGTTTTCCTCCTGTGTTTTTCACACACTCACGCATTGTTTACACCACGTAGCGGAAGTCAGTGTGGTGAATTTATGGGCCGAACTACATGGTGCAGACTGGCTGGGAATTACTCTCCTGTCAATGGAACATCGCCAATTCTACTCACAGAAGTCCGGGCTGTTGACAGTGATTGGAGTCTCCATTGATAAAGACAGTTTGTTGACATCTCCAGAGAGATATTTATTATCATAGATACTTGGATGGTGAGTCCATAATAAAGTTATGTATTATATAGATCGTATTACACCCCGAGATATATAATAATGGCGACGAGTTCAATTGGAAACGCGTGAATTTGGTGTACATTTCATTTCTTTGTGAAACTTAGCAAATTTCATGTTACGATAATGCATTGTTTGAAACAATAATTTGTGATTTTTGTTAGCCTGATTGATCATTTTAAAGCAAATAATATATCACATCGGGTGTAGAATGTATAATAAAATATTTATTATGTTCTTGTAAATTTTTTGATTTAAAAAAAATCACAGAGATTTCGTAGTACTTGTCTACTATTTTTCGCAACAATTATCGGTTCACGCCTCGTACATACATGATACAAAATAAATATGATTGTAAAGAAATTTAAAGTTTACATTTTGAAATTTAAAGTGAAAATATGTACACTTGAATATTTTTGTTGAAATTGACAATGCTCTAACAAGGTGGTGTCGGGCTCGTTAGTTACAGTTTTTCACACAATGGCACTCAACATTCAGACAATCGTACTCGATGAATTTGAAAAGCTTAAAAACATAGGCCCCGTAAGAGCTAAAAAACTATACACGTGCAGGCAAAATAAAGGTACACTGACAATAGATGATTTAGTTAGAGAAACAGACATCGCTGAATCAGCTTGGCAAGAATTAATAGAAAATGAAATAATCACACTAGATTGGTTACCCAAATCACCAGAACCTACCACCGATAATCCGTTTGCATTGAAAAATCCTTTTACCTCACCAACTAGTAGAAGTCCAACACAAATTCGGCGCAGCCTAGACCCCTACATGTTGCCATCTCCTCCCAAAACAAATGTGTTCTCTCAAACCAGTCCAACACAGCAGGTACTAGTTCCTAAAAATGTAACTGAAGTCATCCATGAGATGAGAAGAGAGATAAAAAATTTACATAAAAAATATGAAGGGGATAGAGACTTGTGGAAAAGGGAGAAGGCATTACTAGAATCAGCCAAACGACATGCAGAGGAAGAAACAAAAATGCATCTTGCTAGTTTAGAAGAATTTAAAGCAAAATAAACGGAGCAAATGAATGAGCTAACAGAGCAATTTAATAAAGAATATAGAAGACTGGTTGGAAAATTCAATGCACTAGAGAAACAGAAGCAAGAAGAAAAAAACCCTGTACCTGCCTGGCGTCAGACATCCACACCCTCAGTTGGAATAGGACGTGCGACACAGACACATGAACACTCATCTCTAGAGTCAGTATTAAATGACATCAGCAGGGTATTAAAAATAAAAGCAGAACCACATTCATCGCAGTCTGAGATCTACCCTTCTGATGAAGAAGAATCAGATGAACAGACTTCGCAAGTACAGGTGATGCCCAAAAGTACTGCCACTTGCAGTTCTAGAAATAAATTAACTGTGGGGACACAAACAAACACTGCTGACAATAGTTCCGATGAGTACAGATGTCGCGACCATGGCCACCATAGAAGACGCCATTCACGAATAAGAGGAAGAATTGCCCGTGACAAAGAATTCGCAGCTAATGATGTTGATAGACAACGAAGTCGTCAGGTATCACATAAACATCATGGGTCACAAAGTCGTCATGCATATAGACACAGACATAGAAGTACAGACCGATCAACTTCACCAGATAGTTCTGTTTCGCCACATCATCACAGAAGTCATCGGCATAAAAATAAGAAGAAAAAGCAACCATTCCAATGATACAGGTGAGTCTGATGGCTGTCATTATTCTGACTCCTCTCATAGACGAAGATATCGAAGATACAGAAGCTCGTCATCAGAATACTCAGATGAGACACGCAGCAGAAGGCATCATTCCACTAGACGCAGAAGTAGGAGTCCACCACGCCCCAAATTACAAACTTTTAATGGGAGCACAACAGCGAAATGGGAACCTTTCATTTTTCAGTTCGAGAGAATCGCAGATCAGAGGCAGTGGAGCTCAGAGAAAAAATTAAATCGTCTTTACAATTGTTTAGCCGAAGATGCTCTGGAATATGTAAATCTTTTGGAGGGCCATCAAACCTTCAAAAGTTTAAAGAAATAATTGAAAAGGCCATTTAGCAGAAAAGAGGCACCTGCTTCAGCACGAAGGCAACTCCAGTACCTGAAGCAGAAAGATGATGAAAGTCTAGAACAATTTTCACAGCGTGTTCATACTATGACTGTGGAAGGGTATCCCGACTCGGATCGTCAAACAATTGACCAGATCTCTGCAGAAGCATTTTTGCGAGGATCCAAGGACAAGGAAGCAGTTAGGGCAGTCATGGAGAAGAATCCTTGTTCACTTTTCAAAGCCCTAAAATATATGAAAGCTTCCATTGCAAATCAGAAAGCAATTATTGGTTGTAGAGCGCCAAGCTATCATCAGCGCCAAGTCGCCTTCTCAGAAGCTGAGCAAGATTATGAGGTCAGTAAAGTTGAAGTTGACCCTAAAATAGCTTCACTTGAGGAAAGAATGGGGAAGCTTCAAAGTGTTGTAGAAGATATGGCAACTCTGGTGAAAGATAAATTGCAAGCTCCACAATTAATAAATATAAATATTACAAACAGCCATATAGACAGGGAAACTGGAAAAAGAAACAGAATTACAATTATAATCGTGGAAAATACCAGAATGACAGAAGCCAAAAATCAGGTGAAGGCCCAGATGCAACCACATGGCGACGTAAAGAGCAAGACACTACGATGATACAGCAAAGTTCGGAAACTTTAAACAAGAAAGGGCTCATTGCAAAGGCCAACACCAGGTCCATGACGGAGTAGGCCTGCTTAATGCAGTTGAACCAGATATTATTGTACATATTGATGAAAAAAATGTAAATATGGATGACATACCAGAAAGTATTGTAAGCAGGGTCACTGGTATTTCATTAATACTGCCATTGAGTGTAAATAGTGTAAATACATCAGCTATTGTTGATACGGCAGGCATGATAACTCTCATGGATGAAGAGTTTTTCAGGAAATCTGGTTTGACAATAATGCATCTAATTTCAAAAAAGTTAGGCTGAAGGGAATTGGAAAACAACCAGTTCTGGGTACTATTGTACCAGGAATGGTGATCAAGATTGGATCGAAAATATTTAAATGGGACATTTGTATAGCTCCAATCAATGATACCTTTATTTTGGGTTTAGATTTACTCACTTCAAACCAGTGCATTGTTAATCTTCGAAATAGCACGCTGACTATTGGTGATGAGTTGATCAATGCGTCTTTTAAAGACCTGGAGCAGATCCTGATATAAATATATCTCGAGTAGTAGTAAGTCATGCTGTAACTCTCCCTCCAAACACAGTGACCATTGTTAATGTGAAACTGGATCAGCCCTTGAAAGATGATTATGTTTTTGAGCCAGTTGGCCAAGTCAAGGGTATTCTATTATCATCTGCAATTGGAAGAGGAATGAGCTCAGTAGTTAAGGCAATTAATGATACCAACCACTTCATAAAACTGAAAAGGAACACCCATGTTGGGAATGCAGAAGAAGTCTTGATAACAGATATTCAAAATTCCAATAATTTTGAATTTTCCTCCAAAGACAAGCAGCATGCTCTAAATCAGAGCTTCAGTGGTGTGAAACAGGAGGTGCATAGAACTAGCGATAATGGACTGAGAACACAAGATATTCAAAATTGCAATAATTTTGAATTTGCTGCCCCCAGATCTATTATCAACGGCGCAGACACCAATGTTTCAAGAAGGCTAGCTAAGATCTCAGAAGAAGAGAAAAACACAATGCTTGACATTAGAGAAAGTACGGAAGCGCAGAGAGTTCAAAATTTCCATAATTTTGATACAATGTGCGACAAGACAGATGACAGTATGGAAGCACAAAGAGGCCAAAATTACTATAATTTTGAACATACTGCTTTCAAATTTGTGGTCAGTGGCACTGATGCCAACACTTTAGAAGAGCTATCTGATATCAAAAATACATTGCCTGAGCATCTTAAAGAATTATTTGAAAATTTTGTCACAGACTTAACTACAGCACAGAGAATCGAACTTGGTAGATTACTTATAAAATATTCTGACGTTTTTGCCTGCCATGATCTCGACTTAGGTTGTTTGAAAGAGAACATGAAATTAACACCGGCGATGCTCCCCACATCAAGCATAAGATTAGACGTACCCCATTAGGTTTTGAAGGACAAGAGCATGAACATCTTCAGAAGTTGCTGGCTGCCGGAGTCATCCAACCTTCAATGTCAGCTTGTGCATCAGCACCAGTGTTGGTTCAAAAGAAAGATGGAGGTGTCAGACTTCCGATCACTTAATGCATTGACAACAAAAGATAGTTTCCCACTGCCATTAATTGAAGATTGTTTAGATACTTTGCAGGGCACAAAATACTTCTCCACCTTAGACATGGCATCAGGGTATTACCAAATACCACTATACGAACCTGATAGGCAAAAGACAGCCTTCGTCACAAAGTATGTCCTCTACGAGCACACAAAAATGAGTTTTGGTTTGTGCAATACCGGCAACATTCCAACGAGCAATGCAATTAGTTCTACGAGGATTGACGTGGAAAGAACTCCTCGTTTATTTAGACGACATAATCGTCCTAGGGTCCAACTTTGAGGAAAATCTACTCCACCTTGAAAATGTATTCCTAAGATTTCGTAAGTATAACCTCAAACTGAAGCCAAAAAAATGCAAATTGTTCAAGAGAGAGGTTGAATTTCTTGGCAAATTTGTAAATAAAGATGGTATTGCTGTTGCGCTAAGTAAGACTGAGGATGTTGCCAAATGGCCCGAACCAAGGAATCAGCAAGAATTAATGTCATTTTTGGGTTTCTTAAATTATCATCGAGACCACATCAAGAATTTTGCTGGATTGACTGCACGCTTATATGAACTTACAGCTCCAAAGAAGCTATTTACATGGTTACCAGAACACCAGAATAGTTTTGAACAGCTGAAAGCTGTTATGACAGCTCCTCCATTATTATCATATCCAACAAAAGATGGTGTATTTATATTGGATACAGATGCCTCTAACAAAGCCATAGGAGCAGAACTGTCTCAGGTTCAGTCGGGAGAAACAAAAGTGATTGGGTATGCCAGCCACGTGTTGCTAAAAGCACAACGTAAATATTGTACCACCAGAAAGGATCTTTTAGCAGTTGTCAAATTTTGTCGACATTACCGGCATTATTTGTTGCATTGACAGTTCATTGTCCGGACCGACCATAACAGCCTAGTGTGGATGATGCGCTTCAAGAACATAGAGGGTCAGATAACTCGATGGATTGAGGAACTCTCACAATATGATATGAAGATCATTCATCGGTCTGGTAAACAACATAGTAATGCTAATAGTCTGTCTCGCATTCCTGATGCGTTCCCAGGATGCAATTGTTACAATGCTGGAGCCACCCCAGAAATGTTACCTTGTGGTGGCTGTCATTTTTGTAAGAGAGCACACCAACAGTGGGAGAGATTTTAAGAAGTCGTTGATGATGTGATCCCTCTAGCTGTCAAAAAAGTACCTGAAGTGACAACAGTTTTAGATGAAGTAATTCCACTACAAGTACCCATGGGAGAAACCACTGAATTGAGTGTTTCTCGTGTAACGTGGCTGAATCCTTACACCAGCATGGAACTGCAAGAATTACAACGAAACGATAGAGACCTAGGCCAAATAATTGAGTGGTTGGAAAATAATATTACTCCTGAGAAGCATAAACTATATCTATGTAGTCCTGCTGTCAAAGCCCTCTGGTTATGCCGATCACAACTACAATTCAACTACAGAGTATTAGTCTACAGATGGGAAAATAAAATCGATAGAGAATTAGTGCTGTTAGTGCCGGAATCTTTAAAACAGGAGGTATTATTCTACTGTTACAATGGCAAACCTTCGGGACATTTGGGACAAACAAAGACGTTGCTAAGACTTAAGAAGTCATTTAAGTGGTATAACATGACTGCAGATTGTAAAGCCTATGTGCAGTCATGCAAAACATGCAATGTTCAGAAAAAAATCAAATGTTACTCCTCGGGCACATTTACAGTCTTATCATGCAGGATACCCAATGGAGAGAGTGCATCTTGATATACTTGGGCCTTTTATCCCCAGCAGCAGTGGAAATGTGTATGTTCTCCTTATGGTTGACCAATTCACAAAGTGGGTCGAAATAGCTGCCTTGCCAGATCAAATTGCTGAAAAAAATTGCCAGAAAGTTTATTCTACATTTTATAGTGACTTTTGGATGCCCGCTAGTGGTACACACCGACCAGGGTCGAAACTTTGAAAGCAATTTATTCAAAGCCCTTTGTGAGCAGCTCCAAATCGCCAAATCAAGAACTACACCTTATCATCCATCATCAAACGGACAAGTTGAGCGTTTTAACAGGACATTGTTTCAGATGATCAGATGTTACATTGAGGGACATAGTAAGGAATGGGACAGGGACCTTCCCCTGCTCGCCATGGCTTTACATTCAATGGAACACCAACAAACTGGATTTACTCCGAATCAATTGATGTTGGGCAGATAAGTGATCCAGCCTGTGGATTTACTCTTTGGTGTTCACGAGATGAACCAAGAAGAATATGAAGCAGCAGAATGGGTAAAACACTTGAATGAAATTATGGCCAAAATACACCATTTCGCCAGAAAATTTCTTGGACAGTCTCAGCAGCGTCAAAAGAAAGATTATGATCTCCGAGCATGAGAGACACAATACCATCCAGGTGATGTAGTGTACAAACAGGACAAGTCAACTAAAGTTGGAGAGAGCCGAAAACTTAAACCTCCGTGGTGCGGACCATACTTGGTAGTTGGCAGCAAGGCTCCCCTGTACCAAGTACGAGATAGGAAAGGTAATTATACACTACATCATGACAGACTGAAAATATGTAGAGACGCAGTATTACCTCTCTGGTTGAGGAGAATGAGACATCATTTTCTGCATGAAGAAGAGACAGTGCTGCTGCCAGACAGTCAAAGAGAACAAACTCCTCAGACACAGACTGCAACATCTCCAGAATTGACAGCTTCAGATGCTGGTGATATCCAAAATTCAGTCTGTACTGAGTTGAGGGATACAGATGCATTACCTGCAATTGATGATTGTGTTGCAGATCAGATCCAAGATTCAGTCCAAATTGAGTCGAGGGGTCCAGTTGTGGGTGCAGCAGATCATGCCTTGCAACACATTGAAGAAGGGGATCTGACCAAATTGTTTACTGGACAACAAGAGACGAGAAGAGGAAGGAAGGTTAAGCCTCCCGTCAAATTCAGAGATTATATAATTCAGTAAGTGATGCACGGTGCACATGTTTTACCCACACAACACTGCACCATTGTTGTCACTAACTCCCGTAAATAATACAAATAATGGCCTCATTCTTAGTGTATATATATTTTGCTTTGTAGATGGATGAATTTGACGAGGCTAATTTCGAGCCAGATTATGATGAGACGGGGCTTGACGATAATAATAATAACACTTTGGTTTCAACCCAAGAAAGCGGCGAATGGGTAGTAATAGATGAGGTATCTTCTGAGAATGAATTGGAATCTTCACATGAAAATGAATTAAAATCACATCCTGAACCTCCATCTATAGCAGATAAGAGAGTGGTCGTTGAGTGGAAACCTGGAATGACACATAGATCCTGTCCACTTTGGAAAGTAAGAGACAAAAACTTGAAGAGGCACACTATTGTCTATCACCTACCATGGTTTGTGGGCGCCAGGACTGCCTGTTGGCAGTGTGGAATACAAAAAGGGATCAATTGCTTTGTAAGAAGAAGACATACTGAAGCAGAAGATCACCCTGCAGGATCAGCCTTCAATGACAATGCGCTAGAACTTTGGGTTTTGCTGATGAACGGTCTGTTGCACTACTTCCGTGAGGTTCTAGGCCAAGACTCCTTACATGATCTTTTGGGATATGTTTTGTGCAATAAACTGCATCCAACAGAGGTGACTAGTAATCCTTTTAATACAGAAGAAATAGCATTAATGGATCATTATTGCAAATCACAAAAACTTGAGAGTCCAACAGAATTTACTATTTGTCCACCAAATACAGTTATTTCTCTGTTTCACTGGCGTATCCTATTGCAGTTACTGTCTCGGCTCGACAATACAGAACAAGAAGGAGCCCGGTCAATTGAAACAACAATGTCCTTCATTGGCATAGAGGTCACCAATGAAAACATCAAGCGGGAAAGTCTAAGATTTATCGATAGCCACATGCATGTTGCTCAACTACTAAAAAAGTCGAAGGAACATTCATTAGGACGAATAGAAGAAATTGTTGACAGTAAATCAATGAAGTTGATTGGGGTGGTTGCAAATTATGTTTTCCCCAAGAGTTGGAGATATTGGAGCGAAGACAGCGCCTCAGATCAACGTATTTATGTCACTTTTGGCATACATCCTCATTTAGTGGATTTTCGATCCACAAATCAACATTTGGATCAATTAGTGTCTTTATTAAGGCATCCACGCTGTGTTGGGTTGGGGGAAGTTGGCGTGGATTTGACCACCACCTGCAAATGTTGACCCTGTTGTAAAAACGTAGATTCCTGCATTGACAACACAATAATGGCTCAGGAAAAATTCCTACGTAGAGTACTTCCCCTTGCAGCCAAATACAATAAGACTGTAGTGATTCACTGCAGAGATAAGGGCAGTGGCGAGGCAGCATCTAAAGTTCTCAGTATTTTTAAAGAATTGGGCTTAACTGAACTTAATGTCCATAGACATTGTTTTATGGGTACATCCTCAGAACTCGCAGCTTGGCAACTTGTGTTGCCAAACTGCAAGTTTGGCTTCACCAATAGTTTATTCAGAGATTCTGATACTAAAGAAGCTATCTCTAGTTTGCCCATAGAAAAGATTCTGTTAGAATCGGACTCACCTTATCTTTCGCCAAATCGCCATTGTCCAATCAACACACCCTGGATGATCTTGCCAGTTGCAAGATGCATTAGTGAGAAAAAGAATGTGCCTTTGTCTGTTTTGGTCGGCTTGGTCAATCAAAACGCTTGCCAGTTATATGGCATTGACCTGTGTTAACATATTAAATTCAGTTGTAGCTGTAGGTCTGAGTAGGGATGTATGTACAAATATCTGTACACATCCACATCCATATACACAGATACAGGATTTGTATATATCACTGTTAATTATGTAAATGTGTACATATACATATTGCTAATAAACTTCATTATATGCCAGATATTCGAAAGTCCAATACTTTTGATCCCCTGGTATCTCTCGGATTTGACCTATCTTGGATTGAAAATCTCGGATTGACTTTAACACAGGTTCTCTATAAAATTTGAATAAACATACGTGTTTATGCTACGACTTGTCACGTCCAGGTTGCTGTTTAATATTATGTACTTTAAGGTACTTGGAATTAGTAGGCAAGTCACAATACCAGAATAATGAAGTAATTATAAATGAATGGTCCTGAGTTTATTAGTGATATTCACCTCCTCTCTAGTAAATGATAAAGTTAAATTTAGTGGTCTGTTAACTTGACATTAACTACCCATGATTTGGATTATACCTGCTATATTCCAAAAGTCCTATATATGGTTTAGCTCTATGCATGGGAGATGGCTTTGGTGATGGTACTAATCACTAATATTTACCAGGTTAGGTCACCAGCCAAATGGAACGGAGAGGAGTGTGGTGAATTTATGGGCCGAACTACATGGTGCAGACCGGCTGGGAATTACTCTCCTGTCAATGGAACATTGCCAGTTCTACTCTCAAAAGTCCGGGCTGTTGACAGTGATTGGAGTCTCCATTGATAAAGACAGTTTGTTGACATCTCCAGAAGAGATATTTATCATCATAGATACTTGGATGGTGAGTCCATAATAAAGTTATGTATTATATAGATCGTATTACACCCCCGATATATAATATTAGTGAACCAATCCACTTAACACGTGCCATTAATTGAGTTAATGTGAATACAAAAGTGTTGTGTCGTTCAAGATCACCAGCGTTCAACTCGAATGAGCATGAAAAACAATAATAATTTATCCAGCATCACACACTGCTCAATACTTTTCTCGTGTGTTCTGAAGACGCGTCATTGCCCCGGGGCAAATACTATAGTGCTTTCACTGTTGTATATTCGAGAATTGTATTTTCTGTCTGTCACTATAAATGGTTTGTATAAATCAGTAGTGTTTTCAAAAACGTGGCAATTTACCGGTACTAATATTCACAGGTGGAAAATATAATTCTGAAAAACACAGTTGTAGAATGTTTATAGCATTGGTCTCTGTTAGTAACGCTTTGGCTCAGTGGTTAGAGTGTCGGGCTGGTTCGATCATGTCCAGGGTAACTGTGTTGTGTCCTAGGGCAAGACACATAATCCCAATAGCCCGCACAGAGGCACTGTGGCACGGTTCTCTAAGGCATACTACACGTGGATGGTACACTTGCCTTCAACCGACGCTAACCCTGATGCGCGGAGTTAGTACTTTGTACGTTGTATGTGCATGTGCGGAATACAGTTAAAACTAGAAGTCCTGTCATGAAGTTAACACAAATAACATGTCGATCTGCGCGTTAATCTATGCATTATGACCATAGTAAAGCTATCAAATTATGTACATATGGCCTGTGCAAAAGCAATGTTTCAGCCAATGGACCTCCGGGTAACCCGGAGGTCTATTGGCAGAAACATTGCCTGTGTTTGCTCTGAGTAACCAGGAGAACCTGTCGTGCTTTGGATGCCATTCTAGTTTTAACTGTAACTGTAAGTCTACTAGTTTTAACTGTAAGTCTGACAGTTACTCGCCTCTGTGCGGTTCTAGTTTTAACTGTAAGTCTGACAGTTACTCGCCTCTGTGCGGTTGGTCTCTGTGGGTGCTTCTTCCTCCGTCTGTATAATTGTCCAACATGAGGCGATATTGACTGCTGAAAGTGTCGTTAAACCCTAACAAATAAATACATATTTTCCAGTTCAGACAGTCGACACTGGACTAAAAACCACCTCTCAAATTTTATGACTTTCTCTGCTCAGTATTATGCGAATCGTCTGTTACAGTATCTTCTGTGTCAGAATTATATGGTATTTTGTATGAAGGTTACGGCACTTATAACTATACAATATATATAGAATATACCCATAGTAGCTTGGTGTACCAAATGTTCAACACGAGTGGTGAACATTTGGTACACCAAGCTACTTTGGGCATATTTTATTTATACCATGATCGTCTGATTATTAAGGGTCGCTATCATTTTTTCTCGATTTTACTGAACAGCAGACGTACATACATGCAAATTTGTTTTTGTTTACATGAGCATCGCTGGGCGGTACTTCCGCTGTCAATTTTATCGCCGAAACGAAATGGAATAATAATAACATAATAACATACTATTTCGAGTTATGGAAACTTATTACCATGAGACAATGCATGTTTGTTATTTTTTGGCACCTTATGAGGTAAACCCACTTAAAAACGTAATATGTAATTGTCACTTTCATTTCACTCTTCGCGAGGCGACGGGCGATAAATTACGACAAATTTGTATTCAGATCGACGTCATCAAAGGTCAACTTGGATGTAGTTATACTGTGGGTGTAAAATTTAACTATTGAAATCCCCTAAAATTTATGTCATAGGCTTCTCGTATATAGTACAATAGGTTACCATGACAAAAATAAGTAATATTCGGACGGAAGCACTGGAACTTGTTATTTGTAGCTCCACCCGACTCCGCCTCTCGTACAGATCTGGTGTACTTGCAGGTGTATGGCCTGGACTTACTGAAAGGCATCTTGAAGACAGCGGTGGGCGTGTTTTGTCACACCCTCTTTTGTTGTGTTACCGCAACACGATATTTTGTTAGTCAGTCATTATCATATCCAACCTCTCATGAAGCTTTAACACCAGAGGGTTATTCAACATGGGGTGAGTAAAGCGTCCTATAAAATAAAGGGAATGAGTTTAGCCTGTAACGAGGAGCGTGAGGGAAATATTAGACTTCATTTCCTGTACGTAATCTATCTGTTTGAGCGCAAGTTGTAAAGCGTTGGTTTCAGCAGTGAAAGAAAGAACCTTTATTTGACATTCTGGATGAGGTAATCTAGTCACCAGTAACAACAATGTATCAACCATCGCCATTAGGGTCACCCTTGTAGATAAATTTATTTGCCTTATAAGTAGACGTCATTTCGGTATATTTTTGCATGAGTTGCACAGAGTTTGTCTCAGAATTTTTTAAGTAGCAAGCACAAAATAACGTTGGATCATCTCACGTGCCACAAAATGATATATTGTTCACGGTTCTTTTTTATCGAATATGGTTCAAGGGTGGCAACTTTGATATGAGGTTTATATCTAATTCCTATGGAGGAACATGTTTCTAGTTTCAGGTTAAAGAAAATACTTCCATTTTAATCGTAAAGCTGGTTATGACGGGCTTGCAAAGATATAGAAACCATATTGCGCAGAGAGTTTAATTCTCCGCTTCTCCTGCTTCACAGCGCAATAGCGCAATGAATGTATTAGCGACGTTCTAAATGCATCGAGTTGGTTAATTATAATACCATAATTATGGATTGCGTAAAGTAGTTTGAGGTATGATTTTCTGACTAGGCCGTACAGTCAGCACACAACCATGATCCAAATTCTACAAGTTATCTACGCCGAGTAACGTTTTTTGTCAGCACCCCAAATCAGTGTTAGCTAGTCAAGTGAATGAAATTATAATGACCATCTTGGCAACGAATATCACCACTGTAACGATATCAAAATAAAGATGCATACGTCAGGCACCATATCAACGGTAGTGTCATCCACAATGCCACATGATATCCAGTGCAAAACAATCAATGGAACTCATTGAAAACCTAAAAAGGAATAAAAATTCAAGGGTCCACCTTAACCCTTCGAATCCCAGAGGCAGTTTGACCGATACAGAAACATGATACGTCATAATTTCATTAAGTGGGATGGCTTCTAAGTGAAGCCATAAGGCTGCACGTTGAAATTATTAATTGGTCAATCTCCAAATAATAATGAATATGGACTCTTCCAATTGCTGCCATTGAACTGATGTGGAAGATACATCATGCGTTCAAAGGGTTAAAAATTAAAAAAAAAACAATGTTTTATTGCGATAACTTTTCAATGCATAATTTGCTTGTTTAAGATTCTTGAAAGAAGAAAATGAAATATTGTCTCAGAACTCTTTATAATGTAAAAACTACAACGTACATCTCTTGTATGACAAAGTCTGTTGTATTTATATCATACAATGTAGCCAAGTGGCCACATGCTTCCGAACATTGTGCCCTGGCTTCACTGTAGATAAACGGTCCAGGAATATACCAATAGCAAACTCCTCGTGCTTTGTAAACCTGACCCGAACACTGCGTACATCCTATTTCTCGGCTCACTGAAAAAAATAATAGAGTTTGCATTACTAATGTCACAACCTATAGTAAATTGACATGTCTTTTTGATGAAGTTCGGAAATATTTCAACTTGATAACGGAGTACTAAGAGGTCAGAGAACCGGGTCAAGTTGGTTGGAGGATTCTGGGAACTCGCCTAACCGTGTGCCTGTGTCCACTGTGCCCTCGAGAACAACTGTCTAAAGGTTTTGATGTAAGGAACTGTGAGCATCGACAGGTAGACCTCTCCATCGTAGGTTCAACCCTAATCTTTCTGGCTACCAGTCTAAATCTGTTTGGTATTTGAAGCTTTCATGGGTTGTTTATTAACTCATTTTCGTAGGCATTTGCGCGCAGACTACCGTTAATGTAAGGTGATGTCCCTTCACTACAAAGATATATGCATGTTTCACCTATAGATATTCCAGTCAATAAGTATTTTTAATTCACCTGGGAAACATCAAGATGTTTACCCTCTGCACTCTGATGTCAAACAAGATATAATTAGTTAAATTTGTAGCTAAACAAGAAAGGCACAGAGTGATTGGAGAAAACACTGCTGTACTACCAGAGTGCTAGAGGTTAACACAATTAGTGGAACAACTCGGAGTTATCATCAACTTCAGCTGTGTTGAGTCTTCATTCATAATGATAATGTCAAAGATTGGGTCAATCGCGTCTCAATTGAGCAATATCTCGTCCGTTGATTCAACGAAATGTTTTTTTTCAGATTCAATCACCTGAATTTATACTAAGACGATCAGTTGGTCGGAAACGTGAGCCGAAGGTTCGCCTTCATGTTCAACTGAAATATTCCAGAGGAGTGAATTTATACGGGGACGATGACATGTTTAAGGGCTAGATTGGCTCGAGGTTATTACAACGTCGAATTCCTTACACGACTGGTGACCTGGGAGCTAGGTTCAACCCGTCAACCTATGAGTAGGTGTATCATGACAATAATAATAACCTGTGTATTTATCAGTTGGGTTTATGTGGCACGACGTTTACACTACGAAGGAAGTAGTAGAAAAGGGCACTTATACCGCCTCCTGTAATTTCGATGTGGTTTAACGTCACTTTCGCCATCCAAGGTCACCCCGTGTCGGAGTGTTTTACGGATGGGGAAAGCCGGAGTACCCAGAGGGAAGCACTGAATGATGGCGCGCAATTGTCAAAATCCCTAACGTTCTAACCTTCCACAATCAGGTTTATCATCTGCGAAAGGCAAGTGCACCATCGACGTGCAATACGCTTAGAACACAGTTCCAATGTTCCCCTACGTGGCCTATCAGAATTAAGTGGCTTGCCCAAGAACCCAACACAGTTACCCCTGTTGTGGTTCTCACATATTGTTTTTCTGCTTCATCTACACTCAAGAGATTTCGCACACTTTTCAAAAATAAATGGTAGTTTAACGACTTATTTTTTATTTTTAGATTTCAAAGTTTATCCAAAATAACGTAAATTTTAATTTTGTTTCTTTCTCTTTTAATATCAGCTCCTCTATTATGTTCCCCTTCTTGAATTTTATGGAATATGTTCTCCGACAAAAAGCCTATCTAAAACTCTGGTGCTCACCTGGGAAATTTTCAACGTATATATGTGATGTTATTCGCGTCAACGTATAAAAAAATAAATTTCATCGGATTTTCCTTTTTGTTAAAACGCTAAACGCATGCGTGGACATCACTGCCCGCGCGTGGATTACGACCAGTCCACGGCGACTGTACCGTAAGTCCATGTTCAAACTTGCTATTTATCATTCACCTGCCTATTGTTATATAAATAATTGTGTGCGTTGAATGGTAGCTATAACTTCCAGGTCTCTATGTCGAAACGGCTAGATTAGTTTATGTTATTTAAATGTAATTTATTGTGCAGTAGACATATTAAACATAAAACATCTTAGACACGGGACAATTTGGAACCAACACAAAAAAACAGTTTTTATCAATATAATGTAGATTGTTTTTATAAATATACTTCAGGGTTGTATTTTATTTAGATCCCAACAGAGGTATACCGGTACTGAAGAATGTTCTGCTGTGACTGAAGTGTGTTCTGTTGTAGAGTGGGGGGGGGGGGGGGGGGGGGGGGGGGGATATAATAACTGTACTTGCATTCCCAGCAAATTACCATGTGTGCTAAGGATAGAATTTCTAATCAGAATGCGAATCAAACAGCAATACGGTTGTTATGAGCAAAATTAAAATTTAGCGAATGAAGTATGCTCCCCTCTTTCTGAAAAAGGAAGTTGAGACCCTCGAAATGTGATTGTTTCTGTGGTTTTCACTTACGAAATTAATGGAAATCACTTCCACCTTCGAAACGACCTGATTTGATTTGTTTTTGTCTTCCGAATGTAACGAGTTGGGCGGTATTTATGGTATTTATTTATCCTGCGTAGCGACGAGAGGGTAGCAGTTGGGGACTTGAAGATCCCAGGGCTATTTTTTGCAGACGACATGGTTCTAGTGTCAGAAAGCGAAGAGGGGCTAACGACAATGCTGGGAATTACTGGGAGATATGGGAGCAAATGGAGACTCGAACTTAATGAAAGGAAGAGCAAAGTTATACCTGTGGGCCGCAAAGTGGACCCCACTCGAAGGTGGAGAGTGGGTGAGTTCTGCATTCCGGAAGGGAGCAGCAAACTTCTCAGTGTGTGAGAGACAGGTGATTACGAGTATTTGGGGGTAAATATAAACATTACAGGAAGAGGCATCTACCGAAACCACACAAATAAATTGACTCTGAAGGGGAAGCGAATCTTTAACCAAATGAAACTTATAGGGAGAAACAGTTTCAATAAGGTTTCCGTGGGGAAAACCATTTGGGAAATGGTGGGGCCGCCAAGTATAACATACGGTACGAAAGTGGTACCCCTAAACCAGACGGCCGTAAAGAGCTTGGAAATCCTGCAGAACGATGCAGGCCGATGGATAACGGGGTCGAGTAATGCCGCAGCGCAAGAAGCAATCAGGGGTGGATGAGGACCAAGGACAGGATAGACCTGTTGAAACTCGGTTATCTTAATTATTTGGTAAATCTCCCCGACAGCCAATGGTGTAAAGTAATGTTCCTGAGAATTTTCAACTCAAATATCAAAACGGGGTGGATGGTCCAAGTGAGGGACCTAGTAGAGAACTACTCATTGGAGATCTCGGGCCTGGACGTTGGGGCAAACCAGGGTAAAAAATCGTCAGAGAAAGGGTCATGGAGGATTGTAACCGTAATTGGCGAGAGGGGGTAAAATCAAAGAGGTCTTTGGGTGGCCTGCGTGAAAAAGAGAAGCCAGGTTTTGAAAAGTACCTTGATGGCACCTTTGGGGGTCACTGTTGCTCAAGCTGAGGTCGCGATCCCTGGAGCTGAGGGGAAAAGAATTGGGAAACACGGTGGAAGGGAGTACCAGATGTGTAACTTGGGCATGGTGGAGATCCTGGAACACTTTCTTCTAGAATGCCCAAAGTACCAGTCCAACAGAATGGGATTCACTGAGAGTATAATGGGGAAGTGGGATGGGAGAATGAAGGACATGTGGTTAGGGGGAGACTCAAAGGAGAGGGTTAATATGCTAATCGGAGAGATTGGGAAGAATTGGGCAAGGGATGTCATCATGCAGTTCGTCTCCGAGTGTTGGGAGGAGAGGGGAAGCGTGGGAATAGGGAGGCAGTTGGGAGTACAGGGATAACCGAGGCCTTCTCGTCCGTCCAAGAACCGCGACAAATCAGCGGCTGGCCAAAGTGTTATTAATTAAAATCTCCACTTACAATCAGCGAGCGATATTTATTTAAAACAATATCACTCGCTGATTGTAAGTGGAGATTGTTTAAGGATGCCTATTGAAGTTCTAAGTTATTTAATTTAAACTGCAATCTGCTTTCGGGTCATAAATTAAAATCCTTTTATTCAAGGGGTGTGGAGTTCCGCTTAGGGAAGGCAGAAGATGCTTGGGCTTTATATCAGTCGCTTCAACTCTTTTACCCAACAAGTCGTTTAGAGGCCCAGGAACATAATACGTCATCATTAATTTTCA
The DNA here is from genome assembly GCA_031216915.1 of Pictodentalium vernedei. NCBI lineage: Eukaryota > Metazoa > Mollusca > Scaphopoda > Dentaliida > Dentaliidae > Pictodentalium > Pictodentalium vernedei. The sequence continues at coordinate 181,085,182 of CM062294.1, forward strand.
TTAAATAGGATGGCTGCTAAGTGAACGTGCGGGATACACCAATTAACATTTTCAACGTGGAGCCCCAAAGCTGTATATTGAATATATATATATATCTAACACCTTGAGTACTGTCAATGTAAAGAAGACTGCGGCCAAAGTTCTTGAAGCAGCCATTCCAAATTTCCAGCGTTATTCGAGGAATTCTGCGAAACGGGGTCATATTACTCGTAACTCCAGAAACTGCGCCTGTGTTCCCTGGCATCCCCACGCGCACGCGCACAATCTCTTTTCTTATTCTTCTTGACAACATCCGCAATTCGTGTCACTTTTCATGGCAAAAGATACAGCAACTATACCTGCACCACTACAGAAAACGTTATGGAAATCCCCCGAGAAATAGCGTTTTGAAGAAAGAGGGTATTCTCATGAAACTTGAGTTCTTTCAAGCTGGTGCAAAACGGACGGGGATGTGCACGGACTGCCCTCTATCGGGATAACGCCACATAAGATTTATAATTCACTGCCGCGGGTGCAGAGATAGGACTGAATCCAACTTGCATCTTCAAGACCGCCGCCAATAGGTCGCGACACATTGCCTTTCTGAAGGATTCGTTTGTTTGCCTCAATAATGTCGGGAGCTTCGTCACAATCTGGACATGGTCAATCAGATTATTCTGTAAAAATACATTTTCGACCCCTTTGGTTCCTAAAGCGGTCTGCTAATTGCATTTGCCTTAGACAGCGACAATTCTATGGTGGTAAATTTATGTGATTACCAGTTTTAGGGCCTAACCCTTTACCCAACGAATCGCCCACATCCGCCCGCGTAATATGCAAAATTAGCATCTGAAAAAAGATTATTTTTCACAAAAAATTCAACAAAACCATATCATGTGACCCCTCTTTGGAACGAGCAATGAGGGGGTCACATGATTTGGTTTTGTTGTTCCTTTTAGAAAAATGTTAAAAAATGATTTTTCAAATAATAAATTTTTATATCGTCTGCGTTGGGTAAAGTGTTAAGTGGAATGACTTATTGGGATCGTTAGCCTATTTTTTTCTTTTATGTTCATCATATTCGGCCACATTTTTATAACTATAGTGTCCAAATTCCGTGCACTTATTTATGGTGACTTCTGATTATACAATTAGGCATTAATGTTTTGATATGTCATCTCCAATAAAAACACATCTAAACATGTGGTACCGACGTAGTAAATTAACAACAGTTATAGCCGCATTTTCGGCTGACAAAATTCACGTCAGCGTCGCAAAAAAAGTTAATGTACGCCGATTTTCATGAAATATGAGTAGAGCTCCAAAAAAGTCATGTTGAGAGATAAAATCGAAAAGCGACTTTCCAGAAGTCACCAAAAGAAGTACGGCCAATGCCGAAGCACCCAACATAAAGGGAAGGTGGCTGTGGCTCTTCCTACGTTCTAAGTCGCTTTGTAAAGCGTACACCGATGCTCGTTTTGAATGAAATGTGTCAAAAACAGGCTAAACTAAAGTACGTAAAAACGCCAAAATGGCGCCAAATCGAAAAACAAAAAAAACAACAATATATATGTCTTAATTTGTTGAACTCTACAAAATACTGAAATTTCAGAAAAAATCCGACGTATTTGGAATTTTGAACATATGACCACTATGACGTCACCTCAGCGTTCTGGTATAACGGTTGAGAATTTCCTAGGAAGACAAAACATTTTAAATGTGTGTTTTGCGGAGATTACAGTTGCAAATGTTTAAAAGTCTGAGACTGAAAATAAAAGATACAAACAAATCGCAGAAAATTGGCATCGCTGTCATCGGATGTGTAAATTTGAAATGAAAAAATAAAATTGCACAATTTCAAATAGAGTAAACAGTGTTTGAAGTTTGATGGCTGTGCCATTTACAAATACGGTGATACGTGAATCACAAGAGAGTGTTTTAATTAAAACTGTCCAAATTGACATAAATGATGAAATAATAGTAACCACAGAATTAACGTTATTTTTCTTACAAACAACAGGTACTTTGTCTGTATTAACTCAGCATCTGCCGTGTATCCGACCCCCTGATACAGATGTTTGTATCAGGGGGTCGGATACAAGCACGTTCCTTTGCGTGAGTTCCATTTTTTTCCTTGTGTTCATCCGTATGAATAAATAGTTCGTTATATATTAGTCTACATTCTTGACTTATCCCCAATATATTGTAAGATAAAATGGTTATTACCATTATGTGGATGTACTTAATATGTATCCGAGTCGAGATCGTCGTGATCTGCCCTTAGAACCCGGAGCTCGACTCAGATACATATTTTGTACATCCACATAATGTTAATAATCTCCATATCTCAGGTTTCGGAGTCTGAGTTTGATTAAGTTTTCAACCGTGCAATTGGCGTAATGCGTACTGAAGTATGCAGCTAATTAAAATAAACTAAATTGTCACTAAATTTAACATTTTATCCAGTGAAATATAATTGCTGATGTTTTGAAAACCCAATCGTCTCCAATGTCATAGCGTCAAATATATAAGGTCAAAGGAAATAAACAATGGCTGTGCACCATTTAATGTATTGATTGCCAAGTCTGTAAAATATAACAGGGATCTTGTTTCTATTACCTGAGTTATGTGAATAACAAGGAAGAGTACATTTCCAGAAATCAAATTTTGAAATGACGTAAAATGGGCAAAAATGGCGTAAAATAAAAAAATCCAAAGACAGCGATCTCTTTATTTCTTCAAGGTCTATAAAATACTAAAAATTCATGCAGATCGAAAACACTTTAAATTTTCATTCGTTGACATCCAACAGTCACCCGGACGACAGCCCCAGAAGAATTGTTCGTCGACTGAAAACTGATTGTATTTTAGATAAGAATTTATTGGAGAATATATTTCCAAGATTTCGATAATGAACATGAGAAAAATTGTCAAAATGACGTTAATGTGTAGAAAAGTTTAAATTTGGAATTGTAATAAACACATTTAATAGAGTCAATCAAACGAAAAGTACGTGGATTTTCATCGCTGTATGTTTACGGAGTTGTGCGTTATTGAAAATCGGGATTTTCAATGAAAAATGTTCCACTAAAACCTTAAATTTGAATTGTCGTAAAAAGGTAAGACAATGCGAAAAATCAAAATGTATTTTATTTTTTTAATTTTTGATCTCCACAACATAATAAAATTTCATGAAAATCGGCCGACATTTAATTTGTTTTGACGTTGAGGTGAATTACATCAGCAGAAAATTCGGCTATAGCCTTTGGTAATTTGCAAGGTCGGTGCCACACTTTTTGATGTTGTCTTTGATGGAGATGATATATCCAAACTATTGAAGAGGGTGGGACGATACAGGAACTGATATTAACAAGTACAAACAAACGATAACAGTTATTTTGGATGAAGATCAAGTATAAAAAAACGAATGCATAATTGTATAATTTGAAGTCAACATCAACAATCGCACAAAACTTGGACGTTATAGCCTTAAAATATGGCGGTAGTAAGCTGAAAACAAAACAAAAAAAAAGAAAGAAGAAAAAAAAAAGCAGGCTAACGATTTCAAAATGACATGCCAACTTGGTTGGATGACTTAACCCTTTCAATCCCAGAGGTCGTTTTTCCGCCCTGGTCACAACCTACGTCATAATGTCATTAAGGGGATGGCTGTAAGGTAATTGTGTGATGAAGACCAATCAATATTTTCAACGTGCAGCCCCAAGGCTGCACGTTGAAAATATTAATTGGTCTAACCCCAAATACTAAATATGGACTCTTTCAACTTCTGCTATTGAACTGACATGGACGATACCACTAGAGTTGAGTGGGTTAATTAGATCGCGCTTTAAGTTGTGTACCTCAGCCCTAAAACTGGTAATCAGATAATTTTACCACCATATAAATGTAACTGTCTAAGGCAAATAAAATCAGCCGACCTCTTTAGGAACTAAAGGTGTGGAAAATTCCCTTTTAACAAACTATCTGGTTGATCACGTCCAGATCGTAGTGACGTAGATCCCGGTATTATTGAGGCTAACAAATGACTCCTCCAGAAAGTATACTGCATTAACATACTCTCCGATGAAAACAACTTAACAACTGGTGAAAGGGGAGCTTTCACAAAACTTCGAAAAAATAAGAAGTCAAACCAGCATATAAAGGCGGGTCAGTTATCATTCTGTCTCCGGATAATTATATGAAGGAAGCCACGATGCAACTCAACAGTAACAACTATTATAAGAAAATCGATTCACTTATTTGGCCGAGTAATGTTGAAAAATTTAATATGATCTTGAAATTTCTCTTCGGCGAAGGCCATGTGAAACAAAACAATTGAGATAATTAACAGTTTAGCTCAGTGCTCATACAACATCAAACACCCAACTAAAGATCCACAAGGACCTTTCTCAATGGACTTTAGACTCTCTGGCCATGTGGTATGAACATATTAGAGGGAGAATATGAAAAGTGATCATCATTTATTTCTTTTTAAAATGCAACAGAATGAATGTCGAAACAACAGAAATCGTAAAAGATGAATTCAGTTTAACCAATTCAAAATGAAAATAGCTTTTACATCTTCTTCAGCCAGTCATCGCTTGTGAGAAAACCAAAAGCTTCAGCAACATTCTTGAAAGGATTAAACTGGAGAACATCAATGAATAACATTAATTATGATATTTTTAACAACAATATGTTGGCGGCGTATTACAAGAGAAAAGAGAAAAAAAAACCGTTTCAGTGGTAAATGCATGTGCCAGTGCGACATTGTTTACCTTACCCCCCCCCCCCCCCCCCACACACACACATGTTCTCTCTCTCTCTCTTTCTCTCTCTATGTCCCTCTCTCCCTCGCCCACAAACTCGCTCGCCCTCCTTCTTTATATATATGTTTTTGTTATGCGCTGATAAATATTTATTTTAAAATCATGATGATTAAATGCACATACACACAAGCATGCGCACACTAAGAAAGTAAGATGAACATACATGGTATTATATTTAAAAACTGCAACAAACCCTCACTCGCTACAGTTGTCGTCAGTGTTGTGTATGGTGTCCATTATTTTGTCATGTTTTAAAGTTTATTATTTTTAACCCCCCCACACCAATGATACTTTATTGAAACGAGATCGTAGAATACGCGCCGAAGATTGCTCATAAGTGATATTTTTTACGAAAAAAAGTTGTTAAAGAAAATGTTTATGCCAGTCTTCTAATCTCACACCAGATAACCATTACATACCCAGCTGAAAATTATAATAATAAGGATTTAAACAATACGCTATGTTATAAATTGCATTTAATCCCAAGCTACACTCCATATTACGTGAAGCACTGAGAGTTTTCTTCAATGGTTGCTCCTTCTGTGTTATTTTAAAATCATCGCAATATTCGTCAGGTTGTTGCAGTAGGAATAACATTGTCCGCGTATTTGACAAGATAGTTTGTTGTCTTGGTAGCTGATATCCGGCTGTCTTGTGTTCCCCCGGGACGAAGGTAGATGATTTGACGGATACGATGGGTGGTATTGTGACGCGGCGAGGATGAGATCCGCTAGTGGTGGTTCATGTGGGGTCCAACAACATCACGGAGAGGAAACCAGTAAGGCTGGCGGATGCGTACAGTGATTTAGTCAGTACACTGCTCAGCAGGAATGCTAGGATAATGGAATCGGGGTTTCTTTCTGTTCTAGGGAGTGGGGATGAAGTGAATTCGAGGCTTATGGTGTTGTATGAGGAGTTGGAGGACTACTGTGATGATTAGGGAATGGCTTCTACTGACCACAGTGGTGCGTTCTGGGGTAAGGGGAGCATGTACGGGCGAGACAGGCTGCAAATGTTGGAATAAGTTTTTTAAAGGTATCAGGGCCTTTTGTGAGACGATCGAAGAGGACGATCAGAGGCAATAGAACGAGGGGCGCCAGAGGGAGTAGAAAACTACCGAAGTCACCGCCAGAGAACAGCAGGATAAATAAGGGGAAACCAAGGAATCTAGTTATTCTAAACGTGAGGTACAGTAACATTGAAGGTCGCCACAGGAAAGTAAGTGAAATAGCAACGTTGATCGAGGTGAGGACTTTGACATTTAGCCAAATGTGGTTAGGGCGTGGTGAACGGGTAACCAAAATAAGGGGATGCATATGGATAGGTGCAGAGTGAACTAAGATCAGAAAAAGGGAAGGAGGGGTAGACATATACATTAAAAGATATTTTAAAACTGACGTTGATCACAGATCTGGCAGATGCCAATACCACAACTGATGTATCTGAAGAAAATGGGTGAGTACAAGTTAAACTATAAACCAAACTATTGCTCTTGGAATAGAGTACTGCGCAGTGGAGGAAAGCAAACCTCAGTGCTATGACTGAGAAGTTTTTCTCAACACCTAGGACTAATATCCAGGAATTAGAAAAACAGGGACTCGGTTTTAGTCTGATGGGAAACTTTAATGGACACATAGATGGTAAGGTAGAGGGCATACTGAGTGGGGATACGAAAGTCAACAAGAATGGAAGAAAGCTGTTGGAGCTCAGTTTGAAGATTATGAACAGGGAATCGAGGTGTAAGGGGAGATGGACCTGGGAGAGGAACTACAGAAGAACGAAAATCGACTAATTCTCACAAATACCGATTTCTGGAAGAAGTTGATAGTGGCAGAGTTTGACGAAAAGGATAAAAATGATTTTGGTTAGTGATCACAACCTGCTTACAATGGTGGTCAGGGGTAAAGACCCATTAGAAGCAAAGAGGAGTTAAGGAGATTTGGAATCTGTGCGCTGTTTGGAGAAAAATTGAAATCAAAGCTTTAGAATGCACACTGGGCGGCCAATGTCCAGGCAATGGCAGATGCTCTAGTGGCTCAAGTTTAAACCTTTATCTAACATGAAAAGCAGACGACACTTGCAAACAAAATTCTTGAATAACTAATTCTTTATTTTTTTGTCTCAAAACATAGGTTATGAGCCCTCATTGGAACGAGCTTGACAAGCTCGTTCCAATGAGGGATCATAACCTATGTTTTTGAGACAAAAAATGAAAATATAATGAAAATTAATTAACGATTTTTGAGAATAGCGCTAGCCTGTTTTGGGCGTTACGTTGAGTAGAGGGTTAAAGAAGGGAAAATATAGGACAGATTTGAGTTCCAACACGGGAACTTGGGTAGAGGCTGAATTTCGAATTGAAGAATGTTATAAATATGATTCTCAAGGGGGTGGAAAGTAACGACTGTAGGGTGGCAAAGAAAACATACCAATCAGCCCAAAATAATGTTAATATGATTAAAGATGATACTCGGGGGTGCGGAACTGCAATCTCATTTGGACCATGAACATGACAGGGGATCGAACACGAATGTATTTTAAAAAATGGTGAATGAAAAAACAGAGGAAGTTGTTCACAGAGTATTAAAGTAGAGGGTGGAACTACAGACACTCAAATCGCATCAGAACTAATCAAGCATTGGAAAAGGGTAAATGATAAGCGATTGGGCATGGGAGACTCTCCGGAGTGCCAAAATGAGATCGAGGAAATTTATCGAACTTTTTGTGCAGTGAAAAAAAAGTAGAGGAGGTCCGAAAAATTGGTTTAACCCTTTAACTAACATGAAAAGCAGACGACACTTGCAAAAAAAATTCTTAAATAACTAATTTTTTTCATTTTTTTGTCTCAAAAACATAGGTTATGACCCCTCGTTGGAACGAGCTCGACGAGCTCGTTCCAACGAGGGGTCATAACCTATGTTTTTGAGACAAAAAATGAAAATATTTTGAAAATTAATTGGTGATTTTTGAGAATAGCGCTGGCCGGTTTTGGCCGTTACGTTGGGTAAAGGGTTAAAAATTAAGGAATGGAAAAGCGCGTGGGACGGATGGAATTCCTAACAAATACTCAAAAAATGGAGGAGACGAACTATGTACTGGCGTAACGCCCCAATTCAACTTACCCATAGAAAAACAAGAGTTTCCAAAAAAGTGGAGAGAATACAATGTCACCTTTATAAACAAATATGGGGATAAGGAAGCATTGGATAATTGGATAATTATCGGGGGATTTCTGCTAATAGCAACATTGGAAACGTTTTCTGTAAGGTCGATATTGGAGATTAGAAAATGCGATCGAAGAGAAGTGTTTTTTGGGAGAGAGCCAGAATGGCTTCAGGAAGAGAAAGAAAGTAACAGACCACCTCTTCACGCTATCCCCAGTGTGTAGACGCTACAATGAAAAAATATGTTTATAGCGTTTTGGGGTTTAAAAGGGCATTCGAGTATGGAGGGAAAGTATGTATCGAAAGCTTGAGGCCTTTGACCTGGCATGCGAGATTCTTGGGATTCTGAAAGTATTATTTTAATATGTACAAAGTTAACTTAGACTGGACAACATACATGTGACAACAAAATGTGTGACTATGGAGATAGGCCTATAGCAGGAATGCATCCTTTCGCCGATTCTTTTTGCAGTTTGCATCAACAATTTAAGAGAAGAACTCCTGTATAGCGGCGAGAGGTAGCAATTGGAGAAACGAAGATCCCAGGGCTATTTTCGCCTATGATATGACACTAGTATCAGACAGTGAAGATGAACTGGAGAAAATGCTGACAATTGTTCGGATATATGGGAACAATTGGAGATTTGAACTAAATGAAAACAAAACAATGTTATACCCGAGGGCCGAAAGGTGGAACCTACTCAAGGTGGGGAGTAGCAGGAACCTTCTTAGTGTGGGAGACACCGGTGACTACGAGTATTTGGGGGTAAATATAAACATCACGGAAGAGGAATCTACCCAACTCACACGGATAAACTGTAAGGGGAATGAAAACTTTTGGGGAGAAACAGCGTCAGTTAGGTTTTCGTGGGGAAAACAATTTGGGAAATGGTTGTTGTACCAAGTATAAATCATATGACCCGGAAGTGATCCCTGTAAACCAAACGGTTATAAAGCGCTTGGAACACCGCAATATGATGCAGGGAGATGGATAACAGAGTAAAACAATGCCGCAGCACTAGAAGAACTAAAAGCAATCAGGGATGAGCTTGGGTGGATGACGATCAAGGACAGCGTAGACATAACGAAATGTGTTGTCATTACAATTTGGTAGATTTTCCCAACAGCCAATTGTGTAAACTATGTTTAATAATAGTTGAGAGTTAGCAGGAGGTGAAGGAGTTGATAGAGAAACCATTCCAATCTCTGACTTAGAAATTTGAAGAACCCGGGATAAAACAAAATGGTTGAAAAGGAGGTGAGTCCGAGGATTGTAACCGAACTTGGGATAGGAGACTCAAAGCAAAGAGGTCTTTGAGTTGCCTGCGTGGTAAAGAGAAGCCAGGTTTTGAAGTGTTCATTGACGGCTCCGTTGGGTGTCACCGCTGTTTAAACTGAGATCGCGTTCGCTGAAGCTTCGGGGAGAAATTGGGAAAGATCGTGAAGATGGTTTTCAAAAGTGTACTTTAGGAGTAGTGGAGACACTAGAACCCTTTCTATTAGAATGTCCCAAATATCAGTCCAGCAGAAAACGAATAGGCGGTAGTATAATGGAGAAGTGAGATGGGATAATGAAGGATATGTGGGTATGTTCGGCACACATGAAAGGAGGGGTAGTATGTCTATCGGAGAGAATGGGATGAATGGCTTTCGTTTTATTATTACTAGTGGAAATGTGCTGCAGTAAAATGTCCTTCTCCTTTTGTATTTTATCCCTTTATTGTATTTTATCCCTTTCTCTGTGGCGTTCTTTAGCTAAAGACACATTACCGTACCTCCTCTACAGTACAGTAGCCATGGACTGGTCGTAACCCACGCATGGGCAGTGCTGTCCAGCGCATGCGTTTAACAGGTAATAACAATCATTATCAGCAAAATTTTAATTAACGAAGGCCCGGGTTGCACCCGGTGCTTCATTAATTGATTTTTTGATGATTCGTCCTATCATTGGTGTTTGCAATCTAATATTGTTGCGTCCGTGGAAATATTGCCCACACGTGGAAAGTATACAAGGTTCGATAAAGATTCCTCCACCCGCTCCCTTTTGCCGTATATCATATCAGTTACCTATTCCGACTGTTTAATGTGATTTAATATGAACTTGATCGACTTACTTCCCACTATATACTCATCAGCACTGTGAAATACTAGTTTTGTTTCTTTCAATCATTCATTTCTCAAGAACATGCTTGGACTCGAGCCGTCAGTTGTCTTGTTGTCGAGACAACAGTTCCGCATCTTCTCAAGTTCTGTGGTTTCTGATCCAAATAGTGCGAATATTCAATCCTATTCAGAATCGATTCCCTCTGGTGTCAAATACACAAGCCATAGAGAGACTCTGTTGTTGTTTAACCTGACTTTCACCCATACAATTTCATTGAAGACCGGGAGCGTTGTCCTGTAGTATGTAAGATCTGAGATCAGCGAAGGATTCAATTTCCTTCAATAGACATCCTGAACTCTCCTTCCTTTATTGCCACTAGTTCGCCCCCTACATATCCATATACACCGTCTCACTCTGTATGTAGACCAGCCTGTCTTAATCATGTCTCAGTTTGAGCCTTAACCCAGTCCTCCCTTCGACCACTATAGTTATTTCACAGACTTTCTGAGGAGAAGCTCTATGTTGCTGTGTCCCACTTTAAGGGTATTCAGCTCCCTAGAGTTCCCCCTTCTTCTGATGTTATTATTTCCTGGGTGACCGTTGTTCTCTCGTCTTCCTAATCGTTCATAATTTCCCACTTTGTATTGTTACCCTGCTGTTCATTATCCTTTGGTCTTCCCGGCCTCTTCACCCACCCACCCCCCCCCTTCCACCAAAAAAAGGTTCGACTATCTGTAGTACTCTTTATCCGAGCACTTTGGCCCTATCCTGCTAAGGGGCAATCCGTCCCATCCCCAGACTTACACTAATCCAGAACGTGTCCCAATTATTAATAAATGTCCCTAAATACAAACAATAATCCTCCAGCTCGCCATTCAATGACAGTAAAGCCGTTCTTTTTATTAGTTGTTTTCTGTGGAACGAGTCAAAACAGAATACAAAACGACTGGAACAGGGAAAACCCACGGAATTGACGTCACGTCAAGCAATTACATGCTACAAATGCATCAAGATATAGCAGTCTTTGAACCAGACTGCGTCAAGTGTGGTTCCCGCAGGTGGAGTTTTCTAAAGGCGCGCGGGAAATACAGAAACAAAACATCACAATCATTTTTTTTTTGAAAAAAAATATCACTCTCGGCGACAGTATACATTCAATCATATGCGTTCTAACATGACCTTGGAACACGTAGGCCGCATTTACCGCGTGGTGTACCTATCCCACTTTTAAATGTCTGTATTGTATCGGGTAACGTTGAAGACTCGCGCCAATCGTGGTATATGGAATACATAACAGAACAAAGATGAAATTGAAAGCAAAATTACTATTTCTTCTCATTTTACAATGCATGCTATTTGCATGGGTTCCTTTCAGATATTATAATTTTTGTCCTCTATGCTAATTTTAATTTTGTTTGGGAAACGGTCCTACCAACATTTTGCGTATGCCGGAGGGGGGTGGGGGGGAGGAGGTACTGAGTACAGAGGCTAGGTGACGCTGTCATATCAGAGTAATCTGTGCTTCGTGCGTGTTACCCCATCAGCGACAAATGCCACGTCCACTTAGCAAAATAACGTGTCTTACGTTAATCGTCTAAGATGAATTGGGTTTTTGCATAATTTTAGCGATAAGACAGCTGTGTTGTTTTCCCATAGTTTGCTATAAGGCTGAACTGAGAAATATATGGTCCTGCGAAGCTTCGAGATTCGATTCGATTTCGAATCTTAAGTTGATATTCGATTCGACTCGAAATCAACAGCACGGGTCGTTTCCTCTCGAATCTTTACGCGGGAATATAGCTTGGTATAAGTAATTATCGTCGTCTCAAAAACACGAAAAGTTCAGATGGAATTTGTACGTAAATAATTCTGGCAATAAAGACAGAGTCTAATTTCATCTATATTAACATAAATAGCATCTGACCCATGCCGCCCCATGCTAATTCGAGTCCCACTAGTCTCTACCACTGTTGAAAACAAAATTAAAGTTTCAAAACAATGTTGACGGTGAGTTGTTGCCAGCGTCTAGACATGTGCAGTGCTCAGTGATGGTAAGTTTCGCACACGTCCCAGGGTAATATCCCAACAACATCATCAAGGCATGCCTTCCGGGAAGCATGCCTTGATGATGTAAGGGAAAATTTTATCAGTCAGGACTTGAACCGTCACAGTCGGAACAACCAGGTTTACAGTCTCCCCTCCCCTTATCGGTCATCTTCAAGATTCCCAGAATTCCCAGAAATATAGATGCGATTCGAATCGAAAATGTGTTTTTTGCAGGGTACCATGGAAATAGCGTGCTGACATTACTATGGCCGAGGGGTTAATTACTCGGTTAATCAGTGTGTTAACAAACATCATTAATGTGGAGTAATTTTAATAACTGCAGATATACATGACAACATTGTTTGATTCTGGAATGTTCTCACTCTGGAATTGAAAGAAGGAAACTCTCACGGATTTTCAGTAAGATGAAAGGTTTTGCATTAAGGAATGACGTCTGTCTCCAATATATTGTCCGTTGAGTGGAACAAGCGCCATCCACAATGCTAAAGCATTGTGGGTGGAGCCTTGTTTCACCCAAAGGACAATGCATTTGTAATACGAAGTCGTTATTAGTGTTCCGTGCTCATCCGGGGGATTTTCGGTCTGCGAGTGTTCATCTTCGGAGTATATCGGTTGGCGTGCGTAAGGTCTGTTTGTACGTTGCAGTTTATGTAGGAGATGAGTGTAACCAAAAACTGTTTCGGCAGTAGTTCGAATCCCGTTAGTTCCATTGGTTTTAAATATACAATGCTGCTTTATTTTATGATCTATCTCACTCTGGAGTATGAAAGGGGTAAATACTTTCAGATTGTATTATAGTGAACAGTATAGAATAATGTAATGATGACTAGCGCCAATCTCTTAAACCCGCGAGGTCCTTTGTCGGCCCAGGTGCGTCATAATGTCATTAACAAGGATGGCTAGTTGACCAATCAATCATTACAACGTGCAGCATCTACCCCCAAATAACGAACATGAACTTTTCTAATAAAGGGTTAAGATTGTAATTGTTTTACCGTGGCCTCACCTTGTGTTGTTGACTCGGATGGGAAGAGTAAAAAGTAAGCTTAGTACTCCTCAGCTTGAGGATGGAGCGAGGGTTCCCATATTCCTCATCTATCATTTAGAGGAGACGATAAACAGCGACATCCTTACTGATGTCGGCATAATGTTCAACTAAACATGACACTCTCAAATCATTTACATTAGGAAATAATGTGTAAAAGTGTCAGAAAATACACAAAATGGAATTCATGCAGCTTATTGACAATCAGCACCATAGTTCTATATCGGCAAAGTAATTGTGCATTTTCACAATTTCATCAACAGTGGAACTCGTTCGATTTAAGAAACGGATGTATCTGAGTTGGTTTCAACGAGCGAATTTGTCGCGATCTCAGATAAGAAAACCATACTTTGCTTCTGCACACTAGCAGCTTTTCCCGCATTGGCCCCGAGTAAGCATAAACGAACTGATTAACGACACAACTTACTACCTTCTTCTTGATCTCAATAATACGAGTCTCTCTCTCTCTCTCTCTCTCTCTCTTGCTCACTGTTCACATTCTTGCCCACACAGCCCTCACTCTTCCATCCCATGTCTGCATTATACATGTTTCTTTGATGGAAGCTACTCTAGACAGGTCGGAAATTCTGTGAAAATTATTTAGTGACTCCATAATTGCAAAGCTATACACATCTTGCTCCCCTGTCTCCAATGTCTCCTGAAGCCAATAACCTTGACCTCAAACGTTGGCTTCTCTTCATTGCGCAGCCATTATTTTAGCACATTAAACAGTATACAACTCAAAATAACTGCATTTTCCGGTTCGTTACGAAACGGATTACTGCAGAAATGACTGCATACACGTTAATATGGATTTAGTTTCCTTTATAACACAATCGTGCTAAATAAATTTATTTCTGGGTTATTCTGAAGGACAAAAACAAAAAGTAATTTTCGGATAACGCCCCAGTACTGTGATCACAACAGCGATTGAGTTTAATTATCACCCCACCCCTACCATAGAATCTCAACCGGTCGAAAACATGCGAGAACATCAAACTTCGGATGCTAATTCCCTTTTTGTTTCTTTATTCGGTCCTTTTTCAATATATTACTATGAAACCTCGAGTCATGGTAAGTATATCGCAACCCGATTGCGATCTGATCGATACAAATACCAATGTTGTGGCCACAAAACTGTATGTACTAGTACTAAACTAAATGCATAGACATATTGATACTATAAGTTACATGGTGTGTAGATGGCTGATACATTTCCATACAAGGCGATGAGAGTTCAAATCAGGTGAGGCGAGAAACAAAGAAGGAGAGGACATTTATTTTTTAGAAGCTGCAATTGACATCACATCGCAGAATCATCAACATTAACTGTCACCGGTATGTATCCATGGTGACAGTAAACAATCTTCGCTGTTGGCAGTGCGATATGTCGTACCCTGAGTTACAATGTGTTTTGTGTGCCAGTAGGCACATAGAACACATCGGAACTCAGGGGACGATTTGTTTACAAAATAAAACTTATCGCTACAAGCATATCTGAAATACCCTTACATAGATTTACTGTCATTACCACCTGGAAAGGGTTAAACAAACACTTTTAAATGTACAAGAAATCACTATCAATCTGCTGAGTAAACTGTAAAGAAAATTTTCACTTCAGCATAAAAAAATAATAGAAGTTTGGTCGGTATAGGCTAGAGGCGTAAAACAACAGAGAATTTTGGGACTACAAATAATATGTTCTGTCCATGTTTTAAATATTTAATGTTTTAAATCAATAAATACAGTACCCTGAAAATATTTTTAGTACTTAAATTCTCTTGTTTTGTTTCAATTCAAATTTAAAAAATTCGAAGCGAGTGGAAATGCTTCAATTTGATCAAAATAGTAATGGTTACTACTAACCTGATATCAAATATTATTATGCCAGCTAATGAAATTCGCCAATCACAGCCCCCAAATAGTGTGACGGTACTGAGCCGTATTGGGCCACATGCAGCCCGAGGTGACCTAATACGAAACTCGTATTAGGTCAGTACCGCCATTTTGTTTCGACGCGTAAATTCCTCACCTCGCGGTGCTTTCATATCCATATTGAAGAAATTGCATTACATTCAAACGTCCGTCCGTGTCTATATGTCTCATTTTCTCTCGTTTTATAATAAATTTATTATGAAATGTATTTTCTAAATGTAAATTTAATTATTTGAAGTGAGAAATACCACTGTATTCGATCTACCGATAACGGACTGTTTTATCCCGGCTCTATATTCTGGTAAATACCATCACGTCGAGTGCCATACGCTATTTTTTAACAATAGCGACTGCACTATAATGAAATTGTAAGAAATGAATCACAGCTATGAAGGAAAAGATGCGAGATAAATTTATTTTGTTCGAATTCTATAAAATCGGACGTTTCGGACATTTTCTGCACACTCAAGACAAAGTGACAGTACGAAGAAAAGAGTCTATCGCTGTTGTCTGTGTTGTCAAGGAAATTATACACAATTGGTTGTTATTTTGTTTTCGCTGGCATAATAAATACGTCACTGGACGTTCAGGTGGCGGATACGGTGTCATATGAGGCTCGGCAAAAACAATATTGGACTCGGCGTACCGCCTCGTCCAATATTGTTTTCACCTCGCCTCATATGATACCGTATCCGCCACCTGAACGTCCTGTAACTTATAATATCAGGTGAGTTACCTGATACGGCGGAAGTCTTAGACGGCATTCAAACGTTCTCATTGAACAAACTGACTTTGGGGCATAATAAAAAGAAATACTGATACATTTTCTTATCTCATTTCTTCCAATGTTATTAGCTGGGAGTGAGGAGGTGATCCTCAGTTTTCAATAAATGCATTGGCAATAGTTACCTACGCACTATAGATACCGGAGAGAATGAAATAAGGAAACACTTACCTGTTTCCGGAGAAGTGATGAAGAACAAAAGTAGATGCTGTAAAGCATGATGAAATAATGGCGAAACGTTTATGTCCAAATACATTTTGCTCTCAGACTGGAGTCCAAATAAAGTCTGTCATACGTCTACACAAATACTCGTCCCATCTGGAAAAAAAATAAAAAAAATGGTAACACGGACTTGAAAATAAAGCGGCTTGAAAATATAAAACATTGGTAACAAATGTTGATATGTCCCACCTTATTTTTACGGATACGTTTCGTTATTCTACAGAGTTATTTTTCAATTTAGATGCCTTGAATGATGCCCGCGATCAAGGGTATCATGAAGGTGACTGGATGAGGGGTGGTGGTGGTGTAAACCTGATTTGTCTCGACTGTGATGGCTCAAGTGCCGACCTACCAATATTCTAATTTCGTCATCAATGCACGCCTTTGTCGAACAAATCTTTCTTTTAAGACAATTATTGACATATTAGTTGAGGATCAGATTACTGAGTACTTTCTATACATATATGTGGAAACCGTGGAAACGTGAGAAAAAGGAAAATCATGTGGAAAAATCTATCGTGCTATATTTTATTGATAAAATTGGGCATGTTTTCCCACGACGTACAACATGTTAGGTTTGGCCGAAATCATACCATCGCATACGAATTTATAGTCTGTCTATCGTACGAATTTCTATGCGATTCACATCGTTGCATGGTCACACTATCACCATATGTACCTTTCCATGCCGTCAAAGCTCTCCGCAAGGAGCACGTATAAATTGAATTATCATGAAGATGCGGCCAACTTCAGAAATTTTTATATTGAGGAGGGGGCATTTTGCTATGATTTTATAAAATTATTTTAATTTTCAATACAAATTTGAAAAAAATTATCAAAATATTGGGGGCGGCAGTGACGCAGATGTTAACTGGTTGAGGGCTAGATTATTTTTAGTGGTGTGCATTAGTTCGTCACAGTTTGTTTTATTACAAAACATTGGAGAGAGTCCACAGGCACTTGTCAATAATTTATGATAAATCAAATTTATTTGAACAAAATAATGTTTGTGTTTAATTGAATATGAAACATCGGTGTGGACACTCTCATTTTTTGAAAGCCCTAATAGTGGCATCTAGCACTCAACCAGTTAAACCGCTTGAAAATTAAACATCTACGTAATATTCATTAGTTCACTACCGTACTGGTGAAAATATAAGACACGAGAAATTAAGATGCACACCTTCCTCATGCACACTTATGTGGTTTTTGGTACTTTGATTTGACCTTGACCTTCAACAATTTGAAAAAACGTATACGACTGGATGCCGTCCGTTAAAGAATGGAAAATGTTCCATTTTATTAGGACGGAGATATGCGACGTATACACAAAAATTATCGTACACGTTGGTGTGATCACCCCAATGGAATGAATGAATGATCGAATGAATGAATGAATAATTTTATTTTGTAATACAACTTGCATACAAATACAGACAAAATACAGCAACATACAATTAACTCAAACACAAGGTTGCACTACAGGGAGATGGCATAGCGACCAGAGCTGTCTTCCCGCCATTCACAATAAAAAAGGAAGCAAAATGTGAAACAATCATGACACAGCTGTGTTAATGAAGACAAAAATGAATGGGTTATGTTTTAAGATGGTTCTTTCCATATAAATAACATAATTTTCCATTGTTTTTTTTTTATAAATAAAACAATTAAGGGGTAGTTAATAGATAAGGATGAGATTACAGAGCTAGGACCTGCAGTCGGGCAGACTGGATTATTACACCCGACGAGAAAAGAGTACGAATTCAAGAATTGTTCCGTAAGAGAATTTTTGAATGATGATCTGGAAGAATTTTGAATCGATGGTTCTATTGCGTTCCACATCCTAGGGAAAGTATGAACTGGAAAGTTTGCGGAGAACTGAGTTCTTGGTTTTAATGTATGTAATTTACCCAACTGCCTTGTTTCCATTCCTGATTGGTTTTGGTAAATTCTAAAAGTGTCCACAAAGCTTTCGGGTAGCATTTTGCTGTACCAGTCGTGCATAAACAAAGAGGTCTGGAGTCTGTACAGGTCTGTAAATTTTAAAATACTCCGTTCTCTAAATAGTGGGTCTGTATGAGCATTGTATTTGTCTGTTAGATATAATTCGGATGGCTTTCTTTTGTAATTTTGTGATCTTTCGAGTTGATGGAGAGTGACCCCAGATATGGATACCATACAGCATGTGACTGTGAATCAAAGAGGAATATACTGTTTTTAGGCACTTTTTTCGGTAGAATCTTCTTCACTTTGTTTATGGCATGAATTGCTCTGGAAATTTTCGAACTGACTTCTAAAATGTGCTTTTTGAAATTCAAATTTTCATCCACGTGGATTCCTAGGAATTTTACAGATTTTTCCTCTTGATTATTTGCAAGGAGTGTGATCGTTGAATTGTTAAGCACAATTCTTCCGCTTTCAATGGAGTACATGTCACTCTGAGGGTGAAAAATAATGAATTTTGTTTTACTCTCATTTAGGGCAAGTTTATTAGCCGTACACCAATAGTATATGCCATTGGGTTCGTTGTTAACTACTTCTACAATAGTATCTATGTTACTATCAGATGTATAGGCAGTCGTATCGACTGCATATGATACAATTTTCAGAAGTGTCGAATTTATAATATCGTTTATGCAGATTATAAAAAAGAAGCGGGCCAAGAATAGATCCCTGAGGGACACCAGTTGGTATGTCCTAGAAGTCGGAACTGGCGTTTCAAAGGGACACCAACTGGGATCTGTGTGTCAAATAATCCTCGGACCAGGTGTTTGCATGGCCCCGTATTCCATAGAGATCTAGTTGTTTTAGTAAAATCGAGTGATTTATAGTATCAAATGCTTCGGAGAAATCGACAACTAGAGATAAAGTACAGTCCTTTGTTGGCTTATCGTTCATTTCAGCAACACTGTTTATGAGATGCAATACCGGATGTACTGTTGAGTGTGCCTTTCTAAAGCCAAATTGATATTGAAGAATTGTCTTATTATCTTCCAAGAAAGATATTAATCTGGAGGACATTAATTTTTCTAATACTTTAGAGAAAGTTGATAGGATGCTAATGGGCCTATAATTGTTAAATAGTCGTTGATCGCCAGATTTAAAGACGGGAATTACTTTTGCAATTTTCATTTTGCTGGGGACAATACCAGTTGAGAAAGATAAATTAATTACGTGCGTTAAAGGGTCAGTTATCTCATATGTTATCTCCTTTACCATTTTTGAGGCCAATTGTCAAGGTTTCTACTTGTTTTGGATATCAGTTTTTTGTACACTGTGTTACTTCTTGCGGAGGCTATAGTAATAGTAGGAGACTTAAACTCTGACCTAAGAACTCCACTCTCCAAACTAAATGAAATAATAAATCGCTACAACCTCCGTAATGTTATCGATAAGCCAACAAGAGTTACGCCAACCTCCCAGACACTTCTTGATCCAGTAATCATTAGTGAAACAGTGAACCTTGTTGAGGTTGATACGCTTGACTTGGGCATGTCCGATCATTATGCAGTTTATATCTATGTCTCATTCGAACTTGACATTAGGCAGGCTTTCTATCGAACCGTTCGAAATTATAAAAAGGCAAATTTTAAACGAGCAAACGAACTGATCTGTCAGAAAGACTGGAAATCAATAATAGATGACCACGCAGATGTTAATGTGTCCCCAAAAAAAAAATCTGTGAAAATTTTATGGAGATAATGAACACCACAGTCCCAAAATCAACAGTCCAAATACGCCCTAATGACAAACCGTGGTTTACTTCGGAACTCCGACTCGAGATTAGGCGTACAGACCGTTTCAGACGAAGAGCTCTAAAAACAAAGGAGCCACACCATTGGAACTTGTACAAACATTCACGAAATACTGTAAATAACATGAAAAAACACGCAAAACAAATTTACGAAGATAACATCCAAGACAGATTATCGAACGCCCCCAGCCCCAGAGATTTTTGGCATATTATTAGAAATTTGTTAAACAAAACTGACGAAAAAATAATCCCGCCCCTTTATCGTGGTGATAGCCCCGATCCATCCGTTTAAACAACGGACGACCTAGAAAAAGCTGTAATTCTGAACGAAACTTTTATAAAAAACAGTACAATTGATGATGAAAACACCCAACTTCCAAACTTTCCTACAAAAAGTCACGTTATCCTTTCGAGCATTCTCTTTGATATAAAAGATATTGCAGATGTTATTGAGTCGCTAAATGCAAACAAGGCCCATGGCCATGACGAGATCAGCATTAAAATGCTGAAGGGGACTGTCGATACCATCGCAGCACCATTGAGTATGCTCTTTTAGAAAAGTTTCGATACCGACACATATCCAGACGAATGGAAGAAAGCCAATGTAATCCCAATCTTTAAAAAACTAGATCCCACGGACAAAAACAACTATCGGCCGATCTCCCTTTTACCAATCTTAGGGAAAATCTGTAAAAAAAAGTGCTCCTGAAATCGGTTTTTACTCATTTTCATCAGAATAATCTTCTATATAAATATCAGCCCGGCTTCATCCCTGGCCACTGCACAACGTTTCAACTTCTTGAACTATACCATTCGTTATGTCAGTCACTAGATGAACGACTGATGACTTGTGCTATCTTTTGTGATATCTCAAAGGCCTTCGAGAGGGTATGGCATAAAGGTCTTCTCTATAAATTAGAGCAATATGGAATCTCAGGTCCTCTGTCAAAATGGTTTGACAGTTATTTGAAAAATCGTAAACAACGAGTATTGGTGAATAACACATACTCTCCATACAAGCTAATACAAGCTGGAGTTCCTCAAGGATCTGTCCTGGGACCTTTCCTCTTTTTAGTCTATATCAACGATATTGCAGACAATTTAGAATCCCTTACGAGATTGTTTGCTGATGATACATGTCCCACTAACGGTAAAAGCTCCAGTTCTGAACTAATAACCATTTTGAATAATGATCTGGCCAAAATATATTCCTGATCTCAGAAGTGGCTGGTGTCCTTCAGCCCATCTAAAACGCAAGCTGTCTACTTTTCTCGAATCCCTAATCATAACCATCCAGATTTGTTCTTTAACGAAACTCCGATAAATTTCTCCGATTCACATAAAAATCTTGGTGTAATCCTACAGTCAAACTTGAAATGGGATCGCCAAATAGCGGAAATTTGCAAAAAACTTAATGCACGCTTGTCCAATCTGAGAAAACTCAAGTATAAACTTGGGAGGAAAACTCTGGAACAAATATATTTCTCATTCATCCTGTCACTCATTGATTACGGTGATACCGTCTGGGAATGTGCTCCTAAGCTTCTTCTAATGAAACTAGACCGACTACACCATGATGCAGCAAGAATAGTGTCTGGTCTCACACGATCTCCTTCATCCGAGCGTATACTCTTGGAACTTGGATGGCGCTCACTCTATGAGAGATGGCGCCATCACAAATTGTGTGCTTTTTTAAAATTAATAACGATGCTCCAGATTCCCTTGTTGAATTATTACCTTGTACTGTAGGTGAAACAGCAAATTACAATTTACGTAATTCTAACAACTTATCCATGTACCAAGCGCGAACAGAACAATTTTCAACTACATTCTTCCCCTCATCTTCCAGAATTTGGAATGAGCTCCTAACTAATACCAAAACTGCGTCAACACTTTCTGTTTTTAAAGGCAACCTTGCTAAACTGAACCCTTCCATTAAACCACCTTCATATTTCTATACAGGAACCAGGAAAGGAAACGTTCCCCACTGCAAACTACGAAACTGTTGCAGTGATTTAAACCACGACAAATTTAACAATTTTATCTCCTCTACCCCACAATGTACCTGTGGCTATCCCCAAGAAGATGCACACCATTTCTTCTTTCAATGCCCGAACTACCACCCTTAAAGATTTTTAATGCTGTTATCACGCTCAATATATCTAATGTCGACGAGCTACTTTATGGAATAATCGGTTTAACAACACAGCAAAACGAACTTTTATTCAGGAAAGTTCAAACATTCATCCTTGCAACTGGCAGATTTGAATAAGATCACCTGAACCCAAACGATGCATATTGCACCCTTGGTTGTGTACTAGCGTGCGTTGGGACAACCGTGGCGTGCTGTGGAACTGCATTTTAATTTTAATTTCCACCAATTTGTTCTTAACTTACACGCTCTCTTTTTCTAAAGACGATAGAGATCCAATAATGCAAAAGTCAGCAGGCGAGTCTAGACAACGGCAATCCTTCACTCTCTAATCCTATAACTCTTTAACACCTCGAGCACCGGTGGCCCTTTTTCGGACAAAGCCAGTGGAACACCCCGTTTTCCGTGACAAAATAATGTTAAATAAAAAGTAGTACAGACCAACCACTGTTTCCAACGCGTGACCCCAATGCTCCTCGTTGGACATACTGATTGGTCAGCTCTAAAATATTGAAAATAGACCCTTTTAGCCAATTCTACTGATGTGGAAGATACCACCGGAGCTCAAAACGGTTAAATCATTAATTCTCTAAATCTCCAATCTTCAACCCTTTAGCTGATGACTACACTAATTCTTAGTTTTTCTATATTGTATATAATTGTGCCGCAAATGTTTAACTATTCTTGTTTAAGGAGAGGAGTTTTTGTAAGTTGTGATAACTTGTTCTCCGATCCTTTTTGCTGTATATGGTGGCAAATAAAATATGTTTAAACTAAACTTCTTGCGGAGTAGCTGGCAAAATAAGAAAATGACTCAAGGTTATTTCCTGAGCGTAATCGGCGGAACGACGAGAGGAGGCCGGGGCTGACTCGCTTAATTTTGAACCAGTGTTAACGAAGTAGGGGTTAAGTTTGTCAGCTATCTCTTTAGGGTCCGATATTTCCACATTGCCAGCGACAAATGTGGACAGGTACGTAAAGGTAGAGTTACATTTGTTAATAGCTTTCTTCAAGATTTCCCAAGTTTTTTTCATGTATTTATTTTCGTAAATTATAGACTTTTAATAATCTGGTTTGCCAGCCCTTTTCAGTCTGTTAAGAATGGTACAGTACCTTTTATATCTCAGTAGTAGAAGATTTAAGAAACGCACCCGTTTGGGTGGACCCCGAGAGGCGGAAGTGACGTCATGTCACGTGATCTAGTGTCGCCGTGTTGAATTGTCATGGTAACCCGCGTGGGCGGCCATCTTGGGACGTCATATCCATAGTGGCGCGTGGTGTTAGTGCGCATGTTGTTAGGGTGGCATGTGTTTCCGTCGTCCATTTTGTATACTGGAGGCCGCCATCTTTGTTTATATGGTAGCACGTGGTTGCTATGTTACCCAAAAGCTTATAATAGAGCATAGGTATGTTCGGGTGGTATGTTCGATTGAATCGGAGTATCACGAATTACCCAAATAAGCCCGACAAGTTTTACTATTTCGAATTCTTTCGAAAACATAACAAAGAAAAACCCAAACAACCCCCCCCCCCCCAAAAAAAAAAATGGACAGCTACAGGTTTCATTTCAATCCGATGATGTATTCGACTGTCGTATCAAAAATCGGATGCTTGACGTACGATGGTCTGACCGCGGCCTTACTTTTTAATCGTCTGCGTAATAATATCTGCAGAGTAGTTGGTATTATGGCCTTTTGGATGACGGTAATAACGAAGAACACTTGCCAAATAACATTCAGATTTTGATACATTCAACCCGCCAACCCTACCCCATCGGCCCAATATTGCCAAAGTGCAATTCTGAAATTAATCAGCTAATAATTCCACATTCTAAATAACATTAACCGGATATTGTATGCAGTGAATATGTTGTTTCCGTGAATTGCAGGATCCATATTTTTACAAAAAAGAATCGTAACATTTCCGGCTTGCCGCAAAAAATCAAGCTTTTAGAAGCTGAACAAATACGATACCATCTGTCTAAAGATTTTGTAGATCTGTCTGAAAAGTTGGAGCTTGACACCTTCTGGCCCCGGCGTAAAGCTATCTCTGCCCTTCGGTAATTGGTATAGATCTTGCAGATTTCGACCGTCATTAGAATATTACGGTAGTGCTAAAGACCCGAGCTAACAGTATGGTGGTATATGCATTTTGAATGCATGTTAAACTTTTTTAATTTATTGTTTTGATTTATTGGGGGTTTAACGACACTTTCAACAGCCAGAACCACCACGAGTCAGATAGTTATACGCGTGGGGGAAGCCGATGTGCTCGGAGAGAACCACAGAACGGCGACGAGCAACTGTCAGACTCCCAACCATACTAACTCCGCACAAGCAGTGTTACCACTTCTTGTAGGCAAGATCACCGTCGATGTCCAGTACGCCTCAGTACTCAGGGTCCCGTGCCCATACGTGGGCAGTCGGAATGGTGTGTCTTTCCCAAGGACACAATGCAGTTACTGTTGGAGAGGATCGAACCGTGTGCCTTTAGGTTTGAAGTTCAATGCTCTAACCAGTGAACCACAACGCTCCCTATCTCATAAATAAAGTTACACCGCATACATATTTCTGAGTTTGGGGAAAATGCATAATTACAACATTATGAAAGCGGTCACATGGAACAGAATTACTATTTATATATGTCATTTTCATTAGTGAATCCACCAACGGGACCTCATATCCTCTGTTGTCTACAGTTCAGTTCTAATAGTTACCGGATCACAATCACAGAGGCAAGTAATCAATGGCGGCAAATCCGCAGGGACAGGCTGGGCACATGGGGCACGTTCCCCACCCCCAATCCCTATATATTACCCGCACACACGTATTTCGTATTTTTTGTCCACTGACCAGCTATATGATCAAGCAATGAGTACAAAAATAGAGAGTGCAAATGAAGCCACATACACGCATTAGTGCAGTCCAAATGTAAATATTGTTTTTCACACAATGGCCGGAATATTTCGTCTTGAGTCGATTTTGCCTACTCCCTAAAGTTCAAGCATCTTCCAACCCAAAGGCTCGCGTTCGGGTTAGAAGATGGTTGAATTAGAAGAAATAGACCGAAATCTATCGGTGGCGTAATTTGGTATCGAAAGCATTGTCATTCTACTGCCATCCACGTCCCCTCCATAACTACCTCCCCAAACACCATCATGCTGCCCTCGTCATGATTTAAGGGTCAAGGGGATGGCACCACCACCATTGCCACCGCCTAACAACCTGCATGACTAAGCACGCACTGACGCTCTGACATCCTCTTCCAGAATACGCGTGAGAGCTTGCCCAGAATCATCTAAAGTGACTCAAAGTTGCAATCCACTAGAGTCCGACCATTCTCGACTGAAGAACATACAGGCTGCTTTGTAAATTCACATCGAGCTTCGTAATAACAGTATATGTAGCTTCATATGATCATGATAGGCAGGATACCTTTGGTTCTTGACTGGTCTTCTGTGGAACACCTTGCAGCAAATTACGTTTCAAAACTAAATATTGTTGCTTCGGAACTATTGTCGCTAAAAATATTACTCAGAAGCCAACTGCCGTTGTCTTTACAAAATAAATAAGACACACATATATGATGTATAACCTGACACATTTACACCATGACATACACGGCAGAATAACGTCCATTCTCCTGCGTACCTATTGGACACACGGCATACTTTGTGATTCTCCGACCAATGAGACGCATATTTCCCTGATATTAATAAACCATGATTCATTTTTCTTCAATATGACTGCAGTTAGAATACCTTACCGAATAGCATATCTTATGTTTAAGGGGTGGGTGGGGTGGGGTGTGGGAGGGTTCATTGAAGTACCTTGAATTAAATTAAACTATTTTGATGTCCACTCTTAAGCATATGATATGCAATTTGGAAAATTATTTTAGCTGCAGTCTTTTTGAAGAAAATGAATGATGATGGCCCATTCAATAAATACCTTTCCGATTATAACACTGCACACACCCTTTCCCGACGATGCACAAAATCACCATATTTACCGCAGGTATATAGAGTGGCTTGAGTGGAATAAGGTGCCATCTGCAATGCTCTAACATCAGATGCCATCTTGTTCCACAGAAGAGATGACATATTCCTTCCAAGAACCTGGTAATGAAAAGATTAAACCGAACGTATTAATAACCTGGTAAATTTAGCCGCAATTAAAATAACATGTTCCAATAAGGCTAAAATCCTCCTCCTCTGATTGGACGAAAGCTCGCTTAGTATATCCTATGTTTACGGCTCAAGTGGCAAATGTTACCGTCTGACGTCACGACGAGAAATATTTGAAATGGCATCGCCCGTTTCGAAAGTGCTTCACTAACTGAGTGACTAGCAAGCCGCTTCATTTTTCTGGATGTTTAATTCGTGCAGTAGACGGTGTTCCGGTTGAAATGTTGTTTAAATTACAAATCAATTTACGATTTGAACTGGGATGGAAGGAGTTTATCTGTTTTTTTTTATTATTTATCCAATGCCGTCGGTGGATACACGAGAGGTTTATTTACTAAGCCAGTGATCGTTAAAAGATGCCTTGCAGGAGGCAACTTTTAACGATCACAGGTTTAGTAAATAAACCTCTCGTGTTTCTGTAGGTTTTTGGCTATGTGTAGTGCCTTATTGGAACATATTACGTTATTGTGACGAATTTACGGTAACATGGGCTGAGGTTTGCTGCTCGGAACTTATGTTTAACCTCGAAGCTTCGTTTCTCGGTTGAACATAAGATCCGAGCCGCAAACCTAGAACATGTTACCGTCAATTCATCACAATAACTTATAATGTGACGAAAACATAAAAGACAATACTCACTAAAAAGCATCTGTTCCTGATATTGTTCTGATAAAAAAAACTAATAGACCATTCCTGCGAGCGCTGCTAAGATAGGAAAATCGGATCGACCTCCTTCATTGGTAAAGTCAATTTGATAATCGCTAACATTTCAGATCGCACGCTTTGGACAACAACCATGGAATACTAATGATTTGTTTGTTTCCCTGAGCATATGATAGATGGTTTACATTTCAGAGAACTGTTAATTTACTTTGCATCAGTTAAATGCTGAAATAAACGTTGTATAATTATGTTTGTATCAGTTATGAATCTAATTCGTATGGAAATATGATCAATGCAACATTTTCAAGGTTATTATTTTAGTACTAATGTTTTTTCGGTATTAACGGTTTGCAATATTAATGCATACACTTCCAGTTTTCTTCATTCGTAAATTCCTGATAACTGCGTTTCCGGATTTGGCAAAGGTTCGGTTTTTTGGTTGTCATTTTATTTCATTTTAGTTTTATTTATCTCTTTCTTTTACTTGTTTTCAATTAGAAATTTAAATTACACATATTTCATTTGTTCATTTATATCTTCCCATCTCGCCTATGTGGAGGTTTCATTAAAAGAAGAGTATCAAAGAGAACACCCTGTCCTATGACTTGTATATCGCAGACAAATTTCTGGAATCTGAGACAGCCTTTTGAGTTAGATTTCTGAATAGGTTTCGACTCCAAACTGTTGCATTCATCCAAACTGGAGAGTGGAGGAGGTAACGAAATGCAGGATACTATCTCATCTATTCGTCGATGTGGGTAGTCGTATTCAAATGTCTGTGCCTGAATGAATTTTTACATGAGGTATACGTGTGTGCAGCTTGGTTTTTAACCCTCCACCCTTCCAAACACACACCGTCACCACTCTGTTGCGCGATTATACTAGTGTTTTGTGGAAAAGCATAAAAAACTCCAGGGAAAGGTTCAGCCAGTGTCCCTCGGCGGTCGTCACGTAGCTGTAACATTGTGTAAAATGATTGTTATCCACAGAATGTGATAATGTGATAATTCTTGCCTCGTGGGGTAACCAGCACGCCGCATACGTTTCGGTGGTGATGAACATTTTCTTGATGTAACATCATATGTCAAAATACAGAAATAAGATCAAATTGTTTACAATATTTTTACATATAGTGAAAATTAAAAAAAAAAAACGTCAGCATACATGAAGCTCGAATAAGCAACATCCGCAGATTTTATTTTTGAAATCGATAGAATCCCTATAACAAGATGTCGCCCATTGAGTGGCACACAGCGCTATCTGCAATGCTGATGCATTGCAGATGGCGCATTGTTCCTCTCAAAGGATAATATTAGGTTTCCACTTACCTGATGTGACGGCTATAACGACTCAAGGGGTCACACAAATGTCACCATTAAGTGTTTGTTATTATTGTCTAGTTTTGAATTCAACACATGCCTGACGGCCCTTCATTGGCAGAATCGAGTTGTGCTCATTTCAGCGATGTGTCTGAGGTTATATCTTTAGGAAGTCTTCAGTCGTTCTAGAACCTTATTTTTTCTAGCAAATGTCGTATGTTATTCGTATTATCTGAATGGTTTAATAAGGATTGTCTCTGTATTGATCGTATGGCACGATAGTCAATGGCACGGTAGCTCACTAATTAGTTCGTCGAGCGTGTGATTAAGAAGTCGAGTGTTTAGCTCTGTTCACTGTTTACGTGGTTGGATTTATTCCGCAAAACACATACAACCTCACTTAATCTGTTGAAAATAGGTGCCGCGGTGCTGTTCTTACTGATACGACCAGTACCCAATAGGTGTTAACGCTTCTTCATTTCTTAGGAATCAACAGCTTGTATCATGCGTTGTAGGAGTGTTATGAATCAGTAGAGACAGTTATTTCCCTCGTCGACAACATTAAAAATGGGAATTGTACATTGGCCTGGCAATTACTTGGGCATTACGTACAAATTTCGAGGACTCTGTGGTATCCCGTGTTTTACAAGGAGTCATGATGGATCCCACGTTGCTGGAAACTCACCCGCGTACACACGGGACACTAGCGTAAATTGGCACTATTAACACAGTCTTTTTTTGCTTATGTTTTGTTGTCTGGACTTGAACATGTATTTTTATTCCACGAAAAACACCTGGAAAAGGTATTATTCGAGCATTTATCGGCTGAACGATCTGTTGGGAACATTTGAAGGGAGAGAAGGCCGGCCATTCACGCCGCTGTTCTGTGATAACTACCCGTTTTAGGATAGGCCATCCGTAGTGTCTGAGTCTATTAAAGTCATCGACGGTAGCAGCAAGAGACAACAGCTTCTAGTGTATCGCTTCTCATGCTGATTCCGTTCTTTTTTGCAATAGTGGCGCTGAATGTTCCGAAAATTATCTCTTTCTCAACATACATCGCTTCAACGAAAAACGCTTTCTGGTCCTTCCGGGCATATTACTCCATTCAGCTAAATAAGGTAACGCAATGAACATCGGTATGCCGTAGCCTATTGATTGCCATGCGCAAAGGTGAGATGCCCTACAGCTAATGTCCCAACAAATGCGGCAGATGTGTGCGTAATATTGCACGAGTCTGTGAATAATGACATCAATGAATTTCGAGAACTAACTACGAATCCATCCACCCACCACTGGATGATATCTCGTTTTTATCAAAGGCGACGGCGACTCATCTCACCTTCATGTCCGAATATGCATTTGATAAAAAAACAAATGCACGCATCTCGAGTGTTCACATTTGTGGAAATAACGTGGCATTGTTGCACCAACCAACCATATGTTGCCGTTAATTTTGGACATTCTGCACCCCTTTCCACAATATTTGTATTTTTCAGCACTTTTTTCAACTCCCCTCTCCTACAGTCTCCTATAAACTTAACAAACAGCCGCACAACTAAAACCTAATTCATCTCCCGAATTTGATTTTTTTGTATGATAGCACAACCTAAAACTATAATCAAAAAAGGAGAATAACGGTCTCAATCTCATATCACATGCACGGAGGAGCAAAGGAATTCTGAAACGACCGTCATTATTGTAAGGTTCGTCGCGTCACATTATCCGAAGCATGACTTGCTATTAAGGTATGCCAGTTGGGATATGGATCATACAGTACGTATTCGTTTACAATAGTTCGCCAGCGACAGACTCGTAACCTATAAAATCCTGTAAATGTCTTGTATCATATTTACACGTGCAGCGGTAGACATGTTAATAACAAGTGTAAATTACTTACAAACCCCAGTCATCTTTAAGTGTAGTGAAGTTACAAATCTGTAAGAAACGTCGTTATATACCCAAGTCGAGCTTTCGTTTCCAAGGAAATTTATTACACGTCTGTTCTATGTAATCCCCATCTACAGCAACACTGAACCATGCGGAAAAGGAAAATCTGTTCCGCACATATCTGCTGAACGGAAATCATTGACGGACTATTTTTAAATAGAAGCGAACTTTCGCTGGAATTTTCTACAAATTTCTCAACGCAATTACCATTTGAATCGCTGGAGAGAGCTGAAAATCGCCCCCCTCACTCGTGCCACGTCGATTCACCCATTCACATGCGTGTGTCGTTCTGTGTGTATCTCGAGGAATCGACGACGAGTCGACATATAGGTTTAGAAACAAAAGCTAAACAACATGTTTACATAAACATAATTATGATGATAGATTCCTCTTACAATTCCCAAATGTAATAACTCGATTAACGCTTTATCTAATGAACTTTACGCACACACTCACGTAATTTACACGTTGGACAGTGGAAAAAAACACTATCTTCCAAGACAATTCAACAAAACTATATCATGTGACCCTTCGTTGAAACGATCTACACGAGCTTGTTCCATGGATGTATTACATGACATTATTTGTTGAAATGTTTAATAATTGATATACTGACTTTTACATTGTGTCCATTGAATAAAGGTTTATCTTGCATTTTAATATCAGATTTCATTTTCAGGCTCATAAAAAATGTTTGTCGTGTTTGTTGAAACTGTGTGTGGCTGCCTGGAACTTTTGCGATCCTCAGATAACCTTATTGAACGCGTACATGTTCAATAATCTGAAAGGACTGTCACTTTAATGCGCCCAGTGATTCAGATACAAACGGAAAGAGTTAATGTGGTAGATAGATAGATACTTTATTTGTAGCATCTACAAAATACATAATTCGTTTTTAACAAATTATGATAAAACTCAGATGAAACACTGCTGGGCGATGGCATAGCCACATCGGGTGTCTTCCTGTCTTACCCACAGAAGAAGAGCAGTAACAACAAACTATTCAAAACACATAAAATGAAAAAAAATCCAATAAAAAAAGGAAAAAAATCACACGAAGAGAAGGAAATATCTGACAGAAGGGTTATTGTTCAAACTTTCTGTAAGTTCAATCAGTGGATGTGTTCGCACTATTAGCACTTTTGCTGTGGACCATTTTGGATGAAAATAACAATTCAGGCTGGAAATACTTCATCAATCTGATAAACCACCTGATGAATCGAGTGGCTCCAAACTGCATCTCGACAAGGTGTTACTTCACGGGACAGGTTTCTCAATTCCATAAAAGACCGACAGTAGGAGTTATCAGGTAGTTGGTCCCTGGGCAATCAACCAAATAACACACGGACTCGGGAGTACTAAGTTGACTAGAGGCAATTCAATTGGCATCACTTGAGCGCGTAGTAAGTTGTTCTATCCGATATTTTGTCGTAGGTTAACCTCCCCGATTAGACATGCTATTAAAAAGAAAAATGCCCCCTACCTGTCGCATTTCATTTTCTATTTCATTTCGGCAAAAAATTACCAACGGAAGTATAGCCCACGGGTGCACATGTAAACAAAAACAGATTCGCATGTGTGAATATTGATTTATTCAACATTTAAACTCTTATTAATCTGATAATCATGGTTAAATAAAATATACCAAAGTAGCTTGGTATACTGCAATACACCAAGCTACTGATGGTTTATTCTGTATATAAACTTTTCAGTGAGGCTTTGATTTGAATTGAGGCCTCGTTACTTGTGTCTTGGTATCTATTTTATCCAGCTTCCTTATGAAGGAATGAAATGAGAGGCTGGCGGAAATACTGTTCTGCGTTCGAGTGTGTATAGTGTGTATAGACTTCATGTTTGTTTCTATTCAAGAAGGATTCATGCAAATTTGGAAATATTTGTCAAAGCTTTGTGGAAAGTTTGTATTGATCCAGTCTTGCATAAACAAAATAACCTGGAGAGTGTGTTGATCATCAAACTTTAGGTCTGTTATACTTTTGTATTGGTTATAATAATAGTATGGATGACCCTTTTCTGAAGGTTAAAAGTCCTATTTTTTGGACAAGGCATGACCCCAGATGCTCATACCATATAACAATATGTATTAATGGAAAGTACAAGAGTACGTCAGCGTAGTACTTTTTAGCTCTGTTAATTAGATGGATAGCCCCGACCATTCCATTCAATATGGTTTTCAAGTTTAAGGGTTAATCAAAGTTTATACCTAACAAATTATTTTTTTTTTCCATTCCGTTATTGCCAACCAGACTGATTTTCATGTTGCTCGAACTTTTTATCCTCCCCCAATGTTATGTTTAACGTTACTTGGATGTATTAAAATGAATTTTGTTTCATTGGCATTGAGAACCACTTTGTTTGCAAATCACCAATTGCTAATTTTATTCATTTCCTGGTAACCCTTTCCGACTAAACAATTTATGTTGTTACCAGATGTATGTGTTGCTCTGTCATCCACAAAGAATAGAACACTGAACAATGTTGATTCATTGACAACATTAATATACAGATGTGAATAAAATGGAGCCAAGAATAGATCCTTGTGAAACACAAGTGTTTATATTCTCGAGGTTCTCCTCCGTTTGTTAGAACGACACAAACTGGGCTATCCCTTTCAAATAGTTCTTAAACCAGGAATTGGCGAGAACTTGGATGCCATTCAGTTGCAGTTTCTTCATCAGAGAATTGTGTAAAGCCGGATTGGTACTTAAAGATAATATCAAGTAAATGTAAAGAAAAACAGGAGAGGCGTGAATACATTATCCTTTCTATTACTTTGGAAATAAGGATAGAATAATAGTTCATCTGCAGTTGGTGAATAATTTGTGATCTTCGCTTTTGAAAATTTGCATCAATTTTCATTTTGTCTGGCACTTCTCCTGTTATGGGAGAAAGGTCGATGATGGTTGTTTTGGATGTTGCTGTGTCCGTTATTATATTTTGCAAAGTTTTGGGCTGATGTGGTTGTGGTCCTGGCTCGTTTTGGGGGAAAACTGTTTTCACAAAATGATTACTTTATTGGCATTGGTAGGGGAAAATGGAATAAAAGGACTCCTTATCACTTCTATTAACATAGTTAGAAAAGTGTTCAGTAGTTTGAGTTACTATGTCATTTATATTTTTGCCTACGTTAACAGAGGAATTATTGAATCGATTCACTCAAAACATCCACCCTTAGAGCTAAATGAAAGTTGTGCGGTATTTTTTCACAATTTAACGTTTTTCACAAGATTTCACATATTTTTTAATATTAGCATTGTTTTCAGGCAGTACTGACTTATAATAGTAAGATTTGTATTTTCGATTCTGCAATGGTATTACAGTGATTGATTGGTATGCTGCGAGGATGGTGATCTCAATTTCTTTGAATAAAGTTTTTATTTTATTTAGGGATGATAGGAGTGGGCCCGATGACATTACAGACTCTTGCTTGATATATATTTTTGGGGAGTCGTCCTTTCCAAAGGGAATACTTTATGAAAGCTTCACGAAAACTGTCGAAAAAAATATTGCATGCTTCTAACGGACTGTGTGATCTCAACACATTCGAGAAATCACGTTGGGTTAGAAAGCACCTGAAGCGAATTAAGTTTTCTCTTTGAATGACCTGGTTGGGGGCTGCTGAGTAAAAGTATTTGTTTTATTTATTTGTTCAATGTAGAAAGTAGTAAAATGGTCCCCCAAGTCTGAAATGTTCATTCGTGATATATAAATATTTTTATCTGTGTTATTGTTGCTAAATATATGATCAATTAGGGTTACATAAAATACCATGACCCGAGTAGGTCTTTTAATAACAGTTTAAAACCAGACCCAAGCAGCGAGTCAACGTTCAATTTTGTATTATTCTGTGCACTGAAACTCAGCATAGAATTATTGTAGTCCCCCATCTCCTTTTTATTTTCACTATAAATTTTGTCGAGACAGGTTGGAAAAGAAAAGATAAAGATTTGCTTTGGGTGACATGTTTGGTCTCTATATTATTGCAGTTACACATCTCTTCTTCAAGAGGTTTCGATGAAAAGAGAATAAAAAAGATGAGGGATGAAAGTCGAGAAATCACTTCTCAGTATTTGAAAGTGTATATTATTGTTGGTAAACAAGCCACCACTACCACCATCCCATCAGGGTGTTCCTTAGTAATTAGCGGGTGATAATCTTCCAGTGGATGAGACAGATGGCTGCTATTGTCAAAAAATTCAGTTTCAGTTAAGCCTTGATGGCGAAAGGATTTGAATCCATCTGCAAGTTACAGAATAGATTAGAAAGATTTTCCCATTTGGCATTTAGACTGTCGTTCAGATAAAATATAGCAACTTTCGTGCTTATCATTTGTTATCATGGCTTTAAAGTCCTTGATGAGTAATGTTTATTGCCAAATTCATCAAAAGTCAGTAGCGAGTTTAACACTTTGTCATCCAAAACTTAACTCTTAAATTTGTAGATAAAGTCAAATGCATTATCATTCTGTATCTTATTGAGATTACATATGTTACCCCATTATTATATGTGACAAATTTTAGGGGCCCAAAACAATACGAATGTGATAGACCGCGAAAATGTCATTTTTGACTAAAAAGAAGCCATGCATGTAGAATATATTATATTTTAACCAACACCATGTTTTAGTTTGTTACACTTGCACACACCTAGTGCACACAAATGCTCTAAATGCACCTCAATATCTTGTTAAAAGCACAACTTCTGAATTCATGTAGTTTTCTATACAAAGGTATGATCAACGATGAAGATTAATTAATTTACTAGGGATGCCACCTATAATTAATTAAAGTTTGGTAACTGGTCAGTGATTGGGATAATCTGCACGAAATTTACTTTGTTTATTATCCTCTCTGTTTAACTGAAAGAAGGATGGAAATAATGAAATCTGTTGTTCTGAAAACTAGAAGTTATTTTGAAGGCCTGCTGGTTAGATGTCTTGACAGTCTTCATTCCTTGTGGCATCATTTCTAAACCATGTGACTTGTGTACGTCCAGTCCTCTATTCCACAAATAGGGGTATATTTTGATGATGATGATGATGATGATGATGATGATGATGATGATGATGATGATGATATATCTAAATGTAACCAGAGTTGTGACTTTTAATCAATGAACCCTACTACACTTTGGTGCCCAACGTGTTGAATGGACAACAGAAGAAAACCTCGAGGACTAGGTGAGAAAAATGGACATTTTGTTTTTGTGATTGACTGTGATCCATTTGTTCAATGGAGAGGTTTAAT
The DNA here is from genome assembly GCA_031216915.1 of Pictodentalium vernedei. Taxonomy (NCBI): domain Eukaryota; kingdom Metazoa; phylum Mollusca; class Scaphopoda; order Dentaliida; family Dentaliidae; genus Pictodentalium; species Pictodentalium vernedei. The sequence goes on from CM062294.1 coordinate 181,120,599, forward strand.
TAGTGACAATTTTATTTTATATTTTACAGCTGATTCATGATTATTTAAATGAGACTGACATATTTTAGATGAGTGTAGGCATGTGAAAAAGGTGATTTTAAATTTAGAAAATTTGAATGGCATTTCACTGGTGTGATCAGGTACACACCTAGTGTATTGATACTTATCTTACACTCACTAAGTTAAGTATGATATGTTAGCCTAGCCTGCTATGTAATTTCCTACAGTTTTCATGCTACTACCTAAATAATTTCACTTCAGTCATTCCAGCTCTCTTGTCACACAGTTGTTGAATGAATTGTTACTTGTAGAAGGTAAAGTAATTACTACAAAATCAAAAAGGGCAAATTCATGTATTTAAGGCATGACCAAATTGAAAGATCAATTTCAAATTCAAAAGATTCTTTTCTTGAATTTGTTGACTTGATAAATAGTTATTCCAATTGCAAATTGATTTTCCTTGAAATCCCACCATTCAGTATTGTAGAATGGAATAAATCAAGAGGTTATCCAAATCCAAATTCCTTTTCAGATTGTGACGTTGAAGTGCAGAAGGGGTTAGATACCATTAAAAATTGGATTTTGGTGTTTAATTCCAGTCAAAATGTACATTATCCTAAATTTAAATTGGACATTGCAAACAATAGGAAAAAGGCAAATAGAAACAGTAGTTACAGCTTGAATTACAGTCTTTATATTGATGGTGTACATCCAAAGCCTTTATTATTGTTTGGTTGAAACTTGTATTAGAGTTGATGCATAAAGAGTAAATGTATGTTTTCTTACCTTCCAAATTGATCAATTTAGTTGAAACATTGTTGCAATTTCAAAAAAAAAAAAAAAAACGATAGAAAATACAAGTCTCAATTATGAATTCTTCTTTACTGTAGATTTTAGACTATACTCAAATTTTGTGAAGTTTATACCTTGTCTATGTATAATCAATCTAGTTATATATAGCTTAGATATAAGATTTGAATATAGTTATATGCTTGCTAGTTAAATTAGTATACTTGTACAGTCATTTCTTATTACCGCCCAGAGCTTTTCTTGATAAAATACATAATCATATAATTATGGCTGAGAAGCATATGTCAGATAATGAGGTAGCAGATTTGGTCAAAACATTCAAAGAAATGGGTGTAAAACAAAAGGCTATATATCCAAAAGAACTTAGGAAATGGATGAAATCCTCATATAATTATGGCTGAGAAGCATATGTCAGGTAATGAGATAGCAGATTTGGTCCAAACATTCAAAGAAATGGGTGTAAAACAAAAAGCTAGAAAAGCTAGATATCCAAAAGAACTTAGGGAATGGATGAAATCTTTTTTGTCTGAGCCCAAAATTATATCAGAGAAGGGCACAGACAAACATGTTTATGTGAGCGAACCCCCAAGTCTCCCTTAATTTGCAGGTGATTCAAAGGGAGAAGTTGCACATGATCTTTGGAGATATGCAGGTTACCTGTCTTCTGAATGAAGAATATTCTGAAGACATGGTAATGCAAGCAATACATAGGTCTTTAAAAGGTGAAGCAGGTAGTATTATTATGCAACTTGGAACCAGTTCTCCTACGGCAATAATTCAAAAACTAGACAGCATATATGGCACAATAGAGAAAGATACGATTCTTGCACAGTTTTATAGTGCCAAGCAAGGGAAAAATGAGAATGTATCTAGTTGGGGATATCGTCTTGAAGACATCCTATATAAGGCTGTATGGCTAAAACAAGTTAAATCATCAGACATGAATGAAATGCTAAGAACCATGCTCTGGACTAGATTAAGACATGATTTAAAAAATATTAGTGGCCACAAGCATGACACAATAAATGACTTTGACAAACTAAGAGTGGCATTAAGATGCCTTGAACAGGATCACCTATCTAAAAAATGATGATGATAAAAATGGTAAAAACGCAGCTTTCCAACAAGTCCAAGCAACAACTTCTAATCAAATTGCTGAACTTAAAGCCATGGTGCAGGAGTTGAGCAAATAAGTTCCTTCCCTAAAGCATGACAGCAGCCAAGCTCGAAACAATATGAAAATTTTCATTAAATAGAGTTAATTAAAAAGAACTTTCAAAACCAAACAGTTGGTAATAATTCATTGAATAACAAGAAAAAAGAAATAGCCGGCTTTAAGTGTGGTCAACCTGGTCATGTAGCCATTGGTTGCCGAGTCAGAATGTACCATTATAAAGGTGGTTTAAACACCAAATACCTATGGAAAGGGGTCAGCCGTAGGTCTATGTAAAAAAAGACCCATTATGATGTAAATAAATCTAAACCACCTGGACTAATGGGTACACCTACTGAAAGTTTGGTAAAGGTATGTGGTGTTTTTACAAAGTGCCTGTTAGACACTGGATCAACTGTGTCAACTATTAGTGACACATTTTATGATAATAACTTAAGCATGACTGTTGCTATAAATCTTATTGAAGGGTTCATAAAGATTGAATGAGCTGATGGCTAAGCATTGCCTTACAGCAGTTACATAGAAGCCGACATTGATGTTAATAGATTATCTGGAAGCACTGTGCAAAGATGCATATTGTTAGCTGTTCCTGAAAGTAACTACAATAAATCAGTACCTCTCTTAATTTATACAAATATTCTTGACCATCTTGTGCGGGATTATCAACAAAGGTATGGCAATAAGTTCTTAAAAATAACAAATATAACAACACCCTGACAAATTGCATTTAAATGTATGGAAATAAGAGAGAAAAAACTCTTCAAAAAAAAAAACAATCATTGATTAGGCATTGTAAAGAGGGCAGAAAATAAAAGCATTTATGTTGGGCCTAATGGTCAAGTAACAATAAATGCTTACATTGATAAAAGAAATTGCCATACACAGCAACCTGTGCCATACTGCAACAGGTAACTAGCTCTATAAAATCATTAAATAATCTAGATGTCACACATTGTTTGTTCAATTATGAATATAAAAATAATGGCAATATCAAAGTACATTTGTCCATTGTTTCTACACAGACAGTTGTTGTTTCACCAAAAGCAATTCTGTGCAAGGTGCAACCTGTAATTGTTGAACACAGTAAGGGTTTAGCACTGGAAGAAAAAAAACCTCATTTATGGATAAGATTGAGGTAAATACAAAAGTGTTTGCAGCTCCTGAATTAGAAATTGGTCTCAATTTAATTAGAAATTATGATGACATATTTTGTAAACCTGATGAATATATTGGGTTTCCCCAAATGTTAAACACTGTATGGACCTAACTTATGATATGCCATTCAAGCAGAGACACATAAAAATTCCACCCACCATGTATGAAGAAGTTAGAGATCATATTCATCAACTCATGGCAAGTGGAATAATAAGATGATCACATAGCCCATGGGCTTCAAATGTCGTCCTCGTCAGAAAGAAAAATGGTGAATTAAGAATGTGTATCGACTGTAGGGCACTAAATAAACAAGTTATAAAAGATGCCTATGCTCTGCCAAGGATAGAAGATATACTAGACTGTCTTGGTGCTTCCAAGTATTTTACTGTATTAGACATGAAATCTGGTTAGCACCAAGTTGAAATTTTAGAGGAACATAAGGAGAGGGCAGCCTTTACAGTAGGGCCATGTGGGTTTTACGAGTATAATACGATGCCATTTGGACTCTCAAAATCGCCTGTGACATACCAGAGGTTAATGGAAGAATGACTAGATGAATTACATCTAGACATTTGTCTTATATACCTTGACGACTTAATCATATTTTCAAAGACATATGATGAACATATAGAGTGACTGGAAAAAGTGTTTGAAAGAATTAGACAATTTGGCTTAAAATTGTCTCCTCCAAAGTGTAAATTTTTCCAAGAAAAAGTAGTATACATCAGCCACATTGTATCAGAATATGGAATCGAAGCTGATCCATCAAAGACTGAAAAGATAGAATCATGGCCAACTCCAAATAACCCTGAGGAAGTGAGACAATTCTTAGGCTTTGCTAGCTATAACCGAAAATTTGTTAAAATTTTTTCTAGAGTAGCCCCAGACCACTAACTGGCTTGATAACTACTGAAAATGGCCCTAAGAAAAACAAGAAAAAAAGATTACTAAAAAAATGGACTTGGGGTAAAGAGCAAGAAGCTGCTTTTAAAAAGTTGATAGAAGCTTTGTTTTCCCCACCAATTCTTGCATACCCAGATTATAAACAGCTATTTGAATTGCATATTGATGCTAGCCACTATGATCTTGGGGCAGTCTTATATCAACTGCATAATGGCCAAGAATGTGTGATATATTATGCAAGTCATGGACTGAGTGAAGCTGAAAAAAATTACCCAGCCCACAAATTAGAATTTTTAGCATTAAAGTGGGCTGTGACAGAAACATTCAATGACTATTTATATGGACATAAATTCAAAGTCCTAACAGACAATAATGAATTAACATATATATTAACATCAGCTGAAATAGATGCAACTGGGCATCGGTGGATCTCTGCTCTGTCAGCCTATGATTTTGAAATAATATATAGGTCTGGCAGGAACAATAGTGATGCTGATGGCATGAGCCGCTTGCCACAACTGTATGAGGACAATTTAAACAAACTTATTACAAAGAAATCAATTGACGCTATCTGTACAGCAACACAATTCTCATGCCCATTTATTGAAAGTCTCTGCCTTTCGACTGATGTAGTTGATGAACTGATAGATGAATATGGACAGGATATTTCAGACATGACTTATCATGATTGGAGGAAATATCAAGAACAAGATGACATATTGAGTGTTTGGATGTCTGCAGTTCACAAAGACAGATGTCCAGCAAAAGCAGCACTCTCACTTTCAAAGGAGCACTCTTCCTTCAACAGGTTATTTGAGTGCTTTAAGTTAATAAATGGACTACTGTATAAAGAAAATTGTGTTGTAGGTGAGGTTGAAAAACATTTATTAAAATGGTTTTAACGGGACTACACAATGTCATTTTTCACCTGGGCGTGACCATACGATTTCACTTGTCACAGAAAGATTTTATTGGCCAAGCATTGACGATGCAGTTGAAAACTGGATCAAACATTGCCCAAGATGTTTAAGGAGCTCCATTGGTTTGCATTTCAACCACACAACCATTAGTAATGTGTGCACTGATTTGCTCACACTTGAAACATCTAAAGGAGGATACCAGTATCTTCTGATAATAACTGATCATTTCATCAGATATGCCCAGGCAATTCCTACAAAAAATATGACCACAAAAACAACTGTTGAAGTGTTATTTAATAATTTTGTTGTACATTGTGGGTTCCCAAAGCTCTTACATTCTGACCAAGGACCTAATTTTGAAAGCAACCTCCTGCAAGAACTATGTCAGATTTTCGGTATTGAAAAGTCAAGAACTACGCCATACCACCCAATGGGCAATGGTATATGTGAAAGATTCAACAGAACATTACTAGATAAGCTAGGCTCCTTGGAACCAGACCAAAAAAAGACTGGAAAGAGCATGTTACATCACTTGTACATGCCTACAACTGCACTAGGCATGACCGCATCAAAGTTGCATCATTTTTCCTTATGTTTGGTAGGGAACCTCGTTTGCCAATTGACATTGCTCTGGGACTAGAGAGGGATGTTAATTCTAAAGCTAGTAAATATGTTATGGACTTGAAAGAACGACTTTCAAAGTCCTACAAACTAGCTGCCAGTGCTTCCAAAAGATCTCAGTCCAATCAAAAGTCAAACTATGACTTAAGAAAAAGATGGGCAACTCTACAAATTGGCGATCGAGTTCTGGTTAAGATATTGGCAGTTGATGGTTGTCACAAACTTTCAGACCATTGGGAACCTGATATTTACATTATCATTGATCAACCCAACACTGATATTCCAGTCTTTGTGGTGAAAAATGAAAATCAGAAAGGCTTCACAAAAACCCTTCATCGAAACCACCTGTTACCAATTGGCTCAACACCAATTGAAGAGAAACTGAAACCACCACCAAAAGCATCTAAGACAAATCTGGTTCCTCAAACTGTGACAACACAAGACAAACCTCTTACTCCCCATCCAGTCCCAAGGTCCAGAAGTAAAAATAGTACAAAGCAGCAAGAAACTGAAATTATCATAGATTCTCAGGATTCTTCAGATTCTGAAGAAGGAATTTTACTCATCCAGAGTAGAGATAATAATTTGACATCAGCAGAATCTGTACCTGTTGATGGCAATTCTGAACTGGCTACACAATGGACAGGTGATGACCTGTGATCTGTTGTTGTGAGAGAAATTGATTACAGTCATGACATTCACCAGTCACATGCAGAGGTGAATGAACCAACTATAACGAAGTTAGTGAGGACTGCCTCATTGCTTATTAAAAATATATTGGCTTATCTTACCCATTAGTGTGAAAATCTACAAAGACCAACCAATGAAATGTATATAGTTTTTTTATTACTTTTTTAAATATTAGTTAGAAGATTTGTGACCTGTTCTCTTTCTGCAAGGAAAATTGACAATATAACAGAGTTCAGAGAGGACTGCCTCATTGCTCAGTAGATTGTATTGCCATATTTTCCCAGATAGAAAAGATTAGTCTTGATAATCTGGAAATGATATTTTCAGTAACAAGCCAGGTCTATTTTTTTGTTCAACTCTAGAGTTAGTGAAGACTGCCCCACTGCTCACAGGTTGTTTGTAAAAAAAGTTTTAGGTATCAGATAGTTCCATATATATATATGAGAGCTGAGGTATTGTTGATGTAATGTTCTGCATTGTATGCCAGAATTTAGAGTAGAGTTACGGAAGCGTAAGCAAGGTGGGGTTAGTGAAGACTGTCAGCTTTATAGCAAACCCATAGTTATGTTTTCATATCTCAGGTTGTGGACATTACAGTCAGATTCCAGGAAATTAAATTTAAAGCTTTTGAAATTTTTGTGCTCGTGGTTAAATTGATCCATTTTCGCTGCCATTGGTATACTCTTCTTCGTTCAAATTGATTAAATGACAAGGATGTAATTTTAGATGAGGGGGGAAAATGTGATAGACTGCAAAAATGTCATTTCGACTAAAAACAAGCCATGCATGTAGAATATATTATATTTTAACCAACACCATCTTTTAATTTGTTACACTTGCACACGCCTAGTGCACGCAAATGCTCTAAATGCGCCGCAATATCTTGTTAAAAGTGTGACTTCCGAATGCATGTAGTTTTCTATACAAACGTATGATCAACGTTGAAGATTATTTAATTTACTAGGGATGCCACCTATAATTAATTAACGTTTGGTAACTGGCCAGTTATTGGGATAATCCGCACGAAATTTCCTTTGTTTATTATCCTCTTTGTTGAACTGAAAGAAGGACTGAAATATTGAAATCTGTTGTTCAGAAAACTAGAAGTTATTTTGAAGGCCTGCTGGTCAGAAGTCTTGACAGTCTTCATTCCTTGTGACATCATTTCTAAACCATGTGACTTGTGTACATCCAGACCTCTATTCCACAAATAGGGGTATATTTTGATGATGATGATGATGATGATGAGATGATGATATAATAAATCTAAATATAACGAGAGTTGTGACTTTTAATCGCTGAACTATACTACACGAGGATCTCTATTGTTGCATAGTTATTCCTACAACACAAAATCTTGCCATCAGTGATGAAAAATACAAATGCGATCTGCAATAATCAATGACAATATTGAGCACGCTATGGAAAATTGTACATGATGAGGATGCGTGCTCACGGCTGTGTTACCGGAAGTCCGTTTAATCACTGAAGACTTGTGGGCATTCAACAAAAAAAAGAACATATAATAATAAATTTCATGAAGGAGTCGTCTTCTATTCATGATAGGCAATGGATAAAATAAAGGCAATACGAAAATAAGAATGCTGCACGCCCATGTCGACTTACAGCAATATGAATGAATACAAGTTATCCACGAGGCAAGCGTACCATCGTGCATAATAAGCCTTAACTACAATTTCTAATGTTGCTCTGTGAAAGGAAAGTATTCCAGATTATGGCCCGAACATTTAGGAGTTATTGTTATGAATTGATGGTAACATGATCTGAGGTTTGCAGCTCTGAGCTCATGTTCAAGCAATAAGACACTACCAAGATCCCCAAACCCACATCGTGAAATGAACAAGGCAACTTGAATGAACAAGACAATTTTAACGATAACAAATTTAGTAAGTAAACCTCTTTTGAGCCCCACGACGTCACTGGGCAAACAACAAAAATCAATAACTTAGATAATGGTTGAGGTTACTCCATCACAGTTCATGATTTCAACTGAGATAGAGTAACTTCGACTGTTTTATGCGAGGGTTGTGAGCATACATTTATAGATTGATCACTGGCCTCGAAAACTACAATTTTGTAGACAGTTTGCACTTTGAATCACCTCCCATTGTTATCATATTGTTACATATTGCACTTGGTAACACCAGACGGTAACATGTGCCATTGGTGTCATAAACATAGAAAAAAACTAAGTAAGCTCTCGTCAAATCAGAGGGCGAGAATTTTAGTCTTATTGGAGCATAAAACAATATTGTTATAGCTCTAAATGAAAGTACCAATAATACCAGTAATATTGTTTGAGACAATGTGAGAGCAATCATATAGCGAGAGCAATCATACTGTGAGAACACTAATACTGATTGATCTCTCACTCTCTCTCTCTCTCTCTTTCTCTCAGTCTCTGTCTGTCTGTCTGTCTGTCCGCCTGTATGCCTGCCTGCCTGCCTGCCTCTCTTTCTCTTACTCTTTCTTTCTTTCTGTCTGCCTGCCTGTCTGCCCACCTCACTCTCTCTCTCTCTCTCTCTCTTTCTCTCTCTCTTGAAGGATAGTCCAAGACCTGCCATTGATAAGTCTAAATAATATGTACAATTCGTGAAGAATGATATAAAGTTGATAATAATATTTTGGACTCTCGTGGAATTCAGTTGTTCAATGAATCAGGTGAAGGCTAAATTGAGATGAAATACAACTGTTCCAGAGATCAATTAAATTATACAGGTGGCTGGGGGTGGGGATGGCAGGAATGTTGAAACGGTGTGTCGCACAGGGTGCTCTAGATAAATAGTACACGAATTACTCCACAGTTTTGTGAATAGCAGTTGAAAATATTTGGGGTTCCGAAAAGAAATCTGTTAAACTATGGATCAGGCGGAGGGATCACAATTGATAACAGTTTAAACAATTTTGACTGTTAGATAAGGAGAATAGGCAATTCTGTTGGCATAATAGAAAGCAAATAGTTTCATTTTTGAGGGGAATTCTAATGAAGAAGTGACTACATTGGGTATCTCCTTGAAAGACAATGAAAGAACAATTCTGTTCCAGTGTTCAACTAATTTCTTCATCCCCCGGAGGTGGGAGTGGTGGGGTCGGAATTGGCGCCATTCGAAGATATAGAAGTCATTATTTTGATTTTCTAGGGGAATTCTAATAAACAAATGACTCGATGTATACATGTACATATAAATGATGATGGACAAAGACGGGACAAATTTGTTTCAGTTTACAACAAATTTGTTCCACAGGTTAAGCTTGCTGATGCGGGTGGTTATTTAGACAGCATTTGGAAGATTTTGGTCTTGTAAAATCTACAGCTGATCATACAACTAGGTATAATGAAAAATAATACTTTTCTTTCCAAGAAGAGTAATTACCTGTGAAAACTATTGAACAATGGACCAGGGGTGTGCAAATCTGTGGGTGCAAATCTATTCTAAAAGACACTAAACACAAGTCAGTTCTAGTCTTCAGTTATATTTTCCAGCTTGCTGAAGTGGGACGAGTGGTTATACAGGACTACACATAGCAGATTCCGTATTGGTACAGTTTGTAATAGGGTAGTTAAGAATAGTCTGGGTTTCTCGGGGTATTCTATTGGGCAATGGACCAGGTTTGGGTGTATCAGTGCTGAAAGACACTGTAGGTACAAATCCGTTTCTAGGTTCAACCAAATTCACCAGCGTGCTGGGGTGGGTTGAGCGAAGGTGGTGGGGGTATACGGGTCTACACGTGGTAGATTCGATATTGGTACAATTTATTGCAGTGTGTGGTAGAGATTTAAAACCGGGCTGCACATAGGAGCATCAGCGAATTGATACAGTTTGTAGTTAGTCATTATTTTGTGTTTCATAAAATAGAAAACAGATAGTTTGGTTTTCTGGAGGAATTCTAATGAAGAGATAAAGGCGTGTGCACACAAGTGATTGTTTGGTTTTCTATGGGAATTAACAAATTTAGGGGAGCCGCATTCAACCGAAATCAAAGGCCTAGCGATGTGGGGAGTGATTATATAGGAACATGCACTGTAGGGACAAAGCTGTTCCCGTGTTTAATCAATTTATTTTTAGCCTCGTGATGCTGGGGTTGTTGTAAAAGCGACAGGGGAAGGACTCAGAACCTGTACAATTCATAGCTGTGCCATATACCTATGTACAATGTAAGAAAATACTTTATTTCCTAGAGGAATTTCCTTAAGGAATTTTATTGAACAACGGACTAGGTTTGGGTAGAGCTGTGTTGAAAGCCACTGTAGTACAAACCAGTTCCAGCTAAATTTCCCAGCTTGCTGGAGTGGGGTGTGTAGTTATCAAATCTACACATGGGAGATTGCGGTGTTGTACAAATTATAGCAGGCCGTGCCGGTATGCATATCAGATAAGAATAATTTTTATTTTGACTTCTGTCGAACACGGAACTGGGAGTTGGTAGATAAGTGTAGAAAGACACTGTAGCCATACATCAGTTTCATTGTTCAGTTACTCGCGTGCAGTGGGTGATTATACATGGCTACATATGGAAGGTACAGAGTGGTACAATTTACCGATGGTTTTGCCATTATACATATCGGATAAGGATAATTTGATTTTCTGGTAAAATTCTATTGAACAAAGCACTTTAATTGTGGAAAACATTACGAGGAAAATAATATTCTGGTGGTCAACTAAACACTCCAAGCGGATGGAAATATATGGCTACACATGCGATATTCTGAATTAGTACAGCTGATATGTAGTCATTCGTTTGTTTGAAAAATAAAATAATAATCTGGTATCTGGTTTACTAGGAGAATGTACAGCCCAGTATAAATTCCCTATCCCAGGAAGAAAAAGAATTTAGTTGAACATTAGAACAGATCTGTCGTTGCATTGTCTTTTATCAGACATGCCTGTATCCGGCCAAGTATTCATTTATCTAACAATTCTGTCACATAAACAGATTAAATCTTAAATTATTAATAAAGTGTTCGGACATAATGTTTGGCGAGAAAACGTTTTAAAAAGACCCATATTTTATGGAACTATATTGTTGTGCAGTCTTACAAGGAGTCACTCTGTCACCGCAATTTTCAAAGTCGTTTTCTCATTTTTTCACCTCAGTGCCACTTCCTTTCATGATACGCTTGAATTTACGAGTGTGTGATATTGAATTGTTCAGTTTCTATTTATTGTGGGGAGTGGGGGCATTGGCTATTGATAATTCTGTTGCTAACTGTAAGTGATTTTGTTTGGTTTTGTAAGCGATCTGTTGAGTCGATCACTGAAACGCACACAAGATGTATTGAAGCGCATATTATGATAGCCCATCGCGTCCCAGGAAACGAGTCATCTGTATGATACGGAATCAGAATGAATCGTCTATGTGATACGGAATTGGAACATATCATGTGATACGTACCGTTTCTCGTGGTTTTCAGACCAAATTCGTTATGATTGTTCGATAAAATTAATAGTTGGCCATGTACTATGTATAATACGTTCGAAAAAGATAGCTTGGCTTGACTTTGCCAGAAAAGAACAATTGGTCGCCTTATTATTTGATCTGGAGAAGGTATACGATACAACTTGGAAGTGTGGGAGCTTAAAAGATCTTTTTTAACATGAAAAGCCTTGTGTATCTTGTTATAGTAGAAAATTGTTTGAAATATCGTCAACTTCAAGTTCGTGTTGGATGTACATTACCTGATCCACTCGAGCAAGAATTGGGTGTTCATCATAGTAGTATTCTCTCCGTCACCCTATTTTCTGTGGAAATCAATGACATCACTGCAGAGCAGAAACGGTCAACCGATTAATCGATAAATCAATTATCAACATCTCGATCGATCCAAAAAGTAATTGTTCGATTAACCGTTATCATTGTCACACTGACTCACATCAGTTATATGAGACAGAGTAAAGCATGCAAGTTATTTGCTGACATACTTGTTTACTTGCAAGATTGCCATACTGTTTCAGTAGCTGGAAAGGATCATTCTTAACCTTTTACCCATTGCAGGTAGCAGACAATGTGGTCAGCTGAGTTCCCCAACTTACTGGAGTGTAGTGCGTGATTGTACAGAACTCCGCATGGATGATTCTGATCTGCATCAAATTATAGATGGCTGTTATGCATATTAGAAAAAAAAATTTTCTGGGGGAATTCTGTTCGACAACGAACTGGCTGTTGGCACATGCGTGTTGAAAAGCAGGCGTACATCGGCTCCATTGTTAACCTGGGTTCCCCAGCTTGCTGGGTGCGATGGGTAGTTATACAAGGCTACACGCGGAAGATGCATAATTGTACGATTTACAGCTGATTATGCTATTATGCATATTACATGAGAATAATTTGATTTTCTATGGGAATTCCATTGAAGGAATGACTTTAGGTAAACATATCAGCTGTGAAAAACAAAGAAAGGACAAGAGTGCTCCAAAAGTTAACTAAACTTTCCAGTTGTATGGGAGTGGGATGGTAATACAAGGCTACACATGAAGTATTTGCGGTTCTCTAAATCAAAAATTATACTTCTGAGAAGTGTGTTTTCCCCTTTTCGTATATTGAAACGTAAAAAATCACACGCAAACAAGATCCGAAAGCGTTTATTATTTTATAAATAGCAGTGTAAACAAATCAAAACCAAGCACGTGGTTGTATTATGCAGTTGCAAGGTACAAATTTAGTATCAGCGGCCCCGGATACACGCTGCATTCGGGTAATTACGGACCTAATAAGTGTCTCTTCTAACCGGGTATGTAGAGTACCGTCACCCTGGATTGGATTGGGTTGAACCCGGTGCTTCATTAATTAAATTGTGTTCATTATTCCTATAATTCGTGTTTGGAATCTGATTGTATTGTGTCCGTAAAAATATTGCCTCGACCTTTGATTGTCCACATGATTGCGACTGGGTCTCGATTCAGACAATAGTGTGGTTGTGGATTTCTCTCCACAGCACTGTAGAATACCAATCGTTAGAAAAGATGCTATTTCCGTTTTTTCTTGATTCGATTTTTCAGTATTTTGACCTAGGGAAGTTAAATATGTCGCGAACCAATCCCGATTGAATCGCGAAAAATTTCACTTTTTGTGATCACCGCACTGTAGGTCCTTGGAAGGATTGATCCCTGGACGAGGCTGGAGTATTGGAATTATTTGGTGACAAGGGCCTCTAAATGAAAGGGTTCCACTGGCTGTCAAAACAGCTCTTTCTTTAAAGTCCTTTTGTGTAACAGTTCATTACACATTAGTTGGGTTGTCTCCGAGAAACATCAACATCCTTTTAGGCGATACATTATTAAGGCAGAACGTAGACAAAAAGACGTTAGGGTTGTGAACAGTCTTTATTTCTGAATGAGATATGAGAACATTGGCCAACTAGAGAGATGCTAACGTCCCACAGCTCATCAACATTCCGCTTTGATACTGCTACTTCGACAAACCGCATTTTCATTTTTTGTCTCAAAAACATGGGTTATGACCTCTCATTGGAACGAGCTCGTTCAAAAGAGGGGTCATAACCTATTTTTGAGACAGAAAATGAAAATATAATAAAAAATAATTTTCGATTTTTGTGAATAGTAGCGCTCGCCGGTTTTGACGTTACGTTGGGTAAAGGGTTAATATAAGTTATCACAGCCCAAAACAACATCTAAGAACATTAACTGACCTCCTGTAGGAGCACTTAAATATTGACTCCCCCCCCCCCCCCCCGAAAAAGAGAACATAATCAGCAAAATATAGAGAGTTCAAGGGTTAAACAGCGTTGAGATGTTGCTAAAAAAATCCAGAACCTCAATACAGAGACTTTTCAGCCATGGAATTCTAAGTAACTGGGATAAACATTAAATCATACAAAATATACAAAAGCGGAGAAAAAAAAATTCTTACAACGGAAAATTAAGCCATTTTTGACAGACAAATGTTAGAAAAATTGGAAACAAAACAAGATCTGAAAAATAACTGCCTTGCAATAGGCGGATTTGAAGTTACATGCTAACCTAACTTTACATTTTGACAACTAAAAATCACCTTAGAAAAAATTCCCTAAAAATACCAGTGACTTTGACTTGTGGGAGAATTGAGAACTCAGCAGCGTCATTTTTCGGACATCGAGAGTTCTCTCATGAGTCTAGTAATTCCATGGTGGTTGATTCACTCTGTAATAGACGGGCTTTGGTTAGACGAAAGTAGATTGCACATTCGATGGAGATATGGGATGAAGGTGGATCATTCATATATTATTCTACGGTAACTACTGATGCAATGTATCCTGGGACGTATTAAACATTTCGATCTTGAAGGATCACAGTCATACAAGAGCACACACACACACTGATGATATATCATTGGTGGCCAATGTGACTTTGTGGCGTGACAGAACACATGCACAAATGCATGTGTGGGACTGACGCACCTCCACATTCAGAAAAATGCACATCTTTGGTTCCAAGGTTAACAAATTTCCACATCCAGTCGAAACATTGTTAACCATTCAATAATATTGCAATGACGGGTTGCATAGGTAATACTGGTCGAAACTCTCTCTATCCCCACCTCACTCTCTTCTCTCTCTCTCTCTCTGTCTCTCTCTCTGAACTGTTTCTCTAAAATGCTTAGGTGAGGGAGCGCACGCCCCCTGTTCCCTCTGCTTCCTTCGTCCCTGGAAGCATCGATACCTGCCACTTTCAGGAACGGGTGATAATTTTAAAAGTTTTATAGTTTAGTAAAAAATACGCTGGCAACATGTTTTTCGCCTCCCTTTACAAGTTATTAACTTTCAACTTTTTACTTAACACTCCGACGGCAGCCACGTACAGTCCCATCCCGAGAAGTCACCAATCAAATTGTACTATCTTCCCAATTGTGTCCTCAAAAATAAAGTCTCTGGCTCGTCATTGGAATAGACTTGTCGAGCTCGTTACAATGTGGCATCTTGTGCTATGATATTAAGGCAAATATCGTCCTTTGGGTGTGCATCGTAAAAAGTTAATAGAACACTTCGCGCTAAGAAAACACCTCTCAATCTGGGTTTTTGAAGCCCATACAGTGGGGCCATCGTGGCTTGGAGAACATCTGCACTTTAATTCCACACATATCACACACGGATTATCAATATTAACAATCAGCAAATTATTTCATTTGATGATACACCGGGTTAAAGTCGGTGCTTCCTTCATTGCGGGTTTGCTGGTGAGTTTGCTATGTTTTTTATGCCAGAATAATAATGTTATGGTAAATATATAGAAATATTGTTCAAGTGTAAATTTCGAACTGCTCACGACGGTCTAACTAAACATCATTAGAAGTGTCAGCTTTAGTTTTCATATTACCCAAAATCAAAATGTTTGGAGATAACATAGAAAATGCACGTACTCACCTTCCAAACAAACATCGATCATATTTTCTTATCACGTCAGTGGAATTCAGATGCCCACGTAATACCACCTCGTGTCTGACGCCTCGCAAGAATGCTTTGTACGAATCGTACCGATGTGTGGCAAGTATTGCAGCGAAATAAAATAAATAAAGTTGTCTGCCAAGAATATCGATCGAACCTCGGAAGACATGTCAAACATCAAAGTATCTTTAAATAATAAGTAACAAAAAGATGCTAGTAAAGCATCACAGCGGGCTGTGGTCTTAAAACGGTAGTTTAATCAGTATAAAAAACAGATCGTTTGTAATATCGTATCTTTAATGCATGGAAGCAGCTAAGTAAAATATTCTGAATTCTTGAAATTAATTTTATTACAAATCCAAAATTTCAATTTTCCTGACACGTGTGGACGCACAACACCTCAAAGACCTGTGATCAGCGCAAATAGAGTTAAACATTTTCATGGGCTTCGTTTTGGGGTTTTTGGGCAGTGGCATTGGTGGGATGGGGCAAAACACATTGGCAGTTACAATAAAGTCATAGAGCCCAAATATTAAGCCAAGGACTCAAATTGAACAAACTTGAATCTGACCCCCTTGAGATGTCATATACCAAATGGGAAAGACTTCTGTGGATATGAAGAAGATTTTTAAAGAAATCACCTCACGTTGCACCAAGTTAAACTTTGGGTTCAAATAGCGAGCCAAAATATTAACCCAGGGTCCCGATTTGAACAAACTTGAATCTGACCCACCTAGAGATGTTGTATACCAAATATGAAAGGATTCTGATTGGTGAATCTGAAGAAGGAGATTTTAAAAGAAATTCCCTCAT
This sequence comes from Pictodentalium vernedei, assembly GCA_031216915.1. NCBI lineage: Eukaryota > Metazoa > Mollusca > Scaphopoda > Dentaliida > Dentaliidae > Pictodentalium > Pictodentalium vernedei. The sequence continues at coordinate 181,137,085 of CM062294.1, forward strand.
ATTGCACTTAGTTAAAATTCAGGCTTCCATAGGTAGACCAAATTAATAACCCAAGGAACATATTTGAACAAACTTGAGTCTTACCCTCCAAGAGATGTTGTATACCAAATATGAAAGGATTCTGACTGGTGGATCTGAAGAAGATTTTTAAAGAAATTTCCTTATATTGTACTAAGTTGAAATTTCGGCTCCCAAATATCAACAAATATCAACACAGGGACTAGGATTGAACAAACTTGAATCTATCCCTCCTAGAGATGTTGTATACCAAATACGAAAGCACTACAGGGTCCAAAGAAGATTTCAAAAACAAGTCGAAAAAGAACCACGAATTTTCAGGCTATAATTTTTTTTTTCCGTCTCTAAATTGAACAAAACGCATAAAAGTAAAAAAAAATTGTCTGAACCTTGGTCCAAACTTTACGAGTCCGAACCTGACGCAAAATTTTCATGCTAGTTTTTTTTTTCGTCTCAAAATTGAACAAAACGGATAATTTTTTTTTTTTTTTCAAATTTTGGTCTAAAATTTCCAAGTCGGAACCGGACCCAAAATTTTCAGGCTAAAATTATTTTTTCGTCTCAAAATTGAACAAAACGCATAAAAATCCCCCTCCCCCCCCCCCCAAACAATTCTGAATTTTGGTCCAAAATTTCGGAGAACTGGACCCCAAATTTTCAGACTAAAAATTGTATGTGTGTGTGTGTGTGGGAGGGGGGGGGGAGGGGGGGGTCATCTCAAATATGAACAAAATGCATAAAAAATCCCCCCAATTTTTTTTTTCGAATTTTAGTAAAAATGTCTAAAATTGTAAGTCCGAAGCACTCCCAAAATTTTCAACACAGGGACCCGATTGAACAAACTTGAATCTGCCCCCTCCTAGAGATGATGTATACCACATGTTAAAGTATTCTGACTGGTGGATCTGAAGAAGAAGATTTTTAAAGAAATTCTCTCATATTGCACTCCCATAGGGAACCCAAATAATAAGCGAGAAACTGGATTTGAACAAACTTGAATCTGCCCCCCCCCCCCCCCCCCCCAGAGATGATATATACCAGAGATGAGAGGATTCTGACTAGTGAATCTGAAAAAGAACATTTTTAAAGAATATTCCACGTATTGCACAAAATTAAAAATTGGGCTCCCATAGGGAACCCAAATATTAACCCAGTAACTAACTCGATTTGAACAAACTTAAATCTGATCCCCCTATAGATGTTGTATACCAAACATGAAAGGATTCTGACTGGTGGATCTGAAGAAGATTTTTAAAGAAATTTCCTCATATTTCAGTAAGTTAAAATTTGGGCTCCTACAGGGAGCCCAATTATTAACCCAGGGATAGGATTTGAACAAACTTAAATCTGCCCCCACCCCCACCCCTACAGATGTTGTATACCAAACATGAAAGGATTCTGACTGGTGGATCTGAAGAAGAAGATTTTTAAAGAAATGTATTCAAATTGCACCAAGTTAAACTCTGGGCTCCAATAGAGAACCCAAATCTTAACCCAGGGACTCGATTTGAACAAACTTGAATCTGACCCCCCCCCCCCCCCCCCCCTTCCCCCTAGGGATGTTGTATAACAAATATGAAAAGATTCTGGGGCTGGATCTGAAGAAGAAAATTGTTTTTAATTTTTGAAAAATATTATGGGTGGTTTCAGAGTTATGCCCCTTCTGGTGCCCCCTGCGGACGCGGCAAGTTTATTTATACAACCTGAATTGACGTATGATAAGGAACATGCACACCAAATTTGGTTCAATTTGGTCCAGTAGCTTGTGAGGAGAAGTCGATAATGTAAAGTTCACGAAGGACGACGACGACGGACGACGACAGACGACGACGACCGACGGCAAGTGATAAGTTAAGCTCCCTTCGGTGAGCTAAAATGGCTTTTGTGTTTTTGGGTTTCATTCAACGTTTAACAGAAATACTTTGAGCTGTATCATAATGAACTCACGCTGCCTGCAGCGATTTAGTCTTTGAAAGGGCAATAGCGTATCCTGTGCGGGTGGAGGGGCGGGGGACAGGAGACCCATGCCCCCAAATCCCCATTCCCACCTCACCTCAAAAATCTTGAACTCTGCGATCTGCACGGGGCGTTATCTAAATGAAATTATACATTACATACCACAGACTTGGAAGAAATGATTTGCCTTCTGGCTACAAAATGTCTCCTAATAGTGCCATGTGGGCTTATTTAAAAAACAAAATCACCTGGGAAGGCCCAGACTGAGAAGTTGTTTCAATAATCCTGTAACCAACCCCCCCCCCCCCCCCCCCCCCCCCCCCCATCTCGCTCTGGTACAGATACCTGGCTACGTACCTGGAATATGAATTCCGGTAGTCAGATTAACTGTTTCAACTGTGTGCTACAATTCTCGTTTGCTACTAGAAGTATACTTACACAAACAACAGAATCGAATGTTGAGGCTTCGGATACTTGGGTAATAGACAGGTCACAAGTCGAATGGAGTTCGGGCGACTAGCATAAACAAACAGAGTTACTACAACAAGGGTCGTTGATACCTGTGTACTCTACGCGAGGAGTGTTCTGCATTTATACCACGATTCAAATTGAATTAAATGAATGTGACAGATAATGTTGAAGAGAAATTTTAGCTTTGGTGGTCTGTTTACATTTTCGCTTGTTTGCTTGACACAGTTTTGTGTCGAAACATTTTATTCACGTCATACGTCACGGAAATGCGAAATTACTAATCAGATGTGTCTGTAAGTGTCGTTTTGCACCTAGGCCGGATTCCACGCGCGATGTACCTAGCCCTTTTCTCAATATCTAAATTTCACCGGTTAACTTTGAGAACGCATATCAATCATGGTTTAATAAAGTATGCTGGTTATACAAAATCTTTTGTGGGCAATACTTCTCTTCTTTGAACAGTTTCACGAAGATTGTGAAACTTTTCTTATATTTGCGTCTGAATGCCACATGTGAATAGACTATACCGTGTTCGAAGTATGAATATGATCAGTCTCAAAATATTTCCCTGTATCTGTTATGTCGACTCACCCTTCTTTGACGATCGCAACTGAGATTAAAAAAAATCATTTGAAGGTCTCGTATTGTAAATTCTAGTTCTGGATATGGCACTGAGTGAGTAAACTAATTATTCCGTGAGCGGGCCGCAACGCAAAGTCGGTGGACTATGGAAATTACCCTGGTCCGTCTTTCGGTTCGTCCGTGCACCCGCACTCATTTCTCTTAAAGTGGTAGGTCTGCGGATTTGAAACTTTGGGACATACCTTTGGATCGTTACATTATTCTACATTAGTTGGCACTGCGCTGAAACAAAAGTCACCAGTATTTGTTGTTCATAATGTACATGTACTTGAATCACTGGTCTATTTGGAGAAGTAGCGTATACTTGAGGTGGAAGCAACTCACCCCAAACCTTTCAGTTTGCAACGGTGAAAAGTTATAAAATTTACGCCAACAGATTGTTGAAGTGCAACAAGGGCACAGAGAGATTTTCCTAATTTTAGAGTTACCTCCCTTGATCCAGTGAGAAGACTGAGCAGGTTTGTTGTTAACATGGGTACCTTCATGCTGAAATAATTTCCCCTTATTCCAAAGAATGTAGAGAACGAACGGATTTTTTTTTACAGAATTGTTGCCACAGACTTCGGATACGCACCAGCACCATGATGATAGACGACTGGATTTTTCAGTTTCTTTTGAGTTTCTGTCTTTGATTAAATCTGCATTCTTGGGTCTATGTGCAGGTACTCTGATGAATAGATCTGGGCAGAGTTTTGCTTTTCTGGTTCAGTTCCGGTTTTTGTGGCAAACCCCAAAATCCGAACCACAAGAACCAACAAAATCCGGCCGAACAGTTTTACTTTGTGTATAAACTGAATAAAATACCTAACTTGAGGTGGGGGTTGGGGAACTGGAATACCCCCCCCCCCCCGCCCCCCCCCCCCCCCCCCCCCCCTGTGGGCTCTCGTCACGTATTCTATCCGACAAAGGGGCGAATATTCTCGCTGTCTCATTTTCTCCTCTATTGACACCTTCACCGGTCGAGTCAATAAGTGATAGATATGACAATGATAACTTTATTCATCTGTTTGCCTAATATATACTACTCAACTACTCAAAGTTTGCTAAGCACCACATATTTGACACATCATTATGAAATTTTCGTGTGATACATTTGCGATATTTTTGATTGATTGAGGAATGTATTGAGATGGTCCCCAGTGTTTACATTAGCTCTCTTGACAGGTAGACTTTACATGATAGTCATGGAAAGCATGTAACCCTTGATCTCGTGTACTGTCTACATGTACATGACATGTATAGGGTACTCAGTCCTCTTTTCAACACAAACCCTTTGAAAACATTTGTCTGAAGCAGAAATGTGGCGGGTTGTAGGGATGGGGGAACAAGGGACTACCCATCGCCCGGTTGGTGAAGCCCTTGGTGTGCACCATACGGTGATCACCAGAGCCTGGGCAAAATTTCAGCAGTATAGCACACTAGTCAGACGACATGGTGGTGGCAGAGACAGGGCAACATATGCAGCTGAAGACCGGTTTGTTGATCATTCAGGCCTGTAGGAACCGCTTTGACACAGCAACCCAGCTTTCTAGTGACCTTCAGAATGCATCCGGGGTAAATGTTTCAGATAGGCGTTCTAGGGTATGGGGAAGACCAGGGGAGCGATTCCATGCAGCCAACATTACTGAGCATGGTCGCTATGGTGGATGGTCAATAATGGTCTGGGGTGGCATCAGCTGGGATGGACGTACAGAGCTCTGTGTCCTTGACTGTGGTACATTGACTGCACAGCGGTATATTGATGAGATCCTGGATGCCCACGTCAGATTTTATGCAGGTGCAGTGGGTGATAGATTCATTCCGATGAACGATAATGCCCGTCCTCATGTTGCCCATGCGGTCCGGGAGTAACGACAGAGGGAGTAGATTGAGCATATGGACTGGCCAGCAAGATCCCCTGACCTCAATCGAATCGAATATGTATGGAAAGAGTTGCAGCTTGCAATTTCAGTCCGTCCAGTCCAACCATGAAGTGTTCAGGAGCTTGGTGCCATGCTGGTCTAAGAAATAAACAACATCTCACAAAGGACCATCTGGAACCTGATTGTGAGCACGAGAAGGCGTTGTCAAGCTGTAATTAACAATAATGGATCTTATACTCGATACTGAACCCAAATTAGTTCGCTCCGTCAAATTTTTGGCCAATTTGAAAAATGTCCTCTTTTAACAATAATATCCATTTTCCATGGTTATCATACTCAAAAGCTAAAACATAATATGAAATACAAGCAAAATCTTAATTTCTGTACTTAAATCATTAAAGATATAATTAAATAAAAAAAATATATACACTTTTCATAACAATATTTCAACTAAAACGTAAATCAGGTAGTTGGATATACTTGATTCTTAGCAAACTTTGAGTAGTATATATAGAATATACCGAAAGTAGCTTGGTGTACCAAATGTTCACCATGAGTGGTGAAGTGGTGTTAACCGCGAGGATTTGGCGCGCGGTTAACACCACTTCACCTCGAGTGGTGAACATTTGGTACACCAAGCTACTTTTGGTATATTTTATTTACACCATGAGCGTCAGATTAATGAGAGTTTAAATGTTAAATAATATAATATTATATTATATAATAATAATCTGTTTTGGTTTACAAAAGCACCGGTGGGCGATACTTCCGCTGTAAATTTTATTTGCCGAAACAAATGGAAAAAGAAACAGACAAATGACGGAACCTTTTTCATTTAATAACATACCACACCATTTTGAGTTATGGGTGCTTAATTAACATGAGACAACGCATGTTTGTTATTTTTGGTATCTTATGAGGTGAACTTATTTAAAAACGTACTAAGTAAATGTGGGTTTCATTTCACTCTTCGCGGAGCGACGAGTGATAAAGTTAGACAAGTTTGCAAATCCACTAAAGGTCAGCTGTGATGTAGTTCCACTGTAGGTGTAAATCAAAAAAAAAAAAACTATTGATATCCCACTGCTGGCGTGTTTACCACGGTTGTGTGAAAAACTAAAATTTATTTCATAGGCTTTTTATATATTATAATATTAGAACGTTCCTTTTCATGTTCTATCGGTCGATAGTACCTGAGTTTGTGTGATTTCTGAAATAAAACCTGAAGCAGCGAAGCTGCTGAAGGTTTTATTTCAGAAATCACACAAACTCAGGTACTATCGACCGATAGAACATGAAAAGAAACGTTCTAATTACTTTATTATGGCGAACAAAATATGACTTTCATTGTTAAGCGTTAACTGCAACAAGCCATCGATCTTGTAACAACAATGTAGTCGAATCCAAAAACATCACGTCATTTCGAACGAATGACGTCTCTTCGAAAATGACTTGTCACAAGTGCCGTCGCTTTGGGAGTTTCTTTATCAACAAATGCCAATGTTAACAACTGCATCATGCTGTTCGTGTTATAATTCATTGTTAATGCTTGTGTGAAAAGTGATTTAAATTAATGGAATATAAATTCATGTTTCTCGGACAACAGTTGATAAAATTAAGCGGAGGGAAACACAAGTCATAACTGAGACTCATATTCAGGATTCACTGAAGTGGTGAACAACACGTGAGTGAATTTTGTAATATTTCTGATTCTTTTGAATGCATTGTTTGCAGTTAAAATTGAAAACACACCCACTGAAGGTGATATATTTGTTGGTAAGTTTGTGTCTACCGGTGTTGAAAAAGCTAAACAGACACGGAGCCAGCGTTTGATGTTGAGAAATTCGACGCTGATCAATGGAAGTGGCGCTTACATTTTCTTCGTTCTCTTGTCTCCAGGGAAAAACGTTCCGATAGTACCCGTGTTTTGCCCCAAAACTCCAGTACTATGACTTTTAGAAGGTGTAATATTAACCAATCACGGCTGATGTTACAAATGTGGGGCATAATAAAGTACAATAGAAGATCATGGTATATATATATTTCTGACTTAGCAGGCTTTGCAACTGACGCCATAGAACCTCTACGAACAAGCAAAAATAAGTCAGACTGAACCCATTGGAGATACGTACAGACGGTGGATTTTAGGATGATTGGTTTCTCACAAACTATTGCTTATTTTACGAGCCTGAAATGTTGTTTACGATATGCTCTGAGCACAAAGGCAATTGAACCGATACCGAGTTTCTTACCCGAAACTGAACCGAAACCGAATCTGAAAAATTAAAACATCCCAGCTCTACCAACAAAGACTCTTCTTACACTGCTGAATTATTGTTAAAAACTTTAAAACATTATCTGGGGATCATCGACTCCAAAAACTTCGTATTGTTATGAATGGTGCAGACCCCACCCTACACTTTTCAGTTTATAGTATTGATGCCTTACAGAAGTATTGCTAATATATTGTTGATTTGTAATATAAACATAGCTGCCGAGGTTGGTCACTTTTTTCTTGGGTCATTGTTCTTGATCGATTTTGGAAGAAAATGACATTTCTATTAGATTGCGCGCACTTTTGTTAAATCAACATAAGAAATCTAGAAAATGATGCTTTAAAACATTATTTTTGATAGCGCATTAACCCTTTACCTAACATGAACAGCATACGACACTTGCAAAAACATTTCTTGAACAACTAATTTTTTTCCATTTTTTGTCTCAAAAAACGAAAAAAAAATAATGAAAATTAATTGGCGATTTGATTTTGAGAATAGCTCTGGCCAGTTTTGACCGTTACGTTGGGTAAAGGGTTAATTCGTAACCTGTGTAAAGACTACGCAATTTATTAATCTGATACAAGTTATTAATCTACTGGAAACATTTTTGAGTTTTCGTTGATGCAGCTTTGAGAAATATTATTGATAGTCCTCGATGCATAACAAGTATACAGATTAGGGGCTCCTTCATATCTTTTGAATTATTATCCTCGACTGATTTATAAACCTTGGCCTTTTTTAAATGTGTGTTGTCTGGTGAAATTAATTCCATGAACATGTGTTAATTTCTGTTGAGGAAACCTAAAGGGATTATTATGCGCGGTTCATCGATGTGCCACATATCAAAAGGTGATGCAATTCGTCAATAGCTTTAGTTACTGTTCTTGATCGGTTTTAAACATATGACAATATTATGAAAAAAGGGTAGACTTTTGGTAACATCCACTCCGCCAGCCCTTTGAGTTTTTGTTTGTGAAAGATGAAGACGTTCTTTCTGATGTCCCATTGATGTGCAAAATGTATAAGGTGAAAGAATGTATTGATTTGTGAGAAGTTGATTTAATTAGAAAAAAATATATATTTCTATTATGCCGAAACCGACTACTATCACTGTATTCGGATTAAAGCAGTGGCACCTTAAACAGTCTTTGGCAACAGATGGTTGACTTTCATGCTTTCGCCTATTATTGCCCTTGATTCACAGCGAAAATCTAGTATTTTTGTAAAGATGCTCACTCTTAAGATGTATCAACTCCTTTGAAGTCTTGTCAAATTTATTTATTTACTGGGGTTCAATGGTACTTTCGACAGACATGATCGTCTTGTGTGGGACATTTTTACAGGTGGAGGAAGCCGAAGCATCCGGAGGGGACCACCGAGCAGTGGCGAGCAACTTTAAAACTCCCCAACGTACCAACTCCGCACCTGTAAGGATAGCACTGGTTGAAGGCTAGATCACAATCGACGTGTAGTACGCCTTAGTACACCCCAGTACACCTCGCTACCATGACCCCACACCCCGGTGGGCAATAGAGTTTACGAGCCTTTTCCAAGGACACAACACTATTGTCCCTGGTCGGAATCGAACCGTGGAGATCGCGGTTTGAGAGTCTCATTAATACAACTTTAGATGAGTATTGTTGCGGATCATTGTTGTCGTTTATATGTAAGAGTTAATGCCCTCTGATCGACCGAGAAATAATTTGCATTTCGTATAGAGGGTACCCTTGTATTGAAATGAACTAATCCCACACCTTTCCGTTTACAATATCGCAACCTTATACAACTATAGTGTACAGCTTTTCTGAAGTGCACCACGTACAATGTGTGGACAGTGGATTGTAACTAATTCACCATGGAGTGGAGTAATCACCCAAAATATCACTTTCAAATTCTATACATATGGACAGAACACACAAGCAATGTTTCAGCCAATGGACCTCCGGGTTTAGCCCGGAGGTCCATAAGTTGGAACTTTGCTTTTGTTTGTTGTGATTTGCAACAAATTCGCAATTATTGTTCAGGTGGAATCTCCACTCTGCGGGCGATTTAGTGATAATACACTCCCAACGTACTGTATACAGATGGGTGGGTTTACGTTGGTTTGTTTTCAACTTACTGTCCTCCAAAAATGTATACATTTGTGTAATCAACCCCTGCACGTAAGCGCTAACATCTGTTTTGCTTTTGCTGAATTTAGTTTAAGTATGATCCGTAGGGAATCCAACTTGATATAACCCTGTGGCAATTGTACATTTTGGACCAAAACCACCTCCGTTTGGTACAAGACGCCAGTTTAAAGAAAACGCGTCCGATACATATGCAAAAGGTAACCCTGGGATGAGCAAGAAAGTCTCTTGGACTTCTTCGCGCCAACAGTTAATGCGACTTGTGTTTGCCTGGTTACAATACACGGCGGCAATCCTTCCAAAACTGCGACAGGCATGCACGTATAGTTACATATGTCAGAAAGTGTTGGACTCATGTTCAAGACAAGTTCTGGATTGAGCTTTGAATCATGGAATACGGGTCGTGGTGACCTATATTTGATGTGCTACCCTCCCAAACTGAAGATGCATGGACACAATTTCAAAAGTTCATCACAAATAACACCACAGATATGTTCCTGTCAGATAATTGACAACATTTTCTAATCTAATATTTGCAGCTAACTGTGAAGTAACAACCACAAGTACATCATTTTGGTTTGTGGCACCTGTCGTCCCAAATTACACCAAATATGCAAATTTGTGACCTCTCAACCAAAATATTTCCAGATAAAAGTTCCCTCGAATTATCATTTAGCCTTTAAAAGTGGCCCGGCAAGCAGGCCTAGTTTTGGTTCTCAAATCTTTATTATTTAATGAAGAAAAATTCAATGGTAGTAGATCATAACAAAAACATGACCGGGCTGATTCTCCATGGAAGAACATGACCGCATGCCACGTTTCATCCAACACAATACTTTTTATCAGTGCTTTTTTATTTAATTTTTATTTTGTGTTCGATTGTTGCCTGAAAAGAAGCAGCGTTGTTTGGCTTAGCTTCTGATGTAGTCAATACGTATTGTAATAGCATGTGCAGGTTGTCTCAAATCACACGTGAGATTTATTACTGACAAGACATACCAAAGAAATGATGTAAGGGGTGCTGTGAGGCAAACTTAAGAGACACGTTTCTCATGAACACGCATTGCGTGAAGTATGAATAAGGTTTTTTTTACGGACTGGACAATCCAAGAACAGACGTTCGGTCTTTGTCCTTGACATTAGTGTTATGATCATGGGCCAAGGTCATGGCACACTCTTGAGTCATTACAAAGTATGTATGAAAATCTTTCCACAGAATAATTATTTATGGAATGGCACAGTTAGAATAGAGAATGGTCTGTAACTTCGACGTTAGAGGCATGACCTTTTGCCAACGTCACGACATATCCTCGTGTAATGAGCAAAACCTGTGTAACATATGAACAAGACCTGTCAAATGAATTATCTTTGTGAATCGGAAAAAAAATTAAAATAGATGAACGGCGTGTGGCTTTGACTTTGGAATTATGACGTTGGGTCGAGTTCATTGCACTAGCACACTCTAGAGTCATGTGCATTTATGTGAAGTATGAACAAGATCTGTTAGGAGAGTCATTTTTTTAAGGACCAGACAACGATAGAACATACAAATGATGGATCGAAAAATGGCGGGTAACGAAGTACGTTTGATGTGACATTGGAGACAATCTTCTGGTTATTTCATTATGCTATCTATATTCGACCGTTAGAGAGCCGACGTTATTCCAGTAACTTCAATGCGTGACGCGATGTTACCTTTGAACGTCTTCCTAATCTTTGAGGGCATTCTTTAGTTAATTATTTGAATGGATTTCATCTGTCACGTATTTTCGCGGTAGATTCTTCGGCTTTCTCGAGGCGATCGATCGATCGAATTTTACAGACTCTTCTAACGCATCATCAGGATGCCATCATCGTCGTTATCTAAACCAAGCACAGGATCTGCCAGTGTTTCTAATAATGACCTTAGAAAATTGATTCGGGATCTTGACGAGAGGCTTTTCAAGGGGTTTGATGGGATCAGATCGGAGTTCCGAGACTTAAAAAACCGAAATGACCTCATTAAAAGACGAAATGAGCTGTATTGAACAGAGTGTTTCCGAACTGAAAACAGATTATATAGACCTCTCTAATGCTGTTGCATATAATTCTGAAAAAGTAGAAGTCATAGAGAGCAACATCATTCCTGATCTGGAACTAAAATATCTGTCCCTTATTAGCTGTTAGTAGTTACACATATAATTACATATTATATTTTAATTTAATAGCAAATACTGTTGTTTATTCATCAATATTACGCTGTGACAAAAGGATGTGGAATCAGTATTATATCATGCAATCATACCCGTGCAGTACCCCGCCATCCACACCACGCCTTCCCTATGGGTATACTCAGTCTAAGCTGTATAATCATAATTTGTAAAAATACTAAATCTGGTCTCAACTGTATTAGATACCGACAAGAATCTCTCGTCCATTAGCCCCCAGTAGGTACACTCATAATTTAAATATTTTATTTCAATTTATAATCAAATACAATCATAAATTGCAAAAATACTAAATCTGATCTCAACTTTATTAGATACTGATAAGCATCTATCGTCCATTAGCTCCCAGTGGGTACACACATAATTTAAATATTATATTACAACTTAACATTATGTGTATACTCAGTCTTAGCTGTACAATCATAAATTGCAAAAAATACTAAATCTGATCTCAACTGTACTGATACCGATAAACATCTATCCTCCATTAGCCCTTAGTAGTTACACATATAATTTACATATTATATTTAAATTTAAAAGCCTCGCTTGATTACAGCTGTATCTCATTCTGTGGCACACACCTTCACCTGTTTGGTTACAGCTGTGGGCATCTGCGGCGATGAGAGCAGGTACCCTTAGAACAAGTCAAAGTTGCTTCCAAATATACTAATTATTGCCTCCTTCATTTTGTATAAAATGATGGTAAGAATTGGTATCATAAATTTGTGTCAAATGACTCAAATTCAAACTGCACGGATGGGCATTATCTTACGGTCATATCACGATTGACAGCTGTTAAGTTTGATAACAACTGTACTTCATCTGGTGACCCAGAATATTACCACTTCATTTGACAGCACTTACCTCCAGCTGTTCAGAGCAGATGTGTCTGTGCCTGACCTGTAATATCCATGGATTATGTCAGACAATAAATATTACTCGGACTTGTGTGAACAAATGATTCGTCATTATTGCCGTTGTTAAAAATAATTGTAACATTTCTTATTTTGGTGACATAACAAGCCAGTACGGGGCATATTGACGACCCAAACTCGCAGTGGAAATTTCATTTTCGTGTATATAGGATACTGTATTTCAGGAACACATGAAGTAAATTTTTATTATACTATTTCCAACAGAACTGGCCAGTGCACTGTGGCCATGGCTGATGGATTTGACAAAAATATTTTGAAGAGTCAGTATAAAACATGCATTCAGAGCCTGGCGTGGCCGTGACTGGATTTTGATGGAAATATCTTCGAAAAAATAATCTGTTGGTAAACAGTATACACGCAAGTCAGAATTGTACGGATAAATACCACTTACAATTCTTGTAAATGGGAAGCAATGTGAAGCAACCATGGCTGGATCTGATGAAAACGTTTGGGAAAACATTCACATGCCCAGGAGTGAAGATAAACACTTACTATAATATCCTTTACAGCCGATTTCTACAAAACTTTCATCTAGTATAGCCATGGCTGCTGTGAGGCAGCCTTGGCTGGATCTGATGAAAATATATGGGAAAATACTCGCAGGCCCAGGCGCAAAGATGGCTAGATCTGATGAAAGCATTTGGGAAAATATTCACATGCCCAGGATCAAATATAGACACGTTCCACTAGATACTTGTAATCACTTTCTTGGCCAATGGTCCTTTGCAGCGAATTTCTACAAAGCTTTCATCTGATCAAGCCATGGCTGCTGTGAAGCAACAATGGCTGGATTTGATGAAAGCATTTGGGAAAATATTCACATGCCCAAGAGTAAAAATAGACTCTTACTATAATATCCTTTACAACGGATTTCTACGAAGCTTTCATCTAGTATAGCCATGGGTGCTGTGAGGCAGCCATGGTTGGCCATGGGTACTGTGAGGCAGCCATGGTTGGATCTGATGAAAATATATGGTAAAATACTCACAGGCCCAGGCGCAAAGATAGACACATACTATAATACGCTGAGAAATTTATTCACTTTCTTCAACAGTGAACACTTTGAGTTTTTTCTATATTCAAATACTTGAATTGTTTTCATCTGGCCTGGTCATGATGAAAACATTTGGAGATGTACAAGAGTAACGATATGCATATACTCTACTATCCAAAGAATTTTACTGATTTACAGCGTTCTCCTGACTTCTATTGATCTATAAATTGTTTTCGTATGGCCTGGTCATGCCTGCTATGTGACAGCCATGACTAGGTATGATGGGGATATTAAAAAAAAAAAAAAAAAAGAAAAAAAAAAACCTGACGGATTAATAGCTGATGTCAATTAATGTTATATTATCAATTTTAATACCAGGTGTAAGTTAAATCACCTTCCTCACCAGTGACTCATATTGAGTTGGGAGACAGTCATGGCTGAAATTGATCGGAGCATCGGTCGGGCACATGGGACGAAGTAGAGCTCCGGTGAGCTCCACTTCGTCCCATGTGCCTGATTGATGCTCTGATTGATGCTCTGATCAATTTCCACTGCGAATTTGGCGACCCAAATTCGCAGTGGAAACAAATGGCCTGTGAATGTTTTTCCATATAAATAAATACCCAGAAGATTGCGTCGGAAGATTGATCATGGCTGCTGGTGAGCAACTATGGCTGGATTTCATATAAAATCTTGATAAATCGTCCCCTGAGCTCCAAACCCGTCCAATGTGCCAGTGTAGGTACATGGGACCGAGTGGAGCTCAGGTTACGAAGTGTACTTGAAACCAAATGGTACAATCACATTTGGTTCCGCGTGTGTTTGATCACAATTGCACAGCGTTCGGTGAAGCTGAACAGGCCGTGTTGATAACCACCCGATTCACGGAATGTTTGTGAATTGCCTTCTTCATTTTCTGTGCTTGTAAATTAGGGAAACGATCTCAACAAACGGGGTCAAATGCTGCGCTCGCCTGGTTGACTAGAATTCAAACTGTAAGGGTGGGCATTATCTTATGGTCATATCACGAGTGACAGCTGTTTAGTTTGATAACAACTGTACTTCATCTGGTGACCCAGAATATTACCACTTCATTTGGTGACACTTATCCCCAGCTGTTCATAACAGATGTGTCTGTGCCTACCCTATCATACCCATGGACTATGTTAGACAATAAATATTACTCGGACTTGTGTAAACAAATTATTCGTGATTATTGCCATTGTTAAAAATAATTGTAACAAATCTTGTTGTGGCGACACACCTGGCCTGTATGGGACATTTTGGCGACCCAAATTCGCAGTGGAAAATTAATTTTCATTTATATAGGATCCTGTATTTTAGGAACACATAAAGTAAATTTTTATACTCTTCCCATCGGAACTGGTCAGCGCACTGTGGCCATGGGTATTAGATTTGACAAAACAATTTTGAAGAATCAATATAAAACATGCATTCAGAGCCTGACGCAGCCGTGACTGGATTTGATGGAAATATCTTCGAAAAAATTCTCAATGGTCCTTTGCAGCGAATTTTTACAAAGCATTCATCTGAACTAGCCATGACTGCTGTGAAGCAGCCATGGCTGGATCTGAAGAGAACATTTGGGAAAATTTCACATGCCCAGGAGCAAAGATTTTCACTTACTATAACATCCTTTACAGCGAATGGTGAAAATGGTGGCTGGTGAGCAGCCATGGCTGGATTCGATATAAAACCTTGACAAATCGTCCCCTGGGCTCCAATCCGTCCTATGTGCTAGTAGGCACATGTGTCGTAGTGGAACTCGGGTGACGAAATGTACTTGAATCCAAATGGTACAAAAAATGCAAACTGCAGCACATTTGGTTTCGCGTGTGTTTGATCATAATTGTACAGCGTTCGATGAAGCTGAACAACCCGTGTTGATAAACACCTGATTCACGGAATGTTTGTGAATTGCCTTCTTCATTTTCTGTGCTCGTAATTCAGGGAAACGGTCTATTGACTAGATTAATAGATTGACCCTTTGCCAAACGTCTCGTCCAAAACTGACAAAGGCTATTCATGAAAGTCGCAACCCAAATTTATTCCGTTTTTTTAGTTTTTGTCTCGTGAAAGTGGCATACGACCCATAACTGGAGCGAGGTCGTTGAGCTCGTTCCGATGATGGGTCATGGGGTGTGTTTTGGGGACATCACCAAAAATTATGACTCTGCTTTTCACTTTCATTTACTTACTCATTTATTAATCAATACCCAATGCACAGACACCAAGAATAGAAATTGTAATCCCAAAATGTCCAGACCCTTGGTTGCTTTCTCCACTACTTTTAGTAACTATGATTAATGCCATATCACTGGATGAGATCCACACAAATAACACTTATGATTTCATGGCAAAACTAAACGAGGCTATTTCTTCTGATGAACAAGACACGGCCGCCCTCCCATTCAATATTTCTGATCCTGTTTGTAAGTATTTTACTCCAAGTGAATTTAAAGATGAAATTTCATGTACGAATAAATCTCTTTCTTTACGTAATATTAATTGCCGCAGCTTGAACGCTAACTTTGAAAATCTCCAAAATTTACTGGTCGACTTGCAAACAAACTCTAACTTTTTAGACGTGATAGGCATGACGGAAATATTTAATGTCAAACCAAACATAGAATATCAACTTGAAGGATACTACTCGCTAGTTTCTCGCATGCGCCTCGATGATGATGATGGCAGGGGTGGTGTCGGAATGTTCATAAATAACAGTATTCCCTTCAAAATCCGAAACGACTTTTCCGTCTTTATACCACACGTGTTTGAATCTTTCTTTGTGGAAATATCCAACAAGAAAAAGAGTATCGTCGGAGTAATTCATGGACCGAACTCAGCACCTAAAGCAGACCTTGACACATTCCTTTCTAAACTAACTGAATTATTGGATACCTTAGGTAAGGAAAATACGAAAGTTTACTTTATGGGGGACTTTAACATAGACTTGCTCAACGTAAATTCGCACAGTAAAACAAATACCTTTATAGATTTACTATTCAGGGCGGGTTTTATACCCGCTATCACACTGCCGACGAGGGTCACAAAATTTTCTGCTACCCTGATTGATCATATTTTTAGTAACAACATCAATAAACTTATGTCAGGAATTATAATCACTGACGTCAGCGATCATTTTGCTACGTTTTACATAGAAGTAGCAGATAAACACCCACTCCCACAAATGCCAAATTATAGACGATCATTCATTCAGTAGTGAGAATATCACTCGGTTCAAGAATTCTTTATCAGTTTGTGACTTCTCCGAAGTCATAAACGAGGTTTGCCCAGACGCGGTATTCAGTAGGTTCCTTGATATATTCTACGAAGCGTTTGAA
Source organism: Pictodentalium vernedei (assembly GCA_031216915.1). Taxonomy (NCBI): domain Eukaryota; kingdom Metazoa; phylum Mollusca; class Scaphopoda; order Dentaliida; family Dentaliidae; genus Pictodentalium; species Pictodentalium vernedei. The sequence continues at coordinate 181,153,943 of CM062294.1, forward strand.
CAAGCATTTCCCAGAAAAGCTATGCCCACAAAAAAAATATATCAGACGTGAAACATGGATGACGCAGGGCTTATTGCAATCCTCTCAAAAGAAACATAAATTGTACGTCAAAAAATTAAAATCCCCAAACATCATAAACACAAAAAATACAAGGATTATTGTCATGAATTCAACCGTTTGAAACGAACCTGCAAAGCAGATTACTATAACAAGATACTACTCGAAAACAAAGATAATATTAAAAAAAACATGGGAATTTTTTCGGAAAGCTATATACAATTCAAATAACAACAGACCAGTTCACCCCACCTTCTTAGATGGAAACACGGAATTAACTGACCCGAAAGGAATCGCCGACCGATTCAACAAATTATTTGCTGATATTGGGAAGACTACAAGCAGTCAAGTGCCCTCGACTCAACGTCGATACTAGGATTACCTAAGCGGTAATATTAGACTCTTTCTTTATTAGCCCCACCAATAAACAGGAAATAATCATTTGTCTTCACAAACTAAGAGGCAAATCAACCAAAGATAGTAATGACATGTCCACAAAACTATTAAAGGAAATAATTGTGGAGGTAGCAGATCCGCTGTCTCATATTGTCAATCTGTCCTTTACTACAGGGACAAAATGAAAATCGCCAAAATTATACCCATCTTTAAATCAGGTGATCCACAACTATGTACTAATTACCGCCCTATAAGTATTCTCCCAACATTCTCGAAAATATTGGAAAAAGTAATGTACTCACGTCTATACACATTCTTAGAAGAACATAAAATCATATATAAGTACCAATTTGGGTTCAGAAAGGGACACTCCACTGTGGATCCTATTCTGCATCTCATAAACCATGTTGTAGAAGCAAATGATAAACTTACGAAGGACTGCACACTTTCAGTTTTTCTAGACTTGTGGTATTAGAGGCCTAGCTAATTCCTGGTTCCAAGATTATTTAACAAGAAGATGCCAGTCTGTGTCTTTCAAGGACAGCACTTCTGATTCGTTGGAAGTCACGACTGGTGTACCACAAGGTTCCATTCTAGGCCATATCCTCTTCTTATTATACATTAACGACATCAGCCATTCAACCCTGCACAATATGCTGCCCTTTGCAGATGATACTGCAGCTTTTGCGTCAATTAACAATCTAAACAATTTGATTAACAAGACCAACATCGAATTAGGAAAAATCAGCGAATGGTGTTCCGCAAATGGATTATGTCTTAACGCAAATAAAACAAAATGCATCTTATTGCACCCTCAAAATGATTCTTGCAAGGCTGCTAGTGGAATAATATCCCTAAACAACACAGATATTCCATTTGTTGGAAACAAGATCGATGAAAAAACAGGCAAATCCCTAGGAATCCATATGGACGAGAATCTAAAATTCAAACAACATACTTCAGTAATCTGTCTAAACATGGCTAGGGCAATCTTTGCCCTTAATAGGACAAAAAAAAATTCTTCCTATAAAAGCCCTAAAGACACTGTATTTTTCACTTATACATAGCCACCTATTGTATGGTATACTTGTATGGGGTCACGCACCATCAAGCAGAATTCTTACTCTGCAAAAAAAAGGCTATTCGCATAATAACGAACAGAAAATATACCTCGCACGCACAACCTCTATTTAAAAATTGTGGCATACTAAAATTTGAAGACTTATATAAGTTACATGTCCTTTTGTTCATGTTCGATTGGTATCATGCCAGATTACCAGTGTCATTTGACGGTACTTTTGAATTTTACAGAAATCCTTCTGGAATGGAAACCAGGCAAGCTGGGAATATACGTACAGACAAACCGAGAACGCGTTTCTCGGCGGACCTACCGTTACATTCTTTTCCAAAGGTATGGAACGATTTAAACCCTGAAATACAGCAATATAGTAGGCCCTTATTCAAAAAGAAAATAATCGATACAATTTTAGATTCATACTCTTCCATAATCACTTGTACCAATCCATTTTGTCCCGACTGTATATCAACTTAAAGAGATCTCACCAAAAATACTGCACTCTGAAGTCGGTTGTGTCCTCAAGAAGGATAACCGGGTTTACTTTCTGTTCTCCTTTCTGGCGATTTGCCGGATCGCCTGGGCTGAGCGAATATGAACCCCAATTGGGTTCATGTTTACTCAACCCGTGTAATTTGGTTTAGTTCTTGACCCCGCCGATTTTAGAATGTACATTAAACTAAAAACTTATTTGTTTCCGCTCTGTGCATTGGGAACGTTCCACTCAATTTGAATCCATGAAGACAAAAAATAAAAAGGCAATGATGTCACGAAAAAGAAAATTGTGTGGGGTGGCAGGAAGACAGCCTCTCCGGCCATGTCATCTCCGTGCAGTATACACTCACTTTGTAATTTGTTTTATTTGTCTCACATTGTATATCTGTATGCTGCAAAATAAAATTTCAATTCAATTCAATGGTCTGTAATCTTGACCTTAGAGTTTTAGGATCGCACCTTTGAGTAATGAGGAGCCATTGTGTGTAGTATGAACTAAGCTTGTCTATTAAATCTATTATTTCATTGATCAAAACAACTAATTAAATTTGCATCAGTCTCTCATAGTGTCCTCATAGGTAAAAAGAAAATATGCCTTATCAAAATAATTACAGAAACAAGGAACAATGCCCATTGAGTTCTTGAGTTACCCAAACGGGAATTCGAAATTTCGATGTTTGCTTACCAAGGATTGGTAGTATATCGTTGCTACATTTTGTAACTAATCTGAAAAACCTTCATTGAAGGTGTCGAAATTATATTCTGATCATCACCAATCGTCGTTATGAAATTCACATGACTCTTTTCCACACTACATGTATATTGATCCCAGCTGAAAATACGATACCATGGTGGAAAGATGTGCATGATAATTTTTCCGGACACATGTATCTTTTAACCGCTGGAACACTCGACATATTTATATATTATCCACAATTTGAGTCGAAGTCGAAGACGAGGGTTATGTAGCCTTAGAAATAATAGCGAGACTGATATAGCATTTTGTACATAAACATAATGGTGATGATAGCTTTACCTTACAATTCTCAACTGTAATAAATTGATTAACAATTTGCCTAACAAATCGATTGTATAATTCCAAGGAATTAAAAAACTGAGCAGAGAATTTCAATGAAACTATATCATGGGTCCTCTCGTTGGAGAGAGATCAACGAGCTTGTTTCATTGAGAGGGTCATGAGATATGAAATGCTGAAGGCTTTGGAAAATATTTTTTTAAACAAAATTATAATAATATTAAATTATGATATCGTGTTCGTATATAGGGACGTACAGGCCCATTCACAAACGCGCTTCGAAAACTTTAATGTTCTATAGATAGTAACGTAAACAATCGTACAGTATGGCCACAGTGGACTAATTCCTTTCCACGGGTGGGCAATATATCCAAGGACGTAATAATATTAGATTCCAGACACTAATTATAGTAATTATCATGGAATATTTAATTAATGAAGCACTGAAGCACCGGGTACAACTCTGTGCTTCATTAATTAAAATTTTGCTGGTGATGATTAATACCTGGTCAGCACACGCGCGGACTCCACTTCTCACGCGAGAATTACCATCAGTTCACGGCGGCTGTACTGTAACCAAGACCGCGGTTGTATTATACAGTTGTAAGGTGAATATTTTGTATCAGATCCCCCGATACACGTTGTAATCGGGTAATTAATGACCAAATACATACGTATTGTGTGATAAATAATTCTATCTTACAACCAACATGTATTTTGTCTGTATTAACTCCGCAACTGTTGTGTATCCGACGTCCTGATACAGATGTTTGTATCAGGGGATCGGATACAAACACGTTCCTTTCGCGTGAGTTCCATTTTTTATTTTAGTTCATCCGTACGAATAAATAGTTATATATTCGTCTACATTCTTGATTTATCCACAATATATTGTAAGATAAAATGATTATTACCATTATGTGGATGTACAAAATATATATCCGAGTCTCGCTCCGGATTCTGAGAGTAGATCACGACACGTCTTCGACGCGTCGTGATCTGCCCTTAGAACCCGGAGCTCGACTCGGGTACATATTTTGTACATCCACATAATGGTAATAATCTCTATTAATCAGTCTATATAAGTGCGTTTTTTTACTTACTTGGTATTATCTGATTCAACTGCTCAGTGTTTTGTTATAAATAATATCAGGAACCGATTCTGGAATACAGAAAAAAAAAATAAGTAAAAATTGTTCAAAAGTATTTCTTACGATTTTTAATTGCTCCGTGTGACCTCGATTGATGCTTTCAAGCTTGTTGCGTTTGCAAAATGTACGATTGGTTCCTGGCTGATTAGACGCATTGGCTTCCAGATAGAAGCGTGACCCATTTTAATGAATGCCCTCTGTGTATGATGAGCACAAAATTGCTTTACTCTTTTAGAGTTTTCATTCTCGACTTCGTTTTGAATAAGTTAACTTTCATCTCCAGCTGAAGTAACATTTCGAGATGTCAGGTGTATTTTCTAAGTTTTGGCTTCAAGTTTTTTTCTATCTGAAATGAAAACGCACTTGTCGAAGCAGGCAACCCTTTTGAGATGAAAAGGGAGCGGGCATTTAAAGGTAGCTTCTCTAAACTTTGTCCGCACATCTCTCTCCAGGGCTGCAGTGCCGGAATTAACGTACCAGTCGATATTTGTATCTAATTTAGGTACGAAAACCATAGAATAAGGCTCAGAAAACCATAATTCACGAACGTAAAACGTGTCAATAACCATAAGGCCCATGTGAACATTTTTTCAATGTTTTCCAATTTAGGTAATCTGTAAAAAATGGCAATCTTTTCAGGTAATCTCTTGATTACCTGACAAATTTAGGTAATCTATTGACTGCCTGGCGGAATCAGTTTATCTACTGATTACCTGAATTTTTCGGGTAATCTGCATATTACCTGATTATTCAGATTTCCCATAACATTTTTCCAGATAAAAAACATAATCCTCTCTTGAGAAAATAAACGCTCATATTCGTGTTGTGAGTCTGTTCCAGCCGCTAATAAAGAAAGCTCAGCTCCAAGGGGAATGGATTGTATACATTTTCCGCAAACAAAAATGCATAATTAGACACCCGCTCCATCCAGCAGTGAGCAGTATTACGGCCGACTAACAAATTTTCCAGGCCCTTCAATTAATCTAAATCACTATCGTCGTACTAGAAAAGGCCATATAAATGTTACATGAGAGCTATTTTAAGCGTGCTACGTCCTACTGGCAGTAGTGAGACATCTCTCCCTTCTCGCGCAAAATATACACACTTCACTAGCACTCAGTCAGTTGAGTCAGTTGATGAAGGGTTAATATGAATTTGGGGTAGATTGTATGTCATTTGATTATTTTCCTTTTGCATATGTTCTATTTGGTAAATGCTATACATCAGTTGCAGCGCCATAGTGGAGGGGGGGGGGAGTTAGCACCCCCCCCCCCCCCCAAATAGAGTTACAATACCTATATTAACCCATTACCTAACATGGAAAGAAGACGACACTTGCAAAAAAACATTCTCGAATAACTAATGTTTTTTTTCATTTTTTGTCTCAAAAGCATAGGTTATGATCCCTTGTTGGAACGAGCTCGTTCCAACGAGAGGTCATAACCTATGCTTTTGAGACAAAAAATGAAGAAATATTGAAAATTGATTGGCGATTTTTGAGAATACCGCTGGCCGGTTTTGGTCGTTACGTTGGGTAAAGGGTTAAAACAACGGTATACCTTCTATGCGGTATTTGACTTTTCCTAAAGTGAATATTTATCGACCATCACTTTTCTTTTTTGTCTCAGGTAAAACATCCTTCGCAACACATCTACTATTTTGTATCAAGTATGATCTCTCTGAGCCGCCAGTTCGACATGCTGTCAAATTTACATGGGCTACGGTAAGCTAAAAACCTCTGTACCATGAGGGAGCGCCCCTCCTGTTACCAAACGAGTAAACCATAGAATACACTAGGCATGACGTGGACGAATAAGCAAGTGTTATCTGTAGCCGTATCCCCTCAGTATAAAGTTGGAATAAAAGCATAGCGACTGCTCAAAGAAGAGGTTATTTTCTGATATTTCTAAATATCCCGCGCTAAGCATGCGGATATATTTCCAACTCAGTGATTGCTATGACCGTAATACACGTCTGTTTTGTGCAAGGTAACGTGTAGGGGCCAACATGTACATTTGGAATCATCTGGAAGCATGTACAGAGGAATTACAATCTAACGTCTGCAAATGTCCGTCATGTTACTCTCCCAATGTTACCTTGCAAAAAGTATCAAAGGTGAACATTTGGATAACAGGGGTGGGGGGGGGGGGGGGTGCAGAAAACCCCAGAAATTATTATTGATATCGGTGTTATGACTGTTCTAATGCATTATTGATCCGATTATTTTCTTGCTAACTGGTAAAGTGCTGCAAACCCATATCTGGGTTTTATTCTGTGATGAAGGTACTGCAACTTGAAGTCTTCATACTCAGTGGGTGTGCTACGGATTATCGTTGAAGTTACATTATTTAGCCTGTGGTGACTTGTCTTGTTACAGTTTATGTGAGAGTGCCTAACTTGTAACAAAGCAAAGATATGTGAACAAATTTTGATAGCCAAAAATAATTTAGCACTCTACCAGTTTATCAAGTGGCTTTTGGACTGTTACTCTGCAGTTCACGATGGTTGAGAAAACAATATCACTACATCATAAATATTTCATGATGTTTCGAGTATACCAGAACAGTTCACTGATAATAATAATAATAATAATAATAATAATAATAATAATAATAATAATAATAATAATAATAATAATAATAATAATGTACCCATTTATATAGGGCCAAAATTAAATTATAGTTCAATGAATACATAACCATATTCCAAGCGCTGAACATGCTACTGAGCTCATGCAAATGTACAAACAGAATATATACAGCATTTTACAGTCCAGAACATCACCTAACCCTTTACCCAACGAATCGGTCGTATCCGTCCGCGTAATATTCAAATTCAGTAGATATTATTTTTCAAAAAATTTCAACAAAACCATATCATGTGACCCCTCGTTGGAACGGGCTCGTTGAGCTCGTTCCAACGAGGGGTCACATGATATGGTTTTGTTGAATTTTTTTGAAAAATTTGAAAAAATTATATTTAAAATAATAAATGTTGATATCGTCTGCTTTGGGTAAAGGGCATTTTGAAATAGATATGTTTCGAAATCTTTTGAGATGAGGTAAATTATTCCACAAGTGAGGATCAGAAAATGAGAATGACCTATCTCCAAATATCTTACACCTAATTTTGGAAACATGTAGTAGCATTCTACCATCAGACCTCGGATTGAATTGACACACATTCTTGATATTGATAAGTCCTTCTAAGCAGGCTGGTGACATGTCATTATTTTGTGCCTTGAAAATTAATAATAACGTTTTGAAAATTACTCCGTACTTTACAGGCAAGCAGTGCAGATCCATCAAAACAGGAGTGATGTGTGTTGAGATCGTGATATTTAACATACCACTCGGGCTGATGCATTTAATACTTTCTGAAGGCGAGTGTACTGGTATTCCGTGTCGTTAATGAAGAAATGTCCACCTGGTGGAATGGCGTGGGGTGGAGTGGCATTTGTTCTGCAATCATGAGTTTAGACATAAGAGTCTCATAAAATCAGTCACGCATGCAGGGAAAGTGTGTGGCAGCACAGGTACATCAGATTCGGTACTGATTTAGTGAGGACTAAGAAAGATGAAGGTGGCATTTTAATGTTTGCTGTTACATCACATGTCTTTTATTAAAATAACCACAATAAAGACCCTCTCAATTGAAAATTATTTTTGAGATTTTTGTACCCAAAAAATCCAATTTTCTGAAAAAAAAAACTGTATCGGAAGCCTAAATTCTATTTCACCTTAGCCTACCTAAGCTAAGAGCTGTATTGGGCGGACACTAATATGAACAAAGTAATGTGTGATAACCTTTCGTATAGTGCTCACATTTCGCAACTGTGCTCTAAAATAGGACGAATAAATTACTCTTTAAACAAGGTGAAAAAATGTCTGCCACATAGAGCCATGACAACACTATATTTTGCCCTCATCCACAGTCACCTGTTATATGGCATACATATATGGGTAGCGCCCGAGCAATTAGGAAAATCTTCATCGCATTATTAATAATTCAAAATATAATGCCCATACTGATCCCCTGTTTGCCAAAAGAAAATATACTCAAAATTAATGATTTGTTCAAACTTCAAGCCTGCCTCTTCATTTTCGATTGGGAAAAGGGAGAACTTCCTTCGTCATTTCATTCTTTCTTTAAACAATCAGGACATACCTCAGAAAGAGCTACGAGGCAATCAGATCTATTATATATTGGTAGAACCCGTACCAGGGCACTAGAAACACTTCCAGTCCACGCCTTTCCTAAGTTATGGAATGAGCAGGACCCAGAATTAAGAACCACAACAAACAGAAAATTATTCAAAAGATTGCTGACACAAAAATATCTTTCTTAGTATCCAAATAGCATAGAATGTGACAATCCTTATTGTCAAGACTGTAGGTTGTAGCTACAGACTGTCATCCTTTCATATCTTTCACAAGTATGTAAATAATCGGGGTTCTAGGTAGTTTAGACATTATAGTAAGGCCATCTCCCTCTATTATTATTTTTTTTATTTTCATTTCAAATTCCACACGTTACAAAAGTACCTGCCTGGGAACCCCGGGAAGTGAAGTAGTGCTAGTTTACCATGGCAAACAGGCTCTGTTTTACGGGTAAAATGGGATCCAGTAAATAATGCCTGGCGGAAGTTCAGTTACATTGGCAACACGGGTATAAACGATTGGCTAGACTTGACTTTATAGCGATGTTGTGATCACGAATAGCCACTGTACATTAGTATGTGACCCCCCCCCCAAAAAAAAAAATAAATAAAATAAATAAATAAATACAACAGCAACGCCAAATCGTCTGTCTGTTATCTCGTCTTACAAAACGTACTTTGGTCTGACCCGCCAAGTCCCGAATTTCCGATGTCAAAACAGTTAACAATAAACCCTGCATGTGCAATTATCCAGATTCATCAATAACAATACGCCCCCGGTTGTGTACAGTGCTGATAACAAGGCTAACCAACATCTGTGGGAGTTGACAGGTAGACAGCCAATCTGGCTATGTTATCTCACTACGGTATAGATACTGATTCCATGTTGTTTTGTAAATGCATTTCTAATACAAGCTATGATAATGTATTTCTATGAATCATAATTATCATGTATTGCATTTTATCTATACCGTTAAATAAATAATCTAATCTAATGTAATGTGTTAAGCGTGTAGATTACATTCACAGGATGACAAAAGTTCCGTAACTTTGTTACACCAGCGTTTGTTCCAAACTGTTAGAATATTATAACTTACTGGCTATGGGTGGGGGTATTATGTTGCCAGCAAAAGTTGAGAGTGTGAGAAATAGAGCAATTATTTAGGCCAACAATATCTTCTCTACCTTCTCGTCATTGCAATCGTATTGGAAAATAGCAGAGAGGGATGTCCAAATTTTTTACTCTTAATATATGACCTCAGAGCCTCTTGTTTGATTTCTCTCTGTCACGGCCTTTAGGGTTAAAAAAGCTCTTGTGTTGGCCTGCATATTTAAATAAAAATATTTTGTGTATTTTTCTCGATGTAGAGCTGCTTCAGTCCCAAGAAGAGCTGTGTACGATGTATGGATGTATTGCCACTAGGGAACCTGGGCCTCCTCTAAGTTCGAAATATCGCTTGACTAAATGAAAAGTGAACAAATAACTAGAAAAACAGAATTTACTGTTATCAGTAAATGGGAGTCGGTGTGAAATGGTAACATCAGAAGTAAACTTTCAAGGAAGAGACTAATCCATCCCAGTGACCTTGACCGGTAATCTGAACTCCCAGGAAGGTTCGCTTGGTGTTCACGCTGGCCGAAAATCGTCTGGTGATATATTTTTAGTTTCAGCCACGCAGGATATTAAGTGCCAGCAAAAAGGTAACCTGCCTCCAATGATGATGCTCTGGGGCAAAATATGCCACTCTGTGCCAAGACACCCTTTGGAGAATCCTATGTTAAATATTTGGTCTATAGTGGAATTATTTGGGTACGGGGAAATGAGTGCTAAATGCTTAGGTCTATAGTATAGTGGCATCCACAGGGGAAAAAATCCCCGCCCAATCATTAAGTCCCTATAGTGGCAGCATTGGGGTATGGGGAATTCAGTGTTAAATGCCTGTCCCTATAGTGACAATCATGGGGTAAAAATCCCTTCGAATCACTAAATGTTTGCTTTTATACTGACAAAATATTCTGCTTTAAAACAAAAACCTGCTACCTATTATATATCTCCCGAATGGTAAAGTCTTCTATTTATTACTGGGACAATTTATCACCACCGCATGACATATAATAACACTGCCAGATCTAGCAGGAATCTGTGTTGTTTTACATTCACATTTTTAGGGGGATGAAGTGATCGCTCCATTACCATTTCTCTGCATACAACTTCTAAATTTTTTCAAATGTGTACTTGCGTGAATGTCTGTGTTTTATGTGAGATGACACAGATGAAAGTGTGTCTGGCATTCGATTTGTAAGAAAAATAACACTTCCTCACCCTGTCAAAAATTCCTCTTATGTATTTCCACATTACTGCTGTATATATTTTACAAATAAACCACTGAATTATTGAAATGTACAGCATGTGAAATACAGCTATTTGTAAGTCAATAATTCACTGCATTTTTCGAGTAACTTTATCAGTAGAAAAATACGCATACTCGTTCATCGTTCAGGAAATAACGCATAATTGCAGACTGACTGTTTAGTGACAGGAAAAACATATAACATATGTTCAATAAACAGCAATAGGTTATTACAGTGAGATTAACGCCCAGAGAAAAATTTGAACGAGGAAACACACTTAGATTTCATATTAAAATATTTCATTCACTGTATGAATGAGATATGTTTTTTTCATGTTTGGCGGGAGTGTTTAATGTGGTTTTCGTGTAGTTTCAGCAGGGTGGAATAAAAATGGCATAGTTGAATTTCGCTATTACATGTAGTTAACACTGATGCGAGGCAGAGTCTTTGACTATTTCCCCCCAGATGTTTTTACGACACAATGTCAGTCTTTCCCTTCAAATTATTTTGGAGGGAAAGAGTGACATTCTGGATCATCTTAGTGTGGAAAGGCGGCAAAAAATGCTCATTACGTATCCAATGAGTATTTCATCCACCTAAATCTAATCTTGGGGAAAAGGTGGGTGAAATACTCATTGCATTATTTTCTGTCGCCTTTTGCACTCCCATAAATGACTGTAAATACACTTTGGCGGGCTCATAACCAGAATGTTATTATCGTTATCCATGAAACTTGAAGCATCTATCGAAATAGAACTTCCACCACAAGATTGTGGATGTAAGGGGGCAGAACAATGATCACGCTGTTATTCCAAGAAATAACCTGCGCCAATTAGCAAGACAGTCCGAGGGTGGAGATGTCCTGATTTATTTCTCAGAAGGTTGATGGTTGATAGTTGTTGTTATGCCATTTCCACATCCGGTGAATTACAAAACTGCCCTTTTTAGAGCCACCATGATCTTAAAAAGACAGACTTTCTTTATACACAATATGTCGCCACATATTCATTCATTCATTTTTAAAAAGAGTCTAGTCTCATATTTTAGTTATTTTCTTTGTGTTTAATCTAAAGTCAAGGACAAATAATTGGCTTTTTACAATTATTTGTACGTCGTGTTTGGTGGTTCACGGCCGGTGGTTGTATAAACCACTGACGTCCCCCTGATTAAACACAAAGAAAGTGAAAAAATGTGCTTGATTTTTTTAGGGGAAATTCAGTGATACATCCTGTTACCTAAAATGACACTCTGAGTAAAAAATCTATGGCGACTGTCAGAGTCAATGTTTTTGAGTGCATTGACAGTTATGGGTAAAATTTTCCCCTGTAATCACGAGCTGAACCCACACCACCACTGGCTGACATGCTAGCGGGAAGGAGTATCACCGAAGAAGTATTTAACACACTTTTTGTCCCATTGGTTAGATTTAGGTGGATGATAAATGAAAGGAAGAAAAAGCAAAAAGGGTGGAGATAGAAGAGGGTATCTCACACTTGCTTTTGAACTATCAAGACCGCAAGAGGTGTTTTCCAAAGTTAAAAGATAAAATGACCATTAGTGTCAGACGGTAGTGATACAGAAGATGTTGTACACAGCTCCAAGAAACAGAAATTGACTGAATATGCTGAGAATACAAATTCCGTCCATTACATACAGAAAATGTATTCTATTCATCCTCAGTTATTGTTGCAATCCAGAAAATTTCACTCACAATCACATGTATGTGAGGTGACTTTGAATCAGTTCGATGCCAACAATCCATTTGAGTTTCTTAGTAAAATGTTTGATTCAATGATGGAAGATGTAAAAGAGAAATGTGATATTCAATACAACGACCCAGTGAGGATATCCATCCACCATCCAGGGCTTGAGGTAGGTAGTTTTATTCCTTTTACAAAGGCTATGTGTGTGAATGGCAAAACAGTATTAGATGAGATAGAAAAAGTTATTCAATCAAATGAGAATTTTACTATCCATGATGGGCAATTACCTTTAGAAATAACACACACTTCACTACCACAAGGGTCAGGGTGAAATGCACCCATTTCCTTTAGTGCTGTTGGTAAAATGGTTGGAAATAAGAAAAGTATTATTGAAATAAAAAATGTCAATGATTCTATGTGCTTTGCATGGGCGGTGGTAGTAGGGAGATGCCACACTAATAAAGATAATTCAGAACTTTGGCGAAAGAGATGGCAAAATATTAGATATTCTGACAGACTGACACAAGAGGAAGAAGCCGGAGTATTGATGAATAAAGCATGTCTTGATTATAATAAACCCTGTGGATATGAGGAACATTGTAAAATTCAAGACCTTTTCAACCCACACTATGTAATTAAAATTCACCCACAATTTGCCAAAGAAAAGTTCTTATTTGAACCACCACAAACAAAAAAAAGAGAGTAAAGTTATGCATTTCTCCCCTGCCCCACAGCATGTGTAACATATGTGTGTCCCGAGTGAGATTGCAGGGAGAGACAGATGTATCCCACCCCACTGACGTGACGTTATACATTTATACCATTTTTATGACGTTATGTGTATCATATCAGTTTCTTGCTACCAACTAATTCATATTGATGTCATTAGAATGCAGTGTGATCGAAGTTCCATGCTCTAAAATTCTTCAACCCTCAAGCTGTCACCATTCCTAAACGATTTTGTGGTATATACCTTTGGTATATATATAACATGTGCATGCTCTTTCCGATGGTGTCATCAGTTTCTCAAAAAAAACAAATACAAAATGAGTTGATTGAATCAGCACATGGCTCCCGATTACCTCTGGCTAATGTAATCACTGGATGGTAGGGGAGAAAAAAATCATCCTTGATGAGTCTGAAGGTGGGAATGGGGAAATCTCACCCTTGGGGCAAGATATTTGAACCAGACCCTCGGCAAGCTTCCTGAACCATAGTTCAAATATCTTGCTCCTCAGGTGAGATTTCCCCATCCCACCTCCAGACTCATCGGGGATCATAATAATCTATCAACATGACCATCATTTCGACACCATCACTAAAATTACAGGGTTTTTAGGATGTCACTACTATTTTAAATATTGCAAATAAGGGTATAATAACAGAGAACATCATAGATGCCCCAGAGTATGGGTTTGATATTCTCCACTACCATGTACACCTGAACATTCTGTTCATTGCTACACTTGTAATAGGGGTTTTGTAAGTTCATCTTGTTATCAAAACCACACAATCCAAACACAGACCCAAGAAAAAACAATCTGTCAATTAGACAAGAAATGTCTATCATGTAAAATGCAAATATATTCATTGGGCGGAAAACACATTTGTGATGGATTTAAAAAATGTAGATATTGCCATCAATTTGTCAACACTGAACATTATTGTTTCATTCCAATTTACAAATCACCCGAGAAAGACAAAAAGCCAAAAGTACCATTTGTGTTTTATGATTTTGAAACAACTCAAGACTCAGAAGTCCACACCCCGAATTACTGTGTTGCACACCGTGCTTGTAGCGAATGCATTTGTAAATCTGTTGATCAAAACATGTAAACCATGTGACAAAGTTGAAAAAAGGGAATATATTTTTAAAGGAGAATCCACATTGAGTGATTTTTATGAATGGCTTTTCAGTAAGAAGCATTTAGATACAATGGCAATCGCCCATAATCCAAGAGGGTTTGATGTACAAATTATCTTAAGACATCTCATTGAAACTGCTACATCAAAACCTGATGTCATCATGAATGGAAACAAAATTATTTCTCTGAAAGCTTGTGGTGTTAGACTCATCGATTCATTGAGTTTCCTTTCTGTAAGATTGGCATAATTCCCTAAAACATTTGGTTTGAGTGAACTAGCAAAAGGTTATTTTTCTCATTTGGCAAACACAAAATTATATCAAAACTACACTGGACCTTATTTAGATGCAAAATTGTACATGCCTGACTCTATGTCTCCCACAGTCAGAGAAGACTTTATTAAATGGTACAATCAAAAAATTACTAGTAATGCTACTTTCAATTTTGTCAAATAAATGGACATGTACTGTAAGTCTGATGTGAATATATTACATAGAGTGTGTGGGGAATTCAGAAAACAATTTATCGAATGTGATGGGATAGATCCCTTCAGGGAGGTTGTAACTTTAGCGGATGCCTGTAATAAAGCTTGGTGGGAAAATTCAATGCCAGAAAACAAAGTTGGTCTCATTTCAGGCATAGGCTATCTTACTTCTGTTAGATATTCCATGAAAGCCATTAGATACTTACAGCTACTAGCACAACATGAAGGCATACACATATGACATGCACTAAACAGTGGAGAAATTAAAATTGGAAATTATTATGTAGATGGTTTGCACAAAGAGACAAATACAATCTATGAATTTTATGGATATATGTGGCATGGATGTGAAACTTGCTATCCCGACAGATATGAGAAAAATCCAATCAATTCACAACTCTATCAATATCTGTACAACAAAACCCAATCATGCATAAAACATTTCAAATCATTGGGGTATAATATACAAGTGGTGTGGGAACACGGATTTGATCATCTATGCAAATCAGATTCTGAAGTTCAAGCTTCTTTAGATACGTTTTCCCCACACATGGACCCGATTAAACCACGAGAAGCATTATTTGGCGGGAGAGCAAATGCCATTAAATTACACTACAAAATTGACGAAAATGCAGACACAAAAAACAAATACATAGATATCTGTTCGCTTTACCCATATGTGAACAAACACAGGGAATATCCAGTGGGACATCCAGATATACTCACAAAGGAAAACATAGACACTGGCAAAATAAGCCAATACAGAGGTCTCATTAAATGTAAGGTTTTACCACCTCAAAATCTTTTTTGCCAGTTTTACCTTTTCATTGTAATAAGAAAATGGCATTTACACTTTGTAAAAAGTGTGCAGAACACGAATCAGATCAATGTAAACACACACCAGAACAACATGCACTTGTAGATACCTGGACATCTGTTGAACTTTGCAAAGCATTTGATTTGGGGTACACTCTTCTTGACACTTATTAGATTTGGCATTGGGATGAATGGTCTTCAGATATGTACAAATATTATGTGAACAAATATTTTAAAATGAAGCAAGAAGTTAGTGGGTTTCCAGATTGGGTGAAAACAGAAACAGACAAAAACAATTTAAAAAAGATTATGCACAAACTGAAAATATCTATTTAGAAAATGTTGAAAAAACCAGGGAAAAAGATCATTTGCCAAAACCATGTTAAATTGTCTCTGGGGAAAAAAAGCACAAAACAATATAAAAAGTAAATCAAATTGTATAAATGAACCAACAGAATATTTTGAAATAAAACAGAACGAAGACAAAAGGGTGAAGAATGTGGAAATTTTCGACCACGATCAGTTTGTTTTAGTAAACTACATTGACACTACAGATGTTTACAATCCACACAATTGAGCCAATGTTGTCGTAGCTTCATTTGTCACAGCCTATGCACGTATGGAATTATACAAAGTTTTAGAACAATTAGGAACGCAAGTGTTATATTTTGACCAAGGCAGTTGTATTTACATACATAAACCATCACTCTGGAATCCAGAAATTGTAAATAGTAGATTAGGGCAGTGGACAGATGAACATCCAGGGATGACAAAAATCACAGAGTTTGTTGGTTTAAGTCCGAAAAATTATGGATACAAATATATTAAAGATGGAGAAATACACACCACATGTAAAGTTAAGGGTATCACATTAGATTACATGACATCACAAGAAGTTAATGTTGAAAGCATGATTGAGTGTGCACAAGACAGAGAGATTACAAATTAAACATTGAATATATACATAGAATTAAATGTATCAAAGATAGACAAGGCACAAGTGAAACACGAAGTAAAACATTCAGATCTGTTTACACAAAACGTTTTGTTGTCGATAAATATGACACACTACCCTATGGGTATAAGGTATAAATACTACTGAGATTTCTTATTTCGACTTTGAACAGGGAACAGGGAAGATGTCTCTACCACTTAATCCTACATATCCTATAAACTTATCAGAGTTAAGAAGACTTTCGAGTTTTAGTATGACTACAAATCCTATTTTACAATTCAAGAAAGAAGATTTAGCTAAAGCTGGATTTCTCTATGTAGGAGATGGTAAAGTAAAATGTTTTGTATGTGGACAAGGTTTACATAATTGGAAAGAAAAGTATATTCCTTTACAAGGACATGTTAAGTGTCACCACATTGTTTTTATATTCATTTGATAAGAAATTGTCAATTATACAATCCACCATCATGTATGCAAACACTCCCAGATAAAATATTATCAGTGATGGATTATGGATTCATTTTAAATCAAATATTTTCAACATTGAAAAAATATGATAAATCTCTGAATGATTTTCCAATTCCAAATCTTTATTTGCAATCATGGTACTAGATGAGCAAAGAACAACATTTAGTACCATAATTGCCAGAAAAGCTGCAGGACAGACAAAACTAAGTAAGACAAAAATGTTTATAGATGCCCCAGAATATGATTTTCCTGACTGTACAAAGTACATGGTGTAATGTAATATCTGATGCACAAAGTACACCAAAACAGACAAAAGAATCATCAGTTTGATTTCACCATGGATCTGGCCAGTTGTCTTTTAGAAAACAAGATCACATGTAAGTCATTAGTATATGCATTTCATTTGATCATTTCTGGTTATCTAACAATAACAAAAGATGTTATTCATAATCAATTGGAAAAAGATTAAATGTATGTGGAATTCTGTAATGCATTACAAATCATGAATGCTTTTTACAAAGATAATTTACAAAATATTTGGACAATAGTTATGTGGGATTTTATTATTTATGATAAACAAATCATAGATTATTTATATAGACAATGTGCACCACAAATAGATACAAGAATAGATTCTTCAAAACTTTTTTTGAGTTAAAAGCGCCCTTAAAAAGAAAACCCACTCACAGAATTGAAGACGCTATGGAATCAGAAAGTATATAAGTTAGTGTTTCGACAACACATTCTCACAAAAAAATCATGGCATTAAGTGAATGTTTATTGTTTCAACACCCCTGTAATATCTTTATTTTGGGGCCTAGTGGTTCAGGGAAAACAAAATTTGTCAAAAAGCTTATTGATATGAAACATGACTTATTTCAAATTCTCCCACAAAAAAATCATTTGGTGTTATAAAGAATGGCAAAATGCATATGCTTTACTTAAAGAGAGTGAAGATATTAAATTCATAGAAGGCATCCCTGATGACGAATATGAAATTGTTAGTAATGTCACTATTCCACATTTTGTAGTTTTTGGCAATATGTTAGGAGATAAAGATGAAGAAAGAATTAAATTATGGTTTACATGAAAAGGGCATCATAGAAATGCAAGTGTCATTTACATTACACAAAATATGCTTCAACAATCTAAATCTAGTCGTACCATAAGTTTAAATGCACATTATATGATTTTATTTCAAAATACTAGCGATAAAGGACAAATTCAAGTACTGGCAAATCAAGTTCAATTACCACATTTAAATGCATCTTATCAAGATGCGACAAGTACTGATCATGGTTATTTATTAATTGATTTTCATCCTAAAACTCCTGAGTCTTTGAGATTAAGAACTGATATTTGTCATCCTTGGGTGACGCAAAATGAAAGTGGACCTATCATTTATACAAAACTATAAAAAAACGGGGCAGTAATGAGATTATGTCAGTTGTTAAAAGTTTTTTTTTCAACAAGTACACATCATCATGGTATCTTTCATCTGATCAGCAGAACAATTAAGTCAGCAGACAAATCCATTTGCAAGAGAAAAATGACTTAAGAAAGGTTTCAAGACAATTTTAAAATGCTTTACATTAGCAAGTAGAATCATACTTAATACGAAAATGAAATGGCCAAAACAAACTTTATCGTATATGGATAAGCATAGAGAGGATCTACAACAACTTGCAAAGCCAAGAGTAGATCTTGCTACCAAGTGAAGCATTATTTTAAAACCAGGTGGTGGTGGATTTTTTGGTGGTGTTATTATTCATAATTTAATTCAGTGGGATGGTCATACAACAAGTCGAATTTTTTATTCACCATTCAAAAAACAAAACATAAGAAACGAAAATCACTCAAAAAGAAACAAAATGTTGGTAAAAATTACATGCATGCAAATGTTTTAGTCACTCCTCAAAAAGAGACAAAAACAAAATCAGTTTTAGTGAGTAACCTTTGAAAACAAAAAAAGTACCACCGTTAAAGTTGACATGTATATCAAATACGGTGAATAGAGTATCACATGGTCCTATGGGTTCTAGACAAAATGTGGGACATATACCGCTAAAAGAAAACATTCCAACATCGGCACGTTTCATGGGTTTGAATGCACCTAAATGTGTGAAGGAGATGAGTTCTTATTTTCGTTGAATAAAATGAATCATATCATTTTATGAATGCACTTTGTGAGAGCAAGATGGTAAAAAAATCTCGTAAGATTCCTCTAGTTAAAAAGTATGGTGGGGTGTTATTGGCACTAAGTCAAACACCTCCATCATCTCAAAAACAAATTATGAAAAATGCACCTAAAGAATTGATTAATTGTATGGTAGAATGTTGTCATAATATTTTAAAGGGTAACATATATCTAACCCCCGCTCAGAAACGAAAATTACAACTGAAGCATCAACAACTACGAGCACTCACTAGTAAATCTGCATCTCTTAAAAAGAAAAAAAAAACAAATTTGAAATCAAAAAGGTGTTTTTTTACCATTACTTGGTTTACTTGGGCCTGCTATTGGGGTTGCAACAAATCTTGTAAATAAATTAGTGAGTAAAATATGAAAAAGATGGCTATTGTACCTTATCAAATGTTAGAAGAAATGCAACGTTTTAGAAATGAAAAATCTCAAAAACCAAGATTACCACCTAATCCTCCAGTTACTAATACAGCACAGCTGCAGAATGAATTATCATCTGTGTTAGGAAATTCAGAATTATCAGAATGTGAGAAAGAACAAATGTATGGGGAAATTTTACAAACCACTCCGCTACAATACATTCTTGATAATTCTCCAAAGTTATCATCATTGAATGGAGAAGTGTGTTCAAGAGACCTATTACCAAAACAAAAGCTTAAACACAGAAAAGCTTATATTCGGAACACAGATTCATCAAGAAAACCAGGAGAACAATGGGTAGTGATATATTTCAAAGACAATCATTCAGACATCTACTCTGATTCCTATAGCTTACCACCAGTAGAAAAAGACATTTACAATTTCATAGTGAAAAACACAGATCCATGGACTATTAACACAATGAGATTACAAAGTGCTCGTACTGTGGTGTGTGGAATGTACTGTATATTTGTTTTAGATCATCTTGCAAAAGGATATGATTTAGAGACAGTTCTTACTATCAAATTCGATCCAAGAAATTTTCAAGAGAATGACAGAGAGATTCGTCGATGGTTTGAGCAAACCTATAGATTTATTTTATGTAATCAAACATCAGTTGTCAAAACAACCCACAGAGGGAAGATGTTTTATTATAATTGATAAAAAACATTTTTCTGTTGTATAAATTTATAATGTATCAGAGCTAGGAAATTTTTTAGTTTTTCATTTTTTCAAAAACGCTCAAATGATGCCACATTATTTAAAAAAAAACACTAACTCTCTCAAATTTTTCTCAGAAAAAATCTTGAAATAAAGTGGTATCACTCAAAAAAACATCCCGATATAAAGGGTTTTCCATAGATAGGCAAACTCAGATCTAGGTGTATATATGCTTCTCACTTCATATATTAAATATTGGTACCTGAAATAAATCTTATTATCTGTTTAAAATGTAGTAGTGCCCCGCCATTACATCCCTAATAGTAAAAAATGAGTCAAGCGTCACTTCTCATTTTTCACGGTTTCCGTTGTTTGCCTTTAATATTATATCTTTACCAACCAAATTATCCACACAGTAGAGTGTTATACGGTTTAAAGGACATGTATGGTTGGATTGGTTGGTAAACAAATATTTGTGAGTACAAAAATGTGTGGAACAACCTACCCCATGACTGCCACTACAGACCTAAGCATTTAGCACTGATTTTCCCATACCCAAATATGCCCCTATAGACGAAACATTTAACATAGGATTCTCCATAGGGTGTCTTGGCCCAGAGTAGCATATTTTGGCCCAGAGTGGCATAAATGGAGGCAGAAAAAAAATCTTTTTCCTTTTTCCTGCCTCCAATGATGCCACTCTGGGCTAAAATATGCCACTCTGGTCCGAGACACCCTATGGAGAATCCTAAGTTAAATTTTACGTATTTAGTGGCATATTTGGGTATGGGGAAATCAGTGCTAAATGCTTAGGTCTGTAGTGGCAGCCTTCACTACTCTCGTGGCACAGTGACCTTAGCCTACAATTTAAGCTTCTTGTGTGTGCATTGGCTCATTTGGGTTTAATCCACAGAATAGTGGCTAGCAACTGTAAGACTCTCCAATTTACTAACTCTACACAAGCAGGGTTTGCAGCAGCTCAAGTCAAGTGCACCATCAACGTGCAGTACGCCGTAGTACCCAGCACCATCGTGCCCTCACCTGGACAATCGGGATGAAGTGTCTCACTCAAGGACCCAACGCAGTTACCGTTGATTAGGATCTAATCGTGGACCTTTCGGTTTAATGTCCGCGCCCTAAGAACTGAGCACCGGCACTCACGGCAATTTCTGTTGGAGTCAAACAAAGAATGTGAGACAATTATTCGGCTTCCATGTGACATTGATTGTATATGCCCATATTTGCAGAAGGTTGAAATGCCAACAGCTCATCTGCAGAGAGCCGCATAATATATTTTTCGACGTTCACAATCCGCAGAGGTTGTGGGCCGAAACCACAGCAACAACACCCAGAGGATCGTTCGGACACACCGCCCTGAGACACTAAAGGCAGTTAGAAGTGAGTTGAGGAGAGGGATTTTACGAGGATAGCCCAGAATTAATGTCCCTTTACCGTTTGCAGAAGGTTTTCATTACCCCATTACCCTGACTTGACCGGTGCAGCGAGTGTTAAATTTCCATAGGAACCGGACTTTTGCCTGTGCAACTTTTTTTAGTGCGAAACTTCGGCTCCATCCAGCTAGATCTGGCAAGTGGTATATCCACTGAATATATAGTATGTTATGGTATAGTGATATATGAACACACGGGGCTGTATTTGGGTATGTGCTGGAATATTGATGGGGAAGGTGAGTTTTCTTGAAAGCTTTCCCCGCGAATCAGTTGATTTTGCTGTTGACGCCTTGACGTCATGGTGCACACGGCGACGTCACAGAAACGTTGACAAGTGTTGTTGTCCACTGTACAATGTGATATGACGTTATCCAGGTCAGGGTGTGTCGGGCCTCTTGTACTGGACAGATATTGTAGTATAGTATGGGCGTTATGTACCCTGCAGGTCAGTTGTTAGCCGCGGTACTACTAAATCGCCTTGTGCTTTATTATTCTATGACAGATATAGGTAATGCTATGCCAGGTATTATTGTGGGGTGGGTGGGGTAACTAGAGTGCAGCAACATAGTATGGGCGTTATATACCCATGTAGGCCCCAAATTAGACCCTGGGACTACTAATTCAACTAAGGCTTTATATTACCCTATCGCTGGTACACGTAGTTCGTAAAGCAGGCCAGCGGGCATTGTTTTGTGGGTTGGTACAATGTATGGCTATCTGGGGCAGTATTATAGGATGCACGGTCTATACCCATGCTGGTTCAATGTTAGGCTGTAGTACTATTGATCCACTTAATACATTGTACTGTAGTTAGTATAGGTGATACATAACGCTAGGTCAAGCGGTCTTCGGGGTGTGGGTGCGGAGAAATAAAAAGTTGTCTAGTGCAGTAGTACAGTGTGGGCGTTATATACCTATGTAAGCCCTTGGTACTACTTACCCTCCTAATGCTATATATTATTTTATGG
Organism: Pictodentalium vernedei; assembly: GCA_031216915.1. Classification (NCBI taxonomy): domain Eukaryota; kingdom Metazoa; phylum Mollusca; class Scaphopoda; order Dentaliida; family Dentaliidae; genus Pictodentalium; species Pictodentalium vernedei. The sequence continues at coordinate 181,176,657 of CM062294.1, forward strand.
CTGGTATAGGTAGTACGTAATGCGGAGTGGGGGTAATGCATGGGTGTTTGGGGATAGTATATGGTGTACGCGGACTGTACCGATGTTAGTCTACTGTTACTTGGTACTACTAATCCATCTAATGTTTTATATTATCAAATGACTGATATAGGTAATAGGGTAATGCTGGGCTATGCAGTATTATGCATGGTTTATGATACAATGTACAGGATAAAGTGTCTGTACCTAACAGGTGTACTGTTATCCCTTAGCATCACTATCGACCTAAGGCGCGCTGCTGATCCACACTTGATATAGGCAGCGCATAATCCTAGGCGGTATTGTGGGTGTAATGCATGGTTGTTTAGTGTTGTAAAACCGAATGTTTTTTTATTATCCTATGACCGGCATAGGTTGCACGGAAGGCATGTCCGATCTATCCACCTAGATGGATGTATAAGTACATTTCTCCAGATGGAATATAGAGCGGGAAACGTTATATGTGCCGGGGCGAGTCTGCGGGCGACCTCCGGAAAGACCTATCGCATCCTCCGCTACTCACCTGTCTTCGCATTCCATTTCCACTCCAGTATCGCAATCTTCTAAGAACTCAATTTTCTGAAGCTCAAGAACAAGATCTGTCAGTTTTTCATCACGAAATGATGTGCATTGTGGTAAGTGGCGTCTGCTGTATGAACTACTGGGAAACCGAACACGTAAACTGCTTTTTTATCAATACATTTTTCTTAATTATTTATTTCCTTCTCATTTCTTGTATTGTTGATACTATGGTTGTGCGTTTTGAAAAGTCTGTTCAATGTTCAGATCTCACTTCCAACTCCTGAATCGATGAAGTACGTCAAGAAACACGTCAACGCTTTATATTCTCTATGAAATTTTTATTATGATGTTCAACATTGAGTTCAACAAAATGCAGCGCTTTTGTCTGTTTTGACAATAATGCAGCAGTAAACACCTAATACTAATTACATGCATGTTTTACCTTTATTCAGCACACAACAAACCTAAATCATAAATTGGCAAAACCATCGTCGTGTCTTCTCTTATCTGTTGTTTTGGTGAAGGGTTTGACAGTATTGTAAAGGCGTGAGCGTTAATTATTTCAGAACTTGTTTCTCAAGCTGCCTTTGGCAATCAATTATGATATTCACATTTAAACTTGTTCTCTTATTTTACTCACAGTGCAGCTGATTGAAATGAGGTATACTGTATCCAGGAACGTGGCGATGAGAGGTTATCAGAGTGACACACTCCCCCAATCCAGGACAAAATTGTATATAGTTAGAAATGTTAAGCCTCAACCCACCAGAAGTAAGAAATGCCGTGTCCTATGCCACGGTACAGCCGCCGTGGAGTGGTCATAATCCACTCGTTGGCAGTGATGTCCACGCATGCATTTACCAGGCAATAAAAATCATCTACAGCAGAATTTTAATTAATGAAGCACTGGGTTGTACCTGGTGTTTCATTAATTAAATGTTTGATAATTATTCCTATAATTAGTGTTTGGAATTTAATATTTTTGCCTTCGAGGAAATATTGCCCACCTGTGAAAAGTGACCGGTCCACGGCGGTCGCACCATAGTAGATGTCATGCCATTTTGTCTGTGGTTGTTCCTGTTTCTTATAGACACTTTGTGAATTTTTACTCATATTCCATGCGGTTTTATAACTGAAGTCAATGTTTTCATAGAATTTCAGATGGCTCCCTGTCTGTTGCACTCAAGAGACTATTTCCGATCCTAAAACCCAATGGTGATATATTTCGAACACAAGAAGAGAGGTGCACCCTTATTTCTACAGCACTTGGGAATTGACAGGTACCAGTTCCGGTGATGATGGGAGGTGGGTGGAGGGGGGGGGGGTGAAATGGTTGAATGTCCGGCAGCTATGGAGGTATATATGGGTGGAAGATCGGATGAGGCGCCCCCTCCCCCGAGGCAAGACCCTCTAGCCACGTCCCTGAATCACCCCTGACTTATCTCGTCACGAAAATTATTAGTCTGGTGAGGAAGGTCCAATTTAAAAGTAAGAAACTCGTCAGGAAAACACCTCTGATATCAGTAGAAAATAATGTCAAGTCCTTCTTTTTTTTTAATAAAAGAAATTACTGGACAGCTCTCAGATAAAGAAGAGTACAACAGTCAAATACAAATCCTAGATCAACGAAGGATGAGCCGCCCTGTGAGCTTTCCGTTGATGCGAACGTTTCTGACTGTGGCTTTTGCATGGAATAAAGTATTGGGATGGTTCGGAAATTGGAAATGAGAACCGTGTCGGGCACAGGTCTCATCTCCATTCCCATTATCCGCTGCTATACATATCTTTAAAATGCAGTCCCTTTCATGGTCAAAATCACGACACAAACCACATTATAAAGAAGATACTGCGAAGAACGAATACCCCACCCAAAAAATAGAAAAAGAGAAAATTTCAATAGTTCTGGGTTATAACTTGTTTGATTTTATATCAGCCTTGATATCAGCAGGGGGTAACTTCCTATCAAGCTCGATATCAGCCCGAGTTAACATGTTATCACCCTTGATAAAAGCCCGAGGTAATATGCTAGAAGCCTTGATATCAACCGAAGGTAACATATTATCGGGACTGATATAAAATCAAGCAAGTATAAGCCTCATTGTTAATTAGATGATTAAATTTCAAAGCCACACAGGTGGTCTTCAATCCGAGATATCATTTACATTAGGCCGGTAATTTACCGACAAGCCTACAGTACAACCGTCGTTGGCCAGTCGTAATCCACGAGTGGGCAGTGATATCATCGTATGCGTTTATCGGGTAATAAAAATCATCATCAGCAGAATTCTAATTAATGAAACACTGGGTGCTTCATTAATTAAATTTTTGATGAATTGTTCCTGTATATAGTATCTGAAATCAAACATTTTTGCGTCAGTGGAAATATTGACCTCCCGTGAAAAGAGAACAGACCACGGCGGCCATAGAGCATCCTATAGGCCTACTGAGTTCTGACGTGACGTATACGTTAACACAAAATAAAGACAAAAAAAAGAAGAAAAGGAAACACCTGTCAATATGATTTGTATAATTTTTGTAAATGCTTGATTGCACAAGTATGAGAATAACTACCTCGAAAACAATGCTCTTTAAAATAAGTTCACAATGAATATTATTTTAACCCTTTACCTAACGTAACGGACAATTAATTTTCATTATTTTTTTCATTTTATGTCCCAAAAACATAGGTTATGACCTCTCGTTGGAACGAGCTAGTCGAGCTCGTTCCAACGAGGGGTCATAACCTATGTTTTTGAGACAAAAAATGAAAAAAAATAGTTATTCAAGAATTTGTTTTGCAAGTGTCGTCTGCTTTTAAGGTTAGGTAAAGGGTTAAGCTGGGATTCCTGCTTCGAAATATAATCCAAGAAACAGAGAATGAACTGTGAACAATTTCGTTGACAATGTGAACGCGCATGCGTTGGTGGCATTGACGGTAAAAGAAAAATCACTCCCGATAATTAACCGGGTAACTCCTAAAAGCAGAGTGGACACATGTATCAGCCGTATTTAGCGGTATATCAGCCGATGATGACTTATGTAAGAATGAAGACAGATATCATAAGATTCCGAACATAATCTTTGTATCTAATTGATAATGCGAAATAAAGACCGAATTCCCCAACCCTAAAAGAAAAAGAGAAAAAGGCTATAGAATCTGAGATTAATTCTTCTCACAGTTACGCAAATGGGGTTCTACAGTAGTGGAGGGACGAGGGTGGTCTCGTTGGATATCCAATGCCAGTTTTTTTTTTAATCGGAGAAGGTACCTATTGTATATAAAGCAAATATACTGTCCCCAAAAAAGTTAAGCCTCCACCCCTTCCGCCAGTTCCCTATAATACCAGTGGGTATACAGTAAATGGGTAAATTCTCCTGAGAAAACCTGCTATTTGCAGTAGGGTGAATATGCCTAATTCGTGAAGCAAGGGTTTCTAGAGCTTTCTTTTTTATTGAATGAATATTAGGCCCCGCCTACGTCGTCACAACGTTAAAAAACGTCACGTTGTTCAGTTCCTGATGGATCAGCCTCGAGCATATCTTACACACCTGAACTCTTTACCTAACATGAAAAGCAGACGACATTTGCAAACAAAATTCTTGAATAACTTATTTTTTTTCATTTTTTGTCTCAGAAACACAGGTTATGATCCCTCGTTGGAACGGAATCGACGAGCTCGTTCCAACGAGGGGTCATAACCTATGTTTTTGAGACACAACATTTAAAAAATAATGAGAATTAATTGGCAATGTTTGAGAATAGTGTTTTGGCCGTTACTTTGGGTAAAGTGTTAATCGGCGTGACCAGCTGTCATAACCTTCCGAATTTCTCTCACTGTGATGTTGTCTCATTTCTCTATATAAGCACACGGCAGTGAAGTGGTCAATAGCCAGCAAATATTCACCTGTTTTAAGAATGTATGCCCGATACGATAGAGGAATACAGAAGGACACAATATGAGCTATTCGCATACCCACAGGTATTATTAGGGGGAGGGGGTGGTTAACTTCTTTTGGACAGTATATATCTTTGTGAGATGCAATATCATTTCTTCGACAAAATCAAGCTATTTTAATCTTTTGAAAATAAGGTCATATACCGATTAATTTCACACGTAGTCCTAATGGTAAGACTGATATAGATTTTTGTCACATGGAATGACATGAATTAAATATATTGCCGTTGAAAGTGCGGGTATTCTACGGTAAAATAACTTCTTATAGCTGAAGCTTACATGCAAAATGTTTTATGCAGTGACCGTATGCCTCAAAGCATGTGTAATGTTTGCTGCGGGACTCCAATGCTAGGGACGTCAGGTTTTTTTATCCGAAAACTATACGTATACATCATATGTCTTCTAAATGGCGAAGATACATAAACGCTCTTGGTTTACATAATTTACGTAGCTAATATAAAGGGAAGCGCTAATTCAACTTCACACATACACCTATTCACAATCACTAAGTATCCGTTTTACAATTCGGACCACGGGTAGTCATTTCTTGGTTGTAATTACGCGACCCCCTCAGCCCTACTGGCACTGCCTTTGATGAAGTTCAACTCTGTTTTGGGAAGATCTAGCTAACTAATCTCCATTTGGGGAAAGTACCTCCCTTGCTGTGGGCTTGAAGCTGAATGGCCTAGAACCGAAGTTGAGGAGACCAGTCTCTCAATTCTAGGAAAACGTGACCTCACTCCTGTCCCACCTCCTCCCAACGCACATACTAGAATAAAGACGTAGTCAACGATAAGACACTATTGTGTTGTACATAACATCATCCAAATGTACATAGAAACCCTGAGAATGTTGTGTTAAACAAGTACAACAATCGACCAATTTCTACACATTTCGATCACACATGCAGCTTCAGTCAGTCCAGCCACGGTGTAAAACTACAAGCATATATGGTCCATTGAGTGCAACTAAGCTAAAGCATTGCAGATGACACCTTGTTGCAGACAAGCGTTGCTATGTAGTTTGATTATTTATTCATTTATTTCTCCTAGAAACAGAAAAAAAATATCTGAGTAACTCAAGCCGCGAATTTTCCAGTTTTCGTTTATCCCCCGCAGGATTGTGCGGCGTGAGCGATTTAAAAACATGGATCTGGAACACCGCGGGACGAAATCTTATCAATACATTAAAACTACGATGTCCACTTGGAACACTTGTTGCTGCGCAATGTGAGTCGTGTCTGATCGTGAGCACTGTAATGTCCAGACTAGTGGATAGGCCCGAACGTTTTCATAGTCTTGCTGTCCGCCTTATTGAAAAGAGCATCTCATATACTGCGATCGTAGAAATACGGTGACCGTGTTGCCGTTTTCTTGACAGACTTACATTTCCCTCTTCACTTAACAATCAGTTAACTTTCTTTTTCAAATGAGTGACTCCATGTTGTATCTGTTACGATGTTCGATTAACTTAGAAATGGTCCCCTTAACTTTTGCCTGTGCACTATGATTGATAGTTGTTAACTGACCGCCGAACTTGCTTTAACCAAAATATTTATGAGAAAGGATTAGAAAGGGTCGATCCTACAGAACATATTTTTTTTTTATTGCAGTGTTGTCTTCCAATGAGATTTTTCTTTCACGGACAACACATTGTGGTGGTGTGTGTGGATTTTATGCATCGTACCCCGTTGTCCTCGTTTCTGTTGCATGGTTTTGTGACGGGATATATATTTGTGAGAGGTTTGCTATACTATCTCATTCCTTGTGTGGTGATTCCAAATACAAATATACAAATGGACATAAATATAAATGCAGTATTTTGAAATTCAACAGGCTCGTTTAGTATAAAAATAGTTTGCTGTCTAGAAGATGTGAATCGATGTTTTCAGTAGTATCCCATGAATGGATCTGTCCCCTTCTGTAGGATACCATGCAAAATCTCATGTTAGTTGCTAGTAGTATATCAGGGATGGGTATGCCTGATTGGTATGATCTCGGTGGGTCCCCTGCAAAAGGGGCCTGGGGAATATCAGATATAAGTGATAGGGTCAATTGTATAACACGAAGGGATAGAGCAAGATCAGTACCACGAAGGTCTATGATAGATGCTCACTTAGACTGATTAAATGATTTCCATATCTAAGGTAAAATAAAGTGTGTCGTAGCATGTTGGTGGATTTTAGGTGTGTTGATTGGCGCCAGTTGTAGTAACGGCTTGAAAGAGTAAAAGTACAGATCAGTTCCTCAACCGTACTGGTGCGTTCTGAGATACTCGCCTTGCCTGGACTAAACAGCACCACATTATACCTAGAAGACCTTTTCGCTAGTGGTAATTCCGCCTATCTTGAAATATGACAATTTATTCATAGACTCAAGAATAAACACATATATTTGTGTTGCTGATGTACCGATGAATTAGATTTATCGAGCAAAGAATAGAAAGACGGCATGACAACGGTTATTTATTTCCAGTTCCTTATTCGACATGTGTTATCAACCGATGAAGTTACTTATTTCCAGTTCCTTATTCGACATTCGTTATCAACCGATAAAATCGGGTGATAACGAATGCCGAATGAGGAACTGGGAATAAGTAACGGCTGTCATGTCCGTATCGGATTCAGTATCACGTGGATGGAAGTCAATGCACCAAAGCGACAAAAGTTTCCCGCGTTCCAATACTTCGAATAAGGGTCTGTCAAACTGCCCTTTGGGTTCGTGATTTTTTCTTTGTCGTCAGACCAAATAGCTGAATAGAGGTTATTTGATGAAATGCATTCAACCATCGAATGCATTCGCACCCGAGATGCTTTACAGATTACCAGAGCATTATGTTACTCACCTTCTGTGTGAAATGAAGAAGTTTATGGCAGTTTTTTGTTGTTTGTTTCTTGTTCAGCAGTACTAAATACTTTTTTTCTTGAGTTTTGATCTTATAATATCGTAATATGATGTTTTAAATAGCCTTAAGTTCCTTATATTGTTCAAATTTCACAAATCCGTCAGTGGTTCTTCTTTGAAAATGATCGAGTGATATTACCCGAAGCCTTAAGTAGATAATCCCAAGAGAGCTGACATATCAACTTGAAAACTATAAAAAAGTGTCTGCTTTTCTCAAAGAGGTCTCGGTACTAAAACAGAATGTTTTCGTGATTATAATTATTAAATAATAAGAAACCTATAGCAAAAAAATGCGCATACTCAAAACACACGTTTCTTCTGCACCATTTGCCCCAACTAAGTCTCCACAGAATATTTTTTTTAAACTTCAGGCGAGTTTGAGTTATCTTCCCAACCGTTATCCGTATTGCTGCCAGCATACGTCACGTTGATGTCACAATGTGCTTCTACGATTTAAAAAAATGGTTTTAACTGGTAAAAACTGTTTAACTGACAACAATCAACAGTACGTTTCAGCATGGCTGATCGCATGGTTAACATTTAGGTGCGATTTTGGTCACAAGGAAGTGCTCAATTTCCACTGGCGAAAACTCCTGTCGTTCCAATTCCATCTTGTAAAACCTAATGCTACGATGATGGACCGAAGAAAAGTGCTAACCATATTCATGCATTCTAGTATGAGTTTTAATCGTATAATCCAGGCGCAGACAAGCACAAACGTGTAGTAGGAAGTGTGTTGTCAACGTTTTCAATGGGGAGCTAATCGATACATGTCAATTACAGGATATTCCCATTCTAAAAAGGATAGAGACTATGATAACGACCCCGTCAATGACTTAGTTCCATATCTGATCGCTGAAAGTCTAAAAGACACGAAAGATGTATATTCGATAGTCTTCCTGATCCCACCCCATATCCCACTCCCACCAACAAGAATGACTGAAATGGCACATTCGGTGATCATCTCCCTCGAATCATCGACCTTATATAGTGGCCGGGACTCACCATAAGCCCCCCCCCTCCGTATCCGGCACTTCTGTCACTATAAAGTTGATGTCACGTTTTCTGTCCAAAAGTTCAATGCATCGGATAGTTTATCCTTTACACATCGGAGTCCAAGCACTAAGTACCACCTCTTTAACCACTGAAACCGTGGCGATCCATGTTCCCATTTCCTTTTCAGTCATATCCAATGTTTTTTGAGGGCAGTGCATCATTGATTGGTATGTAATGTACATGCTCTTGTTTCGTAATTCCGTGCGACAGTTGCCTTCAATTGAATTATAGTTTCATCAAGTCTGCGTATCAATTAGCGCCGCAGTGGAAAACCTATGCGAAAGTAATAGATCATGTATCCGATCGGAACTTATTTGGTATACCCAACGATTGACCCAGAAGTGACTTATTAGGTCACGTGCCCAGCGGTATAATGTCGGTTGTCGTGGTAACGCGAGATAGAATCCACTAACAGGGCTTTAAAAAATAGGGTACCGGAGTAAAAGCCACGAACTCCTGATGTTTCATATTCAGTCAAATGCAATTAATATTTTATTTGTATAAATTTGTTTCAACGACAGATTTTGATTAACAAATTCAGACCACCAAAAATAATCTAGCCTTCAACCACTTAATGGAAACAAATCCAACAGCAACTAAAATTTTCGACGTAGTGTTTGGTCGTCGACCCACCTCCAATCCTTTGTAATAATGTCCCTAGAAAGAAATAGAGACGCGGAGCGGTATGTAGGTAACAAACTATGCTCAAAATGAGACAACGCCTACGAAATAACTGACTTTCAATTTAATCAGTATTAATTATACACACAGTGATCCAGACAACAGGAAAAGATAAGGAATGCATAATCTGATACATAATACTATATCTTCAGAACAATTATAAAAAAACTAGATATGTTTGTTCAGGGTAAGATACCTGATTGAGAAAGAACTATCTTACCCACGCCACGTGGCCATCCTTATTTGAATATATAATAGTTATCGGAGTATATCATCATCCGCTGCATTTTGTAAATGGACATGGCCTCACTTTTCTCTTTCATCGAAATCAGTAATATGTAAAGTGACGCCACCGGAAAGTCAGCTGTTTCAACTCGTTCAATATCTTATCCCAAAGCTGTTGTGAGTTAATGTTGTTTTTTTTTTTTGAGGCATATCTGGGTATAATTAAACCTTTTTGTGTCCATGTATTTTCAGGCAAAATGATTGGCTAAAGTATTCTTTTTTTTCATAACACAGTGAACCGAAAAAGACGCATTTAGGCCCGCCCTAAACCACGCCCCGCACCATCTTCTTAAACATCACGTTGCACGGTGTGAATGGAAAAGAACCCCTGCATACTCATATATTGTTTCAACATCGTTTTACCCAAATCAAACATAAACAATGGTCGGTCATAATAATCCACAAACGAATCTCACGCGAATAAAACGTTCCAATTTCCAAATAGCCCGAATGAACTCTTTCTGAAACAAAGTTCAGACAGCTTCATGTCATCTGGGTTTATATCGAACTCCACATTTACAAACTCTGTTTTTAGTTTCTCAGGAAATGGTCAAAATCAGACTTAAATTTAACTCAATGTTGCTTTGAATGACAACACCCTCCCGTCAAATTGGGAAAGGGGATTGCAGTTTTGTAAGGGCGTGATCTATGACGATGCTTTTAACTTACGCAATTCATTCAAGCTGGTCAGTGAAATTTTTAAGGACACAAGAACATATTTAATGAATATGTATCGTTATTTTAAACATAATTTTAGAAAACTATGCCTTTTTATTAAAGTTATCACTAGGAAACATGGTACGACCTGTTTTTTTTTTTAAATTTTAACTCCGTAAAGTAGAGAATGTTTAAATTGTTTGCTCATCAAGTTTAATTATAAGGAATCATCGTTTGTTTTTGTATGTTTCTTGATTTATGAACCCCGAAAAGCAAAGGCCAAACAGAGGTTCATTTACACTATATTTGGCCTTTGTTTCTTGGGATTCATAACTCAAGAAAGAGACAGAAACAAAAGATCAATCCTTATTTTATTTAATCAGAAGTTAAATAAAGCAATGCGATTGTTTGATGTGCGTAGAAAAAACAAACTTAATTCTCCATCAGCCTAACTTCCCGAGTGATTCTGAATGATTGACAGCTACGAAGTGTTCGGACACCTACACTTAAATTCGTGCTTTATGTCAAAACAAGTTATCAGCGGTATCCACTCCCACAACGTGTCTCACGAAAGAAATATCAGATGTCTGACCGCCATCACATTTGATCGACAGCTATTTGTAGCATAGATTCTACACATATTTGAAATGACCAGATAACCAAAATGTACATGTCTATACGTAATTATGATGTCAGAAAAAAATAGCCAAATAAGTTTCTATTAGAAATATTAAATTAACATGCAATACGAAAACAAGCAACATTTATCGTCTGCAGAACAATTGTTCCCATATTACAAACAAACTTGCATGAGAATATTAAACAAAAATAAAACTTCAAAAGAATGGACGATAGTGATGTTTATGGCATGTTTTTTCGATCGGGGAACCGGCCGAAATTATGAACTTTGAAGAAGACACACATTTAAAGTATGAGATACCACAGAAGAGGTATGAACAAGTTTCCGAAGAAACTTTGCAAATTTATACTAATTCAGACTGACCTAGATTTGATAGAGTGGCTGGCACTAGGGGAGGGGCTACGGGGACTCAATACTTTTTTGTGTTCGATGTTGAATAAAAATTGTTTCCTTCGTTGTTGTTGATGTGTACAAAATTAAAAGTGTCCCCTGGGTAAGGTAAAAAATTAAATTATAAGAAATAACACTTGTGTCTCGATTAGGTTTATGTACTTATAATCGTAAAGTTTGAAGACAAATTATCTATAACACGCTACGCGTCTTATAGATAATTTGTCTTCAAACTTTAGGATTATAACTCCATAAACCTAATCGAGACACGAGGTATTTCTTCAATATACGAACTTGTCGCTACTCTTTTCGAATAAGTAGTTAATTTTGCTCTATGATTAATCGACAGGGCAGTAAATTTTCATCACACCAGCAGTATTCTAATTCCGATGACGTTATGTGGAGCATTGGGGGAGGGGGGAAAAACAGCCTTGAATGATGTGAGGTGGGATTGGTAAATCACACTCTGGAGAAAAATATTTGACCCATCCAACCCCAGTGCCTCTCCTGGGTGACTTTTTCCCCAATCTATACCCACAACTGTCGGGGATAATAGTAATCCCTTTCCTCTCAACATATCGGCTTCAATGGCTCGTTTTGCGTCTTGAATACTTAGCAACTTGTTTAGAAATAAATAAAGTGTATTGTTATTTACGATATCAAATTGCAACTTACCGTTATACACGTTTAAAGGATTTGCTGCTTGGTTTCACAATAACGTATACATTTAAGGTTAATATTTTCTATTCTTCATATTCGCACTCGTCTTGCGTGGTTTCTTCGATCTGCACAACTGCCGGCGGTGTTCAGCAAAGAGAAATGAATGCGAATAATAATTTTCTAATGGACATTGACAAATTCCAATAACTGTCTGTTATTAATCATGTCTGGAACAATACGTGCTGCCGGATTTTTTTAGTATTGTGCCTGGAGACTTGCCTTCACGTGTCTGCAGTATCTATTTTAAAACATACTCTATACTCGCCCCATTACTAGAAAGTGTGTATTGATTAGTTACAAACTAACCAGGTAAAAATGTATTCGTATTATGCTAATTTTACCTACAGAGGACTTGAAAAACGAAAGGCTGAAATACATCCTTGGGAAACGGTAGGTGCAAAGAAAGAGGAAAAATAATTAATTTTCTCCGGTTTTCTATATTTGAAATCATTGGAGTAGACATGAGAGCTGTTAATATCTTTATAAAAGAATGAAGATGGTAGTGAGAAAATAATATAATTTGTTTTACGTTTATGTTAGACCCTTTACTCATATAAGACGGATGAATGTTAATGGGAAGGGGTAAAACAGAAAAGAAACCAGTTACTTAAAACACCATAACTTTTGATAACTGTAAGCGATGTCTGCTCAACGGTTAACAACAAAGGGAAACAAGACGTCATGTGCAATGCTAGAGCATTGCAGTTGGCCCCTTGTTGGACTTAACAGCGAGGGTATAATTTGAAGCCGCCACCTCAATATTTACACCAAAGCAGTGACCAATAATGTGCTGCAGAGAGAATATGATGCAATACTTGTCATATCCGTTGGAATATAAACATTAGCGCATGATGATAAAATTTAAAAAAAATAAACAAATAATCCTCCTAGAACAACCATTCTCAGATATAAAGTGGTGTAAACAATAAAAGTGTTGATATGAGAAGCGATGAAACAGGTATTAACCCTTTACCCAACGTAACGGCCAAAACCGGCCAGCGCAATTCTCAAAACTCGCCAATTAATTTTCATTATTGTTTTCATTTTTTGTCTCAAAAACATAGGTTATAAACCCTCTTTGGAACGAGCTCGTCGAGCTCGTTCTAATGAGGGGTCATAACCTATGTTTTTGAGACAAAAAATGAAAAAAAATTAGTTATTCAAGAATTTTGTTTGCAAATGTCGTCTGCTTTTCATGTTAGGTAAAGGGTTAAGCAACTAACGGAATTCACAGATTCGAGAGTAAAACCTTACGAATTAATGTGATGGTAACATGACTAAAATTTGATTTGTATTCAGAGATATATGGGCACCTTTCGATGAATCAAATATATTTTGTTTTCGCGTGACGAGCTATCCGGCAGCTTTAATTGTGAAAGTATGATATCATATAGGAAGTAAGCATAAAAACAAAATAAAACTCACCCAAAATTGGGGTTTTGATTTGTATCAAACGTTCCCAGCACCGGGTTAATAAATGTGTAAATGTTTCTGAAAATATGGTATAAATTGCAGAGGAAAACACAATAATGGAGTCACAAATACCTGAAGACATTCTTCAAATGAAGTGATAAAAAATAGCAATGTGGGTGAATGTCATGGCATCCATGTCAATGAGGAGATCTTTATATATCTCAGAATTACTAGTCGAAACTGTGATTACATGTTGACTGATCAAAACATGTAACCTGGGTTTGACTGGCGAAGTCCACGCTGTCATTTGCCCCATCTTTAAATGGACGCCATGCAACCTAAGCTACCTAACCACACGGTTATACAGAAATATATATATTTTTCGCTTCAATACAGATGTTTGTCTGTTACTCATGACAAAAAATTGTATTCTGGTGAAATGAGCTGCTCTTATACTGAAATCGATTCTTCCTATCCCTCTTAGTTTAGAGTATTGACAACCGAAATCAATATTAGTGATCGGTTTCGAATGCGCAGAATGTATTTACTCGCGAGGATGCTTCAAATTGTTTCGACTTATTGTCCTTGGTCGATATAGAAATAATTTGCATTTTTTCAAAGGAGCGTATTACATTTTCTGAAGAAAGGCACTGTTAGGGTAAAGCAACTTCTCGTACAATTTTGAGTTCAATTTAATGAGACTTATTTTCGGTGTCCCTTTTGATTGTGGTTTGTGAAAGCCGTCATTCCTGACTGATTTTTTGGAGCACAGATGGCAGAGAAGTTGGATATTGGTCCATATTGGAGTTTCAGCTACTTAAGTTCCTCTTTTGATATGATTCTGCTAAATTGTGAAACGCTTTCTGAGGTGCTGCGATCAGGTATTTGCTTCAGCCAACAAATTCACTCTAGTTTGAAGTTTGAATTTTGTCATACATTTTTAAAAAGACTTAGAGGACCTGTGGCCAGATGACATTTTCTAGTTCATCTTTTTCATTTCTCTTAGCAGCATACTATTTTCTTCACTTCAGACTTCATAACATGCCTATTCTATGTAATCCCCGTCCACAGCAACACTGGACCATGCGGAAAATGAAACCTTGGAACTCAGGGGACTAAATAGTAACACCGATTCCCCTCCAAATTTGGTTGGCGATACATTTTCTAATAATGGATATTCTGATGGATGCTAGAATAGTAAAATTGACCTTTAAATGGGTGGTTTAATTGACGACATTGCGTGAGCAATCGAGTAGAGAATTCTCCAGTTATTGATTCAATTAAGACATGGCGTCTCACGTCTCGTTGAAGCGTTCTCTGTTCAATATTCAACCATACAAAATAGCCATCCAACAAAATGTCATCCCTTTCATTCCGATAGCATTTTTTTACGACATTCATACTGTTCAATAATGCTGAATGATATATAGGATTCTCAATAGAGTTGATCCGATTTTTAAAACCAAGTTTAAATATCAGACGTGTTATAAAATACACAAACAAAGGATCCAATGTTCGATCACTGTATTCTCGAAGAGAGAGAGAGAAGACACTGACCCCGCAATTACAGCCGTCACGCAATACCAACATTTAAAGTAATTGTCAATGTGTTCTCGATCAGCGTATGCCAAGGAGTGGACTTGTGCACCGGGAATTCTGACGATTTCACGATGGTGTTTCAGGGCCACCCAGCTGGTTTCTCTCCGAAGTGAGGCATTTCCGCAGCACATTTCACTAAAATGTCTCTGTTGTAACGACTGAAACATCGAAATTGCCTCATGTGTTATCGGTAGGTAAGTCAAAATGATTTTTTTCGTCTACGTGTGAATGGGTTAACAGATATGGCACTTGTGCCATCGCGGAAGGGTAAAACACGAGGCCTGCCGGCCTCTCGGTTTATCCTTCAACGCTTGCACTCGTGCCATATCGATTAACCTATTCCCACGCGCGTGTCGTTCTGTGTATGTATGGTTGGAGTTATTATTTTTACAACCCGTCCACCAAGTACATTCGATTGACAAAAATAAGTTAAATGATCGATGATGAATGGAAGCAAGTTGTGTAGTTATATCGAGAAACAAGATAGGTGCACAATTGAGCAAAGATTATCATTGCATATTGTCCCTCAAGTGGAACAAGGCAGCGTCATTTGCAATGCATTAGCATTAGCATTGCAGATGGCGCTTTGTTCTATTCCTGTGGAGGTGGGAGTGTTCAGTTTAAACTTGCCCAGTACATCATGTGTTGGATTGCCGAACTATTTTTAGTGAATTCCTCAGACCGCCAAAGAGGTACATAAATAAAAGAAATCGTTTGAATTTTTCGAAAATTATTAGGAATTAGACGTTTCGACGGTGACACGTTTTTGTTGTGCGAGGGGGGGGGGGGGGGGGGTGTAACTTAAATATGCCATCTGGGCGGCCCGGCTTCCTATTAATGACAACAAATGAAAAGATAATAGAAAACACAAAGTAAACGTTGTAAAACGGAAATATCTGAGTTGTTTGGATCAGCCATCTTAGCAAATCTAGATTGTTAACGTCAGATCAGAAAAGACAGCATTATTGTTGGGCTCGGTTGTCAAGGCCTGTATTATTAACTTTACACACAACATCACTTGGACAAATGCTGAGAGATCCAGATATATTATAACACCTTTATGCTGATGCCTGGTAATACATGGCTTTATGCAAGTTTCAATGCAGCTGGAACTTCTCATCTGAAACTATCTGTACTATGTCCGAAATATAAAGTATATTAACTTGGCCTGATCGTGGATGCCTGGTCAACGATTCCAAACGAACGATTCAAAACTGAGGTTGTAGTAATCGTAAAGAAAACAACATCTCTCTCCTTATCCTTTCAGTCACTTGATGTTAGGAATTCTACGTCAGTGGTCTCTGGCAGGGGTAGGAACATTGGAGAGCTCTTTGAAGCTAATCTTGCTGTAGCAAATCACCCTCTAAATCTTAGCAAAACGCTACTTCCTTAGTAGGGCAGCTTTACAACAGGGGGTTCATTCGTTCATACCCCCATCGCAATTACTGCAATCTATTTTCCTGTTACCCTTCCTGTTGCAGCTGTTTGAACTTATTCAAAATGTCGCTGCTCGTATTGTCCCTGGCGTTAAACGTTTAAATTATATAGCGCATACTTTATAAACCGTCCCTGGTTTCTTGTTGAAATGAGAGTCCATTTCACAATCCTAATTCTAATAAAATGCGTTTATAATCTTACACGGGCATGTCATGTTGTGCTCGTCTCTCGTCATATACATGTACGTAGTCTATGCCACTCAGATCAAGCAACATTTGCAGCACACGTCACAAGGTATGCATTAGCGAACAAGCGGGTTTTCTCCGCTGCTGGTCCACGTCCCCGAATTACATTGCCCCAACAAATTCGATCACTAAAACCTATCAGCTTTTAAGACACATCTGAAAACGACTCTATATACCGTTGTTTTCTCATTGGAATATTTTCTTCTGTGTTGTAAGTTTTTATTCACAATTGAAGGTTTTACGCTATATACTACTACTATTACTTCTACTACTACTACCGACACGAGGTGACCCTGACTGTCGAGAGTATCGTTAAACCACAATAAGTAAATAAACAACTTCTGCCACTACTACTGCTACTATATTTTCTACTAATATCACTACTACTACTATATTTCTGCTACAACTAATACTTCCTCTACTACTACTACTACTACTACTACTACTACTACTGCTATTTATTTATTTATTGGTGTTCAAGGTCACATAAAACTCTGTTCAAACTCCGCTCAAGGTGACATGTGCACCATCGACGTGCAGTACGCCTTAGTGCACGTGGTCATCGTGCCCCCCCCCCGCCCCCCCCCCCCCCCCCCCCCATGTAGGCAACCGGGATAAAGTGTCTTGCACAAGGACACAATGCGAGCGTTCCGGTCGGGGATCGAACTCGGGACTTCCAGCAAATAAGTCCAACAGTCTACCACTGAGCCACCGCGTCCCACTAATACTACAACTACTACTACTACTACTACTACTACTATTATTATTATTACTAGCAGTAGTAATAATAACTAGATAAGTGTAAAATCGCAATGCGAAATTCAACATGTCATTTAATGAATCGCGGTCATCATCGATTAAGCCACTGGGTGAGAGGAAAGTGCTTTCGGTCGTTTAATGTTACAGAAAGCCTTACTAGCCCGTCCTGAATTGAATGGTAACTTTTTGCACTGATGGTATTACATCAAATCTCAGGTATTTGAAGTTGAAGATTTGAACCTTTTCAATACATTTGTGACACCTTAAATGCTCTCAGACTGCGTGATTTCAACCCCGTGCAATAAACTTTCCGTGTTGACGTTTCTTCGCGTTGTTTTGCACTTGTTTGTTCATGGTGTCACATCGTAAACGCCATGTTGCGTTGTCCAAGCAAAAGTGTGTCATGCACTCCTCGGCATTCGTATCGATGCAGGTATGAAGCCATTAACGAAAGGGTGCGATAGAGAGCAGTCTGTACATGATAAACCGGTCCAGGAAAATATTTTTTAAGAATCCCACATATCGAAGTACTGTTCACTATGTTGCCTGTGTGGCGCATACTTGTTTTTTCATTACGAACGAGGCACACGTCTCCTGTTCAACGAGGTAAACATTCGTTTGTGTCCTAGAAGAATTCCGCGAATGAAACAGAAATTAAACTGTGGGGAGTTAAAAATTAATATGACACCTCCAATTGGGCCGTGAATTATGTGTTTTGAGGAATAAATATAAATAGTGATTAAATTAGTGCAAAAGCTACATGTCTGAGGCCAAACGACGTGCAGCTGTTTTCCTGAAAATCTATGTATTAACTGTCACAGTCTCTGCAGATTGGGTAAAATGCACTTTTTCCTTCTTTTTGATAAAATTTTGAAAAGGGTGCAAACTGTAGGTTTCCCTTCACACATTCATTGAACCAGGATCAACCTTAACAAGTAGAATATCACATTAAAAGTAAGAAAGTGACATATACATAAATTTATAGTTACCAAATATAGACTCTGATAAGGCACAGTTTCCATGAATACTATTGTTTTAGTTTCAAACAGTATTTCGGAGGAAACGTCCATTTCTGTTTAGAGTCTTTACATAAACCATGATTATTCGTTCCAGAAATTTGAAATAACTATGTGCATGTCATTTTTCCCGAAAGTCACCATAAAAGTGTACAAATTATGTGATTTCATACTTTTATACTAACTTTTACTCCCAGAACCACAAATGCGAAGAAATCTTTTTTATCATTCAAATAATTCAGACTCATTTTTATTTAAATTTAATTGATCTTGTTATGTTCACATATAAATCAAATATCAGTAGTTTTGTTTTGGTTCATTGATTTGAATATTAAAATGTGGTTCCGCGAAGAAAGTTATGTTTTTCATGTCCTGCAGTGCCGATTTTCTCATGATACAGTTCATTCACAATCATTGTCTGATTTGTCAGAAGATGAATAGTATTTACGCGCACCATTTTATTGTTGACTTGTGTCTGAAAATTCAATGCGGCAAAATATATTTTCTGGGACTTGTGGACCTTCAAACCACTTTCATGCATAACGACCATTCTCAAGAACCCTTTTATTTCTCCAGGTTCTCAATTATATGGAAGTAATGGAGTCTTATTTGCATACATATTGTGATGCAGTACAGCCGCCATGGACTTGTCGCTTTCCACGGTTAGCTAATATTTCCACAGGCGCAATAATATTTGATTCCAAACACTAATTATAGGAATAATTATCAACAATTTAATAAATGAAACTATCCACTACTTCATTAATTAAAATGTTGCCGTTAATTATTATTACCCAGTAAACGTACATCACTACACTGTAAAACATTACCTTAATTCTACGGTTAACTACTGTCAGAAGACTGTCAAATGCAACGGTCTCGAAGCCGTTAATTAATTTTAACGGTGTCGCTGTAGAAAAACCCGCGAATTTGATCCAATGGACGTATTTCTCCCGTGACGCTATCCAATTACGTCGCACGGCGATAAAAATGGTGAATTATGGGATCGGCATTGCCATATACCACTCTGGAAGTCGCCATTTCCAAGAAGGATGCCCGATGCCTTTGAAGACGAACAACAACGTGTTAATATCAATTTGTAAGTTTGTGGCCAAATGAATCACGTTCATTGGAGTCTTGGACATGAAAATCAAACAACGTCATATTTTATGCGTATAATTGTTTCGGTCATCATGCAGAATAGCAGACTGTTTGTACTGCGTCACCGATAGTCGATGAATCTTATGGCTTGTGGCCACGGTTCTCCGCTAAGGCCGGCAAACCCATATGTTTTTATTGGTTCAAGGTAAAATGCGGTTAATGATGGCTGGAATTAAATTACGGTCAAAATGACCGGTCGCAGTGTTCCAGCCATATGGCTGGAACACTGCCACAGATCAGTTTGACCGTAATTATTTTGATGGTAATTTTTACAGGAAAATAAGGCAAATGATGGTTAAAATTTTTTACGGTCATATGTTCGGCAGCTAGTTTCCAGGCATATGACCGTATAAATAACGGCAAACCGTGAAAAAACAATTACGGGAATATACGGCAAATAACAGTGAATTTTTTTTTACGGTTGTCGTAACGCTTACGGTCATATGCCTGGAAACTAGCTGCCGGTCATATGACCGTAAAACATTACGGTATTGTTTTACAGTGTACCCACGCGTGAAATATGCCCAGTCCACGACGACTGTATTGTGTATCAACCTGCGCAATATCCATCTAGTTTTGAAGCTAAAGGTACTCAGCTAAATATTCGAGCATGCCATAACTAAATCGACCAAATTCAAATACGCAACAAAGTGGCGAAAACAATAATGGAAGTGAAACTGTTACGTAGCTATTCTATCGCGAATTGTCAACGCCTGCGTTGAGATGTGTCATTTTTAACAACATTTAACACTTTGATGCCGATCAATACACTGCTAAAAAATAACAAGAGACACTCTGTCAAGTTTTTCCTGTCGAATGCCATATATGTTTTTACGAAAGAGCATCCCTTTTAAGGGTCTTTGAATATAAAGCGTATGGATCACTAAAATTATGTAGACCCCCAACCGCCACAGCGTTGAAAATTTGTTGACTGTATCTCGACCAGTTATTATTGCCGAATATAACCAATCTTGGAAAAAAGGCCAGTGTCCTGTTGGAACTATTCCTCAATATATTTCTGAAATGAAATAATAAGAAAATGTGATATTGGCTGTTTTGCATGTGGTCTCCAATTCTCATCCCAGTAAGACAGTATAAAGAATACTTCTCAATGTAAAACTGAATTTGTAATAATAGCTGCTGCAATGCAAATGTCTGAAGTTGAGAGCCAAGTTTTGCGCCAATACACAAGTGACATTTCAAGAACCTGCTTACAAAGAGTTCGAAACAATAAACACAAATCTTCAAAAAACGTGCGAATGTCCTCGAAATCAGGTGAATGACATTTTCAGAGTTACCTGTAGAACGATGTTTCTGTTGTTAAGAATCACCAGTCTTTCTGAAGTGTAACAGAATTTGAAGCATATGGATTACTGAAAAATGTGTTAACACCCCCCCCCCCCCCCACCCCTCCGTCCCAACTAAGAAAGATACTACGGTTTGATAGACACTTGTGGACTGCATCACGACCACTACTTAGTATTGTTGAATCTGCCAAACGTTCGAAAAACCGACCAGAGTACTGATGGAACTGTTACTCAATTTATGGCCGAGATGAAATTATAAAAAAAAAATATTTTAATAGTTTTCTATAAGAAGCGCTTTGTGGACGTTTTGCGTGTGGTTTGCAATACTCTTCCATCACTGACTTATCTCGTCATGAAAATCGACTGTCGATAAAAATTTTTCCCCTGATATTATTAGACTGGCGAGGAAGGTCAAATTCAGAAGCATGTAATTGCTGAGAAGACACCCGTGACATCAGTAGAAAATTAAGCTGAACTGTTTGTTTTTTTCGTTTATTAAATATTACAAAAAAAGACGTGGCTTTTATGGCAGGATAATTAGAAGCTACTAAACATCAATAGCTTAGATATAGATCGAACTTCACACGATTTGAACTGAAATTGAGTAACCTCGGCATTTGCATTAGTCGGTTGTGGGTATACATTCATAGAATGGTCGCTGGCCTCGAAAAATACGATTTTAGAGGCAGTATGCACCTTGAATATCCTCTCATTGTTATAATCTTTTCAAATATTTCACTTATTGTGGTCAGATTGTAACATATGCTACTGGAAACGTAAACATAGAAAAACTAATCGAGTCCTTGTCAATCAAAAGGCAATGATTTTTAGTCTTATTGGAACATTATGTAATGTTACACGTATGGATATATTTCGGGTCAACCTAATGACACGGGTCGGTGGATAACTGGATCTAGTAACGCAGCCGCACAAGAAGCGGACAGAGGGGAACTCGGGTGGACGTTGGTTAAAGATATGGTAGATATGGGGAAGTTGTGCTGAATTACCAGGCAATCCAATCATACAGCGGATGGTGTAAAACGATGTTTAACCAGGTATGGGGCTCTAACATTCAGAAAGGATGGATAAGCAGGCGAAGGAGCAAATGAAAAATTACTCTACAGAAACTGAACATCCAGTAAGGAGATGAGTAGCTTTATCAGGGAATAGATTCGGACAAAGTGCAATTTCGACGGGTTATATTTCAAAATAAGATGCGCCAGCGTTTGATTAGTACCAAGATGGATCCTTTGGGGTGGGGAGGGGGTATTGTTGCTCGAAGTTATATTCAAGTCCCTGGAGTTGAGAGAAAACCGGGAAAGGCGATGTAAGAGCTTGCCAAATGGGTAACTGGGCTGTAATGGAGACCCTGGGACATTTCTTTCTAGAGTTCCCCAAATATATGACCAGGAGAGCAAGATCCTTTGAGAAACTGGTGGTACATGTAAAAAAAATATGAAGGAAAAGTGGATGAGGAATTATATTACACTGCAAAAAATATAGGTTCTCTTTAGAACCAAAACTGGTTCTAATCTTGTCCCTGAGATGGAACCAGTTCTGTTTAAACAGTATTTATTTCAAATAAAATAAATTTATAAAGATTAACTTTGAATATTAAAAAAAATAAACATAAAATGAGGGGGTTTCAGTCGTAAGTTTAGAGCTAAAACGAGGTTGTCTCAAATCATTATTAAGTAAAGGAGATATGAACAGTTGGCATATCGAACCAGTTTTGGTTGTATAGAACCAAAACTGGTTCGATATGCCAACTGTTCATATCTCCTTTGCTTCAAAATGTTTGGCTACTGCGTTGAATCAGCTCCAAGTTTAGTGCTGAATCTACTTCAGTTCATGTAATATTCTGTTAAAATTGAATGCTAATCTTGGTAAATTTATTTGATTTGAAATAAATACTGTTTAAATAGAACTGGTTCCATCTCAGGGACAAGATTAGAACCAGTGTTGGTTCTAAAGAGAACCTATATTTTTTGCAGTGTAGGGAAAGGGACAATTTTGTGGTTGGGGAGATCTAGAAAGGGCCAATGGGTGGAATTATGAAACATTTATTGACCGAATGCAGGAAGATTAGTAGGGAGAGTGGGGGAGGAATAACATGGCGAGGGACTGGTTCGATGTAGGTCTCAGATTCGATTTTCTCTCCTGACGGCAGAGAGTCTACACTGCAAAAAATATAGGTTCTCTTTAGAACCAAAACTGGTTCTAATCTTATCCCTGAGATGGAACCAGTTCTGTTTAAACAGTATTTATTTCAAATCAAATAAATTTACAAAGATTAGCATTCAATTTTAACAGAATATAACAGGAACTGAAGTAGATTCAGCAATAAACTTGGAGCTTATTCAACGCTGTCGCCAAACATTTTGAAACAAAGGAGATATGAACAGTTGGCATATCGAACCAGTTTTGGTTCTGAAGAGAACCAAAACTGGTTCGATATGCCAACTGTTCATATCTCCTTTGCTTAATAATGATTTGAGACAGCCTCGTAAAAGCTCTAAACTTACGGCTGAAACCCCCTCAATTTATGTTTAATTCTGTTAATATCTAATGTTAATCTATATAAATGTATTTGATTTGAAATACATACTGTTTAAACAGAACTGGTTCCATCTCCGGGTCAAGATTAGAACCAGTTTTGGTTCTAAAGAGAACCTATATTTTTTGCAGTGTAGAGCTGCGGAGAGAAATGCCGAATGATAATCTCGTCCGGATCGTAAATCTCTGACCACGGTTGTGATCATAATATTGTAGTCAAGGGATTCTCTCTCTTACAAGGCTTCACGAAAATATTTGTAAAACATAATGTTTTTTATAACTTATAGTTTTTGTTGTCTTTTTTAAATAGCTTCAACCCTAATCCAAAATTACAGCAAATTGCTCTTTGGCTAGAAACATTATTTTGGCTTGATTAAGAAACAACAGGCTCCTAAATAAAACACACATTACATCTAGGGATTCAGATGCAACAACTTCGGAGTGCACTCATTGACAATAAGGACCTAGGAGATCCGAAACCGATTCGATTTTATTGCATACATATCTCTTCTTTGCTTCAACCTCACCACCCCTGTCTTCTACAACATTGCTTTTTGTAGAAATTTCTTGTTCTGTCTTACTTTGGTAAAGTACCACCGCCCTGGACTGGTCGTAATCCACGCGTGGCAGTGATGTCCAAGCATGCGTTTACCAGGTACTAAAACATCATCATCAACAACATTTTAATTAACGAAGCACTGGATTTGTACCCGGTGCTTCATTAATTAAATGTTTGATGATTGTGCCTATAATTAGTGTTTGGAATGTAATATTATTGCTTCTTTGGAAATATTGCCCATCCGTAGAAAGTGACCACTCCACGGCGGCCGTACTGTAACCTGGCAATTATGGAGTGCTGTAGTTAAGTGACATACACTTCTACCGTAGCCTTTGGAGGATAATATCTTCATTTTTGCCCAGAGCTTTCACTTTGTTTTGCTGTTTATTTGGGTTTAACGACACTCTTTCAACAGTCAGGATAACAACGTGCCAGACAGTTTTACAGGTGGAGATTGCCAGCGTACCGACGAAAATCACCGAGCAATGCCAAGCAACCACCAGACACTCCAGCGTGCTAACTGTTCAAAAGCAAGGTTAACAGCAGTCAAAGTAGGTGCACTACCGACGAGCAGTACGATTTAGTACACAACGCCACCGTGCCCCCACCTGAGTAATCGGAATTAGGTGTCTTGCCCAAGGACACAACGTAGTTACCGCTGGCCATGGTCCAACTGTCTACCTTACGGCATAAGATCTAACAACTTAGCAACCGCTCTACCAAATGTTTAAAATATTATATACATTTCAGCACGAGGTAACTTAAATTAAAGCACGTTTTAGCTCTAGTCCACAATTACAACAAAGTAGTACTTGGCTGTAAACATTATTTTCTCCAAAATAAACGTAACTCTCGTTTAAGGGTTTAGATGCAACTACTTCGCAGTACACCGAGTATCAATAACTGTCTGGAAGTTCACAATCAAATGAATTAATGCCCCAGTCACACAGACAATGAGACCGCAATGCAACCTCTTGGCGACCAAAAAAAAATTGACAATCGCAAAGAGGTTTCGGAGGCCTCTGGAAGGTTTCACTGAGTTCGCTGAAGGTTTCAGAGCGGTCGCAAACCCCATTCGGTCGCAACCAGTCTTTTGAGCATGCGCAAAAGACTGGCTGCGACCGATTTGGTCGCTCAGAGGTTCCATTGGTCTCCTGGAGGTCTTCAAGCGGTGTTATTTTAATGACAGAGTGATTTATTGTTTATTATTTCAATTATTTCCAGGCAACTGTTCTGCTGTTAACGTCTTGACAAATTGCAGAGAAATGATTTGATTCTGAAAAGCACCCTTGTTATATGCATTATGTTTTGATCGCTGATCGATCGATAGCTAGCCACCGACCAGTCCCCATTCAGTCATCGAAGATTCGCTGATTAGTTACCGATCGGTCTCAACCAGTTGCAAGCCTATCGCCGTATCTGCGGTGAACAGTAGCCGATAAGTTGCCGATCAAACACTGAGAAGTTGCAAAACATATCGCTGATTGACCGGCGATCATAAACTAATTCCAAATATGGGCTGAAGTGGTTGCACCGGTCTCAGCGATCGCCAGTCTGTCGCAAATGAAACCGTCGCCAAGAGGTTGCATCGCGGTCGCATTGTGTTTGTGACTGGGGCTTAAGTTCTCTTTACTTCGTGACACCACCCGTATCTTCGGCAACACTGTTTCTGTGTGGTGAAATTTGAAATGTGTAGTTCTGTCATTCTAGCGGTAAATTGACCAGTGTTTGGTGTTCCTTCACGAGGTGCTGAAGTTAGAGAAATTCACTATTTTTGTCGCTTTTGCGGAATAATACACCGCATGTTGTATTACCCAGAAGCTTCAGTTCCCGTTCAGCTGCTAGACAAGTACGTCTGACTGTGTTGATCAGAACCTTGCAGGCTAGTTTCACTCCACAGTGCCCTTCTTCCTCAGAGGCATCAGATGGGAGACATTTATTAGAGGTTTTGACATTGGTGAGTTTTGTATCGGTCGGAAAACAGCGCCCTAGGTAATTTCATAGCAGCCTGAAACCGAAGGTTGAAAGCTGATGTAATTAACGAGGGCTGATATCTCGGCCGATATGAAAGTAACGACGTAATAACCTCTTTATCTATTTAACCAAAACAATTAATTGCAAAAGTAAATTCGTAGCTCAGTTACAGTTTCCTGATATTGTTATTGTTTCTGCTTTTAAACAAAGTCAGACGTTCCCTCTTCTCTTACTTCAGCTGTCCGAACGTTGCGGCTTCCCGATTGGGGAAGCCGCAACGTTCGGATAGCTGAGATTGTTAGCTGCATTACCTCCTTTCACACCCCGACGTTCCCCGCAACGTTCGGATAGCTGATGTTGTTAGCTGCATTACCTCCTTTCACACCCCGACGGATCTTCTCCTCTGACTTTGAATCTTAGTTTGTGATGAATTATCTGTACAGCTCTCTTCATTCTATTTATCCACCAAACCAACACGTACTGACCTAATTGATTACTCGTCATGCAAAACTATGTTTCAAACCTCCCCAACCGTGCCTTGTAACGCCAGTGTTCCTGATTGCGTTCGACAAATGACTGTCAACATTTCGATGTACGAGTAAAGAAGTTGGTTGCGTGTTGTAACGCGTCAAGGGGGCAACTCAAGATTTGTCCATATCGGCCGAAATCGGCGTCATACCAGTCGAGTTTGATAAAGGGCAATTATGGGAAAGAAAATCATATCTAATAAATAAAATGACAATAACATATTGTGGTGTAAATTTTTTGAACGGACTTTTCCGTGTTCAGGTTGGATACTGTATTCGGAATATCGGCATTTGTATATCGTCGTGTGAGAACCATAAGGTTCTATCTTCCAGTGGAAGATAGAACCTTATGGTTCTCACACGACGATATCATGAGCCACATAAACTTCATGCTTCCAGGCCGTGCTTCCACTTTAAGCAAACCTTTCGAATCCTAACTTTGTAACCAACTCCCAAGTTCGTCTCCTGTACATTCAGCCGCTAGTCAAAAAATCTCTTGTTTTCCTCATAACTTGCAGTACTCGATTCCATGGCCGTATTGTAGGTTGTATGCATCCAGCAGAAGCAATTTGTGGCTGTGCTTCTCTTTGTTGGTGGTATTGTTGCCACTTACTGAATAAATGCACGATAATGCGTCAACAGAGAGCGAGGATGCCACAGAAACATCACGTAATGAGAATACCCCGTGGTGGCAATGTGGGTCGTATCACAGTCAGGCACATTGGGACGACATGGGACTTCATTTCAAATTTCTGGTAGTTGAGCATTGCTAACATCTGTGTCTGATTACCTATCTATGCGAAACCACTTCACGGAGAATATGGTGGCGCAGTTCAGTTTGCTGATCATGGGCACTCTTACACACATCTTTCAGGGCACGTCTCTTAAACAGTTCTGCCCTGATCACGGTAGAATGGTTTGGACATGCTGAGTGAAATGATTTGATTTGATGTCTCGTACTCGTCATTAGTTTAAACAAGATTTATTCAAGATAATGTTATACGTATACATTACATAATAGTGTAATAGAACAAGTCAGTACTCGCCATTAGACTTTTGTCCTGGCTCAGAAAATCAATACAAGCCAATTTCATGTTTATACGTGTTTGTTCTAGAACTAATTCAGTAACAGATCGAGTGTGTTTATACCGAATGTATCTGCTATATATTTCGACTTTATTCATGTCACCCCTATCCATTACAGGCCAATAAAGGAACTGCTTTGCTTTGTGACCAACATCATCATGGATTCCTTTTAAAGACAGTTGACGAAAGGAGCCAGGTGGAATAACATGTGTAAATGGATCGCCATCGAGAGATGTTCTGTACAGAACACCGTTTTCTTCAGACAGCTTCCTATACTACGGGACATTGCGATTCGTCGTGGATTCGTTGATTCGTGATTGTGCCCCCCCCTCCCCCCCCCCCAGAAAGAGAACTGCTCATTAATTTCTGTTTACCTTCTTCCAAGTATCCAACGAACCGATTCCTCACCGCACGAATACGGAATTGCACCTTGGCTCAGAGTGTAGACAAATCGGACCTGGGCAGCATAAGACTCAAACACTGCCATGGCCACCTCTAAACATCGGCCGTCTGTGGAAAAAGACCATCATCGTCATCAGTTTGATTATCGGCTCTATAACGCAACAAGAGATTATAATAAAACAATGCAGCTACCCATCGGTGACAAATTGCATCTAAGTTGGCTTTTCTTAACCCTTTACCCAATTTAGACGATATCAAAATTTATTATTTTAAATATCATTTTTTTTAAATTTTCAAAAAATCTCAGCAAAACCATATCATTTGTCCCCTCGTTGGAACGACCTCGTTCCAAAGAGGGGTCGCATGATATGATTTTGTCGACATTTTTTTAAAAATAATATTTTTTCAGCTGCTAAATTTGCATATTATGTGGGCGGATACGGCCGATTCGTTGGGAAAAGGGTTAATGTGTAAGTTAATGGGTTATTATATGTGGCCACTACAAAGTTGCTCCTATACAGGTAGACGTGAAATAGTAACAGCCCACTTCGAAACCAGGAATTCAAGTTTGTGGGCAGGCTAATTTCATTCAATTGGGCTGAGCCCCCTAAATGCAAAAGGTATTATTACTCCGTCACTACTGTCCAGTTTCTTGAGGACCTAATGCACTAGAATCTGTGTAAAGAAGCAATTGGAGTGAGTGAATAATCTACATTGACTAAACTAGCGGCTGTTGCAATTTTGTTTCGACAGTCTGAAAAAGCCCGCTTCTGGAGATCACCCCACATCCTCTTGGGTTCTCTCGTTCGAATTATTAATTGTCTCCAATAATGTCCCTGTAATTCCTTATATTTCCGATACTGTCCAGGACACCCCACAACTGGCGATGTCAATGATGCTTTAAATATAGAATAAACCCATAGTAGCATGGTATACCAAATGTTCACCGCTCGTGATGAACAGTTGGTACAGAAAGCTACTTTGGATATATTTTATTTATTCCATGATCGTCAGATTATTAAGAGTCGCTATTATTTTTTCCCAATTTTACTGCGCAGCAGACGTACACACGTACGAATCTGTTCTTGTTTACATGAGCCCCGATTCGCGGTACTTCCGCTGTCAATTTTATAGCCGAAACGAAATGGAAAAGGAAACGCGCAAATCACGGGGCCTTTTTCATTTCAATAACACAATAACATGGATGCTTTATGAACATGAGACAACGCATGTTTGTTATTTTTTGGTATCTTATAAGTTAAATGCATTCATAAACATATTAAATAATTGCCGCTTACATTTAACTCTTTGCGAGGCGACGAGCGATACATTTTGACAAGTTTGCATTCAGATCGAGGTCACCTAAGGTCAGCTTATATGTAGTTCCTCTGTAGTTTTCAGTTTTAACTATTGAAATCCCATTGCTGGCGTGTTCCCCACGGTTGGTGTGTAAAGCTAAAATTTATGTCATAGGCTTATTTTATAGTACAAAAGGTAATCATGCTAGAAAAAAGCTGACACTAAGTAGGTTTAAAGTTTAACCCATTCTGTTCAAATCTGATGGTAGACTGTAAATGGGAAATATGGCCGCTAAATGTTTTCGATACGACGCGAATGTCGTCCAAAATGATTAAACCTTCTTTCAAGTTAGCTTCGTCATTAACTTCTGCGTTGATCGATGTAGTGTGGCAAGCACATTCGTTAATCTCACTCTAATGCGATTACACTTACTGACTCCAAATTTTCCAACAGTAAAACCACTTTTGGTTTAGTCTTCTTCTTCAGCACCCACTCGGCAACAATTTATTAATAATAGTAAACAAACGGGCGTTTCATGCACATATGAAATAAAAAAAAACATAAGTATATTTGCGCATGCTGAAACGTTTGAAACATGAATGTATTTGTGCATACTCAAAACTGTGGTTCGTCAAATGGCTAACTTTTGTCGAATTCAGAGCTTTTGCCTTCATCTCCTACCTCCTCTTGTCAAAAGCGGGATCAGAAAACGAGCTTTGAAAAATACCTCGATCGTTTGAGTGATTCTACGAAATCATCAGACGGCGTCATTGAGCATTTGATATGCGATGCAGTTGAAGAGGGGATCTGCGGAAGCATTCAAACATTTTTTTTTCTTTTGAACTAAAAATACACAGAACGACACGCGCGTGTGAATGGGTTAATCGACATGGCACGAGTTTCCTCCTTCCGCGATGGAACAAGTGTCATGTCGATTAACTTATCCACACGCGCGTGTCGTTCTGTGTTTCTTGCATGCCTTCAAATAAATTACCCAGCAATTCATATGACAACTATCAACAGAAATAACACATTTTAGCGCCAACAAAATTTGCTAGGGTAACCCATGTTCCCTGAGCTCCAGTGTGTTCTATGTGCCTACAGGCACATAGAACACACTGGAACTCAAGGGACGATTTTCAGCTATCGCTAGGGATTTAGATTGTAATTGAAGTGCACGATTTGCAGAAACTTCCAGTGAAATTTCGCTTCAATTTAAAAAATTGCCGATCATCGATTTCCCTTCCACACATGTCTTCGGAACGGACTTTCATTTACCGCATTTCCTGACTGATGAAATATTCTGATTGCATGCCTTGATGACAGTGGCGTAATAATAATAACGGGGGCCGTTCGGCCACATACTGTAATATTCAGTACATAGTAATGTTATATTCTACCCCACTGACTGGGTACAAACATTATATTCAGTATAATATCCATCCGCCTTTGTCCCGCAGAAGTTCTTCTAGTGATTGTTTGTGGTTGCAGTATGACCGCTGTAGTCTGGTCACTTTCCATGGGTGGGCAATATTTCTGCAGACGCAATAGTATTAGATTCCAAACACTAATTATAGGAGTACCAGTCAAAAATGTAATTGATGGTGCACCGGGTACAACCCGGTGTTTCATTAATTAAAATGTTTCCTGATGTTGATTTTCGTTCGTCTTTTCGTTCGTTTCCTTGTTCGTTCCTTCGTTAGCTGGTCAGCACCCTAACCGAGAAGGACTCAGTTTGTCATGTGCCGCGTACACATCCCCGTAAATGATTCCAGAGAATATCGCCCCGATCCATTATACAAGCTGGCATTGAAGAATCCAATCCCAATGCTACAACCACATCGCTGTTTTGAGACCCATAATAATGCTTTTTCCCAAAGTGTTTAAATTTATGGGGGCCCCAAAAACGTGCAATTTTTGGGGCCCTTGGGATAAGCCCTAACCTCGGTGTATGGGCGTTACGCCACTGCTTGATGATGAAGTTATAATATAGTCAGTCATGATTATAATTTAAAAACACAAGTCTGAAGTTTACTCTGGGTAGGTAAAATGTACACGAAGTAACCGTGGCGCAGCAACATATTTGATTAGCACCTACCGTATCGGTAATCTAAATTGATGTTGCTTCCGTATCCCAAGAGCCCTAATCGTGCACTACAGAACTTTTCCTGTATGGCCGACTGTGTATGTGACAAAACTCCAAATTAGAAAGTGCATGCTCACAAGCGGGAGCAAATCGATATCCTAGACCCGATCTACATGAGCATGTTCCAATTAAAAACAGATTGAGGAGAGTATCTTCCACACCTCTAACACAATACCACCCCCTTAACGATGCCCCTGGTTTCGGATACTGAGCTTAACCAGCGTTGTCTTATGATTGATGGTACACATGCGATAAGAATATTTTGAGATTCGACAATCAGATCAAGGGAGCTAAATCAAACTCCCATACCAGAAAAGTAAGCTTTTTTTCTGAAAGTGAAATATCAAACAGCATAATTCATTTCCGTTAACAGAATCAAGCCAGATGAAGTTTCTGGCGGTCCCTTAAGTTCCTTTGGAATATGCTTTAGCCATTTTTTTTCTCTCATATACGAAGAAGGAATGCCAAAAAGTGAAACGTAAACAACAAGTTTGTGGGCGAGCCATATAAGATTCTTCGAATCGTGACAACCCTTTACCTAACACGAAAAGTAGACGACACTTGTAAACAAAATTCTTGAACTACTATTTGTTTTCATGTTTGCGTCAAAAACATAGTTTATAACATCTCACTGGAATGAGCTCAATGAGTGTGTTCCAATAATGGGGCATAAGCTATGTTTTATAACAAAAGATGAAAAGTAATAAAAATTGAATGGTGGTTTTGGCCGTGACGCTGGGTAAATGGTTACATTGATTTCAGTAAATCGGAAAGCTCTGGTCATTATTTGAGATTTATTATACCTTTTCAAAAACAGCCAGCACACACCTCTCAAGCTATTCATTCTTCAAGTTTTGAAACAACACCAGCGATTCGAAAGCTTGGAACTCAAATGTTTTCGACATTTTATGGAAAAAGTAAAATTCCAAGTCGTTGACCATCGGTGCGAACTTGAAACCTCACTCAGTATACTTCTGTAAAACGATAATAAACAAAAAAGACCCGAAATGTCCATTTATTATTATTATTTTTAAAAATTAGTTTCGTTTAACTTATTTATTATATAATTAACTTACAATTATTTCAAAAATAAAAGAACGGACGATTTCAGACAAAAGGAATATGAAACATAGGGGCATTTTCGCATACTGAAGACTGGTTTTCGTCAAATAGACAAATTTTTCGAATTAGCAGCTTTTAAAAAAATGTTGGGGATTGGGTTACCAACAGTTTTCCAGACATTGAACAAAACATTCCGACAGAGGGACATCATGGTGGGGCAGTTCACCCGGCCACACTCTCGGCTTCGGTTCTGAAGTGATCGGATTGAACAGTGGTTTTTTACCTCCAAAACAAGGAATCACAATTTTTATACACCATAGTTATATTTTATTAATTTGTAAACTCAAAATAATATAAGGACAGAAGTAATGTTGCAACATTGTTTTGTTTCAGCATTATTTTGCAGTTATAAACCATTTGGGTCTATGGAGTTAAAGATATGTTTATCAGGCCCTGACGCATGGTCCTTTTGGCTACCGCGTTCTCTTTTTATAACCAGTGCAAACTAAAAACAAGTAGAAATTAAATGGTTTATGTCTGATATTTTACCAAAGTTAATAAAATTGAGAGATTTGTCCCTCAAGTGCAACAAGGCTTTGCAATGCTTTAGAGTTCAAGAGATGAAATACACCACCACTCATGCTATTCTGTAGACCATGAGGCCTAACACATAAAACAAACCAAGAACACGAACTTTCGATGGCAAAGAAATACCTTCAAAAATAAAAAATAAAATAAAAAATCGCCCGTCCAAGAGCAGTTTTACAAAATATTGCTTGCGAAACAGAAGATATACTTTGTGAGGCCTTATTTTGGGACTTTTCCGTCTGAAGTTTTAAACTGTTAAATTCAGAGCACAAAGTCTCAACATATTCGACTCCAGAAGTCTTAAGCCTAATAATAAAGGTGGGTCGAATCACTGTTTTTCCTTGTATTCATACGCATTAGTCACAATATTTGAGCATTAGCGTGATGCAAGACACAAAATGCATGTGCATATGAGGCCACGGGCCGCGAAACCTTTGCTCATGACGGATAGACATCGCCCAGAAGTCCAGACCAACCACAATAGACTGCCCGCCACTGATGTGCGTCCATTTTCAATTTCTGCACAACCAGTTACACATATCTGTTTTGATTCATATTGGTTCGTTTCAGATTATGTCCAGCTTTTAATATGTGTGGCATATCCAGCAAACTCATGAACGTTGTATATTTTTTGTCCGGTTTTAATATATGTGGCATATCCTGCGATCTCATGAATGTTGTATATTTCTTTTATAGTTTTTTTGTATATCCACTACTAAAAAAATGAAATGAACCGATTTGGACGTGTATAAGCTGTTATTCCAAACCTTTGAGTTGTCTGTTGGAATTCTGCCCGGTATTCGTCTAACCCTGTTCCGTCGTCTTGAAGTCGTAAAGTCTCACAAATTCGAATATTTAACCACCTATTCTTCCAAAACATGTCGAAATGAATGCAAATAATGAACATAGATCACAGTTTTAGTGTTGCCTGGTTGTAGACTTAATAAAACATTTTAACAAATATATACAAAATGTTTCTCTAATCTCATTACGCGAGTTCAACTTAATCGCAGTTATTTTTTCGGGAAAAATGGCTTAGCAAATATTTTATCCGAATTTTTCTTTACCAAATGTATTTCGAGCATTAAGGCCAAAACAGAGGGCAACTGTGATTATTCAAAGTATTTAGAGAATTTCGAGTGTTGCTGGTTTCTGGAAATAAACAGGTAACTGGTTTTGTGGAGTGAAAATAAATAAATATTGGGTTATATAGAGACCGAGGGAAAGAAAAACGAGCTCCGGACAAACCCTGAATATGATTTTATTAATCACCTTAATGAATGTTTAGAAGCTGATAATGAAGAAAATGTATCACCTGTATCACCCCTCAATCATCTGTTAGGGAAATGCAACAATTTCGCACCGCATACTGTAATATTGATAAGTCATTTTTCATGTTTCTATAAATTGTTAAAGTCTAAATGCTCATTGGGACTCGGTACATGCTCCTTTTTCTTCTATGCAAGCTACGAATAACAGTTTCTGCGTCATAGAACAAAGTGAAATATTCAGTACCCTCCCGAACATTGCATATACACTTGACGGATACAACAGTCTTATTAAGAATACAAGACCGGACGGTGACGATGGCGTGTTGGTGTTGCGTTGTTTATTAAGAAGGGACTTGACTTTAAACTTAGAGACAATATCTCTGTGTTCATACTTCACGTTATAGAAATTCTTTTCATAGAGGTTCAAATCAGTAATATTTCCAGAATTATTGGCATTGCGTATGGAACAAACACGCCACCTAAAGGTAACATTGATATTGTTTCTCCAAATTAGCC
This sequence comes from Pictodentalium vernedei, assembly GCA_031216915.1. NCBI lineage: Eukaryota > Metazoa > Mollusca > Scaphopoda > Dentaliida > Dentaliidae > Pictodentalium > Pictodentalium vernedei. The sequence continues at coordinate 181,211,408 of CM062294.1, forward strand.
GAAATAACAGGTAAATTAAAATTTGGAAACCGAAAATTCTATCAAATCGGCGATATGAATATTGACCTGCTAAAATCAGACTCATCTCAAACTTATGACGATATAACTCATATGTTCTCTGAAGGTTTTATCCCATTTATCATTAACCCTTTGATACTTTTGTACGTCTTATGACTTACAAAATAAAACAGCGCGTTGATACTTTTATACGTCTTATGACATGCGAAAGCAATCAGCGCCTTGATACTTTTTGTACGTCTTATAACGTACGAAAGCAAACTGCGCCTTGATACTTTGTGGTCATTTGTTTTGTTATTATTTTTCGATTTTTTAAAGTTTTAACCTCAATTCCTATTTTCTCCCGAATAGTGCTCCGTGACAACCGTTGAGCCAAATGTTATCGCAGCTTAAAATGCTAATATAATCCTGCTGTCAAGACTTCTTAACTGGTTGAGTGCTAGAAGCCACTATCAGGGCTTTCAAAAAATGAGGAAACAAAAGCAAAAGCCAACACTTTCCTTGCTTATATTTCATATTCAATCAAACACAAATAATATTTTGTTTATATAAATTTGTTTTATTACAAATTATTGGGGAGTGCCTGTGGGCACTCTCCAATAATTTGTAATAAAACAAGTTTTGAATAATAACAAAATCAGACCACCAAAATAATGTAGCCCTCCACCAGATAATCACTAATGTGAAAAATATCTTGTTATTTGTACCTTCCGACGTTTGACGTCGCATTTTGAAAAACGTTGAAGAAACTGAATTCCCAGTGACGTTTGGACGTCAGGATAATTAAAGTCTCAAAGGGTTAAACCAACTAGATAGAGTAACCCCCTTCACGGCCACTTTGATAGATCACATCTTTTTCAGTAATGCTTCTTCCCCCTTTAGATGCGGGAGTAATCATTACAAATGTTTCAGACCACGTTGGGACCCTTTACATTGAGTCTACAAACAGTAGTAAACGACCTTACCCTCTCTTATTAAAAATAAAAATAAACGAGAATAGTGTAAACCATTTTAAAACTATCCTACAACAAAGCGATTTTGCCTCTGTTCTAGAAGTAACTTCTGCTGACGACGCATACAATAATTTCATGGAAATCTCTACAAATGCATTTGAGATAGCCTTTCCATCTGTACTTGTACATCAAACTAAAAACTACATAAAGCGTCAACCCTGGCTGACAAAAGGTCTCGTAACAAATAATAAAACCAAATTCTATAATAAAAAACTGCAATGTCTAACTGAATTGAATATACAAAATTACAAAAAAATATTGTCGTATGTTTAATAGAATCAAAAAACAAAGTAAGGCAATGTTTTATAGAAATATCCTAATGGAAAAGAAAAACAATTTACGAAAAACGTGCACAATTTTAAATGACGCAATTAAGAAACAAACATTAGTAACTAGATTTCCATCCACCTTTAGATGTGACAGCGGTAATATTAATGACCGTCAAGAAACTGACAACAATTTCAATAAATTTTTTGTGAACATTGGAACGAATACACGCTCCCAAATTAAAAAGCCTAATATTGAATTTACCCATTTCCTGAATAACACTTACTCAGACAAATTCTTCATGACCCCAACTACTCTATTAGAGATAAAAATACTATAAAGGCAATAAATCTAAATCGAGTGAAAATGTCAACAACATAACGTCAAAGATAGTCAAAATTGGCTACTTTACAGACAGAAAACAATACATTCAGTACGCCAACACAAAATCCTCGCTGATGCCCATAACTTGTGGCGTGCGTCATGGCTAAACTTTGGGTCCCATTCTGTTCCTACTCTATATCAATCATATCCATCACGACACCTCCATTATTCTTCTTTCATTTGCAGAAGATACTACCGCGTATTCGTCTGACTCTGACGTACGACGACTGACATAATTTGTTAATAATGAACTTCAACATACATTTACATGGTGTTCCGCCAAGCAAGTTCTTTTGAACTGCAAAAAGAAAAAAGTATATTTTAATCAATCTCAGTTCAAAAAGGGTAACTCCTTTTAACGAATGCATAAAAATAAATGGTACTGTAAACCGGGTGGGTGTAAAGGGGGATAAAACATTTATTAAGTTCCTAAATATAAATACTGACGAACACCTGTCTTTTAAATCACATATCTCCAATCTGTGTAAGTGGTAGGAGAGCGATGGACCGCCCCCAATTGGGGGACCTAGTGGGGGACCTCGGAAGTGACGTCATGTCACGTGACCAAGTGAAGCCATGTGGTGTTGTCGTGGTAACCCGTGTGAGCGGCCATCTTGTGACATCATCCTCATAGTGATACGTGGTCCTAGTGCGCATGAGCAGCGCGTGGTGTTAGGGTGATAGGTGTTTCCGTCGGCCATTTTGTATACTAGAATCCGCCATCATGGTTTCTATGGTAGCACGTGGTTGCTATGTTACCCTAAGGCCTACCATAGGACAGAGGTATGTTCGGAGGGGGTGTTCCCTTGTACACGAGTAGTTTCCCGATTCGTAGAATTACCCAAATAGACCCGACAAGTTGTACTATTTTGAATTCTTTCAGAATCCTCAGACTCAGATTCTTTATTTACGGTATACATATAAAAAACGTTTTTACAGATAAATGTTTTACAGATAATGTATTCAGCATACCGTGGGAAGTGACATAGGCAGATTGACCTGTACCTGACACTCCCTAGGAAAATAAAAATCGCAACAGACTGTGATGAAGTGATCGGACTTTAAGCAATTAGTCTAATCCCTAATGAGGGATGGGTGTTCATCTTATTTTGCTAATAATTTGTTCTCGTATAAAAAATAAGTAAGGAGGAAATAATTAGTTATAGATTCCAGCGGACGATTGGTGCCTCAATATTGCCAAAATCCCGAAACAACCTGCTTACGGTATTGTTAACACAGTGCAGGGTAGCATCCAATAACGACAGATCCCGTCATAAACTATCGTATTGATCTGGGAATGATACAAGTGCGTTAATGGGAGGTCCACATCAGCTGGCACACAGAGAGGCGCAAATAGCAGTGAATCAGCCCATTTCAGTTTAAACTGGATCGACTCCCCACAAGGTACCTCACGGTGTGACAGTCGGCACGACACATAAATTATTGATGCATATTCACGGAACAAATCGAAAGATTTGCAGGTTGTACAGGACGAGGATACCAGAATGGGACGCAGAGCATGACTTGTGTGTGTAGAAATAGTCTTCCTAAGTTCTTCTTGGTAAGTTAATGAGAATATGGATATTATTATGTACATTCTGGGCAGTAGGGGTTATTACACCGGAGATAATTTGAGTAGGAAGAAATAAACTCAGAGGTTAATTTGCGTCTAAAGGCGGTTCTATTGTTAATAGGTCGAACAGTGACGTCTAGAGCATTCCATAATTTCGGGAACGTGCATAATGGAAGTTTATCTAGGGTACGGTTTCGTGTTTTTTCTATGTATAGAAGTCCAGACTGTCTGGTTGTTCTACCTTACAAATTGTCATTTACGCTGAACATATCGTTAAAGGAAGAAGGTAACTGGCCTTTGTGCCAGTCAAACATGAACAGCAATGTATGTAGTTTAAACAAATCGTCAACTTTGGGGATTTCATCTTTCTTGAACAGGGGGTCAGTATGACGGTTGTATTTTTTGTTATTGATAATTCGTAATGAACACTTCTGCATAATAGCTAATTTATTATTTGCTTTCGAGCTCCCCCATGTTACGATTCCATATATTAAATGGCTGTGAACCAGGGCGAAATACAATGTCTTCCGCAATCGATGGGGGAGGATATTTTTTACTTTATTGAGGCTATAGTTTACTCGTGCGATTTTCGAGATTATTCGGGATATGTGAGCTTTGTAAGATAAATGTTCATCAAGGTTTATTCCCCAAAACTTTAAGGATTTTTCTGGTTCATTGTCTCCGACCTTGTTAATAACTTGGTTATTGATTTTAACCTCATTACGGTAATCAGTATTCCTTCCTTTTGTTGGATTAAGTATAGTGTAGGAGGTTTTTTTAGCATTCATCATCAACTGGTTGACAGAACACCATTAGAATAATTTTTGAAGTTCGTCGTTAAAATAAGGTTTTATAGAATTAATGTTGAAACCAGAGCAGTGTACTGTAGTGTCATCGGTGAACGACAAGAGGTTAAGTGAAGTTGAATTACTTATATTATTTATATATAGAAGAAATAAAACGGGGCCCCAGATCGATCGAGCCTTGCGGGACACCACAACTCTGCCTTGCAAAATCAGATTTTTGTTCGCCATACAGAACATATTGAAATCTATAGGACAAGTAGCTTCTAAACCAGCTGTTGACTAATCCTCTGATGCCATAGTGTTCGAGTTTGCCCAATAATATTTCATGATTTAACGTGTCGAATGCTTTAGACAGGTCCAGGAATAGAGACAGTGTACTATTATTTTCCCGTTTATTGTTTTCCGTAGCGGTGCTTTTGAGGAGTTGGAGGATTGGGTGAATGGTGCTATGACGTTTTCGAAATCCGTACTGCTTTTATCTATTTATGCAATAGTTTTTTGCCTTCCCGACCATGTTCGTTTGTCCTGGAGTATAATCCAGTAAAGTAGAAGAGCCTATCAGCTGGAACAGCTTTGCTTATTGTTACTATATTTAGCTTTTCTGGTCTGTTCTTGTTAGTTTTGACCCTATTCCGAGCACTCTTGTTGTTTCATTTATCTAGATCACCCAATCAGTTCACTTTACTTGCGCTAACCAATCAGATTGCACGATTTCCCATAATCTGTATGCAACGTTATCTCCTTTCTGTATAACAAAAGCCTATATCATTCCCAAAGCCAATAAGGTATCGAGCAGTTACTAAAAAAGTCATTGTTCGAACGACTCGAAGTCCATCGAGCAAATGAGCTATAGAGCAGTTGCTCGATCGAGTGACTCGCATGTACGACTCTCAGCCCCATTTCGGAAAAAGATGAGTCCATAACCACAGACATATTCTAAAAAGGGATTCTATTTGGACACCTAGAAACAGGGTTGATTATTTTCCCCAATAGGCTAAAGAGCCAAGAGAGTAATTTCTCCATGAGCAATTGTTCGAATGACTCGAAGCCCATCGAGCAAATGAGCTCCACATACTGCTTTACGACTCATCTGGGTATTTTAGGATACATATGGGATTAGAATATTGGATGACACTTGTTGTAGAAACCTTACATCCGGGTACTTCTGTTGGGAAAGGTGTAAAAAGGGTGCAAGCTCGGTTTAAACCTCATTTGTGCGCTGACCGTCGTCGGGTGAAGACATGTTATCAGTTCGGTGCAGATACTGTTCCAAGTTATGTTCGAGATCGGATGTTGCCAGAAGAAACGAGAAGACCCATCGCTGGCGCCAGTGCAGCTATTGTACGAAGTTGTTCACTCTACCACACAATAGGAAGAGGCATGAAGAACATCACTGTCCAAGACGAATAGAAGAACAGAGAGATACTGGCCATTCAATGACTGACCAGGATAAAGTACTTTTAGAATGTTTACGACTTGCTGACAAGGAGGAAATTGATACCGTTCTACGCGCTGCTGATGAAGATTCGATTATCTGTTTACGTAAATGTGCTACCACAATCCTCGAAGATAAGATAACAATGAATTTTGCTGAATGTGATGACCCTCGAAAACAGGAACATGTATTGAAGCTGCTAACAGATGATGACATTTCTACCGATATAAAAAGTATATTACGAAAGAGTTGCTTTCTCTCGGCGCTTATCACCCAAGTCCTAGCTCTGGAAAGGGTACGAAAGGGATGTCTCAACATCAAATGCTCATTTGTTCTACGACCACGAAATAGTGAAGACATGGCAATTCATAACTGTGAGTTCTGTGGAAAAACATTTTCCCGAAAGTTTAACATGAAGAGGCACAAAGAAGAAGTTTGCTCGAACCGCAAACAGAAAAACCGAACAACACTGCAAGACCAGACAGAAATCCCGATACACTGTGAATCCTATCTGTATGCGGATCGGCATGAAGCATGAAGACAAGACCATGATCAAGACGACCAATGATGATTTGATACAATGTATATGTGACTGTACTTCGAATACCTTGAAGGGGGAAGTACCTATGGCCAAATCTGAGAGTCAGCTGATTCCATACAGACACCAGATTAGGAGAATTGCCTTACCAAATAGAGAACTATCTTATCGGAAAAAGACGGATCATACAGAAAGAAGGATGTTTAGGTCAGTTGCTCATACCCATCATCAATGTTCTGTCCGATATCCTATAAAAGAGTCGTGCTCGTAAAAAACGTGTCATTTGTAATCTGACCTTCGAAGGGTGCGGACGCAATGCAATGCAGTTGTGCACCCAAAAATCTGGTCAGGAGATTTGGACTCCGATGGGTCGTCGGAACTATCAGAAGATTTGGAATATGAAGAAGAAGAAGAAGACGTTTCTATGGTGAGAACTATCGTCCAAAGTGCCTATGACAAATACCAAGACGATTTTGACAACCTCATGGACAAATATATCGAGGATGGAAAGGATCGAGAAGATGCAGTTGAAACAGCATACAGAGCACCTCGAAAGAGTATTAGAGAAGCCATTAGTGCGAAATACAGTAATACCCTAGTGTACATTAGAATTTTTTACAATGACTCAATACACAAGAAAATTAAAGAAACAGCCAAGCGTCTTCGTGAAGAATATCGTTCTTTATGGAATCTGGAACCATCCCCTTGTCTTCAGGCTGATTCCTAGTATGAATAGTAACTTCATTCTTAGATTGAGTGGAAACACCTTTTTATGGGAGCTGACATCTTTCTTGTAGTTTGAGTAGCAACTTCAGTCTTCAGAAGACCACTCTTAGTTTCAGTTGAAACTTCATGTTGTTTCATAATTTGAGTAATAACTTCATCCTTGTTTGTAGTGGAGGCATCAGTTAGTTCTTCTGTCTTTATTCTCTTGTTTACTAATCGGTCGGTATCCACACATCTTTGTTTCTTTCCACCAGCGACCATGTCTAGTTTTTTTCTCTTGGTTCCATTTACCACACGATTCTCTTGGGGCAGCTCTTGGAAAGTCAGCTTTAATCCAGCATAAATTCATTTCAATTGAATTCAGTTTTTTGCACAGCATACAAATACAAACATGAGATGAAAAAAACAAAGTTACAAATTCATAGACATTCTTGAAGATCTGTATGTGTAATTCGTCTTTGAATCACTGTTGTTGACACAGACATCTTCACTCTTCGACGTTCAAAAACGAAAATGAGTTTATTTTCATACCAACACTCTTTTTATACTTTTTTCTCTAATCGTCTTCTTCTTCGTCTTCTTCTTCTTCATCATCTTCTTCTCTGAATGGGTAGTTTGTCATAAGGCTGTCGAACAGAAATCTTCGCTTTTCCAAGGCATATTTCTGGGATTCTTCAAAATCAATGTCCTCTTCTTCACGAAGACGCTTGGCTGTTTCTTGATTTTCTTGTGAATTGAGTCATTGCAAAATGTACACTAGGATATTAATGTATTTCGCACTAGTGGCATCTCTGGCACTCCTTTAAAGTGCTCTATATGCTGTTTCAACTGCATCTTCTCTATTCACTCCATCCCCGATATATTTGTTCCTGAGGTTGTCAAAATCGTCTTGGTATTTGTCAAAGGCTCTTTGGACGATAGTTCCCATCATAGAAACGTCTCATTCTTCCTCTTCTTCTTATTCCATATTTTCTGATAGTTCCGACGACTCATCGGAGTCCAACTCTTTTGACCAATTTGTTGGTACACAACTGGATTGCATTGCGTCCTCTCCCTTCGAAGGTCAGATTACAAATGACGCGTTTATTCTTTTCATATTGGTAGAAATTCCATCATCTGTTCACAGCTTCAATACATGTTCGTATTTTCGCAGGTCATCCAATTCAGCCCCATTCAGTAGTATCTTATCTTCGAGGATGTTGGTAGCACATTTACATAAACAGGTAATCAAATTTTCATCAGCAGCGCGCAGAACGGCATCGATTTCCTCCTTGTCAGCAAAACATAAAAATTCTAATAGTACTTTATTCTGGTCAGCCATTGAATTTCCAGTATTTCTCTGCTCTTCTGTTCTTCCTGGACAGTGATGTTCTTCATGCCTCTTCCTATTGTGTGGTTGGGTGAACAACTTCGTACAATATCTGCACTGGAACAGACAATGGGCCTTCTCGTGTCTTCTGGCATTATCCGAACTTCAAAATAAGTTGGAACAGTATCTGCACCGAACTGGTAACAAATGAGGTTTAAGCCGAGCTTGCACCCTTTTTATACCTTTCCCAACAGAAGTACTTGGATGTAAGGTTTCTTCAACATATGTCCCCCAATCGTCTAATATCATAGGTATCCTAAAATATCCAGATGAGTCGTAGAGCAGTATGTGGAGTCACTCGATCGATCAATTGCTCTATAGCTCATTTCCTCGATGGGCTTCGAGCCTTTCTAGCAATTCCCCATGGAGCAATTACTCTCTTGGCTCTTTAACTTATTAGGGACAATCACCCGTTTCTAGGTATCCTACTTACGGAATCCCTTTTTTGAAAATGACTGGTCTTAGGCACCCCTTTTTCGGAAAAGAGTCGAAGAGTCGTATGTGCGAGTCACTCGAACAAGCAATTACTCGTTAGCTCATGTGCTCGATGGACTTCGAGTCATTGGAGTAGTACATGTATGTGCAGTCAATCGATGGAGCAATTGATCTAAAGCTTCGAGTCTTTCGAGCAATTGTTCATGCAGCAATTACTCTCTTGGCTCTTCAGCTTATTGGAGAAAATCATCAACCCTGTTTCTAGGTATCTCTATAGAATCGCTTTTCAGGATATGACTGTGCTTAAAGGAATCATTTTTTTCCGAAATGAGTCTAAGAGTCGTATACGCGAGTCGCTCGATCGAGCAATTGCTCTATAGCTCATTTGCTCGATGGGCTTCGCGTCGTTCGAGTAATGACTTTTCAGTAACTGCTCGATAGCTTATTTGCTTTGGGAATGATATAGGCATTTGTTAAAAAAGAAGGGAGATAACTCAGCATCCAGATTATGGGAAATCAAGCAATCTGGTTGGTTAGTTAGTGCCAGTAAACTGAACTGATTGGGTGATCTAGAATGAACAAAAGTACTCGGAATAGGGTCAGAACTAACAAGTACAGACCAGAAAAGCTAAATATAGTAACAATAAGCAAAGCTGTTCCAGCTGATAGGCTCTTCTACCCTACTGGAGTATACTCGGGACAAACGAACATGGTCGGTTCGACGTAAACTATTGCATATATAGATAGAAGCAGAGGATTCTGAAAGAATTCGAAATAGTACAACTTGTCAAGTTTATTTGGATAGTTCTACGAATCGGGAAATTACTCTTCTATAAAGGAACATACCCTCCGAACAAACCCGTATCCTATTAGAGGCCTTAGGGTAATATAGCAACCATGTGCTACCATAGAAACCAAGATGGCAGCCTCCAGTATACAAAATGGTGGACGGAAAAACACGTATTACCCCAACAACTCGCGCTGCGTATGCGCACTAGAACCACGTATCACTAAGGGGATGACGTCACCAGATGTCTGCTCACGCGGGTTACCATGACAATCAAACATGGTGCCACTGGGTCAGGTGACATGATTTCACGTCCGGGGTCCGGGCCGGTGTCCGGCCAATAGGTGACGAACGATAGGTCTCCTATTACCTGTGTTCTAAGATTGCGTGCGCAAATTATGCACTTAACAGGGTCAAATCTATTCTTCCCCACGACGTCATGAAAACTTTATAATTTGCATTGATACACAGTCGTCTAGTATATGGTATACATATATGGGAGAACACAAAATCAATCAACCAACATTTCCTACTACAACAACGCTCAGTTCGCATAATTAATAACGCAGGTTTGAATGCCCATACTTACCGTCTATTCGCTCAAGATAAAATAATGAAGATAAAATAATGAAAGTTACAGACCTTTTCAAATTCCATTCCATGTTATTTTTATTCCATAGGAAAAAATGGATCTCCTCCCCATTCATTAAATTCTATGTTTTCACTCTTTAATAATAATGCTAACGGTCCCACTACTAGGCACTCGTTAGCGATTCGCGTTCATAGAACACGATAAATATCCTTAGATTACCTCCCTTGTTTCAACTATGCTAGGCTTTGGAATGACCTCGAACCGAGTTTTAGAAATGTAACAAATCGCACTGCATTTAAGAAAATGTTAACGCAAAAACGTTTCTCAAATTTCCAAAGACAAATTATATGTACAACCGTATTGCCCAGACTGTACTAGATAGTGTACTGTACTAATCTGTAATACAGTTCTGCTTTTACCGGATAGCTCGTTTGCTTGTCACTCAACATATTCCCAAATTATTTCCAATATTAGTTTCAATGTATTCTAAAATATCATTGCTATTATTAAGTGTCCTGTTTCCCATGTAATAATGCAACAATACAACTTTACTTCAAATGGATCTGTGTTTTTTTCTTGCTGACTGTATACTTCGTCTGATAAGATATTATTATTATTATTATTTATTGGTGTTTAAGGTCACATATTTCTGCACAATGGCTAACCATGACCGTGACAGCTTTACGGGTGGAGGAAGCCGGAGTACCCGGAGAGAACCACCGAGCAACGGCGAGCAACTGTCAGCTCCCCAACATACCAACTCCACACAAGCAGGGTTAGCATTGGTTGAAGACAGGTACACCATCGACGTGCAGTACGCCTTAGTACACAGCGTCACCGTGCCCCCCACGTGGGCAATGGGGGTGAAGTGTCTTGCCCAAGGACACAACGCGGTTGCCGCAGGTGGGATTCGAACAGAGGACCTCTCGGCTTGCAGCCTGCACCTCTACCAACTGAGCCAGCGCGCCCCCGTCTGATAAGATATTGCTGCAATTATATTTTTTACCTCAGGGGATAGCAGGAAGACAGCCAATCTGGCTATGCTGTCGCCCTACGGTATGTGTATGCATCACAACATTAATCTGTAAATGTATTGATTATTATATTTTACATACCGTTAAATAAAAGAATATAATATAATAAAATAGAAAGTTGTGTGCGCCGGAGAAAGAGGGCATATAGAGGGCGTTTGTTTGATTGTGTGAATCAACCAGATGTCCAAGGCCAAGATCGATTTTCTACGCTTTCCACGCATTACTATTACATTACAGTGATACATCTTTACCTATGATATCGCGATTGTGTTGTGACACGTTTTCACTAGTGAATCGATATTTCGCAATTAAAACATTGCAGAATGAAGACCGAGTCAGGAGAAACAAACGAATGCAAAGTCGGAGATTAAATATTTTCTGTTTTTGTTTTGAGGTGTGTGGTTCTATGGAGGTTGGGCCCTGCAAGACTCGAGTTACGGATCGAATTGAATTCGAATCAAATCAGGTTAAACAACTTTGTTTGCATGATACATAGTACTCAAGTATTGAGTTCAATAGGAACTCGTCTGTTCAGGCAATTGAATCAAAAAGTGGAATATTCCAGGAAAGACCCACAATCCTCGTCATTGGAAGACATTTAAAGTTTGCTAACTTTAGTTTCCTAAATCTGTCAGTGAATTTTACACCAAGGGTATGGAAAGTTCGGATGAAAATAAAAATACAGAAATGCTAGCGATTCTATAACATCGATTTGGGCATCATTTAATATAATTAAGGCATATTCCCGTAGTGTAGTATAAAAATACAGATGCTGGCTTTTTTTTCCATTTTTCGTAATCAGTTTGAACGTTTGACTATTATTCTTTGTTGAAACCCATCTAAAAACAAGACAACAACATTTTCACCATCTTTTGATGTTCTGTAAAGTTTTCGTGTTCATAATATCAACAAGGTTCGCATCGTGGCATCCAATACCCACACTGTCCTTATCAATAATATAAAAGTCTAAGAACTTTCGGGTGAAATAGTTATAACAAATTATTCAGTGAATATCTATCTTTGGCCAATTATCAACCAAATATTTTTTAGTGATATCTAAATAGTTTAACAATAAAAACAGACACTGACCTTTTCATTAATATAAAATTCATAGAGGCGAGAATTGCCATTTTCGTTCCTGGGAAGATTAAAATCTTGCGAATTATTGTAAAAATACATTCGCTAAACAAAGACCCAACGTAGACACTTAATGTTACTACATGTAATATTATACAATTATGGACTTTTGTGGTGGTGAATATGATGTGATATGAACCTAAAGAACACATATTGACCGAGTCTTTAGCCAAGATCAATATAATTTTTTATGTTCATATCACATCATATTTACTACCACAAAAGTCCATAACTGTTTTATTATATACACCATCCTCAAAAAAAGAATATTCTATTTGTTAATTAAAAGTTCAGTTATATCAAGCAGAAATACTTTTATTTAACAAGAAAATAGTTATCATCTGCGGACTAACATAAAAATAAACAATGTTATAGAATGCTCTATAGCTCATTTGCTCGATGAGCTTCGTGTCGTTGGAGTAATGATTTTTCAGTAACTGCTCGATAGCTTATTTGCTTTGGGAATGATACTGGCATTTGTTAAAAAAGAAGGGAGATAACTCAGCATCCAGATTGTGGGTTATCTCACTTCGATAGAAATAGAACTAGAGATGGAATTTCCAAAAGCTATATTTAAAAAAGTTGATATTCACTGGAAAACCGGTGTACATGGCTTTGTGAGAACCAGTCGCGTGTATAATATCCAGCTAATAGAAATGTGGTTCTTTACAAAGTATATAATATTGATAGATGTTCTTACTAATGATGGATTATCTGTGAACTACTTGCCTACTACCTTGCCATAAAAAGCCAAGTTTAATTTTGTTACTTTTGATAAACGGAAACAACAAGCAGTTCCTTCCATGTTTGCTTTTGTTTTTTGTTTTTTTATAGTAATAAAGGAAAACGCTCGTCTGATAATTCTAAGAGATAACTTTATGGGAAGTCGATTTTCATGACGTATTAAGTCTGGGGCGAGAATCAAACGCAGTTTCGGAAACGTACTCTCCTTAGTGAAAGTAATCTCCGTACCACCCATCCAATAAGACCGCGACTCTGCTAAATAGCTTTTAAAAATACAAGCAAAGTTTCCGTTGATAGACCTGGGACCAATACTAAACAACTTTTACAACTGGGTTTTTGCAAAATTGCATTTTCTATCTATGTATATAAATGACTGAAATTGTTAGTTAGCGTTTTAAAAGACGTGGCAATGTACCTACCGGTAAATTGCCACGTCGCTTGAAACGGTAATGATCTCTTTCACTTCTTAATTGTCATAAACGGAAAATACAATTCATAAAAATACAATTGTAAACGTTTTATAGTACTGGCCCTAGAGGTTGATTATCTGAAATTGTGTATGCACTTTTCTTTTGCTGTTTCCGCTCTCCTTCGCTTTTCTGAGAATATATTTATTTGATTAACATGCTACAATATGAGTATTTCCCAGAAAACAACCATCCTATATTACAGTGCATGCCAAACATATCCCATTTGTAACTTTCAAGCAAGAAACCTCGAGTAGCAAGTATAGGTCAGCGACAGAATATGCATTTCAAGATCATTGGCCTGCCACCTCCCATATCTGGGGGTGGGGGTTAAACATTCAAACAAATGTATTAACCCTTTGAAATATGAATTTATCAAAACGGCGTACAAAATTGTCTTCCAATTATCAATCATGGTAACACGATACGATATGCAAGAGTCAATAATATTGGGTAGAATGTTTACTGAACCCTCACAGCAAATACATATAGATAGGTTAATTACCATCCTGCGGGTTTCTGAGATAGTGTATTGAAGTCCAGACCTCGTCGCGGGCATATATAGAATGGCCCGTTAGGACGAGTAGATATATGACCCAGATTTGGGCTAATTTATTTTGTTGAGTTGGTTAACCCTTTACCTAACGTAACAGCCAAAACCGGCCAGCGCTATTCTCAAAAATCGCCAATTAATTTTCATTATTTTTTTCATTTTTTTGTCTCAAAAACATAGGTTTTGACCCCTCGTTGGAACGAGCTCGTCGAGCTCGTTCCAACGAGGGGTCATAACCTATGTTTTTGAGACAAAAAATGAAAAAAATTAGTTATTCAAGAATTATTTTTGCAAGTGTCGTCTGCTTTTTATGTTAGGTAAAGGGTTATTTATTTCATTTTCGTTATCAAAAACGGTAGCCTTGTCATGTGTAATCAGTTTTCGATGAGTGCTGCTTTCTCTTTCTGCATAGAATGATCGTTAAGGTTGCTACACTCAATACTATTAGTTTGCACGGTGTTTCAGTTGGGTGATCAGCCTCAGGAAATGTGGATCTCAGAATGGCAGAACACTCCCGTCCACTCTATTGAAAAACCGTGTGATGAATTTATTACCTTGTCGCTTCAGTGTGTCGAGTTTTGTTTGATTATATAATCCCCAAACGTATTCCAATGACGAAAACCTTGATAAATGTAATAATTAGAGACACCGAGATAAATGTATCTTTCTTTATTATTGAACAAAAACGATTTGGAGTTATTTCACTTCGACTGAACTCAAACATTTGGGAGACTTCAATTCAAGGACATTGGGAAATGTCGCATAGTTATTATTGTGGGACACAAGTTGACCTTATGGGTGTTTTTTATTATTTTCACATTGGTGCTTTGTGCGACTTGGAGAATCAGGGGCGCTGTTATCAAACTTGTACAATTGCTTTAATAAGTTTCACTGAAGAGGCGATTCTCATAACAGGATAGAATGAACGTTTCTCGAAACCACAACGGATCTATAGTGTAGAAACACCACAACGGAATCCCTCTTCTCAACAGTTAATCGCACACTGGGTGTATGTACACATGTTTTGTTTCCGGTTTTCGGAATATTCTCATCAAACGATATTGTTCTTATTTTGTTTGAGTCAGAATATTTATTATTACTGACGAAAATGTCTGAGGCGAAGGGTGAAAGGGAAATCCGCGAAGTGTACCAAAGAATGCCTGTGTAACCCCTTTAGCTGTCACGTGATATTCTCATACACCTTGCTAAATTCCATACACCCCGCTAGAGGAAAATGAACCGTTCTGGATGCATTGGTTACTGACCAATCTGGAAGCTTGTATAATTTCAAAAGGGTAAGAAAATATTTGTATTTTGTCTAGACAGTTCCATTTGCATTGAGGAAATAAGTTCTTGTTGTAAGATAAAATAGAGAGTAATCACTTGACTGGACTGCTTACGTGCAATAATTCATGAGAGGTGAGGAACGTTGTACAAACCCGATTGCGCGAATGC
Source organism: Pictodentalium vernedei (assembly GCA_031216915.1). Lineage (NCBI taxonomy): Eukaryota > Metazoa > Mollusca > Scaphopoda > Dentaliida > Dentaliidae > Pictodentalium > Pictodentalium vernedei. Next base: position 181,226,741 of record CM062294.1, read on the forward strand.
GCACGAGTGTTTTACAATATAGTCCATCGCCTCGAATGAATTATTTCACGTAACCAGTCCAGTCAAGCGATTACTCTGTTTAGTACTTTTCATTATTAATGATAATTATAGTATTTAACCCTTTACTTAACGTAACGGCCAAAAACGGCGAGCGCTATTTTCAAAACTCTCCAATTAATTTTCATTATTTATTTCATTTTTTGTCTCTAAAACGTAGGTTATGACCCCTCAATGGAACGAGCTCGTCGAGCTCGTTCCAATGAGGGGTCATAACCTATGTTTTTGAGACAAAAAATTAAAATAATAGTTATTCAAGGATTTGGTTTGCAAGTGTCGTCTGCTTTTCATGTTAGGTAAAGGGTTAAAAAAACAAAAAAAACAACGACGTCCCATTAAACCCACGTCAAAGCGTCTTCGTTTGCGCCACGGATACATGACACAATTGTTGATTGCATAAATCACTTGTGAAGATATCGTTCAAAAGCAAACCCGGAAATCCCAGTAAATAACACTTTGGAAAGTAATAATGAGATATATATAGATCTGATCACTTCATTTCAAGAAATATTCAGTTGAACAATTACTGTCAAGAATGTGGGGCTGACTGGGTGAACTTGAGTTGTAATTGAGGCCTTAGAAACCTGTTTTAACCTTTATATCGCCATCAAATAAATCGTTACAAAAAATATCGTTCACAACACCTCTAATCAGGTATTGACATCCAAGTCAACATTCGACGTCATAGCGTTGTGAGTGAGTTGGTTTCGGGAGTAGAAGTGAATTAATATTCTATTTTATCATATGACTCGACCGTTTAGTTCACTTTAAAACATTTGATATTTTGCTTTCATATTAATCAGTGATAAATAAAACCTTCCGTCGATTTCATTGGTCAATTTCAAAACTATACAGTTTGATTGGCTGAACAAAATACAACTGGGCCATATTTCATAATTTGCATAATTGGGGTTGAACGATTTCATTGGTCAATTTCAAATATGGACAGTTTGATTGGCTAAACAAAATACAACTGGGTCACATTTGTATAATTTGAGTACGGAAAATTTACATTATCTGTCCTATTTAGGTTGGGTTATATTGCATTAACCCTTTACCTAACATAACGACCAAAACCGGCAAGTGCTATATACGAAACATGTTCATATTTTGCTTCCAAAACATAGGTTATGACCCCTCATTGGAACGAGCGCATCACAAAACATTTTTAGTTTTATGATGATGTTTTTTCCAAGTGTCGTCTGCAACACACACGTTAGGTAAAGGGTTAAAAAGTCATACTAAGTCGTTAATTCGTGCATATGTGTGTCATATGATAAATAGAATATGAAATAAGTGTTTTCTCATATAATATTTATGAAACTGGTCCGAATTTTCCGTTTGGGCTCGCCAGAGGCTCGCCAAAACGGAAAATTCTTAGACTCGTTTCATAAATATTATATGAGGAAAACACTCATTCCATATCCTCTATATATTTCATTAACTGTTTACCAAATACAAATAGCAGATGACATTTGCAGAAAACATTTCCAGAATAACTACATATTTTCACCTCAGATCCCGAAAACATAGCTTATTAAACCTTATTGGAATGTAGGGTCCCAAGCTATTTTCTGAGGTAAAAATTGGGGAAAAAATATAAAAAAAAATGGCTCAGGTAAACGGTTAACTTACACTTTGTGTGATGAAAATAATCCCAAATTCGTGACGATTTGACATGAAATTCTGAACGTCATTCGCCAGAATCGATCTGAGCCGAGGAAAACCACGGCTCAGACCGATTTTAGTGAACTCGGAACATAAATTTCGTATGGAATCTCGACTCATTTGAGATTCTCAAGTTCTTAGCAACATCAATCATGTTGTATTTTGTATTTTCATTCGACAAATGCTCTGCTCAAAACAGATATGATCAATTGGCAATGTAAACCACTAAGTATAAAATATTAAGTGGTATTTGATGATTGATGAGATACGCTGATTCCATTTGGTTAATGCATGCTGATATTTAAAGAGAAGAAAAAATGATGAAAGGATTAAATAAAAACATGTTGACTTTCAGATAATAGAAATACCAAGGAATCTTTCCCTTTAACCTTCTCATTTCTTCATTTGGCACCACGGTGGATCTGTAGTAAGAACAACAGACTTTAAATCGAAAGATCATAGGTTCGATTCTGTCGCGCGTCATTAATGTCGTGTTCTTGGAAAGACGTGCCCAGTTACCCGAGTGGGAGCAGGGTGGCGCAGTGCGCTATGGCGTATTGCTGAATTTATAATAATCCTATGCGTGGGGATAGTAAGTTGGATATATAGATAGGTGTGTCGTTTAACGAGAAATGTAACTTAGAACATCAACCGAAGCCTTCAAAACCAATACAAAAATTTCAGTACTCAACGTTATCTCCAACTCCGGATTTGGATTTATTTGTACTCAGATGACTGAACTGTGAAACGATGATGGAGAATTATAGGTGGCGATATATGAAATACTGTTTTGTTTTTTTTTGACCCGACAATTTTCTGAACTCATGCAATATCAAACTAGATAAGACACTGGAGTCGGGCTTGTAGACAGTTTAAGAAACAGGCCTCTCAGTACTATTGATGAATTGACATTTATTAATCAGAGTACAGTTCAATTTTCACATTCCCGTCCGTCCGTCCGTCCGTCCGTCCGTCCGTCCGTCCGTCCGTCCGCCCGCCCACCCGTGCGTCCGTACCTTTCTCTCTCTCTCTCTCTCTCTCTCTCTCTCTCTCTCTCTCTCTCTCTCTCTTTCTCCCTCTCTCTCTCAGCGTGTAATCTTTCTCCCCAATTTATATGAATCACTACTGGATTCAACCTGAAGAAAACAGCACAAACACTATTGTATATTGTCGCCCAGAGCGTCAGCCTCCACTCTCTCGTTCCACACAACAATATGATAACATACGTCGGCAGGGAATTTCCGAAAGGATAGCGACAGGTTCGCTATCCTTTTGGAGATTACTTGTCTGTTTTTCTCTCTACGACAACATTGGATATCAGTTCTACTCGTTTTAGTATGCTTTCGTTCGCCCGGGCTTGAATTCGCACATTTTTGTTTATTTGGGTTTAACGACACTTTCAACAGGCATAGTCATATCGTGTAGGACACTTTTATGGTGGAGGAAACCGAAGTATCTAGCAAGAACTACCTAGCAGCGGTTAGCAAGTCTCAGACTCTCCAACGTCCTAAATACTAAACCGGCACAAGCAGAACTGAGAGCGGTTGAAGTTATGTGCACCATCGACATGTAGTACGCCACCGTGGCCCCATGTGGGCAATCGGAATTAAGTTTATTGCCAAGGACACAGAACATATGACGCGGGTCAGGATCAATCCGTCGACATTTCGGCTTAAAATTCAATGCTTTAACCTATGAGCCGCTGCGCCCTCGAATTCATAATGTTGTATTCATGAAATCTCGACACACTGATGTGTGTCGTGCAAGAAACGCGATGTGATCGAGAAAGAATATCACTTTTGTGATCACACTGTTTTAAGGACACAAGTTCAGCAATAAAATATAGCGATCTGATTTCAGGCGCATAGCCAGGATTCTATAACAGGGGTGCCCTAGGACTTTTTTTGGAGGGGGAGGGAGGGGAAGGTATGATATTTGGAAGGACCCTGTGAGGGAGTGATGATTTCCTTTATTCTTAACTTGGACCTTCCAGTTGTTACAACCGCTCCCACTTCCCTCAAACGGGAGTAAGAACAGTGGGTAATAGACTGAGCGTTCTAGTTAGAACTAGGCCTTCCATCCCAAATTGTTTTGCAAAATTCAGAAATAGAATCTGGGATGTAATGTATATAGAGTGTATACCCCTATATGTTGGAAAATTTTAGGACTTTATACATTATGTGAAGTTGCATTGGGACAATGTTTAGGGGCAGCGAAAATTTTAAGGGGATGGCTAAAGCCCGTCCAGTGTTCCCACTCCATGTGGCTACGCCACTGTCTGACTTTTATGGTTAAAATGAAATATCTCATCAACATTCAGGAAGCACCAAACGAAATCCGATATGAAGAATAATAACTGTTTTATACTCCTTTTGCCAATCCGTTTAAAGTGATTGATGAACCTGTCAAACAAGGGAAATAATTAACTAATTACTCCATGTTTGTAGAACTTTGGAAGCGCTAAAATGCGGATATTGTGGTGTCGTTGTTGTATTGAAGAAACGTTTAAAGGCGCATCAAACATTTATGCGGAAATTTGCTTTTACAGACGGGTGTTTTATCATCGTCCCGTTTTCTGAATACCAATCCCTTCCCCCGTGGCAAAGAAACTGTTGTGGTAAGTGTGGTGTGCCAAATAGTGGGTTAATTTTTCATCTGATTTAAACATTCTTTCATCGTCATGTTCAACCCGTATTTGTTAAGTTTCTTTGACGAATGTAGTACTGCAAATCCTACTCAACTATAAGGTATTATCGAACGCAAGACGCAGTGACGAAACTGCTGCGTGAGGTACGATCGTTTCCCCACAATGTTTCCTTGCCATTATCCAATATCGGATGGGTTTGTGGTGTAGAGAAGACCTTTTTGAAAAAATTCCCGGGGGTGTCCCCCGGACATCCCTTCTAGTGTTCTCGCACGGGCGACGCGAGCGCGCCCCGGAGGCCAGATGCAAAGTACGAGAAGGCTCGTGCACTCTTGTCGCTCCGTCGCTTTGCGACAGATACCCTATTTCGTTCACTCGAAAGTACCACTTTAATTTTATTTCCTTGCTACGCCCCTGCCACTTCCCCTGTTATGGTAATTTTTGATCAACAAAATACATAGCTTTTCTGCAAAAACATACCGTGAAAGCGAGCAATGGTAGGCTTTCCTCCTATATGAGTCATGCGACTTGAGTGCCAATCTCCTTCAGATTGGTTGGGTGAGCAGCCTATTAATTTACAGTTCATGCGAAATATTTGAAAAGCAAAATTTAATGTTTCACGATGCCATATGATATAACCAGAAATAGGTCTCCCATTTGAATGACTATCTTCAAGCTAACTTGTTCGCAGCCTTTAGAAGGTCCATGTTTCGCTCAGTTTGAAGTTCTGTCATACATTGAAAGTGCATACCTTTAATATAAAAAAACATAATCAGTGGCGTAGTCAGTTACGCCAGTCAGTTAGTTAATCGGTTTAACTTTTCCCTGACCCTCCCTTCCCACACAAAACGTTGACCCAATGCAAGTTTTACATTCACAGATCCCCAATATGGACGCTAATACACACGATACAAATGCCTAAGATTCGCCCTTTGCCCATTTAACTCTTTACAAAACATGAAAAGCAGACGACAATTGCAAACAAAATTCTTGAGTAACTATGTTTTCATTTTTTGTCTCAAAAACATAGATTACGACCTCTCTTTGGAACGAGCTTGGCGAGCTCGTTCCAAAGAGGGGTCATAACATGTTTTTGAGACAAAAAAATGAAAAATAATGAAAATTATTTGGCGATGTTTGTGAATAGCGGTGGGCGCTTTTGGCCGTTACGTTGGGTAAAGGGTTAATTTGCAATATTTGAGACCTAGTCCGAACTAAGCCCTTCGCATTGTTATCCGCTACTCCCACTTTACTGCAAAAATTGGGAGGGAGGAGGGAGGTAACGACAACAGTGTCCTGGTTAGGACTAAGGGGAAGCCCCCGAACTCTGCACAACAACCTTCCATATATTATCCTTGCCCTCGGCCTTTCCTAAAAAAAACTGACCAGTTCACAGCCTATTATAGAATCCTGGCTACGCACCTGACCTAAACAATAATTTTGTACCACGATTAATGGCCTTGATTACTAAAAGGTTGACAATGTTCAACTAACGGAGTCCCAGTTCAAACATCGGTTTTGCGCCAACTCCATTTCCTTACTGGCTGTGGCTGATTTCAATGTTTGTCGTAAGTCCTAAAAGTCTTCCAGAAAATGCTGTTGTCCCATAAATAAATTTAGCTGAGAACGAAACGTGTGTTACTCTAAACGTATATGTCTATGACTTGTTTATTTTACTGCCAAGGAACCCAACAGTAGTTCACTTTGAACACGTGAATATAAGCTATTGTGGAGAAATGCCGAAATAACAATGCTCGAGGAGACCTTTCCACCAAATGATTCTGAAAGTCTGATAGTTTTGGAGACAAAATAAAAGGAAACCCTAAAGATTTTTGGACACTTATAACATACCTGCATTTGATTGTCACGTGAACAAAGCGTACAGAATAACTCACTTCCCAGTATAGAGTACTAAAAATAATGTGATTTTGAGACAAAATGTGGATGATCAAAAGGATGATCGCATGCGAAGCGTCATCACCAGTGATGGTATATTGTTGCCATGGGACCCCTACATTAGCGGCCAATTGTTACGTCTTTAATTTTCTACCAGGAGGTGTTAGTGCGCGTTAGAAGCGCATGTCAGTGTGACGCATGTTTTCGCCGTCCATTTTGTTTAATGTCTGCGGCCATCTTGGTTTCCATGGTTGTATGTGGTTACTGTAGAACCCAGACGCTTCTAATATAGTGTGGTTGTTCTCGTGGTGTGTCCATTTCATGATATATTGAATAATTCTATTTAAAAGTGCTTGAGGATTCAATGTTTCTAGGGGTAAGAGGTCAATTTCAAATGAAAGGGGGCACTGTGTGATGCTTCATAGCTGTGTTTCTTGTTTTGTTACCTTTGCTCTCCATATATATAAGGAATAATCGTTTGTTTCTATCTAGTTCTTGAGTTATGAACCACAAAAAACAAAGGCCAAACTGTTTGGCCTTTATTTTTGGGGGTTCACAACTCAAGAAATAGACAGAAACGAACGATCATTCCTTATAATTAAACTTTAGGGGCAATAAATTTAAACACTCTCCACTTTGAGGAGTTAAAATAAAAATCAGGTCGCATCATGCTCCCTTGTGATAACTGAATAAAAAAAGGCATAGTTTTCTAAATTTATGTTTAACATAACAATACATTTCACTGCAACATTTGTTTATTGACCAATGAACTGCGTAAGATAAAAGTAACGTCAGAGGCCACGCCCACACAAAACTTCAATCTCCCTTTCCAGTTGACGGGAGGGTACTGTCATTCAAAGCAACACTGACTTAAATTTAGTTCTGATTTTGACCATTTGCAGATATATTAAAAACACAGTTCATAAATGTGGAGTTCGATATAAACCCATATGACATGAAGTTGGTTGAACTTTGTCTTAGAATGGTTGAACTTTGTCTTAGAATGTTTGGAAATTGGAAAGTTTTGTTCGAGTGAATTTCGTTTGTGGATTATTATGACCGGCCATTGTTTCCGTTTGAGTTGGGTAAAACGATGAACGCAGACGATCAACAAATTGAACATAGGAAAAAAACATGATAAGGAATTCATTGTTTATTAAATATTAATTTGAAAGTATTTCAATATGATGAGATAAATATTAATTACTTTTCATTTTGAGACAATATGAGCGTGCAGGAGTTCTTTTCCATTCACACTTTGCGACGTAATTTTTAAGGCAGACATTGGGGGCGCGGTTTAGGGCCGGCCTAAATGCGTTTCTTTCGGTTCATTGTGTTATGAAAAAAAAGAAGAAATACTTTAGCCAATCATTTATCATGAAAATGCATGAGCAGAAAAAAAGGTTTAATTATATACATGTAATAAATTTGCATTTTTCAGAAAGAAATGTATAAAAATGAGGTGACATAAAACGTCAGAAATGCAGTAATTGGATAACCTAAAAAATAAAAAAAATGCTCTAACATTTAAGAGTTACATACGAGACATTAAAAAAAACACAAAGTATGCTACATTGCACAAAAAGTGTCAATTTACCGGTCGATGTGTATGATTTTAGACAGATACACTGAGATCACATTCCCGAGATATCTCTCATGTTTAGCTCCATTTTCTGCACGAGTTTTAAATCGCTTCCAGAGGGGTATACGCCGAGGTAACGGGGAATCTGCCCCCGTATTTTAAGCACCTCGGTATGTTGGAGTGTTTTTATACAATCGAACCTGGAATATCAGATGCACTAATGCACACACACACATACGTATGTAAGTATAAAGCACTCTAATGGCACCGGAACCCACTTTAAGAAGGGCGGGGGTCTGCTTGTCCTTTGTCAGTGGAGGAGAGTGGGATCGGCGACGTGTTTTTTCTGATATCGGAAAAAAGTAAACTGCAAATATCTTCCAATAAGGCCCTGATCAAACAAGCCATTAAAGGAAAATTACCGCGAATAGTTCTATTAACATTTATCACATATTCTCGATCTAATAGCTTATTAGGGAAATATCGCCCGAACGCGTCTAAATAAACACGCAGTCGGAAGTCCTGGATACGTTGGAGCATTGGTTTCTAAAGTAAAATTCAATTAATCTTCTCTCTTTTTGAAGTCATTTATTTCATACCTGTTCACCTAACACAAATATCGGACGACATTTGAACAATAAAATTTCTGAATAACTAAAATGTTTCTTTTTTGCCTCAAAATCATTGCTTACGACCCCTCATTGGAACAAACTCGTCCCAATGAGGAGTCATAAACTATATTTGTAAGGCTAAACCTTAAACAAGAGTTATAAAATTTGGTTGACGATTTTTGAAAATAGCACTGGTCGGGTTTGATTGTTAATATTGGTAAAGGGCTAAGTTACACATGTGGTAAAATAATGTCAAATTCATCACGATTTAAAATGAAATTTCTGAACTTCGTTCACTAAAAGATCTGAGACTTGTTAAACCTCGGCTCAAACCGACGTTAATGAACTCGGTTCAGTAAATTCATATCGAATCGCGACCCATTTAAGAGCATTTGTGACCTATTCAAACCCAGAATTATTGAATGGAATTATGGTATGTAATGCTGGTTCTGGTGCTCGTGCCTATGCCGTCGACATTTGACTCCGCACCCCTGAATCTATATCAGTTTATTCACTCAAGGTGTTAGTTTCAATCTGACATAAAGCGATCGGTTGCGAAAATAATAATTAATTTCTTCTAAATATTTCCAGTAAGGCAGGCACCATCTGTTAGCAATGATGTATAGCATATGTTATTCTTTTCATTGAAAAAACCCTGTCCAGTCATCCACCAAGTAGTGGCGAGTACCTATGGATTGCAATGAGCGAGGATGAGACCGTCAGGTTGTGAACGTTTATTTGATGTAAATGTTGCAACCTACAGCGGACGGACGGACGGAAATACAGAGCGTTTTCAAATGGAGAGAGAGAGAGAGAGAGAGAGAGAGAGAGAGAGAGAGAGAGAGAGAGAGAGATATGGGGGAGGGGGAGTCGACAAGGCATCCTGACAGAATGACCAATCTGATAGGCAATCAAATGTGCGCACCGCGAGGTAGAAACAAATTCACTATCTAAAGCATTTGCCCCAGCATGACTGCTATTTTGAGACATTTTCCCTTAAATGACACTCTTCACTCGCACACGCGCTTCGCAAACCATGGACAACTCCCAAAACACAGCCACATAAATACTTCCTCGTAAAAGACTATGACGCACACACCCACAGTTTGCTGAAACAAATGGTCATTACTGCATCTCACCTGGTGAGGCTCTTCTATCTCATATAATATTGTCTACGGCTAAACTGACGAATCCTTTCTGCACACGATGGGAAGTTCAGTAACAGTTTAACACGACATGCTCTTCACTTCTAATTCACTGTTCGTTGTGTGATCTGTGTGAACAAATTCGTCTTCAAGCAGAGGTGTATGCATACCTGTTTGAAAAGGTTAACTTCAAAAGAAAAATAAACAGAAAAACATGTACGCACACTCCACTCGGGAAGCGGAACTGACTGGAGTGGGCCACTAATCTCTATACAACTGGATTGCTGGAACCTCCGGCTGGACCGTCGGTGAAACACCATTTCCAACGGTGGCATTTGACAACATGAAAGCTATCACGCTGTGACTGTTGTCACAGCGTAACAAATTTCACATCTTCAAATACCCTTCGAAAACCTAGCTTGAAAATTATGAACAAGGTGTCAAATTTCCAATACCAGCACTTGTTTCTATTTTTTTTGTCAATAATAACTGTTATCTATTGACTAAAGTGATTTTTTTATTTGATTGGTTGATAGATACGTGGTATGAGACCATATTCATTGAAACCCACGATACGTCCGCCCAGCCACTGACAAATTTCGCATACCCAGTGAAAGCCTCGTTCCGAAATCTACAAATTGTCCATACCCCGTAGAAGACGCTTTCATCGAAATCAATTTATTATATTAAAACAGAAACCTGTATGGCTCAACAATGGAAGATAAAAGATCACATGCTGCATGTGTTCACACATGAAATAGATTGTACTTCTAAAACGGAAAGTCAATAGATAAATTCGTTACCCCGTGTCTGATCACGTGGTACGGGTTTTTACCTACCCAAAGCCAGCCGTATCCCATGAGGCTTCGGCCTCATGGGATACGGCTAGCTTCGGCTAGGTAAAAACCAGTACCACGTGATCAGACACGGGGTAACTAATATAATATATTAGAGTAGTCAATTTGGATAGCCGTAAAAAACTTGCATCTCATCGACATAATCAATTTTCTCACACATTAAATCATATTCTTTAAAAAGTAATCCGCAATAGAGGCGCCGAAAAATGAAAACTATCGAGAAAAAGGTTCTTGTTGATCATTGTAATAATTGTGCCCTCCTCTCCCCCAAATATGGCATCAGGTGGCACACATTCTATTTGTGTCCAATGAGCTCTCCCGCAATCCAGTTGTGTACAGGCCGGTTGGGGACAGAGGGATCTCATCAACGATGCTCGTTGATCACCAACCTCAGTCGTGCCCAGATAAGTTAGGAGAATGGCATGTCAGATTGTTTCCTTATATTCCAGTCTGCTGCTATGGAGATTGGAGAGACAATCAATCGTTACGGTTCAGTCTTACCAGTCGCCGTGAGAGTACAACCATTTATAGCTGTCACCCTTGTTGTTCTTCGGGTTTTTTTAATTGTTTTAATTGTTTGTTTTTTCATGCACTCAACAAATGTTTTATCTTTAGACAAACATGGGGGAGTTTCGTGACGCCCTCTTGTAAACGCAAAATTACGGAGTAGCTGGGGGACAAGTGAACTCGTTATCACTTCACCACAACTGCCACTCTGATGGCAAATTCAGAGTAAGCAATATCGCCATTGTAAGTGAAAATGTGTTCGCTAGTGAAGAAAACCTACCTACAAACTTGTTAGTGACCGTTAAAGCTCGCAGGCAATCCTGGAGTGGTCCTGCACAACACGTCAAACAGAAAAACATTCGGTATAACTTCGTGGGTCCACCTGAGACTTTAGCACCTATTTCCAGATCACAAATTCCACTGGAAGGTTTCAACATAATGTTGAAATATTTGCATTTCCACAAGTGGAGGGTGAGTTAATAGAAAACTGTATGGACGGAACTCTGTTCGTGAAGTTACTTAATTAACTTCAGCTCTCTCTGAATGAACAGTAATGAGAATATGTTATCTAAGTTGGACACCATACCATGCACTTCATGAGAATAGTGATATCTCAGAGACTCTTATAATTATGTTTCTTCCATCAATATGTCTGCTCAATACAAATACATAAATAAAAGAAACAAATACTTCCTAACTAGACTAAACTCGTATTGAATAGCAAGGACGTGACTCTCAGTAATACAATAATAAAAAAAAACTGATCCATGGCAGCGTCACATTTTGATTCCTGAGAGGGCAAGTGGGACATGTTCCCATTGGGAGAGGTTTATAATTTATTTGAACCCTTTACTCAGGGCCGTCGCGAAGATGACTGATTGGGGTCGAGGATGTACACCCAATGTGCCCTGATAAAATATTATTCCAACTACATCATCAAGGCATGCCTTCTCGGAGACATGCCTTAACCCTTTACATAACACGAGAAGCAGACGACACTTGCCAACAAAATTTTTGAATAACTAATTTTTTTCATTTTTTGTCTCAAAACAGGTTATGACCCCTCATTGGAACGAGCTCGTTCCAAAGAGGGATCATAGCTATGTTTTTGAGACAAAAAATGAAAAAATAATGAAAATTAATTGGCGATTTTTGTGAATAGTGCTGGCCGGTTTTGGTCGTAACGTTGGGTAAAGGGTTAATGATGCAGTTGAAATCTTTCTCAGTCGGGATTGACTCGGATTGTCAGTAATCGCATCAGATAGCATAGTGTATTTTTTAAAACCGACAGATGACAACACACTTTGTTTCACTTTTCGCTGTTATCCGAAGGTTTAGCCGTCCCGAACATTAAGTAATGTCTATTGGGATTTAACCACACTTTTGACAGCCAAGGCCATCTCGTGTCGGGCATTTGTACGTCTGGAGGAAGTCGGAGTACCCGGATAGAAGCACCAAGCATTGGCGAGCAACTGACTGACCCCCCCCCCCCCCCCCAACATGCAAGCAGGATTGAGAATATATATAAAAAACATCATCCCAAGATATTTACACAAACGAAGGCAACTTGTCGTTGACATATTTTAACTCCTTGACATCTTCTTGACATCAATAAAAATGGTCGTGGAAATCTTATGATCGTGGATCGTTGAAATCAAATTCGAACAACCGGAGAGTTATGCCAATACATGGGAAATACAAGCAATCCACCGGCGTGAGAATTTGTGGAGTGGAAGGTATGACACCATGGCAAACCTTCGTCCTAATCTAAAGATACAATTGTAAATCTTGGATCGCATGATATATTGTGGACGGCAAACTGAAAAATAACTCAAAACACGAGATAGCGATATCGAAAACTCACATGGTTATAACAAACTAACTTTTTTTTAAAAAATATGCAGTCTCAATCACACTTCAACGGTAAATCCAGTCATTCATTGAAAACGAAAGTGCTGTGTAATGAGTTTGAATTAATTCCATCACCAAGATGTTCACAAACAACCGAATCCTAATTTGCCCATAAGTAAAACGGATGCCACTGGTCTGAATTACGTATTGTAGTCTTGAATTACGATAAGAATAAGTAAAATACTTACAAATGTCGGGCAAACGACGAAACACTCTTGGATAAGCGAGAATACATAAACAAATAATCAATATTTAGTAGGCCTAAAAGAATAAAAAAGCTGTTTCGCAGGCCCTCTCGCATGGTCCCTTTGGTTGCCGCATGCTATCTTCTTATAACCAATATAAACTTAAAAAAAATAAAGATTAATTTGGTTGTGTCTGATATTTTACCCAAGTTGAGAAGATTGATAAATTTGTACTTGTATGCAAGATGGCTTTGCAATGCTTTAAAGCCTTCTTGCACTCAAGGGACGAAATACGCCACCACCCATGCTATTCCAGGCCTGGCAATTTCAGGAGAGCGATTTTTTAGCTCTCCTTACTGCCCCCCTGAAAGAATTAAGGAGAGCGAAAAATTGCCCTCCTAAATATTTTGGTCTGGGATGATTGAGATTACATGTATTATGCGCACATTAAATTTTTGTTGTAAAGCAAAAATGTAATTTAATTTAACTTCGAAGTCACATAACATCACGTAATTGCATTTTGAAAGTGGTTTAGTGGTAAAAGGTAATGGCTGCAACCATACCCAAACACAGTTGCAATCATTTGAAGCAAAATGGGTCACAGCAATATTTTTTTTTTCTGTCAGTTTCAAGTTCAACAACTGACATCACAGTTTGAGGGGTAATTGTTCAAGGAATATTGACACTATAATATACTACCATTACTACTATCCTGTCACTTGAAGCACTTGCACCAGGATTTGACTGTAGATTCAAGCAGACCTGTTGTCCAAGAAAGTCATACGCCTACTACTACCACCTTCAACCCCCCTTGGGGGGTTGAAGGTGGTAGTGGTAGGCGTATGACTTTCTTGGACAACAGGTCTGGGTACACACACAGGTCTTGTCAAGTGTGTGTTCGGTTGTTGAGTGAGGCATCTAGATGTCTAAGAGATTTCGCTTTACCTTAGTAAAGTTAATAAAATCACTTATGTAGTCTGTTGGTTTCAGTTTCAATGAGTTCGTTCAACTGGATACTTAAAATGCTGTGTAAAGCTAATTGCTCTCCTAAGCTGATTGAGGAGAGCGATTTGTTGCCCTCCTGCATTTTTCAGAATGCCAGGCCTGCTATTCAGTAGATTATGAGGCCTAAAACATAAACCAAGAACATTAACTTTTAATGTCAAAGAAATAATTACAGAATTTAAAAAATAAAATAAAAAAACTCTCGTCCGCATGCAATTTAACAAAAAATGGCCTGAGAGACAGAAGATATATTTTGGGTGGCCTTAGATGAGATTTTTTTCGCAGAGTCGCCCATTATCGAACTCGGTTGTTATAACTCAAAACGCAACTAATATGACTCTGATTTCAGCTGATATGAAACAAGGTACAGTTGTCCCCCTTGATGCGTTGCTTGGCACAGACAATTTGTTAAAAACGAAGTCGTCCATCGTTATTCGTCGGAAGCAATCAAGTAGTAAAATTCTGAGATGCCATTATACCACTGCAGCAAGAATACCATCAGAGATTTTTAAACAATAGATGCCCCATCAGGAGACCTTAAAAAAACATATTTCCCATTTTGATTCATATTAATAGGTAGTTCACCAGTAAGAAATCGTACACCGAGGAGGTCATCGAACCCCCTGCATGCAGGCCATAAACGACACCGGCTTCAACACGAAGGGACTAATTGAGTCTTTACTTAAAATATTGAGAGATTTGGCTGACAAAATTGGTGAACTTTCTGTTTGATTTTCTTTCTCACACGTAGACTCTTCTATCAAACCAAACTGTCGGTGTCTTCCAAAGCGATAAATGCATGGAATAAAGGTTTATTTTTCCCTGTCGATTTTTATTTTGTCCGAGTGATTTGAAACCACGTTCTACATATAACTGACACATTAACCTGGCGGTGCAGATGAAGTGACGTATAATTACTGAAGCACCCGCAGAGACAATTAAGCATCAAAGACCTGGAGTACAAACTAAGGTTCCCCACGATAATCAAGTTCATGAGATACTTTGTGTTCAAAACACTAACATCAAATGACTTCACTTCCTTATCAGTTTACTACACGTGAAAAAAGCAGTGTGTTTTTGTGTGTGTGTGGGTGGGTGGGTGGGGGGGGGGGGGGGCAAAACCTCTCATGCATTCACGACTAAGATCTCAAAATCTATTTTCTTGTCGTTCATGATGATATTTATATAGTTATAGTTAGATCTTCACTTTATGGGTTGGGTACTTCCGCCTTAGAAAAAGTACTCTACGTCTGCTGTCATAAAAACATATTTTCATTTGTCTCCCTTGCGAGAACCCTAGACTTTCACCAATTGTGATAGCACACTTTTAACCCAACATGAAGTGAAATAACGTGAATGGACAAAATATTAGGTAGAAGAAAAATAGTTTGTTCTCCACTTTATTTAGCCTGTCACGCCTCGGAACCAAACAACAAACATACCCTCTTAGCAGATCGGACCATTTATTATACGCTAGGCAGGGAATAGTAAAAAAAAGTAGAAAAGTGTGAAACTTGATATCTCACAAGTGTGAGATATATCGAAAATCGATTTCATGGCTTCGGGCGTTCGACGTTGATTGGCCAGTAATGTTGTCGCCTATGATAATTAAAATAAAACACATTACGCAAATATTTTTCTTCACCTGCTTCCAAAACAACTAGCTTATACTTTCGGTGCAAAACCACTAATGTGCCTTCCATCTCTTTTCAGCAAAGCCACGATAGTGGCTTCTAGCACTCAACCAGTTAATCCTTTACCCAACGTAACGGCCAAAACCGGCCAGCTCCAATCACAAAAACCGCCAATTAATTATTATTTGTTTTCATTTTTTCCCTCAAAAACATAGGTTATGACCCCGCTTTGGAACGAGCTTGTTCCAATGAGGGGGTCATAACCGATGTTTTTAAGACAAAAATGAACAAAAATAGTTATTCAAGAATTATGTTCGTAAGTGTCGTCTGCTTTTCATTTTTGGTAAAGGGTTAATAATCTATTCACACATCTGACAATACTTTCATAAAAAAAAACACTTTCGACTCATCTGTGAACGTTGTGTATGAAATACCAGGGAACTAAAGTTTGTTGCTTTGGAAAATATGCAGCACGAGAATGGTTCGACCATGATCGGTTGATTAGTGTTTGAAATGATTTACCGCTGGATCTGTGAAAAAGCCTATAATTTATCTGAAGCGCATGCATTATTACACGATGTCAGGTTACAGTACAATCGCAATGGATTGGTCGTAATCCACGCGGGGACAGTGATGTCCACGCATGCGTTTACCAAGAAATGAAAATCACCATCAGCACAATCTTAATTAATGAAGCGCCGGGTTGTACCCGGCGCTTCATTAATTAAATAGTTGATGATAATTACTATAATTAGAACCTAATATATTGCGTCCGTGGAGGTGTTGCTCGCCCGAGGAAAGTGACCAGTCCACGGCGGCTGTACTGTGTATGTAAACAATAATACTCCAACAACGTGTTCCATATGAATAAATGCCAGTGGGTAATGCACCAAAGATTTGCTTGTAATAAATATGCACAAGGATGATTAGTTTATACAGTCTTCCCACCAGTTTGATAACAATATCTGAAAAATACAACGGACAAGCGGCGCCATCAATAATTAAAGGAGAGACTCGTCGGCTATCGGAATCAAATGAGAAGTGAACTGACCTTCGCCTATATATTTATTTATACAGACCACATGTCGGCAAACTGTATGGCTGTTCCCGGTTACGCGACCAGGTTCTCAGCAAAATATCAATATTCTGGTTTTGGTTACAACTCGCTTCCTCATTCCGTATGGAGGACTTGGACCATCTTATTGTACGCTCAATTTGTTCGGCATCGGTAATTCTCATTACTCGTGTATAATAATTCAATGAGCCGTACAGCACTGCGTTATCTGAACAGTACTAAAAGCTACTTTATGTAACCGAATACATACAAATGTGAGGGTGCATCTCTCGAATGTGCCACTCTTCCTGTTTTGTCTCAGGTATTTCTACAATTCAAGCATTGACATATGCAGCTAACCTTCGGCATTCCGGGGAAGGTTTGAATAAAGAATAGCATGGGTGGGTTTCGGTCCCATTTAATTACGCCTTCATGTGGTTCAGCACAATTGGGTTTGGGTAAGGTGAGTATGAAGGGTTCATACGAACATGTCAGTGGGTTCAGGTCCCATTAAAACATCCACTGTAGTTAAACAAAACAACGCAGGAAGGATGTAATATGTTTCCTCATAACATGGAGCATATCGTATCTTCTTTACACATTCTCTATTAGGCACTTAAAAAATTTGGTCTAAATCACCCCATGCTACGATGACTTAATATTAGCACACGGTTTGAAAGTCGTGATTGACCCATATTTCCTTGCATTCTCTTTCTGGAGGCCGTAGACGACTTAACTCTTTAACTAACATGAAAAGCAGACGACACTTGCAAAAACGAATAACTATTTTTTTTGCATTTTTTGTCTCAAAAACATAGGTTATGACCCCTTATTGGAGCGAACTCGACGAGCTCGTTCCAAAGAGGGGTCATAACCTATGCTTTTGAGACAAAAAAAACATGAAAATATAATGAAAATTAACTGGCGATTTTTGAGAATAGCGCAGGCCGGATTTGGTCGTTACGTTGGGTAAAGGGTTAAGGCTCTTAACATAGGTTCCAAGGGTACACAATATTGGATTGACATACACCAATAACTCGCGTCGAGGGGGGGGGGGGGGGAGGGGGGGGGGGTGGGGGTGGGTATACCGAAATGGATTTCCATTATCTGATGCGTCCCCCGCTACGTTATACAGATTTAAGTCCCCTTGGACCGAAAATATAGTAGAACGTTTCCTGGTTGTGGCTGTTTGAAAGAGAAAAGATGATTTTTGAGTGATACGCTCTTTACTGATCTCTTAACTAGGGAGTTCTCTTGTGTGTTAATGGTATGTTACTGAGGGTTTTAAATTCCGTAACGCTCAACAGGTTAAATGGCGTAGCATGGGGTGGGTCTTCTAAGAAAACAACCCTGTTTAACGGTCCGCTCCCCGCTATGTCACATGAGGATAATCATATACTTCTCATTTCTATTTCTAACAATAATTATAACGCTCTCGGGTCAAAAGGTTTTATCGTGGATCCATTAACGTTTAACGTCACATTAAAATAACACCCTACAGCAGTACTGTTGATCCTCTACACTAACATATTGTTCCCTTGCTGCTTTCTGAGATTTGTCGAAGGAAATTCAATTCATTAAATCCTAGCTGCATTATGGGAAAATATGCAGCTCAATTTTGATATTGAGACAACATTGTGATAGGGTTAATGTTATCCAAACCTCGACGGGCACGAACGTAGGTATGGGGCATGCCATGGTCTGGTGGTACGGTAATCCAAACTGAATTTCAGTCCTGATATCTTGAACCCCCGTAGGAACTCCAGGAAGTGAAGCAGTGCTTATTTACTGTGGAAAACATGTTGTGTTGGGTATAAACGATTGACTAAACTTGATTTCATCTCCAAGTGATAGTCACGATTAGACTTGGTGCAGAAATATGTGTTCTTAAACACAAATAAATAATGCTATTCGTGGGTAGACAAAAGGAATTGTGCACACATGGTTAGACGTCTGTGTGACCATTTAATTTAACTCCTTACCCCAAACCTTAATTGTTTCCATCTACATCTTTATACTCACTTGCCCCCCACCCCCCCCCCCCCCCCCACCCCGAAATTCATACTAACGCCGTTTGATGCGTGTTGGTGGGTAGGTGGGTGGGTGGGTGGGTGGAGGCGGGTCACGAAATCTGAGGTGCTATGTGTGGTGTGTCATTATCCTTAAAGATCATATTTCAAGATAACAGACAAAACTTTTAAGATGCTCAAACTACGTTTAAATAGTATGAGTGCTATAGTGGATTGTGAAGCAGGCTAAATTTCCATCGTTTATTCTATGTAACAACGACCTTGCCTCCTAATGTTTAGCAGAGGCATGGATGAATATGAGTGAGACAGTGCCCCTTAAAGCGAGCAACTCCCCTCCCCAATTTCCTACTTTGTAGTAAACTCATCGCTATCAGAGCATATTAACATTTCGGGTTCTCTTGTTGATTATGTTTAAGCAGATAAGAGCCAAATCACAAGGAACGTATATAACCATTGCTCGAATGAAACATATCCTAAAGTGGTTCAAAGACAAACGTCAGTACACGATAAATATTGCCAGCCCGAGGCCTCTATTATTTCATGATATGACTTTACTGCTTATACTAAGCTAATGCTAACATTGAACAACAACTGTTCAACTTGTTGATAGCTGGATTATATTTGGTGGTGGAATTTGTTATTCAAAATTTGTTTTATTACAAATTATTGGAGAGTGCCCACAGACCCCCGCCAGTAATTTGTAACAAGACAAACTTAACAAACAAATATTATTTGCCTTTGACTGAATAGGAAACACGTGCAAGGGAAAAGTTGGCTTTTGCTCTAGTGCTTTCATATTTGTAAAGCCCTGATAGTTGCTTCTAGTACTTAACCAGTTAATCCTTTACCTAACATGAAAAGCAGAAGACACTTGCAAAAAAAAATTCTGAATAACTGAATTTTTTTATTTATTGTCTCAAAAACATAGGCTATGACCCCTCGTTGGAACGAGCTCGTTCCAACGAGGGGTCACAACCTATGTTTTTGATACAAAAAATGAAAAAAAATAATGAAAATTAATTAGCGATTTTTTAGAATAGCGCTGGCAGGTTTTGGCAGTTACGTTGGGTAAAGGGTTAATCAAACAACAAGTCAGTCAATGAATTCATCAATATCTGCTGTGGAAAGACAACGGGATAATCTTGATGAACATGAATAAAATCTATGTAGTTTTATTTTACCTGATTGGCCATTACCACAGGCTTGAGACGTTATGCTCCTGCGAATCTCTGATTTCGTGTCGACGAATCAGGCATATGATCTCGAATAGAATCTACTCTCGAATCCAATCTCACCGCAGACCATTGGCATGCATTTCACATTTTCACATTCGTTTAATATAGCAAATGTGGGCTGGTCCAACTTAAGCACAAAAATGAACGGCGACTCGTCTACTCGTCATTTTAGGCAAGCCAAAAAGCAAAATATTCCAGAAACGGAATCCAAGAGTTTCACAAGCAGAACTTCCGTGAACTCGTATGCTCATCTTTTTGGGCAAGCCAAAAAGCAATATATTCCAGAAACGGAATCAAAGGTTTCCCAAGCAGAACTTCCGTGAACTCTACTTCTATCATCACGTATACATTACAAGACACCTGAAGATAGACGAATTCTAGAGAAGACACATGCTAGGATTGTGATAACATCTCAAGGATCCGAAAATTTTCGAATCAATCTGACACGAACCGAATCGAATCAAAATGACGATTTCTTATCGGGTCGAATATCAGCACTTCACGGGGCTCTACCACATGCATTTGCTGCAAACGCGACTGAGGAGCTTCTACAGAATTTGACGGTGCCTGCCTACTAACAGTTAATAAGTAGGCCGGTATACTATCTTGGGTGCAGGGTAAACCGGCAGAGGTATAACTAATTCCGATTGTCTCATCTATCACCAGGGACTTCAGAGTGTGAACACCCCATCAGCGACTATGACAAAGCTGGAATTACCAGAGACTTATGAAAATAATCTCAGCTCTGAGCGTCTCTTGTCCAATCACCTGGACTATCCAAGAGACTGGCAAGAGCGCCTATCTGACCTTGGAATTTACCGTTGAAGAGAGCAGTACACCCCCTCCCCCCTCGGGAACAGGTAGTAGCTTTTGTGAGAGTAAACCCTCTCATACTGGTCCTCACCCGAGGGAGCCCGGAGGCCCTGAGAACAGCGAGAAGTGAATGAAGAAAAGAAAGAAGAGCCCGTCGACCAAGCGGAGGGCTGCCCGACGCTTGGAGGCTTTCCTGGATAAGAAGAAGGAGAGGAGTGGGGGTGGGGATTTCGGAGGCAGCCACAAGTTCCCCTCCCAGTCCCACAGGCACACCCAACCAACTGCCAGCTCCCCAGCTGATATAGTTGGATGAGGAACGTACTGTGGAGATTGAGGGAGAACTGTAATTTGCTTTTTCGCCATCCCCACCGCTCACTCCCCTCTTCCTTCGTCCCCATACAGCCAGACAAGGAACTAATATCCAAACAACCATCACCGACTTCACAGATAACATCCAAAGAGCATACAGACCTTCAACCCCTGGCAAATATAATATCCGAACACCAGCAATTCATGGCTAAATGCAAAGAAGACAATAGGCGTTCCAATGAAATCACCAGACTAGCGTGGGAATTTCTCAACAAACAAAAACAACCGTCCGAGAGAGCAAATTCCTCCACAACGCCAACCGTCACTTCCATGGTCTCTTCATCACAGCCACCTCCTCAAAAGCAGACACGCAGAAAGCACAAGCGGGTATATAAAACTTCCATATCCTTTCTTCCTTTGCCACGCCCGGATATTGCACAAAAGTCACCAAACAGTCAACGAGTGTCGAAACTGGCTTGCCCCAAACCGTCCCTGTGCGCCTTCGGCGAAACCATTAGGTCTGCGATCTATCACCGGTACTGTTGTACCATACGAATACCAAACTTAAAGTACTATTTAACTTCAATAAGTCAATGAGAATATTTACTGATCCGCTTTTTTCTGTTTCATTTTATCAAAACGTACAGTTAAAACTAGAAGTCCTGTCACGAAATGCGCGCTTATCTAGACTTAATTGCACGTAGGAATTGCGCGCAATTGCCATATCAAATGGCACCCAAAGCATGGCAGGTTCTCCTGGTTACTCATAGCACACACAGGCAATGTTTCGGCCAATGGACCTCCGGATTACCCGGAGGTCCATTGGCTGAAACATTGCTTGTGCACAGGCGATATGTACATAATTTGATAGCCTTACTATGGTCATAACGCGTAGATTAACGCGCAGATCAACGTGCTATTTGTGCGCATTTCGTGACAGGACTTCTAGTTTTAACTGTATAACGGATTTGAAAGCGTCATTAAAAATACTTCAACAATATTCCCTTCGATACCCTGCAGACATATTGAAGGCAATATGGACGTATTCAAAATTCAGGTCCATCTAACCGAGCAACCAACCCCTATTAGATTTTCAAAATTTATCTATTTCAAAACGTGTGTGGGTTAAATTGTATTTTTTATTCCGCTCATATTTGATCTCTGAAAAAAAATGTCTTAGAACGTGATAAATGTTTAGTTAATACGATGTGCATAATGCCTTATTAATACAGACTACATTGTGACCATGTGACATGGGTCCATGCAATGGAGAGATTATTCTGCAGATTGATAATTAGTTTTACTAACGCACTGCGCATACTAACAGAGTTCTTAAAAAACAAACAAATCACTTGATTTATTTTATCAATATGCATTTTGCAACGTAGATTAACCGATAAAAAATAATAAAACAAATTTTAAAAAACATCACTGTGACGAATCACTAACTCGTTTAACGTCCACTGTTGAGGACGTGCGTGTTTGTCATTCGGAAACACGTGAACACCACTCAAGTCAAACTTCACCGCCCACTAAAACCCGACGCGAAAAAAAAACGCGTCTGGATGAATACACAAAGCACCCCAGCTGGTTTCAGGGTTAAATGACTTATTCCATCCAGGTTTTATTGCACCTCTGAACTACGTGGAATACAAAGTCTCCCAGAACTTGATAACGATTTTGTTTTTGCCAATGAGCCGTGCATAATCTCTCGTTAATACTCGATGTATGTTCGCTATGTGGCAAAGTTCCATACGAAAGAAAGATAATATTGTCAATTGAACCTTAGTTTGTTTGAAACTCTCGGAAGAGATATAGCCAAGGTCATTTGACGAATGAATAGAAATTTAACGGATGTTTAATTCTGCTGCAGGTAAGTACGAAAATCATGCTTTTTTGTTCGTTACTGCCAGAGGTGGCGCATACACAGGAGAAGTGGTGGATCAAAAATTTCCAAGACTGGTATGGTTCGCCCCAGTAGGAGACAAAATAGCAATCGCTTATTGACAAATGAGCTGAACGATTACATTACCCGCTAGTCTTTTG
This sequence comes from Pictodentalium vernedei, assembly GCA_031216915.1. NCBI lineage: Eukaryota > Metazoa > Mollusca > Scaphopoda > Dentaliida > Dentaliidae > Pictodentalium > Pictodentalium vernedei. Next base: position 181,249,930 of record CM062294.1, read on the forward strand.
ATCAGACGACATTTCCGCGATGTGGTCAAAGCCCGGTGCATCTTCTTTTTTTTTTTAAATTTAACCATCTTCCAAACCGAAGGCGAGTCTTCTGGTTGGAAATGGTACAAGGGACGAACCAAAGCGATCGAGGGTCAGATTCTTTCACCAAATACATCTAACTTTGATTGGATTTTTAGATAATATACTACAGGAATTCCTGTTTATTACACGCCTGTTCTTTGAAATCCCCATCTACAGCAACACAAAAACCGTGCGGAAAATAAAAATCTGTTCCGCGCATGTATGGAGCAGAAATCGTTGACGGACTATTTTTAAAAAGAAGCGAAATTTCACTGGAATGTTCTACAAATTGTGTACCGCAATTACAATTCCAACCCCTAGTGATAGCTAAAAGTCGTCCCCTGAGTTCCAATGTGTTCTATGTGCCAGTAGGCACATAGAACACATTGGAACTCAGAGGACGAAAGAGTAACATATGTTCCCCTCGCATGTTTGGTTGGCGACAAAATGTGTTCTTTTTGGTGATAATTATCAAATGAATTGTTGAGTGCCGTTCCAATAATTGTTTTATAGATGCAAAGGCGTGTAATAAACACAGAAGTTGACAGAACGACACACGTGTGTGTGTGTGAATGGGTGCCATATCCGTTAACCCATTCATACACGCGTGTCGTTCTGAGTATATATTTCAACGTTTGCATGTGCCCATTTTTAAACTTCTTACGTAACCACTAAAAATGTATGTGGAAAAAAGTAAAGAGGCAGGTGTCATCTGTGCGCCACTCCCCTATTCCGCCACATCATTTAGCGTACGTAAACATGTATAAGTTCAGTCTGACCTTCGCAATTACAGCAGTCTGCCACATGGGCGTTTTCCTAATTTACGAACCAGGGAGATAGTTCTTGTGTATTACAACTCATGGGCATAGATAACGGGGACTGGGGCGTTTGACACACACCTCTCAATCATTTTCAAGTCGGGACATTTTCGACTGGATTTTTGTCTGAGATATCAAATCGCTCTTATCATCGTTATAGTGACCATATACCTTTTTTATAACACTAGATTTGATAATTTTATCATGTCGCACACACAGCCGGTGATATTTATTTTTAAGCTTGTTTCATTTTTAATGGAGTTTAACGAAACTTGCAATAGCTACTGTCATTTTGCCTCCGACGGCTTTATAGGTGGCGAAAGCTGTAATACCCAGACAGAACCATTGGGCAACAACGAATAACTGCCCGACACTCCAACTTAACAAATCCACACGGGCAGGTTTAACAGCAGTTGAATGTAAACATAACGTTGACGCGTCCACTGCACAGCGCCTTACATCGTGTCTTACACATGAACACAACTCAGGAGACGCACGTATGGATAAAACCTTAGCCCTCTCTATCCCAAATCTAATGCATTAATAATTAGCCATCCGGCTCCCAGTCGGTCGCATCACAGCTGGTAAACGTGTGTGCTATGTTTCCACAAATGTATTGAGAAGAAGTCTGTTTTAAATAGAATTCCGACTATGATAAGAATACATAAAAAATAAAAGAAACTAAACTGGCGTCTGGGAGCAATATGTGTTCAGATTCCGAATGACGAGATTTTACAGTGTTTTACAGTACGTCTGCCGTACGCAACTGGCGATTTTCCACAAGTGGGCAATATTTTCACGGACGCAATAATATTACATTCCAAACACTAATTATAGGAATAATCATCAAACCGATACAACCCGGTGCTCCATTAATTAACATTTTGCAGATGAAGATTGTTATTTCCTGGTAAACGCATGCGCGGACATCAATGTCCACACTTGGATTACGACCAGTGCTCGGCGACTGCATTGTAGTTTGGGAAAGTTGATATAAAATATCGATAAGATCGCGGCCCATTCGTGATCCGTTCGATAATCATTGGCAGCTTTGATCACTCTAACTTATATTTACGGACTGTATACTACACGTAACATATTTCTTCCCACATTCAACACCGAAGAAGCAGCAGATACGTTTTTTTTCATTCCTAGAGTGAACTACAGTGTATTTTCCAAATATCGCGAAACTAATACAAATACTTACATCTTACGGACAGAATTAACAACAGAGAAACTAGTGGTGTGCTGCGTATTTGCTAATTGTATAACTAGGATCACACACGCCCTGTCATCAAACAAGATTGAATGGCTCTAATGGCTGGACACGAAATTCATCGCGTAATGCTCCATTTCGCCCATGAGTGCAAGAAAGCACCATATTCAAAGTTTTTTACTGCAATGTTAAAAACATTGTAGTTGGCTCATTGTTCCACTCAAGGGACGACTTGCAATTCCAATAAGAATGTATATTTCTCGGATATAAAACCAGCTCCACTAAATCAGCCCGGAAAAGGTTATTTTGACCGGACGATATAATTTTGCCAAGCTACCTCGATTGTGACACAAAACTGAAAGTGTAGCCGCATCAATGTTAACTCGTGGTCGGGAAATTTATTTTTACTTTTCTACCGATACCACAGCAGTTTCGGTCATCACAAGAGAGACATTTTATTGAAATGTATTACCGAAATGTCCCACATAGGACCAAACCAGCTAGGTGGCCCTGAACACATCATCGGGGAAATCGTCAAAACTCCCGGTGCACAAGTCCACCCCTTGGCAATTGTCGACCGAGAATACATTAAGAATTACATTAAATGTTTGTATTGCGTGACGGCTGTAATTGCGGGGTCTGTGTCTTCTCTCTCTCTCCATAATACCGTGATCGAACATTGGATCATCCGTTATTTCTGTATTTTATGAAACGTCTGATATTTAAACTGGGTTATAAAAATTCAAATCAACTCTCTTGTAAATCCTATATATCATTCAGTACCATTGAAAAGTATGAATGTCGTAAAAGTGCTATCGGAATGAAAGGGATGTCATTTTGCTGGATGGCCATTGTGCATGGTTGAACCTGGAACAGAGAACACTTCTACTAGACGTGAGACGCCATGTCTTAATTGAATCATTAACTGGAGAATTCTCGACAAAATTGCGCACGTAATATCATCAATTAAACCATCAGCGTAAATGTCAAATAAAGGACTCTAGCATCCATCAGAACATCCATTATTATTATGCCTCACGTTTGTAACATCAGACGTGATTGGTTAATTTGACACCTTCTAAAAGTCATAGTACTGCAGTTTTGGGGCAAAACACGGGTACTATCGGAACTTTCTTCCCTAGAGACAAGATAACAAAGAAAATGTAAGCTCCACTTCCATTGATCAACGTCGATTACGCACGCCCTAATTGGAATTTCTCAGCACCAAAGGCTGGCGCCGTGTCCGTTTAACTTTTTTCGTCACCGACAGACACAAACTTACCAACAAATATATCATCTGCTGTGGGTGTGTTTTCAATTTTAACTGTAAACAATGAATTCAAAAGAATCAGAAATATTAAAAACTCACGTGTTGTTCACCACTTCAGTGAATTCTGAATATGAGTTATGAGTTCAATCAATTATATTTCCAACAGTTTAGTACTCCTCGACCTTACTGAGCCTTCGCCTCAAGTTCAAAATAAATTGTGTTACCCCCGCTTAATTCTAACAACTGTCGTCCAAGAAACATGAATTTATATTCCATTAATTTATACCACTTATCACACAAGCATTCACAATGAATAATAACATGAACAGCATGACGCAGTTGTAAACACTGGCATGTTGTGATTTTGAAACTCCCAAAGCGACGGCACTTGTGACAAGTCATTTTCGAAGAGACGTCATTCGTTCGAAATGACGTCATGTTTTTGGATTCAACTACACTGTTATTACAAGATTGATGGCATGTTGCAGTTAACGCTTAACAATGAAAGTTATTTTTTGTTCGGCATAATAAAATAATTACAACGTTTCTTTTCATGTTCTATCGGTCGATAGTACCTGAGTTTGTGTGATTTCTGAAATAAAACCTGAAGCAGCTTCTTCAGGTTTTATTTCAGAAATCACAAAAACTTAGGTACTATCGACCCATAGAACATGAAAAGAAACGTTCTAATATTATATTAGAGCAAAAAAAATATAAGACAAACGTTTAACTCTCTACGTATTACCTGCCTGTTCTACGAAAAACACATCTACAATAGCACTACAGCAAAATGAAAATCTGTTCCGCACCCGTGCTGAATGGAAATCGTTGACGGACTATTTTTAAATAGAAGCGGATATTCACTGGGAAAAACATACCGACATGGCGAACCATCACTGTGCATGCCGACAACTTTCTATCCTTCCAAGCAGGAGCGTCATGAAGATGACCGCCTGGGTGAAGCCGGGATTGTAAACCCAGTTTGCCCAGACTCTCATGACTCAACAATTAAAATATTTCAACTACTTCATTAAGGAATGCCTTCTTTAAAGGCATGCCCTGGTGGTGCAGTTGGAATATTTGTCAGTAGGGGTTATAGTTTAAGAAAAACAACAGGGAATTTGCTTTTAGATAAATGCATGCAGAAGTCGTGATGCATCTGCTTTCAATTTCTTATTTAACCCTTTGCTAATGTAATGGTCAAAACCGGTCCAGCACTATTCACAACATTTGCCATTTAATTTGCATTAGCTTTTCAATTTTTTCTCGCAAACATAGCTTATGACCACTCATTGCAACGAGCTCGTTTCAATGAAGGGTCTTAAACTATGTTTCTGTCACCAAAAATAAGAAAAAAATGGTTATTCAGAGATTTTGTTTGCAAGTGTCGTCTTCCATTCGTGTTAGGTGAAGAGTTGAACTCCAGTGGCATATCCCATGCCAGTTCAATGACAGCAATTAGAGGAGTCCACATTCATTATTTGGGGTAGACCAATCAATATTTTCAACGTGCAGCCTCGGGGATTGATTTGTCTACCTCACACATTTACTGAACAGCCATCCCATTTAATGACGTTATGACGTATCATGTTCCTGGTCGGAAATGGGCCGTTCGGGATCAGATGGTTAATAAGCACACTCCGGATACAAAATTCGTTTCAGACCTCGGTTGACATGAGACCGACCGTGTAAGCGACATAATAAAGTAGAAAATTACTTACGATTACTGGGAAGAGCGAATTGATGTCTACGACTCCAACACCGACAACAATTCCTTGACAGGGAAATTATTAGGAATGGGGGGGGGGGGGGGGTACGCACCTCTACTCCCCTATAATTACACCCCTTTCCTCCAACGCCTTAATCTCGCCTCACGCGCAGGGCCATACGTTTTCAAAGTAGTTTTAATATACTGTAGGCTTTCCATCACTTTTTAACATTAATTATTTTTGTCAAACTTCAAACCACAACCAGGTATACATCTGATGGCACCTGACTAGAATTTGGGGTCAAATAATGTCACGCTGGCATTTGGGTGGGATACCATTACCTGCATCTGTGTGTGTGATGCGGGATGGCGAAGGTCTCATTCGGTTGAGACGTTCCCAGCCTAAATCCACTCCCATCGAGGGTGACAAAAGGTACCAAAATTATTTGTGAAGATGGCGTTTGATTCACGTTCGTTCCTTAAAAACGAAAGAGTAGTAACAAGGGTAGCGACTGAACTGAGAACGCGCGAATCTACGTGCTATGGTACCACTAAAACAAAAATAAACAAATTCCCTCAAGGTCTGAACCATTCCAAAAAAGCAAAACAATCTCCAAATTTGGATGTTCTCTTTGTAACACCAATTTAATGGTATATTTATATTATCAAACTGTGGACTTGTGTCTGCACTTTGATAATAAAATAAAACTGGGTGCTGTTACGCGCGGATCCGGATAAGAAGTTTATTGTGGTTTTGAAGAGGAAATATGATTATTGGCTACGGAAATTTAAATTTTCCAGCAGCAGTATGTTGAATTTGTGTCAGTAATTAAGTTGAGATTTTCATCTTCATGTGGCCGGTATTACCATTTTTGATATTAACCCTTTACCTAACGCGAAAGGAAGACAACATTTCGTCCCCTGAGTTCCAATGTGTTCTATGTGCCAGTAGGCACATAGAACACATTGGAACTCAGGATACGATTTGCAAACAAAATCTTTAAATAACTAATGATGTTGCATCTTGTTGTTATTAACGTCTTGACGCCCTCTCCCTCCTCCCTGTACACCGAATGTGACCAAAAGTCATTGGATTTTTAAAACATAGCCAACTTATTTTTATACAATAGATACATATTCACATATACTGATTATAGCAATAGCCGTGTTAAAAATGCTGTGGTGAGAACCTTGATAAATGCCGCGTTTCATATAGACTCAGTGTATAGGTTGACCAGTGTTGAGGTCACGAGTATACCTTTTCGTTACGACAATCATGTACGCACATCGAAAGCCTGGTTGTTCGGCGATCAAAATCAGAAATCGCAAGCAGAATCGTCTCGTGCATCGTATACTAATAGCTTAAGAAGTACGTGTTTTCCGAACGAAATCTTTAACCTCTCAACGAAATATAACGCTGAAATGTGCAGAAGGATCACAAAATATTCCGTTTGCTTCGGAAATATTATGTGGCATCCCATCCCGTCATTCAATTTCAAGATGGCAAAACGGGAAGAAGACGATACACGATAACCATTGCCAACTTGCCAAATGCATTGGACAACCCGTATTTGCAGTCTTCTAGTGTGTCAACACTCTTTAAGTTCTAGCAGTTAAGTTTGTGCCATCATAGGTCGATGGTTAATTTAGAGAATCGGTGGCAAGAACACAGAAAGGTGTATCTTAGATGTATCTTAGATGTCCTGAAAGATATGAAAAGGGACTTGATTTTTTTTCGTCTCCCATCTATGTTCCATAAGATGTATTACAAATTTGATATCAAAACCAGTACTTATGTGTTTTAGTTCGTTTTCCATCATAATTCCATTTGAGAGGGTTGTTTTTGCATTGTGTTACCAAGATATACCCTTAAAGACAGAACTGTATAGTTCAGCAAGTCTATGTCCCTTGCTAATATATTGGGTTTAATCCCGGAAACGGGAATTCCCGGATTCCCGGTTCCGAAAGCTGTCCCCCATAACCGGGAAATCTACAGCACGCAACAGGAAAAGACGCCTGGCACTGTTTGTGTATTGAACTAAGTTTTCTGAATTGAAATTTGTAAGATTTTGTCAGCCCTTCAACGCTTGGAATTTGTACAGTCCTGATTCCTGACGAACCATTTTCAACAAAACACCGTCGCTCTCCACCAGTTCTGGAGGACACCACACCTCACAGCAAGATCTCATTCACCCGCTTCAGAGTTCAAACTCGTCTTCATTTTCAGAATTACTAATATCACTGTTCACTACCTCCTCCAAAATCAACACCCTCTTCCCTGACATCACCAGTCTCCTCTGCTTAAAGCAGAGAGGACTGGTGACGTCAGTGAAGAGGACGAAAATGTTGGAGAAGATAGAGGTGACAATGCGGGTTATTCGGACAATAAAGACGATATTGAAGCAGGTTTGGGTTTTTATACTTATATAAGGAAAATAACTTTTCCGTTTGGAAATGCGTCAAGTTACTGTCGTAAATTTGCTTGACATTACCCGGGAAATTTCCCAGTTCCCGGCTCTGAGAGTAATTTCATTCCCGTTCCCGGTTCCTAGAAAACCAGGAAATATATTAAACCCATGTTGTCTCCAGTGCTAGATTCCTCTTCTCATTTTAGATATTCCACCTCAGAATAAGCCGGTTATTTATTTATTTATTTATTTATTTATTTATTTATTTATTTATTATGATTTAACGACACTTTAACAGCCAAGGTCATATCGTGTCCGTGACAGTTTTGCGGGTGGAGGAAGCCGGAGAGAACCACCGAGCAACGACGAGCTGCTGTCAGCTCCCCAACATCGTAACACCGCACTGCATTACAGGCAGGGCTAGATTGGTTGAAGACATGCGCACCGACGACGTGCTGTACGCCTTAGTTCTGGCGCCATCGTGTGGACAATCGGGGTTAAGTGCCTTGCCAGAGAACACAAAGCGGGAGTTCGAATCGATCGCTCAGACGGTCACCCATCCAAGGACTAACCGGGCTCGACGTTACTTAACTTCGGTGATCTGACGAGAATCTGTTACCGCGACGCCACCGCGCTCCCAGAATAAGTGGGTTAAAAGTACCCCAAATCAACAGGGTTAGTGAATATGAACACAATTGGGTTCATATTCACTCAACCCAGTTTATTTGGGTTGATTTTTAACCCAACTGATTTTAGAGTAGGAATTGCTGTTTCACCAAACTGTATACTTTAGCTTCACTAGAGTTTTATAGAAATTACAACTTAACTCTGTCTTATTTTCCGAAATAAATTCGTCTTACTGGATTCATAAAGCACTAAATCTGCTAAGTCGATTACCTTGAAAGCCTTCATACCACGTAGTCATGTATTTTGTTCTTGGTTTACTCATGTCGATGCGTGGAGTTTGCACTGCAGCCGAGTGACATAAGGTTATTTAGTGCGTAGCACACTCTATGTGTCGACTTAGCATTCAGTTCATCGCATTCCCTGTTGACATTTGTTCGTTTCATCGGACAAAAAACCCCAAAGTCAAGGTTGAAACGGTTAATTATAGAGTTAGCAATCGACAATTGGCAAACAGGATTAACTTAACGCCCAGCTGGTAACACCCAGTAAATTGTTGTGCTCTCATAGTTGGAGAATAGCGGTCTCTTTTCAGAGATATGTCATGCGTAATATATCCCCAACATCTCTTAGCCACCTGTCGTTGGAACTTGGAAAGGGAATAAATGATCACTAACTACATCTAAATCACATTTCGGCGACGGTATTGAGAAAGAAATAATTTGCAGTTTCATAAAATTATGGAAACCAAGTCGGGGAGGTATAATCATTATCTGCTCGAGCGATAAATATAAAATATCTTGACTACCTTTTTTGAAAATATTTGAACGCCAAGCTGCTGTGAGTTTTAACTATCAACACCTTAAGGCCGCCGTGTTACAACCGATAATGTTACAACGCCGCATAATGTTACACCAACGCATAATGTTACAAAAAATGTAGTAAACAACCGATAATGTTATAAACTCCGCATAATGTTATAACTTTTTTCAACCCGTTATGTTATAAAAATCGACGCATAATGTTATAACTTTTTTCAACCCGTTATGTTACAACAAATTAACCGATAATGTTATAACGTCTGAATACTAATTCCAGTTACAGCTATTGTAGATGGACTTTACCACTTACCATTTATTGCCGCATAAAGGTATGTAATATTTATACTAAAGGTTTCTGCTCCGGTTAAGGCGAGGAGACACACCCCCCTCCCCCCCCCCAACTCCCGGATATTTATCATAGAATGACCTAGTCACGTTACATAGACGCGGATTATCCTGGTATCTCAATCGTGTGACGTCATTACCATGATCATCCAGTGCCCAACGTGATGAAGGCGGGGGTGGTGGGGGAGGGGTGCTATTTTATCCGGTTGTACGTTTACCAATATGCGTAGGCTCCGCTTCCAGAAATGTAGTGTACCATATTATCCTGACGCCTTTGGGGATGGGCAAATGCTTCTGTTTCTGCTTGTTTGGGGCATCTAAAACTCATTTGTCGCATATTGCTTCGTCATAAGAATATCTTATTGTTCATTAATTTGACATTTTAACAGCCAACAGTGAAAAAACATGAGGTGGAGTTAAAAGAGGTCGAAAAGTTGGATGGAGCGAGGTACATATGGTGGATGTGGCGAGTTGGTAGTGTCGCACGGAACAAGAGTAAGATGCGAGACTGGGCAGGAAGAGGAATGGGGTTTAGGAGGACTGAAAGGGGTGGGCAGGGATTAGGCTGAGAAAGAGAGGAGGTCGTGGATTAGTACATCAGGGTGATTGTGCAGAGAATGCTATCTGAAAATGCTATAAGGGAGTAGTTCTAGACGGTATGATAATATAGATGGTGGAGATGTTGGAAGAAGTGGAAGTGATGAATTTAGGATTACAGGTTCTGGAAAAGGCGGAATCACTAGAACAGGCAGTATAGGGAGAAGGAGGAGGTTGTGGAGGAGGAGTTGTGTTGATGTTGGTGTTTTGGCGGCGTTGGTGATGGTGTTGAGTAGTTATGTATGTTGAAAATGAGCCATTTTGTAGGACCCCGGGGCAGGACCCCAGAAGTGACGTCATGTCAAGTGACTGGGCGGTCTTGTTGAGATATCATGATAGTGCACGTGGGTGGTCATATTGTGATGTCATTATCATGATAATAGGTGGTAGGAGTGCGTATGCGCAGCGCGTGTTGTTATGGGGACACGTGCTCCGTGTCACCCCTAACAACCCGACAATAGATATCGAATTAATCCAAACAACCCGACGATCTTTAGAAAACTGACCCAAACACTCCCGAAAACACTCCCAAATAAAGGTAGGATAGTATCCTTAATGAGGGCATGAGACATATGAAGGGGTACTCATTTTCATAGCGTTCATTTTGAGACGTATGATTTTGCGCGCATCGTACTCATTTTCTTAGCTTTCATTGCTTCATACGACGAAAAAGGGGTTTATTGAAGTTATAACATTATCGGTTAATTTGTTGTAACATAACGGGTTGAAAAAAGTTATAACATTATGCGTCGATTTTTACAACATAACGGGTTGAAAAAAGTTATAACATTATGCGGAGTTTATAACATTATCGGTTGTTTACTACATTTTTTGTAACATTATGCGTTGGTGTAACATTATGCGGCGTTGTAACATTATCGGTTGTAACACGCCGGCTTCTCTCCCACGGGAGTAAAGTTAGTCAAATACTATGGATGAAAAGCAACAATTTTTATTGAATAAACGCATAATATTGCTGTAATTAGCAGCCACGTTTTTTTTTTTTTTTGAATCTACAAATTAGATCTTTTGTTTCAAATAACAATTTATTAAACGCTAATCGAGAGATTATCGAAGAAATTGCGGAAAGATAGAACTCGTATTGTAGCAGATGAGATTTTAGCCATTCTTTTTAACTTGACTTGTTATTTTACGTTTGTTGATTTACCAGGTCCGTTTAGTGGCAAGATACGAGAGTGAGCAATAAGAGAAGAGGTTATAGATTGTCCTTGTGGGCATTCGTATTTTTGACCTTTGCAGCTTTGAAGGATTTGTACTTTTCGCGGGCCAAAAATTCATTGGTGATTTCAAATGTTGGCAGGTTGGATACCTGGCTGCTGCTTACTAGCTCTCAGTGATGTATTTGCAAAAATAGGATTTGTAGATTAGTAGTGCAATATTAAGTGACAATCACATAGGGTATTATGTGATGTGGATTGTTGGGATTGTACAGGGTGTATTTCACTTAATTTATTGTTACTATGTTTTTTAATGTTATACCAATTTCATTTCGCAGCTTACAAGGTGATAATTGTATATCAGATGTATAATTATTAACTATCATGTAAGTAGTAGCCGAGGGTCTAGACGTCCCTCATCTGGTGGAACTAGGCTGGTGGACCTAGGAAGTGACGTCATACCGCAATGTATTATGGGTATCACGTGGTTGTTATGGTAACCTGTGTGAGCGGCCATGTTGTGACGTCATTGTCATGGTGATGGGTGATGTGAGTGCGCATGCGCAGCTCGTGTTGTTAGAGTAATACGTGTTTCCGTCGTCCATTTTGTATGAAGGGGGCCGCCATCTTTGTTTCTATGGTGACACGTGGTTGATATGTTACCCAAAGGCTTCTTATAGGGCTAAGAGGTCTGTAACAGGTATGTTCGATTGACTGGGAGTATTGTTTGGAACGACTTCCCTGTATAATTACCCAAATGAGCCCGAGAATCCCTCCAAATCACCGGAAACGACTTTATTTTATATGGATTCCCTATTTTATCGGTGTAGCACGTAGTGCTATAGTACCGAGGGGGCCCCGGGGTGTGTTCCTTTGTAGAAGAGTAATTTTCTGACTTAAATTTTTCCCCAGAATCCTCGTTTAATTACCCAAATAAACCCGACAAGTTTTACTATTTCGAATTCTTTCAGAATTCTCTGCTTCTATCTACATATACAATAGTTTTCGACTGTCTGGTCATGTTCCTTTGTTCTAGAGTGTACTCCAGTAGCGTAGAAGAGCCTATTAGTTGGAACACCTTTGTTTGTTATTACTAGTTTTAGCTATTCTGGTCTATTCTTGTTAGTTCTGACCCTATTCCATGTACTCTTGTTGTTTCATTCATCTAGATCATTTATATAAATTATAACAAACCAATCAGATTGCTTGATTTCCCATAACCTGTCCTTAATCGTATAGAGTTATCTCCCCTTATTAAAACGAAGTCGTATCCGTTTCTCATCACCTGGACCATATCCCCAGGCACCCCTTTTTGCAAAACACCTGTGGCTATGGAATTACTTTTTCTCATATGTGCTTATGTGAAAAGGCACAATGTGCCCTAGCACAAACATGCACATACTGGCACATTTTACATGTGCTATTTGCACATACTGGCACATTTTACATGTGCTATTTGCACATACTGGCACATTTTACATGTGCTATTTGCACATTGTGTGCAAGTGCACAATGTGCGCACAAAACATGCAGCACATAGGCACATGCGAGTATTTGAGGATACCTGTGACCTGGTATTGTATTATTTAAGGATACCTTTATAGGATACCTTCTGGAGAACCCCTTTTTGTCATACGTGCTTATGTGAAAAGGCACAATGTGACACAATGTGCCCTAGCACATAGGCACATACGGGTATTTGAGGATACCTATGACCTGGTATTGTATTATTTGAGGATACCTATCGAGGATACCTACTGGAGAATCCCTTTTTTGTCATATGTGCATATGTGAAAAAGCACAATGTGACACAATGTGCCCTAACACATAGGCACATACGGGTATTTGAGGATACCTATTGAGTGGTATTGTTTTATTCGAGGATACCTACTAGAGAATCCTTTTTTGTCATATGTGCTTATGTGAAAAAGCACAATGTGCCCTAGCACAAACATGCACATACTGGCACATTTTACATGTGCTATTTGCACATACTGGCACATTTTACATGTGCTATTTGCACATACTGGCACATTTTACATGTGCTATTTGAACATTGTGTGCAAGGGCACAAAGTGCGCACAAAACATGCAGCACATAGGCACATACGGGTATTTGAGGATACCTATGGCCTGGTATTGTATTATTTGAGGATACCTTCATAGGATGTTTTGTGCGCACTTTGTGCACTTGCACACAATGTGCAAATAGCACATGTAAAATGTGCCAGTATGTGCAAATAGCACATGTAAAATGTGCCAGTATGTGCAAATAGCACATGTAAAATGTGCCAGTATGTGCATGTTTGTGCTAGGGCACATTGTGCTTTTTCACATAAGCATATATGACAAAAAAGGGATTATCTAGTAGGTATCCTCGAATAAAACAATACCAGGCAATAGGTATCCTCAAATACCCGTATGCGCCTATGTGTTAGGGCACATTGTGTCACATTTTGCTTTTTCACATAAGCACATATGACAAAAAAGGGATTATCCAGTAGGTATCATCGATAGGTATCCTCAAATAATACAACCCCAGGTCATAGGTATTCTCAAATACCCGCATGTGCCTATGTGCTGCATGTTTTGTGCGCACATTGTGCACTTGCACACAATGTGCAAATAGCACATGTAAAATGTGCCAGTATGTGCAAATAGCACATGTAAAATGTGCCAGTATGTGCAAATAGCACATGTAAAATGTGCCAGTAAGTGCAAATAGCACATGTAAAATGTGCCAGTATGTGCATGTTTGTGCTAGGGCACATTGTGCCTTTTCACATAAGCACATATGAGAAAAAGTAACTCCATAGCCACAGGTGTTTTGCAAAAAAAGGGTGCCTGGGGATATGGTCCAGGTGATGAGAAACGGATACGACTTCGTTTTAATAAGGGGAGATAACTCTATACGATTAAGGACAGGTTATGGGAAATCAAGCAATCTGATTGGTTTGTTATAATTTATATAAATGATCTAGATGAATGAAACAACAAGAGTACATGGAATAGGGTCAGAACTAACAAGAATAGACCAGAATAGCTAAAACTAGTAATAACAAACAAAGGTGCTCCAACTAATAGGCTCTTCTACGCTACTGGAGTACACTCTAGAACAAAGGAACATGACCAGACAGTCGAAAACTATTGTATATGTAGATAGAAGCAGAGAATTCTGAAAGAATTCGAAATAGTAAAACTTGTCGGGTTTATTTGGGTAATTAAACGAGGATTCTGGGGAAAAATTTAAGTCAGAAAATTACTCTTCTACAAAGGAACACACCCCGGGGCCCCCTCTGTACTATAGCACTACGTGCTACACCGATAAAATAGGGAATCCATATAAAATAAAGTCGTTTCCGGTGATTTGAGGGATTCTCGGGCTCATTTGGGTAATTATACAGGGAAGTCGTTCCAAACAATACTCCCAGTCAATCGAACATACCTGTTACAGACCTCTTAGCCCTATAAGAAGCCTTTGGGTAACATAGCAACCACGTGTCACCATAGAAACAAAGATGGCGGCCCCCTTCATACAAAATGGACGACGGAAACACGTATCACCCTAACAACACGAGCTGCGCATGCGCACTCACATCACCCATCGTCACAACATGGCCGCTCACACAGGTTACCATAACAACCACGTGATACCCATAATACATTGCGGTATGACGTCACTTCCTAGGTCCACCAGATGAGGGACGTCTAGACCCTCGCCTACTACTCATGTATTTCAGATAGGGCTGCACGGTATATCGATAAACCGATATATACCGGTATTCAAACCAATATCGATTGAATACCGGTGTAATTACAAAAATATCGGTTTATCGTCATTATTTATTTAACCACAATTTAATTTTCAAGATGTCTTGAGTTTTTTAACTGTAGCCCTGAATGAATAATATTATCTCTTTATCCAAGGAATCGTCTTCTTTTGCCCTCGTAATGTAGAAATTCAGCAGTTGAAAAAATAATTTTCAAAAATTTCAACGAAACTATATCATGTGACCCCTCATTGGAACGAGCTCGTTGAGCTCGTTCCAATGAGGGGTCACATGATATAGTTTTGTTGAAATCTTTGGGGAAAATCTCATAAATTAATTTTGAAAATAATAAATTTTGATATCGTCTGCGTTGGGAAAGGTGTTTCGAACCGCATCATCAAGGCATGTTAATTCTTTCCGACTGTGATGCCTCGAGTCTCGGTTGTGGTACTTGTGTTCATATATCTAAACAGTTTTCGATATACCGGTATACCGCGGTATTGTTTTGA
This sequence comes from Pictodentalium vernedei, assembly GCA_031216915.1. Classification (NCBI taxonomy): domain Eukaryota; kingdom Metazoa; phylum Mollusca; class Scaphopoda; order Dentaliida; family Dentaliidae; genus Pictodentalium; species Pictodentalium vernedei. The sequence goes on from CM062294.1 coordinate 181,265,256, forward strand.
ATACCGATACCGGTATTCAGTTTTGAATATCGTGCAGCCCTAATTTCAGAATCCCTGGTAATGATGATTTGACTGTGAATAAATGGTAATATAAACTACTGAGTTAGTTTTGGCACAGTCTGCCTGGACGTTATCCCTCTTTGTAACGCCCTGAGTAAGGTCTGTTTCAGTATCCCCCACTGTGAAGATATTCAAATGTTCTCTTTCACAGTATCAATCAAAATGGCGGCTTTTAAAGCATAACTTCAAGCTGAATACGGGTCAAAGTATCACTGGAAATGATCAATTTGTTCTAGTGTTTTTGAGTGGATAAAATAAATAATTCAAGAGGTATTAACCTTGAATTGATGCATGAAACTCGGGAGTGCAAACATGGCCTGAATGTCCGTAATATAAGTTTGTGGTTCGGTACGTCATTTCAAAGGACGTACCAAACCAAAAACTTTTATTACGGACGTTTAAGCCATGTTTGGACTAGAAACCGGCCAACTTATTCAGATCGCAAGACGCTATGTGTTCCAAGTATCGATCAAATCACTTCCGCGTATCAATAATTCAATGCGCTGTTTACTTGCATGCATCAATTCATGGTTGAAACGAGTGGAATTATCAGATTCTTATATAAAGCGTATAATAAAAAGAAAATCCAGCGTTTTTGATTGGATGCCTAAAATTATCTCACTTGTGATGGAGATAAAGGGTCATTCTCGCTTGCGGAAGCGCTCGCGAGAAATAAACATTTGTATCGGTCACTCATGAGATAATTTTCGGTATCCACACAAAAACGTCAGATGTCCTCTATATAATTCGGTTGGATCAACGGGAATAACATGTTTATGCATTCATGGCTGACATTTTTCGTCATTGGGAGAGATTTACAGGAAAGTTAGAGCCCCTTAATTTCCCAATATTATTTACATTTATATATTGGTGTTTAAGGTCACATACTTATGCACAATGTCTAATCATGACAGTTTTACGGGTGGAGGAAGCCGGCGTATCCTGAGAGAACCACCGAGCAACGACGAGCAGCTGTCAGCTCCCCAACATCGTAACTCTGTTTTGCAACACAGGCAGGGTTAGATTGGTTGATGACAGGCGCACCATCGGCGTGCAGTGCGCCTTAATACACGGCGTCATCGTTCCCACATGTGGACAATCGGCTTTAAGTTTCTTGCCCAAGGACACAAGGCGGGAGTCCGAATTGATCTCTCAGACGGTCACCCATCCGATGATTAAATTTTCCAAAGCTGTCAGTAAATTTAATACTATGGGTATAGTAATTTCATATAAAATTGAAATTTCAAAGTGTTAGCTAATTTGTATCATAATGTGCGCATCATTTCACAAACTCCAGACGTTTTCATTTTGCTGAGCACCAAGTATATCCAACTACCTGTTTTACGTTTTAGTTGAAATATTGTTATAAAAAGTGTATATATGTTGTATTTAATTATATCTTTAATGATTTAAATACAGAAATTAAGATTTTGTTTGCATTTGACATTATTTTTTAGCTTTTGAATACGATAACCATGGAAAATGGATATAATTGTTAAATGAGGAAATTTTTCAAATTCGCCAAAAAGTTGACGGAGCGAACTGGTATGCGATCAGTATCGAGTATGAGACCAATTACTGTTAATTACTGCTTGACAACGCCTTCTCATGCTCCCAATAAGGTTCCTGGTATTCCTGTTTTGGAATATTGTTCCATTCTTGGACCATCAGGGCACCAAGATCCTGGACACTTACTGGCTTGACTGGCTCATTCCAGACATGTTTGATTGGATTGAGGTCAGGGGATCTTGCTGGCCAGCCCATACGCCCAATCCCCTCCCCCTGTTGCCACTCCCGGACAGCATAGACAACATGAGGACGGGCATTATCGTTCATCAGAATGAATCTATCACACACTGCATCTGCATACAATCTGACGTGGGCATCCATTATCTCATCAATATACCGCTGTGCTGTCAATGTCCCACGGTCAAGGACACAGAGCTCTGTTCGTCCATCCCAGCTGATGCCGCCCAGACCATTATTGACCCTCCACCATAGAGGTCATTTCCAGCAATGTTGGCTGCATGGAATCGCTCTCCTGGACTTCTCTATACCCGAGAAGGCCTATATGTGTAGTCTAGGCAGTACCTTGACTCTTCTGTAAAAAGGACAGGTCGCCAATCTTCTCTGGTACATCCAACATGGTCCAAGGTCCATTCATAGCGCGTTTGGCGGTGGTTCTGGGACAGCAGAATGCTAATACATGGTCTTCTCGATGGGAGACCACCTTCGTGCAACCTTGCCCGGATAGTCTGCGTCAAAACATTTACCCCGGATGCATTATGAAGGTCACTGCGATGCTGAGTTGCTGTTGCAAAGCGGTTCCTACGGGCCTGGATGATCAAAAATCGGTCTTCAGCTGCCGATGTTGCCCTGTCTCTGCCACCACCATGCCGTCTTACTGGTGTGCCATACTGCTGAAATCTTGTTCAGGCTCTGGTGATCAGCGTATGGTGCACACCAAGGGCTTCACCAACCTGATGTTGCGTAGTAAGTTTTATAGTTAGTTTGGACGTTTAGATATTATTCTCTGTTGAACCAAATTTAAAATTAAGAAAACGGCGTTTTCAAACTCTTTTGAGGTTCTGTAGCTTCTGTTCTGTCAATTACGACAACAGTGTGCGCATCGTTAAATGAGATACGGGCGCTGTACATTCCAATATTCGAAAATACCTAATAGGTGGATTTGCTATTTCCCTTGCCTTGGAAAACCCTGCAAATTAGCGTAAAAAGAGATTGGCTTAACGAAGAATCAAAACGGACACCAACTTAGTGTTGGTAGGTTCTACTGATAAACAATCTTAAACCTTTGAACTCTAGTGGTATCCTCTATGCCAGTTCAATGGAAGCACTTGGAAGAGTCCATATTCATTATTGGGTGGTAGACCAATCAATATTTTCAACGTGCAGCCTCGGGACTGCACGTTGAAAATATTGATTGCTCTACCCCACACATTTACTGAACAGCCATCCTATCTAATGACGTTACGACGTATCATGTTCCTGGCCGGAAAAGCAGCCGTAAGTTTTCAAAGGGTTAATGACGGAATATCTGTGAATCGGTGTTTCTTCTAATTAGCTTGTCATTAAAAGTCAAGTTTCCACTTGTAGCTTTTAATAAACGAAAACCAATTAGCAACCAGAGCTGTCTGTGGGTTTCGTTTATTAAAAGTAACACACGGAAACGTGGCTTTATTTTCCACTGGTTTCATAGGTTTTTCTCAACAGTTACTTGCTTCTTAATTGGATTTTCCTCGCTCGTCTAATAAACAAATATTGAAAAATGGGTGTACCGTCATACCTGTCCCTTGTTTCTCAGGTCTTGTTGACTGCAACGGAAGGTATTAAAAATTGTTTGTGACTGATGATAATTAATACTGTTTTCTTTTCAAAAGAGGCATTATAACCACGTGCCAGCAAATGCTAGCATGAATACCCCTCGTCTCTCTCTCTCTTCTATTGTGTCCACTCGTTCCGGCGATTCTTCGGCCCATTTCATTAATTCAACTTGCAGCACGAAGGGTAGACTTCGTGCTGAAAAGCGGCTGACGAAGACGAAATAGACGAACGTTGCCGAAACAGTAATGTATTGGTTAAACGTAGCTGAATTTGTTTTCATCTGTAGATAATATATCACCAAACTACGTTTATAATGACATATTTGCATACCATCATTTTACATAACATGATTGTGTAATCGGGAGGAATGGGGGTGGAAACAAATGAGTGGGACAGGGATAGGCACGTATCACTTGCACCCACTCCCCTTCACTTCGATCCTACCGTCCACGAAAAGTATCGACAAAACAAAGTTGTAATATTTTTAATTATTTACTTTCGAACATGCCCTGTAAAAGCCTGTCCACAGAAAAAAAACAGGAGAAGTTAAGATAAAAATATTTTTACCCTATTTTACTCGTTTTCATTGCGATTTTGAAAAACATAAATTGACATGAAACTGGTAATACAGTATTGTCATCACAATAGCTGGCAGGCCATTTCTCTGCCCACTTTACTCCCAGCAACATGGCAGAATCTTAATTATCGAAAAATAAATTCACGACCATTGAATCTGAACTGCTATTTTCCTTTGTTTTTCTTGATTTTGTTTGCCTTTTATTTAAAGAGTGTGGCCAGGGATGTAGCTAGAGAGTCTTTGCTGAGGGGTGGCAATTGTGATCAGTTAGATTTGGTGCACAGCACGACATGTCGTAGGCATGTCCCGAAATTCCGCAGACCCGAGTTGGGGCAGAATTCGAGAAGGGGTACTCCCCTTTCCATACTAGGAATCCCCCTCCCTCTACGAGGAGGACATTTTTTTATACTTCTGAACCCCTGAGATTGATTCTGATGCCTCCCTCAGGCTTATATCAAGTCATTTTATCCACAAGAAAAATGTATTTCCCCAGATAGGTTCATGAAATTCCCTTACCAGGCAACACAAGGGCTATCGACTGGCAGCTAGCCAGCTAATACAAACTTCAACCAACTGAATGCCAGTCAATTGGAAAGTGTAGGTGTTGGCTGAGTAGCTGTCAGTCCATAGTCCTTATGTAGCCTGGCCAGTTTAACCCTTTAACTAACGAATCGCCCGCATCCGCCCGCGTAATATGCAAATTGAGCAGTTGAAAAAAGTAATGTTTTCAAAATATTTCAACAAAACCATCCCATGTGACCCCTTCATTGGAACGAGCTCATTGAGCTCGTTCCAATGAGGGGTCACATGATATGGTTTTGTTGAAATTTTTTGAAAAATTTTTAAAAATTATATTTAAAATAATAAATTTTGATATCGTCTGAGTTGGGTAAAGGGTTAAGGGAAACGGAATGATGAATTCGAAACACTGGACCTGTCACAGATTCGAGTCGAAATTTTGGAAAATTTTTATAACCTAATTGGAAAAGTTGGAGAATTAGATCGAAAATTGGAAAAATTACTTTAGATTTGGCCTACAAAAATGACAAGAGTAAATTAAATTGACACTTTCGAATTTCGAAATGTTAGAATGTACATCACCGAATTTCAACTTTTGAATTTCCAGCCGATAATTGGAGAGGGAGGGGGACACTACTCCACCTCACTCCCCCTCTCTAACTAAGTCCCTTAGGGTGGGACGACCCGATCTTGATCTCTAAATCGCAAAAGACCGTTTTGATACATGGGTAGTGTTCTTGTTATTTTTCAGAGCTTTAAGGAACGTATCCTTGTATTGTGTTACAGACAGGACGAACCTGCGATTAGAGAAAACCCTGTACCAACTGTGTGATATCCCATATACTAATTGTAACTAATTTAGAACTGTCGTCTAAACTTGAAATCCAATAGTATTTGACATTTCAATTTAGCAATAGTGCTACACTAATTAGAATATATAGTTAGAATGACGTCCCTCACACGCAAATATGTCTGGACTCATATGATTTATTCATGAAGAGTGAAGATCATCCTTGTACATAAACATGGTCAGCTACCACCTGCTTAATTGTTGTATGTATGTAACTATCTATAGATATTCGTGTGTGTGTGGTGGTAGATGCAGACTCATGTCCGCATGACCATAACATGGAGTTGCCCGCCTGCTCTCATGTGCATATGCTTATGTTTTTTGAAACACTTCTCAGACAAAGTGTTTACCGTCACTAACGTGAGTTCTGCAATTAGCCTCTACTCAAGTATAACCGAACTGGTAACTATTCGTGACGAATTTAGGTCTATGTGATGTCTTTGAACAGGTCATGCTTTCATGCTTTTAAAAAAAAAACGTGTATGTATATTAAATGTCGGCTACCCACTGCACCGCGCCCATCAAAGAGTTGTCTTTTTGTCGATGGATCTCGATAGGATTGGATCACGTTTGATATCCGAAGTAAAAACACCACGCTACTTTGGGTATATTTTATTTATACCATGATCGTCAGATTATTAAGAGTCGCTATTATTTTTTTCTCGATTTTACTGAGCACCAGACGTACAAACGAGCGAATCTGTTTTTGTTCACACGAGCATCGGTGGGCGGTACTTCCGCTGGCAATTTTATCGCCAAAACGAAATGAAAAAAAGAAACTGAGCCTTTTTCGTTTTAATAACATAATGATATACTATTTCGAGTTATGCATACTTTATTAACATGAGACAATTCATGCTTGTTAATTTTTGGCATCTTAGGAGGTAAACCCATTTAAAACGTAATACATAATTGCCACTTCCATTTCACTCTTCGCGAAGCGACGGGCGATAAATTTAGACAACTTTGCATTCAGGTCGACGTCACCAAAGGTCAACGGTTCTACTGTAGGTGTAAATTTTTATTACTGAAATCCCATTGCTGGCGTGTTCATCACGGTTGGTGTGTAAAGCTAAAATTTATGTCATAGGCTTTTCATATATAGCAGAATAGGTAATCATGGTATAAATTAAGATTTAACATCCCGTAAATGAATGAAACGAACACAGGAAGAAGATTTGCAATATCTGTTATTTATTACAGATTGTCCCCTTAATATTTCATTGGAGAGAAGATAATCGAAGGGCTTGACAGCTCTTCGGTGTGGTTTTAAATTTCCCCTCCTTGTTTGGGAGTCTCGACCACATTACATTTGCAAGCTATTCGTAAATTATATTCGTGACGCTCCATAACATTCATTTCTCACGTCACAAATATTATTCTTATATCTTACGCATTTTGCCAAATTTTAATCGAAAACAATTGCTGTTTATTAATGTAGACTATACTTCAGGTTATCTCTAAAGTTCATCAAACGAAATGTCTATTAACGGATTAATTTTCTCATATCAACTAATCAACTGAACTTTTTGAAAATGTCAATAGATCAAAGATGACCTCCAATAAACGTTAAATAAATGTTTCCGAGGAATGCCCACACCAGCTCAAAACGCACAATGTACCCACACATATTCTAACTATAAGCCCCTGCGGTTTTTGAAGTTCCACACAGACCATCTTTTGTTTGAACTGATTGAGTAATGAGGTTATTTCTTGGTGCATTAAGAATGTCACATGGGGTGTTATGAAATGACCATGCTTTATGCTACTACGCATATGTTGTTATGGTAACATGCTTTTTCGTTGTCTATTTTATTAAATGGGGATGCTATAGTAATCCTCTATAGTTGTATGGAGCTGCAAATGGCAATGGAGCAGAATGGATTCGGAAAAAGTAGGGAATGAGTGGGGTGTGTTTGACTGATTTTCTAAATCAGACCATTCCGGAATCATTGTTATCTACCCTACATGCCCATCTGCCTATGCATGTGTGGATGTAGGGTTATCATGCTGGAGGTTAGGTTTTTCATGGGTAACGCACAGTACTGCAGAGTTTGGGTTGTACTGAAGATGTGGACGATAGTTTGTGCGAAGTAGTATGTTGACGGACTGTACTCGCCCTTGTCTTTTTTTATCCAAGAACGGTGAGATGTATCATGTGAAGTTTGGAAATTCGATTCGATTGGAAATCGTCTGGATGTTTCTATTCCGGAAAATATGTTTCACTCGTCAAGCTGTTCTCTAAATCCAATCAATTATCTCTCATTGGACCTTTATACAGGACAACTGGTGTGAGAAAAAAAATCGAGAAGTTGTTTCACTTCCGAAACAACTTTGATTCGGTTTATAAAATACTCCACTTTTATAATTGACTTACCCAAAACAAACGAAGCGCCATTGAATACAATATTTGAATGAAAAATGACAATATCAACTATAATTCACAGTTGTTAAGAATGTGCACAATATCTACAACCTGAAAAAGCAGCGAGGATGAATTCGAGATTCTATTCTGTTGGTAATTCCCAACCTGTTTCGATTCGAGCTAAAATGTGCTGTTCAGTAGGCTCTACTTAAAGGCATCAGAATACTCTAAAATACGTTGGGTTACGGGGTCGTCCAACCAAACTTTGGCAAAGTTTTTGAAATTTTCACCCGCGCCCAAAATACAAACTTTATATACATGCACAAAGTCACATTATATTTCAACATAATGAATAGAGTGCAAGAAAATGGAGTACCTTGACATTTTCACGAAAAAAAAAAATATTTTGTAAAACAGTCAAGCTAACAACAATGGCATGAGTAACGAATTGCAAAATCACAAATAGATCGGTAATTCCAATGCCAAAAGGTTTCAAATAAATGATTTCGAACTGCAGACTCGGAGAAAGCACATTTTACCATTTCGTCTACCCCGATGTGTACAAAAGAAAAAAAGCAATAAAAAGAAATAAGCTTCCATTTGAAAACCCCTGCGGGGAAGTCTATCACATCACAGGCGCCTGGAAACTCATTATATATAGCCAAATGCTTCAAAATAGCCCTCATATATGCCATCCCCCTAATATAAATAATAACAATAGAAAGGCTGGAAACTTCAAACGCTCAAAATTTCATACCACGAAAATTAGGTTACTCTCGTATCACAGTTTTGAATCGAAAGTGGGGACACATACGTGTGTCTTCTGATGCTGAAATGACTATTCTATTCTTTTCTATTAAAAGAAAACCAAAACAAAAGGCCAGTATTTCGGAATTGTAGGTCCCATGGATTGGAATTAGGATTACAGCTCATTCTTCTCGTGGACGACAAAAAGATTCCTCCGAGTCTTTACTAGAGGGATTGCAAAATACAACCATTCAGTTATTTTAAGGTAATTTATTGTCCAAATTTTGGTCTCTTACTTATGCCACAGCACCATTTCAAACTGTGCTCTCAACCACACAACAGTTCCAACGCAAATGTCAGTTTTCCACATATTCTATATTTCTGTACACACATTTTGATATATAATTTACTGGGGTTATTCTTTCTAGCCATGTTTTGGACTTTGGCGAAAATTTCCTGAATTTTGCCAAAGTTAGTGGTGTGGTCGAGTGGATAAGAGCGCTGGTCTTTCATGCCATAGGTCCCGGGCGCAATCCTCCGTCGGGGAAATTCTTCGAGGTGTCCAAACACACTCTCTCAGCATCAATTGCGGGGTTGATGCGGTCACAGTGTACCGACCTCTCTGACGGGGACGTAAAATGGCTGTCCTCTGTACGGAGGGAGACACGCTCAGTGCGGGCTAAATATCCATTCGTAGTAGTCTAGAAGAGCGAGTCCACGAATTTGCGGCTCTGAAGGTCATCCCACACACACCTACGCCAATGGGCCAAGGACAGGCTTTAATATAAGTAGGATAACTTGTTCGCCAATCCTTGTAAAACAAATAAGATTAAATAAAATGAATAAAGTTAGGATGGACTACCTGTTTAAAATTGGGAAGAGTGAATATGAACTCTGAAGAGGAGGACATCCATGTGGTGGGTCATCTCCCCCACCGCACCCCACACGTGCACAAATGTCGGTTTAGAGTACTGAAATTTCATTTACAAAATCTCAAAGTTGTAGTTGGAGCGGATTGCACTTGCACTCTATGACCCAAACTTCATAATTTTTTTTCCTTAATCAATCAAAGTCAATCACTAAATGAAATCCCATTATCCAAATAAATATTGCATATCGGCAATCTGTTAGCAATAATTCTGAAGAGTGTCGCTACACTAAACTGAACTGTGTGGAGAAGTCGATTTGATCACATATATGCCCGCTCCATTGAAAGGCAATCTCTTTATAAGCAAATCAAGGGCAGTGATTTCTCACAAATTAATAACTGTTGTCGTCTTTAGACATGTTACACACCTGTTAACTCTCAACAATGATGTTTAAAATTTAATTAACGAGGAATCAAACGAGTGATATGATTGGATTCTACGTTCATAGAAACGCTCTTAAAATTTTCTTAGTTGATCAAGGGAAGTAAGTGTAAAACAGATCCGTATTTTGTCGTATTTATACGTGTTGCACAAACCAATAATAATGTAATAAAGTTTATTTAAGCAATACCTAAAATGTGCAGTAAAGTTGATTTCACCACAAGAGTTGCCAACTTAAAAAAAATGTTATTTTTTAATGTACAGCAAGGGCAGCAACTCCTATACAATTGAAAAAGGTACGACTTTTTACACGGTGCACATCGGTGAATCATCATTAACAATGGTTTAAGGTTTTAACTCTTAGCCCGCAGAGTATTGTTTTTTAAAGTTTCATTAAATCTAGTCATGACTGCTATGAATCAGCCATGACTAGAATTGATGAAAAATTCATGACAGTTTGACTCACGAAATTACTCCCCGAAAGGTCGATACAATGTGCAAGAATATTTTTTGTTAAATGTACTTAAATTTTACTTTTTATGTGGAGAGAGAAATCATGTGCTGGGCAGAAATATCGGCAGCAGAATGGACGGAGTTCATTAAACTTCAACTTTCATTATTTATTTATTGGTATTTAAGGTCATATATGTCGGCACAATGGCTAATAATGATCATGACAGTTTTACGGGTGGAGGAAGCCGGGGTACCCGGAGAGAACCACAGAGCAACGGCGAGCAACTGTCAGCTCCACACAATAACAATTCCACACAAGCATGGTTAACATTGGTTGAAGACCAAGTAAACCTTAGTACACGACGCCATCGTACGCCCGCGTGGGCAGTTGGGGTGAAGTGTCTTGCCCAAGGACACAACGCGGTTGCCGTAGGTGGGATTCGAACCGAGGGCCTCTCGGCTTGTAGCTTGCATCTCTACCTACTGGGCCACCGCGCCCCCATGAAACATCAAAAGTGAAGGAGGAGTTCATTTTTCAATAGGTACACTCCTCTTGACACAACAACGCTGAAAGGTACATGCTGCACACCGATGAAAGATCATAAACAATGTTTAAAGTTTCATAAACCAAAATAAAACAAACAAACGTAGAAGGAGTTCAATTCACGATAAGATGAACCCTTCCTGATAAAAATCTAATGAGTCTATGTGCACCACGGGAAGTGATTAACTCCATGCAAATCGAAGAATCTTGTCAGAATCACGCATATGGCACGACAGCAAAATGTCAACAGTAATTCTCCAAGATTTCAATACTCCAAACTTTAAGTACATTACGGACAATTACTCTTGCACAAGTTATTTCAGACTGCTGCACACCTGTTCATCATTACAATATTGTCAAAAACGGGCAGATCAGTGCACACGGGCAGGTTCTACCCGAGGAACGGTCAAATAGACAGAACGACGGGCATTACTTCTGGTGTCCCCAATTATTCGGCGAGGTATAGTAATACGAATGAAAGATGTATGATTATTTTAACCCTTTAAACCCTGGTGGTATCTTCCTCGTCTATGCTTTGGCAGCAAATTGGAAGAGTGCATATTCATAATTTAGGGAAGACAAAGGCAGACTTATCGCACGTTGAAAATATTGATTGGCCCACCAACACCTTCACTTATCGGCCATTCTGTTTGATGAAATTATGGCGTATCAGATTCCTAAGCCGGAAAAAACGGCTTGTCGGGTTCAAAGGGTTAAAGTGCACTGGTGCTTCGTCCCATATTAAAATATGGCGTCACAGTACTGCTGTCACAAAGCAGATAGTTTTTCGATCAGATTGCGACCTGGAAGCGTCACACTCATATACCAGTGGATATATTTCACAAATAAAATATATAAAATATAATAATATATCTGTTCTGAATGAGGAAATAGTTTTATTTTTCAACCCGATCAGATCAGGGACCAAAGGGACATGTGACTTTCCATGAGCTCGAAATACAAAGTAAAAATAACTTGCTGCACATGGCATTAGCGATTGTCTTGTAGACAGCCTTTGTACTCTTCATATCTTCAGCATTGACCCGGAATTCTTATCGCTTTAGGCATTAGTTCCCTGGTACTATGCATGTTCGCATCCCTGTGTGTCTTCTAGTGTTAGCCGTAGAAATGATATATGTCTCTGTTGTCGATGGGCCACTAATCTTGATTGCAGTTTTCTTGAGCATGACACGCTTTAGGTTCTGGACCTTGGCCTTGTCGGGTCAGTTGAAGTCAGACTTATGGTGGAACCGAGGCAGGCGGCACTGGGTAAAAATACTCCCCGGTCGACTAGTTTAAGGATATGCACGAGCTTCTACGAATTTTGGTGTATTGTCGAGCGTGAGTTCGTTATTATAATCACGTGTCCGATGCCCCTGACACCCGAGAGATTTCTGTCAGCGGTATGGGCCTTATGTGCGTTGTGACTGGACGCCAAGCTTATGTATGTATTTGAACCATTCATCTGAATATTTAATATATCTGTTTGATACTTGTAATACAAATTAGAAACTGTGAAACAAATAAAACAGTAAAAGAAAATTTTTAAACAAAGTATAATGTTTGATGCTCACTTCGATGTGCGCAACCACAACAACGTCTACCAAAGAGTCGACACAGACGATATTTGAAAGGGCTATACACGCTGAAACAAATAAAACAGTAAAAGAAAAGAATTTTAAAACAAAGTATAACGTTTGATGCTCACTTCGATGTGCGCAACCACAACAACGTTAATCAAAGAGTCGACCCAGACGATATTTGAAAGGGCTAAACACGGTCCTGATAAAAACAGGAACGTGTAGAAACGGTGGCGTAGGGGAGAATTTCCTTGCAACAATATCTTCAGTAAACAGATGTTGATGACCTCAGTGCTCTTACACAAGGGCACACTCCTGATTTAAGCCCTCTAGGCATGGCGGTGGGAGTTTGCGGCTACAGGCTTACCCAGGGTCAAACTCATGAGCACCCGCCCCATGAACATCTTGAATTCTGTGGTTAAAGACCACTATCTTGGTAGTGGTGGCTGCATTCGAGATGGGCTGGGTTGGTAGGTTAGAAGAAAGGAAATCGGCGGCAGCTAGAGCTACTGCAGCTATTCAAACAATTGGAAATGAATTGGACGAGGCGACTGTGATCGTAGACTGAATTCAACTACAAGACTTGAACTAACAGCAAAATAGGCGCTACAGTCTGTTCACAGCATCATCGCGGACATATTAACTGAAGATCGATGCCCTGCCCCCAGCCCTCGGATACTTCAGGCGCCCTTGCGAGACAACATTAACAACCACTCCACCAAAACTGACATCCCAATCAAAACGTTTTAGTACGTATACTTACGTCTTATCTTCGTGTTTATTTTCATTTTAAGAATTTTGAATGTGCATATTGACAGAAGAAAAGTCAGAAAGATGCGCACACATTTAATCGGGATAGTTATGAGATAGCATGCACGCATGCTGAAGTGTATAATGCTGTATCGTTCCATCTGCTGACAAAATGCTGGTATTTGACAAAACATTTAGGGAATCTCGCAGATCATCCCAGCAATGTCCAATGTGATGAAATATTACTAGCACAACCACAGAAAACATGGGTATAACCTCGGCTCTGGCATTCTGGCATATTATTTAACCCTTTACCTAACATGAAAAGCAGACGACACTTGCAAAACAAATTCTTGAATAATTATTTTTTTTCATTTTTTGTCTCAAAAACATAGGTTATGACCCCCTCGTTGGAACGAGCTCGACGAGCTCGTTCCAACGAGGGGTCATAACCTATGTTTTTGAGACAAAAAATGAAAATATTTTGAAAATTAATTGGCGATTTTTGAGAATAGCGCTGGCCGGTTTTGGCCGTTACGTTGGGTAAAGGGTTAAATAACATGGATTTATATTTCAGATTATTCACCAAAGAGAGAGATAAAATGATACACCAAAATTAAATGAAATAACTTCCCAGCTGTCAGTTCCTTGAATATGTAGCAGGCGAAGTATAAAGACCATTTACAAACCAGCCTGTTTCGTCCGGATCTCTTAGTCTCATTGTAACTCAGTCGCTTTGTGTGCTAGAGGTCGATTGTTCGAGCCTCGGCTCCCGCACGTCTCCCTCGATCTGTCACCACGGTACCGCTGACCTGCCCTCATCTGTTGGTGGCATGGTGAATTGCGGCGTTGAAACACTGTTAATGTTTCCGCCGTTCTGAGGTGGAGTCCGGGGTGCAATTCATCGGGTTGATTCGCAAAAGAACGTGGGAGTGGTGTAGTATAGATGTCATTTACCAACCAGCCCGGTTGGTCCGGATCTCTTAGTTTCGTGGTAAATAGGTCGCTTTGTGTGCTAGCGGTCGATAGTTCGAGTATCGGCTCCGACACCTCTCTCTCTATCTGTTATAGATATCACCCAAGCAACCGATATTTGGATTCGAACATGTAAAACAGTGGTATGATTTAAAATGAAAACAAAAACGCTGGGTAAGGGCGTCAGGACTGTGGTTCAAAGTGCAGTGCTGCAGTCCTTTACAAAGGTGGGTGTGTGGAGATATCCACAAATCACCCAATAAGTTTCGTGAAACTGAAATTAAAACAAACAAGCATGACCGACATGATACATCTTTTTCAACGATCACTTGAACATGATCTTCATTGTGGTACTCTTCTGTGTGCTGCACTGCAGTCAATCCGCTCACGTTTCGCGCGTCCGACATCGGACAGATCGGCCGAGTGAGTCTCAGACATTACTAACATAGATGTTTTAATATAATATTACCCAGATAGAAATGGCTAAATCCATTTTGTGTTCTCTGAGAAGGTTAGTCGACTTATTACTTGTGAAGACATATGATCAGAGTTATTACTTAATCTATATTCCTACCAGTGGTAGAGTCTGGACCTTTTAATGCCACGTGTCCGCGACAGAAACAATGCTTGGATGCATTTTCCTTGGTCCGAATTGACGGTTTTCAAGTTTGTTAGTGTAATGGTAGTTTGCTTAAATATTTACAAATACAAATATGTAATTTTTTTAATTGCAATGGTTGTTGTTGTTTTTTTCTATTATTATTATTTATTATTTATTGAGGTTTAAATACTCTTTCGACAGCCAGGGTCACCCCGTGTCGGACAGTTGTATGGGTGGAGGAACCCGGAGTAGCCGGAGAGAACCACCGAGCAACTGTCTGGCTCCCCAGCATACTGACTCCACACAAGCAGGGTTGACATTGGTTGAAGACAGGTGCAACAACGACGTGCAGTACGCCTTAGTACACATCGCCACCGTGCCCCCACATGGGCAACGGGGGTGGAGTGTCTTGCCCAAGGACACAACGCGGTTGCCGCAGGCGGGATTCGAGCCGGGCACCTCTCGGCTTGCAGCCTACACCTCTACCTATTGAGCCACCGCGCCCCCATTTGCTCTGGTACCCTCATTTCCTTGAACGCCCTGCTAGCGACTTCTAGCACTCAACCAGTTAAAACACGTTAATGGTGGCATATCATTGTAATCGGCTCATTGAGACCATACGAGGCCCTGAGAATCTCTGACTTCGAGTCGCATTGAATCAGGAAGATAATTTCAAATCGCATTTCGAATCGTGTCTAACAGGTCATGGGTATTACACCTTTTTGCCGCTATTGCATATAGCAAATATTGTCAGCCGTGTATTGTCTTTAATGACGTCTATTTAGACGAATCAGTCAACCATTCCAGAAAAAGAACTCTTCTTCTGACAACAGGAAGTATAACCCCAAGATCAGCGCATGCCAGTCAAAAATGTATACTTTCGTGGTTTCATGAAGTCCTAGACTTTCCAGAAAAATGGGTTCAGGGTATTCGGCCCGATAATAATCGATGGCGAACCCCGAAACCATTATCTGACTGAATTAATTGACTGAACTTTACGAGCGGAATGTATTACCTGACCTAATCTCCATTTTATTTATTTATTTATTTATTTATTTATTTATTTATTTGCGGCACTTTTGACAGCCAGGGTCACCTCGTGTTGGACAGTTTTAAATGTGGAAGAAGTCGGAGAACTCGGCGAGAACCACCGAGCGTCGGTGAGCAACTATTAGACTCCTCATTGAACTAACACCGTACACGCAGGATTAGCATTGGTTGAAAACAAGTGCACCATCGTCTTCCAGTGCCTCTCAGCACACAGCGCTACCGTGTGCCAACTGTGCAATGGTGATTAAGTGCCTTGCCCAAGGACGCAACGCAGTTACCGCTTTCTGAGATCGAACCGTGAATCTTTCGACCTAATGTCCAATGCCGTAACCGCTAAGCTACAGCGCTCTCAATCACCATTTATTACAGTACAGTCGCCGTGGGCAGTCACTTTTCCACATGTCCACGGTGGTTGTGGAAAACCGTGGGCAAATTACCTTTCAACTGCCCACATAAATTTCTGTGGGCAGAGAGTTTTCCAGACCGTGGGCATGCTACCTACTTGCCCACAGAATTAATAACTAACACGGCAATTCCCGTGGAGTCCACATGATCTGACTTTTTATTTACACCACTACAATATTTATGTTACGTAATTTTTCTACACGATAGCTAAGAAAAAAAATCTGTTAACATCGGAAGGAGGTCAAAATATCAGACTAGTTCCTGTTCTCCCCTGTCACGACAAATTCCCGAGATAATCCAACTGACGAAAATGCAGAAACTAAAAAGCTCGGACGGAATGGTTTCGCGCGCCGAAGTCGCGCAGGGACGGTTTGGGGCAAGCCTCTTTCGACCCTCGTTGACTGTTCGTTTTTTGTTGAATGTTAAGGCGTGGTAGAGGAGGAAAAGGAAGGAGGGGGAGGGGGGGCTTACCCACGCATGGGCTTCTTCCGGCTCTTTTTCTTTGGAGGTGGTTGAGATGATAATGTGGAAATCGATGATGTTGAGTTTAGTGATTGGATTGCGTCTAATGCCTTTTTGGAGTTTGCCTGGGATTTTTTCCCGAACTCGCGGGTTTCGGAGATGGCTTGTTGTCCTATCTCACTTGCTCGTTCTATTGCTCTCTTCATGTCTTCGGTGGTGGCTGCAGACTGGGGTGGCTGTTTTGCTGTGATCGACACACCCGGGCTATCCAGTAGAGAAGGAAGTGGGGAGTGAGAGGTGGGAGGTGGTGAAAACGCAACCTCCAGTTCCTCCTCAGTCTCCACCAGACGTTCCTCATCCAACAGTACCAGCTCAGGAGCTGGCAGTTAGTTGGGTGTACTAGTGGGACCAGGAGGGGAACTGGCGACTGCCTCCAGAACCTCCATCCTCTCACTCACCTCTTTCTTCCCCTTCCGGGAGGCCTCCAAGAGACGGGCATCCCTGCGCTTGGTCGATGGACTCTTCTTCCTGTTCTTTCTCTTTCTTTCTTCAGTGCCTCCGTGCCCCTTCGGGTGAGGACCAGTGGGAGAGGGAATCTTCTCGCCAAAGGTACTACCTCTCCCCGGAGGGTGTGTTGACTTGGTTGTCTCTATTTCAAATTCCAGGCTCAGGTGGACTCTCTTACCCGTCTCCTGGACAGT
Source organism: Pictodentalium vernedei (assembly GCA_031216915.1). Classification (NCBI taxonomy): domain Eukaryota; kingdom Metazoa; phylum Mollusca; class Scaphopoda; order Dentaliida; family Dentaliidae; genus Pictodentalium; species Pictodentalium vernedei. Next base: position 181,282,547 of record CM062294.1, read on the forward strand.
CCAGGTGACAGGGCAAGAGATGCCCAGAGCAGAGATGGTTCTGACGAGTCTTTCTGGTAATTCCAGTGTATCCATGATTGATTAATCAGGTGCTCACACTCTGAAGTTAGAGGTGCGAATGATGTGAATATTATGATGTGATATTTATCTACTCATCTGTTTGCCATTTGTTAACCCTTTACCTAACGCTAGGAGTAGACGACACTCGTGAATTTTTTTTTACTGTAACTAAAAATTTTCATTTTTTTGCTCCCAAAACATAGGTTATGACCCCTCAGTGGAACGAGCGTGACGCGCTCGTTCGAATGAGGAGTCATAACCTATGTTTTGGGAACAAAAAGTCAAAATATAAAATGGATTGAATGGCGATTTTCGTGTATAGCTCTGGCCGGTTTTTTATTGTAGGCTGAACTATCAAAATTACACCGAAATTATCCACTAAAAAGTGCGAATTTCATATTGCACTTTTTAGTGAATAATTCCAAAGTAATTTATCGATAGGGACAGGTTAAAAAAAAACGAAATTAATTTGACGATGCATTTTTATCGTACGCTGAACAATCAGAATTACTCCGAAATTATCCACTAAAAAGGGCGACTTTCATATTGCACTTTTTAGTGAATAATTCCGAAGTAATTTATCGATAGGGTTAGGTTAAAAAAATGAAATTACTTTGACAATGCATTTTTATTGTATGCTGAACTATCAGATAATATATCCCAAATGAAAACAGAAGAATTTTAAAAAATCTAAGTTAAAATAACAGCATGACGGTACCCTCCATTAAACAATTTCGCGACGGGAGGACTGACGGACAGACGGACTGACGGGGGTATAAAAAAGAAATTAATTTGACGATGCATTTGTATTGTACGCTGAACAATCAGAATTAAAAAAATGTTCAAGGCACCCCCATGCATGCATAAATAAATAAATAAATAAATAAATAAATAAATAAATAAATAAATGGGCTTGAGAACTCGGCGCTAATTTCACCGAGCTGATGTTCCTTTGTCAAAATATTTCCAGGCCGAAAATTCTAGAAGCCGAATGTTTCCCTTCCCGCCCGAGCTTAGAATTGTCAACGAAAGCGAACGAATTGTTCAATAGTCGATCGAAAATCAGATTCGGTTTAACAGAAAGATCATATCAATACATAATTGCATATCAGCGATATTCACAGGTGCACTCTTTTATTTTCAACTATTTTTTTGCGTTTTGTACACATTTTTTCAAAGCACTCGTTCGCAATCGACATGGGTTTGTCACTGTATGTCTTGTTTTCACAGTGTGGGTTGTGCTATTCACTTTTCAGATTGAGAAAATGTGACGTAATTTTAACAAGTTATCAATTTTTTCCTTTTTGTAAATACACAAATGACCATATACCTGTGCTTGCAAATTGAAATGATGAAGAAATAAATATTTTTAATCAGAGCCATATTCTATCAAGACGTGTTAAAAATTACTTCCAGTTACATTTCTGTGGGCAGACGTGTTTCTGATTAATTATGTGGACACTATTGTCCGGCATTATCATCGTTCAGTAATCTTTTCCACAGAAGTCCACAGGCTTTTACCCGCAGAACTGCATGCCCACAGAGTCCACAGAAATTGGCATCAAACGAATTTCTGTGGAAAATCAGTGGGCGCCCACTGTGGACATGTGGAAAAGTGACTGCCCTCGACGACTGTAATGTAAATTCTTGCTCAAATGCGAAAGAATTAAATAATTATATCACATTGGAGAATTAAAATTGAAAATGTAAACACTGTAATCGTTCGTCATAACCCAATGGAGACAACAGAAATGAGAAACTCCAGGTAAAAACTCGGTCAGGTCACGTTGAATGTTTGTATTGAAACAATATCTTTGTACTATTTATATTTCATCATTTAAAAACAAATGCTGTGTCATTCTCCCGAGGAATGCACTGTATTTCTCAATAATAATGCACACTTGTTGTTGGTGGTGTTGATTATTTCGGATACAGCAACAGAGAAGGTGAAACAAAAGACGTTGCCGATGTGACAGGAATGATAGTCCGTAGGAACGTTAGTCCCTCTGGACTATTATTCCGCGGAATTATAGTCTTAGGTCTAACATTCCTAGGAATAGTAGTCCGCCGGACTACTATTCCTAGGAATGTTAGACCTAGGACTATAATTCCGCGGAATAATAGTCCAGAGGAACTAATTTTCCTACGGACTATCATTCCTGTCACACCGGTAGTAAGTTTAAAAAACACGAGAAGAGCTTTCATACTCAGGGACGTGAGGGTTGGGGTGTCACCCCCAATCCTGACCAAAATTTCATATAGCTGAAATTCGGAGGGCAAGTCATGAGCACTTGAACATTCCATCTATCTGGATTTTAGAGCTTCTTTGTGATGCTTATGTCTCCTTTACTTCCTAAGATTCTAACTCGGTTTCAAATCAACAAAAATTCCAACTGTTACTATTTATAACTACAGTGTACGCAATACCGAGCTTCATATGTATGCATGATGTCAATCGGTATTAGATTTTTATAGTATGTTTACTTATTGTAATAAAAATCCTCGAAATGCAATTCAAGAAAATCACATCATGTAAAATCGTTTTCCTGAGTTAATTCCAGCATTCACAGTTACAAAATGATGAAACATCGAAAATTGATCATTCCTGCAAAATATCTGATTTAATGTTAGAACAGTGTGAATTGCTCAAAGTTCTCAGCTAGAGCATTTGTTTAGCACACGTTCAATTCGCAGTACCAAATAATAATAACCTGATAATTCTATCATAAATGTGTTGGCATTTCAGTTCACGGATTCATTGTCAAAAGTTTTCTCGGTATTGAATTTCCAACTAGGGAGAGGGACCGGGAGGGGATTCCCCCTCCAGGCCCCTCCCCATCGTTAGAAATTCACTACCCTATGCCCGCAACGCCCACACCCCAATCGGAAACCTCTAGCCACGTCCCTGTTCATACTATACTGAATGAGTTAGATGATTTATGCACAACCAATTGCAAACTTCCTTATCTCAATGGTTTTATAGAGTGGCTTGGTCGTCAGTGTGCCAGCAATGCAAAACATCTAAGGATAGTTTTATCGAAGGAATTATCTATTCTGCTTTCACAATCTTGCATTCAATTATCGTACGTTATTATGCCATTAATCAAAATCTCACGATGAACTTTCAGATCGTTTTCTGGAAATTTCACAAAATTCAGATAACCACCCACTGAAGGAACACAGAAAAGATAATTGTTCGCGTAGCACAAAGAAAAATAACTCTGCCAAGCTATCATTCCCATGTTTTGTTTGTCAGGCTGTCTTTCCGTCTCTCCGTACCACTTGTGTTACGCCTTTGGACCAGCGAGGTCGCTTTTGCGGTCCAGGAACACGATAGGTCACTGTTTCATTAAGTATGATAGCTGGTAAGTGAATGTGCATGGTAGACCAATCAATATCTTTAGTGCAAAGATTGCACGCTGAAAATATTGATGGGTCTACACCAAAATAATGATTATGGATTATTGCAACTGCTGCCGCTGAACTGACATGGACGATAACATTTGGGTTCAAAGGTATAAATATACTAATATGCTTAAGTCATTCAACGGCGTTGACCTGATTTATTGTTAAGCCTTTGTTGTTTGTTTTCCTTCAGCACTACTTAAAAGGTTATAGTGACCAGATTTGGTACACCTGTTAATGGTGACTTCTAGTTATACAATTAGGCATTCGCCTCCGATGTCCGATCGTCATCGACAGCAACGTCTCTTTTAACATTGTTTCTTTATTTTTTTTAATATCAACTCAAGATTTCTATCAAGCGTTCCTCTTACAAATTTTTGACACACCATCGCCATCAAAACTCATAACTAAAAAAGTGGTACCGATAGTGGAAAGTATCAGCTGTCAAATCGGCCACCTCTCTGTCGACCGACTCGCCCTGAAATGTCTGTTAGAGATCATTCATCACTTTGCCAGTATTAAGTAAATTAGAGTACGACAGGCGTGGACTAGTCGCTTTCCACAGGTACAACCCGGTGCTTCATTAATTAAAATTTTGCTGTTGATGATTTTTATTACCTGATAAACACAAGCGAGGACATCACTGGGCAAGCGTGGATTGCGTCCAGTTCGCTGCGACTGTACTGTAAAACTTTACATCCTTTTCTGAAAAAGTTGCCCCGCTGCTTTGACTGTTGAAGTTACGAACCGCTCGTGGAGTAGTGAAGACATTCGCTGCTATTGGATGATTTTACGTCACCTGTTTCTGGAAACTGCATAATTATGTCATCTCCTATTCCATGTAAAGACTTTTCTTGGTTGCCCGTACTGTTGCGTTCATAATTAGAAAGAAACTATTCAACTCTCACCTTTTGTAACTATGCCATCGATTAAAAGTTGCAGGCTTGGCTGTGTCTTGGTAACCTATATGTGCAGTTAATTGTTGGCGGGTAATTGAGGAAAATGGATGTCATCCCCCAGTAAAAAGCATTTCTAATGACATTTCATCACGTCAGCTGTGCTCCTCTCTGGAAGAGCCCCGGTGTGACAGGAATGATAGTCCGTAGGAATGTTAGTCCCTCTGGACTATTATTCCGCGGAATTATAGTCCTAGGTCTAACATTTATAGGAATAGTAGTCCGGCGGACTACTATTCCTAGAAATGTTAGACCTAGGACTATAATTCCGCGGAATAATAGTCCAGAGGGACTAATTTTCCTACGGACTATCATTCCTGTCACACCGGCGCAAGTATGATTCGAATACATGTGGATATATTTGATACAAATGTGTTTACATTTTTTTTCTTTTGAATTTTAAACTCCGCAACTTCAAAACTTTATGGAATACAAAGACAGTGTTTGTCCATCTAACACAAGTAAGAGAGAGGCTGCTGTTTTAGTCAATCCATACAAGGAAAAGCAGATAACAACTGCCACCCCTGTGAGAAGTTTTGGGGAGCCTCAGAAGAAACACAAACTTACTTTTGGACTAAGAGCATCGAGTAGAAAAAATGCTTGCGCTTCAATACTATTTGTTCAGAATCTAAGAGTATGTAAATGGAATATGACGAAATGAAAAGTTTGTTCAGATTTCAGATTCAGATTCTTTATTCACGGTAAACATATATGTAAAATAGTTAACAAAAATAAATATATTATACAAGTGTAATACACAGCATGCCGCGAGAAGTGGCATACCCAGATTGGGACCCCAAAAGGAAAGAGAAATCGATCGCGAACAGACCGTGACCAAATGAATCAACTTGGAGCGATTCATCTGCTCTATGATGGGGATGTCGTTTCTTTAGTTTTAGGGGCCAAAGGTATGGTCCAGTATAAACGCCAGTAGAAGGGCTTTGTTTCAGGGTTGGTAGAGAGCAACCTACTTGCCGAGCAACCTACATTACACTGCGTAATATTTGAGAACCACAACAAGTCCCATAGTGTGGTTAGTCTCGTTCAAACATCGATAAGGACATAGTCTTTATGACTGGGCGTGGGGAATATATCGGTTGGCGCACGGTGGCGCGTTGAATGCAGTGAATTAGCCCACACCAATAAGATGTGGCTAATTTACCGCATGCGACTCCCCATAATTAGCCAATCGACATGACTTGGCACTTGCTCAAATACATGTTCCAGACTGCTAATCTATTGCTGAAGAGTACTGTTTGCAGCTTAGTTTAAACAATATTTATTTCCAAATTTTAAAAAAGTTACACAAATCGAGTACGGTAATGATACACTTATCAGCGAGCACAAAACATTAATGGAAATGGATTCAGCAACAAACTGGTAGCTTATACTAGGCTGTTTCCATCATTTGTTTGCAGCTTCTTAATTGCACGTAGGTCTTCTAGAGGTTTGTGGGAGACTAATGAAAAATGCAGCAGGTTATACTGGACGAGGATGGCAGATTAAGACACATGGCACGACTTGTATGTTCCTAAAGCAGGTCTGTTTAAATTCTTAATGGTCTACTATCCTTGATTATGTTAGAATTTTCTGAGTGCAATATCGGCAGTTTGGATTATCGCAGCGGATATAAATGGAATATGACGAAATTAATGTAGAAGTTATAGTTTTTTTTCGTTGCCTTATTATTAATATTTGAACTGTGTCGTCTATAGCGCTCCATAGTTTCACGATGAGGTATAGAGGAGGTTTCTTCAGGGTTCGTGTGCGTGTTTTTTCTATGAATAGGAGCCCAGACTGCCAGGTAGTCCTTCCAAATGGGTGTTTGCTTTGAATAGGAGTTCAGACAGGCCGGATTGTCCAACTAAATGCTTTTTTATGTATAGGAGACCAGACTGCTTGTTTGCCCTAACAGAAAGACTAAACTCGTGTTGTTTGGTACAGTAACTTACTACGAAATTAAAACAATGCAACCGAAGGTGTCTTCGTGTTGCAATAATGCATCTTGCCTAGAATTTAGAATACTGCTTCCATCTGCCATTTGTCACATCTCCAACTATTTACATTACTAGTATAATTTTACGACGTTAATTTCGATTTTCTCTCGGTCTATAGTGATTACAGTGACTTGTAAAGGACTAAAATACAAAATGAAGTTAAGAGGAGCGATGCAAACATGGTGTCAAACAAAAATTCATTTGAGTGACGTCATTTAGAACAACTTACTTAGGGAGACGAAAGATTTCCAAATACTATGCGAAAAAAAAAATACTTGAGTTTATAATTCTTCTCAAACAATTATTTTTTCTACATTTACTGTTGTTGCCTATTGTTAGAGCTCGAAACTCCATTTGCTGTAATTATTAAAAAAAAAACATTTTACTTCACCATGAATCCTGGTTTACATTCAAATTATACACTTCCAACATAAGTGCCTACTTACGTCCCTCTGAGCGGTCCGAGACATTAATATTAGACAACCTACAGAACAACCGCCGTGGACTGGTCGTAATTCACGCGTGGGCAGTGGGGGGTCACACATGTGTTTACCAGGTATTAAAAGTCATCATCAGCAAAATTTAATTAATGAACCCCGGGTTGTACCCAGTGCTTCATTAATTAAATTTATGATGATTGTTCCTGTAATAAGTGTTTGCAATCTAATATTTGGCGTCTGTGAAAATATTGACCATTCCACAACGGTCGTACTGGAGATAAATGAAGGAGAAACAGCGACGAAACGCGACCGTAGATATTGATAAGATTTGAAACTGTTATATCCTATTTTCACATTATTTGCATCTTTCAGAAGATAATTTCAAGTTTTACTTTACTGTATATCCTGTTTTTTTTTCGGGAGGGGAGGGGGGTGGGCGAGTTGAGGGGGAGGGGTCAAAGATCTCCGAACCACCACTCCCACCCCGACTACGCCATTGGTCTAACCCATGTATGTTAACCCATTACCTAACACAGCCTTTTAAAAAAAATAAATTAAATTTCACATTTTTCGAAAAAATTCTCACAATTTTTTTTAACAAAACCATACAGATATGGATATCATTAGAACCGGCTTCATGAGCCGGTTCTAATGATGTCCATATTTGTATGATTTTGTCGAGACATTTGTAAGATATTGTAGGCTGTGGTAGGCTTAGTTTTGTAAATTTCCTGGCATTTTTGACCGCTATGTTAGTTAAAGGGTTAACAAGGACATTTCTAATGTATTTCTGCCGGCAAGAAAGTTTTAGTTTACTTTGAATCCTGATTTACTGTCTCATTATACATTTCCAACAAAGGCGAGGACTTTCATCCTTCTGAGAGTTCTTAGACGTTAATTCAGACAACGTGGATAATTCCAGGAGACGCAGTGACGGAACGCGACATTTAATTTCATTCCAACGTGGTATATATTGATGAAATGCGAATCTGTTATCCCAAAGGGGGAAACCTAGTTCCAACAGTCTCTTTTAATTGTTCATTTACATTTTTTAGAAGAGAATTTCAATAAGCAGGCTTTCGTCGAAAATGCAAATTTTTCGGTGACTTAGTAAATACCATATTTATTCAAAACATGCTGTGTCGAGTCTGAACTAAATTATTTTTTTAAAATGCTATTCAACAAACTAGGTTTACGTTGTTCGCGTTTCAGATTCCATTTGGCACATGCATTGTTGACTGTACGAACAGAGCCAAATATACATAAACTAGCGAAATTGTAAACGCAGAAGCAAAGTCTCGTTCAATGGAAACCAGGTTAGCCCCGGAACAGACCGAAACGCATGCATTTTACCCAATACAAATAACCCTAGGGCTCTGAAATATCTCGTGTTTTGGTTTGAATAGGGTTCGCAAATATCATTGCTCTGCAATTCCCGGTGGGAACATCTGATAGTGAAGCAGTGCCTGTTTACTGTGGTAAACAACCTCTGAGTTATTGTTAAACTAGGACCCAGTAACCAATGCTCACGGCGGAAGTCCTCTGAAATGGGCATAAACGATTGGCTATAAACGAATATATGTATCTCCATGATGCGGTCATGAACAACCATTGCGAAGAAATATGTGGCATTCACACCAATAAATAATAAATAAAGGATCTGTACATTTCGGATCGAATCGAATCAGTAAGAGGATTTCGAATCGAATCGAATCTCACGACTCTTAAAATTGGAAATTTTACAAACCCTATATATTCTATTCAAAAAAGTAGGGGATATTTGATAAAAGTGAGATATATGAAGACATATATTTATAGTTTCATCAAAAAGGCAGCTGAGGCATTACACTGCGAGATCTGGTGAATGATGGCAGGGAGAATTGGGTGTCTGACAAGCACACATTCCACGCAGTGAGCTGCAGGAGACAAGGACGGTTAGTCAGAGAATTTACCACATTCAGTCCAAGACCTCAATAGCTTGTAAATCCACCTCGGTTCGCGAGACAAGCCCGAATCCGACGTGGTATACTCCTCACCAAACGTACAATACCAGCCTGACTGATGTTATTCAATTATTCCTGCAGTGCAGCGGCGAGTTCCTGGACATTGGAAGGGGACTGTTGACGTTGTCGTAGGCGCCTGCCAAGCATATCCCAAACGTGCTCGATTGGTGAAATGTCTGGACTTAGTGCTGGCCAAGGGAGTTTAGTGGTGTTCTGCTCCTGGACAAAGTATGTAGCGACACGGGCCCTGTGACCTTTGCGTTGTCTTGGAAAATGAATCGACGACCGTGACATCGCCCAAATTCCACCACATGAGCTGCTAACATGTTGTCACGGTAGTACTGACTTGTGACACGCTGTTGGATGACACGCTGTTCTGCTTGTCAAGGCTATGCCACCCCACATCATAAACGATCCACTACCAAAACGATCGTGCTGCCTAACGGTTACGTCATGGTATCGTTCGTTCTGCAGCCGCCACACTCTATTTCGCCTGTCGTGGAAGTCGAGAGTGAACCTCGATTCATCGATGCTCCACCGACGATTGTCCCAGCGCTGTCGTGCTCCACACTAATTACGCCTTGCTGCGATGTGACTTTCAGTCAAACGTGGGATTATTCGAGGTTGTCGAGCGTACAAATTCCAGCTGTGTAGGCGATTTCGGATAGTCGTCTAACCTCTAACTCGCACATATGTCGCTCGGTTCAGCTGGTGTCCAATTTCTGAGGCACTTTGATCACGGTTACGTACTGATGTGTTTCGAATGAAACGTGATCTTGATCAGCAGTTGTCTCCCTTTGACAACCTGGCCTACGTCTGTCATCAGATTTGCCTGTCTGACTGTAGCATAACCACAACCTGCCAATCACCGGTTGAGTAAGTTAAGAGTTTGAGCCACTGCAGTTTGTCTGTCCAGCTTCCAACATGGCAACGGCCGTAAACGTTCGGCACGTGTCATCTCTGCATACCTCAAAAGTTACGTTTTGAGCAGAAACTGTTGATGTACGAGTTTATACCAAGAAATAACGAGAAGACCTCCGAAAATGCCTGTCCAGTAGAAATGAAAATTTCAAAACGTACCCCACAGACATTAACGCGGCGCTCGTGCGAAAAACCGACACGAAGTTTTCGTGGGCCGGTGACATTCATGACCCCCACTAAACTTGGTAACAATTTGATGTGTTCAATCACGCGAATCCAATACCATTTTCCGAAAATATCAAAATTAGTTTGAATATCCCCTACTTTTTTGAATAGTATATACTGCCAGTCTCTACTCAAATATTAAATCCAACGGCGACGCGTTTGTTTGAGCAAGTCAGTGGCCTATATACTATCGGAAGGTGAACCGCCTAGAAATTTTCTTCTGTCGTAAACCGTGCGGGGTCGTTGCCGAAAAAAATAGATTCACGCCGCGTCGTCAGCCCAGACTCCAGCAGTGAAGCCTGAATCCCTGGGTGAACGTATGTCTCTCCGTGTTGTAAACCGTGCGGGGTCGTTGCCGAAAAAAATAGATTCACGCCGCGTCGTCAGCCCAGACTCAACAGTGAAGCCTGAATCCGTGGGTGAACGTATGTCTCTCCGTGTCGCATCCGTTTCGTTTTTGTTGGGTTGGTTCTTATCCCGAAGGGATCAGTGACTTTTCATCAAAACTCATAATCAACAGGGGTTCACGGATAATAACTATTTTAATACACGTGGGAAAATATAATACCAACTTGTGACTTACATGAAATCCAATGAATAAAACATAAAAATATCAATCACGTACCACCCCATCCCCACCCCCAAAAATGTTTTGGAGTCACCTTGCGGGTCTGTATTCTCTGTTGTCGCTTCCTCCTTGTCGCTGGTTGCTTCTTCCTTGTCGCTGGTGTTTCATCTGTTCGGCTCAATGTAGTGTCTCTGATGGCCTTTCACATATGACGGAATGTCGATCTATCACTGCCGCCGCACGGCAACTAACATATTGTCACTTTACTGGACGCATTTACATTAATAGCCGCTACTTTGATGGTTAACTGCTACTCTCTAGTCAACTCAGACTAATGTTCATACAGGCAAAGCTTACTCTATCTACGTGTGCTTATCTTCCATGACAGGTTATGTCATCTACCTGACTGCCAAAATTCGTGAGCTCCAGGAGATCGCACTTCCTATTTCTGATCCTACACTCATATATGGACACCGTCTTGGCTCGCTACTATTCTTGCTCTAAACAGGATCCACGCCCCCCCCCCCCCCCCCCTTACATTACAACGAGCCTATCGTTTCGCACCGATGCGGCGCCTCCTCTCACCTATAGCATGGAGTACCACAGCTGCTCTCCAACGACCTACAGTCTTACACGCCTTGAGACTGGAATCGAATTTTCTAGAAAACACCCGTCTCTTATTCGCTCGCGGTGGCATTAATTCCCATTTTAATTGCTTCTCTTGAACTTTGCCGCGATAGATCTGTCTTAATTTAAAATTTTATTCTAAGTTTCTTTGAAATTCACTTATTTTCGGTTTATGTTGACATTCGGTGACAGACCAAATGCGTAATTGTGGTTGTGTGTCCAGAACCTGTGGGATATACTGTTTTATGACAATTAATTATTAACTGAACATAATTACATAGATAATTACTATCCGAGACTACTCCCTTTAATCCTTTATCAGACAGATCATTGTGACGTTCAGCGGACACGCAGTAATATCCATAAAATTGCATGCTTAATTAGCAACACCATGAATTATTTTGCTGGTCTGTTTAAATGGCTAATATGTGTTCGGAGCTCATCACACAGGCACACATTATTATGCCTTTGGCGCGATCCCGAAACATTATCAAAAATATTTATTTTCGAAATCAAAATCTCAATTGCAGGAGACCTGACGATAGAACAAGAGTTCAAGAAGAGAGACTTGGTAGGTGTTGGAGAAAATTTCGACGATTTGAACATTTCAGAGTCAGCGCAACTCGAATCTCCTCATCGAGACGACTTCGAATCTAATCAAATTTCGAAGCTTCGCATGGCCCAAAATGGCCCATAGTGGTAATATCTCTTAACGGCCAAAACCGGCCAGCGCTATTCTCAAAAATCGCCAATTAATTTTCATTATTTTTTTCATTTTTTGTCTCAAAAACATAGGTTATGACCCCTCGTTGGAACGAGCTCGTCGAGCTCGTTCCAACGAGGGTCATAACCTATGTTTTTGAGACAAAAAATGAAAAAAATTAGTTATTCAAGAATTATTTTTGCAAGTGTCGTCTGCTTTTCATGTGAGGTTAGCCACTCTCCTGATGCAATTTGCCTTTCATTTTCCCTTACCCGATTCGAAATAAATCCTTTAATTGATTCTCGTCATTTGTTATATTTGTTGAGGAAAGTCATAACATTTGTAAGAAAAGGCCGACGTTATGCTTCCAATCGTTTGATGTAAAACTTCAGAATCTTACTGACTATATTGAGAGACAAAGTATTCTTTCGGGGTGAAACCTGTTAAACTCGTACTATCCTCAAAAATCGACATGCGTTTTCCTCAGTGTTTATCTTAGAAACATTGCTAATGATTCATCAATGAAACCTTCTCGTTGGAACACAAGCTATGTTTTATAGGCTAAATATTGATAGTTATTCAATTTTGTTTTATTTGTTTTGTTTGTTTTTTTTTTTGTTTTTTTTTTTTTTTGGGGGGGGGGGGGCAAGTGCTGTCTTCCATTCATGTTGGGCAAAGAGTTATAACGAAGAAGCCGTGCTATTCTTTTATTATGAGTGATTGTTTTTTTCCTAATATAAATGAAATTTAATCACAATTTGGCGTTTGAAATTCGAACATGGAGTTATTGGGTTTTTTTTCCAAGCGAATACACACAGGTTAACATACCGCCGTCTGAGAATTACAGTCTTCTAAGTCCAGTTTTGTCACAATTAAGAAAAAAAAGCTTGCGCTTGATACATACCCCCCCCCCCCCCCCCCTGCACACTTTAAAGCAAACTTTGGTTGTACCTAAAGCTTTAAAACTGAAATATGGCCACTATTTGTGACCTTTCTTCAAAAGGACGGAAATAATTAGTAAAAAACTGTTCTTTGTCCTTTGAACAATGGAATCAACGGTTTAATGGCACGTGATTGATAGTTACCCAATCAGAGTTGCAAAAAGTCATACCACTATGGTAGGTGCATTCTAACTTTTAAAAACTTGTTATATTTAATTTTTCTTCCACGATTGTTTCTTATCTTGTTGCAGCCATCAGTAACCAGTTTAATTTGAAAGTATGGGTAGCTTCTAATGCATAATATTATTAATACACAAAATAGTTCCCACCAAAATTGAAATAGAACATTTCATTTCTAAAACCCTGTAAGAATTAAGCTGCTTTTGAATGGTGAATGGCAATCGAAAGAAACCTTTCCGGGAGTCCCGTTGGTAAGTTTAAGACAGTCACGCCGCCTTAAAACTACGAATAGCAGTTACTTTGCTGTTATGTAGCAACACGTAAATGCATGTTGCTAGAATTTGATTTAATTTAACCCAAATACCCCGTCCATGTCCATTTGTATCATCGACGTTACTGTGTAAGCTGATGTCTAGCATCATTGGCAGTTAATACAAATACACAAAGTGATCCGCAACTCAAAGGACCATCTGAAATAAGGTTTTGCGTGAAACACCAAACAGTTTACAGTCTGTCCCTATGTTGACAGAACAATGTCCATGTATCACTTCTTGGAAACTTGCGTATGCGAGCCATCCAAGAAATGACAACAGGGATTGCATGTCATTTTTGAGATAAAGGGACACTTTGTCGCTTCTGTCTAGATTTTGACGGTCGGTCCAATCACATCTACGATATAAACAGCATTTATACAGTTTGAATAGTTTGTTAAGCTTTATCTCCCAGAATTAATAAATATAGAGTAATCGCTTGACTGGACTTGTTACGAGAAACAATTCACGAGAGGTGAGGGACGTTGTACAAACACACGTGCGCGAATGCACACGAGTGTTTTACAATATAGTCCCTCGCCTCGAATGAATTGTTTCTCGTAACCAGCCCAGTCAAGCGATTACACTGTTTATTACTTTTCATTATTAAGGATAATTATATTATTTAACCCTTTACCTAACGTAACGGCCAAAACCGGCAAGCGCTCTTCTCAAAAATCGCCAGTTAATTTTCATTATTTTTTCATTTTTGTCTCTAAAACATAGGTTATGACCCATCATTGGAACGAGCTCGTTCCAATGTGGGGTCATGACCTATGTTTGTGAGACAATAAATGAAAATAGTAGTTATCTAAGAATTTGTTTTTGCAAGTGTCGTCTGCTTTTCATGTTAGGTAAAGAGTTAAAAAAAACAAAAAACAATGAAGCCCCCATTATACCCAGGGCAAAGCGTCTTCGTTTGCGAACACGGTACATGACCCAATTGTTGATTGCATAATTCACTTGTGAAGTTATCGTTTATAATCAAAGCCGGAAATCCCAGTAAATCACACTTTGGAAAGTAATAAAACAGCATAATTGTTGTTAATTTTAGTTTATCGCCAACCAGGGATTTTGATGTCTGTTAAGGAGTGATTCGTTTAACTGGTTTTATTTCTTTTGGGAGACAACGTTCAATAAAATGATTTATAATTAATAAGGTAGTTTTGAAAGTAGAAAGAATTGGATTGATCGCAAAAATTTCGATAGAAATGGCCAACCATCACTCTAACACATAAACAGACGGACACGCCACAACACACACACATGCACACACACACATACACGCTTATCCACTCCCTACACACACACACACACATTCAATCTGCAGTTTATTTTTATTTTCATGCTATGCAAGAAGTGTAGTAACCGAACATTTTTTGAGCTGGAATATCCGAGATGTTGGATCTCAAATATTTCCATTTACTATTAAAATATTGTGTTGTTTCGTGGTAAAGTAATATAATTTTAATGTTATAATTTTACCACGGCGGGTGTAGGTGTTGTTTATAGACCGATTGACGTCTGTATCAAGAGAAACGTTGGTTGAATGTTTAATGAATTGCTGTCAGATTTGTAGATTTTTTAAACAACTAAAGTGAAAAAGAAGTATAATTTATTAAGTCAGGGAACACATACTCTAAAACTAGTTGGATTAAAAACAACCTAAATGAACTAAGTTTCACTAAACTTGGTGGAATTGGGTTTACTTTTAAATCAACAGGATTTTAAGTGTGGGTCAAAGTTTGTTTAAAGGCTCTTTTCCAAATATTAGGTCGCAATTTATGTCAGGATTCAAGAGCGCATCCACAGCTAACGAAGATAAGGCAGTAAAATTATATAATCTAAATATCGTGCACCTCAAACAACAACACGCTAAAAACTAAAGTGTTAAAAACTGCACTTGAAGTGCTGTATTTAACACTTACTAAGTGCTGAACTAATACTTTGTTCAAGTGTAGATATCCCAGAACTTGACAGGTGTTACAATAATACCATTTGACAAGTGTAATGTCGCAACACTTGAAAGGAAACAACGCAGATGACGCGGATCAGGCTCGAACTCTCGAGCCTGATCCGTTTCTTCTGCGTTGTGTCCTTTTAATTATGTACCCACCAAGCGCAATCAAATTATGGACGATTCTGGAAGAACCACCAATGCTAGACACATGGGAAGTGCCATCCATCCAAGTTTCAGATGTCTGACGACTGTAATGTCTAAGTGCTTAGAGCACTGCACTTTGAGTGTTAAAATCAAACCCTAAGAGTTAGAATGGGTTTAACACCTTGAAAGTGTCAGTTTTAACACTTTAGTTTTTTAGTGTGAACAATGAGTTGTCTTTAAAATATAAAATATGAAAAGAGATAAACTTCAATTTTAATGGCATTTAGAGAAAAATAATTAATCAAATTAATAAATAGAACAATATTGATTGTTAAATAGTAAACGAATGCGTTACCTTTCTCATACTGTGAGAACTATAACAGTTTGGATTACTAATTTACAATCAGTTTATTTTCTTTAACATATTGTTTGCTTAAATCCCAAGCCCTTTGTTCGCAGTACTTCATGGAAAAACATTGTGTTGGTAATAATAATCCTTCAATCTAACTATTGAGTACCATAAAACGCCACAAATACGTCTATTAAAATATGTTATATAATATGGCTGGTGGCAGCGTCATCGCATTTATTCTTTTTGCTAACTGATTGGATGGGCAGAGATTTTAAACAGAAAAACTAATAAAACATGTATATAACATTATCCTACTTTTATGACAGGTGAGGGAGGTATTTTATACAGGCCAGATTTATTTATTGGTGTTTAAGGTCATATACTTATACACAATGGCTAATCAAGACCGTCACCTCGAAATGGTCTTAACCCTTCACCTAACATGAAAAGCAGACGACACTTGCAAAAAATATTCTTCAATAACTCCTTTTTTAGTTTTTTTGTCTCAAAAACATAGGTTATGACCACTCATTTGGAACGACCTCGACGAGCTCGTTCCAATGGGGGGGGGGGGGGGGGTCATAACCTGTGTTTTTGAGACAAAAATGGAAAAAATAATGAACGTTAATTGGCTATTTTTGTGAATAGCGCTGGCCGGTTTTGACGGTTACGTTGGATAAAGGGTTAAAATCAAACCCCTGTGTTTGTTTATCACTTCGTGGAAAAAGCTTTGTATTGGCAATAATAATGCCTAACTATTGAGTACCATCGAACGTACCAAATACGTCTATTATATAGAGGATATTCACGAAAATTTGATGAATACCGAAAATATCTCGTGAGTGGCTACAAAGAAATATGAGGATCTTCACGAGCGACGCAGTCGCGAGTAAAGATGCTCATATTTCTTGTAGCCACGAATTTTCGTGAATTTTCTTTTTATTTAATGCTCTACGACTACAAACTCTCCAATTTGTGGCCTTTATTTGCCATTAAGGCGCAAAATTTATGTGCCGAACCGGCGTCCATACAAAAATTACAACAACCAAACTCCAACCATTGGAATGTGTGAATATCCGCACAAAAAGTAGTCCCGTCTTATTTCTCCCCTAACTTTACGATTTACCAAGGCTGGCGAATTGAAATAATCGCAATGTGTTTCGAAGAAATAGAACAATAACAAAAAACACCACTTTCTTATTTTCAATAACAAGACACGTCATTTTATTTTTTTGGAAATAAATACGTAGAATTTAAAGTACATGTGATTCGTCATCCGAACCTACGATGAAATATCGATTTCTAAATATCATTTTGATATTTCGTTTTGCCGACCGACAGGGGAATATGACTTAATTTTTCAGCGTGAATTGATGCCTGAGCATTAAATAAAATATGTTATATACTACGTTTTGGTGACAGCATCATCGTTTCTAGTCTTTTTGCTAACTCTAACTGATAGGATGGGCAGAGATTTTAAACAGAATACCTAATAAAACATGTATTTTACATAATGCTTCTTTTACGACAGGTGAGGTATTTTATACAGACTAAATATATCCTTACTATTACCTCAATTATACTATCGTATAATATCATTGAGGTGATAGTTTGATATTTTTTTAATTTATAATTTGCCATTTCAATTAATAGTTGCACCCCAACCCCCTCCCTAGAGAACTGGTGATTGCAAAGCACTGAATGGTCAATTGTTATCAGTTGTAGAGTATGTCTGATATCCATGTACTTTATTGAAAACGTTGTGTTAAACCCCCAAAGCTATAGCAATATTCTTTCTTTTGGAATAAGGTTCATGCGATTCATTATATCTATAAATTAAGTTTATTTAAGAAATAAGTGCCGTTTTCCTTCGGTTTATGCGATATAAACCGAAAATTTTCAGCACAAGCTTAATCATAACTCGCTTAGCGAGTTATGATTAAGCTTGTGCTGAAAACTTTCGGTTTATATCGCATAAACCGAAGGAAAACAACGGTTAGTTCTTATAATTTAATCCGGCTGTAATATTGAAATATAAAAACTATGTGCACGTGAACGAAAAACTTTTAATTTTCGAAAAAGACAACAGTCAAACTCAGGAAAGTGTGCCACAAACAGGCCATGTCAGTCACTTTCAAATTGTTTGTTGTTTTGATTTTCGATCGCAGACGACAGATATTTAGCAAGTCACATAACAATATCATTAAAAACATTTTTTTTTACGTTCCCCCAAAATCATGTTGGGATGTTATTTGTCTCCCACTTCGGTATATTTTATTAAATTCAATTGTTCCCGAGAAATTATCATTATATTCTCGCTGACTGGGGTCGATGAAAAATCAATCATTGATCTTTGTTTACAAGCTTGTTATCCATCTATCAGTCTGCCGTCACGCCCTCACGGTGACAATTGGATTGTGTGGGCGGGGCTTCCAGAGTCTTCAAAGTTGGACCGGATGTGCGAACGTGTAGACATTCGAAATCATTGCGTGATTTGGTTTATATGATTTTGACGACTTTCACACTGTATGCTTTCAACCAATCAAACGCAGAGGCGGGGCAAATGATTAAATCATTAGAATATACAATAGATGTACAAGTCGTTTGGTGGGTCATGTGTTCGAGAAACATGTTCTATGTCCAGAAGCAATATGTTTCTAAACAAACCACAACATAATTTGTATACAGATGTTCTATCTCCAAAAGCATCATATCCGTTTCACATCAAATTTGACAAAAAGGCGATAATAATATTTCAGAATAACGTAGAATATGTACATATAAAATGACATAGAAAATGTCACCATTCCTCACCAAAAGATGTACAAATACCAGATGCTCAAATCTTTGACCCTCGTTTTCTCTAGAAATGAAAAATGGCACATAGAACACTGTAATGCTCGGTGTCTTCCCACTAGACCAATTTCCCTTAGACCAACTACATAGTGTTTCTGATTAAAGGTTGATTAAGGATAATTAGGAAAACAATTATTTATAAAAATCTGCCCAACATCTATAAAATATCGACCAGCCAGAAAATGGGCAGACTATCATCTAAAAAATGAGGTCCCCAAAGGGTGAATTTGGTGATTAAATTTACCCGCTGTGAACCTCAACCTGAATCAAGGTCTCAAACATAATCAGAAAGAGGTACCCAGAGGATATACTGGCCCACTGTACGGGATAGCATCAGCAAATTCACCTCTGGAGACCTCATTCTGCAAATGACAGACTGCTTATTTTCAGGCATGAATATCAATAACATTAAATGCATTTATAAATATTTATAAATATATCAAATTATTGATGTAGAATTATTTTTAAAGTAGAACACACCAGTTGGTCTGAGAGGAATCGGTCTTTTGTGAACTGGCTTCTTAGACGTTGGTCTACAGGGAATTGGTCTAGTGGGAATGGACCTAACCAACCATAATGCTCAGCTGACGATACACTTAGTAGGATGGAGAGGGGAAATGAAATAAACTATGGAACAGGTAAATACAGTATATTAATTCTTGACTAACAAATTACTTTTATATACCAAACGTGTTCAATTGGTCTCTTTTTTAATTTTGTGGTTATGCTTACTGTTACCAACTGGTTAGTATCGCTAGCAGATGACTGTTACATTAAGTGAAGATACAGACAACTGTTTTGAACTGATCAAACTTCTGAAAACATTTTTTCAGAGCACAACACTTTATAATCTAGTCTATGAAAGTCAAACGAAAGTATTTTGTATCTCATTCTCGTATATGACTTGGGGGAATGCCACTGTCACTGTCCTACTGTGAAACTAACGCAACGAGACGTGCGGAAATTACTTCAACTTCAATTTACTAGTATAGGGCTATAAAAAAATAAAGAAGCTCAATTCAATTTTCTATCGGGAAAAGATATTTGCGAACCCTATTCAAACCAAAACACAAGGAATTTCAAAGGATAAGAGGGTGGTTTCATTGTTTCTCAAGACGAACTATGGATATATATATATTTTTGTAATGCTTCATGACACACTCCATTCATGCATGGTATTTATTTATTGAGATTTATCGAGCGAGGGTGACATCGTGTCTGACAGCTTTACGGGTGGAGAAGTCGGAGTAACCGGAGAAAACTAGAGAACAACTGCCAGTCTCAGCAACTTGCTATCTCCACATAAATTGGATTAGCACTGATTGAAGACAAGTTCACCATCAATGTGCAGCACGCCTTAGTACACAGCGGCACCGTGCCCCCACGTGGGCATTCGGGATGGAGTGCCTTGTCCAAAGACACAAAGCAGTCACCTCTGGTGGTGATCGAACCGTGAAACTTTCTGTGTGAAGTTCAATGCCATAACCACTGAGCCACCGCGCTCTTGGTGTATCGTTTATGTGCTGGATCATGCAATTATCCCAAACCTCTACGTGATTTGAAGAATCTTGACTCATGAGTCGTTGCAGCATTACTAATTTTTGAAAGAAACATTGAAATTTTCTGTCAGACTCTCATGCGTATTTCGTCCCCCATTGTTTCATAATACTTTTATTGTTACTGCAGTAACGATAGAAGATCTTTTTTTCGCCGACGTTTCAGTCCTACTGCGACTGCATTTGGGTTTTAACCCTTTAAACTCTAGTGGTATCTTTCATATCAGTTTAATGACAGAAACGGGAAGAGTCCATATTCTTTATTTCGGGGTAGACCAATTAATATTTGGGGCTGCACGTTAAAAATATTGATTGGTCTACTACACCACACCTTCACTCAAAAGTCAGCCTACTTAACCCTTTACCCAACGAATCGGCCGCATCCGCCCGCGTAACATGCAAATTCAGTAGTTGAAAAAATATTATTTTTCAAAAAATTTCAACAAAACCATATCATGTGACCCCTCGTTGGAACGAGCTCGTCGAGCTCGTTCCAACGAGGGGTCACATGATATGGTCTTGTTGAAATGTTTTGAAAATTTTCAAAAAATTGTATTTAAAATAATAAATTTTGATATCGTTTGCGTTGGGTAAAGGGTTAATGAAATTATGAAGTATCATGTTACTGGGCCGGAAAAGCGATCTCTTGGGTCCAAAGGGTTAAGGTAAATGGCAGAAACCAACATTTATCAAACAATCAACGTGTTTGCCATTTTAGAATTACGTACAGTGAAATAATAGGGATAATTAGAATTTAAAAATGAGAATTGTTTATCATTTCGTAATTATAACAACCAACGGCGAGACCGTGCCCCTACGCGGGCAATCGGGATTAAGGGGGACACCGCCTAGACGACACGCAACTGGAGAAGACGACCTTTTGGGTTTAGTTCCAATGCTCTAACTCCTGATCACTCTCCCTCACTGTACGGCCGTACATATATGTTTTGTTTTATTGTATTTTCATTTTGTTCTCCCCCAAAACAAATCGCATTCCCACTCACACTCGCCATAATGACATTCCGCTCTCAGCATCGTATTTCACTCTTAGCGATGACGGACTGTTGTTTTGGACATGTTTTGAAAGTAACCACAGAATCAATTATAAAGGATTGTTTTGGAAAAACAAATGAGGAGAAAATAGAATAAATACAAATGTTTACTGCTCGGATTCAAGTACGATTTTATCTTCTCGTGGTTTATTTTTTTCACTCGACTACCCCCCCCCCCCCCTCCCGTGAAATAATCCTCCACGTGCCCCACTCGAGGATAAAAATCGTACTCAAATCCGACCAATGAACTATTTTATACATTTTGCATTCACCCGTTCTGCTTGATATTATTATTCGCTTCTGCTAAGTGAACTAATCGCCTCAAACGATTGGTACATTTCCAGGCTCACAGGCCAGTTTTCATGCTGCCGGGCGCCAGTGGTGACATTTGCAGTGAAAAATTATGTTGGTACCAAAATCA
Organism: Pictodentalium vernedei; assembly: GCA_031216915.1. Lineage (NCBI taxonomy): Eukaryota > Metazoa > Mollusca > Scaphopoda > Dentaliida > Dentaliidae > Pictodentalium > Pictodentalium vernedei. The sequence continues at coordinate 181,304,225 of CM062294.1, forward strand.
AAGCTTTGGGCACCATAATTTGGCACAACATGTAGTTTTGATAGGTCTCAAAAGCATTGTGGTTTCTTATTTCAGTTCGTCATTTTCGATAAAATCGCTGTCTTGCGACACAGGCGATACAGAATCCACCACTGTCAAGTTATCAGCAGGAAACAGGTATAGAGATGCTTCTTTGTTATGAGTCAAGTGAAATAACGGTTTATCCATTTTATATAATTTTTGTCAAAAACATTTCTTTCTTACTTAATATTTTTATCTTGCTTAATCTTTTTATATGCTTTCTGGAAAATAATAAATTATTTGCTACGAGTTTATTTGGTGTGAATAAACAGTGAGTAAATAATAATATGAAATTATTTTTTAAACGTTAAAATAGTTTTTTACTTATTTATTTTTTATCTATTTACTTAGTGATGTATTCATTCATTCAGTATTTATTTATTAATTTTATTTTTTTCGTTTAATGCTTTTATCATTTGTGTTTCTTTATTGCAACCATAATACTTAAAATACCCAGGGGATACTAAATTAAAATGTCATACGTTGAGTGCAACAGTGCGCCATCTGTAATGCTTTAGCATTGCAGATGGCGCCTTGTTGCACCCAAAGGACGATACATGATTAATTTGTTTTCACTTACAATCAGATTCCACTTTTCACTTACAATCAGATTCCACTTTATTTGGCTACAGAAAGGATTCATTTGGTATCTAACAAAAATAAAAATAAAAATCGGACAAGCGTAAACACTGTTCTAGGCGTTAACTGATTAAAACATTCTGCTTTGAAAATGTAATAGCATTTGGTGGAGTCCGTGTGATTTCAAAGAGAAATCGATTGCTAATATTCAAATTGAGTAGGCGAATTCAACTTGTTTGTCGCTATGCCATTCATCTGCCAACTTATTGTACATGGTAGACCATACAGAGTTTCCGGATAAAAATTCTGAAGCACACGCCAGGTTTTTATATGTTGGATACGTTGGTGGTTTAACATAAAACTGTCTCTCATATCGGAAAATCTGAAGATATTAATTCAAACAAATCGTTCTCTCAAATTAACACAAGGAGAATCAGATTAAACAATGGATTTCATGGGATCGATAAGATTCCACTCGAAAATGGATGCAAGGAAGACCGCATAGATTGATTACACAAGCATTAAAACCCCATCATGCTCGACAAAACAATAAGCGAGAGGTTTTAATTGATTTTCGCATCTTCACGCAGCAGTTTACTGTCTGAGATGATTTGTATAATCGGAAATATCAGCGCATTACGTCATTATACATATGTTTTTCTTTATAATTCGCGTTTTGGAAATCTTTCCATATTCCATCATTCTTTTGAACTTCAGCTCGGGATAATGTGAACTGAAAGGCAACGTAATTGGCATCCAGTTTGTAAATTACCGGAGAGAGAAATGCCAGGTCGTCCGAACAAGCACGCACAAACGCGCCCTCTTCTTCAGGAGACCACAAATGCGCTCGCATGCACTAACCTCCAAACACACATACAACACACACTCGCAAACACATACCATCACCTCCACCCCCCCCCCCTACACACCCTCCCACGTACACACCTACATACCATCATCCATCCACACACACAAAGATTTGTTGTATTTGTCCATCGGGAATTCATTAGGGTTTAATATATTCCCGGTTTTGTAGTAACGGGTATGAAATTACAATCAAAGCCTGGAACTAGGAAATGTCCCGGGTTATATCACCTAAATGTACGAGAGTAACAATACGCGAGAAGTTCAGGCGTGGAATGGCTGACGAAGTCTTTGAAAGTAACGTTGGATAGTTTTTCAATTTGGAAATCTTCCGATCAACACATAAACAGCACCATGCAAGATTCTCAATTCCGTGTTATAGATTTCCCTGGTATCGTGACAGGCGTTCGGAACCGGGGACCCGGGAACCCGGGAATTTCCTTCCCGGTATTGAACTCTAGGATTGATGCATTCAGACAATTACTAAATTTGGAAATGTTCATGCCGTTTTTGAAACATTTGGGACACGCCCCTGGTCTGTCACAAGTGGGGTCGACAACTGTGGAGTGAAACTCATGCCATAAGCATGTGTATGAGCAAAGAATGATTTTCGACGGTGTTTGTCCCCCGCCTACTCACACACACACTAGCCTTTAACCTCTCTCCTCTATCTGTACCACTGTCGATACACACGGTGTGTGCTCCGTGAGTTGTCATGGTAGAACGTTTGCGTATTTGACTATGTTGTGAGATAATTACACTGTAAAATCAGCTTGGTTAGAAATCAACCCAAGACATCTAGGTTGGGTGAACATGAACCCTGTTGATTTTGGGTATTTTTAACCCAACTGATTTTAGAGTGTACCAGGGTGGTATTTTGTGTTGATTGATGAACTTGCGTTCAAAGTGTTTTTCGATCGACACGTGTTTGTGTTGTAATATTCAACAATTGAAGTGTCATGTTGGATATCTTCTGTTGCCCCTAGGTAGTATCCAGACTTTGTGTTCGATTCTATATTACATGTATTCAACAAAAACGGGAAAAACGTACCTACACTAAATACTAAGGATGCGACGGAAAATGCCCATAGAAAAGTGAAATATTTAAATACTCAACTCAAACAATTTTGTCAGGTAATGACACTTCTTTAGCAAATATTTGATTGCGTTCGAAGTGATATTTCATCTTCGCCTTCACATGACAATTAACACATCATTATTTTTGAATCATTTCAAAGATATCCGACAGATTGTGATGAACACTGAAACTAGAAGAATGGAATCAAGAAATGTTAATTCCTTCGAATTTAACCCATAACCAACGCACCAGATGAGCACACGGGGGATCGTGTTGTAGCAGTTTCTGCGAGATGTTCACCCGCTAAACATACTTTCATAACACAAAATAGCAAAACAATACGCGTTTCTGTGTTCCACTAAAAGTAATCTCCACGTTACGCTGTATCCAGACACGTGTATGAAAAGCGTAGGGCTGCGCTTCACCAAGGATTTCGCCGTTGTGGGTTTCATTAAGGTCCTTTTCGCGATGAGGTGAACGACACGTGGTTTCAGGACAGGTTAAGGGGATAAGAGGGTAATTTATTGTTCCATTTAATCTGTGAGCTGAGGACCAAATCAGAACTTCGGCAGTAATAGCCGGAACACGGTTGCGTAAAGAACGAACGTTCGAACAACATAAATATAATAATTGACAACAAATAAACAAAACAACAATTTTGTTCGGTGTTGAAGATCCCACCGCGCTACAAAAGTGCATTTCCGAATAACCTAACATTTCTACAACAGTCACAGTTTAACCTATATGGTGAAATAGTGCAATGCACCATGCAGGTAAAGAATACCAATTTGCATCCTCTCTGCTCAACTGCATCAAACCGGGCATCACTTGTCACTACTCTACTACCTACTCAGCCACCATAGCAGTCCATCAGATCGACCTGCTGAGTTCATAGCACAGCACGATTACCACATCTTTGAAAAGGAACAATTCACGCAGGACACAGACCAGGAGAAAACAAAACTTCCGATTCTTCCAGAGTGTTTCCGTAGAACCAAACACACAAGTGTTAAAGTGCCCGGGTCTACAGCACTACTACATGTTCTCCTTAGCAACACCGGTATACGATGCCAATAATAGACAGCGGCCACAAAGCAACAAAATATTATTTTAATGAAAAGCGCTGTGCAAGCGCACTTTCACAGTCGCGATAATGTTGGAATATATCGACCTATGTTGGTCAAAATGTACACACACATGGCAAACAGCGCTTATCGTTGTGTGACGCCACATTCTGAAATGGTTTTGCTCCAGAAAAGAATGGCGACAGGCAAATAAAATTCTGGTTTAAACATGTGTTTTTTTTCCATGTAAACAACAATAACAGTTACTTGTGCATGCACTCCCCGATAACCTGCAACGAACCCAATCATTATGGACAAAATAATGTTTGCACCTAAATGTGAAACACACCAATAGATAAAATATGAGGTATTGGAACCGGTACCACCAGTTTTGTAGCATCTTCTACATGTGAGCATTCCCTCTAATGAACAGACGTATGGTATTCCAAACTGGCATATCACGTTTGAAAGCAGGTGTCAAATGTAACAACTGGACCTCATCATTGCCGTGTTTCACTTCTTAGAACTGCACTGAAGCGAATAATTTATATTATTACCACTTAACAGGACATTATCTAGTGCATCAACATTGTTTAATAAGGCAAGCAAATTATATAATGTACGACAAAATTTCGCTCAAATAATGTCGCGACTGAGTAACATGCCTGAACTGGATTCATAGAAAATGAATCTTAATGACATTGCTTACATTCGATCGGTCGGTATACATCATTTGGTTTCCAAATAGACTAGTTCCAGACCATAACGGCGTCGAAACACTTACATAATTTGACTGGTGACCTAAGATATTGGAACGAGTTATTGCAGTCACCAGAGGCTTTCGTGTGAGTGATAACTATACTGCAGAACAGAGAGTGGGGTGGTTTCAATGCGTCCAAGGCGTACTGCTAGGGTTTGCTACAATTTGCTTCCATTGATCTTTACGGACTGTAGATTTGGTGCCTTGTCTGGTTTTGCCAAGGAAAACAAAATCCAGGACAAGCGAACCTCAATATTAAGTTAATGACGATCCGTAAATCAAGGTTGTCGACACCTTGTTTTTATGTTTTGGACACATCAAGTCATGGGTGCTGCCTGTGCTGACGCCACACCACACTGATGACTCACTGGGCACGCCGACAGCGATGGACGAAATGCCGTACGTTTTAGGGATAGAAATGTTTGAAGGATAACCCAAAATTGGTGACCAATCACCGCTTGGATCCACTGGAGCATCGGTGGACAACATCTCCCCACTGAAAAAAACAGCCAGTAAGAGATTTCATTGCGGCTCTTCTGTAGAAGGAAGAGAGGACTGCAAAGTGGTGGTTTAAAACAGCCCCGGCATCTGTCAATAACGGCAAACGGTGGAAAAGGAACACACCAATGTGTCGTTTGGAAAGTAAGGTCTCACCCATATTAAGGAAAAGTGGAGGTAGTTCAGCGTGCTATCGGGTCTCAAAACCAAGACCCTACCCCTACCCTAGCCCACACGCCATTTGAAAAAAAAAAGAAAATCACTATAACAAAAACATGCAATTTCTCTGAATTTTACTGGCAACTATCTCCGTATCTTCCAATTTTAGGTGTATCTTCCAGATGACCTGAAAAAAAATACAAGGAGCCTGCATATTTTCCGATAAGCTATGTGATTGGTTCCCCGATGTGAGGTTACCCCTGCAGCTTAATGGCGTTTTATTCGGGATAATATCATATTTAACAACATTACGAGCAGAAGAAGCAACGTTACAACCGATCTGAAGCAACTATTCGCGCCAACCGGAGGTATGCGTAACTTTTATTTGCCATTCGCCGAAGTGTACCTTGCTTTCTCGAGAGCAAGCTGAGTTTGCTTAATAACGCAACGTACGATAGCCTGGCTAGATTCCAAATCAGCATTCCATTATCATGTATTTGACGCACTTAATAAAGCGCTATCCGACTGCCCAGCAAAGGAAGATGCATTATTTTCTCACCCGAGTAAGCATCTGAAAGTTGTCTTGAGGAATTATTATGAACATTGCAGATCTGCCCTCATGAAATAACTGCTGAAATATCTAACTTTGACATTTTTATAATATTGACAAATCCGTGACCAAACAAGGTAGCTTCTGAAATGGCGATAATTTTGGCAATTTATTAATGTACGTTGCTTGTATATGTTGTAACAGGAGGAGAGATAAGTACGGGAGCCGGGGTTCGAACCGTCGACCTTTAGCACACAAAGCGACCGATTTACCACGAGATTAAGAGATCCGGACCAAACAGGCTGGTTTGTAAATGGCCTTTATACCTCGACCGCTACACTACTCTCCCCTTCTTTTGAGATTCACCACATGTGAATCTCACCCAGGTTCCTCCCCCAGAGCGGTCGAAACACCCACAGTGCCACCTACTGCTGAGGATCGGACGAGCCCCCAAATGTAACAGGAGGAGAGATAAGTGCGGGAGTCGGGGTTCGAACCGTCGACCTTTAGCACACAAAGCGACCGATTTACCACGAGACTAAGAGATCCTGACCAACCAGGCTGGTTGGTAAATGGCCTTTATACCTCGACCGCTACAATGTAAAAGGACCAGAGAGAAGTCTGCATTTAATGACATTATTTTCAAACCAGATAAAGACACCACTTCAACAGAACATAATATTGGACATCATATGTATATTCCATACAGCGATAAAAAGCTGGTGACGTCCCTATTAATGTGTTCAATCGATCCATGTATAGTAAAGAAAAACTGAACACAGAAAAAACATTTCAAATATGAAATACAGTTCATTGATCACTGAAGCGGGCTGATAATTTCGCCGGATCAAGATTAGTTCGAAAGTTTCTCTCCGCCTTCCGCCTCGAAAAACTTTAGAGACGCACAGGTCAAAAACGAAGTGCGAAAACAGGGAATCTGAGATTCTACTTTCGTTGATGTTCTGATTGAGCAATGTTTAATTTGTGAAGTCTCGACCAACTGGCGTAGTTGTCGTAATGCAAATGCGATCTGATCAAAATAGCAGCCGAACACGAAACAAATCTAACCCTTTCTCAGCAAAATGCCGTATTCTACGCCGATGGTTTGAACAATGCTCCCTACTTCATGTGTTCATTTCAAGCATTTGTGCCCTTTTAGACGACGAAACTCAACAACATACATTATGTCTTCGAAAATATATAAAACGTGTGAGCATGGTAACCACGATCCATGGAGAGAGTACACAAAGTAGAATAAGAAAGAAATAACAAGATTGTTTGTTGTCAACTGTGATGAACTCCAATTTCAACCCGGTTTGAAATTACATATACCTTATTACCACCACCTTTTGGGTTTTCGTGATGATATGATGAAGTCGGGACCTCGTCTCTGGGCATATATCGACAAGTCCGTTAGGACGAGTCGATATATGAGCCAGAGGCGAAATCGAGACTTCAATACACCACATCGGAAACCCAATGAATGGTAATAACCAATTTATCTTCTTGGTAATAACCAATAAATCTATCTTTTAAAATATTCTCCCCAAATATTTTGACAAGCATTCGGCGCCTGTGATTTTTTTTTATAAATGAAGATCATGGCGTAACTGTATTGTGTTCTTGCGCTGTGCATGACGTAATCCCTATTCATTTTTCCAGTTGTACCACAACCGCTGAAGTATATAGTAGTGTTTCAGCTGGGCGTTTCTTTGTTTTATTTGTTCAGGTTTATCGCGTTGTTTGCCTACATAAAAATATTATAGTACCGGTATCCAAAAATGACCAAGTGTAATTTATTTCGTTGCTTTGATGATTTATACATCATACAATTATCGTTATCAAAACGGTGGCCTTTGTATGTTGTTGTATGTTTAACCCTTTACCCAACGTAACGGCCAAAACCGGCCAACGCTATTCTCAAAAATCGCCAATTATTTTTTGTTATTTTTTCATTTTTTGTCTCAAAAACATAGGTTATGACCCCTCATTGGAACGAGCTCGTCGAGCTCGTTCCAATGAGGGGTCATAACCTCTGAGACAAAAAATGAAAAAAATTAGTTATTCAATCATTTTTTTGGCAAGTGTCGTCTGCTTTTCATGTTAGGTAAAGGGTTAATCAGTTTTCGATGAGTGCGGGTGGAAACAAAAAACGTTAGCTTTCTGAGTTGAATGATCGCACGTGCGGTTGCTACCCCCAGTTCAGATTTGTTTTCTGTCGAGACGTGTTACTTGTATTGGGGAAAAATACGTTGTTGATGTAAGATAAATGCATATATTTCAAATCTAAGTTCTTGGAAGACTTATAGAGATAATAGAAAACATAGTTGGAAATAGTCTGTTTGGGAACAGGTTGGGAAAGAAGTTTTTATGTGGGGACGTCGGGTGTGTGTGTGTTTGTCAGGGTGTGCTTATGACTGTGAGTTGAAATCGTGTATGTGTGTTTAGATATGTACTGGTTAGTACCTCTACGGATGATTGTATGTGCGCGTGTAAGAAATACTCGAGTGTTGGTGTCTGTGTTATAATGCATCTGTAGAGATTTGTGATTTAAATGCGCATGTCTGTGAGAGAGGTGCATATGCATGTGGCTGTGTGTGTGCAGGTCCTTGTACATGTACATGTTGGCGTATGCTGTGTGCGAAGGCATGTATATGTTGTGTTGGAGGTGTCTTCCCGTAGTTGGGAGAGCACAGACAATAGTATTTGTGTTCCCACAAAGATGTTATGTGTCTCTGTATGTCCTCACAACGAAAACAGAGGGTTAATGCTTGCCTTTTTAAATTTGTGGAGACTTGTTTGTCATTATTTGTAACCGAGAACAACAAAACAGACTCCCCCAAAAAGCGATTAAACAGGACTGTGAGCAGCTGTTTGTAATCATTTACAATCGTGTATATTTTCAACACGGGGTCCGCTGACCATCGGGGTGGCCCCGATTACTGTAATGTCATTACCGAGCATTATCGGCTGCGCAAATGAGTTTCAAGTCCGAAGTTATCAGTACATCTGCCCAGATTTATCTCGTCTGGAAAATAGTCTTTCGCTAAAGTGATCTCCCCTGAAATTCTGAGACTGGCGAGGAAGGTAAAATTAAGAAGCATGTAAGAAAACACATATGACATCAGTAGAAAATAAAGCATGTTTCCCGTTGTTACTTTTTGGTAAAAAGAAACAGACAGCTATTGGAGCTGTCTATTGTTTTCATTTATTGAAAGTTGCCAAAGCAAACATTGCTTTTTATGGCAAGTAAATTGTAAGCAACCAAGTAAACGTCCATTTAGGTCTTTGTATAGCAAATGTGTTTTTACATTAATGAGCAAGTTTTTATTCTTCTCAGGAAAAAAAACAGCAACCTCCTCAACTTTTATATTAATTGAAAGGATAATGTCTGCATGATGTGTCACGATCCGCACACTATGAAAAAAGGTCACAGAACATCCAAAGATGTTGAACGCGCCGTTTACTTATTCAAATAGGTTTAAACAGAGAATAATAATCAAACGTTCAAACTGATTGGGGTAAAAATGTAAAAAGAGAGCTTCTGGGTCAGGCGGAGGAAAAGGCTTTGCGGGGTCGGGATAGGAATTGCGGCTGGACATAAATAATTATTAATAAATCACAGAACGACACACGCGTGTAAATAGGTTAATCGACATGGCACTTGTGCCACCGCGGAATGATAAATATTGAGACCGCTGTGTTTATTACACGCCTTCACGTCTATAAAACCAATTATTAGGAGGACACTCAGCAATTTATTTAACGACGACCAACAAACACTTTATCACCAATCAAATTTGTGTGAGGAATCCATGGTACTATTTCATCCCTTGAGTTCCAATGTGGACGATTTTTAACTATCGCTAGCGATTCAAATTGAAATTGCGGTGCACGATTTGTAGAAAATTCCAATGAAAATTCGATTCTATTTAAACAGATATTCATTTTCCGCATGGTGTAGTGTTGCCGTAGAGGGGGATTTCACAGAACAGGGGGTGTGTTAAATAAATAAGTCACTTCATGATTGTAGCTAAACCGGAATCCCCGGTTTCTGCCTATTCTTGGCTATTTCTGATGGGTCCTGACTTCAACCACGGTCCAAGTCTAAAGATGTCCAATCAGATAACTTTACAATTAACTAACCAATTAGATAACTGTATTTATCTAATGCTCCGCCCATTATCACTCCATACTGTGTCTGGTCCGAGACGTGTCAGTTAGTGGAGATCCTTCACTGAGGTCCTCGTATGCTCATCTGATAAAGCCAGCTAGTGTTGTGTAAATATTCTAGTTTATAATATAAGCCCACGAGGGAATGGGGAATCTCTATGGCTGTAGAATCCCTTTTTCTTTCGAATGTGGACATGCTAGCCATGAGGCAATCCCCAATAAGGTGTAGCTTCATATCCCTCACATCATCACCGAAGGTACCTACGATACGATGATTTACTACTGACATTTTGCTTCTACACGGTTGTCGTATTTGACCATGAAGGATAAGGTAGATTCTTAATTCCCCCATGTCGCCATGTACTGGTCGGCCACGTCTCAAGACATCCTTTCCATATAATCCTTTCTAGTTGATAACTATGGGTGTATAATCCGTTTCTGTTGTATATGGCCATGAGAAAATCCCCAGTGATGTTTCTTTTCCAGTTTCCCATGCCCTAATACGATAAGAAAACGATTCTACAAGCACAGACCGTCAATAGAAGGGATTTCGTAGTGGGATGCGAAGATGTTTCATTGAATCCGGTAGTGGTGTCCGTTGCACCATCAATAAAACAGTCTGGTTATGTTAGCAATAGAACAGTGTTATCTTTAACGGGAAGTGATGCCAAAGTCGTAGTACATATTGAACGCCATAGTGAACAATGGTAATCCATATCGGAAGTGATATCATTTGTGACAAAATAGATGTACAGTACGTGGAGAGTGTATTATCACTAAATCACCCACAGAGTGGAAATTCCACCCGAACAATAATTGCAAATTTGTGGCAAAGCACAACCAGCACCAGCAAAGTTTCAGCCAATGGACCTCCGGGTTAAATCCGGAGGTCCATTGGCTGAAACATTGCTTGTGTTTGTTGACGATATGTACAAAATTTGAAAGTTATAGTTTGGGTGATAACTCCAATCCGCGGGTGATTTAGTTACAATCCACTCTCTACGTACTGTATGGCCAACCGAAAAATCTACTCGGTTTCGCTTGTCGAGTAAGAACCGTGCATTCCTCAAAAAAGTCATAATTTCAATTTCCGTATTTACATGCAATTTTCAGTCATAGCAGAGAAAGTCGTGTCTGCCGATGATGAAACACTCGATGCTGCAAAGGACGATAAAGGTCCTGCACGTTTGTCCTTCGATAAACAGAGTTAAAAAGACAAATATGTCGCACGTAAAATTTGTAAGAAGAAGATTATTTATTTATTTATTTATTTATTGATGTTTAAGGTCACATATTTATGCACAATAGCTAATCATGACCGTGGCAGTTATACGGGTGGAGGAAGCCGGAGTACCCGGAGAGAGCCACCGAGCAACGACGAGCAGCTGCCAGCTCCCCAACATCGTAACTCCGCACTGCAGCACAGGCAGGGTTAGATTGGTTGAAGACATGCGTACCATCAACGTGCAGTACGCCTTAGTACACGGCAAGAAGAAGATTACGTCAGAATACGGAAACACTCTAAACTCGAAACACAACGCTGTATCGACGCACATAGCTGATTATGCAGACCTGAAGTGCTTAAAAGCGAAAACGGTTCAAAAAGCAGACTGAAGGTAATTACGGGAATTCGTCAAATCGTCCCCTGAGTACCAATGTGTTCTATAAACCAGTAGGCACATAGAAAACATTGGAACTCAGTGGACGAAATGCCAACTCTCTGTAATAAAGTACAGCGATATTGGTCTGGTAGTTTCAGTATAAAATGAACCGGTGTCATTGATCGACTCTATTCTGCATGTAATATGTGCTAAACTTCTCACTTTTGATACATTGCTTTGTCGTCGGACTTCGTCAAAGTCAACGAGTGAACGAAATTCGCTGTTGAATCTTACCTGTTTGTAATTCCCATTCAGATGTTCAGAATATGTGTTATCACCAAAATATGGCAGACGCTTAAGACCGAGGACTTTCGAAAACAAACACGAGTGCGTCGTAATATGCCTGGGGAGGAAACGCTACGCGATCGATAGTTTCACATCGCTATATGGGTTGTTGCGACTGCTTATCAATTCGTAAAAAATCAACTCTGTGGGTGGTTAGTCGATCGACGGTTACCTCGTAATATATGGGGAAGTATAGTATGTTGTCGAGGTAACGCATGTCAGTACATCATCACCATACTCCAGGGTCATTGCTATGGACTGTTCATGTCATAAGTCAAGTGACCAAAGGCGTCCTACATGATATCATGGAATAAACTAAAAAACCGTTGGTGTAAACACCTTTCACAAACATTTATGTGTGAGGTTCTTCGGTTTATTCAATGGATTTCGCGTGTTGGATGAGAACGAGGACCGCATGGGTATGGGCAACTCCAATCGATCCTGGAACTATTGCAATGAATTGCGCTTGTGCGTGGTAGAGGAGGGGAGGTGCAGAAAATGTCTCGTCGTTGTTGCTATTGTTTGTTTTCCGACTCTTTTGTTCTTTTGTGCAGAAGGTATAGTTCGATGTGTGTCCTGTTCCACTACCGTGACGGTGTCAAATAGTATGCAAGGCGGTTCCATCTTCCTTTTCCGCTATGTATGTATCAATGGAACTGGATACTTCTTCGTTCAGACCGGTACGTTCATCTTCTAGCTCATCGTGTAGTCCGTCAGCGGGGAGAGGCCGTGCTGTGAGTGAAAGGAATTTCCTGTCTTCGACAAGAGAAACCACGTGGTATCTGACTTTTTCTCGCAGGTACCTCATTAGCATAATTCTGGTACAGCAGAATGGGAGATCGTGGAGTTGAAGATATCGAAGTCAGTTCATCAGAAACCCCAGTGCAGGCCTTGGACATTCAGTTCACCGCGTCAGAATCGAACAAGGGGTGGGTGTGTCAAGCGAGCCAGACGTGGATGTGTTAAAGTGTCTGACTTCCTCCGTCTCCTTTTTCCTTCCTGGAAACGTATATTCCCTTTCCCTAAGCTCACATGGTTGGCAAGCATTGTGTTATCGGGAAGAAGGACTCTTCCTCTTCTTTTTTCACCGGATTCCGCAGTTGAACTGCCTCGCGCGGGGAGGGACTAGATAGATAATTTAGACAGAGATACTATTGCTAGAGGGGTTCATCCCACGAATGGTCCTACCTCTGCCCGTAGGTGATGGTAGTGATACCAGTTAGCCATTGTGCCCAACGCGAAAAATCACGCGATTTGCAAAGACAAATCTGTAGAATAGTTAACATTCTTCATTTTTCTCTAGAAAAGCATACCATGTGCGCACGTATTAGACCACGCTCAGACAGTTCGTTCTTTGAAAGAAACAGTGAAATTCGAATTGTGCAAGGCGTTTGTGCTGTGTCGTTCGGTAAAGCGCCTACACCCCTTGCCCAATGCACACGATATCAAATTTAATATTTTAATTTTTAGTTATTTTTTTTTAAATCTACAACATCATATCATGTGATCCTTCATTGGAACGAGCTCGACGAGCTCGTTCCAGTGATGATTCACATGATATGGTTGACGGTTCTGCTGAAATTTAATATTTTTTGAAAATATCTGTTTTTCAGCTGATCAACTTATAAATTACGCGTGCTGGCGCGCGCAGTTCGTGACATAAAGTGTAACGAGAACGGGAAGCATTCAAAGCCATGTCATCACAGTAATTAGAACGTCTGCCTATCTTGCCGCCCACGTTGCGATAAATGGAGATGAAATCGCCGGTGTGACAGGAATGGGGGAAAATTAGTCCCTCTGAACTATTATTCCGCGGAATTATTGCCCTAGGTCTAACATTTCTAGGAATAGTAGTCCGCCGGACTACTATTCCTAGAAATGTTAGACCTAGGACTATAATTCCGCGGAATAATAGTCCAGAGGGACTAACGTTCCTACGGACTTCCATTCCTTTTACACCGTGTTAAAATATTCAGGCAGCGACTTGGTAAATTAAACGACTGACACATACAGTCTTCCAAAAGTGATCATACAAGGGGGTATTTTTATCTAGAAATTAGATACCATGGACCAAAGTGAGGAATTAATGTGATAATGTATTGAACGTTCGTAGCGAAATCCCTCTGGAAAGAACTTTTCTAACCTATTGATATCCTATGACGTCAGAGAGCTGACTTAAATCCAAGGGATTTACGCAGAGATAATTACACTGTTTTACGTAGTAGTTAAAATAATTACCTTACAATTAAACTGACTTTCTCGGAATTGAATGCAATTTCAACGCGTAATGATCGCGTTATCTGGAACATGTAATGTCAAAGACACGATATCGATCAAGTAAAGAGAAATTCGATTCCAGCAATGCCACACTGACGTCCCAGCTCGTTCAGACGGGAAAAAGGTTGTATCACATTTGCAACTCGAATCTTAATTTGTGACTGTACCAGCCACTTGGGATTGCAGAGGAATTTCTGAAGAGAAAAAGAACTATCATTGAGTCAGTTGTTTATGACAACTTACACCTGAGACATTCCATTTGCGGGAAATTGAATTGTAGTTGCATTTGGCATGGAGTAGCACGGTAAGGACATTCTCTTCAGTGCGATCTTAGAGGTGAGTAGCAGTAACCGTGAATTATATGAAAATACACATGCGGCTTTTTTCGCGCCGGAGGTGGGGGTGGGGTGGGTATAAGGCCGTGGAATATTCCAAACGTCCGATTGACGAATGAAAATGTGCCATTTGAAGACATTTTTTCCGTGATTCTGTTTCGTTATTTTCAAGTTCAAAAATGAAAGTATCTGCCTTTGTCAAGATCTTTGACAATAGATGTGTGTACTTGGGATTGGAATACTGATTTATAGCAAGATTATTCCTCTGTTTATTTGATATAATATAATAACTAATGCACGGCATGTGTCATGTCGTTGACTGTGCAAAAATGGAGGTCTTCTAGGAAGAATACTGCACTGCTTATTATATATTGTGTGGGTTCGGATAAAATGATTACTGGAAATTCATTTATTCCTTTTACTCGTTGAGGGCTACATTATGTTTGGTGGTCTGAATTTGTAGTTCAAATTTGCTTTATGACACATTATTGGAGAGTGCTCACAGGCACTCTCCAATAAATTGTTATAAAACAAATGTATATGTACAAAATATTATTTGCGTTTGACTGGATATGAAACATGAGGTAGGAAAATCTTGGCTTTTGCTCTGGTACCCTCATTTTTATGAAAGCCCTGTTAGTGCTTCTAGCACTCAACCAGGTAAGAAAAAAACATGCTGAAAAAACGAAAACAAAATGCATTGAAACTGTTAGCTTTTAAACGTTTTACAACCATTTGCCAGTTCTGTGTATTTTATCATGCAATAAGATTGCATAGTCATTGTGCTATTTCAAGCGGTGTAATCAGAATGTGAATAGTTTGATCCACATATATTTATAGTTTTTTTTTTTTTTTTAGTTTTTCGCGTTTCCTTGTTCCGAGCAATTGAACAAGGGTTTGAAAATTTGTATGAAATTTAACAAAACAAGGAATTACACTGTGTATTCTGGCGATTGATCGAGCATGTTCACCAGCTTCTCAAATCACTCAAACACAATTGAATGATTACCAACTTGGTATGTTATTTTCTCGCGGCGGAGGGCATACTTCACCCATTGAATGATTACCCACTTGGTAGGTTATTTTCTCGCGGAGGGCATACTTCACCCAGCCATCGCTGAGCTATTCAAAATTTACAGCCACAATGGTGAAAAAATCTATTTTCTATCCACATGGAGGTTTAATTAATACATTGAGTTTGTTCCGATGGTAAATGTATTGACTGATATCAGTAACGTACTCGCAAAGTTATCTTGAAAACCGGAATGCTATCTTGAAAAGGAACAATCTGGCTATACGAACGCACAAAAGTCTTAGTTTTCATCATTAATTTTTATGACAGCACTGGCGTGCCAGAAAAGTTACTATTAAAAGTCAGCACTCTGCCCGTTATACGTATGGAGCTGACGATTCTACAAGGCAACATGGTATGGCTATGTAGGGATCAACATATGATTTGTAACATCCAGAGAATATGAGCCAGTGTTTAAGGTCAATATTCGCACTATCCTCTGTGTTATCGGATGACGACTTCCAGCCTGTGTTGCATCCCCAGTCAACGACGTATGCGTTGTAGAGGTAACAAATCTCGTAGAGTTTGTACCGGAGGTTCACGTGCTTGTATTAGGCTCCCTAGAATGTCCCACATGTGTTCCAATGGATTCAGATCAGGACGCATGGCGGGCCAGTAAAGGGTAGTCAAGGCATTGGTCTGAATGGAAGATGTCACAGCACGAGACCGGTGCGGTCTGGCGTTGCCGACCATGAACAAAGGTATGTTAACAAGAGGGTGGTTAACAAAATGAGGGATAACAACTTGGTCAAGCACTTCCTGAATGCATTGATAATCATTCACGTATAGTTACCAAAACATATTGCAGTAATGCGAGACATACCCCCACACCATAACTGAACTTCCATGAAAAGCAACTGCAGGATTTATGTTTCCAGGTGTATAGGCTGTATTTTTGTGACCCCCAAACCATCACACGCCCATCAGTAACATGAAGAAGGAACCTGATTTCATCTGACTAAACGACCCTTCGCAAAGTTCTCAGATTCCATTGTCGACGTGGTAAACACCAAGCCAAACGTATTATTTGGAGATAATCTCTAAGGAGAGGGCATGTCCTGACTGTTCCCGTTGCATCTCGACGATTCGGTAGCTACATATTCTTCGGAACAGTACTTTAGACGAATAGCAGTGGTTAGGCTACCCTAAATGTGCCCTGTTGTCCCGTCGTGATGTCTCAGTGGGAGGAGGGGGGGGGGGGGTCATTCTGACCATGGAGGATCTTTCACCTGATATGTTTGTATGCCTTTCTCACCACGCGACTGATGACTGTGTAACGGGCGTTGATTTGAAGATTGATTGATTTAAGTGACATAATGAATAGCCGTGTATCAGAAACAGATTAGGACTTGTTCATTGATTAACTGGTGTCAATAAGTGATCCAGTTTCAAATTTTGTCTCCACTCTTCTGAACATAGCCAGGTACTGCATACAACACAATAAGGTTACGGTAGGGGAAAATGAAACACTCTGAATCGCCAGTTCTATCAGGCGTGAAATCTGCCGTAGATATCGTATTAGAAAGCAAACTCTGCAATCACATCCTCCCCACCTCTCGTCGAAATACAAAATTATTAGAAATAAAAGTTATGCTAGAGAACATTATTTAAAAACAGTTGACGAATAAATAACGGGAAAAATAGAGCCGAAACAGTTTTTTTTTGAACAGCTGTAGTGGAGCTTCGACGTTTCCGCCTCTTCCACAAACATCGACCTGGGAAACTATTGTTGTTGATGACGACGAAGAAAAAGCTGAACTATTGAATGATATCTTTATCCAAAATAGTAAGTTAAACGCTCAGAACCAAACACTTCCCCCCTATATCCGTAGATGTTCTAAGTCGATAAGTGATATTACATTCACAGAACAGGACATCACCACCATTTTGAAATAGTTACCCGTAAAAAGGCAAATGGCCTTGACGAAATAGGGCATAATGTATTGAAAGAGACAAAAAACACGCTATGTAGATCGTTATGTCTATTATACAAAAAGTCACTTCACCTGAGTAACTTCCTCCCCGACGAATGCCAACTCGCTGATGTTAATCCTCTCTTCAAAAATCGTGATAAATTCGCCGGGAAAAAATTATATTTAACGAGTAGTATTCAAGGGATTACATAGTTACTTTCAAGAAAACAATCTTTTTTCTATAAATTCTAGTCGGGTTTCCTTCCTGAAAACAGTACCGTCTACCAATCGATCGAGATTTATCATTAATTGTGTCATGCCATTGATAATAATATGCAAACCTTCGGATACTTTTCGTTGGTTCCAAGGCATTTGATAAGGTGTGGAACAATGGGATAATTTTTAAACTAAAACAATACAGGGTTTCGGTATCACTTCTTCGGTGGTTCAAAGGCTATCTTACGAATGAAAAACAGCGAGTAAAGATTTAGGTCTCCAACTCTTCTCACAGCCGGTGTTCCCTAAGGAACTGGGTCAATTGTTATTTCTCATATATATTAATGATATAGCTGAAAATATCGAATCAATTATTCGTCATTTCGCAGGTGAAACTAAAACTAAAACATTTGGCAATTCGAAGGAATACTTTTTCCGAAATTGAACGACGATCTCAGGAAACTGAATGAGTGGGCTAAACAGTGGTCAGTAACCTTCAATGCTCAAAAAACAAATGTAATGCTCTTTTCACTGAGTAAGAACATCCATTATCCAAATATAACCTTCGATAATGAATCACTCGAGTTCGTAAATACTCATAAACACCTGGGATTGATTATTCAACTAAACCTATCTTGGGAATCCCATATTGACCACAATTCAAAGAAAGTCTGTTCTAAACTATCTTAAAGTTCATTCTGAAGAGAACAACTCTGAAAAAAAATGTACAAAGCATTCATTTTATCCATTCTTGAGTACGCTAGCCCAGGATGGGGCGGTGCACCCGAAAACATATCGAAACGCCTCAATGACATACACTGTGATGCCGCCCGCATTGTTACAGGTTTTACTGACTAGGTCAGTGTCTCGTCAACGTATTCTTTTGGAGATTAGGTGGCAAACACTACAGGAAAGGAGAAAACTGCATACACTGTGAACTTTTCATAACATTTTAAATGGCCAGGCCCCAGATTTTCTGATCGAGTTATTGCCTCCCAGAGTTCAAGATAATTTGCATCATAGCCTAAGAAACTCAACAAACTCTGTGCCACATCGAATGCGAACTGAACTGTTTGAACGTTCCTTTTGCCGCCCTGTGTTGAAATGTGGAACGGTCTTCGTGAAGCGATAAGGAATGTTTCACCATCGGAATTAAAGGAAAATCATATCTACCCATATCATGCAGACCATCGGATTATTTCAAAATAGGTAAATGGAAACTAAATGGCTTGCATTATCGTTTAAGATGTGGATGTAGCGACCTAAACGGCGATACGTTTCTGAATTATATTGCAGAATTTCCCAACTGTTCTTGTGGGAATCCTGTTGAGAATGCCGAGTACTATTTCCTCAGAATGCCCACTGCACTCAATCGCAAGAATCGACTTAATTACCACATTATCAAGGTATAGCATCGCAACGATTTCTGTATATATCCTGTTATATGGAGACCCTGACTTAAAGTATGATGGCAACATTTGTATCTTCAGTGCAGTGGAGAAATGTACTGGGAAAACAAATAGATTCGTTGAACAAGATGGATGATCCAAGGCACTCCAAATAAGTTATATTCGGCAAGTGATACACCAAGGCTGTCGTGGCTTCCTCAAAAAACCGAGAAAGTTGGGAAATCTTGGAAGTGGTATTGTTTTACCAACCAAAATTGAACCCAGCCTCATCTGTGATGAAGTCGCGACATAGCTAAAATATTGAAAGTTATCCTTTATGAATAAATAAACAATAAATATTATGACTATTATGGCATGTCTTATTCGCTTGTATCACATATGGCCAAACATTGCAGTTCTCAGGTTACTAAAGGAACATCACCAACATCACTCTTCACTAATTATTTTTTTTCTTTTCATTTTGTACATATTTACCTCTGTTTCCAATTACAATAGTAAAGTTAAAACTAGAAGTCCTGCCATGAAATGCGCACAAATAGCACGCCGGTTTGCGCGTTAATCTACGCGTTATGGCCATAGTAAGGCTACCAAATTATGTACATATGGCCTGTGCACAAGCAATGTATCAGCTAATGGACCTCCGGGTAACCCGGAGGTTCATTGGCAGAAACATTGCCTGCGTTTGCTGTGAGTAACCAGAGAACCTGCCGTGCTTTGGCTGCCATTCGATATGGCAATTGCGCGCAATTCATACGCACAATTAAGCCCAGATAAGCGCACAGTTCGTGACAGGACTTCTAGTTTTAACTGTATTTGTCTGTATACTGAATGGGAGAGGAGAGTTTCCGAAGTGGTAAGCACTTTGTTCCCCCATCCTAGTTTGAAAAGTTAAGTGGCAAATAAAAAAAATCTTTAAATCGAACCATTGGCTGGATCATCGCTATAATCATACACATAACCAGCAGTAGACTTTTAATGAACAGTGGCATGCTATCTTTCATTATGTTTGGGGGGTGCTTAGCTTTTTTTCTTTATAAAGAGTTTAATCCCGCAACTCTACAGGGTGGTCCACAATATCGAGTTGTTGTGTATTGTGTGTCATCAAATGCTACCATTTACCTTCACACAAAAATGTATGCACACCTGTTTGAAAGGGTAAATAAACAGAGTTTTGACAATGATTCAAGGGAAGCATCGGATTTAACTGGAATGTAAGAACAAAGATTATTACATTATTCAATATATGAATGTTGACTTTGAAGTCCTCAGCTCATGCATTATAAATATGGTAAATGATGACGAATAATATTCAATCAAAGTTACTTGAACGTTTTACGAGGGCAAGACTGTTTCCAATTCGGCCCAGATCTTCACCATTCCCGTCGGTTTCATCACATTCTTCAGATGGTCTCCATTCATGAGAGTACAGATTGGGCGATCGGTCGTTTCGCTCGCCTATCGTTCGCCTATCGTTCGCCGAAAAAGTCGACCGACCTTCCGTTTGTTTTCTGGTTATAAATGACGCTTGTTTCTCAATTCAGTCGCAATCGGTTCGTGACACTCTTGTATCAGTGAGTGGAGGCTTTACGCCTAAAAAAATAAAATTTATTTCTCAGACCACCACCCCCTCCCTCCCACCTATCGCATTGTCCGTTTGGCTGCCACATACTCTCTTTTTATAACCAATGCAAACTTTAACTTCAAAAAATAGAAATTAAATGGTGTCTGTCTAATATTTTACTCAAGTTAATAAAATTGATAAATTTGTCCCTTGAGTGCAACAAGGCTTTGCACTCAATGGACGAAATGCACCACCGCCCATGCTATTCTGTAGACTATGAAGCCTAAAACACAAAACAAACATGAACTTTTGATGGCAAAGAAATAAGTACAAAAATATAAAATAAAATAAAAAAACGCCCGCCCACATACAACTTCACAAAAATGGCCTGACAAACAGAAGATCTACTTTGTGAGGCCTAAGAACTAAAACACTGCGAAATCGAGATTGAGTCAAGAAAAACAAAAGAGATATTTTGCAAATAACAAGAGCATATACACGAAATGATTATCCCTTCTAGAACCATGAACTAATTAACCCTCCCACGCTGATGTGAAAATATTGAAATTTCAAGCAGCATTTATCTCTATAAACGAGAACGCGGTGGCTTAGTAGGTAGAGAGCAGGCTGCAATCCGAGAGGTTCTCGGTTCAAATCCCACCTGCGGTAACCGCGTTGGGTCCTTGGGCAACACACTTAATTCCAATTGGGGGGCACGGTGACGTTGTGTACTAAGGCGTACTGCTCGTGGATGGTGCACTTGTCTTCAACCAATGCTAACACTGCTTGTGTGAAGTTAGAACGTTGGAGTGTCTGATAGTTGCTCACCGTTGCTCGGTGGTTTTCTCCGGGTACTCCGGCATCCTCCACCCGTAAAACTGTCCAACACAAGCTGACCCTAGCTGTCGAAAGTGTAGTTAAGCTCGAATAAATAAATATCCCCATAATCCAACTGGGATTTCAAACAATTTAATCTCATTTGACATTGATCAGTGAGATATGTCAAGTAAGATTGAACCTGATGTCTGGTTGTCTCTTGGGGGTTAACGGCACTTTCAACAGCCAGGGCTATGTCATAAATGACCGTTTTATAGGGAGGAAGTCTGAGTACCCGTAACGAATCACTGATCAGGGGCGAATATAAAATACTAACCCACCACAAACAGGGTTACCAGTAGTTGAATACATATGCACCATCGACGTGCAGTACGCATTAGTACATAACCTCATCATGCCCCCATTGAACTGGTTAAATTCCTTGCCCCGTTATGGGTAAAAATGCAGGTTGAAAGTTTGGTATTTTGACATCAGTGTGCAGATTGTTAACATGATAGAACTGAATGTTATTACACGCCTGTTCTATGTAATTCCCATCTACAGCAACACAAAACCATCCGGAAAGTAAAAATCTGTTCCGCACATATGTGCGGAACGGATATAGTTGACGGATAATTTTTAAATAGAAGCGAAATTTCACTGGAATTTTCTACAAAACGTGCACCGCAATTACAAGTTTGAATCGCTAGCGATAGCAAAAAATCGTTCACGGAGTTCCAATGCGTAGCCATTAGGAACATAGAACACATTGGAACTCAGGGGTCGAAATAGTAACACTGGTTCCCCTCGCAAATTTGGTTGGCGATAAAATGTGTTCTTTGTGTTGATAGTCATAAAATTAATTGCTGAGTGTCATTTTAATAATTGCTTTTATAAACGTGAATGCGTGTAATAAACACAGAACGACACGCGTGTGTGTTATGGGTTAATGGATATGACTTGTGCCATCGCGGAAGGATAAATCTCGAAGCCTGCTGCCTCTCGTTCTATCCTTCAGTGCTGGCACTCGTGCCATATCGATTAACCCATTCACACTCGTGTTTCGTTCTGTGTATTTATGTAACTTTGGAGATGATGTGCTGTGATGCATTGGCCTTCCAATAGAGCTTTACTTCAAAGCACATCATCGCCGAAGAAAATAATAACATATTAACATATTTGGTGAAACTATGCGGAGTAATCACAAAGCGACAGCCGTGGCGCGCCATCATTCGTAGATATTCAGTTTGCAAACATGTCTATCAGTATTATAATGTCATTGAGTGTTCATTCAAATCATTCTCGATTGAGAAAGATTTCTTACATTGGTGCAAAGAAAATGAATGTTTATGTCACCTTTAGATTTAATCGTCTGGAATATTTGAGTTGGTTGGAAAAGCGAACTGTCCCAACAAAGGCGATGGTCTATTAACCTTAATAAAAAGAGAGGCCGTTTTCCGGCCCAGTTACCTGATACGTCATAATCTCCTTAGGTAGGATGGATGATAAGTAAATGTGTGAAGTAGACTAATTAATATTGTCAACGTGCAGCCTCGAGGCTGCACGTTGAAAATATTAATTGGTCTACCCCCAAACAATTAATATAGACTTTTCCAATTGCTGCCATTCAACTGTCATAGAAAATACCACTAGTGTTCAAAGAGTTAATGGCTAGACTAGATTCAGGCCATGACAACGACAAATCCGTGCATAATTAGACAGGTGGTTTGAGTGCTTGCAAATAATCCTCTAATTGCAAATTGCATTCCTGGGATTCGAACCCTTGACGAGAGAGTTTCATCCATTGCCAACCACCCTGTGAAACTAGACTGAAACACGTATATGAGTTGGTAACCGACAAACCCCAGCATGTAACGCAAGTTAACCAATTATATACTGGACTAGTATATAATATACTGGATACTCAATTACTTATGTTAATAACAGTATAATTGTCCATATTTTTATTTTCTGACAATTCATATCCACATTTCCAAGTTCATCGGTTAGAACATTGGGCTTTAAACGAAAAGGTCGACGAGTCGATTCTGGCCAGCTCTAGTTGTGTTAGGTGGGATACTAAGCTGCTTAATCGATTGCCATTGTCTATGCTGGGGTACGGTGGCGCTGTGTACTGAGGCATTCTGCAAGCCAGTGATGTAAGTATGCCGCATCTAGATCCCGAACTGACTGGAAAAATAACCGATTTTAGAATCACACTACTTGGTGTTAAAAGTGAATTTACGTTAGCCCAATATCTGACATAAAGAACATAACCGGAATACCCTATTCACAAAACTCTCCCGTAAAGTTTCATTTTTTTAATATTCTATTAAAAACAGCTTATGAACACTCAGTGGAACGAGCTCATTCCAATAAAAAACACATGCTGTGTTTCTTTTAGGCAAACAAATTAAATGGTATGGCTATTAAAGAATTTTACAATATTTGTGTTATGAATGGTTAAACATCGCCATCACGTGACGTGTGGTGATCAGTTTACATGAAATGACATCCATTGAACAATTATCATGTGAACTGTTTATGAATTCCCTGCTGACCGCCTAAATAACAGCACATTATAATTTCATCGGACCAGGCACCGAGGTGGAAGGGAAAACGCAAACCCCACCACGTCATTTTGAGCAATCAAGTTCACCACTTCGTTTAGAATGTATTTTATTAGGTGTTTTAGCCAAGGCTCTTCAGAAAATGAACTATGATAACTCAGTATACAAACAGTGTATCAAGGGAGATGTCGATGGGAGAGAAACACAGGAACTTGTGAAAAAAAATATTGTACTCTCTTTTACAAAAAGTAAAACGGCAGACGGCGCTTTGAAGCGGACTGCCCATTATAAAATTACCTGATATAATTGTTCTGGCAGTGGTTTGGTTACAGTTCACACTGTCTTTGTACATTAATATCGAAATGATGGTGCACACACTAAAATATAGGTGCAAAAATGATTGTGCAAAGTATATTTTCAACAACTAAATACAACCTAATTATGAGCGGTGTTTGTGTTTTCATGAGAAGACAACTGCATGAACGTCTCATGTTTGTGTTGAGAAAATCGTTATTTTCACAACACGCCGATAATATTTACTTACCCATTTCCCTAATCTGCCGCATCCGAGTAAAATACAAATTCGGCAGATGAAAAAAATATTACTTTTCAAGCAAATTTCCACAAAACCACATCACGTGACCCCTCACTGGAACGAGCTCGTCGAGCTTATTCCAATGAGGGGCTCACATGATATAGTTTTGTCAAAATGTAGGGAACAATTTTTATAAAGTCATAGTTAAAATAATAAATTCTGATATCGTCTGCGCAGGGTAAAGAGTTAAAAACAAACAATTCTTAAATGAAGGAAATAGCCATGTTGTGCATTAACTGTGTTGGTAATAAGACCAAAATCCTCGCTATCTGATTGGACGAGAGCTCGCTAAGGTTCTTTTTTTCTATTTTTACGGCTCCAGAACCATATGTTACCGCCTGACGTCACAACTCGAAATATCTGAAATGACTATGCCCTTTTCGCAATTATTTCACCAACGGAGTGAAGTGCAAACCTCTTCATTGTTTTAATTGTTCACACTTGCAGCAGACTATGTTCTGAATAAAGTGCTGTTTAAATAACAGATCAGTTTACGATTTGAAGTAAGATGGAGTGACGTCAACCTTTATTATTTATTGAACATATGCCCAGTGATGCTGTGTGGTACACGCGAGGTTTATTCACTAGCGCTTTGCAGTCTAGTGGTATATTCCAATTAGAAGAGTCCATACTCATTATTTGGGGTACACCAATCAGTATTTTCAACGTGCAGCCTCGGGCTGCACGTTGAAAATACTGATTGTGTACCCCACAATATTTACCGAACAGCCATCCTATATAATGACGTTATGGCGTATCATGTTTCTGGCCGGAAAAGTGTTCGCTGGGGTTCAAAGGGCTAAACTTATTATCCTTAATAGCTGCCCTGTTCACTTCACGGTGTTAGATTTGGGCCACGTGTAGAACATATTGGGACATGTAGGTTATTCCGATGAATTGGCGGTCACATGGTCTGAGGCTTGCGGCTGGGAGCTTATGTTCAACCAAGACGCGATACTCCGAGACGCAAACCTCAGAACATGTTAACGTCAATTCACAACAATAGCTTATAATGTTGGTTTGTAGTAATGAAGAATACTACGTATTTATAAATAATTACGTAAACAAAATTACAAATTTGTATTTGAATTTATAGGTCAGTCTTCGTGGGGATGTTAAGATTAACAATTATTTCGTTATTGCTTACGTTCGTTCGTTATTGAAGGTTGGGTAATTACACCTAATTGCTCTATACTGTTTATCGCTGTTCCGTTTTATACGTTTTTTAGACAAAAGTTAGTTTCAAATACGTACTGTTTCCAGGTATATGAGAAACAAAGACAGATATAGTTAAAGTCAGATAGCCCACCTTGGGAACGTTTTGAAATGTTCCGAAAAATAGTTGGAAGAAAAATATTGGACCAATAGCATTCATAACATCTACTTCTTCGTGTTGCAGTCAAACTTTTATGGGGGGGGGGGGGGGGGGGTCACAGTGGCGCTTTGTAATAAGGCGTACTGCATGTCGATAGGGCACTTGTCTTTATTGAATGCTAACCCTTCTTGGGTAGAGTTAGTATGTTGTGGAATCTGACAGTTGCTCGCTGTCGCTGGATGGTTCTCCGGGTACTCCGGCTTCCTCCACCCGCATAACTGCCCGAAACGAGGTGACCTTGATTTTCGAAAGGGTAGTTAAACCCTAATAAATAAAAAATAAATAAATAAATAAATAAATAAATAAATAAATAAATAAATAAATAAATAAATTGCAC
Source organism: Pictodentalium vernedei (assembly GCA_031216915.1). NCBI lineage: Eukaryota > Metazoa > Mollusca > Scaphopoda > Dentaliida > Dentaliidae > Pictodentalium > Pictodentalium vernedei. Next base: position 181,330,432 of record CM062294.1, read on the forward strand.
TCGAACTTCAAAGTATACAGAATGATCGAGTTATCAGTTGTTGCAAGTGATTGTCCGAATGCCACTATTTAATGCATCTCCATGTTGTATATTCTTAATAAATAATTATCTTTGATGATTGGCCCGAGCAACGGAAGCGTACTAGCGAGGAGAATGGGACATTCAGAAATATAAAACGACTGCTCAGCTAAGTACGGAAGGGTATTGGGGACATAATAATGCAGCAATAGTAGGCTATAAATCATGGAAGTCGATACGTGGCACACATATGTACTGCCACCACCGCTGCAGGCTGGGAGTGAGGATTACAACAATAACCACCAGTGGGGATGTGCTTCAAACTGGAAAACATTCCTCATTATTTATGAGGCGTATAAGCTTGTGTTCGAAAACTGACTCTCGGATGTCAGCTGGTTGAAACATAGCTTCACATTTCATACGGCTTCTGTTTACAGAATTTGATAGTTAAATGGAGACAACAACTGTAGGCCATGAATATTTCACAGGCAACCCACATTGACTAAAACGCTGGAACATTACGTAGAACGAGAAACTGTACAGGTACAGTTCTTTGATATTGTAAAACCACTCATCGATCAGGAAAATGTTGTTTCCGTTTTGGTTTATGAGTGCAGGTAAAGATATTTCATGAATTTGAATAACCTATCCTGCGGTGTAACACCTAGCCACCTCGCGACTCGGTGTAACTAAACGCACGGAACATTCTGTTCAAATTCGAGAAATACCTTCATTTCGATTGGTAACTATTTAAGGAATAGTGCATGACTTGGAGTTGACTACGTCCATATAGTGCCCAGTGAGGTGGTGTAGTTCCCGCCGCGAAGCGGAGGGAACTACACCACCTCACTGGGCACTATATGGGCGTAGTCAACGACAAGACATGCATTAATCCTTATATTATATCCAACACCCATCAAGAAAAACATCTGTCCAATTTGTTAATCTATTACCAAGGTAGCAGCCCTACCAACCAGCGTTATATAGACAAAAATACCATTTAGTTTTCAAAAAACATTTTCTTCTTCCAAAACACGGCTTATTGATATGAGCAGAAGACAAATTTTGAATCGTTCGGCAAGGGTAAACAAAACATTTCCCCCAAACGGAACTGTGTATTCTAGAATCGCGCAACTCGCTAATGGAAGCTATAGTTTTCGAAATTTTGACAACGCAGTTTGATAATTTCCACACATTTGTCACACATATACATTACCGAACGGGTCAGTACGGGATACAAACCTCCGAAGATTCAAATGAATTCCATTATTTATTAGTTTACTGCCCAAAACATACAATTAAATAGCGAAATAATATGAGCAGCGAAACAAATGATTTTTCATATCCGGACGCGTTCTCGTGAATGTTGTACCCAGGTATGGATCATTCTCTTCGAAACGAGATATGGATAATCTTCTCAAGGAATAAAATGAACGCCTCGGAAAATGTGACTTCAACAACGAAAAAGCGATACGTTTTTTCACAATGATTTCTTTCCGGGTCGTTTTGTGGATGCTGTGCCTCTGTGAATCGATATTTAAATTTAGCCTGATTAGTTGTATTCGACCAGTATGAAAAGAAAACTGATATAATAGTGTGCTAAAAATAGAAAACGTGTAGTGCCTGGGTATAGTGCCTGGTCAGTTCTGTGGATGCAAACTACACGAAATAGGGGTACAGCATTCGTCCAACCAGGAGCCTAGAAGGTCACGTGAGATATACTATAACGTAATAGTTACCAATCAAGTTGGGTGGATTTCATGAATTTGAAAAAAAACATTAACCTGAGTGACGCCGAGCAACATTGTAGTGAAGTGTTACAGAAGTGTTACAGAAATAGAAAGGTTTTTCAAATTCATGAAATGCCGACATCCAGCTAGGAAGCTGACTTACTTCCTGCCAATTGGTCAATTAACAAAACGCGCGGAACCAGGTATACCCAAGAATGTCACTTGAACGCCTTATATATTGTTTTATCACGCAGTCCATGATGGACACCAATTCGGAAAAGACAAAGAGCCAGGGTGTAACATCGAAGCCTGTGGCTGTTGGCCGAGTCGCCGTTAATGCCGACCTCAAAGTACCAGGTTTGCCGATCCTCGAGGCAAAAATTCTATGAGTGTATGAAATAGCAGTCTTCACGAAAACGAAATTTGCGTAATTAGAGTGCAGAAATTTCCTGACACTGGAAGGTCTCTGGAGATAACACAGAGGATATATCGTCAATTAAGTGCTGAATGTTTGTGCCAGGAATATTTCCAGTCGGTACCATTTGTTATTTATAGGCCAGTAACCATTACGTCAAAGTCTTATTGCGTGTACTGGATTGCTGTCTCTGCGAACGGCAAAGCAATAATTTAGAAATCTGAAACAGTTGCCTTCCCGTCTATCAAATTACTGTAATAAATTACTGTAATAGGGATAATTTACAGTTTGAAATATCGAACCAAATAACCATAGTCAATACGAAACAATTTCGCTTCCAAGCGATCCTGATGTTCCGTTGATTAGTGACTGATATTTGATGCTATTTCGTGACAAAAGATTTGCTGACGAGGAGGAACAGGAGTGACGAAGTAGTTTGTGTAAGGCGACCAGGCTGAACTTCCAGCTTTGTATTTTTTTCACAGCATTTGATACTTGTTCTCCAGGAGAAACTTCCAATCTGCTGACCTTTGAGTGGTAATCTAGTTTCCAAGTATTCTGTATGCCAAATGCTGTGTTATTAATGTAAAGTTGTGTCGCACAATGGTGTAAAGTCGCATCGGAGGCGGCAAAATCGGAGAGACACGCTTACATAACTACGGTTTAATACAGGGAACGGGTATTTCACTGTTCTGCGGCCCCCAGTTCTGAAAGTCAATCACGATACCCGGGAAATTCATAGATCACGGTATCAATGATTGCGTATTATAATGGAGATGCATTAAATAGAGGGTTGATATGCTAATCGGTGAGATTGGGAAGAATGGGGGAAGGGATGTCATCAAGCAGTTCGTTTCCGAGTGTTGGGAGGAGAGGAGAAGCGTGGGAATAGGGAGGCAGTTAAGAGTTCAGGGGTAACCATGGCCTTCTCGTCCGAGAACCGCGACAAATCAGCGGCTGGTCAAAGTGTTATTATTATATTAGTTTTGGAGATTACGACTATATATCAATTTCTTCCAAGACCAGCATCGCCACTGGAGCTGTGATTTATTCCCAGGAACGGGAATTTCCCTATTACCCTGGATTACCGGGTCTAAAGTTCAGTGCAAATGCCCAGGAAATTCAAATCGGGAATCAAATCATTCAAGGTTTGTAACCTATGAATTTCCCATGTATTGTTCTCATATTTGGAAACGAGAACCGGAAAATTCCCGGTATCTTGACTGATTTTCAAAACAAACGAGAACCAGAAAATTCACGTTCCCGGGATTAAATTCTATACACAACTGTAATCATAAAAAAAACGGTCAAAACAGTGAGGCGAGCTTTCGGAATTAAAATACAGCGAAATCAAAACAGCACCAAAACACATTGCATCTAGCTGTCAATGCCGTCATATCTTTTTTACGCAAGCAAGATTCTATAGTCATTCGGTGAGATATTTGGACAGAGTATTTCGATCAGGTCGACCCAATCGACATTCCCTGTCCTTTATACGCTATAGCACAATATAACAAAATTACCTGTATTTGGTCAATTGATTTCATCTTCAGCCGACACGTTGCAAGAATTAAACAAAAAACCTAAATAAAATTAAATGGTTTTGAAATCGCAAAGTTAATTTCCAGAAGTCACCTAAAGAAACACGACCAACACATTAGGGGCCAACACCTAAACGGCATTGTCTGCTGTTTTGGTAGACAATTCCGTTTTGAGGACCGAGTCCAATCTATTCTGTGATGCCTGGTGGCTTCACAGAGGTTGGAAACGGTAGTTTGTTCCTCTTTTAACTTTATGTGCGATATGACTTTAAAACGTGTGCGTCCATCGCCAATAAACTTGAAAAATGCATCAGTACTGTCACAACTGCGCCCACACGCGAAATTCTGTCTCCATAAGTGCATTGGTTATATATAAGCTTCACACAAATTTCGACTTTATTTCCACATTAACTTCAACCGTTATACGTCGATGGCAAAGAAATGCCATAGACGCTTCAACCTGCGAAGTTTGGTCTCTGCAGGTGCCATTGATATGGCAGAAGGTGTGATACAAGCTGAAAGTGGTGTTTTTCTCTTTGTTGGCGTCATTGGCGTTGTTACTTCTGAAGTGTTGCATCAGTCAAAAAAGTACATTTGGCAATGCTTCAGATCTGTGACCACTTCGTCGACGTACGAAGTTTGGTGTTCGAAGGTGCTCTGGTTATAGCTGCACACCTGCCGCACGAAAATGTGTATTTTTCACTGTTCTACGTCATTTGTAATGTCAATGAAAACGGCACTTGGAAGTGATAGAGAAAATCACATTTTCGCCAATATAACAAGTTTGGCAATTGATGTAGGCGTGACACACGTGCTTTGATTACCAAAAACGCCATTGTACGTAAAAACGTCAGAAATGGCGTTAAATCGAAAAATCCCCCAAAACAGTTACCTTTTTTATTTTTCAATCTCTACAACACTCTAAACTTTCATGAAGTCGGACGAACTTTCATTTTTGTGGCGTTGATGTCCGTCCATCACAACAATGGCAGCCTTGACGAATCTTTTTCGCCGACTGAAACTGATTTCATTTTATTATGTGTTTTTTTTCCAAATTTTTGAGGAGAGTTCAATGTCATGGTCAATTTTACACGTTCGTGAAAAAGACGTTAGTTTGACATAATTTCGGGTAAAGGTTAAAATTTGAAATTGCAACAGCTGTTTTGAACAGAAATATTATCAACGTTTTAGTGTGTGGAATTTCATATATGTGTGAATTATTAATAGAGAGATATGCGCTTTAGCAAATCAATGTTTTTAATGAAAACTGTCCATAAAAAACCCAAATTTGATGTTACGTCAAGTCCGAAACAATGGCGAGGAAAAAACAAAGCAGATATCTCTTAAAACGTTGAGCTGTTCAATCCCCCTACAATTTCATGGACATCGGCTGACATTTTATCTTCCGTGATGGCGACGCCAGCAACGCTACCCGAAAATTCGACCATAAGCTTTGAGAATTCCCCATGTCGAAACAACATATTTATATATGGATTTTGTCGGAGAATATATTTCCAAAATTTCGATAACGAAAGTTTAATACTGGAGTTGAAATTAAAAGTTAATGAAAAACTCCTAAATTGAGCGTTGTTTTAGAAAAAAGGTATGAAATCAAAAATCGCCGCCTCAGCTGAGAACTAAGGATAAATGTCAATACGTGTGCCAACTTTCGATAAGAATGTGTCACGGAAAGTACCACAAATCGTGACCTGAGTAAAAAAATTGTTAACGATCCCAATATGTCATTTGAACTACGTTGAATGACTTAAATGATGGACAGCTGCTCTAGAAATCAACCTGCTTCATTGGCAACAGTAGTCGATTGATTTGGAGGTAAGATTAGACCAAAACCCCAAAAACAGTGAGTCACCGGAATAAAAACTCAATTAATGACACTGAATTTCATTGACAACGAATGTGCTGCCTTGGCTATAAGAACAGAAATCGAGTGTCATTTTATGTGGAGGTTCGCCTGGAAAGATTACCGGAATTATAAGACTAAGGCCAAGCAACGTCCTGACAAGTGGCATGTCCTTTAAAATAAATTCCAAATAGCTATCGGAGTACCAATCCAACTTTATGCAACTTTGTAATTATTGAGAAAATATTGTGTTATCTACGAATGAAGTGATATTGAAATGTAGGCTCCGGGTCGTCTTTATCACCCCCAACTTTTTTTATAACCTTGCTATACTTTCCCGAGTTATTTCATTTTGTGTTTTTTTAAGCTGGTGATAACCAACACACAAACCGTAAACATATCGCTTATGAAGTGCAGAAATGTCCATGATGCCCTGGAGAAGCTTTCACGGTGGGACGGACCGGTAGAAGAAAAATGAAAAATGGATTCCATAGAAATGCTATTTGGGTGATTCTCAGGTCCTGCTGAAGTTTTATAAGTGGGTTTGTGCCGTTGTAGGAGTGGTGGTGGGGGGAGGTGGGGGGTGGCGAAAACGATTAATATTCTATTGTTGGAAAGAGCAGAATAGTGGGTGAAATAAGTGAAATAAGGAAGTTTAGGTAAGAGGTTTTCCCGAGTTTGAATTTATTTACGTTAGTTGCCTTTTTTCGTGTTTTTTGTTGAATACGGTCATTAGGCCCTATATATTATATTTGTAAACGTGGATGGTAAGTGCTCGACGGGTGTCCAGATGGAGGTAAGTATGGTTACTAAAGTGGGTATAGGGAGGTGAGTCGAGGGGTGCAGGTGCAGGAGGGGGGGGGGGGGGTAAGGCTACGGAAGCGTGCAGACAGTGTGATATGAGGTAAGGTGGCGGTCGGCCAATGGGCAGTAGTGAGGTGTGTGCGATCTGCAAGGATATTTTACAGTTTCTAGAGAAGTGTGTTGGATTCGAGCGGGAAATTGCGGAGCTGAGGGGGAGTTTGGGGAGGGCTGGTGTATCTGGAGCCACACCGTTGAAGGTTACCTATGGTGGTGAGGTGGAAGGTGGATGGAATGTCTTTGTGGACTCGAGGAGGAGGCTGGGAGGCGGGGGACGTGGGGAAGAACGCTTGATGTGGGGGTGCAACTGAGGAGGGGGATCCAGTAGGAAAAGTCGGAAGGTGGAGTCAGGTCCGAGCTGCGTAGATCCAGGAGGCCAGAGTAGACGTAAGTCTGCCAAGGTTGCTGTGTGGTGTTTAGGGAACAGGTTCAGTGTTTTCGATTCCGATACCCCTGAGGATGAGAGTGAATGGACATTGAGAGGGGAGAGGTGGTTGCTGAAGTTGATAGGACAGCTGAGGTAAGGAGGACGGTGAAGGGAAAGATGGGACCGGAGGCACGCAAAACGAGGCGAGTTGCAGACGATACAGGAATTGGGGGAAGAAGAAGAAAATTAGGTGTGGCGGGGTGTAGCATTGTCCATGAGATTGACGATGTGGTTTGTGGTCCTGATAGTTCTAATCGAACAGTTTTGTGTTTTCCTGGGGCGAAGGTGGAGGATCTGAGAGACCGGGTAGATGGTATTGTGGCAGGGTCAGGATCGGATCCGGTATTGGTGGTTCATGCGGGGACCAACAATATCAGGGAGATAAGCTCAGTAAGTTTGGTGGAGTCGTCCAGAGGTTTAGTCAGCAAACTCCTCAGTAGGAATGCAAGAGTAGTTGTATCCGGGGTTATTCCTGTCCTAGGGGGTGGAGACGAAGGGAACTCGGGGGTTTTGGTGTGAACGAGGAGTTGGAAGACTACTGTGTTAACCACGGAATACCCTTTATCGACCATTGGAACACGATTTGGGGCAACGCGTGCATGTACGGGCGTAACGAGCTGCATATTAGCACGACGAGGACACGGGTATTGGGAGAAAAAAATTCTACGCGTAGCGGAGCCCTTTTGGGGAGGAGCGGGGCGGGAGGTATCGCAAGAGTGGAACAGGTGGGGTGAGCAAGAGCGAGGGGGCAGAATGAGTTTACCAAGGCTAGCGTCAGAAATCAATGGGATCAGTAGGCGGAAGCCAATGAACTCGGTACCCTGAAAGTGGGTTATAGCAATATCCAGGGTCTCACCAGGAAAGTAAGTGCGATTGCTGCATTGATCGAGGCAGGGGGCTTTGATGTCATGGGCTTAAGGGAGACGCGATTAAGACACGAGAAACGGGTAGGCCAAATAAGGGGGTGCGTGTGGATAGGTGTAGGTCGAACGGAAGGCCAGAAAAGGGAGGGGGAGTAGGCATGTACATTTATTTATTGTTTATTTATTGGGGTTTAAAGTCACATACTTCTGCACAATGGCTAATCATGACCGTGACAGTTTTACGTGTGGAGGAATCCGGAGTACCCGGAGAGAACCACCGAGCAACGGCGAGCAGCTGTCAGCTCCCCAACATACTAACTCCACACAAGCAGGGTTAGCATTGGTTGAAGACAAGTGCACCATAGACGTGCAGTACGCCGTAGCACAGGACGTCACCGTGCCCCCAAATGAGCAATGGGGGTGAAGTGTCTTGCCCAAGGACAAGGCATGTACATTAAAGAAGATTTAAAACAGTCGCTGATCACTGACCTGAAAGAAGTCAGCACCTCGGCTGAGGTATAGAAAGAAAATTGATGGGTAAAGATCAATTTAAACAAACAAAAGTATTGCCCTTGGGGTTGTGTACTGTGCGGTGGAGGGAAACAAACCTGAGTAAAATGACTCGATATACTCAACACTGAGGTTCAATATCACAGAACTAGAAAACAGGGGTCTCGATATAATTTTTCATGGGTGACTTTAATGGACACAGGTGATATGGAAGAAGGCAGAGAGGGCGGAGATAAGAAAGTCAACAAGAATGGCAGGAAGCTGTTGAATTTCACAAATGAGCTCAGTCTGAAGTTTTTGAACAGGTCGCGAGGTTTAAGGGGAAATGGACCGGGAGATGAACGACATAAAATAAATAATCGACTATATTCTCACAGATATTAATTTATGGAGGGAGGTGAGAGGGGTAGAAGTGGATGATGACGGTAAAAGGGAGTTGGACAGTGACCACAACTTAATTATAAAGACGATCAGGGCGAAAAATCTAGTAAGAAGCAAAGGAAGCTTTAAGGAGATTTGGGAACTCAAAAAGGATGCTGACTGGGCGAACTTCGATGAAAAATTGAAACCACGGCTTGCAACCGTAGAGAAGGGGGGGGGGGGAGGGGGGGTGGGCAGTATCCAGAAAATGTCCGACGCCATAGTTGCGAGCCTAGTGGGAGCAGGAAATAAAAGCGTAGGGAAGAATAGGGTACCAACACAGGCACCTGGGTACAGAGTGAACGAAGAACTGAAAAGCTAAATGTGCTGCATACAGGAGAAGTAGAAAACTCAAGGGGGCGGAAAAGAACGAGGACATGGTAGCAAAGGAAGAATACCAACAAGAACGAAAAAAGTAAATAAGATTATAGACGACAATCGGAGAGTGCGAAATAGCTGTCTTATTAGGACGATAAGAATGACAGGGGGTCGAGTGCGAACGCATTTTGGAAATGGGTGAATGAAGGTAACGCAGGAAATAACCCACATAGTATTAATGTAGATGGTAGAGATAAGACGATCAAGATGAAATCGCATCGATTAGTCAAGCACTGAGTCAAGCACTGAGAAAAGGTACAAGATAAACGATGGGGCATGGGGAACACACCGAGTGTTCGAACCTGGTCGAGAAAAGTCGATCGAACTTCGTGTGCAGCGAAATTAAAACCGATGAGGGGCGAAAGGTGATCTCAAAATTAAGGAATGGAAAAGTGGGTCGGTCGGGCGGACGGAATACGCAACGAGTTTCTCAAAAAGAGGAGATGAACACTGTGAAAGCCTAACTGCCCTATTCAGTTTAACTATAGCAAAAGTGGTCCCAAAAGAGTGGCGGGAAAGCAAAGTGACCTTTATTCACAAAAATGGGGGAAAAGACGTTCTGGATAATTATCGAGGGATCTCTGTCAGTAGCAACATCGCAAGAGTTTTCTGTAAAGTCCTGTATGGGAGATCAGATGAAGTGATTGAGGAGAATGGTTTTTGGGAGAGATTCAGAACAGTTTCATGAAGGGAAGGAGAATCACTGACATCTTTTCGCGATATCCCAAATAATAATATCCGCGACAGCAGAAAATGAAAAAGATGTTTGTGTCCTTTTTGGATGTTAAAAAGGCATACGATAAAGTATGGATATGAAAATAAGGATGTGGCGAAAGCTTGAGGCTCTGGGCTTGGGAGGCGAGTTTGTTGGAACTCTGAAAGCATTATATAAAGATGTACAGAGTGCACTTAGCCTGGGTAACATAACAACAAAACGTGTGCCTATGGAGATAGGCCTAAAGCAGGGGTGTATCCTTTCGTCAATTATTTTTGCATTGCACATCAAAGGTTCAGAACATGAACTCCAGCGTAGCGTCGAAGGGGTAGCAGTTGGGGACTTGAAGATTCCAGGGCTATTTTTGCAGACTAAATAAAAGCAAACGCAAACTTATACCCGTGAGTCGTAAAGTGGGACATGGGGGATCTGCAAAGTATAACATATGATACGGAAGTGGTACCCCTAATCCAAACGGCTGTAGAGGGCTTGGAAACACTACAGAAGGATACAGGCCGATAGCTAACGGGGTCGAGTAATGTCGCAGCACAAGAAACAATCAGGGGTGAGATTGGGTGGACGAGGACCAAGAACAGGATAGACTTGTTGAAACTCGGTTCTCTTGATTATTTGGTAAATCTCCCCATCAGCCGATGGTGTAAAGTGATGTTCCAGAGTTCTTTCAATTCAAATACCAAGACAGGGTGGATGGTCCAAGCGAGAGAGCTAATATAGAACTACTCATTGGAGATCTCGGGCCTAGACGTAGGTGCACCCCAGGATGGAAAAAATCACCAGAGAAAGAGTCATGGAGTATGGTAGCCTTAATTGGCGAGAGGGGGTCAGATCAAAGAGGTCTTTGGCTGGCCTGCGTGATAAAGAGGAGGCTGGTTTTGAAGAGTACAATGATGGAACCTTTGGCGGATCACTGTTGTTCAAGCTGAGGTCGCGGTCCCTGGAGCGGAGAGAATAAAATGGGGAAACAGTGAAAAAGGAGTGCCAGATGTGTAATTAGGCGTGGTTGAGACCCTGAAATAATTTATTCTAGAATATCCAAAATACGAATCGAAAAGAATAATATTCACTGAGAGTATAATGGGGAAGTGGGATGGGAGAATGAAGGACATCATGAGGTTAGTGAGCGACTCAAAGGAGAGGGTTAATATGTTAATCGGAGAGATTTTGAAGAAAGGGTTGCCATCAAGCAGTTCGTCTCCGAGTGTTCAGAGGAGAGAAGAAGCGCGGGAATAGGGAGGCAACTGGGACGTCAGGTGTAATCAAGTCCTTCTCACCCGAGAACCGCGACAAATCAGCAGCCGGCCAAAGTGTTATTATATTATAGTAATATCATTTGACCATGTCCTCGGGAGTGTGGTTAGAAAATTCAGGGGACCTTGTGAGTTTTGGATTTGGTTTCATAATGACATATCGATCCATAGACATAATTGCATAGAAATGGGCCTGCAGTTTGCGCGCCTCAAAGGAAGCATGATGGTTTCTTTGGAGATTGCATGACAAAGTTGTGTAGTTTTGTTTTTAGTTAGCATTCCCAATGATCTGTAACTCCTCATATGAATTTACACTGTAGTCTTTCTTATAGGTTGCCTGTTTTCTTGGTAGATTGTGTGGCATCCTAATTTACATTATCAAATGGGTATCACAGCGAAAAGCGGATCAATAAAATTACAAACATTTTTACATTTTACTCCAGATGCAAACAAGTAGTTGGTAAGCTCGCGTGTCATTGCGATTGAGTTCTTGGGTTGGTTCTTAGATAAAGTAGTGGCGTCTATATACAGTTACCTGGAAATTAAACCTTTGGAGTGTCTGCTGTTTGGAAGCACATTGGTTCCTTCCGAGGTAGTGCTGCAATGTAATTGCTTTATTCGTTATTTTTTTTCAGTGAAATCCGGGTATGCGGCGAGTACAGCGCCATTGTAATGTAATATTCCAATTTGTTAAATTTCTATAACAGTTTAATTGATCTGTTACAAAACTTAACTAAAGTGTTTTATCAGTTTATTAAACTGTTATAACAGTTTAATAAATTGTTATAACATTTTGACCAACCTGGCAGCCATTAGCGCTATTACAATTTAATATGTTAAACTGTTATAACAGTAAACTGTTATAGCAATGTCTACATATGCTCCCATTGGACGATCCGATAACAGCATAATACGGTTATCGGCTTGGGTTCCCAATGTGCTTGTCGCAAGGAGTCATCTGGATGTCAGGCAGATTGCGCATTGATCTTGTACTGTGAATAACTAAGGTTCCCAAAGCCTTATGGTCCTATTGAATTGCAGCTATAGCTCAATGCTAGGCAGTGATGTCTGTTCCTAGGGTAACAATAACCGACCACACAGTTGTGATTCATGGGGGGAGAGAAATGTACAATGACTGTTTTGCCTGCATATATTCTGTATCAAGTATTCATTACGGTTTTCATTGTCAGTATCAGGCATCAAATTGTTTACGGAGCCAATTTATTTGCCTGCATTACTTGAACAAATCCATCGATTCTGAATTACTTATCATTGAATCTCTTTCAGCACGGTACATACGACTGTAACAATAGTGTTTTGGTGTAAAGGCAAATCGATTACAGACGTTGTTGGTGTCTTTACCCGTGATCCTTCGTGCCACCGCTCCTTGAAACCGGAGGCGCTCCCCTTCACGAAAAGGAGCGAAGTATTGGGCTCATTTAAACCCCCAGCGGGGGTATGTAGGATTCGCCTTGTCCGTCCGACCGTCCGTCCGTCCCGAAATTCAATCATGAATAACTTGTAAAGTACATGGTTGAGTGACTTGATATTTGGTACGCAAGTTTATCCTATTGCTGTATACCTATAGTGAAATGCAGGTGTCGTTCGAGATTTTACTACCAGAGTCATTGTCTCTATGGACTTATAAATTATATTTTCCCCAAAACGGTATCACCTATAGTCAGGCATTCATTGTTAAATAAGCGGGGGTATCTTTTTGTGTCACAGTATTGTGACACTTTATTTTTCTTTCCTTTTCTAAGTATCAAAATGAAGTACCTATACAACTGTCGGAAACCGGGCTTTGTAGTTGCTGAGGGAAATACATTCACACCGCGTATTCAGCCAAAACTCAGGGAGTGTTGTCTGAACCCATGTGTGAACGTATGTCTCGCCGTAACGAACCCGCACGCTTTCGGTTTTATTGGGTTGGTTCTTATCCTGCAGTGGTCAGTGACTTTTCGTCAAAAGGCATGAATGAACAGGGGTCAAGCAAAACAACAATTTAATACATATATATATATAAATGAATATGGTCATTTGTGATTTACATTAAATCCAATGAATCATAAACCAAAACGTCAATCACCCCCTACCCACACAGTATTTGAGTCACTTGCGGACCCGCATTTTCTGTTGTCGCTGGTTTTTCCTCCTCGCTGGTGTTTGTCCTTTGGTCGCCTCTTCTTTTGCGGGCCCGCATTTTCTGTTATCGCTGTTTTTTCCTACGTGTCGCTTGTGTTTGTTCTTTGGTCGCCTCTTCAATTCACTCTTCCACTGCCGTCGCACGGCCACGAACGTATTGTCATTTCACCAGACGCTTTTGCTCTAACATGTGACGGAATGTCACTGTACCACTGCCGTCGCACGGTCACTAACGTATTGTCACTCTACTATATCACTTTCCTTCTAACAAGTGATGAAATGCCACTCTACCACTGCAATCGCACGGCCATTAACGTATTGTCACTTTACTGGACGCTTTTCACTTGAGCAGTCGCCACCAATTGGGTTAAACTCTCCCCTACGTTTATCTCAGAATAATGTTCATGCATGCAAGCCTACTCTGCCTACGTATGTCTTGCCTTCCACAACAGGTATACCGTCTTCCTAAATACTGATAGCTCCCTGAGCTCGCACTTTTTTATTTCTGATCCTACATTCAGATATGGCCACCGACTTGGCCCACAAATGCCCCTATTCTAAATATGAGCTATGTGGCACTCCTACACAACGTGCCTATACTTTCGCAGTGATGCGGCACCCTCTCTAACCTATAGCATGGAACATCGCCATGTCCTCGCCTGAGACCCACAGTCTTACACACATTCAGAGTGGAATCAAATTTTCAAGAAATCCCCCGATTTTCATTTCGATAGCCACAACATCAATTCCAGTTTAATTGCTTCTCTTGAACTTGGCCGCTTAGATCTATCTTAATTTAATTTACGCTTTAAAGTTCATTTGAAAGACTAGCATTTAAGTATATCCTGACATTCGGTGACAGGCTAGATGCGCAAAATGAGTGAGTGTCCATAACATGTGCGATGTACTGTTTTACAACAATTACCTATTAACTGGCCATAATTGCACAGATAATGACTGCAGGAGAGCAATGGCTTACACTACGGTTAATCTCTTACCACACACCCCATTATGGCCCTAAAAAGAAACGCGGTAACGGACATAAAAGTCAACGCTTAATTAGCAGCTCATGACATATTGCTGGTCTGTTTAAGTGACAAGTCGGTTTTCGGTGTCCGCCATATATCTGTCTTTACGCTTTACATTTAGCCCGAGTGAGAAAGATTATCGAAAATATATATACTTTTAAACAACAAAATCGAAAATTCAAGCTATCACCTTGATAACAATATGCCAACATGTTTTTAAATATCGACTTGATACCAACCTTTATTTTGGATTGGCCTACACATTGCGGACATATTTCGTTAGCTGTGCTTACGAACAGGCCTGGTTTAATCCTAGGTGAATCCAAAGAATATGTGTATGCACCTGGTTTTCCCGGGAAACCTCCCAAACAGCATATTGTGTAAAATGGCGTTTAACCATGTATGCAACTCTAACATTCAGACAGGGCGGATAATGAAGGCGAGGAAGCTATTGGGAAATTTTATTATGACTGAAGATCTAGAAGAGGGAATGGAGCAGTGGAGTAGATTTATCAGCGGAAGGGTGCTTTGGGTTTATAATAGAAGCAGGCGAGGGTGGAATTAGGACCAAGATCTCTTTATAGTTTTTTTTTTAAAAAACAAAAACAAAACTATGCACCAGCTCTTGGGGAGTACCTAGATGGGTCGTTTAGGGGTGGGGGTCAATGATGTTCAAATTGAATCTACGACACCGGATCACGACTAAGTCGAGATTCGTTCGAAATTCCTTATTCCTTTCTACCAGCAACATGATAATTTCTCACCTGCCGAAAAGAAATGAGACATTATTGAATCTCTTTTCCTACGTTTTTCCTGTGTTTTTCTTGATGCTGTCTTGATTTCACAGGATGTTGTTTACAAAATCTCGGCCCATTGGTACAAATGGGTTGCGATCGGATGTATGTTTAGAATTCCGACAGTGTGTTATCACCTAATTCAAGCTGTTGTGGAACAATTAAATCAACACGGGAAATTGATTAAACCTTTACCAAACGGAGAGAATATCAAAATTTATTATTTTAATTATCATTTTTTAAAATTTAAAAAACAATTCACCAAAACCATATAATGTGACCCCCTCATTGGAACGATCTCGATGAGCTTGTTCCAATGAGGTGTCACATGATATGGTTTTGTTGAAATATTTTGAAAAATTATTTTTGTTCAACTGCTGAATTTGCAAATAACGCGGGCGGATGCGGGCGATTCCTTATGTAAAGGGTTAACCCTTTACCTAACATGAAAGGAAGCCGACTCTTGAAATAAAAATTCTTGAATAACTGCTTTTTCAAAATCATAGCTTAAGACCCCCATTCGAAGAATCTCATCTAGTGTCAGGGCAAAAACAGCCTAAATATAGGGGCAAGGGGCCTCAAATATAAAGATAGTGTAAGTTCAAAAGATATTCCGCATCAAGGCGAAAACCCTACGTGAATGTCACTTCTCTGTGAAGCTGGACATGGAAAAAACACACGTGGTGTATATCCAGCTTCAGGGCAGGGACCCAGGGGAGAAACGGTATGTTAGATAAGGTCTAATCTCATTTAATTTATACAGTTGTCGCGAGTCTTACGAGACGTAATCGGTTGGTGGCAGGATATCGTCACGGCCAATTGAGAAACGAGATTCTAAAAGATAGGAATGTCTGTCGTGTCGTCACCTGATAGCAATGAGTGGCAGGAACGAATCGGTTCTCTCGACAAGTGAAATCACCGTTAAGTCACGCGCGAGATGACTTGTATTGATTCTGCCTCGATACACGTCATCTCCCACCGTTTTGGCAGATGGACAGATGAGCGTCTGTCCACCTGACAGTTTAGGGTAAAAAGTATATATACCTTGAAGAGCAGAGCATTAGACACACACTTGGGGTCACACACACGTTGGTGAAGTCCAGGGCAGGCGGACTCTGTTTCCTGGCATAGGGGTACCTTCGATCACAGGACCCTGAAACGGCTGGAATCGCCAGACAGGGCATTCCACGATGGATTCACCTTAAGGTTGATAGGCGGCTGCAGTGCCAAATTCGTTGAGAAGGAAAACCCAAGGTGAAATGTTAAAGTTTATATTGTCGAGTAGCAGGTATCAGCCTGCAATAGTCAGAAGTGTAGGTTAATTGTATTGTGCGTATTAACCCTTTGAAGCGTCAGACTGATTGCGTTGTGAGTAGTTTGTTTTGCTGTCGAAGCATCGTAATACCGACTGGAGATCGGTGTGAGTGACAATTTCGCCCTAGCACAAAAAGGGGCATTTGTGAATCGTGAATTCAACCAGGAACAGTGAACATTTCAATAGGACATTCACGGAGGACTTTCAAAGGCACATGAGGTATGAGTAGACAATATCTGACCCAAATCAGAAGTACGGTTGCTTTATAGATCACAAACATTGCTGGTCGGAACCCTCCGACAGCCAGAGGTACAGTTACGCGCAGACGTTGACATTTGAGCCTAAGCGGGTGAAGCTCTTATGGCGAGCTGACGGTAATAACATTTCAGATTTGTGAAGCTCTTATGGCGAGCTCTCCGTAATATAATTTCAGATTTCTGAAGCTCTTATGGCGAGCTCACGGTAGTAACATTTCCAGTGTGTAGACTATAGTGCCAGTACAGGGCTATAGAATGACTATATAATTGTTGAGAATTATTTAACCCTAGCAACACATTTTCTGTAAAAAGAATGGAATTGTTGATTGATGAAATATTGAAACGGCTTTATTTTTATGTGTAAATAAAAGAATCGCTGTTACTTTAAATCATTCTTTCCATTACACAGCCTGAAGTGATTAGGAATCACACCTAACGGAAATCGAACCTATTTCAGGCCAATTTGGCAGAGAAGGAATCACGGCGTCGGTCTAACTCAGCTCCCAGCGCCGAGTTCGCGACACTTGGATTCCGACCCTCCACGTTGGTCTAATTTTCCCGCAATTTCATCAGCGGGACTAAATAACCCCACGTCAGCCCAGGCCTTACGGGGCCTCAGGTGTCCTGACATCTAGCTCGTTAAAGTAATGTTGTCATAAGCTATGTTTTGAGACCAAAAACAAACAAAAATGAAGAGCGATGTTTTGTGAATAGCGCTGGCCGGTATTGCTCCTTAGTTTGGGTAATGGGTTCAAACCTACGAAATAAAACACACATCCATGCGGCATCATTCTGGTGCCACGATTCGTCGAATCAGAATTATATCCGTAATTTTATATTTCTCATGGATTGCTCACTGATCTCAATTTGACAGAGTGTTCAAATTAGATTTTTCCATACTGAATGTTACTCTCTTAAATTAAATCTGAAAATGGTGAATAATGCTAAAAAACAGAACAACAGTTTACTTAGAAAATACATGTTTTATATCTAGGTGTCAACGCGTGCAAGATGCCAGTGGCATTACGGTTCACTGATGGAATGTGAAATCATTACTTCCCCTGCTCGAGGACAAATAACTAATTTATTTGGTCCCCTGCAAATGTCAAACGATTACCAATTCCACTACCAATATTTTATCCCGTCGCATATTGTGGCACTCGGTATTTTGTTCATATAATATTTACGAAGTCAATCACAGGCAATACATTTATTTTAAATAAATAGATTTTACATATTTTAGTATGATATCACATGTCTTATTTGAGAAGGGTTCTTTGGAGATTGGATTAGACGCCGAGGGAAGAAAATAGCTTCGCTTATGTAATCACTAACTTTTCCCGTGATATGCGCCCACGTTGCTTTTTGTTTAAGTTCTTATGGTATCACAGAACTAAATATTTTCCCACAGGCGACCATTATAACGTTCAGGCGGAAAAAAGTATGATCGCATCACTTTAATTTTGGCATTCAAATATCTCTGTCAAGTATAGCCCTTCAGACAACTTTTTCTGATCTGAAAACAGGTGGTCATACAACAAATAAGAGAGGAAAACTGACACAAAGGGAAGTACCGGTCACGTGCACATATTTTTCAGGGAATTCCCTACAAAAACACACAAAAAGTAAATTGTATTTTTTAGGTCCAAAAGTCTTCAAATCAGCCTCTTTTTTATCAGGAATATTCAACAATAATGCAAGATGTCAATAGTATGTTTCAAACGTTTATTGAAAGAATGGATTTTCCCAAGGCTGTTTATTTTTAGAGATTGCTTCATTTCCGAGTGCAACATTTTAAGGCGGTTCACTCTAATTTCAATATTTAGTTCCGCGATACCTATAATCATCCCCAACCCCACCAAAGAGACATTTTACCACTTCCATGAGATACGAGACTCATTTCTGCATTAAAATCCAACTTTTGGCTTTGGCTGAGTCAAAAACATGGAAAATCTGCTCTTTTAAGGAAAAGGGTCCAAACTTTGTATAAGTTGGCTTGAAAACTGGTAATGCCTCCAAAAGATTTTTTTACCCTGTAACTTTATAAATTAACTGAGAAGGATGAGAATTTACAGCTTTCTTTAAAAAACTACCCTGATCCCAAAATAAAACTAAAATCTGCATCAGCACAAAATATTTTTAGAAAAAAAATCGTCTTATTTAACCATACTGCAAGCAAAACAGTGCCCCAACCCCCATGGAACAATATGGATGTCATTTTTTAATATGAAAGGACTCTACCAGTTTGTCCTAACAACTCATGTCAAATTTTATTCTACCATCTGAAAAGTAAATTTTTTCCCTGAATAGGACCCCCCGGTGTGCCCATTTTCATCAAAATCTATGATATAATTCATAATTTAATTGATATTGACCCAAAACAAACCTACTGTGATATGAACTTTCCCATCTGTAATAGTTTTTAAATCACAGTCTGGCTTCTGAAGACATTTCACATTGTATTTGATGAATATTTTGCAATTTTTGAAAAGGAAAAGCCTCAGTTTTCCCAGTAGAGGCACATAGAGTCATTGGTATGGCACTGACAAAACATAAAACAGTGTTTATTTCCAAAAGAATGACCAGTACCTGCTACTGTGATATCTCATAACACTGGTAAGATGCCTAAAACCATCAAATATTGATTCTATAGTGCTACGCTTAAACTGCAAGTTCCCATAAGTGCACTTTCATAACATTTGTTTTAATCCCCACAGACACCCATTCTGGCAAAAAGATTGAAATTGTTGAAAACATGTTTCCAAAGAGGATGAATCAGACATTTGCTTCAAGAATATAGTGGTATTTGATGTTTAATATACTTGTGTGTGTGAGGGGGGGGGGGGGGGAGGGGCGTTAGTCAGCTGCCAATTATTGAAAATGTAGACCCAGGCAAGTGAAAAGCAAAGAAACACCATGTCCGATGAAGAGACAGACACACAGGCAGACAGATAGGCTTACAGCCACTCATGTATGAGGTCTACATGAGAGTACTGAATGACATACAATGAAAAATATAGTGGAAGAGCCAGGGCAAGGTTGTTAAATTGAAAAATAACTCAGTGGACCATGAGTGCTGAAGCCTCAAAGTAAATCATAAGAAACTGAAAGTGTATGATACTAACTTCAGTCTCTAAAAACATGCTGTTCAGTCTTTCCAAATGTTTATCATCAGCAGAAGGGTTAAATATGTGGGGGGGGGGGGGGGAGGGAGGACTTGGTTTAGGGAAAGAGCAATATTTCACAACTGTCACTGTAGATTTATGCTGAATCATGGGAACCATGACAGCACTAGTACTAGACAACTATATTGGTAGCTATGCACAAATGCCATTCACTCACATTTGTAATTTTATTATGTTATTTTCCACTGTAGCCCCACCCCTCCTCCAATTTGTGTTCCAGGATACTCTTTCAGTGAAGGAATTGTTTTCCAACATTTTGAAGAGCGTAATATAGAAGAGAAAAACTGCTGAATACTAGTGAATAGAAGGGCAGTGTAGGTTTTCTGTCTGTGTTTGAATGGCGATTTGGGAGGGGTTTGGAAGATTTGGAATCCTTTCTGCACTAAATAATATGAGGGGAAACCATGATTTAAAAAAAATGTTAATAGGGTAAGATATGCTGTTAGTTAGCAGCTGCCAGAGGTTATAGTGTTCTCCTGGGGAATACACTTGCTCAAGATGTGTATTTGCTTGCATGAACAGCCTTAGTTTTGGAAATATATAGCTTTTAATGCTGACTGTGACAAAAATGTAACTTTTCAAAACAATAAAATGGTTTGGTAAGGTGTGTGGTCCCCAAATAAATATTTAAATGTGAAATAATCCCCCAAAATAATAATTGAATCTGGTTTGGAAGCCAAAAAACATATTTCCTATAGGTATCACAGAACTAAATAGTTTCCCATAGGCGACCATTATAGCGTTCAGGCGGAAAAAAATATGAGCGCATCACTTTAATTTTGGCATTCAAATATCTCTGTCAAGTATAGCCCTTCAGACAACTTTTTTTCTGATCTGAAAAGAGGGGGTCATGCAACAAATAAGAGAGAAAAAATCACACAAAGGGAAGTACCGGTCACGTGCTCATATTTTTCAGAGAATTCCCTACAAAAACACACAAAAAGTAAATTGTTTTTTTTAGGTCCAAAAGCCTTCAAATCAGCCTCTTTTTTATCAGGAATATTCAACAATAATGCAAGATGTCAATGGTATGTTTCAAACGTTTATTGAAAGAATGGATTTTCCCAAGGCTGTTTATTTTTAGAGATTGCTTCATTTCCGAGTGCAACATTTTAAGGCGGTTCACTCTAATTTCAATATTTAGTTCCGCGATACCTTTATGAAAGATAATTGTCAGATTTTTTTCATAGGTTAAACAAGTTATTTATTTAATGGTATTTAAGGTCACAATGGCTAATCGTGACAGTTTTACGGTGGGAAGCCGGAGTACTCGGAGAAAACCACCGAACATCGATTAGCAACTGTCAGCTCCTCAGCATTCTAACTCTGTTCAAGCTCGGCTCAAGCAGTGTTTCAGCGGTTGAAGACATATGCACCAGCGACGTGCAATACGCATTAGTGCACGGTGTCATCGCGCCCCAATGTAGACAACTGGGATAAAGTGCCTTGCCCAAGGACACAACGCGGGTCGACTCGCACGGGGATAGAACTCGGATCTCAAGTATAGAAGTCCAACAGTCAACCACTGAGCCACCACGCTCCAGGTTAAACAAGAATTGTTGACAAAGAATCTTTATCACAAAATCCAAATAGCTGATTGCGAAACATATCGGGAATGACACCAGAACTTAACGTCGACGTGGTAACGTTGTGAGTTGGTTTCGGATGTAGAATTAACACTTACGCTGCCGAAAGCAACTATTTCCACTTACGTTTTGATGATTATCTGTACGTTTTGGCGCAGATCAAATCTACCATCTGATTAATTGTTGGAAAGGCCTCAGAGAGCCATTTCCAACAATTAATCAGATGATAGAGTTTCATGTATGACATACATCTTATTAACTTCCTCACATACAGGTGTACATAGAGGTCCTCTATATATGGCTAAAGTGGGCATGGCTTTGAAAGGGTTAAATCTTCTCCAGTTTTTCATTAACTGTCTACTAAATATAAATAGCTAATGATATGTGCAGGAAATATTTCCTGAATAACTAAATATTGTCATTTTTGTCTCGAAAACATAGCTCAGGACCGTTAATAAGAATAAGGTCGACAACGACCAAAAAAGTAAAAATATTTGGATGGCGAGTTTTGTGCATAGCGCTGACCAGCCCAGTCGTTACGTTAGCTAAAAGGTTATACTACATATTATGTGATAAACAAAATTTAAATTTGTTACGATTTTACATGGATTTCTAAACCAGGTTTACCAAAGTCGATCTGAGCCGAGGTAAACCTTGACTCGGGAGCGATTATAACATGGTGTATCACGTTTGTGATGGGTTCTCTGGAGCATTTACAACTTTCATTCATTCGATGGGAAAATTCTTCATCGAGTTACGAACAACTTACCTGGACGAATCGTATGCAAGCAAGTGGGATATCATATAAAAATATATACATACTCTGATACAGTTCTGTGATCACAAACGCCGTCTCCTCCTCGATCATACCGCTCTCTGATTAGGATCTGATCGCGAAACCAGTTCATTGAGATTTCCTAATTAAAGTACGATGAAATCGGTACAAAATCAAGAAACATGACGGAAAATATCACAAAGGCGGCCTTGTGTGTATTTTTTCGACGGGTGAGACCCCCCAGTACAGTGGACAAAAAGGTTGGGGAACAAGTTCGATCAGATAGCGACCGAGTCGCAATCCGGTCGACATTGTCGGTTTTGGATTTTTTTTCGTTATTTACAATAATATAAACAGGATTATAGTCAGATGTGTGTACTTCTTTGAAAACTGGAAATTTTTAATGAGAGCTAGGGGTCTGCCTCCTTCTTTATTACCCACTGTAATCTGTATCAATATGTCGCGTCAGTGCTTGGTCAATATTTGTGTTCTATCAATAAAATGGTTGTGAAAGTGTGCGATGTAAACACATTAAACATTTGTGTTTTAGAATATCGGAAAGCATACACACATACTGTAACTCTTTGAAGACTGCACAGAAAGACAAATCATTTTACCTGCTTGATGCAGGAGCAATGGACTTTTGCATCGCAGATATCAAAATATAGTAAATGCATTTCCTGTTTGTTCTCGCCTGCATAGTTCTGATAAATCAGGTTGTGAAAATTGGCAGACATGCTGAAATAGACGTAAAACTGAATTTTGATAGACACTTCGTCCCCTGAGTTCCAATGTGTTCTATGTGCCAGTAGGCACATAGAACACATTGGAACTCAGGGGACGACTTGTGTATCTAAACATTTCGCACTACTGTCTGTGTTGGTATATCATACAAGTACAAATTTTGTGAAATTATAGATGCATTGCCGCATGAGGAAGTTTATGATAGTGTGTAATGTGGCAAAAGATTGACCACAATTCATAACGATTGAGTATGTTTGATTAATCGATCGAGATCGTTGCTAATTACAGCTACAGTGAGCTCGTTCCAATGAGGGATTATAAGCTTGACGTAAAAGATGAGAAACATTTACTTTTTCAAGAATTTTTTTCACTAGTGTCGTCTGCATTTCGTGTTAGGTAAATGGTAAGAGCTTTTGTGCCTTTGAGGATTTTCATTTTTTGAGAATGATATTCGGAGATATGAATATTTTATGACAAGTTCCAGTGCTTGGCTACCCAGTATGAACCTTGCACGTTCTTTGTGTTTTTTTATTAGACAAAGACCCTTGTGTTTTCGGTGTTAACTTTTGGTCTATTATCGTTCGTGTACTTGTCCCGTTTTTTCTTCGGTGTTAACTTTCAGTTTATTATCTTCCGTACGGTTGTCCCATTTTAGTCGATGTTAACTTTAGGTTTATTGTCTTTTGTAAACTCGTCCCTTTTTTCGGTGTTAACTTTTTTTTTTTTTTTTGTCTTTCGTGTACTTCTCCGGTTTTTTTTAGGTGTTAACTTTCGGTTTATTGTCTTTAGTGTATTTGTCCCGGTTTTTATTCGCTTTTAACTTTTGGTCTATTGTCTTCGTGTACTTTTCCCGTTTTTCTTTCTTTCGATATTAACTTTCGGTTTATTTTCTTCGGTGAACTCCAATTTTTGTCTTTTTTTGTTCTAAATATTCCATGCATATTGCGTAGTGCACCGCCATCCCTGACAACTTATATCATGAAAATCGACTTTCGATAAAATATTCTTCCGTAAAATTGTTAGACGAGCGGGGAAGGTCAGCTGAGACGCAAATAAGCAAATAATTGAGGAGGAAACACCTGTAACATTCATAGAAAATAAAATCACGTTTCCTGGAGTTACTTTTAAAATACAAAAAACACAGACGGCTCCCGGACCTGGATGTAGTTTTCCTTTATTAAAAGTAACAAATGGAAACTTGGCTTGTATGGCAGCTAAATAGAAGAAACTATTTCACAGATAATTCGTCATTGAGAATATCAATCAGTATCACACCTGCCAAGACTTCGTAAGTGTGTCTCTTTGTTTAGCGAATGTGTTGTTACAGTAATTTGCATGTTTCTATTCCCAGCAGACAAAAATAGCAAATATCACCTCCTAGACTTTATGTTAACCCTTTGAACCCGAAATACCGTTTTGGTTCCCGAGTCGTAATGCCGCCAGAATTCATAAAGTAGAAGTCACTCAGTGAACATACGTGGTGGACCAATCAAGATTTTGAACGTGCAGCCCTGGGGCTGCACGTTGAAAATATTGATTAGTCCGCCACTCCAATAAACGAATATAGACTCTACCAGATGATGGATCTGAACTGGTATGGACTATGCCATCAGGGTTCAGGGGGTTAATGAAAAGAACTGTGTCTGCATTATGTCACGATGCGCACACTGTTGATATAGTGAACAGGGAAACATGTTACAGAACGTCAAAAGATGGTGAAAACGCGTTTCTTTTTTCCAAATGGGTTTCTACAGAGAATAATAGCGAAACCTTCAAATGGAATGGGGAAAAATTGTAGAAAGCCGCATTTCGTTTTTTATACTACTCTACGGGAAATTGCATGAAGTTTGTAAAATCATCCGCACATCGGTGATACAAATTCGCTAATATTTCGAAATTTCAATTTCGTTTTGTCTTCAAATTAAAAAAAAAACATTGATAACTCATAAACATCTACGAAAATCTGTTACTGTCAAATGCGAATAGTACCTTTTTTAAGCAGGAAATGTTTGCGTTATTTCGCAAAACCTTTGCGTAATGTCGCAATACCGTTGCGTTATTTCGCAAAATTATTGTGTTGTTTCGCAAAAGTATTTCGTTAGTTTGCAAAACGATTGCGTTATATAGCAATACCTTTGCGCTATTTCGCAAAAGTATTGTGATATTTCGCAATAACGTTTGCGTTACCTCGTAAAGTAACGCAAAAGTCATTGTGAATTAACGCATAACATTTGCGAAATTACGCAATAGTTATTGCGAAATAACACAATACTTTTTGCGGACTAACGTAATACTTTTCGAAATAACGCAAAGTTATTGATAAATAACGTAATATTTTTCCGAAATCACACAATACGTCTGTGAAATAGCTCAATACTTTGCGAAATAACGCAATACCTTTGCGAAATAACGACCAAACTCTTGCGAAATAACATAAAAGTTATTGTGAAATAACGCAATACTCTTTTGCGAACCAACGCAAAGATTTGCAAAATAACGCAATCATTTGCCAAATGATGCAAACGATTTGCAAAATAATGCAAACGATCTGCGAAATAACGCAAAAGTATTGCAAAATTGCGTAAAGGGTTTGCAAAATAATGCAAACATGTTCTGTTGAAAAGAGTTTCTATTCACATTTGACCGCCACGGCCTTCCGTACACATGCCTGATGTAAAGGAAAGTTATGTTGTCAACAGAAGAAGTTTCGGTACATTGTTACGAATTTTACACGAGTTTCGAACAAAATTGTAGTTTATTGAGCGGCCAATCAACTCTTATGTGCATATTGACATCAGCTGCGCTTCGGTCAATAAAAAATTTGGGATGACAGCCCGTTCCCAAACTGCCATTGTAGCGTATTTGTGTATTTATAGATATTTAACGACACTTTCAAGATCCAGGGCCATATCGTCCCAGATTAAACTTCCATTATGAATCGCAACCTCGATCACATTTGCCAGGTATAAATGTACGCCCGATTTCGAGTGGAAATATAAAGGGTTAAGAAATCTTATTCATGCGGCGCGTATCTTACACAAAATGTCAATTTATGTCGAACTTTTGTTCAATAAAAATGTTAGATAATCTGCAGCAATTCATCAAGCGAGTTATGTAAGATTCACAACAGGCAAACTGCTTGCCATTTTATGGTGACATTGCATGTGTGAAGAAGGTCACCTGACCTTGTTTTATTATTACCGTGAGGAAAAGAGCACTTATTTCCTTCTTCCCAGAAGTAATCATAAAGTTGTACAGTCATAGTCATCTTAATTCGAACAGACGAAACAACAGCATAAAACGGTGTTTATGCTGCTATCAACGAACATTGAAAACCTTCAAATAAGGAAACGGTACGTATAAATTTATACTCGGATCTTCATTAACCCTTTGAAAACCAAGCGGCCGCTTTTATGGCCAGGAACATAATGCGTCATAACGTCATTATATAGGATGTTTGTTCGGTAAACAGTGTGGGGTAGCCAATCAGTATTTTCAACGTGCAGCCCCGGGCTGCACGTTGAAAATACTGATCGGTCTACCCTAAATAATGAACATGGACTCTTCTCTAATTGCGGTCATTGAACTGGCATGGAAGATACCACCAGAGTTCAAAGGGTTAATGTTTATTACCTTGATTGATTTTTTTTTTTTCAAATGATGTAGACCCTCACAGGAAATTTGGTGTAGTTTTTAAATGATGTCTTTTTTTTCGAAACAACATAGTTGCGGTGCAAGGAAATACACTCTTCAGAAATTATGACATTGATGAATCTTCTGCGATCGACGAAACACATTAATTCCGATTTATACATCGGGAACGAACTACAATTTTGCGGTTAATTTCTACAAGTATATCTTGCAATGAGTGTACGGTAAACTACAGTTGGGAGCCGCATGCCGACATACTACCAACGGAACAACGCAATTTGTCAAGAGATTTCGCATGTGCGCCCATGACTTGGAGATATAGCGAGGTCCCAAAAGCCGATAACAATACCACGAGAAGAACGTTAACTCTCCACCTGATACGAAAGGCAGACGGAATTTGAAAATAAGATTCTTGAATAACTATTTCTATTTTATTTTTTTGCGTCAGAAGCATACATAGCTCGTCCCAATGAAATATCATAAGCTATGTTTTTGAGAGAAAAACAATGGAAAAAATAATGAAAAGTGATTTCCGATTTTTATGAATAGCGCTTCCCGGTGCTCGTGGTTATACCTTGAACAAAGAGTTACAACAAATTCTGTCGAAGATGAATTACATACTTTCTTGGCCTGTTCTGAATACAGTGAAACCCTAAACACATTTATCGTACTTATTTACAAACGTATCCCGCTCTTTTCCCGTTTGCTGTAACTGGAAGGAGTTCCGTTGCTAGTGTGATAGTACTAACTATTTTCTCATGTGCTACCACTTTTACGTCCAGGCTTTAATGATCACATCACATTAATTTTGGTATTCAAAAAACTTTGTCAAGAACAGCCCTTCAGACAACTTTGATGACCCCAAAACAGGGGGCAATGCAACAAATATGAGAGAAAACAGACAGGATGTGGAGTACCAGTCACGTGCACATATTTTTCAAGGAATTCGAAACAAAACCACACCGATAGTCAATTGTATTTTTCAGGTCCAATCTGACATCAAAACATCCTCTTTATTTAGCTGGAGTATTCAACAATAATGCAAGATGTCAGTGGAGTCCTTCAAACGTTTATGGAAACAACATATTTTCCAAAGGCTGCTCAGTTTCGGAGACTGCATCTTTTCCGAATGCAACTTTTCATGGCGGATAACTCTAATTCAAATATTTAGTTCAATCATACATGCAGCTGCTTTTTATCTGTCAAAGTGTTGAATTTGCACGCGAGGTAGGTCTGTTTATCACCAATATTCTGACGCATGGGAAAACATTGACCGAGCAAGAATACAATAAATGTATGATAATTTCGGCTTTTAAGTTCGCCGAGCTTGCTATCTATCGTTCAACGCCGTTGGTGAAAACTACCGGTTCTTATTTGCCTGGGAATATTATCATTATCTTCATTAGTTACTTAATCTGGCTTGTGCACGAAACTTTGACTATCGTCATCTAGTGATGGCGTAACAGTTATAATTAATCTGGTTAAAGAGATAATCGTGTGATCGTGGGTGTGATTGAATAAAACTACGGTGTTGACAAGATAAAGTGCACGGCTTATATAATATCTAGAGCAAAACTTTGTTCAAATAGCGAGTTTGTCCTTTCTCTCTTCTGACATCGATTATCACTGTCGTGATACGTACAGTACAGTCGCCGTGGATTGGTCGTAATCCAAGCGTTGGCAGTGATGTTCACGCATGCGTTTACCAGGTAACGAGAAGCGCCATCAGCAAACTTTTAATTAATGAAGTACCGGGTTGTAAACCCGGTGCTTCATTAATTAAATTTTTGATGATTATTCATATAATTAGTGTTTGGAATCTAATATTATTGCGTCCGTGGAAATATTGCCCACCTGTGGAAAGTGCCCAGTCCACAGCAGCTGTACTGTACCATAATGGAGATAATGTGTAGGTTATCACGTCCTTTCCCGCTGTAATTCGTGAAACACACAGACTATTGATTTTGTCCGGTTTCTTTTTCTCTTTTTTATTTTTCTTCTTCTTCTTCTGTCTTCTGTCTTCTATGCACCTCCTTGTCAGCTCGTACGATAACTCGGAAACAAATTGCCATATCTCGCTGATTTTGGCATACTGACAGACAGTCACAAGTTCTCGGCACCCTATTTTTTTCAGGTCGCTAGGGCCATTGAGTAGGGCCCAGTCGGCCACATGCTTTTCACAGCCTCTAATTTCCTCTAACAGTAAATTATCCTGAAGCAATACTACGTTCTATTTATTCACAGTGAAAACAATGTAAACAGAATGTGGAGGTAGCTGTCAAACATTAAATACAATCAGATGCCAGTTGAGAGAAACCCTTTTGCTTTACAAGGAAATAAAGTATATTATTCAGTTCATTGCCTTTAACTCTCTAAAGACTTCAATGTGGGTTCCAGAGATTTTCATGCATTGTGAGAATATTCAAAACCCTTTCCATACACACATTACTACTCTAAACAACATTCAAATAAGTGTCAGAGCAAAATATATCCATTTCTGATTCCTCTGTCGAAACCTTTGAATGCTGTGCACATATACGCTTTTTCTGGTTTCTTGAAAACATTTATCTGATTCCTGTATCAATATCTTTAAATACTAATAACGAAAACCTATTTCTGATTTCTTTAAAAATATTTCACCCCCGAAATAAGCCTCCATAAATTTTCTTTCTACTTTGTTCATTTCTGATGCTTTAACCCCTTTCACACAGACTTGAATTTACTGGACACTGTAAATTCTGTTTCTCCAGTTCAGTTAAACCTTCGCCTAACACGACATGCAGACGACACTTGGAAATAAAATTCTTGAATAACTAATTGTTTCCATTTTTGCATCAAAAACATAGCTTGTGATCTCTCATTGGAACGAGCTCAAGGAACTCGTTCCAATGAGGGGTCATAGCCTATTTTGAGGGGAAAAATGGTGAAAATTGAATGGCGATTTTTGTGAATAGCGCTGTCGGCTTTGAAAGTTACTTTGGGAAAAGGGTTAAATGACACGTTTTTGCTAGAAATTATTTGAGCCTATTAAAATAATCAATAGCAAAACGATATTTCTCCAGCTGATTCAAATAACATACTATGGGATAGCCTTTTTATTGATGCCATTGTCGTGTTCGTCATGGTTACTTGCATTCGTCCCTCTGACATTGCCAACTACATCAAAGGCAATAGTTTCCTTCTAGAAAGTACTACTAGTGCGGCGACTTCCAGCGCCGTGGTGTTTGATTAGCATTGTCCTGGGTTACTCTTGGAATGTTCTAAAACGTAAATAAATCGAATCCATTTGACTGTTTCCTACATTCACAAACGGAAATCAGCCAATCTACTTGGCGTCAGTCAGACAAGGTGAGATCCACTGTGTTTACAAATGTTAGCATTCAAATGCTTAAGCATATTTATTTATTTATTGATTGGGGTTTAACGACACTTTCGACAGCTAGGATCACCTCATGTCGGACAGTGTTAGAGGTGCAAGAAGCAGGAGTACCCGGGGAGAACCACCGAGCGGAGGCGGGCAACTGCCAGACTCTCCAACGTACTAACTTCACACAAGCACTTGGATAAAGACAAGTGCAATGCAGTCGTGCTGTACGCCTTAGTACACTGCGCCTCCGCGCCCCCACGTGGGCAATCGGGATGAAGTGCCTTGCCCAAGGGCCTACCGCAATAACCCCTGGCGCGGATCGGGCCGTGGACCTTTCGGTTTGAAGTCCAAGCCGTAACCACTGAGCCACCGCGCTCCCACTTAATTCTTTACCCAACGCAGACGATATCAACATTTATTATTTTAAATAACATTTTTTCAAATTTTTCAAAAAATTTCAACAAAACCATATCATGTGACCCCAACGAGGGGTCACATGATATGGTTTTGTTGAAATTTTTTGAAGAATAATATTTTTTCAACTGCTGAATGTGCATATTACGCGGGCGGATGCGGGCGAATCGTTAGGTAAAGGGTTAAACATATTCATAACTACATGGATGTCAACTAAGAGGTCATTTCCATTTTCTATTTTCCGATGGCCAATTCCGCGTGGCTCAGTCGTTTTATTATGGTTCCTGTATTGTATCACGTGCCACGAAAGTGTCTGTTTGTTGCAGTACCAACCAACATCTCCAGTTTACAAACGATATAGTGAAATATCAAACAGTTGGTTTCGCTCTGGTGCTGAAACATTCCATTTACTGATTCGCTAAATAACTGAAATTATAGGAACCCCGAAAGGGCCTATCCCCCTCTGGGAATCAAACAAAATTTTCAAATTCGTTCGTTTCCTGTGGCAACCTAATTCTCCTCAAAGTTTTGCGTGATATACATGTATACATATCTACACTTCAGGGGTAACCAAGGCCTTATCTTCCGAGAACCGCGACAAAGCATGGGCCGGCCAAAGTGTTATTACTATTATTACTCGAATTCTGCCCTTCTGGAGGTTTGTCAATATGTTCAGCTGATGATCTCGTGATTTCAGATCGAACTCTCCTGATTTCGTTGCAACTTGTCTGCCAGTGATAACATTAATCGAGAAAAAAAAAACGCACATATAACCGATAATATAACTGATAATTATTGCTATAGTGCTGCGTTTATATACAGATATGCATTGATACGTATCTCGTGAAGTATCAAAGCGAACAGAAACGCAGTTTTCGAATTATCCGAATGTTAAGGTGTTGTATAAAATTTTAGATAGCATAACGCTCTGCTGCCGCGAGGTTCATGAAGCTCTTAGAACAATAAATGTGGCCAAAGCCTCTGGTCCAGACATGGTCAGCCCGTGTCTGCTCAGAGTGTAAAAATTCATTGCATGAACCACTGTCGATCCTTTTTAATATCTTATTAAATAACCGTTACTTCCCATCTGCATGGAAAAAAGCTAATGTGTCTTCAATTTTGAAGAAAACTCCTTCCAACTTAGACACAAAAAATTATCGTCCTATATCGCTGATAAGCTGTGTAGGCAAAATATTTGAGAAATGTATTTTTAAGAGCATATGGAAATTTCTGGATGATAACAATATTCTAAGTCCATTCCAATCTGGGTTTACACCTCGGGACTCTACCGTTCTCCAATTAACAGATATATACGATGAGTTTTGTCACGCCCTGGACGAAGGCAAGGAGATCAGAGTTGTTGTTTTTGTGATGTGAGCAAAGCGTTGGATAAAGTGTGGCACGCCGGATTGATATACAAGCTAGAGAAGGTCGGAATTAGGGGTGAATTGCTGGACTTCCTTAGATCATATCTTTCGGATAGATCCCAGCGGGTTGTTATAGCTAACGAGGCATCTTCTTGGAGATGAGTCTGCTCCGGAGTCCCACAAGGCTCGATTCTTGGTCCCCTCTTATTTCTCATTTACATCAATGACATAACGGAAAATTTGATAAGCAGCCTACGCCTCTTTGCAGACGAAACGTCTCTTTATCTAATTGTAGAAAATCTGACCCAAGCAGCTAGTTTAATCAATCTGGCTACTATAGAACATTGGGTCAGATCTTGGTTGGTTGAATTTAATCCACAAAAAATTGGAAGTGTTCTCATATCTCGGAAAATTAATCGCCGATCTCATCCACCCATTTTGTTCTCTAATACACAAATTACCGAGGTTAATAGTCACAAACATTTAAGTGTTATGTTAAATACTAGTTGCACATGGAATAATCACATTGACTATATCTGTGCCAAAGCCTGGACACGTATAGATTTAATGCGAAAGTACAAATTCGTACTTGATAGATGCGTTCTGGAAAAAATTACTTTCGCATTTATAAGACCCCTATCAGAATATGCTGACACAGTCTGGGACAACTGCAATGAAGCTGATATTGCTAATATAGAGAAAATCCAAGTGGCAGCAGCTAGGGTTGTTAATGGGGGAACTTTCAGTGCCAGTAAAGCTCTATTATACTCAGAAACCTGCTGGGATACCCTCCAAGACAGGCGAAGGAGGCACAAACTGCTGCAGTTTTTTAAGATGTACCACCGCATAACGCCTCAACACATTGCTATTAAGGTCCCGCCATTCATGTCGGCGATCAATACGACACATACTCTCCGCTCTAGTGGTAACCTCAGAATCCCTTTCTGTCGAACCAATTTGTACCAATCTTCTTTCATCCCAGAAGTAACTAAACGATGGAACAACATACCATTGCCAATAAGAGATAACAGTTCTTACAACAACTTCAAGAATTACTTAAATCATAATAGCCGACGGCCGCCATCCTTCTCCAGTAATGCAAAATGTCGTGCTGCACAAATATACCATTGTAGGTTGCGCCTGGGATGTAGTAACCTCAACTCACATTTGTACGCCTATCACATATCATTGTCACCCTACTGCCAATGTGGGGAAATTAAGTCAACTGAACATTTTCTGCTAACGTGCCCACTCTACTTCAATATCCGTAACCGAACCATTGGTCAGCTACCATTTATTCCAAATGTGTCAACCATACTCTATGGCTCCGAAGTTCTAAGTAATGAAGATAATAGCTCAGTCTTTGGTGTAGTCCAAAATTATATTGTAGCTACAAAACGCTTTCCGTAAATGTAAGCGTATTTATATATTCCAATCTTTTTGCGCAGCCGCTTCGCCGGCCGCTGTAGTCTTCATTGGGGTGATTGTGGCCAAATAATCATTCATATTGGTAAGGTTGCCTTGGTGAGGGCGGCTGTGGTGGTCACGACTTTGGTGTGTGGAGCTCTGCTGTTTTACGGAATGGAGTTTGAATTAAACATACGGATGTGTACGCATGCCGTGCTTGTAGTTGGCTGGAATCGTCATCGGCTTAGTTTACACCCTGGTTGGCTTCCCGTTTTTTCTCTTCATACATAATTCTCTTATTCTTCGATACATCAGACTTTAATGAGCATAGATTAAACAATATATATGTAACCTTTTGACTATTATTGATACCGTTATATTGTAACATTGTAAATGTTGTATGTGCAAACGAACTTGTATAAACGTTTTAGCTTTCTGTCGGATCCACCATCTATTATGTATAACTTATACTATTATGAAATATTTTGAATATATATTGGTTAAACTAAACAATACCTGTGGAGTATTCCTGGACGTACGTGCGACTGACTGAACTCAACGCGCCATTTTAGAAATCTTTATATGGAAATCTGTTATTTTATTTATAAGTTCAAGAATCAAAAAAGCTCGTCTTGGGCAATGCATTGACAATAGGACATATTCTAAGGATTTGGTAGCAATGTTTTTATCCAGTTTGTTCGATATAATATAATAGTTATTGCATTGTATGTCACTGAGTATGCCAAAATAGTGGTCCTCGAGGAAGAACAGTCCACCCGCCTCCGATGAGTGGAATACCTTCCCTCGTCGACCACTATTCTGGTATAGTAAACTCCAGGTCTTGCAATATTTATAAAGTATATATAATTTATAGCTGGTGTTTAGAAGATGGAGATGCGGGAAGAATGCAATTTCCAGTTAACCACAATAAAACAGAAATATTCAGCATAAAATACCTTTTAAATCTCAGCTTCACATTGAATCTTCAGATATGGCAGTTTTAACAATTATCCAGTCGATCGTCCTTTTTCTTGAAAACCAACCTTTGTGGATACTGGAAACATTTTTCAATGGACAATTCGCACACTGTTAATATAATCCCCCTTCACCAAGTATCTCATTTAAATTCTGCTGCTGGGGTGTTGCATTACAATATTTAGAAAAAAATATATCTGATGTCACACATTAGCATGTTACAAGATTATGTTATCACCTTCTTGGTATCAAGAGTTCAAAAGCAGAAGGTTCTTGAAAACATGTCCTGGAGCATTTTTAGGGATTCCATTAGTACTTCTATTTGCTGACACTCAGAGATACTACAAATATATATTTTTGGCATGCAAAGTCCATACTGTAAACAACATCACTGAAGATTATCTAATTAATGAGGATCAATAAGCCAAAAAGAAATATATCCTCATACTACTAGTATCTTAATTGCAAAGAAGTATAGAGTCCAAGATATACTGCGGTCGCCGTGGACTGGTCACTTTCCTCAGACGGTCAATATTTGCACGAGCGCAATAATATTAGATTGCAAACACTAATTATAGGAATAACCATCAACAATTTAATTAATGAAGCACTGGGTACAACCCGATGCTTCATTAATTAAACTTTTGCTTATGATGACTTCTATTACCTGGTAAATGCATCATACGT
The DNA here is from genome assembly GCA_031216915.1 of Pictodentalium vernedei. Classification (NCBI taxonomy): domain Eukaryota; kingdom Metazoa; phylum Mollusca; class Scaphopoda; order Dentaliida; family Dentaliidae; genus Pictodentalium; species Pictodentalium vernedei. The sequence continues at coordinate 181,365,136 of CM062294.1, forward strand.
GGACATCACTGCCCATGTGTGGATTATGACCATTCCACAGGGAGTGTACAGTACATGTATACCAAAGTTTCAATACTAAACGATGTGAATAAATACAATGGCTTATGTGAAAGTTCCTCGCTTTTAACCATACTCACAATACTATGATCATAGAAGTGGTATTTTCTCAGTCAGATCGAAGTCGCATCGCGACAGTCTTACTCTCCGGTGGGTCCATATGTCATACAAACAAATTACGAAATCAAAACCAAATCAGGGAAAACAGATGAAAATAACGCCTCAGATTCAGTGTTCTCGTATTTCTTTTCCAACAGATGACATTCTAGCGTGCCGTTTATGGAGAATCGGTCGTGATCCGATCGAAAATGTGTGTTCACTTTTGTAGTCACAGCAATGTAGTCTTGGAGTTTTCACTCTGTACTGAATATGCGGAACCATTCTCTGGAACTAGTCGATGTCCGGCAAATTTTGATGCAACGGCGCATTTACTGCCATTCGGCAACAACACAAATATCCACCATATCATTCCAATTCCTTTCATAAATGATGATATGATTAGGCCCAAGTAGTTAACTGAAAATAAAATAAATAAAGGTAATTGATTAACTGGAACTCATAAATGCTGTCACTGGTTGGAGGCAACTGCACCGTCAGTGTGAAATAAAGCGTAACGCAGTGCGTCAGCATAATCCTTAGATGGGTATTATAAACACATGAGCCAAATTTTGAAGAGTAACTAGATGAAGTGTTTGGTTGGGGGTGGGGGTGGTGGTGGTGGTGGGTGGCGGGCATTGTTATTCAAGTGTTCAACGTGAGATCCAAGTCACTGGAGTTAAGTGGAAAATTGACGGAGGCGTGGAAAGAGTGTGCCAAATGTGCAACTCAGGAGTAATAAAGACTCTGAAACATTTCATTTTAGAATGTCTCATATATTTGCCCAGTAGAACAAACATAAGATGAAAACATGGTGTGCAAATGGGTGGGAAATCACAGGATGGAAAGAGAAGATCGAGAAAACGCCAATGGGTCAATTATACGAACCAGTCTGTGTCTGAATGGCGAGAGATTAGAAGGGAGAATGGAGGAGGAATAACTCGGCGGGGACGGGGTTGGTGTAGGCTTCATCGCTAGATAAATCAGCGGGAGGCCAAATAATTGCTATTGTTATGCTATACAGTATAACATGTACTGGGACCGATCCTTGGTCGGTAAAAGTTCTCGAGTTGTCCGAACTCCCTCTGTCCTCACCAATTGTGGGGTGGATGCTGTCACAGCGTACAATCCTATCGATGGGGACGTAAAATTGATGACCTCTGATGGTCCCTTAGTAGTATTTGTGAAGAGCGAGACCACGAATTAGCCGCTGCGAAGGACATCCCACACACCTGCGCCGTTGTGACAAGGAGAGACGTAATACAAGTTACATAACTAGCTCGCCAATTCTTGTAAAACAAATAAGCTTAATACAGTGGAGTCCTGTTCATTGAATAACCACTTTGCCTGCGGAAATTATTCAATTAACAGGAGTATTCAATTACTAGGGATTTGTATTCCAGTGATAAACTGAACATTTATTCTATTCTATTACATTTTGTTTGACAGAGCTCATGGAGCTCTGTCAAACATTACATAATATATTAAATGCTTGCATTGGCGGTTCAGAGACCAAATAGATCTTTGAACAAGTATAATTTGGTGCTTACCAGGGTAATGTTTATTCAGTTAACGGGAGTTTACTATATGCAATTGACTGGTTCATTTTGTTCTGAAGGTATGGTAAATCTTTTGTGCTTGGAAGTTATATTCATTTAACAGGGATATTCAATTACGAGATATCCATTAAGTGGGATCCACTGTAATACTGTACTGTAAATCTGTAAGAGAAATATCACTTTGTTCATCACCAATGCTCATAATTTTCCATGTTACCTTCCCACGCAACTTTTATATAAGTGGCGTGGGAGAAGAGGTCCTTAAGTGTTTTCTACTTAACATTTAATTGACGTCTTCTCTAACCAATTATTATCTTTATTTTTGAACTTTCAAAATATCCATTGCACTATACCTGGGTATTTACAAAACCTCTTGTCAATTAGGAAGTCCGAAAGGAGTACAAAGAAATACTGAACGATTAGGCTTGATATTCCCTTTGACAACACTTGTGAATAACAGAGATTTCTGTTGTCGAATTTAGATTGAGTAATACTCTTCAATACAAGGTCAGGCATCAGAAAATCACAAACACATTAAAATAAATTTAAAATATCACCTTTTCAGAGAGACTTTAAACAATTTCGAAGCGCTCACACATAGTACACCCTTCTTTCCCTAGTTTGTGAGCTTATTTCCGGGCCGTTGGGCGACGTTTTGAAAGTGAGAAAGGGATGGTGAATGTTAGCAGTGGAGTGACCCCCATACAACGAGGTTTGGGCGTCTCCTAAGGGCCACCAACAATTGCACGTTTTTAGGGGGCACCCAGCAATTCCAACATTTTGGGAACAATTATTATTAAGGTTCTCCAAACACTGTTGTAGTTGAAGCATTGAGGTTGGATGCTTCAATACCAGTATACATAAAGAATCTGGGCGATATTCTCTGAAACCAATTACGGGGTTGTGTACGTGGCACCTGACAATATGAGATAGTAGTGCAAATGACTAAAGGATTTTAATTTTAACTCATTTACAAATGTTGATGCAGTCTGTACAAGTTGTTACATCAAACCATCGAGGAGTATACGAAACCAACCAATGTCAACCTGACCCTTTCTCGGTTAAGATGATGACCAACTAACGAAGGAAACGAACGAAAGGACGAACGAATATCACCATCATTAAAATTCTAATTAATTCACCATCCCTTTCCGATTGTACCCGGTGCTTCATTAATTAACTTTGACCATTACTCCTATAATTAGAGTTTGGAATCTAATATTGCGTTCGCTGAAATATTGCCCAATCATGTGCAGTGACCGGTCTCCGACGGCTATACTGTAACCACTAACCATCACTAGAACGTCTCAAGCTAGTCACTGAATATAATGTTTGTATCCAATCAGTGTGCCAGAATGAACGTAAGCGGGATGTCCGGAACTCTCTTCCAGAACATCTTGTAAAAATGTGTCCTAAGAAGTGATCTTCCGGCTCTGGATCGGAGCCGGCTATCCAATAATTGCCTTCAACGCCCAGAACGCAAACAAGCCTGCTTTGTGTAATCTGACACGCTACTTTGTGAGCTACTACACCGATACTGATTCTGATCATAGTAATCACTGACTCGAAAAGTAACTACACTTTCAACAGCCAAGGCCACCTCGTGCCGGACAGTTTTACGGATGGATGATGCCGGAGAACCCGTAGAGAACCACCGAGCACGGCCAGCAACTGTCAGACTCACCACCGTACTAACTCCACAAGCATGGTTAGCATTAGTTGAAGGCACCATCGACGTGCAGTACGCCTTAGTACACAACGCCACCGTGCCTGCACATGGGCAGTTGGGATTAAGTGTCTTGCCCTTAGCCACAACGCGGTTACCGCAGATGGGATTCGAACAGAGGACCTCTCGGCTTGCAGCATCCATCTCCTAATACTGAGCCACCGCGCTCCCAAGGATGGAAAATAGAGTAACAAGCAATTAAGAGTAAGACATATAAGCACATCAGCTAGGATATTAATATAACCGTTGTCGGAACTCATTTTGTTGCCAAAAATGTGAGGGGCTGGAGACCCCAGTCCCTACTCTCCTTCCCTCAGAACCGCTGCCCCTTTGTTTTATGGTTAGACGTTCTATTTTATTTATTTATTTATTTATTTATTTATTTTTTATTTATTTGTATTTATTTATTTATTTATTTATTTTATTTATTTATTTTTTATATTTATTTATTTAGAACATATTCTTTTGATTTTTACACTATACAAAATATGCTTATTATTATTATTAGTAGTACAATTTGTATGTGATGCTATTTAGATAATGAGCTAAAGGGAACATATGGTGTGAAAGAAGGATTTTAAATGGTTATTTATTTGCCAAGACGTGGACAAATAAATCGGAAACACCTCGCTCCTTTGAGTACCGGAAAGTTTCAGGCACCGTTTATCAGTTTCGACCTTATCGTGCACAAGTAGTCCATATTGTAATATTCGCTGTCGATTTTTAGAAGATTCTCACATTTTTTCACCATGTCATTTCCGCATAAAGGATCCCTCTCAACGTAATGAAAATCCAATGAAAAGCAGTAAGTTGATCGTGTCTGTCCACACAATGATAGCATCGTATTGATAATATGTCTGTTTAGACATTCGATAGATAAATACATTGCAATTTATCAAATTTTACAGACGTTCCATGAAAACTGTTAGTATTGACTGTCAATGCTGAACTGCTATGCCCCTTCTCATCTCCTATTCGTTTCAATTATTTTAAGGTCGCTGATGAGAACTTTGTTATCTTCACCTGGCTCACGTCCACGAAGGATCAGTCAACGTCTCATTTACAGTGTCTGTATATTGAAATGACCTTAGATCAAGACATCTTGCAATCGGATCTGACACGCGTCACAGTTTTGTGCCATAAACAGTGGTGAATGGGGACACATGAGTGGAAAGGGACATAAATCAAAATAGTGTATTCAAAGTTTCAAAGTAATTCATAAAATGATATTTTTTCTTATTTGTCTTCAGTAGGGTACATTACTGATCTACACTATGCACTAAAAATTGATGACACCATCCCCAGCTCACTAGAAAACAAAATTAGATAGAATGTTCAGGTGGCTTTACCCGATCTTACCGAGCTGATAAAAACTTTGGCGAGGGGGGCAGGGAAGCATAAGTACAGAATTCTCTATGTCAGCACATGTTTGAACAAGTGCGCAACGGGTGTTACTGGGATATCAACGACTTCAGCAACTTTAGTATTGTATCACACAATATTGTTGTGATTTCGGGGAATATTGACCATTTGGCAGGGCGAATAGTGACAGGTATCCGCAGACTTTAAACCGAAGTTATGGGGTAAATCGTACAAGAAAACATGATCCTAAAGTATGTAAACCTACTCTTGCTGCTAATATTAAGAGCATGGCCTTTAACTCCCAACAAACTTGAATATTTCCAAAATATTTTTCATGAAATCTAGTCATAAGCAGCCATGACAAGATCTGATAAAAAATCCATTCAAGTTTAACTCAATAAATCATTGGTAAAATAATCCATTCAATTTACGTGGGGCGAACTTGATTACTTGTGCCCGAATTATACCTATTTCAATGACAAGAAAGTTCGTGTCTTGGGCAGGAATATCCGCCTGCAGCATGCAAAGAGTTGAAAAGACTGAAAAAATTTGCAAAGCTCCAAAGTATATCAGAATTGTCTCGAATAGATTTTAGAAACATAAAGAGAGAGTGAAGACTGCCAAACTGAATTAATTAAAGAAATTAAGGCCATTTAGTAAACAAACTGATTACTTACAATATGCCAAGCAATGATTGGGAGTGGTCCTCCAAATGGAGGCATAAAATAGACATTTACACAGCGATTCTGTCAAAATGTCAAAAATTCGAGAGCAGGTGTTAAAAAGTCAAGTTATTTAGTCAGAAAAATGCCATTACTGGTGTGATAATAATTGTTTTGCTATTGCTGATGTGGTTTTGATATTTACAAATCATTTCTTTTCTGTTTTCTTATCTTTGTACAATAGTTTTCAGGACCTCTTGCAAGTCCACGTCAATCTCACGATCGGGAAGACAAGAAACATAACTGATATAAGAGGGTGGCCACAATGGCCCCACAGAAGGGATCAATAGAGACATGGGCTAAAAATATATATTTAGGTTTTGAATATTGAAAGCAACATGCTTTAATACATGGCCATACTTTAGCGTTATAAATCAAAAGCTAAAAAATATTTAAATTCTTAAAAAAAACATGAAGTTGTCCAAAATCATCACTTATATTTACGGCACATACCTACGTAACATGAATAGCAAACAGAACATCGAAAACAAAATCCCGAATGACTAAAATATAATGTTTTTACCTACAATCAGCTTTTGACCCCACAATGGTGTAGCTTGGTGGGTGGTTGGGTGGGGTTGTGTACCCACCCACAATTTCAAAAAAGTCCACTCCTGGTAAACATTTAGTTCAAACTGGGCACAGAGGCGGTAATATGATTGATGGTGCAACGTCACAGGACTTTAGGTCCACGTTTGGACTTGGTAAACATGAAATAAGGTCCCCTAAAAATACTGTAGAAGTTCGTAAAAAAGAACATTGAGGCCACATATTCACTCTCATGGACTTTAAATTTCAAAACCTCCCGGATCCCCATTGGCGTATTCCTACCACACTCTCCCTAGCATTTGCCTGTTCTTCGGTCACCAAGGTTCCATGTTACCCAATTTATTACCAACTCTGAAAAATGCTGGCAGCACCCCTGCTACGGAATCAAAAAGTGCATGTTTTGCTAGTAATGCTGTTCGAAGAGCTGACTACTAATAACCACGGTCATTACCAAGTTAGTGTTATATGAGAAATGATGACTGTTGATTAACTATATTGTATGGATTTTTGGGCAAATGATGGGTAGTCGAATCTGCAAAGTAAATCGTTGCAGCAGCACAACTGGTGATTCCATGCCAGTGACCACAGAATCGTATGTGACGGTTTTTCGACAAACTTCACCCTTGCCGTCTTTCTATTTTTGTTTATTTATTTCGACAGACATGGAACTGTTCTTGGCATTCAGCATTGGGAGACGTTGTCTTTGTAGTAGTGTTATAATTCAATTCCGCTAGAAAAAATGAACATTTGTTTGGTTAACTGAAATGCCGTCTCGATTTCTGTGTTCATGAAACTTCCACTCCACACATGACTGCCTTGGTCATTAAGTGAGTCACGTGACTAAAATCAACCATTATCCAATGTGTCGACTAATCCAGCCTAACTAGTGCCGACAAGTCAAATTTTCTCATGCGATTCGATTCTCGAATCGAATCAGGCAAAACGGTCGAAACGGAATCTAATCTCGAATCAAATCCAAGTCCCAAATGTTAGGGGACTATGGTCGTCTTACCTGTGGTGTCTATCGCCGAGGAGAATCCAGTATCACTAAGCGCGCCAGACTATATCGTACCAACGACCCGTGAGTATAAGTAAATGGAGCAATATCTTGTTTATGAAATTCTGAGCAGTCTATTCATAGGGCAAATAATGGTTCTCCGCGTAGAATTTAGCGAAAGACCAGTACTTAGACCCGATGTTCAATATACTTTTATTAATATTAGAACCATTTCGGACAGATTTGTAACCCTTTGACATTCAAATTACTCGCTTTGAATTGATTAGTACCACAATGGGTTTTGATTTGTTTAATTGTTTTTCATATTCCAGTGATGACAAGCCATTCTGTAGTCATCTTAGTAACGGGACTAGATTCAAACGCAAAATGACTAACTATCACTAAGGTGGTGGAAGAAGAAAAAGCGATATATCGCCCTTTAAGCGAAACACGGCGCCATCTGCATAGCATTGCAAATGACGCCTTTTACCACTCAATGGGTAATATATTGTGTAGACTGGACGTAACGCGATCTTCGCTATCGCTTCAAATGATTATTTGGGGATCGTTTCCACTAAATGTGTGTTAGGGTAAATACGGTCAGTCTCGTCCCAAAGAAACCTACAGAATGGGTTGCCATCTTCAGAAAGTCGACAATAAGGATGTCGGTGACATTCGACTCTCTGAGGTTCGTTTTTATCGAATAATTCAAGTTTTCAAATCGACAGAAACGAAAGAAAAAAAAACTAATTATTGTTAAATATATGTTATATTGAGAGCTACCGTGCCCTGCCGTGTAACTTTTTCTAGTATTCAGTTTTGTGATGCCTAACGTAGTCTTTGATTAAAATATTGTTTAATCTAAAATAAATCACACACTTCCCATCCCCAAAACGAAAAAAAACCTCCCAAAAAGATTAAAATGAAACAAAACCAAAAGCAAAAAAAAAAAAACAACCCAAAATAAATATATAGAACAAACAACCAAAAAAAGCACAAATAAAAAAACGAGCATTGTTAGTAGTTACAAGACCTATTGCGATCCAAATATACCAACAATGTGCAACTCTCGCTGTCGGTCGTCATTTTTTAATATTTTATATCAGAGTAACTCTGTCTTTACATAGCATATATAACACATGGTGCTTTCATGGGGATGGGAGGCTGTAATAGATGACATGTGTTGCCTCTTTCCAATGAACAGTGAAAGTAAAATAGTCGAGTTGATCAAACATCACACTTTCATTATTCAAATATTGCATTGGTTAGATTTGCTCAACAATTGTCAGGGCTTATATTTCATCTAAATTTGGGAGAATCCAGTTGCTATAAGTGTTCCAGGATCTCATGAGGCCGCCATGGTTGATTCTCATTGAGTCGGTGCAATGAGAGCCTTATATGTACAATTTTATTGACAAAGTGTTAGCATATTTCAGGTCATGTTAGCCTTGTATTGTTCAATCTTCTGCTGCTATGTTGGGTAAAGGGTTAAATCGGCTGAACTCTTTTCATGCGACTCCTAGCAGAGGTGCAGCGAGGATCTAAATTAAATCCTGCTGGTTTTGTTGGACGAATCTTTGCGTGAATCGATTCTCGGATTCTCGGTAAAATACAAACCCGATTCTGGTGGGGTTTGCAGCTGCACAGTAGTCTCCCCGAATTAGTCAAAGGCATTCAAATTACCGCATGCTTGAAAAATTTCAAGCGAATTTGTTAAATCGATTATAAATTCTGTAATTAGTGATTATATTTCCATCATTTCCTATATCTTTGGGTTGGTATTCAATCGTAGGCATGGTTCGCGCTTTTGCCTGCCTTGAAATATCCGGTACTCAGAGGAAGACGTACACTAAAGCCGCCGTGGACTGGTCACAATCGCCTCGTGGGCAATGATGTCTACACATGTGTTTACCAGGTAGTAAAACAATCATCATCAGCAAAAGTTTAATCAATGAAACACCGGGTTGCACCCGGTGCTTCATTAATTAAATTTGTGATGATTGTTCATATAATTAGTGTTTGGAACGCCAATATTACTGCCTTTGAAACCCTAATATTATTGAGTACATAGGCGTATTATCCACCGTGGAAAGTGACCAGTACTCTACACGAGGATAAGACGACACGTGAAAACGCATTTCTTCCATGACAAGAACATTAGCTTACAACATCATCATTGCAATGATCCCAAAGAGCTCATTCTGATGTAGAGTGATAAGCTATTTTGGGACGCAAAAGTAATAAAGAAAATACTAAAATATGATGGTAATGTTTATATGTAAGTTACGTCAGGTAAAGAGTTAGAATATTGCTGCTTTCAAAACGAATGCACCCATTTCTGTAACCACATGTGCTCGGCTAAACGTCACATCTCTGCGCAATAATGTCTTGGAAATCGACTTTCGATAAAGTTATCTCCCTTGAGATTATTTGAGAAGCGAGAAAAGTCCGAACAGGTGTACATATCTCTATGTTATAGTAAGGAATTGTTGAGAAAACACCTATGACATCAGTTGAAAATACAGCAAAGTTTCTTTTTGCTATGTCAATAAACGAAAACAGCTAACAGTTTCAATTTTTGGCAAACTAATCAGAACCACCTCGTCCACAAATAATCCGTTGTTAAGAATATATCTCAGTATTACACCTACCATCATTTAGTGACTAGATTCGCGTTATGTTTAGCGAATGTGTTTTTACAGTACTTTACAAGTATTGATACTTTCTGTGAAAAAATAGCAAAATGTAACCTCAGAGACCTTCAAATTAATGGAAAGGGCGGGAGCGCGGTGGCTCAGTCGGTAGAGATGTAGGTTGCACGCTGAGAGAGCCTCGGTTCGAATCCCACCTGCGGCAACCGCGTTGTGTTCCTGTGCAAGCCACTTAATCCCATTGTTCACGTGGTGGCACAGTGGTGTTGTGTACTAAGACTTTCTGCACGCCGATGGTGCACATGTCTTCAACCAATGCTAACTCTGCTTGTGTGGAGTTAGTATGTTGTGGAGTCTGACAGTTGCTCGCCGTTGGTCGGTGTCTCTCCGGGTACTCCGGCTTCCTCCACACGTAAAACTGTCCGACACTAGGTAACCCTGGCTGCCGAAAGTGTCTTTAAACCCCAAATAAATAAATAAATAAATTAATGGAAAGGGCACTGTCTGTATTATATATTATGATGCGCAGACTGTTGATGTAATGGACAGGAAAAAGTTACTGAACATCAAAACAACGATAAATCCCCGTTTTCTTATTTCCAAATTGTTTTTACCAAACATAATTACCAAACGTTCAGTCTGACTGGTGGAAAAATGTAGAAAATTAGCTTCTCTGTGTTTATACTTATTTAAAGGAAATGCCTGAAGTATGGGAAATGAGGTGCACGTCGAGGATACATATTCGCTAACATTCTAAATTTCAATTTTTATATGAAATTCCCACACCTTTGGTGTTACATTAACTGATAACTTTAGGAAATTAAGTGAGGAGAAACTTCTAGTGCATCGCCTCCAATGACGAACAACTTCAGTAATGAACAACCAGAAAACGCAATCTCAGGTTTTGATCGAAGCTGTATAAAAGCCACCACAGCTTCTATCAAATACCATTTTACAAGAGAAAATTGGAAACAGCAGTCCAAAAATACAGGAATGGTGGAGTTTGATTTTTCGGTTCATGAAACAGATAAAAAAGAAACATAAAGTTTCGCATTCAGATTCCATGACTGAGTTAACTTAGAATTCGTGTTTCTGAACAAAATGATTTATTACATATTTCTTGATTAATAATTTAACCGATGAGAGGCTGGTACGCATTTAGCGTATTAAACAGAAAGCCACACGCATAGCAACAGCACAACAGGCTTAAATTCGATTAGTCTGCAAACAGGTTTTTACTTGGATAACAGTTTTCCCCAGTGAACACAAAATTTATTTATTGATGATTGATTGATTCATGATTTTATTCTAAGGTATACATGTACAGTACGTGGAGAGTGTATTATCACTAAATCACCCGCAGAGTGGAGATTCCACCCGAGGAATAATTGCAAATTTGTTGCAAAGCATAACCAGCACCAGCAAAGTTTCAGCCAATTGACCTCCGGGTTTAACCCGGAGGCCCATTGGCTGAAACATTGTTTGTGTTTTTTGTCGTTATGTACAAAATTTGAAAGTTATAGCTTGAGTGATAACTCCACTCCGCGGGTGTTTTGGTTGCAGTCCACTCTCCACGTACTGTATAATACAGGTGAAAAATGTAATACGAGAAGTACAGTAAGCATTATGTCATCAAACACAAACCATTGTGACATGATATCAGTAAACAGGTATACCTTAGGGGGTGACATAGCCAGATTGGCTGCCTTCCTATCACCCCCCCCCTCCCATCCCCTTCCGTTCAGTTAAATATTACTTTGTGTCAAACCAATGGTTAGATCATATTCTCCCTTATTCTGCGTAAATTGTGCGTAACTTTGCAACATGTGTGGCAGACCTGTCGATTGTGGAGAATACTTCCTCTTTGGGCCAGACCTATTACATTCAACTGATAGGGAAGTTCAGTAACCCAATTCTGAAGCTAGGGACGGGTAGGAATCAGAGTTGAAGGAATACGTTTCTACTTATAGTTAATATATGAATTGTAATTGTTTTGATACAAGTCGTTGTGTCCTTGGGCAAGACACTTCACCCCGATTGCCTACATGGGGGCACGATGACGCTGTGCACTGAGGCGTACTGCACGTCGATGGTGCGCATGTCTTCAACCAATCTACCCCTGCCTGTGCTGCGGTGCAGAGTTCAGAGTTACGATGTTGAAGAGCTGACAGCTGCTCGTCGTTGCTCGGTGGTTCTCTCCGGGTACTCCGGCTTCCTCCACCTGTAAAACTGTCACGGTCACGATTAGCCATTGTGCATAAGTATATGACCTTAAAACACCAATAAATAAATAAATATTTGATACAAGTGAATTCTACATAACATTAGTACAGTAAGAGCCTACAAACTTCCCACAAGAAAAAATGAAAGAGAACAGGGTTAGTCCATTGAACTCCGTACCAGTGACGATTTGTAACATGCCTGTTCTGTGTAATCCCCATCTACAGCAACACTAAACCATGCGGAAAATGGAAATCTGTTCCACACATATGTGCGGAGAGGAAATAGTTGACGGACTATTTTTAAATAGAAGCGAAATTTCACTGCGATTTTCTACAAATCGTGCAACACAATTACAATTAGAATCGCTTACGATAGCTGAAAACCAGCCCCTGGGGGTCACTGTGTTCTATGTGCCAGTAGGCACATAAAACACCTTGGAACTCAGGGATCGAAATAGCAACACAGCCTGGGGTCCAATGTGTTCTATGTGCCAATAGGCACATAGAACACCTTGGAACTCAGGGATCGAAATAGTAACACGGGTTCCCCTCGCAAAGTTGGTTGTCGATAAAATGTGTTCTTCTTGTTGATAGTTGAAATAAAATAAAATTAATTGCTAAGTGTCCTTTTGATAATTGGTTTTATAGACGTGAAGGCGTGTAATAAACCCAGAACGACACGTGCGAGTACATGGGTTAAATGATAATGCACTGGTGCCATGGCAGAAACATAAAACACGAGTCCTGAGGCCTCTCGTTTTATCCTTCCGCGCTGGCACTCGTGTCATATCGTCTAACCCATTCACATGCGTTCCTTGTTCTGTGTATTTCCTAAAATCATGAACAATACGGCAGAGGAATTAAATCAGGCAATAGAAACCTGAAATGTTTAGCGATTCGATTCGATCCGAAATCGTCGGGATGATTCGATTCGATTTCAGTCGCGATCATTCGGAAATTGTTTGAATCGCCGAGGATGTTCTCAAAATCTTATAAATTGCAACAGTCTTTCCCTTGATCAGTTGCGCAGCCGCTATTCATCGTAGAGTAGAAACTACCACTCTCCCAACTTGAACTCTATTTATATCATCAGGTCTCCTATACAGGAGACCTGATGACAGAAAAAGAGGTCAAAGAGGTACCGTTTCAGAAACTGTCTGATTCCATCTCTGTAATATTCTTTATTTCTGGTTGACTCAACCAAATGGAATACGAGATTCGATTGCAACCGTTAACGCGTGAAATCAATCTGATAACCGACATTATTATATGGCTATGTAATTTAATCGCTAAATATCACTACTGTTTGACGATTTTTCTGGACCTGGAAAATTCAACAGTGTGGAACCCGATTCCATATCACTATAAAATGACGGACTATTTGCGTATGCGTTCGAATTCGCATACTTAGCTGTTCCGGTCGCAGAGAGTGCATTATTCCGAGCTGGAATTGGTGCGCTTGAATGGCGGTCCGGATTCGTTTACAGTTTTGTCTGCTAGCAACCATTGCTTCCGGCTTCGTAAAAAATAAATAAAATCTCAATTTTCGATTTATAAACGCTATTAAAATGGCTTGTGGAGATAATCGAGACGATGCAGAAGCATTTCTGGGCAATTTTGACTTGTCAATGTTCGAGTTGAATGTGACAACATCACTTGCTCTAAATGGTACAGATTTTGGGCATGATGACAATATTAACATGTATTCAGACACCCTGTCTGCATTTCTAAAGCAAGTGTAAACAAAAATAGTTCTTTTTTACTTCACTCCAATTTGCAAAAAAAGGGTTGGGGGAATTATTAATGCTAGCGCTGGCATGCGATGTTGAACTATAAGTCGTATAATAAACCTCTAATCGCCATAGTGAAGTAATTTGGGTCGTAGTATCATGTCTCGTTGGGGGAGGTCAGATCGCCGGATGAAACGAGCTGCCTGCTATACACCATAATATAATGTTTTTCTCAATTTATTGGCATGTGCATTGGTGGTGTGTTAGTGCGCGTCACTCAATGAGGGTTGAAACTTTCGGGAGATTGGAGGTCTAGATTTTCTCGCTAGTGGTACAGTCGACACCCTGAAGCTAGACCTTTCCTGGCGTATATCGTTATGAAAAATGACTTTCGGTGGTTATGTCCATTGAAATTATTATACGAGTGAAGTAGGTGCAATTAAGAAGCAAGCAATTACTGAGACTTTGATACCAGTAGAAATAAGATTAGGTTTCCTTTTGTTATTTTTAATAAACGAAAATAACAGGCAGCTCTCAGAACTGTCTGCTATTTTAGGTTTTTTTAATGTAACAAAAGGAAAAGTGTTTTTCTCATATAATATTTATGAAACGAGTCTAAGAACTTTCCGTTTTGACGAGCCTCTGGCGAGCCGAAACGGAAAATTCGGTCGAGTTTCATAAATATTATATGAGAAAAATCCTCATTTCATATTCTATTTATCATATGACACACACACGCACAGATTAGCTACTTAGTATGACTTTTTAACCCATCACCTAACTTGAGATGCATACGGCACTTGGAAGAAACATCCTCGTATAACTAAAAAATTTCATTTTTTGCTTCCAAAACATAGGTTATGACCCCTCATTGGAACGAGCTCTATGAGCTCGATCCAATGAGGGTTCATAACCTATGTTTTGGAAGCAAAAAGTGAAAATATAAAAAAAAAATGAATGGCGTTTTTCTTGTAGGTAAAATATTAATACAATATAACCTACCCTAAATAGAACAGATAATGTAAGTTCTCCCTACTGAAGTTATGCAAATGTAACCCAGTTGTATTTTGTTTAGCCAATCAAATTGTCCAGTTTTGAAATTGACCAATGAAAGCTCCCAACTTTAATTATGCAAATTATGAAAATGTGGCCCAGTTGTATTTTGTTCAGCCAGTCAAATTGTCTAGTTTTGAAATTGACCAATGAAAATGACGGAAGGCTTTATTTATCACTGATTAATATGAAAACAAAATATCAAATGTTTTAAAGTGAACAAAAACGGACGAGTCATATGATAATAAAGAATCTCGATCAGTAATTAACCATTCAACACTAAAGTGTACTCTTTTCCTCATTTTAGCGAATGTGTTATTACAGTGATTTGCAAGTTTTTTTTTCTCTGGACAACAAATAGCAAATCTCATCTACAAGACTTTTTTTATATTGATGGGAAAAAGGCTGTGCCTGTGTTATATGTCACGATGCACACAATGTTGATAAAATGAACAGAGGAAAACTAACACAACATCAAAAGATGGTGAAAATGCCTTTTTCTTATTTTAAATGAATTTCAACAGAAATAATAGTGAAACGTTCAAACTGATTGAGAAAACATGTAAAAACATAGCTTCTTCATTTGTGTACTACTCTTCATGAAAATGTCCAAAAGTTGTGAAATGATGCGCGCAAAGATTGTGCAGATTCGCTAATATCTCGAAATTAGATTTTGTTGTTTGTAGGGGCGCGGTGGCTCAGTTGGTAGAGGTGCAGGCTGCAAGCCGAGAGATCCTCGGTTCGAATCCCACCTGCGGCAACCGCGTTGTGTCCTTGAGCAAGACACTTCACCCCGATTGCCTAAATGGGGGCACGATGACGCTGTGTACTGAGGCGTAATACACGTCGATGGTGCGCATGTCTTCAACCAATCTAACCCTGCCTGTGCTGCGGTGCAGAGTTCAGAGTTACGATGTTGGAGAGCTGACAGCTGCTCGTCGTTGCTCGGTGGTTCTCTCCGGGTACTCCGGCTTCCTCCACTCGTAAAACTGTCACGGTCACGATTAGCCATTGTGCATAAGTATGTGACCTTAAACACCAGTAATAAATAAATAAATATTGTTATTTGTAAGTCCTATACCCTTAGTGTTAAATTTACTGACATCTTTTAGGAATTAAGGGCAGCTAACGTTCCAGTAAATCTCTTCCAATGAAGAAAATTGTCAGCCATGCGTGGTTCACACGTTAGACTCATCATCGTATCAGCGTCCTATCTGTTTGGTAATGTTCCTTCTCCTAAAGAGGTCAGCGTCCTATCTGTTTGGTAATGTTCCTTCTCCTAAATAGGTCGTTGCAAATGTGTTTAAATGTGATCCTCAGTCATGCACTGAGATGATATTTTATTTGGATGCATAAATAAATAAATCGTACAGTGTACTTGAGAATTCATTTGCAGTCTGAGAATTTATATAGATAGCAAGCAATAAAATTGCACGCTATGTGGGCCAATCCGAACTGGTTTTGGTTGAATATTTTCGCTAGAGTTAAAGAACGTTTTCCACTGGTATTTCTCTCGCCAAGTTAGACCCACCACCACACGGACTTCGTTCACTTCAACGTCCCTTCTTGCCGTTATTAAAGACTTGTCTCACCACCGCTGTCTTAGAATGTAATTTTGTACATTCATCTTGGCCTCCACAAACCAATCAAATACTTATTCTAAACTAAAGTTCTCACAGCCTATAAATATCAACATCTGTCAGCTCTCTCCCACAAAACAGTTCAAGCACTAATTTATCTACAGCTCTTTACAGCCCTCAGCTATTTAACTATTATAAGTAGCGCCTGTGAAACCTCCGCTGTTCATGACTCTGTCCATGATTGTGAACCTTCCCTAGCTGAGCCCAACCCAGCTTATTAGGCCCGCGGGACATAAGAAACTGGCTAACACTGGTTTATCATAAGCATATTTTCATTGTGAAAGCAATTAATTCAAAAAATGTGTGTTTTATGGGAAATCTATCACATTTGCCAACATAAATATGTTTTTAAGGAATTTACCTTTCATTGAAGCTTCATTGAGCTAATCTCAAGATTGCAATTGCGCTATTGGTGTGTCCTGTGAACATATGTTTTGTTTCTTGTACATACTTGCTTTAGGTGAAATATTAGGTGAAATACAGGATTGGCGATGATGGATGACATTGCAGGTGTACACCTATTTACACAATAGTTTTTAGAACTGAGTGTTCCGTTGATTTGAGCAATGTGATACTGAACACATCGGTTATATATGGCTTTTAGGATTGTCCATGTTTGTCATTCGGTCTACAGTTAAAGGTAGAAGTCCTGACATGAACTGTGCGCTTATCTTGGCTTAATTGCGCGTAGGAATTGCGCGCAATTGCCATATCGAAAAGCATCCAGGGCACAGCAGCTTCTTCTGGTTACTCATTGCAAACACAGGCAATGTTTCTGCCAATGGACCTCCGGGTCACCCGGAGGTCCATTGGCTGAAACATTGCTTGTGCACAGGCCACATGTACATAATTTGATAGCCTTACTATGGTCATGACGCGTAGATTAACGCGCAAATCGAGGTGCTATTTGTGCGCATTTCATGACAGGACTTCGAGTTTTAACTGTACCTTATCTGTATTATGGGTTTTAACCCTTTTACTGGCACGCCCACTTTAATCAAAAATAAAGGACCTCTATTTACGCTTGTATGTTGCGAAGCTTAATAAAAATTATGGCATTTTTAAAACTCTATCATCTGATTAATTGTTCGAAAGGGCTTAAGAGAGCAATTAAGCAGGTGGTAGGTTTGATCTGCGCATACCAGGACGTACAGATAATCATCCGTAAATAGGTGACAATGGTCCTTTTCAGCAGCGTAAGTCTTAATTTGTATCAGTTGAACGCTAAATCAATCATACAGGAACTGCGCTAATTATCGCGACGCATTTCCAAATCAAATTTTTATCTTTTGGTTGACATTATTAACTGAAGCCTCAAAGCAGCCTACTGTTTCTCAACCTCACAGTACCCCCCCCCCCCCCAACCTAGGAGCAAATCCTCGTTTTATCGAAAAGAACAAAGGGTTGAATGTTTCAAACCATTCATCAAACTATCTCACAACTCATTATTGTGCATTCGAATACGCGGATATGTTATTTCCTCTTATTCATGTTTGTACACAAACTTAGTCCGTCTTTCCAACTTCACATATCACCGCCCGAATGCACGTCGACAGATTTTCCCAAGGAGTATGATTCCATCAAGTCTTATTTGTCAACTACGGATAGGAGTATGGTTCTTATTTTTATCCCTTTATACCATGTTCTATAATTCCATGATGCTTTCAGAATCTGTTACTCCATCTGCCTGCAGACATTACTTACCAGAACATCTTTGCCATTTGCCATTTAGTCCCTCCCTATTCAACCCCTGTGAGTACCTTGTTTCGCTCAATCCTATTTTTCCTCTTTGTCCCTTCCGACCTTATCCTGGACGGTGGGCAATCTCTACTTCCACCTCGTGACCAATGCCACCTGACACTGAACCTCCTCTGCGCCCTCTCCCTCGAATGCAAGCAAAACAGACGAACGTATCAAAGTTAATTCTCATTGCTTTTCTTGCGAGAATTAAATGCGAGAATCGATTCTTATTTTCGCATGAATTGTAAACCATGTCCACTTTATAACCCTTTACCTAACGCATTGAAAATATATGCCGGGTGCAATACCCAAAACATGCATTACAATTTCATTATTTTGTTTCTATTGTTTATCTCCAAAATCATTAGTCGTGATCCCTCATTGGAATAAGCTCTTCCCAGTAAGTGGAAGTACGTTGTCTTGGCAACATTGCACTTTATGTCACAAGGGGCCGAACCATGGTCTACCCGATGCGTCCTGTGTGATTGTTTGCCATCCACACCATACACCTCCACACACGTGGGTGCTCTCCCGATGACAGAGATTAAACAATTCAAAGTGTTGAGATACGTTTAAAATCACATTCTGCAGTAGTTCAGTGTCTGCGGAACACAATTTTTTTTTTCATATTCCTTCAGCACCGCGCGTCTTATTCGACATTTACGATAGAGATGTGATGATGTGCGTCGGAAATGAAGTGCCCCGGCCAGTCTATATCATGTTTCTAAATTAATGTTTCTCACAAATCGTTGCATGTTATCAACAATGTTCGAAGATTAGTTCGTCTCGTCAAGACGAACTAATTTTTGTTAAAAAATATTGGATAAACATTTCAGGCGCATTAAAAATGCGCGGAAGGATTAAAACTGAGCCGAACAGTCTTACTGTCGTTAAGGGAACCTCTTGTTTTTATGATTAATGGCGTTGTGCAGAATTACAACGAGCCACTTTGACAATCGATCACAGCTGAAAAGAAAAAAAAAATGCAAATTGAAATACAGAACGAGTGATATTTATCACATTACTTGATAATAGCTTTTATCCGATGAAGTATTTTGTCTGAGTGTGTTCAACCCTTGCAGGCGACGAATTTTCAAAACAACTGACATTTTGTGCCCTGAAACGCAAGACTATGGCTCATGCAATGTGGTGTGCTCGTTTAGAACTGTACTTTTGAATTGAGAACTCGCAATGGAGTCGTCACGCTAGTGATTCATTTATCGTGTGCTAAATGATGAGTTCTCTAATTCAGCGCGCTTGCGAGCACCTCAGTTGGAACCCACAGTGGCATCATTAAACGAGCAATTCCATTCTTATGTCAGTTCATTAAAAACCACAAAATGAAAGCCTATTTATACTGTAACGACTAACATCCTTCATTCGTTTTTACTTATCCTTTTTGTTTTTCCAATCGTGTTTTTTACATGACCTATTACCGTATTTCGCAAGCATAACAGGCTGACATAACGTCGCCCGAGTGCTAGAATGTCCTATGTCCCCTATGGGACATAGGACATTCTAGCACTTATGCGACGATAAATAGATCTGAATTCATGGTCTACGTCAGTGTTTTTCAACCATGTCTGCAAAATATTCGACTATAAGGCCCAAGGTCATTTTAAGAAAACAACTCTGTTTCATTTGGGCCATGTTTATTTTATCAAAACCAAAGTATTCTAATCAGATATCAGGATTTAGATGATGATCAGAACAACATAATTTTCTTGTTCGTGATATCTCTGCCAGACCACTAAAAAGGGAAAATTGCAAAATATTCAGATATTCGACTATAAGGCCCAAGGTCATTTTAAGAAAACAACTCTGTTTCACTTGGGCCATGTTTCTTTTATCAAAACCAAAGTACTCTAATCAGATATCAGGATTTAGATGATCTTCAGAATAACATAATTTTCTTGTTCGTGATACCTCTGCCCGACCACTAAAAAGGGCAAATTGACGTGTTTGCGACGTGACTTCTATTGCCCCGAATTTTGGTGAACACTGCACAGTATTTCTCAATGTTGAACATATATTTTCAGTTTCCAGCCAAATTTATCTCTGAAATAACATACAAATCATAGTCAAATATTTTGAATCATAATAAGAACTTTACTGTTTAATTAAATTGCAAATATAACCTCATCGGAATGTTGACGATGAAAAGACATAGTTTTTAATGAAGAGATTTTTTTTTCGCTCACTTATTTTAATGTACCTTGGCGGTCATTCACTTTGTAAGATTATATTTGTTTGTGTCCTGATAGGAATAGAGGCCATGATATTTAGACATTAGTTCACCCTTTATAATTGATTCCGTGGTTACTTTCAAAACATTTCAACAAAAAAAGATTGTCTATCATCGCTGAGAGTGGATTACGATGCTAGGAGTGGAATACCATTTCCGGCGAGTGTGAGTGGGAATAAGATTTGTTTTGGGGGAAGAAAAACGAATGAGGGTAAAATAAATACATAAAATAGCTATCATTCATTGTTCTTTTTTTCGCGCGATTGTGCTTTCCCAATGTTTTTTATAGCCTTGGATTATTGATATCAGTGGCGGTGTTGAAGTATGAGTCAAGTGGGGCGCACGGATTTGGAAATGCCGAATAGTAAGAAATTCTGACAAATGAACAGAGACGAGTGGTCCGACACATAGCGGCACATAGCGATAACCTTTGGTAATTATTTATCGTGTGTCAGACTAAATGTCTTTTGTTTAAATTATATCTATCTTCAATTGTAAAGTATGCATCTAGCTACAAATGGCTACAAAGTGGACTCGACAGTAAGCTAAAAGCTGTTACAAGGCCAAGTTGCATAGGGCAGGGAGCTGTGGTTGCAACTTTTAAACATTTTATTTCACAATGGTATTTTCCTGTTGAATATTGATAACAACCTGCGAAAATAGTTCTACTTTAATTTAACAGTTGAAAACAGTTAGTAGGTAACATAACGTGAAAAGAATGTTGTCTAAATGGCGATGAAGAGGAAAGGAATAGGTGTGCCCCTTCATAGACGCCAGTGGGAGTGAGTGTTAAATCTGCAATCAAAGTTGGAAGGCACGGGTTGTGGAGTAAGTGTCGGCTATCAACAAAGTCACATTACACCACTCCCCACTATTCGTTCACCGAGTGACAGGTGAATAATAATAAAATGAATTTTTATACCATGCTCGCCTATATTACTACCTGTGAACAGCCTGCATATTAAAGTTTTACTGTTAACCCCACTACCGGTGTAAAGCTTCTATTGCGGTTAAAAAAAATACACCTACAGTCGGAAGTTCATCCAACTTGACCTTTGGCATGCCGCAATTTGCTAACTTCGATATATTCACACTTATCGATGTTTCATTCAAATATACGACATTTTGCGGTACTATCTACTACGTGTAAATGACTTCTTAAGTTTAAAAGACCTACAATTAAATATTTCAAATAAAATTTAAGAAGTGTTGATAATAATTTGACCGAAAAAGTAAGGTAAATTCAGTCAACTTTGACGTTGTGTCCAGCTGCCAATCAGACATGCACGTGCATCCGGTAGTACTGCCCATCGGCGCAGATGTAAACAAAACAAACCCGCATGTTTGCGACAGAAAGTGTCGTTTCTTCTCCATTTTAAGTGACAAAGTCAATTATTTATTAACAGCAAGGTATAAATAAAACAAATAGTTACTAGGGCCGGTAATCAGATTTAAACCACTCGTAGAACCTTTTTATTCTATATGTTAGAGGTTGCGATGAATTAGATACCCTGGCAAATCAAGCCAACTGTCAAGTTTGATAATATCATCGGTTCCGTTAATAGCGAAATAAAAACTCCATTATTTCATAATTTTGTATTTGATCGTCTCAAAGACATTTTTCTATCAGTATCAGAAATTTAGTGTCCAAAGCCTTAAAGTAGGACGTTAGAGTCGATATAAAACAAGAAATCGTCGAGGGTCTCATTCCTTAGTGTATTAGGATCTAGGCAACTTTTAAAACAAATGGTTTGTTGCCACACGAACATGTAAGTGGCGATGCTAGTTTATTCAAAAAAAGATAATCATTCAGATTACTACATTGCAGACTCAGTCGATAGTGATGTATTTAAGCTCTACGGGACTTTCACAGTATAAAAAATAGGAGGACGTTGATTGTGCCCCTTAAGATTTCCCTTAAGTCTTGTTGAAGAGGAGGCCTCTCTGTCATCATTCGAAATATTATTTCAAAGTTCTACTGCAGATGGAACGAAAGACATTTAACCGGCTTTTGTGCGACAATGGGTTTACTTATTTTTTGATTAGATCGCACACTATAGCTCTCGATTTCAGATATATATATATATTTATCTGATAACCATAGAGTATAACAACCGTTGTATATACTTGAAGTATATACAACGGGTGTTGTATATAATTATAATTTATGCGAACGACCTCTGACCTCTTTCAATTCCATTTTCATTCATTCATTCATGAAACATCGTTATATCACAGGGCAGGTTTTAATTGTACGCTTATTGCACTTTGTCAAAATCCTCTGATGGTGTCATTTCTTATTTATTTTGCTTCAATAAGGGCAACCTAAAATTTTGCTTCAAAACATTGTAGAAATTACTTGAATGTTAATAGTAATTAGTATGCGGCGACTGCGAACTATTTATAGTCACGGCCTCGATCAAAAGTACTCGCGGAACTGCGCTAATTAAAAGTTCGTCTGCTCTACCTGAAAAAAAACACTTCGTAAAAATTGTAAACAAACGCAAAATTATTTGTTATATTGGGACTACAGCATAAAAAACGGAAGAAAACTGGAACTATGTCAAAAAAAGAATAACTCTACTGAAACACCGTTTTGTTACTGTTAATAAAATAGTTGAAATTTATTTTGTTCCAGCGCAGTTACATGATGCAAGAAGTGCAATCGCACTTTACAATCGCCGTCATCGATTTTGTATTGTAAGGGACACAACTCTATGCGTCTTGTCCTATTTCTTTTGTCTCGTAGACTGGTTTTCTTTGGAGGCCCGTGGGAAGCATATATAAGTCGGGTAGACGCACGAGACGGGTGTCTGTTTGTTATCAGATAAAAACAATAAACATATAGTGTGTTTTTATATCTGTGTTATACAATTCGTTGAAATATGGTTTATTTTTTCTCGGCGAAGCCTCGAAAAAATAAACCATATTTCAACTCGTTGTATAACACAGATATAAAAACACACTATATGTTTATTGTCTATATATATATACGATGGGACCCGATTCGAGATGGATGGAGGAGTGAGTTTTGTGATACATTCTGAAACGTGGGACAAGTTTGTGTTTTTGCCCCATAATTTCAGACTTCTCTAACCTGTGTCTACATGCAGGGATGTCCTGCTAGCATTCATGGTTGCACCTCTAACAATTCGGACATCTGCTACTTGAGTAATCTCGAGTTGTTTCTAGTCGGTTTCGGTTTAGTAATATTCTACGAATTAAGTTAACACGTGTCCGGTTTATGAGTTGAGTATGCTCTGTGTCACGATCCAACACGCAGCTGTTATAAAGGATGACGCCAAAGTGTTTATTGCCTTCAACTTCTTTAAGCTGCACATCTGACATGACCAGTGGGTGAAGGGAAGTTGTCATGGTCTCGGTTTTGGCCAGACCAATGTCCAATTGTCATTTTTCGCAAGATCGAGGCCCGGTTGGTATCATCTACGATTAAATATAAGTCTAAACGATAGTTAGTAATAAAACAACAAAACAAAGTTTTATATCTGTCGATGCGAGTTTTATTGCAAGGTGGACAGAGCTGTATGTGCGTTAAACTACCTTCGCATCAAATATCCCCTTCATCGAAATGATGGCGGTTCACGAAAAACCAGGGACAAAAACCATGAGAACATGCGCTGAAAGACATACTATCACTATTTCTTTGGACAGATGTCAGACCTTATCTGAATTTACTGAAATATATATAACACAACCTATGGTGAATTTTTTTAAAGTCAGACCTGAGACCACACTGTTAGTATAGGAGTACGTTATACACCAACTGCTACATTCTATATATCGTGGTATTTGCCGTTAAGACAGTTGATTGTCTCTCGGCGCTTACTCGCAAGAACTGATTTTCTTGACAACCACTGACCATGACCAGAACTAAACAGCACATCACGTGACTGAATAACTCGTTAAATTTTTAACTGGAAATTACCTTACAATCGTTATGAGAACGGATTCTAGCTCTTCTGCGAAACGCAAGAAACTATAAAGCAGTTTCCTCAGTAATTAAACAATTATGACTAATTACTTCTGAAGTGATATCATTGATGTATATTAAAAATAGCAAGGGTCGAGAATAGAGCCATGGGGGACAGTGGAGTTTAATGACCGGTAGAGTCATGTGGAATAAAGCCGGGCAGGAAAGGACTGATTACATTGTTTCCGTTTAAGACAAACCATATTTCTTCAAGGATATATTTTTGAAAGGATTTGACACGACAACTGACGAAAGAGAAAGCACGACAATTTGATCTATATTTGAGAGATTTTTTTTTCCGGTACGGGTGCTATATTTTCCGTTTTTCACTGTACAGGGTAGTAACACTGACTCAGTGGCATATTAAATAAGAGCGTCGTAGACTGATACAATAAAACTGAAAACGTATTTAATAACCGTGGACTTATCATATCTGTTACAGATGCCTTATAAGGGATAAGTGATCGTCACAAACATAGTACCCAATAAGAATTTGCGCGCAGGACAACTTGCACCAAACCTTTCTGCCGGCCATGCTGCACGAGTATTGTCTAGGTAAAGTATAGAGATAAGTATGCATTAAAAGTTTGTTTCGACTCTGTCAACATTCAAGCGATAAAATCATTTATTGTAGCAGGCGTTTGGAAAAGCCCTCAATTACGAAGAGAGTTTTCAGAGATTTCCACCATAAGGACGAATTCGATTCAGAGATGTTTAGAATGCTTTGGATCTTCGAGTAATAATTAGGACCCTACGAATCGCATGTTTCCGATTCGAATCGAGTCTATTATTCGAAATCAAGTCGAATAAGGCGCCCTGAAGTCCGGGCTGATAAAACATTCCAATTACATCATCAAGGCTTGCCTTGTCGAAGGAATGCCTTGATGATGTAGTTGGAATATTACCAGTAAGGATTTTTGTTCAGAAACAGAAACGGGTGCAAAAATTCTGTACTGGGCACTGCACGGAGCTAGCCGCTAGCAACCGTGAGCTCATCGTCGATATTGCTTTGGAACTTCCGATTTTGCTTTCAACAGTGATAGTGACTTGTGAAACTGGAATTGCCATGGATGGTGGCATGGATACTGATGCCGTTTATGTTATATAGCGGAAGTTACACTCAGTCTTTATTTTCAACATTATTTATGTACAATCGAACCGAATACCTACTCAAGATTCGAAATCGAATCGAATTTCGAAGGTTCGTAGGGCTCTAGTAATAATCTGCCTTGGGCTCATATAGTGGAAGCGCACTTCGTTCCGTATTCTGGTAGTTTTCCCAAGAACTCTGTTGACCATTGCGTTTAGTAATTTGATATAATCATTTTCTTCGTCTTTTTTAGCAGTTTACTTCTCTTATGCATCCACGGTGCATAATTCCGACCCATTATTATTTCATTTGGAATATATTTCTGGGCGATGTCCAGGAGGTTAGAACAAAGTGTGTCAATTTCTGAATTAAAATTACACTCGGCAAACTCTTGTTTCCAATATAATTTTTGCCACTTCATTGTTGAGACTTTTGTTCGTACCCCCCCCCCCCCCCTCCCCGTTTTATAACCAAATGTGCGTTTACCTATTTTTCTTGGAGATGGTCCTGTTCAAATGTTAAGGCAAACTGGGGAATGGTATATAATTATGTCAGGTATGGGGTGGGGGGGGGGGGGGTCTCGTACACCGCGCTCGGCCGAAGTGCTTTCAGTGAGAAGTGCTGATTCAGTAATTAATTGAGTTAGTTTAAGTATATCGGAGATTTCTTTCAGTTTGCTGCTATTATTTAACAGAACCTGACTGCCACTGAAATCACCAGTGACAATCACGTTGGCAATACCAGTATCTTTAGCCTTATCAACTGTGTTGTCAATATTTTTTGTTATTACTTTCCAACGTGTGATTTACAGGGATTTCCGGGTTGGATTATAAACGATAACTTCACAAGTGAATTATGCAATCAACAATTGTGTCAGGTATCCGTGCGCGCAAATCAAGACGCTTTGCCGTGGGTGTAATGGGGCTTCATTGTGTTTTATTTTTTTAACCCTTTACCTAATATGAAAAGCAGACGACACTTGCAAAACAAATTCTTGAACCGCTATTACTTTCATATTTCGTCCCAGAAACATAGGTTATGACCACTCATTGGAACGAGCTCGGCGACAAAAAATGAAAAAAATAATGAAAATTAATTGCCGATGTTTGAGAATAGCACTGATAGTTACGCCAGGTAAAGGGCTAAATAATATAATTATCGTCAATAATGAAAGGTAATAAACAGAGTAATCGCTTGACTGGACTGGTTACGTGAAATAATTCATTCGAGGAGAGGGACTATACTGTAAAACACTCGTGCGCATTCGCGCACTCGTGTTTGTGCATCGTCCCTCACCTCTCATGAATTATTTCACGTAACCAGTCCAGTCAAGCGATTACTCTCTCTATATATAACAAACAAAGATAAACAAAAACAAATGCAACACCTCCCCTTCTTGTCTCACAATCATTTCTTAAAAGAACCTGGAAGACGTTTTTAAGAGTCAGTGTCGTACTCTGCCAACCAAGTTCCGGTAAATTCACCAACCTTATTACTGGCGTATTCACACAGTCCAATACATAGATTTTATGTTTTGCGCTGCGAGTGTCAAAGTGGCATATACTAAGATCAGATACGTCTGTATTGCTCGAGGATAAATCACAATTTGCGAGGGAAGAGAAATCGGGGGTTGTTTCTATTTCACCTGACAGATAGCGTATTGAGAGGTTACAATACAGTGTTTTTTTACATTGAAGACAGTACAAACCTTTTAATCTCTCTTCACCTCATCAAGCACATTTTCGGAAAAACAACCCTATATCCACTAAATTTATCACCTCATGAAAAAAATATACCAAAAAAATGTATTGGTTGCCATGGGATTTTTGCCTTCAAAATTAGTGCTTCCTGTACTCCTGTCCAGTTTCGCACTCAATAAAATAGACCTACATTTACTTGCCCCCACCCAATTTTAATGTTCTCTCACACTTTCCAGAAGGCAGTTATCACCAATATTTTATAATTTTTTCAAAACATGCACTTTAATATTTTATTCACACTTACAAGCTCAGTTCACTTTCCACCAGTTGCATAAAGCAGGAAGCTTTTATCCTCCATTAAAGGTTGGGTGTCAACCACTAGAGGCGCTGTTTACCACGAAAACACTGTATTGTAACCTAAAGTTTGTCCACTTTTGCTGAAAATGTTTGTTTTTATGATGTTAAATAAAAGATACTACATTATTTTATTAAATTAAATATTTTATCTTGTATCTCATTGTATGTGGTTTGAGATATCCACCCTGAATTCACTCCACCCCTGTTCCCAAAAGAGAATGAGTTTAAAAGGCCCTCTTCAGATTTTTTTCATGGCTTTCCCTTCTCAGAAAATTGTTGTCCAACAAATTGTAATAAAACAATTCCGGTTCTGTACACACATCTCTAAATATCATGATGACAAGGTGCTTTGAATATTGAATAACTCCAAAGTATAATGTGTGGCAATCATATTAACCCTGTCCAAAACACCTGCATTTTTGGCACAGATTGAGGATTTCCTCTGTATAAAACTGACTGTTTGTTATATTTATGGAGAATTTTTCATCCGTAGTTCAAACAAATTCATTTTTTGCAAATTTAGGTGTATCAACCTGTTAACTGTTGCAACAAGGATGCCATTAGGGGCGGGGGAATCACCCCTCCCTTAATACATAAAAATTGTGAAGAAAAAGACCCATCATTGATACAGGTGCCACCATTTTCATACAAATTACAGTATCTCAACCTGGACTTATGTAATCATCTGTGGAGGGACTATGAACCCTCTCAACGGTGATTAATCTAACATTTATAGACCTGTCTTTATGGAGCAGAGATAACAGCTGGAGAAAAGGGCTCTTATTTCTTCACTTCTTTGACTGGTCTTCACATATTACCAAGTCACCTACTGCTACCAAGAAGGCAATGTAGCTACTGCAAGCACTACAAAGTTTGGATAAAGTTGTTGAATGTAGAAATAACAAAAACTCTCACAAATTTCTCTCTGTGAATACATAAAGCAGCAAATTAAGTGACCAGATTCTGTACTGTAAACTGTTGACAAAAGTTCTTTCTGTCATCTGTTCTCCAATGGGGAAATTCAAGAAAGGGCATAAATTTGGATTTACCTCAGCCAATCAATCATCGCGTCTGAATATTAAGAGAAGTGTGTACACTAAGGGAATACATAAAAACTTACGATCAAGGACAGTTAGAGTTTCCTCGGATGCACCAAACAATCAGACACCAGCAACTTCCCGTTCACCAATTCAGACCAGATCGAAAACAGAGTTGTATGATCCCACCAAAACTGTTTCTGTAAATGGAAATAAATGCAGGTAAATTAGCTTACCATCTCAGAACTTCTGACTATTTGCAACAACTACCCGAGGTTAAATGTGGAAGTGAGGGCACTGAATAAAAGGGATGGGGCTGGGTCAGTAGTTTCTCAAGGAAGAAACAGCACTGAAAATTCATCAGATGCAAGCTAATACATTCCACAAAGTGTGAGATTTCTTCTCTCTCACTTAAAACCATTCACCATACTTGTTCAATCTCCAATTAAATTTCCAAAACCCCCAATCAGTTTTCTTTGAAGGACCAAAAAAAAAATTAGGCTGTTGAATATTACTTGAGTGAGCCTATGGGCTCATTCCAGTAAGATTCAACAGCCTATTTTATCGAATATTTTTTAATTTTAATAGGAGGTGGCATGGCCTGTAAGGTAAAATATATATGTTTGGGATGGGGTCTCAGTTAAGTCAGGGGTGGGGCTGGAGGGGGGGTGGGGAGGAATATTTCTCGACAAAATGAAGAATGGAATTTGTATTCAAACCATTCAGTCTGACTTAGGGTTAAATTCTCTACCTTCCAGGAAGCCAAATTACCTTGGAGAGAGAGCTAGTGCTGTATGGAAGCGGGAATCACAGTCAAATAGGCTCGTACATATTGAGAGGAACTCAATTATGTGGAACACTACATTTGATGAACATAGGATGTTTGCTCCCAACTGTCGTGGCTTCCTGCACTGGGACATGTCTGCCGAACAAATCAGAGGTCTCGGGTGCAAAGAAAAAATGATTTGTACAAAGTGTAACTACAGTTCAAAGTTATTTAATCTCTATGATGAGGTAAAAACTGGTAAGAGGGAACCACCCTCCGCAAAACAAAACATTGGCTTAGCTGTTGGTCTCAGTAAAACACCAATCGCAGCAGCATCATTACAAAAAATCTGCCTGAGTGCTAATATGACAGCACCATCAACTTCGGGTATACAAAACACTTCAAATAAAGTTCTGTCAAAAATTGTAGACATTAATAAAAATGATATGAAAATGTGTCGCTCAAAACTTATTGAAAAACAAAAATCATCAGGGCGCAAAAGCCCTAATGTTCTAAATTTACAAAGTGATGGCTTGTATAACAATAGTTTTTACTCTGGATTAGGAAAAACACCATTTCAACCGGCAACACAGGTTATATATACTGTTGCTGAGAATGTAACCCCTAACCACGACATTGTTGGTTTGGTAATACACAATAAATTGTGTAGTAAGGGCAAGCATCTAAAGTCGGGTCATAAATGTCATCCTGATAAATGCTTTGCAACCTTACCATTTCAAAAAAACATAGGCGATGAGCGAACATGGGCAAATGAAGCCCTTGCAAAGCTAAAGGCTGAAAGTGATATAGAGGTGGAACATATAACTACTGATCCAGATAGTGCTGCATTTTTAACTGCGCAGGATTTATTTGATGAAGATGTGACTCAAACCCGTCCCATTCATCAACTAGATACTGCTCATGTTTCTCGTAATCACAGAAAGTTTTTAAAAAATCATACTGAATTATCGAAGCTTATTCAAGGCCGTACGGCTGATATAAGAAAAAAAAAATAAAAATAACCTAGCAATAGATTTAGCTGAAAGGTGCCAAACTGAAATGAAGAAGGCAATAGACATGTACACAGGTGACATTCCAACAATAAAAAACAAAATATCCTACACAGTAGATGCGATAGTAAAATGTTACCAAAACAAGCATTCTCTCTGTAAAAGACATTCATTTGCATGTAAAGGTGGAAAAAAGAAAAACTGGATTAATAAATCTTCTTTTCTTGGCAAAGATTTTTCATTAAAAAAAATAAAAGGAACAGCCGAAATACTAAGGACTTGTGTAAACTATAGGCTAGGTCCTGCAATGGTGGAAAAAACAAAGTTCGGCTTCAACACTCAAAAAGTTGAAGTATTTAACAGGGCACTAAGAACATCACTTCCAAAAAATGTAACTTTTTCAAGAAATGTATTTGGCAGAGCACATTCTGTGTGTCACTCAATCAATCAAGGGGCAGGTAACTCTATCCAAAATGTATGTAATCAGCTGGGATGTCAAGTCTCTTCAAACAGTAAGGTTGACAGAGGTTTAAAACAGCTCCAAAGCAAGGAAAAGTTACTTCGGTCTTACAGAAAAACAAAAAAAACTCGAAGGGCTCGAATTAAAAAGAGATCAAAATTGTATGGACTTTATGACAAATATCAAGAAGAGCTAAAATATAAAAAAGACATGATTTTGCCACCTCGTTTGAACCCCAAAGTTAAGGACCATGCTTACAGTGAAGAATCAAAAAGTAAAAGGGTTAAAGTTCGAAGATAAAAATTCTCACCTGCTGAGGAAGATATCAGTGCATTATACATGGTGGTATGTGCAATCCGGAGCAACTACCTTGCATAAAGCAGTGGATCCTCTCCTGATTATGTTCATGTGTCTCAAAAACAAGATGCTGAGGGTTAATACAGGCTTTGACTGCACAGAAATGACTGCACTCCATACCCCCAGCACCCCTATATTGCGGTAATTCCTGTCTTGTCAACCGATGATGCACCAAATATGACATTCGGTGCACCTTTTCCCTGCGGACACTTCCATCTGGCCAATGGACATGCATATATCCATAGCCAGATGAGGTCTTACCACCCCTCCACAATATACAGTCCCTCCCACCCTGCCCCAGCCTCATATCACTCCTTTCCCTCAATTTCAAAAACATGTGGTGCCAAAACGCCTCCATTTTTGCAAGTATGTTGTTTGGGAGAGTTCAAAATCAGGAATTATTAGGGATTTTAGTATTCAGTTCAAATATTGTGAAAAACTGCTTTAGGTTACAATACAGTGTTTTTTTTACATTGAAGACAGTACAAACCTTTTAATCTCTCTCCACCTCATCAAGCACATTTTCGGAAAAACAACCCTATATCCACTAAATTTATCACCTCATGAAAAAAATATACCAAAAAAATGTATTGGTTGCCATGGGATTTTTGCCTTCAAAATTAGTGCTTCCTGTACTCCTGTCCAGTTTCGCACTCAATAAAATAGACCTACATTTACTTGCCCCCACCCAATTTTAATGTTCTCTCACACTTTCCAGAAGGCAGTTATCACCAATATTTTATAATTTTTTCAAAACATGCACTTTAATATTTTATTCACACTTACAAGCTCAGTTCACTTTCCACCAGTTGCATAAAGCAGGAAGCTTTTATCCTCCATTAAAGGTTGGGTGTCAACCACTAGAGGCGCTGTTTACCACGAAAACACTGTATTGTAACCGAGAGATCCAGGTGAATAGATAAAAACCCACACAAACTGCAACCATGACAGTTTATATGTTGAGAAATTGTTATCTGTGCTTATCTTACCTGGGCAGTGGGGAACCGTTACAACGCCGATTAAACCCCAGACATACTGCAACCATGACAATTAATATGTTGAGAAATTTTATTTGAGCTTATTTTCGGGCAGTGGGATTCTGTTACAACGCTGATTTTGACAGTTGGTTAATGATACTTTCCTTCGATGTGCGGAATTTTTTCCCGCGCATTACAAAAGTTTTATCGTCTCTTTTCATTCGGTCAAGCAGTTAAATGTGGTATAACTAATGATTATCAGCAGTCCAAACTTCATAATCATATTCACAAGGAGAAACACTAAAAGTCAAGTAGCGTTATACAATGTACACTCATGTGCACCCGTGTAACAAACATACCTAACGTCTTTCTCATCACCGGTATTACTATCTGGAGTCTCTAAATTTACCCACTGAACTGCTATCCTGCCGACTGCTTGAACGCATCTGCCAAGCATAAACCCTTTATTTTTCTCACATTTTGAAAGTTTCATTTTTTCGTAATTTGGAAACATACATTTTTATTGCTATTTTCGCGTGTCTAACATGTACACAAATGCTACACAACGCAGGTCGCCCTAGATCAGTGTATTCGTGTTAGATAAGCGAAAATGTATACGCGGTTGCCTGACACGTCGTATATTGCTCTGTGGTGTTTCCATTTTTTGTCGAAAAATAAATATTTAAACCGTAGTTGTTTTTTAATGTTTCGTTTAAGATATATGAACGCACTCAACGCCTATTCATTCATCCCTATGGCTTCCGCCATGGCCATTTCTGTGTATGTGTTTATCATTCATGTATGTTGTTCTGTTTCAAACAAAAAACAATTGAAGTAAATGACTTTTTTTTATTATTCTACTTATATTTTTATTCCAAAATTATTTAATAACTGGAGGACAAAACTGGTTATAGGTTTCAGATTATGCTGTCTAAGAAATATAGAAATTCAATATTGAACTCATATCACAGCGAGACGCAATATTACAGCACAGTCGCCGTGGATTGGTCGTAATCCGCACGTGAGCAGTTATGTCCACGCATCTGTTTACCAGGTAGTAAAAATCATCATTAGCAAAATTTTAATTAATGAAGCACCGGGTTGTACCCGGTGCTTCATTAAATATTTTTTTTGATGATTATTCCTGTAATTGGTGTTTGGAATCTAATAATAAAACGTCCGTGGAAATATTGCCCACGCGTGGAACGTGACCAGTCCACGTCGACTGTACCGTAAGAACTCAAAATTGCTCTTTTGAAATGTGTGTATGACAAATCATATGTCTTCTAGGCCAAGTGAGATTTTAAAGGTACTCGTTCAGGGGGAGTAAATTTCTATCAAAATAATAGTTCAGCCCTGATGACACAAGTGGCATTATCTCCAACATTGACTTAAACTTTTGGCCCCTGATCTTAAAAAGTCATTCTTGTTCAGAGCTACCAACTGGTGGAGTCTATATTCGAACATGGGTGAAGACCAATGAATATTTTCAACATCCAGCCTTGGGAGTGCACGTTTAAAATCCTCATTGGTCTATCACACAAATTCACCGAGCGGCCATCTACTTAATGAATTCATATCGCATCACGATCTTGGACCGGAATAGGAAAAGTGGCCTGTTTGTATTCAAATTGTTAATTAAACCTTCTTGAAATTGAATATTTCTAAACTATAGATTATTACTTGTCGAGGTACAATTTTCAAAATACATTATAATGCATTTGTACAAAAGGTGTTTTTTTTTGTTTCTATTCGTGTCATTTTTATAAACTTTCGAAAGCGTTTATTTCTAACAAGAGTCGACATTCTATTTGAAATGTGACATCCAATTTAGAAAAGATCAGTTCTATTTTTTGAAAACAAATTTAGTCTTTGCTTTGAAGAGACATTTGGTTGATAGTTTTAGTTGGGATCTTTTACTAGTTCTAAGAATGCTGACAGAGATCCTTCTGGATTTAAATACGGTCTGTCTGGCAGACTCTGGCTTCTTTTTTTTTACCTGTTCTTATTTTTTCCTGTCTTGTCTTGTGTCTTCTCCAATCTTTCTTGTCGACACGATAACTCAAATACAAATCTTCCTTCTCATCTCACTGCATTTTTGGCATACTGATAGACAGTCACTTTATGGGGTGTTGTGTAGGTGGGTAATATATATCTCAAGCATGGTATGTCCTATGGACCTATGCCCAACACCATCTGAGTCGAATCTAAATGGGACTTCAAAATACGAGTTAAGGTCACTGAGGTTGCGCTGGTATCCCAAAGTGCATTTCAAAATTACCGGAAATTGCATTTTTTACCATCTAATGAAGTTCATACATGTCTTGAATCATTCGGTAAAGTGGGTGGAGCAAAACATTTGAAAGTGCGTCACCATCGTATCTCTAGCATGGTATGATCTACGGACATGGCACATATGTCAAATAAGTTGAAAGTCGCTGGAGGTTCACAGTATGGGTCAAGTTCACTGTGGTTACCTGGGGTCAATGGGTACATTGCTGTCAGAATTACAGAAATAACATTTGATAAGCCACTAATGTATTCCCAAATTTTGTTCATACATTTATATCTTTACTCAAAAATGTGGACGGGGCGAAAAAAAATAAAAGACTGAGACCAATACCAACTGAGTCGAACATCAATGTAGGTTCAAAATAAGGGTTCAT
Source organism: Pictodentalium vernedei (assembly GCA_031216915.1). Classification (NCBI taxonomy): domain Eukaryota; kingdom Metazoa; phylum Mollusca; class Scaphopoda; order Dentaliida; family Dentaliidae; genus Pictodentalium; species Pictodentalium vernedei. The sequence goes on from CM062294.1 coordinate 181,399,896, forward strand.
TGTAACTGAGGTCACCTCGGTGATCAATTAGTCTATTTTTACGAATTGCTAGAAATCGAATTTTATGACCTCTGATGCAGTCCCGAGGTGAATATTTCTATTTCTACACCCAAAAACGCGAGTAAACTTTAAAACAGGGTGACGCTCAAATCCCAAGCGTGGTATGGATGCAAAACATTGTATTCCAATCATGCTATGGCTATAGACCTGGGGTTAACACCAAAACAGTCGAAACTCGCTGATGGTTCAAGTTATTTGTCATGGTCACTAGGGTTCCCCGTTGGTCATCGAGTGTAATTTTCATAATTCGTGAATATTGCATTTTATAACCCTCTATGTATTCCTCAAGTTCATTTTTCATTCAGACAAGAGAGTGAGGCCAATAATTCTGAAATGGATCACTTTCAATTTCTTTTGACCAACTCTGTTTTAGAGCATGGTATAACTTGTAACTTTCAAAATCAAGTTGAAACTCATTGGAGGTTCAAAATATGTGCAATGACCTTTCGGTCACTCGATGTTTATTGAATGCATATTGCAGAGGCATTGGTACTTACAACTTAGACCCCTAATGCATTCCTAAAGTGCATATATAAAGTTGAATGCCCAACAGTGAGCCGACTCACAATTTTGAAAGCAGGACACACACTTACGTATCAGGCATATGCACCAGGCACCCATTCAGCGTTTGAAATATGTGATGTGGAAGAGGAAGGGGACTCAGTGCAGAATTTTAGTTTCTGTGCAAAGCATTTTGTGTTTGAAACTCTTCAGTACAGTACATGACGATGTATTTCTAATTACTTCAGTATATTTGTTCTCGTTCCTTTATAGAACAGGGTAAATGCTGTGTACATAAATTATTTCTGGTGTCCTGAAACAATTTATCTGATTACTGTTCGGAAATTTTTAAATGCTGTTTCCCAAAAGTCATTTCTGATTGTTGTAAAATTATTTTGCTCCCAAAATAAGTCTCCATAAATTTTCTTCTTTTGTATTAGTTCAGTTCTGATGATTTCACACAGACTTGCATTTACTGGTCACAGTAAATATTGTTTTTCTAATTCGAGACTAGCTTACGTCCAGACACCAGGGCTGAGTGGATTTCAATTTATTTACAAATATTTCACATTTTGCTGCTCGGTCGATTTGCAGGTTTACAACATTATGTTACTTTTGAGATAGAACAATTAAATCAATATTGGCTTACTGCATACTGCAGACAAATATTCCTGCCAGTCAGCTCAAACTGTCCAATATACTCTAAAATTAGTTGGGTTCACACTCAACCCAAGTCAGCTCGGCTGAGTGACTAGGAAGCCAACTGGGTTCATATTTACTCAATCAAGTTGATTTGCGTTCATTTTTAACCCAACTGATTGCAGACTGTTGGTATAATTCCTAACCATTTACTTGCTTGTGAACGTTATCAAAGTTTTGACAACTGATTCCTTAAGTTATTTTTATGAAATCCAGTCATGACTAGTTTACAGCAGCCACAAATGGATTTGATACGTAGAGGAGCTCCACTGAGTAACGAACTGATATGAAATTTCTGAACCGGGTTTACCAATTGTTTTATTAATTTCAGACCATGACAAATTGGATATTCTTTTTATCATGTCGATCCTGTTCCATTGGTGGGTTATAAGCCAATAAAATAACAGTTTTTTATTTATTCAGGAAATACTTTGTTGCAAATGTATTTGTATAGGGTAGAAGGGAGGGTAGAAGGGAGGAGTTCTGTTCAATTCTACTTTCGAAACCCACACAAACACAATCATACGACTTTTCATGCCTCGCCCTTATTAGACGTGTTTTGGGAAGGATTTATTTTCGTAATATACCATTTGACTGTGATTTTGTGACTAAGTATTTCTTAATACAATTAAAGTATCTTGCGTGGGAAGTTTTTAATACCATATATTTTGTTTACAGTATATTATTTGAATATTACTGCTTCTTGGAGTTCATTATTCGACTTCTTTGTCAAACTTCACATAAGCCCTCCTGTCAACTAATCGAGGAGTATTTCACTGAGCCACGGGTTTTTTACCAAGTGATTCCAAAGTCCAGGCTCTTCGTCACAGATCATAGATCCCGATAAATATATGCATTATAAGAATTTGGGAATGAGGCGGTATTGCCCCTTTTATAATATGAAGGTCCAGACATCGGATTTTAAGTGCGATAAGAGGTGATGAAGTGACGTGGCCCTATGGTTATTGATTGAAGCAACGTTGATTGTTACGATACTGCACGTGCCTGGCCATGTTGCGATGTCACTGTGATGTGACCACTTCAACAAAATGGAAAAATACGTTTCTGTCTAGATAAAGGAAGCCATGGAGAGTGGCAATGTATACTTAATGAGTCCACAATGTGGTAGTATTGCGCATACATAATGCGCAAGGAAGACGTGATAAACACACCATGCCCTTTATAGAGAAGAATAAATGACGTTGGATTACACTGCGGGGCTTCAACAGACATGGACGTTTCTTAGACGCATGTGCTTGCATGACCTTACATCATCGTTAGCAACTTCAACAATTTTCGGGAAGAGAACACTCGTGGAAACTGTCTTCGACCTTTGTCTATTTTCAATAAGAGTCTTTTTTATTACTTTCCAAAGTGCGATTTACTGGGATTTCCCGGTTTGATTATAAACGATAAATTCACAAGTGAATTATGCAATCAACAATTGCGTCATGTATCCGTGCGCGCAAACGAAGACGCTTTGACCTTGGTGTAATGGGACTTCATTGTTTTTTTGTTTTTTTAACCCTTTACCTAACATGAAAAGCAGACGACACTTGCAAATACAAAATTCTCGAATACTATTTTTTTATTTTTTTGTCTCAAGAACATAGGTTATAACCCCTCATTGAACGAGCTCGGCGAGCTCGTTCCAATGAGGGATCATAACCTATGCTTAAAAGACAAAAAAAATTAAAAATAATGAAAAATAATGGGCGATTTTTGATAATAGCGCAGGCCGGTTTTGGTCGTTACATTAGGTAAAGTGTAAAATAATATATTTATCGTTAATAATGAAAAGTAATAAACAGAGTAATCGCTTGACTGGACTGGTTACGTGAAATAATCCATTCGTGTTTGTTCAACGTTCCTCACCTCTCATGAATCATTCCACGTAACTAGTCCAGTCAAGAGATTACTATCTATATATACAGTACCGTGATTATAAAAACAGACATACAATTTCGACTGGACCGTGATCTAGTCGAAATGATTTATCTGTTGCCCTGTCTGAAAGAGATGTGAAAATATTGAATCGGGAGTGCTATTTTTTTTTTCTTCATACGGACTTGATTTTCTAAGTATGTTTGTTAGACAATCTCGACGCACTGGTTTATACGTTTCGCGATCCAACCTCCTTCTGATTGTGTTTTATCACAGCACTGTACTTGAATGCATCCGAATGGAGACATACTACAATATATATGTTCTTTATTACTGCATCTGCCCACACCGTCTTCACGCTCACTGAAAGCAGTTCTACATATATGTTACATTACAACTTCTTCCATTGTTGTTACAAACCTCATCAGGCTTCCTCTGCAGCTTCCTCCATTATTCGTGTGATCATCTTTCACTGCAGCCACACATTTGACAGCCATCTGTGTCAAGCTCGATTTGGGTGAGTCCTCTTTTCTTTGACTCACCCGGAAAAGGGTGGTGCCAACATCCAGTAGTGTCCTAGAGAGGTGCTAACAATTTATGCAACGGGGCGCGGGCTGGTGGTCGCAAATGTGTCACTATAGCAGCCTATATCAACATGAAATTACGTCACAACATGACCACTCACTAGCTGAAACATAACAATCAAGGTAACGCTCATCATGCTATGCTGTGAGCAGTCGCGTCTGGGACCTCATATACTACTCTGTTTTTTTTAATATTAAGTGTTTGAAAACATCGTATAAAGAAAATATAAATACGTGTACAGCATCCAAATCCATTTACCCAATCGACCATCCTCGCGAAGTATTGACAACAAAGGAGGTGCAGTGAATGACATAGTTGCTGTTCTTTATATATTATTGTCAGACAGTGGGAAACGGAAGTACCCAACGGTAATAACGTCATGTACCAGAAATTAGATTTCGAAATTGCAAAATTCGTTGAACTCTCTATTTGGAACGGCCAATATAATATCTCAAGGTCACTTGATTCAATATAAAGGTCTTAAAAATAATTTGACGTTCTTGCACTTCTAAGTGGTCATCACCGCAACGTCCAATATTTTTAGTTAATAATAATAAAAACATTTTATTACACGCCCATTACTTTTCCTCCAATTCGATATTTACAAATCTGTACGGAACATGTGTTACGTTCGTATTTGCATTGACGGGATATTTTTCCACCTGACATCATGGATCCATCAAAAAAACTAAACTCCGCCCATTTTCGCAATCGACAAATCGAAACATCGCATTCCGACGTCAATCATTTCGTAAGCTGCTGTGACAGCTGATAAACTGAATGTCAACTGTAAAATAGTTTTGTTTAAATCCACCACAAGGCAGCTAATGTCTTAAATATACGAATAAATAACATATTTGGAGACAATTTTCATTCATATCCTTCTGCTTACGTATCGATTTGTCACACGTGTTTACCAATGACAACCAGGCTGGGTTTTTGTTTTTACTTAAAATAAACGTCAGAACTGTAAAATTCTAAAAATAAGACCGAATTTTAAATTAATGGATTCCATGTATATTATCAGTAAATGCCAAAACTCACCCGAAGACGAAATCATTTTCACAATCCTTAATTAACATTTGAGATGGGTAAGGGCAAATCTACTCATAAGGTCATCCTTAACGATCAAGGTGAGATAAAATAGCTCAAACCAGTTCAAACATATAAAGAATTGGGAGGTCGACGAAAACGATGGCCTCACATATGTAATAATGAAAGCCAAGATTATGAAGGAATATTTCAGAAGGGCCAGACAGGTTCTTTGTTCTGCATTAAATGATAAGAGCAAAAGTGCGACAACAAACAAACTGGCAGAACTGATCGTCACATATAGTTTACGGAATTATTGAACATTAGACAGTTGAGAAAGATTGACTGGAAGCCACGGAAGATATTCACGACATGCATGGTAATAAGTCTCTCGTACAACATATTTATATCGTCGTGTGAAAACCAAAACATTCTATCTCCCATTTTTCATTTTTGTGGAAAATCGTGGTACAGGATTTAACACACTAAAATTGGTTCACTGTTGATGTGAATGTAATTATACTGCGAGTAGTATAAAAATCTAATTATATTCGAAGTTTCACGTCAAGATACCGAATACTTTCTGAATACACGAGGAAAATGTTTTTGAGATAGAACCATTTGCTGAGGAAAATGCTACCAAGAGCCAAAACCGGAGAGAAAAAAGTACATAGAACGTTTTAGCAGCAGAAGGTGACCATTTTCCGTAGAAACTATAGGTCTATTGTAAAAGATGTGATTATACTTAGCATTTACGTAAAGTCTAAACATAAGTCTGCAGCCACCATGCTGACTGTCGAAACTTCACTCTGCTGTGGGTATTGCAATAAAGAACATGCTGAAAGAAAAGAGCCAGATTTAGTGGAAACAAAAAAAAAAACCATTTGAAAAAGCAAACATACTGGTCTCAAAGAAATACCAAAGTAATTATTTGAGTTCCTTTATCACAATTCAGTAGGTAAATATCATGAAAATGACTTGCCTGACCCTTGGAGTTGAAACGACGGACATTGCATTAAGTATTCAATGCAAATAAAAGTGTGATATCGGCAACATCATTTGAAGCAAGACGCTTTTCTCAACTGAAAAGAGTACCTTCCCATTCACAGAAATGTACAGTCGCGGGCTTGTACCGAGTCCCGCTAACATTCCGCCCTATATCCCCGCTATTATCCATCTGTATAAATAATAAGTATTATTCAGGGGTGGGCATGAAGGAAACTTGGCACAAATCGCAGGGGCTTGTACTACACTCCTTTGAGCGAACACCCACACTCCCTGCAATCATCTTTCAAATATATTCTCAGTATTACGATACTTGTAGTGCTCGTGGGGAATGATGGCAGGGGTGTGTGGGTGCACGGGCAGCAGAGTACGTTACAACCCCCCCCCCCCCCCCTGTTGTTTGGAAGGTTGGGCAGGTGGAGTAGAAAGGAACTCTCTAAATGCCCCTGTGATGTGCTACGACCCTGGACTCTTGAAATATAACTGAGAATTCAGAACATGCGTGTCATACTCAATGACATCTAAAAGGTGGAAAATAAAATCCCCATTCAAAACAAGATACTAGCTATCCATAACTTGAAGGGAAAATTTAACATGGTAAACTGAACAAAAACTCAGAACTCGTGTGCCGCATGCGTTTCAAGACACCCACATCGAAGTTGTTAAAAGAAAATCTTATGAAACCGAAAAAGACCCAATTTTCTAAAAATGCCATACAAAGTCTGGATGCTACCAAAAAGGTAAATTCAGACAAGTTATTTCTGTTTTCGCAGAAGTAGGAACCATGTGTAATTGGTGAGGGAATGTCCAGGAAGTGAGCTTAGTCACCATCCATGGACTGTTTGTTGAACTTACTGTTCGAACATTCCCTGACAGAACCTCATGGATACTTGGATGCTCTGTGAAAAGTATTCAGAGAGAATGTTCAACAAACACCCTAAAGGCCTTTTTGCTGAATTTGTTATCTGAATATTTTCTCAAAAATGATATACATCAACACGGCACCAGTAATGGAACTGTCGAAACGCTCGTAGCGACAAAATTGCCACAAATCGTCTTAACCCTTTACCTAATATGAAAAGCAGACACCACTTGCAAAAAAAAAAAAAATCTTGAATAACTAATTTTATTCATTTTCTTGTCCCCAAACATAGGTTATGATCATAATGGTCATAATCTATGCTTTTGAGACAAAACATGAAAAAGATAATGAAAATTAATTTGCGATTTTTGAGAATAGCGCTGGCTGGTTTTGGCCGTTATGTTTGGTAAAGGGTTAAACAATGTATGGAATTAATGCAGCGCGATGCTCACGTTACTTGTGACATGTATGACTAACAATGGCTAGGTAGTACTCTTTGTCCACGGTTGGCAACCAACATATCACACTTTTGATATCACAAATTTTATCTGTTGACAGTTTCTTTACTTTTGTTATCACCTGTGACTTAGGAAGTTCATGTATTTGTTGGCGCCTACTTATGACGGTCAAATTCACGTCAGTGATGTTCTCAGTTGCAAAGTTTGTTTTGAATGCAGAAATGTTCGGCTTATTGGACTCAATGGCAAGATGCTTAGTTTTTTGTGAAAGGGATGTTTAATAACTTTAAAGATTTCGTGGAGTTCTGAAAGTCGAAAATGCAAATGCAATAGTGGGAGGGAATCTTTGAAAATGACTGTACATGTTCCGCACTTGCTGAAGTTGTTCATTCGTAATTGGACGTTTAGTGGAGCGACCGCGTTTATCCAAGTAGCAGTTTGTTTTGTAGTAATAGAAGTGACAGATCCTTTTCTGGCTTATATCGAGAGTTTTCAAACAGTACCCTTTTCATACCCACTCCTTAACCTGATTGGCGACAAAGAAGTAATAGAAAGAGATTTTGTTCCTATGAACTGTAGAGTTTGTTTGCGTACGCTGTTTCTCCATGCGGGTCGTTGTTTTTGTGTAGACCACATTTTTTTTGTCATCCGATAGTGCCCAGAATTCCGGGGCTGTGGTATTGCGCTCATCCTCAGTAATATGCACGCACACTTGTACTTACATTTTCCTCTATAATCTTTTGCTGTTTTAACTCTCCGTTCCGCGTGCATTTTTCCATTTGAATCAACATACTCCTGACCGGATTGTCTTGACCTTTTGCGTATGTTGTTTTCCGTGCGTCGGGATTGCTATTTCGTTTCTGTGGCCCTGAGACGCCCAACTAAACGAGCTATTGTTGACTCATGAACCCAAATTGCTGGGTGACGAGCCGTTGCGATTAGCCCTACATAATTAGAGCAATAGGCCTACCCCTATGAACTTCGGACATTCGAGGCATTTTGCCTTTCAATCGAGTTGAAATGAAATGTTGTGCAATCGATGTGTACTGTTCAAAACTGGTAGTATTTCCAAGCCCATATAGCATGTGGGAGTGCCCCGGATGCACGCGTTATGAACAAATCTGTTGGAAGCATGCAGCGTCGCACGTGGTCACGGTTGACTGAATTTTAACTAAAGACTCTTCAGACAGTTCACTGAGGTTGCTATGTATCAAATTTTACTACATTTGCTTTACGGATAAAATAAAAATATACTACCAAAACTGAACTTGCGTTTCTTTTTTCCGTCAGTATAGTGTCACAGAAGACGGGGCAGATATGATCACTCTAGAGAACGGCCGTACACGGAGATGACAGCCGGACTTTTGAGTGAACATACGTCTCTCCACCTCGCGGTGTTGTGGTTGTGTTGGAACAGATTCGTCATCTTAAGGTGTCAGTGACTTGATGTTTAAAAATATAACCCACGGGTATCATCTGAACAAAATTTGATGAAAATAAAACACTATTATGTACTCACAATAACAAGAACAATCCATGAAAATATATACACAGCACAAAACAAATCACAGATGACCCCCCCCCCCCCTTCCCCGAAAGTTCGAGCTCTTTTCGGGGTCCCCGCGTCCAATACTCTCGTCTGGTTGTCTCTTGTTCCTCAGCTCCTGGTGGTCCTCTCCCTTTCCATGCAATTGTACACATAACGTATAGGTTATTTATCGTCTCTTCCACCTTTAAGTACGCTCAATTTGTCCGTCATCTCCTCTAGCCAACTCAATCTATCCACTTCATCTCCATTGCCCGCGTGAGGGCACGGCGGCGTGGTGCACTAAGGCGTATTGCACGTCGATGGTGCACTTGTCTTCAACCAATTCTAACCCTGCTTGGCTTGCGTGGAGTTAGTATGTCTGGGAGCTGACAGTTGGTCGACGTTGCTCAGTGGTTCTCTCCGGGTACTCCGGCTTCCTCCACCCGTAAAACTGTCACGGTCATGATTAGCCATTATGCATAAATATGTGACCTTAAACACCAATTAGTAAATAAATAAATAACTCAATCTATCTCACTTTACATGTGTGATCATATATTGTCACTCCACTTTACAGTTTTGTACCGCCTAAATCACTCTCCGTCTACCGTTTAAAACAATAATGTTCATGCATACGGTTTGTCTGGCTTCCCCTAAGCTCACTCCGAGCTCCTAGCTTGAGTCAAATATTCGAGCTCTCGGTAGAACCAATTAAGTCAACTATTCGCGCTCTCGATAGATCCTCCAACTATCTTTACTTCACGTTATACGCTAAACTTTGCCTATGCCTCTCTGAGTCCTCCCGCGCCACTTAGCTTAATAACTTCTCGCCTATTCTAAATGATATGTTGGTCCGGCTAGTCTCATAACTCATTACCACGTCCATAGCCAGAGACAACCGCCGGGCTGGAGTTTGATCCTTACGATCAACACTGCTTTTCCAAATCTTGCCACTCCTTTTTATATTATCAAGGAATACCCCGGAGGAATCTGATCGGTGTCTCCTTGAAGCCCTCTGCATTGATTTATGGAGACCTTTGACTCTATTGGGTTCGCAGGCAGCGAGACAGCGCCATGTTGTGTTACTGTGCGTTCTCAGTGAGGTTAATTATCTCTGCTTGTTCCCCTATCTGCGAGATAAAAATAATTACATGTTCACCTGTTTTCAAGGGTAATGTTGATGTCCGAATAATTAAGAGATTAACAGTGGGATCAAATAATAATTCATTTTACATAACATACACGCTACTGTTTCGGCAGTGAGGGACTTACTATAATATTTGTATTCATCCTGACGTACTATGTTAAACCCTTAACTGAGACAAAAGATCAAATTCAACTCAAATTCAAATCTGAGATATATTTTTTATCACACACCTATTAATGTAAAACACGGCATTTTCACTGTTCTGCCTGTACGATAAAAATAAAGCTGTATCGCACATGTGGTGATACAAAGCACGTTCGATTTCGTTTCCAACGTACAGAGAGAAGGAACCCGTCTAAATAAATCACGTTGTCGTTGGTCGAATGCACCGTAGCCGAGATCGCTTGGGAATTCCAAGTTCCTAATTTAGATTTGTTTACGAGGGATATTTAAATAATCAGATTCGTGTAAAAAATTTACAAAATAAACATAACATTCTGACTTCTTGTTTCCTGACATTTTCTTTCCACAACTGGTCACATAATGATGGAGTATGCTAAACCTATTAGCTATATAAAAAGTTGTTGTGTTATTCCCTATATTTAGCCAATATTTGAAGTTCGATGATCGTGACCATGACACTGATCGGAGTCAATTGGTTTCCATCAATTGAACGCCGTAAAAATTAAAAAGTAAATTAGGGTTGGTATCACGCCACGTAATAGTGATGTCTCGTTGGCAACGAAGGAAACGCAACAATTAACCAGTTAAAAAGTACATTTAGTTCAATTTTCGTGTAGACAGGTTGTTACATGGGTGATCTTTTGTCAGTTCGATAATTCTTAACCCATTCAAACGAATGTACGGTTCTGTATTTTAACCACATAGGGATCTCTCGATTGACTGCCTTGGGTGCCTTTGGGTTAAACTACTTACGAAACCCAATCTCCATCTCTTAGGCGTGTTCTACCGCCCGCCTAGTTCTGATCATATTTTGTGGGAACTGATAGGTAACTCAGTTAATTGTGCAAACGATGAGAAAAATTTTGACATTATAATATCTGGTGATTTTAATGACAACCAAACCGAAACCGAACCGAGGTTTTTAGTTTTTTTTAAAAAACCGAAACCGAAACCGTCGACATCCCGTAATCTAAGGTTTTTCGTTTTTTATTAAATACTCTCTTGCTGCAGAAATTCACAGAATGTAGCCATTCCAGAGTAGTGAGAGTACCCAGACACTGCCAATGGCAGTGTCTGGGTATTCTCACTACTCTGGGAAGGCTACATTCTGTGAATTTCCCACATTTCAGTTTAGTTTTGTTTGCAGCTTTCCTCAAGTTGTGTGTAGGTGTCAGACCTCGAAAAATGGCCAAGCACAATAAAGGTTCTGTATATTTAGGTAATTATTATATTGGCCTTCCTGATTCTTCATGTATTATAGCTTATTTCGGGCATTCATTGAGTTTCACTCAATTTCACTACCATTCAGTTATGATTCCGGACACAAGAATGAGTTTTATTGAATTTTACTTGGCCTCATGAACAAACCGAAAACCGAACCGAACCTAGGTTTTACTCCACCTGAAAAACCAAAATCGAAACAGAACAAGAAATTTAAAAACCTACATCTCTAGCAAACAAAATTCTTGAATAACTAATTTTTTTCATTTTTTGTCTCAAAAACATAGGTTATAATCCCCCTTTGGAACGAGCGTCTCCTGCCAAGATATGCAATGCTATTTTCATGACTGCATTGAGAAACACATTAGTATTGCTTATACTTTCTCTCAATCAAATCAAGCTTAGGGCAAATTTGTCTTTGCCGACTACGTCTGAATTGTAGTAATCTAAATGCCCATTTGTGCGATAATCATTTGTACACTACTCAACGTTTACTAAGCACCAAGTATATCCAACAACCTGTTGTACGTTTCAGTTGAAATATTGTTATGAAAAGTGTATATATTTTTATTTAATTGTATCTTTAATGATTTTAAGTACAGAAATTAAAATTGTGTTTGTGTTTGACATTATTGTTTAGCTTTTGAATACGATAACCATGGGAAATGGATATTATTGGTAAAAGAGGAAATTTTTCAAATTTGCCAAAAAGTTGAAGGAGCGAACTAGTATGGGTTCAGTATCGAGTATGAGACCCATTATTGTTAATTACAGCTTGACAACGCCTTCTCATGCTCCCAATCAGGTTTCAGGTGGTCCTTTGTTGGATGTTATTCCATTCTTGGACCAGCATGGCACCAATCTCCTGGGCACTTCTTTGGTGGACAGGGCGGGCTGACATTGCAAGTTGCAACTCATTCAAGTCATGTTCGATTGGATTGTGGTCAATGGATCTTGCTGGCCAGTCCATACGCCCAATCCCCTCCCTCTGTCGCTACTCCCGGACAGCATGGGTAACATGTAGACGGGTATTATCGTTCATCAGAATGAATCTATGACCCACTGTACCTGCATACAATCTGACGTGGGTATCCCGGATCTCATCTATATACCGATGTGTAGTCAATGCACCACGGTCAATAACACAGAGCTCTGTACGTCCATCCCAGTTGATGCCGCCGCCCCAGACAATGATTGACCCTCCACCATAGCAGTCATGCTCAGCAATGTTGGCTGCACGAATCGCTTCCTTTCGTCCTCTCCATACCCTAAAACTCCTAGCAGTGTTGTCTAGGCAGTACCTTGACTCATCTGTAAAAAAGGACAGGTCGCCAATCTTCTCCGGTCCATCCAACGTGATCCACGGCCCATTCCTACCGTGTTTGGTGGTGGATCTGGGATAGCTGTATGCGACTACATGGTCTTCTCGATCGGAGACCACCTTCGTGCAACCTTGCCCGGATTATCTGCGTCGAAACATTTACCCCGGATGCATTCTGAAGGTCACTGTGGAGCTGGGTTGCTGTGGCAAAGCGGTTCCTGAATGATCAAAAACCGGTCTTCAACTGCAGATGTTGCCCTGTCTCTGGCACCACCATGTCGTCTGACTGGTGTGTCATACTGCTGAAATCTTGCCCAGGCTCTGGTGATGAACGTATGGTGTACACCAAGGGCTTCACCAACCTGACGATGGGTTGCCCCTTGTTCCACCATCCCTACAGCCCGCCACAGTTCTGCTTCAGACAAATGTCTTCTTACATTTACATTCGCCATATTCAATCGTTAAATCACAAGGGTTTGTGTTAAAATGAAGACTGAATACTCTACACATTTCATGTACATGTAAACAGTATACGAAAACATCATGAAAATCAAGGGGTACATGCTTTCCATGACTGTCACGGGAAGTATGCCTGCCAAGAGAGCTAATGTAAACACTGAGGACCATCTCAATACATTTCTTAATCATATCCACCAAAAGTACCGCAGATATGTCACAAGCAAATTTCACAATAATGTGTCAAATATGTGGTGCTTTGCAAACTTTGAGTAGTATATTTTTGAGTAGTATATTTTTTTCCTCTTTGCACTTGCGGCCAGTCTTCACGCTGGCTCAATATTTTAATGGGCCAAAGCTGAATATTTTTTTGTGCCAAATGAGATTTTTTGTGCCAAATGAGATTTTTTTGTGCCATGGATATTTTATGTGGGAGAACTACATTGTAGCCGCCGTGGATTGTTCACATTCCACGGGAAGGCAATATTTCCACGGTCACAATAATATTAGATTCCAAACAACCCGTTGCTTCATTAAATGAAATTTTGCTGATGATGATTTTTATTACCTGGTAAACGCATGCGTTGACAACACTGCCCACGCATGGGTTACGACCAGTCCCCGGCGGAAGACTGTATACAAATATTTTTGTCATATTTTATTCTGGAAATTTCAAAAGCACAAACTATTGTAAAATCAAATTTAACATAAAACGGAGCATAAAATAATAAGTATCGTGAAATATTTATGATCTATATACGGTTACTGATTGACATGTGAATTGATTCCCTTGTCATTTTATTACTGATTGTGTTATTCTTTGATTTGGGTCAATGGGGAAAGTACCACCGACAGTTAAAGATAATTGATAATCTGGTCTATTGTTCGTTGGTTGACGAAACAAAGCCTCCGTTTTCACAAAACACGACTTCTTGATACAGGTCACCAGTCAGGACAATTGGAGTATGACTGGTCAATATATGCACAGTTGACGATATTACTTTTTGTTATAATTAATGATGTAGGCAAATCAAGAATGTACCAGGTTCGTGATTTTGAATTTATTTGCCAAAGTTTTGTGCCAAACACTCACATTTATGTGCCAGATTTTGAAACAACGGAACATTTTCCTGTAAACTGTCCTGTTTATGCAGACAAACGTCGGAAAACTTTTTTATTTGTAAATGATTGCCTTGAATGTGATACACTGATACTTGAGTCTGAATTTCTTACTAGTGACAAAAATAGTTCTAGTTTTGAAATTGACCCAGGCTATATTCTGGCAACAAGAAAATTATGTAATGATAGGTATGGTGATCCCTCCCAATTAAAGTTACTGTTTGGCTCTGCACTGTCCGACGTTTTACCTGTTTTACTACTTGCATCACTCGACCCCTGATGTTAATGTTGCCCAATCCACGACAATGCGGTTCCCCACTAATCCACGATACTTAGAAATCCATGCGACACATTCTCGATAAGGAATGCATATCGATATATAACTCTTATTGGTCTTGCCACTCTGAAAATAACTATCTGGTACCAGGAGATTCTCTTCGTAGTCTTTAGGCAGTCATCGGCGATCGTGGGCGCCTTCCGATGACCACACTCCTTGGTCGATGTCATTCACAGTTAAACTGCCACTATCTCATTTACGAACTACTAATTACAATACCACACGTCTCTTTCGTGTAGATTGTGACATGTATTTTTTCTTTTATGTTATGTAAAGACGGTTACTATACTGTCCAAAAAAGTTAAGCCCCCACCCCCCCTCCCCACCACCTCCCTATAATACCAGTGGGTATACAGTAAATGGGTAAATTCTCCCGAGGAAACCTGCTATTTGAAGGAGGGGGAATATGCCTTATTAGTGAAGCAAGGGTTTCTTGAGCTTTCTTTTTTATTGAATGAATATTAGGCACCGCGGATGTCATCACAACGTTAAAAAACGTCACGTTGTTCAGTACCTGGTGGAACAGCCTCGAGAATATCTAACACATCTTAACCCTTTACCTAACATGAAAAGCAGACGACACTTGCAAACAAAATTCTTGAATAACTTATTTTTTTCATTTTTTGTCTCAAAAAGATAGGTTATGGGGAAGTTTCCAAACCTAAGTTTTTGAGACAAAAAATAATGAAAGATAATTGGAGATTTTTTAGAACAACGCAGGCCAGTTTTGGCCGTTACGTTGGGTAAAGGGTTAATCACGTGGCATGCTGTCCATGACCTTCCGATATTCTCTCTCTGTGATGTTGTCTCATTTCTCTATAAGCACACGGCAGTGAAGTGGTCAATAGCCAGCAAATATTCACCTGTTTAAGGATGTTTGCCGGATGCGATAGAGGAATGCAGAACGTCAGAACATGAGCTATTCGTATACCATCCACAGGTATTATGGTGTGGGGTGGGGGTGGGGGAGGGCGGAGGGGGGGGGGGGGGGGCTTAACTTGTTTTTGGACAGTATATAACCTTACCAGCTTGCTGTCGAATCCCCGACTCCATGTGCTATTTATAACGCTACTGTTTATCTCTTTGGTGTTTTACTTAGAAATGTGGGAGCATTTATTGTAAATACCGAAACCACAATTTGATGGTTTGTTTTAGAAAGAAGAAAAACAAACCCAAACAGATCTGGTTTGGGAACTGCCCCAGCATTTATCTTATTAAATAAATGAAAAACGCAGTATATAGGGATTTACTCTCATTATTTCGTTTGACAGTGAAAAACATCTATAAGTTTAATCCGGACTAAGAAATGTGCTAAATTACAAAAGGCTTGTCAAGGCTCTTCCCAATAATTACATGCAGCTGAATTAACAAGATCTATCCAGGAGGAAGATTGTCTTCACAACTTCTGTTTGACAGTTCGTTGAACAAACACAGCTCTCTAGGTTAACACTCTGAAATTAACTGATTATCGCGTGCCTTAACTCGAATTAATCGCTATTATTGAAAAAAAACTTGGCAGAGTGATTTCTACATGTATTGCGAAATATATTTGTTTAATTGGGGTTTATCGACACTTTCAACATCCAGGGTCACCTCGAGTCGGACAGTTTTACGGGTGGAGGAAACGCTATATTATAACCCTTTTGCTTGCATATGACTGTGGGCGAGATGAGTTTTCATAACCTATCGTATGAATGATTTTGTTTTTAACCCACTAATTTGTCAAATGGAACCCAAACCAATCAACACATACGCTGAGAAAGCGACAATTGACACACACTTTGTGATGATTATCTTACGTTCTCATATGCGCATATCAAACCTACCATCTGATTAATTGTTGGAAAGGACTCGGAGAGCCCTTTCCAACAATTAATCAGATGATAGATTTTCAAGTATGTCATCAATTTTATTAAACTTCGTCGCACTCAAGCGTGCGTAGATGACCTCCATGTATGGGTAAAGAATGCGTGGCTGTAAAATGGTTGAACTGTAATCGCCAGAGGTTGGCTTTTAGTTAGTATTCACATAGATTGCTCAAACTAGTTTTACTCTTGGGTATTTTACGTTGCATGTAATGACAGATGTTGAAAATAAGAAAACGCTTAATACAACTTAAAACGTCCATCCCATATTCAACACGACATATATACACAGAACGACACACGCGTGCGAAGGGTTAATCGATATGGCACGGGTGCCATCGCTGAAGGATATAACGAGAGGCCGCAACACGCGTGTGTCGTTCTGTGTTTATTACACGAATTCACGTCTATGGAAGCACTTATTAGAAGGACACTCAGCAATTCATTTGACAACTCGTCCCCTGAGTTCAACTGTGTTCAATGTGCCAGTAGGCACATAGAACACATTGGAACTCAAGAGACAAACTATCAACAAAAAGAACGCATTTTATCGCCAACCAAACTTTCGTGGAGAACCCGTGTTACTGTGTATAGCTATCGCTAGCGGTTCAGACTGTAATTGCGGTGCACCATTTGTAGAAAATTCCTGCGAAATTTCGCTTCTATTTGAAAATAGTACGTCAATGATTTGCATTCGGTACATATGTGCGGAACGGATTGTCATTTATCGCATGATTTAGTGTTGCTATAGATGGGGATTTCATAGAACATGCGTGTAATAAAATTCATTTCAATTCTTATATGAATGACATAAATATTGAACACAACATCCACGGTCGACCCACGGCTGCAAAATTTAACAACTACAATACTACCACGGAAATCATCCCTTCGACATTCTCCATTTGTGTGGAAATACAAAGCCACGAGTCCAAGTCTATTCTCCCGGTATTCAGAGTCAAATGGGTTAAACATTATGGAAATCTTAGCATTTAGCTTTAACCCCACATTACTTTTTCGCAGCATCGAATCGTGTCTCGGCTATTGATCTGCTCTAATTTATCGTATCCAGTCTGAACAGAAAAGGGTGTTGCAACAAAAATCAAAGTACGTGAACAAGACCGTTGTAACACACGTGGAATGGGAATAAAGTTAATCTGATTTTCCCTTGTCTCTTTCTCTTCAATCTGGGCATATGTAAGCCTTTTTTCAATTAAGCTTCCATTCCCGTAAGAAGCTTCTCTATAAAGCACAAAAATATAAGATTTGGGTCTCTGATATTCCATCAAGAGTTTCAAATATGAAGAATATTTTTCCATAATGAATGGCGTGCGATTAAGTATCTATCACCAATGTAATTATCTTTAGTTAACAACAGACAAGAATACATTTGATGTCGAAGCTGTTCCCACTTATCATTCTAAGCCGAGGTATTTGCAGTTAATTACTTATTGGTATGTCTACTACTTTACGGCAATGAGATGCTTTGTTTCGTTCTTTAGGGGCCTATAAAGTGCGGAACTGCTTGGGTAGTTACCTCTGAAAGATGATGAGGACGAGGGACCGAGCTAGGACACACCTCATTTTCATTCACAAACACACGTACCCACCGCCGCAGCGGCTAAGGTGATAGGTCTATTCTCTTTAAGTATTTCATTTGAACAGAAAATTGTATTGCAGACCCCTGAGAAAGGGTGTGTGTTAAGCGACTACATACTCAGAACGAAAATAGAATGTTGCGTGATGAAGATTGCTCGCAGCCCCGTTTCATGCAAGAAACATGTGCCTGTCACAATACGTCTTTTTGGATTGTCTCACCTGCAGTCAGAGGGTTTGGGAAGAAAATTAGTAAGTATGGTGGCTTCGTATCAATTTGCAAATTTGATGCCACCTTATTTGTTATGGCAACGCATGTGAAATGTCATTTTGTGTTGTCGAGACTATGGTGACCAATTTTGGAGCGAAATTGATAAGAGATTTGACGTCATACCGCAGTGTTGCGTTTGTTGTTATGTCATCGCCTGTAGACTGCCATTTGTTGGTGTCATAACTATAGTGATCACTTGAACAATGTGTCTACATACACTATACCATGGTGAGCGTTGAGGATGTGCACACACGTAGGACAGAATATGACAGCTATTCGTCTATAGTTGTACAGGCGGAACGTTAAAGCCCATATTCCTATCACAGATTAAGGGGACATAATTATTCGGATCTTCTCGCTGGATTATTCCGTTGTTCAGCAAATGATACAGACTATGAATTTTCTGAAGAGGTTCCAGGTGGACAAAGGTAACAAATGATCAGACTTGGGTGGGGAAGGAGCGCACATGCTTGGAGTTAAATGTGTGATTTATCTACGACTTAAGGTGACATTTGACGAGAATATATCATTATAATATGTTTCCTTCTTTACCAAAAAGGCCAAATATATTCATCCCTCCGCATTCTGAATGAATGACATGAACACAAAGTCACGTGTCATAACAACACGCTAATAGATATAATTTTAGTATTTCATGTTTTATTTTAGTGGACCCAGGTGTCATAATGTGCTAAAGAATTCGCACACTGTATTACGATATGTTATATAACCTAGAACTTAATTAAGCACCCTCTGATTTTTGTTCGTAGTGGCTTTAACAGAAACTGCCATTACGGTCTTGCTATCTTTAAGAAATGCAAAGGTGCTTTTTGAGGAAAGAATGGTTTATTGACACACACAAGACAACACAATGGTGAAAATATACAGTATTTTTATGGCACTAATTACACATATCTGTCACTAATGTTTTTGATGGAAAACTTTTCTCTCGACGTGTATGGTGCTGGAATGCTCTGTGATGAAACAATGCTGGTAATTACTGACAAAAAATGTAACTTTTGATCTCCTGAACACAATAGCAGTGTTTGACGTCAATAGCAAGCGTATCTACCACGTTCTCGGATGATCTGAACGCTCCGCCTAATGCTACCAGTGAGCCTTCTGATACTGTACAGAGACAACTGCTGCTACTCCTCATACAATGCAGCTTCGAAATCTCCCAAATTCTGTACATGCGGACCCCTGGCTTGCACACATTGGGGTTTAGTGCAGGCCAAGGTAGTGTTATAATAGCGTTGGTCTGAAGGAATGCTCTCACAGCATGGGTACCATGTGACCTTGCATTGTCGATCATGAATACGGGGCAAATAGCCAACGGGTGATTGTCAAAATAAGGCGCGATGACCGGATTGAGAATGTCCCGGATGTACTGATGACCATTGGGGTTCCCACGTACAGTCACCACATCAAGTTTACTATCATGATAGAGGTATCTCCAAATCATTACTGATCCCCTTCACCATAAGGAGCAGTGGCCTGATCTTCTCTCGTCGACGAGACAACCGCGACTGATTTACTCGTGTGATAATTCATTTGTTATATGGCAGTGGGTATTTAAAAACTTAATACGACACCTGAAATGTGTTTTTATTTCCCATTTGTAAAATTATCAGGTAAAAACATTACATGCACACCGTACGTTACGCAAGACTCGTTTGAGCCAGCATGGTAGGAATTTGGACACATTGAGACTCTCATCAGTCAGTGTGCCAGACCTGGAACCAAACCACATTGGTATTGATGAGATCTTTGTAGTTATCATATAACAAAGGTTGTTACCTGGACGCACGCTAGGCGGATCGCCTTGAAAAAAAATACAATTAAAAACAGCCAACCAGCTTTTTTGTTACATGCGTAAACCATTCCGATATAAAACCTATTTTTTCGCTGACACTTGGTGTAGATTCACTACTAGGGGTTTGTCCGATTGTCGCCACGACTAGATCGATTAACATTTCATGAACGGCTGCAGTTCAAAAAGAGAACGCCCTTTCCCTTAAACCTATTAACGATGTTATGCACAAATCGTTTCCTTAAAAGAGGGTTTGATGTGCAGTTAGCAAAGCAATAAAATGAACCAGCAAGGGTTAAGATGGGTGAGTATTAATTAAATTCATGAACATCATAGGGCAGTTGCATTAAATTGGCTTAAACATTTTTTTATTCCAAACCTCGACTACACTATAAGCAATACACATGTGGACATGGCAATAAGCTGACAAGTTTATATATAACAAAGCATTAAATAAGTAATTAACATTCCTTCTTATACAAAACCGACTCACTTTGACGGCTTCATTGCGGAACTTGGGTTGAACTGGCTAAGTATGGAGTCTTTATAGATAAATCATGTAGGTAGGAATTGAAAGAATAACCGAATTAGTTTGGACATGAGCTAGTGCCACTGGACTTGAACAATCTTCTAATAGCAACCTTTCAGTAGTAGCAGCTGTTACAAGGGATTTCACGAAGATGATCGATTGTGGGGTGAAACTGATCTTTCTCGTATGTGATGGCTCAAGTCCCAACTGCTACAATATTCTAATTACATCATTAAGCGTTCGTCGAGGGCATGCATTGATGATGTAGGTGGGATATTAATCAGTCGGCATCAAATTTTAACACTTCACCTAACATTAAAAGCAGACGACACTTGCAAGCAAAATTACTGGATAACTCATTTTTTAATTGTTTTTGTGTGTCAAATACTTAGCTTATGTCCCATTGGAACAATCTCAACGAGTTCGTTCAAACGAGGGGTCATAAGCTATGTTTCGGAGGCAAACAATAATAACAACTGAATGGTGTTTTTTTGTGAATATCGCTGGACGCTTTTGCCGTTACGCTGTGTAAAAGGGTTTGAAAAGTCAAGACTTCTGGAAATTGTTTTGTTGGTAAATAAAATAAACATATGGTAGTACTGGCAAAATGTCGTGTTTAATTAACACATGCCGTATTCCAAATTGATCATGCTGGATCCGTAGCTGGCCGAAACGTGTACCACTGCCGTTCATTTGTTTGGCCCATGAAGTGTGTGACATAATTCCAAACATCAAAGCTAGTCTCGTAAGAAAGGACTTGGTTACTAACAAGAGAGAATTGGTATCTGAGACCATGATTCCGACAAAAATGTTATCGTCTGGAAAACTAATTGGGTGGTGTCCACTCAAAATGGCCCCTTTCCGACGTCAGCAGTAAGTGGTTCCCGTAAATGTCGCGGTGGCAAGTATTTTTAACCGACAGTTGTATTGTGCAGTTGACGTTGTTGAATCTATCGCTGTCTATAAATGTTTATAATTGGTCCTGAAAACTGTGATAACACACAACATTCATTACAGTTAACGGTCTGTGAATTTCACCTGAAATGAGCTAAATATTTCTCTTGCCTTCTCTTAGATTGTGTCCATGGACATAAAACGAACTGCATTACATGTGAATGGGATAACAACCACGTAGTATGTGTTTACAATTCGCGTTAATTGAACACGCGCGATAAAAATGGAAAAAACAGGATTGAAGAACCTTTCTTCAGTTTCTGTTATCTTTTGATTATATGTTTTATTGGATAATCACTCACGACGAGTCCTGCAATGAACAGAATAATTTGACATGCATGTGTCTTAGTCAGCTGGATGTATTTCTGATTTCATATAGTGTTACTTCCAAGTTGAACGGAGATGACTGAAAGGACGTTTCAGTCAACGAATGGATCCCATACATTTCTTGAAAACTGCAGACAACTGTGAGGGATCTAATCAACCCCGAAACACGAAGGAAACATCTCTGTCACCCTCCCTGGCCAGAGAAAAACTCCACTGTCGCCTGATTTACGCTCGTTTTGTTCTGCGAAATCAGCGAAATCAAGAATATGTGGGATAAAATATTTGCAACTATCTTTTCCTTGTGATCGACAATCTCTATAAGTTTGGTAATCATTAAGCGCCTGCGTTCCAGATTTTGGGGGAAGAATCGGTTAAAATTGAAAGGGTTGGCCGATGTTTTGAACGTCAATTCTGCTTGATCCTCGGTAAGTGGCCAGACGTTTGGTACGAACATCTACTGGTATCCATTTTTAAACGATTTTATTATACCTTGCTAGCCTATGTTAGTACCTATGAAAAGCCTGTATGCTAAATTTTAGCTTTTAATGCCACTACCTGTGTAAAGCTTCTACTGCGGTTAAAATAGATTTACACCTGCAGTCGGAAGTTCATCCAACTTGACTTTTGGCGTGACGCAATTTTCCAACTTCGATACATTCTCATTTCGCGATGTTTTATTCAAACATACGATATTTTACGTACAATGACTCATGTGGTTTAAAATACCTACAATTAAATATTTAATATAAAATTTAAGAATTGTTAATGATAGTTTGACCTAAAAACAAAAGTAAATTTAATCAACTTTGACGATGTGTCTAGCTGTCAATCAAGCTTTCACGTCCATGTACAGCCGGTATTACCGCCCACTGGCGCAGATGCAAACAAAACAAACCCGTGTGTTTGCGATAGAAAGTGCCGTCTTTTGTGTATTTTCAGAGACAAAGTCGATAATTTATTTAGAGCATGGTATAAATAAAACAAATAGGTACTAGGGCCGGTAATTAGATTTGAACCACTCTTAGAATAAGGGTTTTTTACCACTCGGCAAGCCGCGAGGCTAAAATCCTTATCTTTCTCGTTGTTCAAATCTAATTACCGGCCCTAGTACCTATTTAGTATGTATTGTTTCAGACCCGTGATCTATTTTTTATGACAACGAAATACACGTAGTGAGTTTATACCTCAACAGTGAATTGCTGTTATGTAACAAATTGTAAGAAATATCTATCTGGGTTGCAGCATTGAGGTTTATTTGGCTAAATACAAGGAAGCGAATCTTCATAGCACAACGTTGAACATACCTGAGATTTGCACTGACATTGGTCAATGGACACATGCGCATTAGCTTGTCTCCATCTTACATTAACCATTTGGGCCGTGAAGGTATATTTCCATAGCAGCACAGTTAAATCACTTGGAAGAGTCCTTATTCGTTAATTGGGAATAGACAAATTAGCAATTTCAACGTGCAGCTGTGGGGAGGCACGTTAAAAATATTAATGGAGCTGTTGCATTAATTTAATGACCAGCTATTACTTGATCCGGAAAGGGAGCTTTCGGATTGAAAAAGATTAGTAAAGGCTCTGAAAGCAGCTACCTGAAACAAGGTAACGGTTAGGCTAAATTGTTTCCCACTCAAACATGTTTATTTTATCCGGCTCGGCAGGTTTTTTTATCAAAAGTGCCATTTGTTACTAGCGCACGTTTCACCAGTTTCAAACTGCCCGTCACTGCCGCGGATATCTTCAGTTCGAGTATGTTTATTTCCATGCAGCCCTTCGACAACTTCCTGGAAATGTTGTGCAGTCTAGTCTGGTGCATATGCGGAATGTAATAAACAAAACAGCAAACCGGTTCCTAAACAAGCCCAAGTGCTAACCCTTTACCTAACATGAGAAATAGACGACACTTGCAAACAAAATTCTCAAATAACTAATTTTTTTCATTTTTGTCTCAAAAACATAGGTTATGACCCCTCATTGGAACGAGGTCGACGAGCTCGTTTCAAAGAGGGCTCATAGCCTATGTGTTTGAAAAAAACATGAAAATATAACGAAAATTAATTGGCGATTTTTGAGAATAGCGCTGGCCAGTTTTGGCCGTTACCTTGGGTAAAGTGTTAAAGGTGTCGTGATTCACTAAGAGTGCCTATTTATTTAATGCTCAGGCATCAATTCACGCTGAAAAATTAAGTCATATTCCCCTGTCGGTCGGCAAAACGAAATATCAAAATGATATTTAGAAATCGATATTTCATCGTAGGTTCGGATGACGAGTCACATGTACTTTAAACGAGTCAGCACATCAGTAATGAATTCCAGAGTCCCAAATACAAACGAATTCGAATAATTGATAGTGACAGTGACTAAATCAATTCATGAAATCAGCGGTTTCAAAGTTTGACTTTCTCATTCAACTTCCAGCGAAAAGCCGAAATCACTTTCAAATTTCTTCAGTTCAACTTCACAGGTCTTCAGTGCATTGAGTTCAAAAAAAATAAAATGACGTGTCTTGTTATTGAAAATAAGAAAGTGGTGTTTTTTGTTATTGTTCTATTTCTTCGAAACACATTGCGATTATTTCAATTCGCCAGCCTTGGTAAATCGTAAAGTTAGGGGAGAAATAAGACGGGACTACTTTTTGTGCGGATATTCACACATTCCAATGGTTGGAGTTTGGTTGTTGTAATTTTTGTATGGACGCCGGTTCGGCACATAAATTTTGCGCCTTAATGGCAAATAAAGGCCACAAATTGGAGAGTTTGTAGTCGTAGAGCATTAAATAAAAAGAAAATTCACGAAAATTTGATGAATACCGAAAATATCTCGTGAGTGGCTACAAAGAAATATGAGGATCTTCACGAGCGACTGCGTTGCTCGTGAAGATCCTCATATTTCTTTGTAACCACTCACGAGATATTTTCGGTATTCATCAAATTTTCGTGAATATCCTCTATCTATTTTTAGGAATATAACGAATCATATATTCCCCTCCGATAGAGACTACACATAAATATCTTTGACCCATTCCCAATATGCCGATGTAGATGGCAAAAAAACGAAATAATAATGTACCACGTGACAGCTACTTCACTTTTGACAAATGAATGAACGTTTTGGATACATTGATCAAAGAATGTGTATCAACCGTTGCATAAATGGAGAGGATGAGGGATATACAAAAACATTTTACTAGTCAGTACCGGGTCTATCTCCCCCCTGACTTGTAAACATGATCATATATTAGGAACTTGATCCTGACCAATTTGATCTCATTCCTGGACATGAATGTCATATCAACATTTCTGTCCACTCCTCGAGCACGCATGCGTATTGCCCGAGGACATAGGCTCTCTTTTGAGCAGATAATATTCTACCCCGGTCATTGTACAGACATGTTTAAAATGTATACAAATAGCACAAGAAATAGATCTTACGATGAAATGCACCGAGATCTCATGAATGCATGTTGCCTGTCAGTTTGCTTGCCTACTTTTTTGGGGACTGTGGTTGTCAAGAGTGCACATATACCAACTTCAAAATTAACATTTTCAAGTAAAATTATAGGTATTCATGTCTAACACTTCATAAAACACGCTGCCAAATATACTTCTGAAAAGGTCGAGAAAAATGGAGTGACTCCACACTTTTCTGAGTAGTGCATAACGGATCCACCATCAACTAAACTTCACATATGTTCTTCAGCGGCGTATCTACGGAATATATCATCGCCCATGGTATACAAATATGAATAGAGCGCCATGCGTTTTCCATCTTAAAAGCGCTTCCTCCAAAATAAATAGCCACAACTAACGTGCGTTCTAGCTTCCGCGAGATCGCGCGTCAGTTGTTGATAGTTTAAATGGCGGAAATTATGTTGAGTCCAAAAACTCATGACTGACGTAATAAAAACAGAGAAAGCAGAAAAAAACAACACAACCTCCCAAGTTTGCGAAGGTGAATGGTCTATAACTTCTAGTGGGTACTGAGGCTCAGCAGAGGTCCTATGATCTATGTGGTCATGTTGCTCCCAGCACGGTGTTTTACCTTACAATTTATATAAGTGGTTTAATAATCCGACCACCCTAGTGCTTCTTACTCACGATAATTAAAGACAGAGCATACATCTGCAGAAGTGTTTTCCACTCTTCGAGGATTGCTTGTCTGACTTTAATAGAAACTGTTCATTGTCACCCTCCTCACCTCAATTGGCGTCCAGCTTACGTGCCACACCTTCCATTCCATACGCCACTGGGTTTCTTTAATCTCGTCAATCGCCTTTTACCTCTTCAATTACAGAACATTTTGAGCTTCAAAGATTTTCTTAAGGACCTGAATTGGAGATGTGTTTGGTGGTTTTAACGTGCGAAACGATTCTTCGACCATGCCCTCCTACATACACGCCAGGATGGTTACTTCCTGGAGCTGAGTAGACCAAATCAATACCAGTCATTACATAGACGGAGGAGTGACGAACGACATCTGAGATTTAATGATGATTATTCGAGTAACCAATAATGAAGTCACCTTTGATATTTCCGTCGATTAATGTCGAAAGGTATATTCACTAACAGACTGAGGTCATTGGCATTATGATTACTTCGCACGCAGAAACCCAGGGCCTCTCAATCAGGTATCCCATCAGTACTAAAATAAAAAAGAGTGTTTTTATTTATATTTTCTTTATACTTTCTTCCATTGCTGGGATCACATACATCGGTTCAGAATGTAATGAGTGCTCCTGATTATCTAGGAAGCGTTGAGAGTGCATAAGCCATAAAAGACAGAGGCGGATGCATGGGGGACGTGGGTGGATTTGAAATTCTCCGTTACCATACTGTGGTGGAATAAACGTTCTCGATCTCGATCGTGCCATCCGATTGTGAGCTGTTTCTACACGTTTACACCGATGGCCACAGATTCCATCAATAAAAGAAGGATGGCAAACACAAGAAAATAGTACCTGCGATTCAATAGTTTCGTGTTTCCTTTTCTACGGCTGAGATTCTACAGCGTTCTGGTTAGAAAGGGGTATTAAATTGTGCCATATCGCGATCCAGTCGCTCTCCGGTCGACATGTCCAGTCCACGTTTGTACTCTTGGTACTATAACTATAATTTCTAAAATCAAGCTACAGAAACTTGAGGCACCGGCATCTCCTACACCACAATCCACCACTGAACGTGAGTCTACTGAACTGAAAATTGATTTTTTTGTATTTGTTGTGTTCTATCCAGTTTTATCTAAAAAAAAATACTTTGTAAACTCGGGAGCACGCTTCTTTTTTTTTTATTTTTGGGTGGGGGTGGTGGTGTTAACGTCACTTCCAATAGCCAAGGTCACCTCAGTTTTGCGAGTGGAGAAAGTCGGAGTACCAGGAACGAACCACCGAGCCACGGCGAGCAACTCTCCGACTCCCCAACGTACTAACTGAAGACTAGATTTCGAAGTATGCGGCACATATACTAAACATTCGTCGCCGAGGTGAACTATATAATTCGATGTTGTCATCCGACAACTCACCTCCGAATATTGCACCGTGATTCCCAATGTGCATGGATATATAATTTCAATCGGATAGCCTCTGGGTTATGAAAGGGTTGAAGTTTTCTCTCTCTCTTTCCCCAACATTGTTGAATCTCACGCGTTGAAAAAAATGAGGCATTGAAAATCAAGTACTAATTTTGTTTACACTATTCCCCACTACAATTCTCGATATTTTGATCATGGAATCTACACCCACCCATTAAGTTTGTCGCGACGGGGTAGTGATCTGATCGAGAAATATATCATTTTTCCGATCACTATATTGTAGCCTGGGCGGCACATGACCGGCCATCTATCTCAAATGATGTTACCTTGACATCTGGGACAGTGAATATCTACGATGGATTTGGGTGTGGAATGGGGGAAATCTCACTCGGCAAGCCACGTGTCTGGCTCAGATATGTTGTCCCCCAATAGCTATTAATGGCATTTCCTCACCGCACACCTAAACTCATCGATGATAATTGCATTGAACATGAAACATTGCCACCCATTCATTGTTAAAGCGATAACGCATCTACAACAACTCAGATCTTCTGAAAGAACTGTTTAACCAGAACTCGGTGTGCACTATTGTGCATCAAAATAAATACTGGGTCTGAATGGCGAGTCGGCATAATGGACTCAAATATAGAATGTTGTATGGAAAGGAGGTATCATTGATTTAACCCAACAAAACTAAGGAGTTATATTTTAGGCCTTCAAATGCCCTCTAATGACCTCCAACCCCAGTACATTTTCTTTTTCACATCCGACACACTTACATCGGATGATACCATCCGCTCACACGGGATTTAAAGGGTGAAATCATTCAAAACGTATTCCTATCCAGATAACTTTCAGTCAAGAAGTAACAAGATATAAGAAGTCATTCACGTTGTACCTTTCTCCATAGTGCGTCTGTATCTTCGGATGCCGAAAACCTTCCATAATAAAACTTACTAGACTTCCAGGCGTCTCTGTGGAACAATTTGATACTTGCTGTTATATAATATGAATTTGCCGTTAATAATATAAATTTACAACGCAGTAAAGCAGAATATACACAGAACGACACACGCGTGTGTCGTTCTGTGTTTATTACATGCCCTCACGTCTATATAAAAAACAGTTATTAGAAGGATCCTCAGCAATTCATTTGACAACAGTACTATCAACAGAAACAACACATCTTATCCCCAACCAAATTTGCGAGAGAAACCCGTGTTACTGTTTCATCTCCTCAGTTCCAATCTGTTCTATGTGCCTATTGGCACATAGAACACATTGGAACTCGGGGATGATTTTAGCTATTGCTAGGGGTTCAAATTGTAATTGCGTTGCACGATTTGTAGAAAATTCCAGTGAAATTTCGCTTCTATTTAAAACTAGTCCGTCAACTATTTCCGTTCCGCACATATGTGTGGGACACATTTTCATTTTAGTGTTGCTGTAGATGGTGGTTCATGGAACAGTCGTGTAATTAAGTAATGTTATAGGAGCGATATCGCTAACACTCTCTCTATAGGTGTTTTAGAAAGTACCATTCAAATATTGACGAAGGATATTCCCCCAACTCCACAAAGGTTATGCCTCCACGTTTATGTGAATTCAATTTAGCTCTTGATTAACGATTAACCACAAGAGAATACAAAGAGGCGAACAAAATATGATTCAATTATAATATGACACATAGGCTGTCAATTTAGGATATTGAATCAATAGCTTCTCTCATTCCTTAACCAAACCCTGTGGTCATAGCCGCCCAACGCGATTAACACAATTCGACATTTCACCTGCGAAGCCTGGTAATTCGATTCGATTATTCGATTTGAAATCTTTCCGATGATTCGAGTTTAGTTTCGCCATTTAGAAAACTCTTGAATCGTGGATATGTTCTCAAAAGCCTACATAGTGTGTCTTTTTGAATGTTTCTTTCACCAGGTGCCCCGTAGAGGAAACCTGCCGATATGAGAAGAGTTTTAAGGGAATTCCGCTTCCCAAGCTACTTTGATTCCGTTCCGGGATGTTTCGCCTTTTTGTGTTGACCTATTTCATTTTGAAACAAATGTATTAATATTTAAAATGTTGTTTTTAATGAGTGAAACGCATGCGAAATTTGATTACTTGAGAAAAGTGCCCAAAATATAGTTTTGCTTTCGCTCCGCAAACTTGTGCATGAGTCAAGGGTGATAGGATCTCGCAGTTTCCATTAACTGGTAGAGTGCTGGAAGCCCATATTTGGGCTTTACACTAAAGGGCTGGTGTCGCAAGTTAAAGGCTTCATAATCTGTTGATATGCTTTACATTATGTTTGCAGTGAAATTATTTGGTCTGTATGGCTTTGCATTGTTACAATTTATGGGAGAGTGCCCGTTGGCACTCTCCCATAAATTGTAACATTGCAAAGATACATGAACAAATTTTGATGACCAAAAATAATTCAGCCATTTAGCAGTTAAAAAGAACCCTACTTCTAACATAAAAACAAGATATGTGTAACTGTATACGCGGATTAAAGCAGGGTTAAAGATGTACGCCTTCTTCAATTTAACAACAAAATAACAGCTGCATCTAATGACATTTGTAGAGTTATATAAGTCCTGCCAGTAACTAGTTGAGTAAGTTGTCGTTAACTGAATGACGAAAGGGTATTGACTGTTTCAACACACGCACAAACAACCGCGTACTGTCACAAACAGTGAGAATGGACGATATCCGCAATTTCCACATAAACACATCCCCAAACATTCGTTAATTTAGTTGTTTACGGTTTGATAACTTCACCCCGATTGTCCACATGTGACCACGATGACGCCGTGTACTAAGTCGTACTGCATGTCGATGGTGCCCATGTCTTCCACCAATCTAACCCTGCCTGTGCTGCAGTGCGGAGTTAGGATATTGGGGAGCTGGTGGCTGCTCGTCGTTGCTCGGTGGTTCTCCCCGGGTACTCCGCCTTCCTCCACCCGTAAAACTGTCACCGACACGACATGACTTTGGCTGTTAATGTGTTGTTAATCCCTAATAAATAAATACATTCGGTTTGATGAAATTCTCAAGTCAACATTCTTGTGGAGGTGCGTCAGAATTTTGCAGTCGTGTGTCATATTCAATACCCACAAGTCGATTATTATTGGAAATGCGATGCCTTTTTAGCACCAAGCTAACGAAGCGAAGTTAGATACAAAGTACCCTTGTAAAAATAGTTGCTTTTGCTAGGCGTTGACCAATTACGGAGTGACATTCAGAAAGAAGGTTTAACGTTTTACAGAGTCCAATGGACAGGGACGTGGCGACAGGGGGTGTGAGGGTGTAACCGCCCCTAATCCTGGCAAAAAATTCCTATAGCTGGCAATTCGGAGGGCAAGTCACGAGTAGTTGGAAATTCCATTTATCGAGATTTCAGAGCTTTGGTGATGCCGATGACTCCTTTACTTCCAAAAATGCCAACTCGGTTTCAAATCGGCAAAAATTCCAAATGCTACTATTTACAACGACAGTGCACGCAATATCAAGCTTCGTAAGTATGCATGATGTCAATTCTAAAGTACATTACTTATCGTACTAAAACAAATCCTCGAAATGCACTTCAAGAAAATCACATCATGTAAAATCGTTATCCTGAGTTAATTCCATCATTCACAGTTACAAAATGATGAAACATCGAAAACTGATCATGACTGCATAAGATCTGATTTAAATTAGGACAGTGTGAATTGCTCAAAGTTCTCAGCTTGAGCATTTGTTTAGCACATATTCATTTCCCAGTAAAATACCAAATAATAATAACCTAATATTTATATCATAAATGTGTTGGCATTTCAGTTACTAGATTCAATTGTATGCCCCCCGTCATGGCTTCATTTGCAAAATGTTTCTCGGTAGTGAATTTCCAACTAGGGGGGAGGGACCGGGAGGGGGTTTCCCCCTCCCGGTCCCTCTCCCAGTTGGAAATTCTCTACCCTACACCACCCCAATCAGAAACCTCTAGACACGTTCCTGCCAATGGGATCCACACAAACTCTGCAAGATCATAGTTTCCATCAACTTCTTCATCCCAAGACCTTTTCCGTAAGCCTTTCTTTGGCTACAGCTCGGTCTCTTCCTCGTCTTTCCATTACCTGCAACGGTGCCGCCCGTCGTTGCGTATGTCTTGTTTGAATTGAAATTTAACACAGATGACAGGCTTGCAGTAAGACGGATCTCTTAACCCTTTGGGCCTTGTTGGTATGTATATTCAATGCCTGTTCAGCGCCATCAACTGGTAGAGTCTTTATTCGTTACTTTGGGATGACCAATCAATATTTCCAACGTGCAGCCTTGTAGCCGTATGCTGAACATCTTGATTAACTACCACACACATTCATTAACTAACTGCTTTATGAGACCCTGGCTCGGAAAAGCAGCCTTTGGGCTTTAAAGGGTTAATGGAATTTTGCGTTTCACATATTAATGGTATCGAATGGGGAAAACAATCAAAGTGAAGAGAGGAGAAAACTCTGTCTAAATGTAGTCGGACATTTTCAATATAAATTGACTGTGCAAATAACAGACGCGTGACTAACGATGCGATGTTAGATAAAGAGGAGGCGCAAACAACGCATCCCAACCCTCCGAAAAAAACGCGAAAAACACAATATAAAATAACGCTCCGTGCTGTATCTGACACAATGCACAATTTTATTTCAGAACATGAAGAATTTTCGAAAATCAGACATCAACATCCTGGATTATGAATTTAAATGAGTGAACATGAAAGCAGCCTATATATGGTACATCTTGAGTATTACTTAGTT
The DNA here is from genome assembly GCA_031216915.1 of Pictodentalium vernedei. NCBI lineage: Eukaryota > Metazoa > Mollusca > Scaphopoda > Dentaliida > Dentaliidae > Pictodentalium > Pictodentalium vernedei. The sequence continues at coordinate 181,431,976 of CM062294.1, forward strand.
CAAGGCTCAATAAAAATAAACCCATCCAGTTCTTTAAAATGTACCATTGGCTCATACCAGCTTATATTCCGAAAAAAGGACCGCCTATTGTCTCGGCTATCCAAACTCACATCCGCCACACAAGTAGTAAGCTTCTTGTGTTTAGTCTTCGTACTCAAATTTACTAAACATCCTTCATACCATCAACATCCAAAATGTGAAATCATATCTCGAGGGAGAACACATCTTACAAATTGTATAGCTTACCTTAATAGGGTTAAACGGGGAGCGCGATGGCCCAGTGATTATGGCATTGGACTTCAAATCGAAAGGCCCATGGTTCGATACCTGCCAGGGGTTAACTGCACTGTGCCCTTGGGCAAGGTACTTAATCCCGATTGCCCACGCGAGGTCACGCTGGCGTTGTGTACTAATGCGCACTGCACGCCGATGGTGCACTTGTCTTTAATCTATGCTAACCAAGTTTAGTTTAAACAGTATTTATTTCAAAAGAATTTCCATGGTAATACATTGCTTACATTATCATTGGGTGTGGATTCGACACTAAGCTGTTAGCTTATCTGTGGTCGTTTCCACTCGGGTAATTTTAACAGGTAGCAAACGAGAAGACAGTGAGACCAATTCCTTCTATCAAGAACGTGTACAATAAGACCAAGTTTGTGTGGAGTTAGTTCGCTGGAGAGTCTGACAGCTGCTCGCTACTGTTCGGTGGTTCTCTCCGGGTTCTTCGGCTTCCTCCACTAGCAAAACTGTCCGACACGAGGTGACCCTGGCTGTTGAAAGAGTCGTTAAACTCAAACAAAAATATAGGGTTAAACCTCGCCCGCCTTCATTTTGTCAGCAGTCCATATCTCGCCTGACGCAAATGACCACTGCAGATTGTGATCGATATCATATTCTTGGAATGCTATCAAGACTGTGACACGCTGCGTGGGGTCTGAATCCCGTTCTTGTGACTAAAAGTATTTTATCTTTGACAAACTGCATGAAGACATCCACTCTACGGGGTGATTTCGAACCTGAATTAGGGTATGTAGTGTGTTTTTTTTCAGTGTGTATGTTACAACATGTTCTGTCCATAGTGTTGTTCACTCGATTTTCAGCAGTAGTAACTGGACATTATTTCATTAATCTTAGGTCTTCGAACTGACCCGAACACATAGACGTTTTCTGGTGAAGTGATTGATGAGGTATGTTCTGTCCTATTCCTATATTACATCTCACTATTGTTTATCTGTTACTTATTTTTATTTTATATTTTATCGAATTACAATGTACACTTCCCGATGGGGATTGATCAAAAATCGATGTCACTGATATGCCTTCTCGGTTTGTGTGTCAGTAATCGCCATGTCCAGATATGTCATCTTCAATTTGCCAAACACTGCCACTTATGATCAACACTGCTCAGTTGTTGTAATTTCTTTTATCACATAATTTCCATCAAATGGCTCAATACGGAAAATATCGTTCACAATACGTCCAAATACAGGAATGACGTCAGAAATCAAAGTTGCCGTGGTAACGTTGTTAGTGAGTGGATTTCGGAAGTAAAAGTGAATTAATATCTTATTTTTCATTAACAGTTAACCTCATACAAATAGCAGACCACATTTGCAAAAAAACATTTCCTGAATAGCTAAATATTTTCATTTATTATACGCTAAACGATAGATTATCGAAGAAATTGCACAAAAATAGAAATCGTATGCCCCACTGTGAAGATATAGAAATGTTCACTTTCACGGTATCAATTAAAATGGCGGCTTTCAAAGCATCGCTTCAAGGCGAATACGAGTCGAATTATCGCTGGAAATGATCAATTTGTTCTAAAAACGTATAATGAAAAGTAAATATAGTATTTTGAGTGGATACCGATCATTTCCAGCAATAATTCAACACGTAGACACCTTGAATTGACGCATGAAACCCGCTAGTCCAAACACGACATGAACGTCCGTAATTTAGGTTGTTGGTTTGGTACGTCAGTAGTAGGACAGGGTTCTAGACGGGCATGTTTTGGTGGACCCTCGCTGGTGGACCCCGGAAGTGACGTCATACCGCAATGTATTATGGATATCACGTGATTGTCCTGGTAACCCGTGTAAACGGCCATGTTGTGACGTCATTGTCATGGTGATGGGTGATGTGAGTGTGCATGCGCATGCGCAGCTCGTGTTGTTAGGGTGATACGTGTTTCCGTCGTCCATTTTGTATGAAGGGGGTCGCCATCTTTGTTGCTATGGTGGCACGTGGTTGCTATGTTACCCAAAGGCTTCTTACAGGGCTAAGAGGTCTGTAACAGGTATGTTCGATTGACTGGGAGTATTTTATGGAACGACTTCTCCAGATAATTACCCAAATGAGCCCGAGAATGGGCGTAAATCACCGGAAACGACATTATTTGATATGGATTCCCCGCAAAGTCCTGCTTTTAACCGAAATGGACTTGTTTAGAGTAGCACGTAGTGCTATATAGTTTTAAAAGGTCGTGTTCGATTGAATGGGAGTATTTTTTGGAAGGACTTCCGAAGATAATTACCCAAATAAACTCGACAAGTTTTACTATTTCGAATTCTTTCAGAATTCTCTGCTTCTATCTATATATGCAACAGTTTTCGGCTATCTGGCCATGTTCCTTTGTTCTGGAGTATACTCCAGTAGCGTAGAAGAGCCTATTAGTTGGAACAACTTTGCTTATTATTACTATATTTAGCTATTCTGGTCTATTCTTGTTAGTTCTGACCCTATTCCAAGTACTCTTGTTGTTTCATTTATCTGGATCATTTATATAAATTATAACTGACCAATCAGATTGCTTGATTTCCCATAACCTGTACTTAATCGTATAGAGTTATGTCCCCTTACTAAAACGAAGTCGTATCCGTTTCTCATCACCTTGACCATATCCCCAGGCACCCCTTTTGAAAAACATATGGCCTTCGGCACCCCTTTTTGTCGTATGTGCTTATGTGAAAAGGCACAATGTGACACAATGTGCCCTAGCACATAGTCACATGCTTTATGTGCCGATATGTGCTTATGTGAAAAGGCACAATGTGCGCTAGCACAGAGGCACATACGGGTATTTGAGGATACCTATGGCCTGGTATTGTATTATTTGAGGATACCTTTATATGATACCTTCTGGAGAACCACTTTTTGTCATATGTGCTTATGTTCCAACGAGGGGTCATAACCTATGTTTTTGAGACAAAAAATGAAAAAAATTAGTTATTCAAAAATTATTTTTGCAAGTGTCGTCTGCTTTTCATGTTAGTTAAAGGGTTAAGATAATTCGCATGGCATTTTTTGCGAAACAGCGCTATCCAGTTTTAGTAGTTACGTTAGCCAAAAGGTTAAGTAAACAATATGTGATAAAAAGAATCTCAAGTCCGTCACGATTTGACATGAAATGTCTAAATTCCGTTCATTAAAATCAATCTGAGCCTCGGTAAACCTCGGGTCTGATCGAGTTCACTGAACTCGATACAGAAATATTATGTAAAATCGCGACTCATTACAGTTCCTCCGTTTCTGTTATTCTGCTTAAACTGTGGAAACGGTTGTATATTAACTTGAAAGCTCACTGCCGAAACCATAACCCGTTGTTCCATGTTTTACACCATATTCTGAAGTTTGGAAATAAATATTGTTTAATACATTCCGTGATGGCAAACCTTGGATTCGTGATAACCAAACCACCCAACCTGCGACGGATACAGCAGTCAAAAGTATAATTAATTGCCGTGTGTACGAGATTGTGCCATTCTCTTCAATAAAGTCAATATTTGTACAAGGCACAGATTTAATTGGATGAATTCCTATTTACATTTCAAAACAATAACGAACGAAACAGGTTCGAAACTTTTGTTTATTATTTATAATAATTTTAAAAGTGACTATCATATGCCTTTAACGAGCATTCATACAAACGATATACTTATAAAACGTGTGGGTATTTAATTATTTTTGCGTAATGAAATTTGTGGTTTGGTCAAATGTTCATTTCTTTTCAAATTAAGGGTTTTTAGAGAAAATGTTTGGTATTCGGCGGCCACCAATTTATCCGGCCCACAATAAAAAAAACAATTCCGGCAGACAGGGTTATGAGGGCGGACTGCATGTCCCGCCCACCCCTAGCTTCGGGATTACAATGATGAATTGAATCGTCAACTTGTCCCATCCTATTTTAGGAGATAAACGTTGTAACACCATTTGTTAACGACCCCCTTCTGGGCTCGTTAACAAATGGTTTTCCATAGTCAAATTCCCGAATATCTAACGAAACAAGAAACGTTTATCTTGTAATTCCTGTCATCGTTTGAAGAGAAAAAATTGTCCAAACCGATTTTATTTAAAGAAAACAATCAAAAATATGTTATCTTCTACCTCGGTTTCTATTTGCTATGATCGAATTTACAGAATGTGTTCGATTCGTGACTCTGGTGACGAAGGATTTCATAAGAGTGAAGAGAGATCGCGCGTAGCGTGGATACAGACATGTTCCAATTGACCCACTTATGGCAATTAGAGCATGGTAAGATTGAATTTACCTGAAATTAGAGCACGGATCCGATAGGCTCTCAGCCAATCGAATTACCGGTTTAAAAAGCACAACGAGGTCAAATTTAACTGATGAATTATAATTAAATTTACGACACTATTCGAGTGAATTCGAGCTGCACCTCGCAAATAGCTGGAGACCAAGCTTAATCAAATTTAGTAAACTAATTTCCTAAATGTCACTATAAACTGGTGACTCGCTTGGATCCATCATGTACATAATAGTTATTCATTGTTTGTACAAACATTCTCACTTTGTATGAGTGGGGCTTTGTTGACGCTGATAGAAACAAATCTAACAACACTGAGGTCAACTTCGATTTACATTTAAACCTATAATCATTTTTCATGTATCATGCTGATCACGATTCTGAATAGGATTTCAAGATAATGACCATTTCAAGGGAATAATAAGAGTTGATTATGTTATATTTGTACTCTCTATCAGAAATATTCTGTATCATTTTCTTGTCCAACTATAATCGTAATAGATGCGAGGTATTATATTCTGTTCATACAATAAACTCCAAACTAATCCTGTCTAGAATGTCCATTATTCATGTTATCTGTGTTCGTCAGAAGCTTTTGTCAGCGTGAAAAGAACATCAATTGCTTCCTAAAATACCGGCTGAAAATGAAATCTATCGTTCTATCTTATCATGTAACATTTACGTTGAGAATCATGGAGTGTACGATTTCGGGTCAGTAATTTCTGCAGTTTGCTATTTTCCTATGTTTCTCTTTACGGAAAAAAATCTTGAAATCGCGGTCCACGAGTTTAAGGGGTCGTCCAACGTAACTATGGGCATTTTTTGTAAATTTTCACAATGCCCTAAAAACGAATTAAAGCGGTGAATAACGACAACCAAAATAATGACAAAAGTATACAAAACCAGAATTTACCCACTATTTGGAAATTTAAAACTTGTTTTTTTGCTTTTGATGACAAAGAAATTGCCAGCTGCATAAGTAACCGTCAGGGTTAACAAGGAATAGATCGATAATTCGAATGACTGTGTTGTGAATAAAAGACTCCACACTCCATACTCGGAGAAAGCATATTTATCATTTCATCACCAACGTGGCGAGAATGCTTAGGGGAAAATGGATGACCACAAACGCTTCATTCTGTTTGTCCGACACGCTGTTGTGATCACGTGGGTTTTTGGGTAAAGTTGTGAAATGATTTCATTTCCCACGATCTGAAATCTTCAAACATTTCACTGCTGTTTTTTAATCTGGCAGGCGATGTAATGTACAACTCACAGGAAAATATTCAACTGACAATGTGATAATTGCAAGATTCAGCCCATAGTAGCGATGTTCAGATCACAAACTGTACAATTTGACGCAAGTGTCAGCAAGGGATTAATACGCCACCAATTCGAACAACTATCATTTGGTTTGTGACGGTGATCAGAACATAAAAGTGAAAAATTATATTTGAAAACAAAAATAAATTCAAATCAACATACATTACAGTCGTCACAATTGTATACTTACGAAAACACAATTTTACTGTCGCCGAACTATATTAGTGACGTAAAGAAGTCTTGATGAAGTCTGTTACGAAAAAAGAAGACCAAGGTCAAGGAGAATTATCAGAAAGGTGTTTTCCTGTTCTTCAAATATTGAGAAATGTAGTATCATCGTAAATTTAAATATCTCCCTCACACAACCGCATTGTGTATAAGACAGATCAACGTCGAATTTGAGCACTGTTAGCACCAAAAGGTTGCGAAAATCTATGTGTGTTGACACTCCGTGGACAAAAAATAGAAATTCCGCTAGGCCCGACAAAAACTCACACGGATTACCGAAATGAGACCACAACGTGTCATAAGTGTTTAGATAAATGAATTTCATGACCAACACAATTCCGACATTGTCCTGGCCGGTAACCCTCCGCCTATAAAATTAGTATTGGTAAGCAGATCAGTTATTAATGTTCTTAAATCTCATGAGAAAACAACAGTCAAGCTGCCCCAAACAGCAACTACGGAAGGCCGATAGTTCCAAAACAAATGAAGCATACCAAATCATGTACATAAATGAATTGGAAATCAGGATGTCTAACTAAGTGTAGCCGATTGGTGAAAGTATTCAGCATGCAGGGCAAGTCATTTTTTGTTGTTTTGGCCACACTTGAACATTCAAATGACACTCTTGGCAGCTGTCACTGTTCATGGAACCCCAGAAAAGGACACATATAACACTAAATGAGGAAGTTTGGCAGTTCACCCTTTTTGGTGTATGTTACCAATTTGATACAGAACTCATGCAAAATGGCACAGAATTGTGAGGGTATGGTCACAGCAGACTTACAATTTTCAATTTATTTCTCCACTTTTAACCACTCCTATGGTGTAAAGTGTGAACGTAGTACATTTTACAGTAATATACAAAACAAAACAAGATCGCGCAGGTCCGTGGTGGTTATTACATGAAATAACAAAATATAAGATACATGCATGGGGAACAGATGTTTTGGCTTTCGAGCGTTTCAACAGGCGTTTAATTTTAAAATGGTCAAGTACAAAAGCCATATTGGACAATCTTCATTTTTCATTGATGCACTCTCTCATGACTCCATACTTATTCTTCTGAACTGTGTGGATTTGGCCCTTGGTGAACTTCATAAAAGGTAAACACACACAAGAAAAATGGCAGCCCTTTTAAAATGTAAGCATCCTAAATTACAATTTGTCTTGTGGTCTGTTCCTTGCAAGAATGATAAAAAGATTTCTCAGAGTCTGTACTAGAATGATTGCAGAATTTAACTATTCGACAAACTTAAGGTATTTTATTGTCTAAAATCTGGTCGGTTACTTATGCCAAAGCAGACAGGTAATTTTTCATTTTTCATTTTCTTTGAATCAACTCAAAAATTATTTCTCAACTGAGACTTACTTGACCGAATTTTTAATGATATCACAATAACATCAGTCATATTTGTTAATTAAATAATTATGAATGAAGATTCTTCACACCTGCAGCTTTCTGAATACGTCGCGGACTTGTACTCTTTGTGTTAATATATTGATGTTTGCGAGGCGAATTTTACAATTGGAATATCTATAACTAAAGCACGAAAGAATATCTGTATATATTGTTTTTAGTATAGTGTCATTACCTTAACCCTTTGAACCCAAACGACCGGTTTTTCGGCCCAGGATCGCGATACGATCTGAATTCATTAAGTAGATATTTGCTCCGTGAATTTGTGTGGAAGACCAATCAAGATTTTCAACGTGCAGCTGTAAATAACGAATATAGATTCTTCCAAATGATAGCACTGAATTGGCGTGGACGATGCCATCAGAGTTCACAGAAGATACCATCAGGGTTCAAAGGGTTAAATCATCGATACTCTGTGCGCAAACTCCACTGAAAATCGGAAAGTGACACTGTCCATAACAGTGTCGGATTCCTTACATAATTTCGTGTCCAAAGAGCTTGGTCTACATACGAGTAGGAGAAGGCAAATTCATTTATAGCAGGGAGTGTTAACACGCCTGTGAGGATCTAGGTGTATTCCCCTGTTGTTGACATTCCAGTGGAATGTTCTCTTCAGTTCGTAAAAAGTGCGGGTATTGTGTGATTAGCTGTGCACTGATGGATGGTGAAAGCGTGCATCTTGTGTTGTAACACAAGCTGGGTTTAGTACAATACATTTTCATTATTCGAAGCTCGGTCAGCAGTGTGGCAGGGCCTCTTCACCCACCCGCCCAGCCACCGTCGTGCTTACGGAGTTGTAATTCAGACGTATGTCGTTTTTACAGTACGAAGATCATTTACTTGTTATGAAATCTTGATGATTATAGTGTACAGTGTATGTTCAGGATAAATTCGAATCTACTACACTCGTCATGGCGAGCACATTCCTAAGTTATACAAGTGTGTTGTCCTTCCTTGTTGCAAATTATTTATGTTCGGTTGAGTTTGGCGAATTAGAACATAAAGTATAACACTGATATGATTATCTGTGTTAGTAAAATAAGTAACGCAAATCTGTAACGTATTTCATGGGACATTTTCATTAACACTTTCTATATGTCTAAATGTTGATGAAGGTTTTTCATATGTGGCAAAGAGCGTATCATTGTTCATTTTACAAGAAACTTTGGTTTGAATGAGTCACTTCACGAGGGTAGGTACCAATATTGGAGAGGAAATGTTTTGCATTTACTTTTTCTTTTTTATTCATGTTTTGGGTCAGAAATTGAAGGATGTTGCGGGTGTTGCAGAAATTTTCATTGGATTTGTCCAAGAGAACATTTTAATTGTTTAAATGATCGAAACTAACCATAAAAAGCCAGATTCAAGAATTAGAATCAAACATTTAAGACTGTTATCTCATTTAAAGCATAAGGACCAGGACAGTGACTTGTAAATATATACAGATTCCAATCAATAACGTTTTATTATATTTATTAAAAACAAACACAGGTAAAATCCCATAATATCAGCAAAAATAAACCAAAACACAACATAACATGACCCGCAAGAGGTTGTCTCAGAATCATCAAATATGAACAAGAGAATATTTGTAATCGCTGGTTCATATAGGATGGTTCAAACTCTTCTGAACTACTTCTTCACTGCATCTTCTCTCTGGCTATCATTCAAATGGTTAAGCGTTAATTGTTAACACTAAGGTCTTCCTACACACCTTCTGTTTGAAGTTTACATAACAATAACAACAAAAATTCCGCAACACAATCATGCTACTATTTATTGAGCAAATTTAATTTGGTCTTAAAGAATACATACCATCAAAGGGAGAAAGCCGGACACACAGTTCAGTGGTCAATCGCAGTTCAGAAAATGTATAAGAGCAATAAATCCTACAAATCAATTTTTTTTTTTTTTGGGGGGGGGGGGTCTAAAAATTGATGGAAAAATGCAAAAAAAAGTGGGTGGGTGTTAAAAATAGCGAAGCGTAAAAACTCCATCCTAACGCGTCGCACAAAAGATCCAGCCCCCCCCCCCCCCCAACCACTCGTTATTCATGTATATTTTTTCAAGTGTTTTCCACTAATGATATTGGGTAAACAATAACCGAAGAAAATATACATTTTTCTGTACTTGTAGTTGTTCTCTTCTATTAATTTTGTTTATATCAGCCACAAAGTTTACGTTATTTTAGATTTCGAAGCGCATGGTATTATGTCTGAGGCACAACCAAGTATTGGTGCACTGTAAAAATGTAACTACTGTGGACGTAATGGCAACCGATTGCCGTTACTTCTGCCGTAAATTTTACTTCTTAAATTTTTATTACGAAAGCATTTCAGTATTCAGTTCCTGCTTTTGCAAAAGGGTGTCGTCTATTACGAAAAGAGCCTTGCTTTAGAAGACTCAGTTTTTAATTAAGGTAGACTCATTAATATATTTAAAGATATTGATTTGTCAACTCGGTATGACAAACCAGTCGACTTCTCGTAATGACGAAAGGAAATTTTAGAAGACCAATTTTTTAGGTAGATTAACTGATACTTTTAACCCGGAGCCGTTAAAGTTATTAATTGGTCTACACTCTATAACAACCCAACGCGCCAACGGCCTCCTTGTGTAATGAAGTGAAACGAATTATTCCCCCCCCCCTTCATTTTTATTCAAGATCGACTAAAAAGTTTGCTAGTGCCAAAAATAGTATATACTGTATTTTCGCAGTCATATTTTGCTGTAGAATTACTGGTAACTGGATTGGCAGTACATCTTCCGTATTTTTAATGGTAATATTTTTGTTATAACACCTAGGTGTTCATGTAGTCGAGAGATGGAGTCACATTGAGGGCTGAAATAAGGTCTCAAAATTTTCCGACATGGCTATCAAAGGGTTATTTTTTTCCGACAATGTTCCCCGGTCGTTAACAGTCGATACGAGCGAGAAATCTAAGACAATATACTTCTCAAATCAATCAAAAATGTAATAGGCCGGCAACGTTGTTTTAGACCAATTTACATTTTCAACTTGCAGCCATCAGGCTGAAAGTTGAAAATAGTGAATGGGTCTAGAACATAAATTGACTGAAAAGCCATTTTATTCATGAAATTCGGTCGTGTCATACCCCTGGCCTGGCAAAGCGGGCTTTTGGGTTCAAACATATTATCATTATCTGAGCAAAACAAAATTTCACTCCATAGGTGTACTGACATTCCACTCTCAAAGTGGAGTACCAGTAGAAATCTTCACACTATTTAATTAAGTACTTTCACGAACTCTCAGATATTTAATCGATGTAACTAATTTAATGTCAAACTGCCATCCACTTTGCTGCTTCCGCCACATTTTATCTACATAATAAACATTTGCGTCATATGTTTTCTACTGATTGTTGGACTTATCGATTGCGACATTACGGAAATGTTAAATAATTCACGCTGTGCCTGTTTGTGGACTTAAAATTATTTCTCTTGAGTGTAATTGACCGATCCCTGCTGCACTGGCTCCGACTAAGCATGGACATGAACCCGTTTTATTTCCACCTCCATACCATACAATGACAAAGCATTGACGTTGTGGTAATCTGCAATTGACATTGCAAAATGGTTCACAAAACTATAGATTTGCATCTGTTTCATAAAGTATTTGCATGAGGATACAGCAAAATGTTAGCGATCGGAATGGACACAGGTGAATCAAAACGTACACCTTTCCATCACCACTCCAATGGCCGCAATATCGTACTACACGTACCTGCTCGTGAACATTCTGATTTCCACAGATTTCGCTTTCGCGAATAAACCTAGAGATAATAGACCAGCATGTTCTGCCATGCTGAGGCGTCGCGAAGATTACGATTTAGGGTGGAGGGAACCTAATTTATCCAGACTGTGATGGCCCAAGTCCTGTCTGATAAAACAGTTCAATAAAAAACCAAGTCATTCCATACCGTGCCATACTCTTCACTGGTCATGCAGGGCGCCCAACAGCCCAAGCCATGTGTCACAGACCTCCCTCTGTATGGCCGACTATGTGTGAGTGTGATATAAGCCAAATTATCAAATCCAGTTTTGTAAGAAAGTACATGATTACAGAACAGTCGCCGTGGACTTGTCGTAATCCACACGTGGACAGAGTGACCACGCATGCGTTTACCTAGGTAATAAAAATCATCAGCAGCAAACTTTTAACTAATTAAGCACGTGTTTGTACCCGGTGCTCTATTGCTTAAATTTCTATTGATTATTCCTATAAAATTATTGCGACCGTAGAAACATTGCCCATCGGAGGAAAGTGACCAGTCTACGGCGGCCGAACTGTATGAATCAAATCTAGACACAGTTGTTGTGATGGGCGTGTCACAATTTCAAAACGCACCTAACTTTTTCTCTTATATAGTATCAAGTAACGTTGATGATTATGTATTCTTGGATGGTTGGGTACGTAGCCAAAACATGACACAGCCGGCGAGAATTTGCTTCCAGGAAAGGCTACGCACAGAAGACTATCAGCCTCCTGAGAGACGCGAAATGAGATTATAATTCCTGGTAACAAATGCCCGAGTTGAAAATAAATTTTACGTCAGTGTTCGTGTGGGCTATTGACTGAATGTGTACCACTAAAGCAAAGGAAGAATATAGAAGCTCTGACGGAGATTTTTGATGGAATATGTTTAAGTACGCGGATTGAAATCATTTAAAACAAAACTTCTCCTCGATAAAATCAGTGGGCATTTAATTAGCACCCCAGACTTGTGCTTTCAAATCACAAAGCGAATCCCTTTTCAATAACCCTTGTGAAGTTGTCGTTGTCTTCCCTAAACTACAAATTACATGTCATGTTCATCTGATGACTGAAGCCTGGCAAAACTTGATAGTGCATATCCAGATGTAAACCTGAACTGACGTGTGGAACTTCAAGCGGGCATCAAGCAGTGCCATAGAAATTATCATGGAATAAAATGCAACTTCTAAAAGGCAGCCACAATGGCCATTTTTGTATCACAGCGTGGTAATGCTGAATACCAGGTACAATTTATGAATTTTTGAAATCATCGGTCGATGAGTGCGGAATGTGTGATGTGTCAAAGGATTTAACGTTGAATGGCAAAATTTCCGCCGTCATGATTTCCAAGCTTTCAGGAAAAAACTCAAACACGTCATATCTTGATGTCATGCCAGTTTAATATTAGCATTTTAAGTGATACGGTCTTTATAGTATACCAAAGGAATTGCCATTGAAGAAAGGACAAGCTGCAAGAGAAACGACACAACAGCCAGCGAGGTAGCCACTTGGGACAGGAGATTGGGGAGAGGAAGGTGGCTCCCCCACATTTGCAACAAAATTTCAACCTTATAAACATTCAAGCCCGAAATCCCTAAAACAAGTTTATGAACTCCCACCCTTGTATTTCTTTGATCATTTTGCTGTAGTAATTCCTTCACTTACTCAATACCTACGCCTTCAACATTGTCAGAAACTGGGCGTGGTCGATGTTGGGAGAAGTAGACTCAAGGAGTGTCGCCTGAATCCATGCGTGATGTCTCATCGTGTCGAACCCGTCCGTTTCGTTGTTTTGGGGAAGTACTTTTCCCGCAGGGGTCAGTGACGTTTCATCAAAAAAGCATAATCAACACTGAACAAAACAACTTTAACCCTTTACCCATCGTAACGGTCAAAACCGGCCAGCGCTGTTCTAAAAAATCGCCAATTGATTTTTATTATTTTTTCATTTTTTGTCTCAAAAACATAGGTTATGACCCCTCATTGGAACGAGCTCGTCGAGCTCGTTCCAATGAGGGGTCATAACCTATGTTTTTGAGACAAAAAATGAAAAAAATTAGTTATTCAATCATTTTTTTTTTACAAGTGTCGTCTGCTTTTCATGTCAGGTAAAGGGTTAACACCTATAGAAAAGTATAGTAACTTGTGACTTACATGAAATCCATTGAATAAAACATAAAGCGTCAATAATACCACACCCACGCAGTTTTTGAGTCATTTGCGGGCCCGCGTTCTCAATTGTCGCTGGTTGCTTCTTCCTTGTCGCTGGTTGCTTTATCATTGTCGCTGGTGTTGAATCTTCTATCCTAAACGTGGTGTTTTTGGACTCCGGTCGCCGTTTTACGAAAATACAACTGGAACTTCACTCTATCATTGCAATCGCACAGTCTGCATAAAGTTACTTTACCGGGCGCCTTTACTTTAACATGTAACGGAATATAACTCTTCCACAGCTGTCGCTAGGCCACGAACGTATTGTCCCTTTACTGGACGCCTTTACTCTAACAGCCACTACTTCGAGGGTTAACTGCTTCCCTCTATTTATCTCAGACTTATGTTCATACAGGCAAAGCCTACTCTGTCTACGAATGGCTTGCCTTCTACAACATGTAATACCGTCTGCCTCAATGTCAACATTCACGAGCTCCCAGAGCTCGTACTTCCTGTTTCTGATCCTACACTCATATATGGTCATCGACTTGGCTCGCGACTGTTCCTACTCTAAGTATGAGCTATGTGGCTCCGCTTACATTAGAACGTGCCTATACGTTCACAGCGATGCGGCACCTCCTCTAACCTATAGCATGGGCATCCCCAGCTTCTCGCCTACGACCCACAGTCTTACACGCCTTGAGACTGGAATGAAAAATTTCGAGAAAACCTCCGACACTTCTTCGATCGCAAGGACATTAATTCACATTTTAATTGCTTCTCTTGTAATTGGCCGCTATAGATCTGTCTTAATTTAAAATTTTATTTTAAGTTTCTTTGAAAGTCTCGTATTTTTGGTAAATATTTACATCTGTTCTCAATCCAGATACGTAATACGCGTCTGTGTTCAGAAAATGTGCAATGTACTGTTTTCACGATAATTACATATTAACTGGACATAATTGCATAGCTTTTGATCGATCGCACGAGACCATTGGCCTTTACTTTCTTTAATATTTTACCAGCCAGCTCATTATGGCGTCCAACAGACGCGCAGTGGCCATAAAATGTCATGCTTAGTTAGAATTATTCTGTTGGTCTGTTTAAATGACAAATGTTTTTTCGGAGCTCATCATACAGACACACATTCTTCTGCTTTGGCTCGAGCGAGAGAAACTATCAAGAATGTATATACCTTTTTAAACAAGAAAAATGTAAATTTAAGCTATCACCTTGAAAAGAAAATATTCTATGGGTGCTCCAATTGTCATGACAAATTATTTCGTTCCACGTTGGAAGAACCTGGACTTTCACCTATGACCAATACACACTCTTTACCTTGAAAGAGATGAAATGAAGTGTTTAGGAGGGTGATTGTTGGGAGAGTTTTCATGTAAGATGCACGAACTATAAATGACATATAAATAAAAAGATATGTATATATATCGCCTATGTCAAGCAGGAATTCCACCAGGCATCGTCCTAGATATGTATATCTGTCACATATAATTGTTATATTTGTATATATATTTATATATATATAGGATGGAAGGCTCTGACGCCGATGGGGATCGAACCACTGCCTTGATGAGAGTACACTTCTGCGGCACCAATCACCTAGCGAAACTGGACCAGCGCCATAGACCACTCGACTACCGACAAGCTCCAAAAAAGGCATGCTAGCAGATCGAGCGTCCATGGAACTGGCACAGTCCACACGAAATTACTCGGTATCCCCCAGAATTAGTTGTTTACAATGAATTATACCATGTTAAGCAGATGAAATCAGTGAGAATCAATCTCTTTTTCAAATTTCCTGCTTACGGTACAGAATACAGAATTCGGCACTTCTGTTATGCATTTTTTTAGGATGAAAGACTCTGACGCCGATGGGGATCGAACCACTCCCTGGATGAGAGTACAATTCTGCGGCAGCAATCGCCTAGCGAAACTGGACCAGCGCCATAGACCACTCGACTACCGACAAGCCCCCAAAAAGGCATGCTAGCAGATCGAGCGTTCATAGAACTGGCACAGTCCACACGAAATTATCGAAGTGCCGAATTCTGTATTCTGTACCGTAAGCAGGAAATTTGAAAAAGAGATTGATTCTCACTGATTTCATCTGCATTACATGGTATAATTCATTGTAAACGACTAATTCTGGGGGATACCGAGTAATTTCGTGTGGAGTGTGCCAGTTCCACGGACGCTCGATCTGCTAGCATGCCTTTTGGGGGGCTTGTCGGTAGTCGAGTGGTCTATGGCGCTGGTCCAGTTTCACTAGGCGATTAGTGCCGCAGAAGTGTACTCTCATCAAGGCAGTGGCTCGATCCCCATCGGCGTCAGAGTCTTTCATCATACAAAATGCATAACAGAAGTGCCGAATTCTGTATTCTGTACCGTAAGCAGGGAATTTGAAAAAGAGATTGATTAGTCATTTGGACAAACTACACATGTGAAAAACATGCAACAAAAACTCTGAAATTTGCGTTTTCAGTTTCAGTCGATGACCTTTTGACCTCTGACGTCATCACCTTGGATCCACGTGAACAAGTTTAGTAATAATGTTGTTCCTTGTTATAATAGCTTTAAATTGATACCAAATACTATGGGTTTGAACCATATTTTGATAACTTACTGGACAAAAATGTTACTCCTACCCTTAACAAAATTGATTGAGCTCAAAAGGAGGGTAGGGTTAAGTATCCCCCTGATAAATATAGTTCATCTGAAAACACATAGAAAGTAAGATATTAGTCATTTAGACAAACTACACATGTGAAAAACATGCAACAAAAACCCTGAAATTTACGCCTACCCCTAACGGATTGGAGCAAATTTTTGGGTAGGGTAGGGTTAAACATCTGCCTGGTTAGCATATTGCATCCCAATACCTTCCCGAGACCCAGAGTAGTCGCCAGATAAAGGTCGAGGGCGAAGTGTTTTATCAAATTTGAAATCCAATTTCCATTACATTCTTGTTTTAATGAAACCG
Organism: Pictodentalium vernedei; assembly: GCA_031216915.1. Lineage (NCBI taxonomy): Eukaryota > Metazoa > Mollusca > Scaphopoda > Dentaliida > Dentaliidae > Pictodentalium > Pictodentalium vernedei. The sequence goes on from CM062294.1 coordinate 181,448,424, forward strand.
AAATAATTCTGGCGACAATAAAAATTTAAAATGTGAACAGTTTAAATGGGGTAGTTATCGTTAGAACGCTGAGTTTGGATATTTATTTTAGTAGAAGTTTGAGGAAACTCGGTCAGGTCAGGTTGGGTTAAATGATTGTAATAGAACAATAATCGTGTATTGTTTAGCCCTTTATCCAACCAAGAAATCAAAATGTATTATTTTAAATATTATTTTTCCATATTTTTCGAACAAATTCAACAAAACCATATAATGTAGCTCCCCTCTCATTGGAACGAACTCAGCGAGCTCGTTCAAACGAGGGGTCATACGATATGGTTTTATTAACATTTTTTGAATAATAATATTTTGTAATCTGCTAATGTGCTGCCTTGTATGGACTCCGCAGCTTGTTGCTGAATCCGTTCCCTCAACTCAAACTCATCTGTAGCTCTTGTATCTTTGTACTCATTACACTTTTTATGCTCTGGTTTGGTGTGGTCTTGCTGTACAGCTGCTAGACAAACTATGGATTCTCGCTAAAGGTTAGTTGGGATATTGCACTGGAAAGCTAGTGTAATTTTATTGTGAATACACTAAGAAAGTTAAACACTTGTTTCATTTGCCCTCTGACCATTCATCAATATGACACATATCATGTCATACAATTTTGTACATATTTATTGTTCATTTGTAGTTTTTGATACACAATTTCAGAATCCACTAATTTCTCTAAACCCACCCACTGCCCCATTTGCTCTAAAAGCCTTTTTTTGTATGAATAGTCATGGGAATTGATTTGGAACAATACAGACAAGCAGTGGGTAGCTACAACTTTATCCGTTACAGTTCGCACAGTCATTCAATGAATAAAAACATTAGGACAGGAAGTTACATCGCATGGGTATTTGCCATGTGCATTTCTGGTCATATTGGAGCGGAGTTGCTGGTTTTGGTCACGTTACTTATTTTATGTGGAGATATTGAGACAAATTTGGGCCAGGTAGTACAGACAGAGATTCACTCTGGATATTACACTATAATATTAATAGTATCAAGTTGAAAGTAGAAAACCTTAAGGACGATTTGGAGGATTTTGATATGTTATGCCTCACTGAGAGCCACATTGAAGATGATTTTAATTCGGATAGAATTCAGAAACCGGATTTTCAACTCCAACTCGGCGAAATCGCGACCAATACGAGGGTGGCGTTGCCGTTTATTTCTCAAGCCAATTACATTATGTAAGAAAACATAACTTAGAATTTCAAGATGATATTTTATGGTTTGAGGTTGGAATAACAAATATGTTTCTTCACTGTGTCATGTACAGATCTGAGAGATTTTGTGTGGCCGATTTTTGGACAAAAATTGATGACTCAATAGAAACTACACTAACTATAAATTCTTCTATAATACTCCTAGGAGACATGAATTGCGATTTACTGCAAAAAAGTGCCCCCCCCCCCCCCTCCAATTAATTGTAACTAAACATAATCTCAAAAATGGGATAAATGAACCGACTAGGATACGTCCGCTAGGCAGAACCTTGATTGATCCTATTATAATTAGCGACACGGTCGATGCTGTTGGCTCAGGAACTATGGAACTTGATATGTCAGATCACAAGGCAACATTCATGTACATTCGTTTTTCGCATTTAAGAGCACCAAGTACTACTAGAGTTGTGTGGAATTATATGATATCGATAGACAAAATCACTGATCTCGAAGTAGGGATGGGATGAAATCATATTAACTCCAGCTGATATAAATGTATCTCTATGCCAATTTGTGTCTACTTTTTGCGATTAGCTGAATCACGTGTTCCTCGTTCGGAGATGACGGTACGTCCACAAGATAAACCATGGTTTGACAGTGCAGTTAGGAATGGAATGCGCAAGAGGGGTCGTTTTCGGCGATATGCATTGACATTTAATACCATTGAATCCTGGCAGCAGTATAGGACATCGAGGAATAAATTAAACAATATGAAAAAACACGCCAAGCAAAAGTATTTTCTTAAAATTGATGAATCCCTATCCATTAATCGGGAACCTAAACATTTCTGACATACTGTAAAGCAGTTTCTGAATAATTTTGCACCCCAGTCACTAATCCTGCCACTTAAGCGAATTAATGACGAAGGCCAAATGGAGATTGTAGTACGTGACCCCGAAAAGGCGGATTTATTAAACAGAACATTTCTAGATAATAGCAATATCGATGTATCAGATCACCAACTTCCTGCTTTCAAACGTAAGTGTCAGTCCGAATTGACCACTATTGATGTTACAGAAAACGAAATCGTTGACATTATACATCAAATTCAAATAAAAAAAATGCCTGTGGTCATGACGAGGTTAGTCATAAATTATTAAAATTAACATGCACTACTATATGTAAGCCTCTTAAAATGTTGTTTAATGAATCTCTGGAATGTTCTGCTTTTCCTACTGAGTGAAAGCTTGCAAATGTGATACCACTATTTAAAAAGGGTGATAAATCTGATGCCAATAATTACAGACCCGTTTCTCTCTTAAGCTGCCTCGGCAAACTGTTGGATCGATTGGTATTGAAAAGGTTTATGGATATTTTGACAGAAATGAGCTCTCCTATAGACTTCAAGCAGGTTGTTTCACCTCAGAATAGTACAGTCTAACAGCTTCTTGAGATATACCACACCGTATGTGTCTCAGTTGATAACAGGAAATTTACTTGTGGTGTTTCTGTGATATCGCTAAAGCTTTTGATAGAGTCTGGCATCCTGGCATAAGTTTCAAGCTGAAACAGTATGGTATATCTGGTGGATTATTAAAATGGTTTCACAGTTACTTGTCAAAAAGAAAACAAGGAGTTCGGATCAACTCAAGCCTTTCTCAGTACCGAAATGTGTCACATGGCGTCCCACGGGGTTCAGTTCTGGGTTCTTTCTTGTTTTTAGTTTACATAAATAACATTGCCGATAAACTAGGATGCGTCAGCAGATTATTTGCAGACGACACTTGTTTGACCTAAACTGAATGTTTAACAGCACTCTTGGCAACAAAGTTGAATGCTGATATTGAAAAATGATAGAGTGGTCAGATTCATGGCTTATAAAGTTTAATCCCGATAAGACAAAGTGATGCTATTTACTCTGTGTAAAGATTTTATTTATCCTGATATAACCTTTCTCGGATCACCACTTGACTTTGTGGTAGAGCAACGGCATCTAGGTCTAACTCTTCAGTCAAATCTCGGCTGGGAAAAACAGATAGATACGATTTGCAATCAAGCCGACTTGAGACTGTCTCGATTAAGAAAGTTAAAATTTATTCTAAGCCGCAAAACTCTGCAGGAAATGTATATATCATTTATCCTCCCAATTCTTGAATATGGCAGTGAAGTGTTGTCAGGGGCTCCCCAGTATCTGCTTAAGCGATTGGACGATACCCAATACGATTCTGCCCGCATAGTAACTGGTCTAACGAGATCAGTTTCTAGGGAGCAGCTACTTCTTGAACTCGGGTGGCAGTCTCTCGAAGAAAGAAGAATGGTTAAAAATATGAGCACCTTTTATAAGATTGTTCATGGTCGTGCGCCTAGGTTTTTACAGGAGTTGTTGCCGCCGACAATTGGTGAATCGACCACCTATAATCTAAGAAGAGCCAGTGAATTTGTGCCGTATAATTTAACCCTTTACCTAACATGAAAAGCAGACGACACTTGCAAAAAAAATTCTTGAATAACTATTTTTTTTCATTTTTTGTCTCAAAAACATAGGTTATGACCCCTCGTTGGAACGAGCTCGACGAGCTCGTTCCAACGAGGGGTCATAACCTATGTTTTTGAGACAAAAAATGAAAATATTTTGAAAATTAATTGGCGATTTTTGAGAATAGCGCTGGCCGGTTTTGGCCGTTACGTTGGGTAAAGGGTTAAGGACCGAGTTATTAATTTTTTTTTTCCTGCGTGTGTACACATCTGGAATAATTATCCCGATAACATTAAGAATAGCCCGTCAATCCAATTATTCAGGAGTTCTATCTGAAGAAAAACGTTTAAGCCACCACCTCATTTTGCTCTTGGGGAAAGGAAAGCTAATATCTTACACTGTATGATCAGAAATGCATGTAGTGATCTCAATTCAGACAGATATGCGAATTATATTACAGATTCTGCAGAATGCTCTTGTGGGTATGGACTTGAGGATGCAAACCACATCTTCTTTTCCTGCCCATATTATGCTGATATACGAGCTGTGCTTTGGCAGACCCTGATAAGATTTAGAGTTGAAAGAGTTGAACAAATTTTATACGGAGAGGCAAGTTTATCAAATGAAAATAATAAGATTATTTGTTTTGGCAGTGCATCGTTTTATATCAGATTTGAAGAGGTTTAATATACAGAATATAGCAAATAAGTTATCATCTTTCCAAAATAAGTTATTTTTTATCCGTACCATTGCACTTATGAAAAAGAGTTGTGAAAGAGTTCCACGCTAATTGCAGGACTCAGAGGTATAGAGTTATTTGCAGACAGCTCACTCGAAAAAAGGGCATTATTATTATTATTATTATTATTATTATTATTATTATTATTATTATTATTATCATCATCATTGCGTCACTGTGCGTTTAACGTGATGTTGATCATGAGGCAAAGACATTCAATCTGCCTCACTACATAAGGTAGGAGAAAACTGGATTGTGGTAATTTATAATTCAAATTCTACATTTTTCTATGTTTTGTTCTTTTTTCTTCTTTTTGTTCTTTTCTTGTTTTTTTCTCCTTTATTTTCGAATTGTATTTTATGTTTATTGCACTATGATCTATCGCTTTTAGAATGTTATGTTTATGTACTGAGAGAGGAGGGTTGCTAAGTGGTGAGCACTTGTTTTCCAATCCCTTTTTCAAATTAAATGCTAATAAAATATGTTTAAACTAAAACACTCATTACACGTAGTTGGAAATAAATACTGTTTAAACTAATGTTGCATATTACGTGGTCTGATGCCGCCGATTCGTTAGGTAAAGGGTTACAAAAATGCCCAGTCATTCTTCTGAAAGTGGCCGATCATTCTTAAAAATAGTACACACTTACAGTTAAAACTGGAAGTCCTGTCACGAACTGTGCGCTTATCCTTTCTTAATTGCGCGTAGGAATTGCGCGTAGGAATTGCCACATCGAATGACAGCCAAAGCACGGCAGATTCCCCTGGTTACTCAGAGCAAACGCAGGCAATGTTTCTGCCAATGGACTTCCGGGTTACCCAGAGGTTCATTGCCTGAGACATTGCTTGTGCACAGGCCATATGTACAGAATTTGATAGCCTTACTATGGTCATAACGCGTAGATTAACGCGCAGATCGACGTGCTATTTGTGCGCATTTCATGACAGGACTTCTAGTTTTAACTGTATTGTTCGTAATGGTTATTCTTTCGGATAACAAAGAAGGTGAAATAAAGGGAGTTGTTGGCAATGAGTTTTATGTTTTCAAAAAACAATGCTTCTTTCCATCAAAAGGTATGTTTCTATTTTACCACATATCGCATAAGTTTAAAATTTGCGATGTAAACATGCTTGGAATTTCTAGTTATTTTTTCCGCTGCAGGAAGTTTAGTCAATGAATTACATTATTGATTCGAATATATATATCTCTAAATAATGGCATTCATCTGACCTTTCGTCATAATACTCTGGTGAATTCTCTCCAGTGAACAATATGCAATTCAATAAATTACGTTGGTTACTTTCAGGTCACTCCAGTCTCGACTTCAGGTGTGAATATCAACTCAGCTCTGGAAATACGATAATTCACTGATGAAAACAAGGTTCTGCAGTTCATTCGGCTCATAAAAGCAGCTTCGTTAATATTGGAGACAAGACATCAAATACAACACTGCAACCGACTTAAGGTAAGTGATAAGTGTTTTTGAGAGTTCACCACAACGGAAGGGGTTTACTACAAAAACACGCAGTTGGTAAAGTTTCCACGCTGACGCTATTCGGATTTTCTATCAAAGAAAATCGACACACCCAAAACCTCTGATAAATACATGACCTCGAGTGAGTGACAATTTCAAATGAAATTTCTGATGAAATTTCTGAACCGAGGTCTCTATAATTGAAGTGAACTAAGGTAACATAACAGCTCCAGTTTAGTGAACGCTATTATTTGAATATTGATATAGAGATTATTACCATTATGTGGATGTACACAATATGTATCCGAGTCGAGCTCCGGGTTTTAAGGGCAGATCACGACGAGTCGAAGACGAGTCGTGATCTACCCTTAGAACCCGGAGCGAGACCCTGATACATATTTTGTACATCCACATAATGGTAATAATCATTTTATCTTACAATATATTGGGGATAAGTCAAGAATGTAGACGAATATATAACGAACTATTTATTCGTACGGATAAACAAAAAGAAAAAAATGGAACTCACATGAAAGGAACGTGCTTGTATCCGACCCCCAGATACAAACATCTGTATCAGGGGTTTGGATACACGACAGTTGCAGAGCTAATACAGACAAAATACATGTTGATTGTAAGATAAATTGTTTTATCACACAATGCCTCTAGCTAATATTGCGGTTAACCCTTTTGTACGCCTTTCGAGGTACGAAATCCAACAGTGCGTTGGTACTTTGTGGCCATTTGTTTTGTTATTATTTTTTTTTTTAAGTTGTGACCTCAATTCCTATTTTCTCCCGGGTAGTGCTCAGTGACAACCGTTGAGCCAAGTGTTATCGCAGCTTAAAATACTAATATAATCCTGCTATCAAGACTTCTTAATTGGTTGAGTACTGGAAGCCACTATCAGGGCTTTCAAAAAACGAGGACACCAGAGCAAAAGCCAACACTTTCCTTGTTTAAATTTCATATTCAGTCAAACACAAATAATACTTTGTTTATATAAATTTGTTTTATTACAAATTATTGGAGAGTGCCCGCGGGCACACTCCAATAATTTGTAATAAAACAAGTTTTGAAAGACAGATTCCGACCACCAAAAATAATCTAGCCCTCAACCAGATAATCACTAATACGAAAAATATCCTGTTATTTGCACTTTCCGTCGTTTGACGTCGCATTTTGAAAATACGTAGAAGAAACTGAATTACCAGTGACGTTTGGACGTTAGGATAATTAAAGTCTTAAAGGGTTAAAACCGGCCGGCATTATTCAGAAAACTCGCCAACCAAAATTTGTTATTTTTGTTCAATTATTATGTCGAAAACATAGCTTTTGTCACACCATTGGAACAAACTCGTTTTTCTCGTTCCAAGGAGGTGTCATAAGTTATATTTTCGACGCAAAAATTAACCCTTTAGTCAGTGTAACGGCCAAAAACGACCAGCTTTATTCACAAAAATCACTCACCAATTTTCATATTTTTTTTTTTCATTTTCGAGCTCGTTCCAATGAGGGGTCATAAGCTTTGTGTTTGACGCAAAAAACGAAAATTTAGTTATTTAAGAATTTTATTTGCAAGTGTCTGCCTTTCGTGAAAGGTAAAGAGTTAAACAAATCAGTTGTTCAGAAATGTTTAATTCAAATGTCGTCTACTATTGATATTAGAATTTTTGTTTTGTTTTAAGTTTATTTTATTTTACAAGGATTTGCGAGGAATTAATACATCACATATTAATGCCTCGCATTGCCCCAGTGGTGCGTTATTTGAGATGACCTCAGAAGCGGCAACCTCAGAGCCTCGGTCTTCCCAAATACTACGGAAGGGTCTTTAGTTTGCACGGAGCCACCCGATAGGACGGTACGCTCTGATAGCATAAACCCCACAATCGATGCTGATAGAGAATGTTCTGACACCTCGAGAACTTTCCTCGACCAGGGATCGACCCTGGAACCTCCGACATTAAAGACCAGTGCTTGTATTATGTAAGCAGTTGATGAAATATGAGAGAAGATTAATTAAATTCTAGGGGGCGCGGTGGCGTTGCGGTAACCGGTTCTCGTCAGATCACCGAAGTTAAGCAACTTCGAGCCCGGTTAATGATTGGATGGGTGACTATCTGGGTGATCAATTCGGACTCACGCGTTGTGCCCTTGGGCAAGGCACTTAACCTCGATTGTCCACATAGGGGCACGATGACGTCGTGTACTATGGCGTACTGCACGTCGATGGTACGCATGTCTTCAACCAATCTAACCCTGCCTGTGCTGCAGTGCGGAGTTACGATGTTGGGGAGCTGGCAGCTGCTCGTCGTTGCTCGGTGGTTCTATCCAAAACACTCCAGAATTTATTTGGGTGTTATCGTCTCAGTAAAAAACTTCATTATTTGAATTCTCTCCCAGTAAACAGCTTTCTGTGTATTGAAAAAAAATATGTATTACATACGTAGTTATTTTGTGTACTAACATATTTATAAATGTACTCACTCTACCGAGCCTTAAGAAACATGTACTGTTTAACCCTTTGAACTCGCAAGATAGATTTTTCGGTCCAAAGCATAATTTCGTTCCATTTTTGTCTATACACGGGGCATTGATGATAAAATGTAACGGCAATTGAATTTGTTTGTGTACGTGTGTTTGTCTATCGGATGATTTACTCTAGAGCTGAAACGGTTAAAGTGTGTTATTGATCGATTAATCACATGGATTAACCTTGGTTAACCAATTAATCGCTTGCCCTAATATGTAGCTGCCTTACCGTTAATGATTTACAAAATTAACCCTTTAACTAACGTAGCGGCAAAAACCGACCAGGCGAATATACACAAATCTCCATTCAAATTTTATTATGTTTTCAATTTTTGTCTCAAAAACATAGCTTATAACCCCTTACTGGAACGAGCTCGTTGAGCTCGTTCTAATGAGGGATCATAAGCTATGTTTTTGAGACAAAAATTGAAAATTCAATAATCTATTTTGAAAGTATCGTCTGCTACTCGCATTGGGTAAAAGGTTAAGAACGACCATTTCTAGCTACTGACACAGTATAATGATCATGCAAGTGAACAAGTGTCTATTCATTTATTGGGGTTTAACGACACATCCGATAGCCAGGGTCATCTCGTGTCGGAAAGTGAACAAGTATGTCAGCACGTAACTTGCATGCTTCACATTGTCCCATATAATTGATGTGAGTCAGTGTGACAATGTTTGCCTGTTTTGGAGTAAGTTTGTCCTTTGTTAACCCATATAATACAGTAGTTCAAAAGTAGCGTTTAATCGATCAATTTCTTTTTTGGTCGATCAAGATGTTGATCATTGATTAATCGACTAATCGGTTAACCGTTGCAGCTGTAATTTACTCTTTTGAGTTACTGATAAGATTCTGTGTCTTCTCTAATCATACTCTTGTTTGTGAGTGCACTTCGAAACTCCACACAGTGACATGGATAATGGGACTGCAAAGCAATGGCTTTCATTGTCGGTAACCCAGTGATTTTTAATCAGTCCTGAATCAGTCCTGAAGTAAAAGTAGGAACTGCTCACGCGATGGGAAAATACTGAAATTTGCAAGAGGCATCTGAATAAATTAACCAATCGAATCCGATACGATATGTCCCCGCCTCTTGAAAATGTCCTTACCCCTCCCCCCCCCCCCCAAAAAAAAACCCAAAAAACAAAAAAAAACCAAAAAAAAACCCAAACAAACAAACAGTCCGAATGGGAGAAAACACCTGTTTTGTATTTTAGAATGAAACTGACGACTGAATACACACTTCAGGCGTTGAACATTCTAACCGGGCTCGCCGTAACAAACGGGATGACCCCGTTCGAAATGACCTCCACAATCGAACTCCCTGTTTCGAATCATCGTAGAATAAGGGAAAGAAAAGAGAGAGCACGGTCTGAATTGTTTTCGACTTGGTGTGTCTAACCTATACATGCACATAACTGAATGTTTTTGGAGGCGCGTTTATGATTTTAAAAACGCGAATTGGGTGGCTCAACAGTGGCAGCGGAACCCGGGGGGGGGGGGGGACTGGCTGGAGTGTGGGGGGGGATTCAGCCCCTCCACTTTTTTGCCGGGCCACGTTTTTTTTTGTATGCAGATATTTTAACACAACCGATGACTGGTGAAACAAGGGGCGGATCCAGAGCCTCCCCCATATTTTCTCCAGCTATGTTTCTCTCGCACTGGTTCAGTTTCGATGGATTTCGGACCATTTTTTGCAGTAAGTGGCAGCAAACGCTAAAATGTATACAGTCTGTTAATAAATCGGCTAACTGAAGTAGATCGTAGTCTTACAGACATACAAGTACCAAATTCGCCCCAGACAATATAATCCACAGACAGTATAATTGCTGTAAACGTCTGGTAAAGCATACAAGCGAGGTCTATTTATCAGCTTTGGTCGTTCTGACCAAAGCTGATAAATAGACCTCACCTGTATGTTTTACCGACGTTCTTTAACGGCTCTCAAAGTGTGAAATCTTTCAAATACATCTCCTGAAAAATCTCAAAATATCCACTCAGATGCATGGAAATGCAGGTTTTGGGATTCTGGAATGTAAAATTTTCATACCGATGACCATCCATCGCCCGATCCAGCCCCCTCCCCCCACCCTCCCCCACCCTCCCCCCACCCCCACACACACTTTGAAAATCGTTCCGCCGCCCCTGCTCAACCGGGCTCGTTTGAATCTGTGCCCCTTGTAAGTTTGTGCGCATGCTCATCAATGCATGCCACATATAAGTAGACGGCATCCAGTTTCACTCGAACCACGGAACTATCATGGCGGTCACAATACAGCGAAAAACAGACGTAGATGCCGGTAAGTATCTAGTTGTTCAAGCAAATATCTTTCGGTTCACATTGTTCAAGTTCCTCAACACGCATTGAATGGATTTGGTGAATTAAACTGAATATTATTTGAATGGAATGAATTATCAGTCACACATATATGTTCCCTGTTGTCTCACACATGTGTCAAGCAAACGTATTGTAATTTACAAAAACTTCAAATCCTTCTATTTGTGTCACATATTGTTACGGAAGCTGATTCCGTCCTGGCCTTTCATGTGTGTGTGTGTGTGTGTGTTATATTGTGGAAGGAAGGGTGGGAGTGCCTCCCATACATTTATTCGAAACTTGCTTTTTCACAACAAGATATCAGTGCGTGGATGTAACAGGTGGGTGGCAGCGAGGTAAACTATTAATGGAAGAAATTCCAGTCATACAGAAACAGTGGTGTTCCACTAATTTGCTGCTGTTCATATGCTAATTTCCCCCTTGCTTTGCCTCGCTAATAATGTAAGCGAGAATTTCACCAGATGTCACACGAGAGGGGAATTCATGCGGTCGTAGTGGTTTCCTAGACTTGATAGTCTAGTTTCATGATTGTGTGGTTGTACTGGGAATCTCTGCGGTAAAAATGTTTTTCTGGTCCACTTTCATGGGGTATCCACTCACTATTTTCTGTTATTTTTGTATGTATCAGTACCTGTCGTTTATGACGTACGGATCTCAAAGCATGCACATTGACCCTTTACCTAACATGAAAAGCAGACGACACTTGCCAAAAAAATTCTTGAATAACTATTTTTTTTCATTTTTTGTCTCAAAAACATAGGTTATGACCCCTCGTTGGAACGAGCTCGTTGAGCTCTTTCCAACGAGGGGTCATAACCTATGTTTTTGAGACAAAAAATGAAAAAATAATGAAAATTAATTGGCGATTTTTGAGAATAGCGCTGGCCGGTTTTGGCCGTTACGTTGGGTAAAGAGTTAAAAAATGTCAAGTATTTTCAAAGAGGGTGGTCGTTAATGTTACTTTCAGAACCATCCCAATATCACAACACGACACCTAGGTGGCCTGGACCGTTTCAGAAGAAAAACTTATGAAAACAATCTTTGACGAAACCGATCTCTTTCGATCACCAGAGACGAAAACATGTTACGACCTTTCCGAGCATATTTGATGTTTTCGGTTTCAGTTTAGTCCCTCCTTTCAAACATACCGAACATCTTGGTACAGCGTGTATGCTGTATCGGTACAAGGAAAAAAACGTAACCCTCCCTATACTAGGAAGAATGATCCGGTTTTCACAAACGTGAGACAATTTCTCGAAGTGTTCCAAAATGACATTCATTGCCAAAAAATAATTTAAGATGATATTCGACGCTTTCATCTGATTCAAGAACTTCTTATTTATGAAGCAAGATGATTTGAAACGTCAATGTTGGCTGCCAATATGGCGACAGTAAGTGTCAGTAGTATATCATGTACACAAAATCCCTCTTTTCATTGATCGCATCTATTAATCTTTTGACATTATAGATCACATGACCAATGATGTCATTTTGGTTGTCTTGGCCTGACATCACTACCACAATGATGCTTGGTAATTGTACACATGCGCCACCAGTGTACAATCAGTATCCAAGTACTGTCGTTGTCCATTTTATTTATTAGAGGACGCTATATTGATTGTCATGGTTGCACGTGGCTACTATTTACATCTAACTACTAATCTACAACAGGAATAACGACGAGATGTTAGACTGAACGGGGGTATATCTAATTACCGAAACTCGACAGCTACACCTATTTCCCAAACAAACCACAAAGCATTCTTGAAACCCACAAATGTAGTGCTGGCACCGAGAGGTCCTCCACAAGGTGTTCTCGATTGCATTAGGGTAGAATGAACTACCGAAGGCTACCCGACAACTATCTAAAATTAAAAATTTGGCCCATAAAAACCTTTTATCTGGCTCGGATTCTCAGAGTAGCCTTGTTTCCAACTAACCATGACCACCCACTGCCTGTGTTTTACCCGTTTTACCTATTCCTATGTTTGGTGACTCCTAACTATGTTCAAGCGCCGTCACGTCCCATATCAACCAAGAGCCAGTAAGCTTGTGCCATTTACCCAAGTGGAGGCGATACATCTAAAAGTCTCAATGCTATTGAGACCATTCCCAATGACAGGGTCTTCGTTTCCATAATTGAGCCTGATCCGCGATACCCGATTTTCCCGATGTGTCTCTATGCTTCACACAATGTGTGAGAGTATTTACACATCGCATGCAGCTCCTGGCCTACATTGAGTGTGCTAAGATGTGTTTGTTGCTACGTTCAATGTGTGACAAAAACGCACATGCACATGTACAGACATTAGGGGATATTTGTGACATGTTGATATTCTGTTGAAGGATATATTTCGGAGGATAGCTATCTATGTAGAAGGTTTGGAGGATAGTGACATGTCCATTATCAGGGTAGAAAGGGGGGGGGGGTATTCCATACGTTCAACGGTTCGCTAAATAGAGGACGATTCACGTCAAACCTGATGACAAGAGATTTTCTAAAGAAATGCTACTTTTATCGTCCCAAAAAGTGCTCACAGATTAGGAATCTACCACATGTGATGCACGGTTTGCACAAGCACTAAAGCATTTAAAGATGTCTCGCCTCTACCTGGAAGAGGGACAGTATAATCCGATACGGGCTGAGGTGAATGGCGAATTCTGAAGGGATTTTTGTCGAAGTCAGAGGGTAGAATGGAGTCGTACATACCCAAGAGTAGCCAGGCATTGTCAGGAATAGGTAGAATTCTTTACGAATGGGTGGCGATAGATAGTCGGAAATGAGGACGTCTCTGAGAACCTGGGCCAAATAAGTTGCTTTTGTAGTCCCTTTGGTGAATGTTTGGTAGTTGTCGGGTCACTTTCGGTAATTCCACGTACACGCATTCAACGAACATACCTTTTAGTGGCCTTTTGTTCCCATAGCAATTCCCTATCCTTTTAAGCCTAATGTTGTGGATTAAGTTAAGGTTTTGGGGTCCATGTGTGTAATTTCGGGTAGTTCACGAGACTTTTTCGATAACTGCATTTATTCCCGTTCAATCAAAAAACATCTCCAGGCACACCAATTTACTGTGTTGGTTTTTGTGCTCAACAGTGATCACACTCCAACTAAAAAACCAAAATTGCGACCCCGTCAACAAAAAAGGACGACTGCCACATGCGTTGCTTATGCGTTGTAACACTACTTATCACCATCATGTTATGGTATTGATGTCACAACATGGCCGCTTACGCGGGTTACCATACCAACCCAAATCATGTCACTGGTCGGGTGATTAAGACGTCACATGAGTTCAATAAATGGATTTAGTAAATATATGGAGGAGATCTAGGTGTACATTATACAATTATGGACTTTTATGGTGGCGAATATGATGTGATATGAACCTAAAAAACTTATATTGACCGAAGCGTTAGCCGAGGTCAATATAAGTTTTTCGCCTCATATCACAACATATGTACCACCACAAAAGTCCATAACTGTTTTATTACATACACCATCCTCAAAAAACAGTCTTCTATTTCTCGATTAAAAGTTCAATTATATCAACCAGAAATACTTTTATTTCACAATAAAATAGTTAGCATCTGCAGAATAACATAAAAATAAACAATGTTATAGAGATTACATCGATTGAAATTGAACTAGAGAGGGAATTTCCAAAAGCTAGATTTCGAAAGTTTATGTTCACTGGAAAGCCGACAGAAGTGTTCATTGAAAATTCGGGTCATTTTTCTCAAATCTTGAATATCATTTTGAACACTTTGTCAGGATCGTGCCGTTTTATCTTGTGTGAGGGAGCGGTCATGATTAGCCATTGTGCAGAAATATGTGACCTTAAACACCAATAAATAAATAATTGTGTGAGGAAGGGTGAGGTTTTTGCAAAGAGCTGACACAACATGCGTGTCATTCTCAAATGTGCGGTATATTTTGACAGATGGAATAATACTGAATACAACAAAATTTGCTCGGATATTCGTATCATATTTTCCCTGTGTGATCGACTTTCATTCTTTTAGAAAATTCTAGACATTTTGCGATTGTATGCATCCTTAGTGCTCTGTGAGTCATAAATTCAATTGTTTCTTCTTATCTTGATATGCATCAAAGGATCTGCAGCAGCCTACTTGTCTAATTTGCTATCAGTCACAGATCTCAAACAAACCTCTTATGAGTGACCGTGTTTCAGAAACCGGCGCAGATGTCCACGGTATCTGAATGCAATGCTATGATCCTGTGGTCCTAAAATGACACTTGGTTACTTGCCCCCTTCATGGGGAACCTGTCCCCCTACTTACCCCCTACACCTCGGAAATGAAGCACCAGCACGTTTGCATAACGTAGAGTCGAAGATGATGAAGACAGGAAATTCCAATAGATTAACCTTCTGTACCCCGATGGCGTCTTCCAAGTCAGTTCAATGATAACAATTGGAAGAGGCCATATTCGATACCTGGGGGTAGACCATTCAATATTTCCAACGTGCAGTCTTCCGGCTGCACGTTGGGAATATTGATTGTTTACCCCACATGTTTAACCTACTTGGTGTAATTAAGACGTATGTTCCTGGCCCGTAAAAAAAACATTCTTTAGTATTCACAGGGTTAAAAAATCAATTAGAAGAAAACTCCTGTACATGTAGCGTATATTTCAACTTTTTGTGTTATTCAGCTGTCGTCTTTTCTATAGTATTTTTTCAATTTCTGTAACACACGGAGCCAAACGTTATCAATTGTAAATTTATTGTTGTTCACTGGCAACATGACGTCTGTGATTCTCATTTTTGTGTATATGTTTACAGCATTCTAATCAGACAGATTTTAATTACGCTAACCTAGACACAAAGGGGAAATGTATTTAGCGCGCGTTATATCTGGGACGATTTTTAATACAGTTCACGGTGTATCATCACATCTGTGAGGAAGATTGAATTGAATTGATGAAAAATGGACCTCTGCAAAAATCTGAATTGAATTGATGAAAAATGGACCTCTGCAAAAATCTGAAACGAATATTTATAATTATCCTGTATTTGGTTTTGCTTTATTTTAATTTCCGTGCATTGTTTTTAAACTGTACAAGCAACGCAATTTATAATACGTATATGTACTTACGTGCCCTCTGGTAAAGTGTCTTAGGAACAGTGAAACGAAAACAATCCAATTAGAAAGTCCGACCCACTTTTTTTTGCAGGTGACATTGAACATCCGGTCGCACTAAAATAAGACCGCAGATAGAAAACAATTAGATAGGTCGTTTTAAAATAATACCGCTGGTAGAAAATGAGACTGCAAATGTCCGCAGGTAAAGTACAAGACTTAGAGTCCCCAAATGAACACTATCTGGTTATATGGGGTGTACCAACTATATATCCGAGGTTTGATAACGACATTTTTAACCCTAAGCATTATTTTTAAAACCATTTGTTTTGATTTGATACCATCCAACTACGATTATGTTGGATAACGATGCCTGCGTGAAAATCCCCCCCCCCCCCCCCCCACCAAGTCGCGAAATGTCTGTAGACTACATTTAAGTATTCCTCTTTGTTTATCTTGTGTGGAAGGCGTGGCGTACTATTTCTCAAGTTCTTTCGACTGGAGATATCAACCCCCTGAGTGTAGCCACCACTGCCCGTGTCCAATAAGCTTGAAATTCAGTTAAAAACAATTTTCGAGAATCCCGCACTGACAATGCACTGAGATGGGCCGGGGCAGTTCCTATCAAAATGACCTGTGTTTTGTCCCAAATCGAGTTTTGTACCGGGTCGATCCGTCCAAAAAGCTTATCTTTTTGGGTGTGTGTATGGGTTGGGATTGAATAGAGTTAGGAGGGGGTTCTTGTCATGTGCTTTCGAAGGATATTATCCCCATAGCCTGGAAACCTTTCCATTCTATTTGAATTTATTTTAAAGTAATTCTCTTGTGAATCATCAGTCACAATGCTTTGAGATGTGGTATTCAGCTCCTTTTAGTGGGAGAGATTCAACATTGTTCACAGAATGTTTGTTCTAATTTGGAGATGTTGCATGATTTATGCACAAAATAAGTGTGTTTCATGGGCATTTTCTCGCGCGCTTGTGCTTGCACAAAACGTTGTCTTGTTACTGTCATTGTACCACTTCTGAGCACTATCGGGAGTAACATTCTGTATTTCATTGCGCACAAGAGCAAGTGAAGATTTGACAAAACATGAGATAATTAACTGACATTTTATTCCAGTGTGCCAAGCTTCGCCAACATGTTTTGGGGAAAGGAAAACATGCGCTAGGGCGCTGCGATTCACACGTGGCTGAAAACCCGACTGATAAAATATTCAACACATCATCAGGGCATAGCTTTATCGATGGCATGCCTTGATGATGTAGCTGAAATATTACTCAGTAAGGGCTGCAGTTCAAGAACAGGAACGGATGCAAAAATTACCGGAACTAGGCACTGCGCGGGGAAAGCCGCTAGTAACAATTCATTACCGGAACATTTTACCTTTACTTTCAACAGTAGTGGTGACTGGTGAGATTGGTATTAGTATGAGTGGTGGCATGGGTGCCGATGCTTTTTGTGTAAAAGTGAAAAAAAATTGTACACCGTCTTTATTTTCGGCTTTATATAGGTACTATTTCCATCTGAACTATTCGTTTCATGAGACGACATAGATGACTGTTATCAAGCCATATCCCCGTGAACCGATTCCAAATGAACCCGATTGAACAGCCGATTTCGAATCGAACAGAACAGCAGATGAAGTTTTGAAATCGAATCGAATCTCGAAGCTTCGTCGGACTCTGAAATACGTGTTGACGGGCTGTCGACACAAACAAGCAAACATTAGAAAGCTAGGATCGGCCAGGAGAGGATTTGGTTGAAAATATCCAGACTAGACCAACAATTGCCGTACTTCAGACACCCACCACCCCTTCTAGGAAAATGAGCCATATATTTTTCTCCAGCATTTTGATCAACCATCCCGCACTCTCAACATGTGATTTTGAGAGAAGATACATTGCATTCAAGATGTTTCCCATCCCTATATTAACAATTTCAGATCCTTATCATCTCACGTTGAATAATGTTCCAAAAAGATTACAATTCTCGCCCACTGATTGAATGAGACGTCGCATAGTTTCTTCTATGTTTATGGTTCCAGCGGCATATGTTACCGTCTGACGTTAGCACGCGAAATATTTGGAAATGACGTTGCACGCTTCGTAATTATTTCAACAACGAAGAGATTTGCAAACCACTTCATTTTTCTATATTTTTCACACGTGTTGCAGACGATGTTCCGAATGAATTGCTGTTTAAATTACAAATCAGCTTAAAATTCGGAGTAATATGGAGCTACCTCAACCTTTAATATTTATGAATTATTTATCCAGTCTATGCTAGATGTCCCGAGTTCGATCCCCGTCCGGGACGACCCGCGTTGTGTCCTTGGGCAAAGCACTGTATCCCGGTTACCTACATGGGGGCACGATGACGCCGTGTACTAAGGCTAACTGCACGTCGATGGTGCACATGTCTTCAACCGCTGTAACCCTGATTAAGCGGAGCTTGAACAGAGTTAGAGTGGTGAGGAGCTGACAGTTGCTCGTCGATGCTCGGTGGTCTATCCGGGTACTCCGACTTTGCCCACCCGTAAAACTGTCACAGTCACGATTAGCCATTGTTCATAAGTATGTGACCTTAACCACAAATAAATAAATATAAATTTATCCAATGGCATCGTGGGGTATTCCAGAGGAATATTTACTAAACTTGTTATCGTTAAAAGTTTAACATAAGCTCCAAGCCGCAAACCTTCGACCATTACTGTTTTTTGATGAATACAACAAAAAAATAATGCAGTACAGTTCAATGATATATTATATTTCAGACTATTCAACGTACTTAGGCCTACCCAGCACAATCAAAGTGATCGGGAGTTGCGCCATGGCCGTACAGTACACCTTAGTATACAGCGCAGCCGCGTCCCCATCTACGGAATCGGAATTAATTTTCTTCCACAAGGACACCTCGAAGATGAAGTGAGTCAGGCACAAACGTCGACCTTTCGGTTTAAAGTTCGATGCTATAACCAAGGAGCCACCGAGCTCTTAAAACAATACTTATCCACCTGAAAAATACAACTGGACTTGCTGGTTTGGTCGGGGACACTTTTTCATGATAATGAGTAATTTCACTTCAACTAAAATCATCAGCTTCTGAAACTGTTACCTTCTCATGCTTCTACAATGTTTGGTACACTGAAATGTCGCTCGTATTGTTTAGTTTGGCTAAAGACGCTTTCAGCTTACACAGAAAGCTCTCACATTAGAGTGTGTATGAAGTGGTGGCTTGCTTCAGTAAACACTAGATTAGGATTGTGTCACTGTAATGCACACTGGGTGCTCATGAAGCAAACGCCAATACAAAGTGAACCTGCGTCTTTTTTAACCTTTTCAGATTTGTGGGGAGTTCGTAATTTGTGGAGGTCAGTGACTTGAAGATTTAACCCTTTGAACACGATCGGTCGCTTTTCCGGCCAGAAAGATGATACATCATAACGTGATTAAATAGAATGGCTGTTTAGTAAATGTGTGGGGTAGAGCAATCAATATTTTGAACGTGCAGCCCCGGGGCTGCACGTTGAAAATATTGGTTAGTCTACCCAAAATAATGAATATGGACTCTTCAAACTTCTGCCATTGAACTGGCATGGAAGATAAAAGCAGAGTTCAAAGGTTTAAAAGTAGTTCGACGATGGTTCACTGAAATAAGTTATGTTTGTACGTAAAGAAAAAGGTGCAAATTATTAAAAAATACATCTTCAAAGGAGTTCAATACTTTACAACATACATACGTTGTGACACTATTTAAACAAGACAGCTTACTCTTATTCTGGGCCACGTCGCCTCGCTGTGGTCTGTTCGTATATTCTTCATAAACTCGCGTCCGTTGATTTTGCTTCCTTATTGGATCAAACTACAGTATTTCGCCATTGCAAATGCGGATGCTATCTCGAGAGTGTCCCATGTGGTACCCGTTTAATGTTCTTACCCTTTCACTCTTTCACTATTCTTGCATCTGAGTTCAGCCACGCTTTATAATGACAGCCCACCCACCTGTATAATTCTACTTTAATCTTACAACAATCTGCCCACTGCAAGTTCAACTGTCTTAAGAACAAATCGATACCTTTTATTCTTTTAACTCCCAAACTTGAGTTTTGCTGTCCACATAGATCACTGGGAACTGTTGTCTGAAAGTTCACTTTAACCCCTTTGCAAATGCTCAATTTCGTAATATCCTGTGCTGAACAATATATTGGTGGAAATGTGGTTAAAGTGCGACCACAAATTGGAAACGCCAGGAACATACATTTATTGACAAAGTTAAATAACATTAATCTTTTGATTCTCAGGCAACGGTCATTCCTTTTTTCGTCCCGCGTTCGTCATATTTATTTCGGAAGCAAAATTAAAAAAGTATAAAACTATCATAGGGTGTGATTTTAGCGGCATCGTATCGCGATTTGCGGTGCAATATTTTGTGTACATTGATAAGTATTGTTTATTCTCTCCGCGAAATGCGACACGATTCTCGTATGTATGTACAAAATAAACATTTATTCAACTGGTTGAAGGATAGATTATGTTTGGTGGTCTGAATTAGTTCTTCAAAAATAGTCAAATTTGTTTTTTTACAAATTATTGGAGAGTGCCAACAGGCATTTTCCAACAATTTGTAATAGAACAAACTTGTATAAACGAACTATTATTTACGATTGACTGAATACGAAACATGGACAAGGGAAATGTTGGCTTTTGCACTGGTACCCTCTATTTTTTGAAAGGCCTGATTGTGGCTTCTATCACTCAACCAGTTAAAAAGCACATTATTTTTCATCTCCATTTCAGTTGCTCTATATTGATTTTGTGTTGTATGGGCCTGTTAAAAAAACACTATCAGTAAAATCAACATGGAAGCTCTAATATTTAATTGTAGTCTTTCACTGCTGGATTTCCACGCACTGAGCTATAGAAGACATGGACGGCCACTAAGAGAATTTACCACATTCTGTCCAAGACCTCAGCACCTTGTAAATTCTCCTCGATTCGCGAGACAAGCTCGGATGCGACGTGAATACTCCTTACCAAACGTCCAATATCAGCTTGACTGGGGTTATTCCATTCTATCTGCAGTGTAGCGGCGAGTTCCTGGACATTGGTTGGGTTTTTTTTGCGTTGTCGTAGGTGCCTGCCAAGCATATCCCAGGCGTGCTCTACTGGCGAAAGGACTGGACTTAGTGCTAACCAAGGCAGTGTAGTGATGTTCTGTTCCCGGAGGACCGCTGTAGCGGCACGGGCCCTATGTGCTCTTGCATTGTCGTCTTTGAACATGAATCGACGACCGTGACGTCCCGCAAATGGCACCACCTGAGCTACTAACATGTTGTCACGGTATATTGCCTTGTGGCACGCCCTTGGATGACATGTAATGCAGTTCTGTTTGTTATGGTTATGCATCCCAACACCATAACCGATCGACCACCAACACGATCGCGCTGCCTAACGGTTACGTCATGGTATCGTTCGTTCCACCGCCGCCGCCACACTCTGTTTCGCCTGTCGTGGAAGTCGAGAGTGAACCTCGATTCATCGGAAAACATGACGTTGCTCCATCGACAATTGTCCCAGCGCTGTCGTGTTCCACACCTATTACGCCTTGCTGCGATGAGACGTTCAGTCAAACGTGGAACTATTCGAAGTCGTCGATCGTACACATTCCAGTTGTGTAGGCGATGGATAGTCTGACCACCGACTCGCACATCTATCGCTCGTTGCAGCTGCTGTCCAATTTCTGAGACACTATGATGGCGGTTACGTAATCCTGTGTGTCCGATGAAACGATCCTGGTTAGCAATTGTCGCCTTTGGACGACCTGGCCGACGTCTGTCATCAACATTGCCTGTCTGACAGCAGCGTGACCATAACCTGTTAATCACTGATTGAGTAAGGCTGAAAATTTGAGCCACTGCAGTTTGTCTGTTGCCAGCTTGTAACATGCACGTAAACGTTCGTCACGTATCGGTCTTCGCATACCTCAAAAGTTAAGTTTCGACCAGAAACTATCGATGAACGAGTTTATACCAAGACAAAAACGATGAGACCTCCGAAAAGCACATCCAGTACAAATGAAAATTTCAAAACGTACTTCACGGACATTAACGCGGCGCTCGTGCGAAAAACCTGCAGGAAGTTTTTGTGGGCCGGTGACATTCATGATCCACTCTAAACTTGGTATCATATTGATGTGTCCAATCCAATATCATTTTCCATTTTCTGAAAATATCAACATCAGTTTGGATATACCCAACATTTTTAATAGTATATAGAATGAATTGGGGAAAAATGGGGATCTGCAACGGGCACACTGTGTTATGGAGAGAACATGAGGATGAAATGCAAACTATGTGTAAGACAGAGGGCCCTTTGGGTGCCCTGTCTGCGTATAGTTCGGGCTGCACCTCCATGTCAGCAATGCTGTTAAATCCTGAATGGGGGCCAGTGAAACTGACGGCCCAAACGGAGCTGGTACCAGCGTATAGCCCCCGTGAAGGAGAAACGCAGTGCCACCGCCATCAGAGAACACGAGACTCACTTAAGCTTCCATTGTATTGATGAGATAATCTAAATGTGAAGAATTGTAGGTAAGAAAGTAATAATGAGAGATATACTTGAACTCAAATAGATAATGTATCTGTAAGCCGTCAGAGCCTCCCCCCCCCCCCCCCTCGAAGCCGCCCGCGCGCCAGCTGTATAACAGAGAACACAGAGATGGCCATCGGAAACGGTGCTATCACTGCATCCGGGCACGGCATGGTGAGAAATCGTAGTAAGGCTAAACGCTTGCCATCCACATTATTGGGCAGGCGAGAGTAGAGCAAGTGGCATCCGAGAGGAGGACGTGGGTATGGAGTAGGGGGACCGATCCATGGACGAAAATATGTATAATTGTTTGCCTGCGCACTCGCCGGAGCCCTGCATGCTGAGTGGCTTGAGTACAAATGACAATATACACATCAATATTGTCGGACTCGCTTAAGTCTTGCAATGTATCAACTCCGTGACCTGGGATGGCTCGGACTCGCCGCAGGCCTGCGGTTCGTAAGGCTGGGGAAGGAACTGAAGTGCAGAGCACAGGTGGATTCAGACTCACCATAGCCCCCCGTAAGGCCCAGGGTGGGGGCAGTAAGTGTGGAAGCATTCAAAATTGTCGGACTCGCCGAAGTCCTCTACTGTTTAAACACCGTGACATGAGATGGGCCCTGACTCGCTCGTTCGTAAGGCTTAGGGAGAGAGCGGGTGCAGACTCATCAGAGACCTGCGTGAGATAGCAAGCAGGTTGGGTGGCAGTAAACTCTGGAAGCCGAGGGATGGACCCGAGAGGAAAACGAAAAACAGGGGAGCTGATGCCTGGGGATGGTGGACGAAGTTGCGTATAGTTTAGTGGCACAAGGATCGCTGCGCATCTCATAGCGTAGTGTGGGGTATTTGAATGCGACGTGTGTAGCAGTCAGAGGACCATCTGCCCAGGGTTTTGATCAGATGGTCCTCGATGCGGGGTTGACAAGCGGCAGTTGCTGCCCATATTCTAAAGCTGTGGCCAGACTATGAGTTTGATGAAATTCCCGCATGTAGGAGAAGAGCCTTAAGTTTGGTGAGGAAGTATGACCTAGCGAGGGGCATATTTTTGTCGGTTGCGAATAGGGGATGATGTGGGAGAGCCCCTTTGCTTTTGAGAATCGAAATATATTTGCGAAGAAAATACACGGGACAGATTTCATGGTCTCTCTGGAAGAGGTGAACGGTTATGCCGAGTCGAAATGGATCAGTTTTAGAAATTTAAGACGGACCCTCCGAAGGTAATCGTGAAATTGTATGTTTTTGATACAAAGATGGAACGCTGGACAAAATATAACTGGTGGGTGTCGTGAACTCCCCACAGCGCAAATAAAAAAAAACAAAGAAGGCGGTTACCATGGTTGTCTGTAAGAGGAGATTTGTGTAAGCGGAGAAGGGACCTCGGGTCAAGCGTGTCACTAGTTCTCGTAAAATAGCGAATGTTATCGGCTGGCGAGTCGGTTTTGGAGGTGTTTGTCGTTTTTTGATGGCTTTGATTATGGGTTGAATGCGGGGCAAGGGGGTCCCCAGGGCTGATGTTAGGGGATTTGGGTAGCCCTGCTGCGGGTAGAAATATCGCACTCCGGATAAATATAGTTTCATGGAACCGTAGGAAAGTTTTAAAGTTTCGACGCAAAAAAGCGATAAAATGTAAAATCAGAGATTCTGTGACCGGAGGCAGAACGTTGTTGGAGAAATTGTGTTTGGCTTCGAGAAATGAGAAACGTCTGAAGCAGGAGAAGCCTGTCCAATAAGCACGTCTTTAGTGTCGCTGATTGTGTCATGCCGCAGGCTATCGATCACCTTGTCTAGTCTAGTATTACTGCAGCAAACGGAGGGCACTGGTGTAGGGGTGGGGGGGGGGGGGGTTGGGGGTGGATCTGCATCTGGTGTCGAAAGTCGAAAGTCCTGCGAAAAGTGAGAGAGAGAATCAGCTATAACGTATTGTCTGCCGGAGATATGCTGAGCAAGAAACAATAAAATTATGTGTTAGGCTTGTGTAGGTGCGGCGGCGCATCAAGCTCATGATGGGAGGTATTGGGGACCTGCCTTTATTGAGAATGGTGACCGTGGCTTCATTGTCGCACAGGAAAACAATGCGTTTGTTCACCCAGAGAGATCCCCACACCTGTGCGGCCACCACTAAGGGGTACAGTTCCAATAGAGCCATGGACCAGTTTTTGTCATTCCAAACACTAATTTCGAAAGGGGGGGGGGGGGGGGGGGACAGTACGCCTGAAACCATTTGCCGTGGAAAAAACCTCCAAGACCTTTCGTTGAACTGGAATCTGTGCAAATGGGGGAATCGAGGAACATGGAACACCCATTCCATTTTGAAAGAAACGATTCCCACATTTTAAGGTCTCGTCGGCACTGCGCTGAGATGATGACATTGTGCCATAATTCTGTGACAGAAGTGGACAGACCGATGAGGTATGTCCACTTCTGTCACAGAATTATGACTCATGCTGACATGGTGCCATAATTCTGTGACAGAAGTGGACAGACCTCCCAGGCACTACCACCCGGCCGACAAAACTAAGGTAGCCCAGGAGACTTATGTGGTCACGTTTGGTAGTAATCTTACGGTTGGCAAATTGGCTGACTTGATGTAAGATACGAATACGTTTGTCTTCCGGAAGACGAACTTCCATTCGTTGGGTGTCGAGAGTAATTACGATATATTCCAGGCAGTGGGTATGCCTTGAGTTTTCTCCCGGGAGAGAGGGATGCCCAGAACAGTAAAGGTTTCAAGAAAACTGGCAAAAAAAAAGATCCGGACTGACGTCCGTGGGAAGAATACGTAATACGTCGTCCAGATGGTGCAGCACGTTTTGGATGCCGTACAGGTTGGAAGCTGTCCAGCATATAGCCCAAGCCACGTAAAGGGCCCCAGTTGTTGGATAAGGCGCACAACATGGTCGATTTTGACAAAAGATAAGGAATAGGCCTCCTTATCTATGAGGGTGTTGATTTAAGGGTGCGTTGCTGAAGAGTGTGGAGCTGAAAGGTCTACAGTGAGGCGGTGTTTGGTGGTGAACGTTATCGTGCTATACCAGTGGGGCTTGTGCGATAAGAAGAAAAAGGTGGCGAAGAGAAGGGACCGAGAACGAAACCCTCAGCCGCTTCTTTCACCAGAAGATCGCTCACGACTAATGGTTCATCAATTGCTGGTTTCAGGTTTGTGAGTTCCAACTTTTCGACGAGTGGTTGCAGAGTCCCTGTGTAGAAACCCTGACTTAGATGTTGGATGAGGAATGAGACGAAGTCTCTATCCGAGTGATCCTGGAGAGCAATCTGCAGTGCATTGATTCAATCGGGATACAGTCAGAATTGGTGAGGTGAATGACGGAATGTGCAGGTGGGACTGCATCGGGTTGCTTGGCACGTTGATGGGCAGTGGACCGGAAGAGACCTTAGGACACAGGGTCTGTGGATGAGGGTTTTGGCAAGCTACACACACGTGGCGGTACCTGCATGATGTCCCAAAGGGGCAGCCCCTAGCAGAATTACATCGAAGACATGTGTCAGTAGAGGCTGGACTCGACATTAGTGGTTTGGAAGTTGCAATTGGTACTGCTAACGGATTTTTGGAGCCAGAGGCAGGGTGTGGGTGGTCAGTGGTGCTAAGAGGGCAGACTTTTGATATGTGATCGGAACTGCGACAGAGGTGGCACCTTTGGGTTTTGTGGCCTGCGAAGATAGAACAAAACAATTTATTATCACGCACCGACCAGTCCACCTTGATGTTCGGCTGAAGCCAAGCGGCCGCCTTTGCCGAAACGGCTAGATGGTATTGGTAGAATTCTTCCCCATATTGGGCTGCCATGTTTATACTTTCCGATTGATAGGAGTCGAGTTCTGGTCGGCGGTGGGGATAAACTTCGCACATAATAGACTTGTTCTTATTGAAGGCTCGAATAAATTCCGGCAAGGAAAGGTTCTTGGGCAATCGAGGGTCATACTTTGCTTCCTGGGCTTTGGAGAGGTCCGAGGTGGTATGCAGGGTTGGCATGAGCAGACGTGCCAGGTACACGTCTTTGCTCTGGAGAATGTCTTGCCTGACAGTGGCGCCGATAACAGCGCCAATGTCTGGAAGATTTGACAAGGCTGTATCTGTTGAATGTAAGAGCTCTTGAGTGCGAGTAGCATGTAAATGTAGATTACCTGTGAATGAGTCTAAAGCTTTGTTTAATGGTGGAGCTGGAGAACCTAGCGGGTCGTTGTTCTGATGACGCTCAGGAATTAATGTCATTTGATCAAAGCGGTTTTGTAACTTCGTCAGTTGTTCCTGTTGGAGTTGGATTTGGATGAATATGCGGCTTAAGGTATGATGAATGCTGCTCAGGCAGGCTGTGTAATGTGTTTCTAAAACAGTCAGTGTCCTGGTACATGGACCGGTGGTGAGCACATGGGGTGCAAGAATCATAGTCACTCGAAACCGCAATACGTTGAATAATGTTTATGTTCGATCGCATAACCACGGTAGTTGGATCCTACTGAACCGGTGGCTGGTTGGTATCAGTCTGAGAATGCCCCCTGGTGGTTGTAGTAGTAGCCATGCCTTGAAAACGAATTTAAGGTTGAGTGTCTTGAATATGAGACACGTAGGGCTGTGACGTATTGCCTGTTGTGGAAATTGATAAGTTAGGATCATGGCGAGTTAAAGATTGTTCCGAATTGCATGTCGCACTTTCAATGGGATGTCGAGAGAAATGTCCTGAATGAGAGAGAGTGGAGGCAGCTGATGCCCCCTGTTCCTGTGCGGATTATGTAGTACTGTCTTGGTTGGTGAAGGCGAGCAGGTTGTCCGAGTGCAACTGTACCAGTCGCTTTATTTAACGATGCGGTTGTTTTGATTCACGCGTCCAACAGTCGTTTGCGGAGGTGGGCGGCTGTCCAGTTCTTGGGGTCGTTGTCGGCGACAGTATCCAAACGATGTTTGTGGCCGTGTTCTGGAACCTTATTCATATCGACAATGTCAATGTCCTGAGAATTTTCTGCAAACAAAACGGATTCTTCCGGTGGTTGCCGAAGTGTTCCCGAAGATGTACAACTATTTCCGGACGAAACCGAAGTACTTCCCTGTGTGTTGACATTAGGGAGCTTGCGATTTCAAACGTGTACGGGTACGTGTAGCTACACGTACCCGTACACGTTGGGATTTGAGAAAAATTGAGTTGCGAAACGACTTTTTAATTAACGTGTACGGGTAACGGGTCAGTAACTCTGTGAGTTCAGGGTCATTATGTTGTTGACCAACAATGGCTTCCTCAGATCTGCTGATGTTCGGTGCGATTGAAAACGACGTAGAATTAGTGTTGTAATCCACAACTGATGAAAGTTCAGCTTCTAACATTAGGTTTCATTACCCAAGCTTTGACTTGTCACGATTTACAAATGATGAATGCCGTCAAATGTTTAGGTTTGACAAGGACGATTTAGCCAAGTTAACACCACATTCCAATTACCCCAATCAATCGTTTGTGAGAATGGCACCGTTGTATCTGACACAGAAGGGTTGTGCATCATGCTGCACAGACTTGTATATCCAAATATTTCATAACACCATGTGGCAACCCATGTAAAACCCGGGGGGGGGGGGGTGCCGGTTGGATGCTACCCGCTCCAAATATGCTCCATACCAAATATCAATGACCTGATACGTACAGATTTAGCAAAAGTTGCGTTTCATTTTTTTTTTTTATTTTGTATTTTGAAGCCCATGCATGGGCCACATTTTTTCCCGCTAAATGTGCCCCAAAGGGATCAATTTAAACAGACCTGAAAATCCTACTTACAGAGATGCCATATATCAAATATGAATCATTTGAGGCAGTGGCTTAGATAAAAACAGATTTTTAAATGTTTTTTTCTATTATCCACAGTGTTAAAAAAATGCGGACTTAGCATTTTTTCAAAGTCCAGAAGCTGTATTCTACGACGAAACTGATGACATTTTTTTACTATTCCTTTCAGTTGGTTGGTTCCAAGGAAGCTTCACACCAAATAAGAAATCTCAGTGCATTGTGGTTTTGGAGATATGGGCGTTTAACAAAAAATATTTCTATTTTTAGCTGCCGCGGTTCCCACGGGGCTACTGGAAATTGTTGGGGGCATAAATACTTATGACCCATTAATATACTTCATAATAAATTTGGTTCAAATCGGCCGCTCGGTCAGAAAATATAAATTTTTGGCGGGGCAAAAATTCTTGCCCCTCCCATAACGACGGTGAATATTGCCCCTCGAACTTCTCTTAAACAAATTGGGTTCTACACCCCAAAGGGAAGCAGCATAACGGTCTCTGCTACCGCTGGTTCAAGAGAAGATGTTTTACCAATTGGCGCATTTTGGCCCCACACCACTCCCCCCCCCCCCCCCTCCTCAATACGAGCAAAAATATTATTTAAAAAATGCCCCTATATAACCGCTACTCAAGTGAAATTCCATTAAAGTGTTCCCATACTTTCACCTTCACGGCGGACGACGGACGCGCGACGGGCAAAAAGTGATTAGAATAGCTCACCCTGATTTTCAGTCAAGTGAGCTAACACGCCACTTGCCAACAGCCACGGAGAATGACTAAGCGCAAGCCAATGATTGAAACTTGTCTGGCTAGGACAAGTGTTTGACTCTCTTAATAAGGAAATAAATATGTCCACAACCAGCCCACGACAAGGGCATGTGGTGTATGTGAGGGGTCATAAGGTGGGCGTGTGATTGTTTTTTGGTTGCTGTATTTAGTCATCGGTTCTCCCAAAGGGAGGCCGAATTGCCAACCTTTCATTCTGTAAGCTAATGGATGAATCCAGCTTTTACAAACTGTCATATTGGTCAGTTTTGGTGGCGTTCTTTCCATTTTGTAACCGCTATGGAAATCATGCTGGCTCTGCTCCCAAAGCAGCGTTCTGTTTGTGTTTTTCTTCTCTCTTTAACGAAGATTGTTTTGCGCATCACACCTGTGTGTGCCTCGGCACCTAGCAAATGAACCACTGGTCGATTGGAATCCTTATGGTAGCTTGGTGAGCCAGGCTGCATAAATCTCACATCCTAGAATAACGTGGCTGGTGGGGGCTGGCCCTCCGGTAAACGCATTCAATGCAATGTGTAATCTCTTTTCACGAGCTGGATCTTGGTTGCTATCCGGCCTCGTTGGTTCTGTCTGACAATATAAATCCAATGATAGCCATTCGGTTCGCAATGGTTTTAAAATCCCACGTCGTACCTGCGCCCATTTGGCACGTGAAAACTATTTTTTTTTTGTTTTGTTTTTGTTTTGCTCTCCTTATGCTTATGCCTTGCTCTCTACCTTTCAGCAGGTCCCTGCTACAAACACCTTCCATCGGAAAGCCATTACTCAGTGACGTAGCCAGGCCTGGGAGAGCTCCCCCCCCCCCCCCCCCATACACACACGTCATGACCCGCTCCCATTTAAAATGAAGCGCGCATTTAAAAACACAAAAACAAATAGGGTATAAATAATTTTGAAACAAACAGGGTATATAAAATAATTTTCAAAAATAATTCAGTAGTTCGATTGTTATCAATGGGGGGGGGGGGGACTTGAATGTCCCTGGGGAGAACCTCCTGATTATCCACATTGGGAGGGGCACCCTTCCCATACTCGCCATCTCAGTGTTGTGCACTTTTGGTTTCTGCCTTCGGCTCAGTAATCAACTTACGTGCCCCCCCCCCCCCCCTCCTCATATTGTTCCTAGCTCACAACCATCGTAGTAAGCCATCTGATTCAATCAAACTTCCCCACTACTAAATCAATTCTCCCAACCCTAACCCCCACCTCCCCCCCCCCCCCCACACACACATACACCCCCACACCACACACACACACTCACCCCGTACACGAAAATAAATAAATTAAGAATAAAATAATCAAATATATAATAGCAGGCCCATCGGAACGAAATTTATATTGGGGGGGGGCTGATATTGCTAATTTGGGTGAACTGGCTGATACTAAATGGGTATGGGGTATCAAGATGCCGAAGGCATCTGACGCGAGTGCTGAAGGCACGAGCTTTTTGAGGGGGGGGGGGGTACTCCCCCAGAAATTTTTTTGAAAAGGGCAATCTAAGGAAGCATTCTGGTAGCTTTTGAAGCAAAAACCTCTTGATTTTTTTAAACGGCAAAAGTTGTTTTTTTAACAAAATGTTTCAAAAATCCCAATAGAACCCCATAACATTTGGGGACGGTTCTCACACCGGGCTCACCTGCAGGCCGTGGCCGTATTCCGTCATGCTAAAAAACAGTCAGGCCTTATGGTGGATTCATTAGTTTTATCATTACGCCAATGGTTGTCGTGGTCTTCTGAGCTGCCAAAGGAATTGCTCAAAAGGTTTGCACATCAACATATGCAGGTGCATGTTATACATTCAGTGATACGTTCATAATTCTAATCCAGGGGCGTAGTAAGCTAATTTTATTGGGGGAGGGGTAGGACCTATATTCACATGACACGACGCGTAATCCGAGCGGCGAGTGGGGGTGAACACGAGAGGGGATATCCTCCGTCTCGTTGGTGGGGGGTCCGGGCCTCCCCCGGGAAAATTTTCGAATTTAAGATGTAAAAACATGCATTCTGGTTGATTCTGAGCAAATAAATAGTATATTCCTATGATGCGAAGCGTCATCCGAACCGCGAAAAGGCGAGTGGGGTGAGCACGAGAGGGGCTACCTCCCCGTCTCGTTGGTGGGTGTCCGGGAAATTGGCGGGAAATTTTTTTAATTTAAGATGTACAAATATGCATTCTGAGTGATTCTGAGCAAATACATCGTCAATAAGGAAATACGTCAGCTCTCTGATCAATTCAGCGTGATTTCCGAGCAGAATGACAGGAATAGTGAACATGCAATGAATTACCCTGTGGTTGGTTGGGGTTTAACATCGCTTTCCACAATTAGGCGAAAACACGACTGTCAGTTTTATTGGTGGAAGAAAGCCCACATGGAACCCACTCAACCCAGTAATCATTAACAGTAATGTCGGAATATGGTAACCAGTGGGGATCCCGTGTGGAGAAACCACCAACCCAGCCCAGTAAAGCCTACTTTTGACAAATTTGTGGTGGTGGGGGAAATATCTCCCTTACCCCCCCCCCCCCTTCCCAAACCGGTTCCTACGCCACTGTTCTAATCTGAGTTCAGTAATGTAATGTCCAGTTTTATTCAGATTACATCGGTTGCTCCCATCATGGATAAACTAACGACGAAATATGAGCAAATTATTGGGGGGGGGGCTGCAGCCCCCCCCCCCCCCCCCATCCCTCCCGGTTCCGACGGGCCTGAATAGTGATCGTTCATAGGCGTAGTGACAACATAACAAACATCCTCGTGTGATAATTCATCGTTGGAAGAAAGGGAAAATATATTCTCCAAGACTGTTCGAGAAAACAGCTGCGTTTTAGATCTTAAATATTCAATCCACAACAAACACAACAACAATTTCCCCTTGATACCCGCGAAGAATTCTTCCAGAACACAAGGATTACAACGAGAATAACCTGTTATATTATATATGTAGAGAGAAAATGAAACCGTTATTATTTTAACAAATCCATATCTACCCGTTCGTCGAAACTTGTAAACCTACTTCTACAGGTTGGATAAAAACGTGTACGTGTGGAAGTAAGCGAACTTTATGATGTTGTCGACAAGATTTTCGTCTACCCGTACACGTACACGTAATGACTTTTCCTGACCAAAATTAATTATTTCGTGATTAATGCTAGTGTTGACATGTCCTTGTCACAACAAAATTAAACTAATTTGTTTCACAAACACGCTCATTATTTCGATTGCTGCAATTAGAAAGCTTCTAGGAACCACAGGATTGTAGCTGGCACGAATTTGTGCATTCAACTGAAACACATTTTGTCTTTTTAAATCACTGGAATTTTCAAATTTCAACCCGGCAGTTTTACGTGTAGCAAACGTGTAAGCGTGTGCAAGAAGTGTGACGTATTTCACAAATTATCTGCTACACGTACCCGTACCCGTACACGTTTGAAATCGCAAACTTCCTATTGTTATGGTCCAATTGTGCCGTGTAACCAGCCGACGCGCTTAAGCTGGCGGCTTCATTGGATGATGATGTGTCCATATTTTGAACAAGAAATAAACGCTGGTAAAATATCCCTTTAATTCGTATGCTTGTGCAATCGAGATGAATTGTCTACTTCACTGTCCGGTGAAGTTGCAGGCAGGATTGTTCTGAAAAACTAGCCCGTGGTGAACACTGAAGAGCATGAAGCGTTAAGAATGTTATTCGACATCCATTGCAGAGGAATTAAATGTAGTGTCGAGCCGAGAACAAAGTGCCGCTGAGAGAGGTAGGGGTCACGTGTATCCTGGCATGTCACTGCACAAACTATAGGAAACATTATGGTTCCAATTAACTTATAGCGAAAGGATTAACACAGGTCCGATAGCCTTTTACGCCAAAATTTTCAGCTGAATCTGTAATGCAGCCATTAACTCACATTTCAGTTCGATAACCTTTCACGTTAAATATGCCTCAGTAGCCTCATACCACCTACGGGGTAATGGCTGCATCGTACATATAACTTAACGGGTGCACTGACAACATGCTACAGTCCCAGGCTAGAGATACAAAGTTTTCTTCCTAGTATGTGCATTTCAAGTCTCATTCCTTGACATATTAGAAATAAAAAATGAACCGTGCTTTGAGAAAAGAGTTAGCCTGACAATTTTAACACCTATTCTTTGAATATGGTATGAATTTTAACTGGCTACTGTCAGATTAGGGACAATGACTGAAACAAATTTAAAAATTAACTGTTACTCCGATTTGAAGAACACCACGCCTGTCGATGTTTATTTTTTTATTTATTTATTTATTTATTTACTTATTTATTGGTGGAGGAAGCCGGAGTACTCGGAGAGAACCACTTACCAACGGCGATGCCTGTCGGTAGAGCCATTTAAAAAATGGGCTGTGGCACATGAGTCTTATAGTTCCCAAATTATTCCACAAGAGGCAAGTGTTTCACAATATTTGGCCTGTGTGTTTCTCCAAAGAGACAAATTATATGCTAATATATGAATTGGGCGTGAAACTCTAATTGTATTACGGCACGTGGGTGCGTGGGTGGACGGTTGCTTAAACACAGTGATTTCAGTGGACCAATATTAAAAAAAAAAGAAACACGTTTTTGATCAGATAAACAAGATAATCCGCGCATCTAAGTCGTATATTTTTCTAGGTTGATCGATTCAGTAGTTTAGTTCGAATTTTGAATATGCACGGGAATTATTTCATGAGTGACGAAAATGAAATATAAGTTTTCGAGAACGGCTTCCAGCCGCTTGAGAAACACAAAATTCATTACAGTAATGAGTCAGGTAACCCTGGTACCTACTCAAAAACAATAGGTATTTTGTTTTATTATATAAATTGCGATGTTTTAATTATGATTAAACGTTTTTTTATAGCAGTTAAACATACAAATTACCAACCCTATTTTCCAGTCAAGAAAAATAATTGTGGTTGTTGCCAATGAGCTAATTGTTTGCTAGTGGTTCTTATTGATTCTCTGAACAAACACAAATACCACCATGTGGAAAACCATGGCAGTTGCGTTTCAGTTGTAAACTATTTCACTCTTGCCACTCTCTTTTGTTGTACGACCACCTCGAATATCCCTCAATATCGCATTATTTTGCCCTCAATTCTCGGCAACTTTTCCAAATCCGATCGTACTTGTCTCACACGATCTTCCAGTGACGTCAGTGATATTCAGAGATTTTGGAAGCAATCTCTTTACAAAGGAAACGTAAAAACTCGAGTGAGTACCTTGTCGCTGACCACTCCGAACAAATATCCATACTTTCACTTTTGTTAACATTTCAGGGGTAGTGCTCATTTTCTATATTTGTCATATAATCAACAAATTATTACATCAGTCAATGGATCTGTGTTGTAATTTTCTGTCTCGTTGACAAGACCAGATCAGGTAGATCAAACATGACGCCTGCGGCGTCATGTTTGATTTGGCTCATCTGGTCAAGACCAATCGGCGAAAGTGACAACCCAGATTTATTTATTTTTAGCTCAACTTGACAAAGTCAAGCTGAGCTATTGCCATCACCACTTCTCGTCCGTTGGCGTACGTCCGTACTTATGTTCGTACGTACGTACGTCCACCATTTCCTGTCGCACACCGTACAGGTTGCATCTATGATCAGATCGCTTTGAAACCTGGTATGGATGTGTGGGGTGACCTCTACATGGGAGCTATTTTTTTTTCTTCCATTTTCGTCAAAAATTAGTTGCTGTTGGCAAAGACCTTTGATGCTTAGTAAAAAGGGCAGTTATGTATCAATATTTCCCTTTGAGATACCCTGCAGGGCACATGTATGACTGGATCGCTTGGGAACTTGGTGTGCTTGTGTGGAGTGACATCTACATGGGAGCTATCGATTTTCTGCCATTTCTGTCGAAAAATGTTGCCGCTGGCAAGAACCTTTGAACTTAGTTTAGTCAGACCTCAAAATTCCCCTTTGGCACACCCTTCAGGACACAGTTATGATTGGATCAGCGATCGATTCGGACTCCCGCGTTGTGTCCTTGGGCAAGGCACTTAACCCCGATTGTCCACATGGGGGCACGATGACGTCGTGTACTAAGGCGTACTGTACTTCGATGGTGCGCGTGTCTTCAACCAATCTAACCCTGCCTGTGCTGCAGTGCGGAGTTACGATGTTGGAGTACTGGCAGCTGCTCGTCGTTGCTCGGTGGTTCTCCCCGGGTACTCCCTCTTCCTCCACCCATAAAACTGTCACCGACACGATATGACCTTGGCTGTTAATGTGTCGTTAAATCCTAATAAAAAAAATTAAAAAAATAAAAAAATGATCGGATCACATTGAAACTTGATATGTGTGTTCGGGGTGACACCTCTAGATGTGATCTATTGATTTATTTGATTTCCGTAAAACAATTTTTGAAGTTATCACCAGCCTTTGAACTCACTGCATTTGTGCAGCAACTTATCCCTGTTGTACTCTCTGCAGGGTATATTTATGAATTTCCATAAAAAAGAAAACAAAAACAAAAACATTGCCACAAGCAATGACCTTCAAACTTAGTGCATTTCCTTTGGCATTGGCAAACCTCAGAGGGCGCATTCATTATAAATAAGGTTGTTTTGAAACTTTGTATGCTTATGCAGTGTGACAAAGATACGAGCTACCGATTTTCTTTTCATTTCCATCAATTATTGCATTTGTGCATCAACATTCTTCTTTGACATGGCCTACAGGACACATTTATCGTAACATTGTTTTTGAACTCATTAGGCGAGACCTATAGATGAAAGCTATTGATTAGCATTCATTTCTGTGAAAAAAAGTTGCCGTTTACAATGATGAACTTTAGACTCACTGCATTTGCGTATTAACATTCTTCCTTTAACTGGCCTTACAGTTTACATTTAAAAATGCATGGATTGCTCTGACGTTGTGCACACACAATGCTGTTATGTTGAAGTTTCACCAAATATACATTGGAACCAACGATCATCAATTTTGCCATTTCACTTATAACTTACCAAGTTCAAGTTTATCAAGTTGAGCTACAGTGTCATTGACACTTTCATTTTATTTGTTTATTTATTTAAATATTTTTTATTTATTTATTGGGGTTTAACGACACTTTCGACAGTCAGGTTCACCTTGTGTCGAACAGCTTCAGGGGCGGAGGAAGCCACCGCGCTCCCGACGACCCAGATCAAGTGGCTGGAACACAATCTGTTATACCAAATGGGTTAAAGCGCATCATCATTATACTTGAGTTTTGATCATCCGATGAACGCCTCTAACATGCCATCGATGTTTCTGTTAAAATTTTCTCCGCGATGATGTATTCTCCCCCCACTGCATGTGTAACATGCGTCTGTCCAGGGTGAGATAGCAGGGAGAGACAGATGTATCCCACCCCACCCACGTAACGTTATACATTTATAACGTTATTATGACGTTATGCATATCGTATCAGTTTTTTGCTACCAACTAATTCATATTGTCGTCATCAGAATGCCGTGTGATGAAAGTTTGATGCTCTAAAACTCTTTAAACCCAAATATGCCACCGTTCCTAATTGATTTCATGGTATATAACTTTTCCATGCTCTTTCCGATGGTGTCATTAGTTTTTCAAAATAACGAATACCAAATGAGTTGATTATATCAGCACGTGACCGCCGATTACCTCTGGCTAACATTACCGCTGTATGGTGGGGGAGAAAAAATAATCCCTGAAGGGTACGGGTGTGGGATGGGAAAATCTCACCCTCGGGACAAGATATTTGGTCCAGACACTCGGCAAGCCTCGTGTCTGTCCCAAATATCTTGCCCTCGGGTGAGATTTTCCCATCCGACACCCGTACCCATCAGGGATTATAATAGTCTTCCACCTCTTTGTAAAACTTACTGAGCATAGAAACCACACAGTGACGTTAATCAAATAGCTGGTAGCAGTTCTTTCAAAAAAACACATGTCCGATCAGCAGTCGGTTGTTTGGTTATGAGAACAGAAGTAATTTTAAAGGACGTCATCAAGGGACGCGATGAAAGCGTTACGCTATGCCCTTCAGTAACAGTAAACAGTTTTTTTGTTTTTTTTAATTCGAAGTTCACAATTTTGACAGAAAGAGATTACATCTCACTGAATCCATGATGTAAAACGAATATAACTCTTCACTACCATGAGACCAAATATGCTCCTAATTTGATATGATATTTCGAAAGAATCAATTCCCTCTTTCCTCGAGAGATTTGCTAATCGAATTGATAATGTGGCAACCTAAACAAAATCATCTTTTCCTCGGTTTTTTGATGAGCGAACTCTTGGGCAAGTCACTCTTTTGGGCTTTTGGGTTAAACGAGTACCGAACCTCCAAACAAACGTAAGACAAATCCCCTCTCCCACTTTCCCATTCCCGGGAGATTGTGTTAACAGGGTTAAAGTTGATATTGCGATCAGTTGCTGCTTTCTGTTATTGTACACACAAAAATCAGTTGGGTTGAAATCAACCCAAATTAGCTGGGTTTAGTGAATATGAATCAATTGGGTTCATATTCACCCAAAACAATTGATTTGGGTTAATTTTTTTAACCCATTTGAGTTTAGAGTGTATAATTACGACTTATACTGTACAAAAAGAATATACCCATAGTAGCTTGGTGCACCAAATGTTCACCACGAGTGGTGAACATTTTGTACACCAAGCTACTTTGGGTATATTTTAATTATACCCTGATAGTCAGATTATTAAGAGAGTCGCTATTATTTTTTTCTCGATTTTACTGAGCACCAGACGTACACACGTGCAAATCTGTTTTTTGTTTACACGAGCATCGGTGGGCGGAACTTCCACTGTCAATTTTATCGCCGAAACGAAATGGAAAATGAAACGGGGTCTTCTTTTCATTTTATTAGCATAATAACATACCATTTCGAGTTATGGGTGATTTATTAACATGGGGCAATGCATGTTTGTTAAGTTTTGATGTGTTATGGGGTAAACCCATTTAAAAACGTAATAAATAATTGACGCTTTCATTTTACTCTTCGCGAGGCGACGTGCGATACATTTAGACAAGTTTGCATTCAGATCTACGTCACCAAAGGTCAACTTGGATGTAGTTCTACTGTATATGTAGGTGTAAATTTTAACTATTGAAATCCCATTGCTGGCGTGTTCACCACGCTTGGTGTGTAAAGCTAAAATTTATGTCATATGCTTTCCATATATTGTACAATAGGTAGATACTGCAACACTGGCAGGGTTAGATTGGTTGAAGACATGCGCACAATCGACGTGCAGTACGCCTTGGTACACGGCGTCATCGTGTCCCCGTGTGGACAATCCGGGTTAAGTGCCTTGCCCAATGATACACCGTGAGAGACCGAATCGATCGCCCAGACGGTTACCCATTCGAGGACTATCCGGGCTCGACCTTGCTTAGCTTCGGTGACGAGAACCGCAACGACACCGCGCCCCCGAGAATGCGATTAGTTGAAGATTGCTGTGAAGCACAGAGCAGTCACAACTTTAACTACAACTAATTTAATCAACGAGATTCACATTGGAAGAGCGATTGATTCAAAACCGAAGAGTGGTAATTTTGGTTATGATAGAGAACGGTCGATATCGAGAAACATGGTTTGATCAGGGATATGCCATCATTATTGAAGTTTACCTTACTTGGCAGAAAAAAACGTTTTCAGCTGTCAAACTGAAAATATTAGCAATTTGGATCACCTTGAGCCAATACTATGAACCCGTAATACATTTGTATTTTCCAGTATTTTGTTTCTGTAACTACGAAATGTTTCAATGAGTCGTTGGTAATTTACCTGTAGTAACTGGAATACTGCACGTACACACTAAATTCAAATGAGTTAAAAACCAACCCAAATCAACGGGGCTGAGTGAATACGAACCCAAATCGGTTCATATTCACTCAGCCCGGTTGATCTGGGTTTATTGTGTAACCCAACTGATTTCAGAGTGTATAAATGCATTTACGCGAAGCTGTTGTGCCCGAGTACAATACCTGCCCTTGATATTTTGTGTGTAAACCTAGCATGTGGTCAACGTTACAGACAGCGATCTTCTGAACACACTGAATTATTAGTAATCGATAATTGTTGATAAGCTAGTGCCAGTCTATTCGTAAAACCTCCAGAGAGAAACATATTGATTTCTGGTGAATAAAATGTGGTATAGGTTTGTTTATGGTGTTGTTGTTGTTCTTACTACCTAATGGGAAAGCGCAACTCGTTAAAGTAGCAAACAGTAGTCTGAGAGCCATTGGAGCTAAGTAAGGGGCCTCGCGTTTGCAGATTAAACACAGGTTATAACAACAGTCAACTGACCTGGGTTGTCACCAAGCTCTCTGTTCACCAGTCCAATTGTGAAAAGAATTCGCTGCTGTTATGACCTGGAACCAGTCTGGCCCTTAAA
The DNA here is from genome assembly GCA_031216915.1 of Pictodentalium vernedei. NCBI lineage: Eukaryota > Metazoa > Mollusca > Scaphopoda > Dentaliida > Dentaliidae > Pictodentalium > Pictodentalium vernedei. The sequence goes on from CM062294.1 coordinate 181,487,867, forward strand.
TAGTTTAGAGTCACTCGTCTGGATTATTTCAGGTGGCCGTAAACGCGAATATACGATTCGCTTTTCCGGCCAACTGATATATTCCAGACGAGGAAATCTGAAAATAATCACAAACGTTCATCTTCTGTGAATCAACGCAAGAAATGCTTCTCAATCGAGACACGATTTGACAGCAGTGGGAAGTAATGGTCCCTCGAGTGCACGAAATAGATCAGCCCAAATAAATATAGAACGCCACGAGCGTCGTGTTGACCTGGTCTCGTCCGACTGACCTGGTTTCGTAAACGAGCCAGAATATGACAACACAAATATGATTAAACGTTGCAATAGTTTGCTGACAGAGAATATATAAAACAAATACGCGCGACACTTGAATAGTAAACACTAATAAATTCCTAAAAGTTTGTCCACAGCGTTTAACGCAAATGCACTCAAGTTTTTATTTTACATTTGTTAAATTGGAACTTTGAACCTATGTACGTCAGTGAAGCCAGGGTGGATTGGACCAAGAAACGTTGCCGGGAAATGTACCAAGGGGGTGGGACTCGGACAAATTTTTGATATTTCGAACTTTAAGACTTGCATCAGGGCGATCAATGCCAGTCCACATAGATGACATTTCTGTATCATCTTTGTCGCTCATTTGGCAGAACTTATTGCACCAAAGGGGGCTCGGACTCATCGGGCCGACCATAGGTCGACTCAGTGGATGAAATGTTTAATTTTTGGAACCGAAAGAACGCTGTGTCCTTGCATCTGGTCGATTAATAGCAGACTAAACTGCTGGTATATCAAAATGCCAATGGCAGTCCGCATTGAGGGCAATTCGATAAACCGACATTCACTGCAATCCCATCCATTTCGCCTTTTGGTCATATTCACGAAATTCCATGCACCAACAGGTCTTGGGCTACATCAGTTTTGGAGGCACGTAATAAGGGGGGGGGGGGGGGGGTGCGACTACGGGGAGATTCCCCACCTCTGGGTGACTTCCCATTATCTTTATTTGAGACAGGTGTGATTTGGGTTCAGACGACACAGAAACCTCACTGTTACGGTGAAAAATCTGTGTGCAGATTTATGTCATTGGAACCGAATTTGCTGTAACTACAAGTCTAAGGCTGGCTGCCTAATATACTATTCAAAAAAGAAGGGGGATATCCAAACTGATGTTGATATTTTCGGAAAATGGTATTGGATACGCGTGATTGGACACATCAATATGTTACCAAGTTTTGTGTGAATCATGGAGCGCGGTGGCGTTGCGGTAACCAGTTCTCGTCAGATCACCGAAGTTAAGCAACGTCGAGCCCGGTTAATCCTCGGATGGGTGACCTTCTGAGCGATCGATTCGGACTCCCGTGTTGTGTTCTTGGGCAAGGCACTTAACCCCGATAGTCTACATGGGGGCACGATGACACCGTGTACCAAGCCGTACTGCACGCCGTACTGCACGTCGATGGTGCACATGTCTTCAACCAATCTAACCCTGCCTGTGCTGCTGTGCGGAGTTACGATGTTGGGGAGCTGGCAGCTGCTCGTTGTTGCTCGGTGGTTCTCTCCGGGTACTCCGGCTTCCTCCACCCGTAAAACTGTCACGGTCATGATTAGCCAGTGTGCATAAATATGTGACCGTAAACACCAATAAATAAATAGTGTGGATCATGAATGTCACCGACCCATGAAAACTTCGTGCAGGTTTTTCGCACGAGCGCCACATTGATGTCTGTGGGGTACGTTCTAAAATTTTCATTTGTACTTGGTGGGCTTTTTCGGAGGTGGTAAACAAGCTCTGTATTGCTGGTAAAATAGGACCCAGTCACAAATGCGTGGGGTCGTAGTCCTCTAAAATAGGCAAAATGGACATAAACGATTGTCTGAACTTGACTTGATCGCCATGTTGCGGTCACGATTAGCCACTTTGTCGAAGTATGTGTCCTTAATCACCAATAAAAAATAAATAACTATTTTTAAAATTAATCTATAGCTCATTATTAAGGCGCTGTTTGTGGTAGTCGTGAAATGAAGTTTGTTTCCTATCAGACTATTAACTTAATCAACTGTGCTTTGTCAAAAAAGTTTGAACTGGTTTAATTCTTAGTTGCATCGTGGAAAGCATTTGTAGTTTGACAATTTGATAATGTGATATCATTTGTTGATAGAAATAAAGTATTATCAATGCCTGTCATTTATGGGTTTGCGTAGTTGAGTTATACACTATGTAGTAGGTGAAATATGAAGCGACTGACGGTAACCGGTATCGCTGCCTCTCTGTTTCGCTTCACAAGTGTTTATTGTTTTGAAAATAAAGGTCACGTGAGGAGAGAGCTTACATCTTTAATATAGAAAATGTTATATTGTGTGCATGATTGTTTACATAATACCATTCGTAATCACAGGCGCAAAACAGTCAAGTGATTTGGAACCAAAGGCGTGAAATCACTGATACTGGCTTGTAAGATGTGCTTCTGGTGATCTCTTTTTCCGCTTGCCTTACAGTATTGATAAATGGATGTTTATTTTGTTTTTATTATTATTATTTAAAGCTGTGTCAAACACGAATACACTCTAAACTCAGGTGGGTTTTACTTTCAACCTAAATCAACTGGGTTGAAGGAATATAAACCCCAAACTATCTATGAATCTCTTATTTTCTTAAGCAAACAGCTCCAATATACTCTGTACGTTCTGTGATTTATCAAAGAGACACGGCTGATGCATCGTCAATGAAAGGTTAACCCTTTACCTAACCTGAAAAGCAGACGACACTTGCAAAAATAATTCTTGAATAACTAATTTTTTTCATTTTTTGTCTCAAAAACATAGGTTATGACCCCTCGTTGGAACGAGCTCGACGAGCTCGTTCCAACGAGGTTTCATAACCTATGTTTTTGAGACAAAAAATGAAAAAAGATAATGAAAATTAATTGGCGATCTTTGAGAATAGCGCTGGCCGGTTTTGGCCGTTACGTTAGGTAAAGGGTTAAATACGTAACTGTATTTTTTGTTTCATCATAGGTGATTGCGTCATCGACATAATTAGTGTCGGAATTGAAAATAAAGAAGCAAAAATGAAGTCTAAAAAGACGGGTGTTTTTTTTAACTGTTTAACAGCCATGAGGTCAACTGAGTGTCAACACTTTTAGGCGTATTGTGCGGAGGAAAGGCTAAACAAATATAATAATAATAATAATAATAATAATAATAATAATAATAATAATAATAAATGTAGTTTAAAGCCGAAAATCCTCATAGAGCTCTTGGGCTTAAAACACAAAAAATAAACTTTATATATATATTTCACTCTGCATTTCTTATATCACTGACTGTCCCCAAGAGGATGAATCACAATCAGCAGTCTTCATCGTAAGTTATATACCCGCTGGAACAAATGTGATTTGAGAGCTGATCGGAAAGCAGGTTCCAAAGGAATGGAGCAGCCACCGAAAAGGCCCGATCGCCAGCTGTTGCGAGGTCACCTGGAACATGGACAAGATTGTGTGACTTTTTCGAACGTAGTGATCTACCGGGTTCGTAACGTGAAACCAAAGTGGACAGATACGGTGGGGCCTCGCCATTTAAGCATTTCCAAGTTAATATGAGAATTATGAATTCAATGAGTTCCCTCGGAGGCAGCCAGTGCAGATTTTTAAGAATAGGTGTAATGTGGCAGGAACGTTTGGTCATAGTAATTGCACGTGCTGAACATTTTTGTATTGTGGCAATTTTGTCAATGAGGCTCTGTTTACAACCAAATTTGAGAGAGTTGCAATAGTCTATGCGACTTGTAATGAAGGCATGGACAAGTTGTTGAGCTGTTGCCCCAGCAACCACGCCCCGCTCCCTGCTGATATTTCGGAGATGATAGTACGAAGCCCTGCATACATGCAAGACATGTTTTCCCACCGACAGGTTATCATCCATAAAATATCCGAGGTTTCGTAGCGTGGTCGATGGTGAGACAGTACTGCCTTCAATGTTGAGATCGGGTCTTGAGCATTTAGATAACTGATGGCTTAATCCAATGTATATGATTTCAGTTTTGTCAGCATGCAGTTTTAAGAAATTTTCTGCCATCCAAGATCTCATATCAGCTATACATTTTTCAAGTTTTTCTTTGGCCATTGTATCAGACTGTGGTGTAAAGTGTATGTACAGCTGTGTATCATCCGCGTAGCAATGGAATGTCAGGCCATCTGCGGAACCTCCAGATTGTGTACCGCATTTTAATCACACGCACGAATGATTACCAAATCGAGGGTGTGATTGCTGCGATGGGTGGGGCCAGTTACAAACTGAGTTAGCTCCATAGATTCCAGGAGCGCGCTAAAATCAAATGAGTCTTTGTTGTTCATGTCGTCGAGGTAGAAATTAAAGTCACCGGTGATGACAAAAGGTCCATTAGAAGTAACAATGTTCCCGAGAAACTCAGAAAATTCTTTGAAGAACTGTTTCACAGTGAATTTATTTTTGTTGTTGGGGGGGGGGGGGGGGGGGGGGGAGAGAGGTCAGTAGATAGTGACAATTCTGATTGATTGAGAACCACATGTCAGAGACCCAACTATCGACTCGAACGATTTGAACTTGTAACTAGATTCAGGTTTAACCTTTAGGCTGTTACCAAAAAGGATACCGACTCCACCGTCTTTGGATTTGGTGGAACGTGGGACGTGACGGAGGGTTCTGTCACCCTGCTGGAGCTCGCCGATTGTGTGCGCATCATCGGGCTTCAGCCATGTTTCTGTAACCATGGCCAAAGATAGTTCGTAGATGCATGTTTGCAGTTGTGCTCATAGTTTTAGATCATTTTTGGAACATATACGTTATTGTGATGAGTTGACCGTAACATGGTCTTAGGTTTACGGTTAGGTTGAACCTAAGCTCCGAGCCGCAATCCTCAGACCATGTTACCATCAATTCACCACAATAATTTATATCCTGTAGAGTTGAATAAAAATAGAAAAGCTGTTTTTTTTACATTTTTTTCCCAATTAGTTTGAACATTTGACTATTATTTTCTGTTGAAACCTATTTAAAAATAAGAATTCGGCGTTTTCACAATCTTTTGCTATTCTCTTACTTTTTCTGTATATTATCCACAGTATGCGTTCGTGGAACAATATAAAAGTCTCGGAGGTGCGATTTGCAAATATTTGTCTCGGGAAGAATAAAAAGAAACTAGCAAACTACTTTTAAAACACATACTAAGTGCTGGTACAGTGCGTGGAGAGTGTATTGTCACCAAATCACCCACAAAGTGGAGATTCTTCCCAAACAATAATTGCAAATTTGTTGCAAAGCATAACCAGCACGAGCAAAGTTTCAGCCAATGGACCTCCGGGTTAAACCCGGAGGTCCATTGACTGACACTTTGCTTGTGTTTTTTGTCGACATGTACACACTTTGAAAGTTATGGGTTGGGTTATAACTCCACTCCGCGGGTGATTTAGTTACAATACTCTCTACGAACTGTAGGTGTGATACTAATGCATATTTCTAATGACGGACTATCTGCGAAATTGCTTTTCATTCCTTGCATAAAGCAAAAGTTTCCTTTTGTGACTTTTAACTCTTTGAACCTGAGCGGCAGTTTTTTTTTCCGGCCAGGAACATGATACATCATAACGACATTATGTAAGATGGATGTTCAGTAAATGTGTGAGCAAGACCAATCAGTATTTTCAACGTTGGAAATATTGATTGGCCTATCCCAAATAATGAATATGGACTCTTCTCATTGCTGCCATCGCACTGGCATGGAAGATACCACTAGAGTCCGAAGGGTTAACGAACGAAAACAACCAACAACACTGAGAGATGTCTGTTGTTTTCGGTCATTAAAAGTAACAAAAAGGAAACCCGACTTTACTTTCTAGTGTTGTGATGGCAGGCCCGTCGGAACGAAATTTATATTGAGGGGCTGAGATTGCTAATTTGACTGAACTGGCTGATACTAAAGCGGTATGGGGTATCCAGATGCCGAAAGCATCTGGCGCGAGTGGCGAAAGCACGAGTGACTGCATGTTTTGTTTGCATGGCGTTTTATCGTAGTGTGTAGGCCTATACCAAACTGCTGACAATTTTAACGTCAACCTCACTTACACGTCAAATTACAATATCATGCAAGTATAAAAGAACAGTGAACTATTTTGAAATGTATGTCCGTTTTGGAAGTCATTCGGTTTAAGTAGAGAGTAAATGACTTAGTGAAGCCATCTTCTTACTGGAAATAACTATTTTTTATTTCTTTGACAGATTCGAAATATCTCCAAATGCATTTGGTCGAATCAAGATGAAATTGCTTTTTCCGCTCAGAGATGTGTGTTCATTCCTCAATCATTGCACTCTTAATCTTGTTTCTTTACGGAAACGTGTCTTGATTTTGAATCACATTCGTTTTATAATGAGCATTTAATTCGTTAAATCCCGTTCGTTCGATTGTCCTGTCATCCTCGTAAATAGTTATTATGATATTTGTAACCCCTTTAAACATTAAGTCCTCGAATTCATTTTTCGTTAATAACTATCGCATATAAATTTGCTTGCAGATGACTTAACACTGTCCCCAAATTAATGTTGGTTTCCTGTAATGCAAAAGCACTGTCAAGATAAATGCATTCTACCAGTTGTTGACTTCTCACGGAAGAATACACCCGGGACAACTTTTTCAGAGCAATATAAAACAGGCACTTTCCAGCTGTATGGGGTCAACTCGACAAGCGCAAAATGGGTTCGCTCATTGAGCTCAGCGATTCGGAAATTTCCAAGTCGAATCGAATCTACCATGGTATTAGAAATCGATCCGATATTGGATTCGAATCGAACGACGATGACAACTCTGTTTATTAGTGATTGACGGCATGTTGGGGAGGGGATGCTGTACCGTATTTATTATTTCGTTGAAAGTCTACACACCGATTTTTGCATCTACCCGGCAATAATGACCTGTATTCCGGTCATTATTTCCGGGGAGATATAAAAGTTGCGATTTAGGCCTACAGTGAAATAATAAATACGGTTCCGTTCCGGAAACGCACAGTGCATTGTCCACTTCAATTTGCCCTGAATTCGTGCACCGGTGAAATGTTCTGCACCACTATGGGCACAATACGCTATCGCGCACAATTCTGAACCTGGAATGACGCGTCCATGAAATAAATCGAAAATATTCGATGTCCAGGATTTGAAAATGAATCAAACTAAATCGCAGAAGCGATTCGAGATTCGTTTCATTTTTAGCTCAGCTTGACAACATCTATCAACGAGCTATCAAATGTTTCTGCATTGCGTTGAAAAACCTCGCCGCCACCAGCCATTTGACTTATAAATTGTCAACAATTCCATTACTACACTCAACAGGCCCCATCCCTAACCAGATTTTTCAGATTCCATTTGTAGCTTTGGTGTGATGTATTTTCTGTAGAAACTTGAGTGAATGACTTGGCATTACTGGATCTTTCTATTTTGTTCAGTCCGTTCTTGGACAAGTTGAGCTGCACTGTCATTGACACAATCATTTGAATAATCGCAAGGCTTTATTCGCTCAGTTACTGTTACCAATATCGTTTACGATGATGTTTTGTTCATGAACTAAGAGTTGGTAGGGTTAATATGCAGTGAACTACAGTCAGAATATCTCTTAACCCAAGTTGTGGAAATCGGAAAAAATATAAATAAGCAGTAAAATATAGATACCAAAAAGAAAAGCTACCATGCCTTGTGTATTATTGTCATTACAGTATGGAAAATTGGTTACCGCAGAACTGCCATTTTTTGATTTTACATCATCCATATTTATTTATTTATTTATTTATTTATTTATTTATTTATTTATTGGTATTTAAGGTCACTTTCAGCATCGATGGCTATATTATGACTTACAGAATACGTGTGAAGTTCAGTTTACCTAATCGTTTATACCAAAGTAAATAAGCACTGCTCCTTTTCGCCGTGTTCTGACAGAGGCCCGGGCTAATAATCAATCGACAACTGCAAGCAAAAATACAATGTGCGCAATGGGAGCAGAAACTTTGAGATAACAGTCCCGCCCATCACCTTGGAGATTGTCAAAGCCTCTTGTTCATTTTCAGAGACAATGTTATAAATAAGTTGCTTCTTGCCCGTTCTTCAATGACCAGTTTACGAGTTTCCGCTCTTCCTTTTTGTGTGTGTAAACTATTAGACTTAACAGTTTGAGCCCAGGTTGTTTATCCCATGTCTGTTCAGTGGCATCAATTGGAAGAGTCCATATTCATTATTTGGGTGTAAACCAATTAATATTTCCAACGTGCAGCCTGAGGGCTGCACGTTGAAAATATTATTTGGTCTCTCTACACATTCACTTAGCAGCCATCCTACTTAATGAAATTATGACGTATTATGTTCCCAATCCGGAAATGCGGCCTCTAGCGTTCAAAGGGTTACTAGACGTGATCCAGAATACCAGATCTGTCAACGAACCTGCTTTACATTCTCAACCTTCATGAATATGATTCTCGAACTTAGATCTGCTTTCATAACAACGCAACGATCGTTGAGTAGAACAAGGCGCCATTTTCAATGCTAAAGCATTGCAGGTGCCGCCTTGTTAAATTAAGGAATCTACATGCCAACGTGTTTCTGATTAGTTATCAACGGAAAATGGAATAGATATATAACGGTGTAGAAAATTGAATCTCAGAATCCATTATTAGGAGTTGGAATTCCAAGGTCTGTAGACAGGATTGGAAATTCGGAGTTCTGTCGGTAGAATCTCACACGATACAAGTGGAAATTGGACTTCAAAGGTCAACTGGCAGAAAACGAGATCAGCTACACTGCAAAAAATATAGGTTCTCTTTACAACCAAAACTGGTTCTAATCTTGTCCCTGAGATGGAACTAGTTCTGTTTAAACAGTATTTATTTCAAATCAAATAAATTTACCAAGATTAGCGTTCAATTTTAACAGAATATTACATGAACTGAAGTAGATTCAGCAGTAAACTTGGAGCTTATTCAACGCAGTCGCCAAATATTTTGAAACAAAGGAGATATGAACAGTTGGCATATCGAACCAGTTTTGGTTCTGTATAGAACCAAAACTGGTTCGATATGCCAACTGTTCATATCTCCTTTGCTTAATAATGATTTGAGACAACCTCTTATGAACTCTAAACTTACGGCTGAAACCCCCTCAATTTATGTTTAATTCTGTTAATATTTAATGTTAATCTTTATAAATTTATTTGATTTGAAATAAATACTGTTTAAACAGAACTGGTTCCATCTCAGGGACAAGATTAGAACCAGTTTTGGTTTCAAAGAGAACCTATATTTTTTGCAGTGTATTTTACTTGTTAAATCGAACTGTTGACCAGAAGAAGTTTGAATTCCAACAACAGTTTCTACTGACAGACTCAGGAATTACGTAAGTAAACACTTTATCCAGGCTTCTGTCGGTAGGAACTAGAATTCTATTTTTAGCTCAACTTTGACGAAGTCAAATTTGAGCTATTGTCATGGCCCGTCGTCCGTCGTCCGTCTGTCCGTCCGTCCGTCTGTCCGTCTGCCCGTCCGTCCGTCCGTCCGTCTGTCCGTCTGTCCATCTGTCCGTACGTCAACAATTGGCTATGGCTCGGGCTAGAGGTCGTATTTATGAACCGATCTTTACGAAACTTCTTGTGTACCTTTGTTATGACCCTGGGACGGGAACGAGTGTTTTTAGGTGTGGTCCGAAATTCAAGATGGCTGCCAACGGCCATTTTGTACCGATGATGCAAAAATCAGTTTTTTGTACAGAACTTCTGTATGAAAGTTCTGATTTGAATAACGTTTTGTATAAATATTTAGTACCATGGGATACATCACATATAATACGTTTTTTTTTTCTCGTGCGTAAATTGTGCAAATTAGACTGACTTTGATTTATTTAGTGTTACTTTCAGAGCTGTAAGTGCCAAGCTGCTATGGCTCGGGCTAGAGGCCGTATTTATGAACCGATCTTTACGAAACTTCTTGGGTACCTTTGTTATGACTGTGGGACGAGAACGAGTGTTTTTGGGTGCGGTCCAAAATTCAAGATGGCTGCCAGCTGCCATTTTGTACCGACGATGCAGAAATCTGTTTTTTTGTACATAACTTCCATATGAAAGCTCTGATTTGAATAATTTTTTGTATGAATGTTTAGTACCATGGGATACATCACATATAATACGGGTTTTTTTCTCGTGCGTAAATTATGCAAATTAGACTAACTTTGATGTTTTTTGGTGTTACTTTCAGCACTGTAAGTGCAAATGCCAATACGGCTCGGGCTAGAGGCCGTATTTATGTACCGATCTTTACGAAACTTCTTGGGTACCTTTGTTATCACCGTGGAACGAGAACGAGTGTTTTGGGGTCCGGTCCGAAATTCAAGATGGCCGATGGCAGCCATTTTGTACGAAATTTGGTGCAATCAGATTTTTGCACAGAACTTCCATATGAAAGCGCTGATTTGAATAATTTATTGTGTGAATGTTTAGTACCATGGGATACATCACATATAATACGGGTTTTTTTCTTGTGCAGAAATTATGCAAATTAGATGAACTTTGATTTTTTTCAGTGCTGCTTACACACAGTAAGTACACATGTCAATACGGCTCGGGCTAGAGTCTGTATTTATGAACCGATCTTCACGAAACGTCTTGGGTACCCTTGTTATCACCTTGGGACGAGAACGAGTGTTTCTGGGTGCGGTCCAAAATTCAAGATGGCTGCCAGTGGCCATTTTGTATCGAAATTAGGTCTAATCAGTTTTTTGTACACAACTTCTATATGGCTCAGGCTAGATGCCGTATTTATGAACCGATCTTTACGAAACTTCACGGGTACCTTTGTTATTACCGTGGGATGAGAACGAGTGTTTTTGGGTGTGGTCCGAATTTCAAGATGGCCACCAGCAGCCATTTTGTACCAAAATTAGTGCAATCAGTCTTTTGTACAGAACTTCTGTATGAAAGTTCTGATTTGAATAAATTTTTGTATGAATGTTTAGTAACATGGAATACATCACATATAGTACGGGTTTTATTCTCGTGCAGAAATTATGCAAATTAGATGAACTTTGATTTATTCAGTGCTACTTATACTCTGTAAGTGCACATGTCAATACGGCTCGGGCTAGAGGCTGTATTTATGAACCGATCTTCACAAAACTTCTTGGGTACCTTTGTTATCACCTTGGGACGAGAACGAGTGTTTCTGGGCGTGGTCCAAAATTCAAGATGGCTGCCAGTGGCCATTTTGTACCGAAATCAGGTCCAATCAGTTTTTTGTCACAACTTCTACACAGCTCATATTTGTGAACTGATCTTCACGAAACTTCTTGGGTACCTTTGTTTTCACCTTGGGACAGTAACGAGTGTGTTTTGGGGTGCCTTTGTTATCACTGTGCTATGAGAACAAATATTTTGGGGTTCAGTCAGACCCACTCTGGGACTCAAAGATTTTTTTCTAGTTGAGCATCTGACTGTCACCCACCTTAACAATACTTTACCTATACATTTGTTACAGGCAACGCTCAGTATTTATGTACAGACCGTTACAATACTTTATATGTACCTTTGTTATCAGGTCATTACCTAGATGTTTGTCATTGCTGTGTCACATACTATACATGTACATGTCTTTGTCTTGACAAGTTGAGCTACAGTGTCATTGACACTTTCATTTTACTGCTAATTACTTGAATCATTTAAATTTCAGAAAAAGATAAGGTTACAGAGAAGGGTGGAAATCAAAACTGTTCACAAAAATACCAGTTTCTCTTGATGAGAATAGGAGTAGAAATATTGTACAGAAATATGTTTCTGATGATGTTCAGTTTATTCTTCATTCTAGTTAACAAATCTGGACAAGAATTAATTGAACGAACATATTAATACCACTACTACTAATAGTCTTGAGACCATAAATTACATTCCAAACGGATGAAACGGAGACTTCAACTAGAAGTTGGAATTTCAGTTTCTGCCAGTAGTATCTGATATTCCAAGTAGAAGTCGAATTTGCAATTTTTGCTGATAGAACTTAGAATTTATACTTTCACTTTTAGAACCTCCGATTCTAGTTTCTGCCCGACATATGTGTGATGATTAACGTTCGGTTTCATTGTACGGCCCTGTGCAACCTCTCTGGTGTAAGTCTCGGAGTAATGCATGTTACCAATGAAATCTCTCCCAATGACGAAAAAAGTCCAAATGATACACTAGTGCCTATGTACTAATTGCAGTGGGCTTCTGAATGACTACAGGGGAAGGGTCTACCATTCTCTGCCCCAGAAGTAACTCCTTTCATTTTGTAGCTAACAAAAAGACATAAGTAGGAAAATCACAACGCGGTGAAGGGCAAAAGTTGATTGCCACGCTCACGTGGCTTGTCGCGAAAACTAACACTCTACACAACTTGCAAACACATCGAGTGGGTGAGACAACTTCTGAAATAATTAAAGGTATATCGATGAAAAATATCTAGCAATCGATAATGTGCACAACACTTTTATCAAACCGTTGGATCAAATTTAACGGGAATCCAACTACCGTGTATCTGAAACAATTTCCCTGCAGTTCGTCGCGTCAAGGCATGTCACGACGACATTGTGTTATTGTTAATTTATAATAATGTACCGAAATACAGTCTAGACTAACAAGATGTTATCATAGGTATAGATAATGTGAAACAGTTAGCTTTGATTTGCCTGATTTGTTAGAGACACTGAGATCAGAGAAATTGTGGAATTAGATAGGATACATGCACATCCCGGGAAAAAACAAATTGTTTGTACCAGCTTAGTGTAATTTTCCGCTCATGGTATGTTATATCACTGGCAATTTGGATCAACAAGATTCTTCATGGAAATACAATTTTCATTTCCAGCTAAAAACTGTTTGGACAAAACAAAAAAAGAAAGACAAGAAAACAACAAAAAAATCTGCAGGGTCGGTGTTGATTAGAATCGCACAATATGTTTAGCACACCTGCCATCACTTCCTCTCTTGTCTGTCATGTTTCTCGTTTCATTGTTCCTTCAAAGAACCTTCGAACCCAATCCGCCCAACGTTGAAACATATCACACCTTGAGTCAAGCAAGGCACAATCTGCAATGCTTTAACATTGCAGTTGACACCCTTCTGTACTCTACTCAAGGAACGTAGGTCCTCGGTTCGAATCCCTCCTGCGGCAACCGCGTTGTGTCCTTGGGCAAGACACTTCACACCCATTACCCACGTGCTGGCACGATGACGTTGTGAACTAAGGCATACTGCACGTCGATGGTGCACTTGTCATCGACAATACTAAACTGCTTGTGTTGGGGAGCTGACAGTTGCTCGCCGTTACTCGGTGGTTCTCTCCGGGTACTCCGGCTCCACTCGCCCGTAAAACTGTCGTGGTCATGATAGGCCATTGTGCAGAAATATGTGACCTTAAACACCAATAAATAATAAATAAATAAATACTCAAGGAACGATATAAACTTCGATTGACCTTCATTCAATGCCATTCAGGCGAAGGTGCTCCTCCCACTTGGCAATGGAAGCCTTGCATAGAAATATCCACAGTTCTTTGAGGATCTTCCCATGAACCATATTATATCTGGTATGAAGTGTCCTCGTGAGTTCAAGATTCGCGTTTGTTCAAACGGAATTTCTGGGTAATAATATTTGGGGTTCTTCCTTGGTTTGTATCGTTTCTTGGCGCCATTTCGATTTTCATTCTCTCGATATCCTAACCGGATCCGAACCGTGTGATTATAACAGCAGTATTGACTACATACTTTTACTTTTATGTAGATAAAAACATTTTGTACCTTACTCTCCTATGCTACTACTTGCGAAACGCCTGTATGTTAAATTTTAGCTTTTAACCCCACTACCGGTGTAAAGCTTCTACTGCGGTTAAAAAACAATTACACCTATAGTAGGAAGTTCATCCAACTTTGTCAAGGTAATAGCTAAAAGTTGGGATTTTCTTGTTAAAAAGTGTAAATATTTTCGATAATATTTCTGCCTGGGTTAAATGTAAAGCGTAAAGATAGGTATGTGACGGACCCTGAAAACAGATTTGTCAAACTAACGTTAATTCAAGAGCTTCTAAATGAAGTGTGGAATTTAATGTCCATTATGGCGAACTTGTTGAACGCCACGTGGGCTATCGGATAACAGATCTAAGAGAGACAATATTCTCTCCGGTTATCATAATCTGGGTAATTAAAGCCAGTTAAATTATAATTGTTGGAAACCAGTGCATCACACATGTTCTGGACACACACCCATATTACGCATCTATCCTGTCTCCGAAATGTCAAAATAGTTTACCTCAAACAAAACTCGCATTAATATCTCTATCCATATCGAATTACAAAGCACTCGTTAAATCAGAATTAATATGTTTAAACTTTGCGTTCCGACTGTATAAAGAGAGAAACAGAATTCTGAGGGGCAGTTGGCCTGAGGGCACTCAGAGAAGGTCCGAATTTAGCCTTGGCCATCGAGGGTCATAGGCACCGAGATTGAAAGTCCGCGTATTGTCGTAACCCTGTGAGGGTTGTAAGGAACCGATAGTAGTTTGTTAACGGTTGCGAACCGTAGTAGCATAGTGGCCAAAGAAGTAAAAGCTGTAACGTTGAGGTCTAGAAACCGTATTAAGAGCTTGAGTAAGCGCTTGAATAGCTCGCGAGTTAAAATAGTTTTAAGCGGTGCGAGAATTGGTGATGTTGAGAACACTTTGCAGAATACTATTATGTAAGCTTTGTTAAGTATATATCTGAAGGCGAAGAATAACTTAACCCCGTGAGAGCCAGGCAAGGCGCAAAGTGATCGTGATCTGTGGTAGACGCCGATTGAATTGTGATTGAACTGTGAGAACGCTGATAGAGTCACACAAACCGAACATTATATGTGTTAAGCCCGAATGACTGTGAAGTTAACCCTGCGAGGAGGAAGCAACGAGTAGTGAATAGACACTTTGTATGTATCACAAACCGTGAGAAAAGGAAGACGATGTGAGGTTGATCCAGCGGACGTCGAGGGCCCTGCGGAATAAAATTTTATCCGCGTAATTAGTGTATTCTTATGGATAATTTTGTGAGTAATTCGTTTCATATTATATTTCTTCGCACATGTAAATAAATAATCTTTTCAGTGAATTATCGTTGATCACCCTTTGACATTGTCAGCCACAGGCACCTTCAGGAATCATAAGAGTCCCATGCGCATAGGGCATTGATAAGGTGGCAATGTTTACGTTCGAACTGGGGTTCAGACGACAGTCACTGTCTGTCGGCTGAGCACTGATAAGAACATAAATTTTCCTCCATCATTTTGAACGTCAATTTTAACCATGGTGATCCTGCCACAAACTTGACCTTTGACACGGTGCAAATTGCCAACTTCGATACATTCACACTTCGCGATGTTCCATTCAAACATACGACGTTCTGCGGTACTATCTACAACGTGCAGTGACTTATACCGTTAAAATACCTACAATTTTAATAGTTAAAATAAAATTTAAGAATTGTTAATAATAATTTGACTGAAAAGGCAAGGTAAATTCAATCAACTTTGACGATGTGTCTAGCTGTCAATCAATCATACACGTTCATCCGGAAGTACTGCCCACCGGTGTAGATGTAGTACTACGGCCGGTAATCAGAGTTGAACCACCCGCAGAATAAGGGTTTTAACCACTCGGCTTGCCGAGTTGTTAAAAGCCTTATTCTACGAGTGGTTTAAATCTGATTACCGGCCCAAGTGCCAATTTATTCTATATGTCACGAGTGGTAAACGGGACAATAAAAGTTGTGTTCCTGGTTTCGAAGCATATCCTAAAATCTTGTGATATGTTTGCTTGTTTGCTTTCAGTAAGGTACACTACTGGTATAACCATTCGAACAGCCCCAAGGCTGCACGTTTCAAATATTAATTGGTCTACACCCAAATAATGAATATGGACTCTTCTAATTGCTGCACTTGAACTGACATGGAAGGTACCTCCAGAGTTCAAAAGGTTAAACTTTGCACTATAAAAAGTTCATGACCTCAACCTAGAAAATAGGATAACACGCTCAGGTGCGCAAATGTCTTTCCTGGTCAACACTTTGTGCTGTGGAGGCCAGTTAATTATAGGTATAGAGCTCCCCATGTCAGTACACGTTTTCACATGTCAGCTACTTCATCAACTATAGCGTTTTTTCTGACAACTCGAACTTATTTTCCCCAATACAAGTTGAAACGTCTAGTCAAAATACTTATTTGTATTAGTTTAAACACAATGTTTTTCAAAACTGATTGTACATGATTATCAAATATCTACAACAATGCATTAATTTAATATACAAAATTTGTTAAGAAACTGGATTCAGCAGCAAACAAGCTAATAGCTTACGTGGGCTGCTGTCAAGTTCAACTTACAAAACAAGTACACAGATATGGCCAGAAAGCTATTTATTCTCTGTAGACATCTGGCTTAATATATATTGTATAAGAGAGCGAAGCAAAAGGACAAAACAAAGAAACTGAACGGTAAAATCGAGGTGGATGTGAGTAGAAAGGAATGGCAGAAAGAGAGAGATATGGAAATTCCAAGAAGAAAAAAGAAACAATGTTCGCCGCTTCATAATACGCTGCAATCACTCCCGGAATACGCCTAGTAATGTCGTAAGACGCAGCGAAACACCGCGTAGCGTGAGTTACAGACTCTATGTACAATCGTGCGACCGTTGCGTGCAGTGGCGTCATTCCAACGGTGCACGGGGGAGGTGGGGGGGGGGGGGGGCAATCCCCTCCAAATATTTTCGTTGAAGGTCTCGGAAGTGCCATTTCCGGCAATCTGGGAGGCATTTTTTGCCAAGATTTTGGGGCACGCTACGCGCCAACCGATGGTGGCGCTCCGCTTAGATGGTGTTACCGACCCCCCCCTCGCCCCCCCCCCCCCCCCCCCCCCCCGATTTTTACCAGCATGACGCCCTTGGTTGCGTGCATCATTACTTCTCGGTATTGCGTGTATTTTAGAATCGTTTCGTGATAAATATATATTTCTGTAGTTTTTGAAAAATACCTAATTAATTTCGCTACTGTACGAAAGGCCGCCGTTCAGGAGTATGTCATATCGATCTGTATTAAGGATAGTAACTGTATGTTCAATTATTCGATTCAGAAATAGAGGTTTTATACCTGCACGCAATAAATTGGCATCGAGTTTTTCAACAAGTCAAGCTCACCGTTGTTGATAACAGTAAGTAAATAATAAATAGTTTCCTGCTTAACGAAGTAAATTAGACAATATCATGTTTCGCGTTGAAGATATTTGTACATAGGCCTCTCACGTGTTAAACACGAACAATTAAATAAAGAAACATACAGATGAGACACTACTTTGAACTTCAGCGGTTATAGTATAAGCAGAAAAATGACTGGGGATTACCTCGTGCACAGCGCGTGAAGGCAATACTACGACGTCTTGATCTTCATACCTTAAAGTTACATTCATAGACGCTGAATTATTGTCAGAATAGACGCCGTTAAATAAAACTGTACTTAACCCTTTACCCAACGCAGACGATATCAAAATTTATTATTTTAAATATCATTTTTTCAAATTTTTCAAAAAATTTCAACAAAACCATATCATGTGACCCCTCGTTGGAACGAGCTCGACGAGCTCGTTCCAACGAGGGGTCACATGATATGGTTTTGTTGAATTTTTTTGTAAAATAATATTTTTCAACTGCTGAATTTGCATATTGCGCGGGCGGATGCTGGCGATTCGTTGGGTAAATGGTTAATACTTTAATTATGCGAAAATGTCAAAAAGAGGGAATATTGTAATAATAAATATATGGTGTCACCACTATGTATTGATCGAGAAACTTGTATCTTCCCGAGATGGTGTTCATATTAGGCATCGTAGTGAGCCCTTTGGGGCGAGTCGCGATATGTAATAGGAAAACTACCGAGGTATAAGAACACAAACAGGAATTCAACGTGAATTAAGTAAAGTAAATAAAGATCATTTACTGAAAAGACTGATTATTTCAGCGGAATGGGGATACCCCCCCCCCCCCCCCCTGACCATCTTTATCTGATAATACTTGCACAAGTGTAGCTGGACAGATGATGGGTAAGTCCAAAAGGAAATGATTGGGTCCGGTACTTTATAAAGAGGCATAAAGAGAACTTGGACAGACATTCTGTCAAAATATTAAAACATCGAGAGCAGGCGTTAAATTACCAAGGTATCCGATCAAAGGAATGTCTGTACCGATACTGTACTAAATGTTCAGCTGTCACCTATGTAGCTATGTTGGCCTAATCAAACGTTGCAATCATTTTATTTCTGTTTTTTTTTTTATTGTTTTAAAAACCTGTTGCAAGTCCCCATTAATCCCACGATAGGGTAGAACAGAAACTATAACTGATATAGGAGGGTGACCCTCTTTACCCTACAGAAGGGTCAACACCTATTTTGTTATGTCGCATCGGACAGTTTTACAGGTGAAGGACGCCGGAGTATCCAGAGAGAAACACCGAATATCGGCGAGCAACAGTCAAGCTCCCCAGCTAACTAGGCTCAAGCAAAGTTAGAAGCAGCTATAGGCAAGTGCATTATTGACGTGCAGAGACGTCCCATGTGGGCAATCAAGATTGAGGTCTTGCTCAAGGACACCACGCAGGTGGCGCAGACAAAATCGAACCGTCAACCTTCGGGTTAAAGTCCAATGGTCTAACTAACGAATCATCGCAAACCCACTGAGGGTGAGAATAATAACTTTGTGAACCATGGGTCTCCGGGCACAATTAATTTAAAGAGCTTCCCTAACTAATTGTTTCAAACAGTGCTTTTTTACAAGAGTTTCTCTTTGTGAAATCGGGATGTAT
Source organism: Pictodentalium vernedei (assembly GCA_031216915.1). Lineage (NCBI taxonomy): Eukaryota > Metazoa > Mollusca > Scaphopoda > Dentaliida > Dentaliidae > Pictodentalium > Pictodentalium vernedei. The sequence continues at coordinate 181,506,768 of CM062294.1, forward strand.
TTCAAATAGAACGTCAGAGTACTCTGATCACAAATGCTAACAAAATAGTTCGACCTGGGGCCAATAATATGACCGGAAGCCAGTTAATGAATTTGGAAATCATCCATATTTATGACAAGGGCGGTGCCCTATAAAATGGGGAGAAATTTACGTTGTCCGGTGCTACAAACATGGATGTGCAGATGGTGACACTGCGAGAGACTTTCGTAGGGGAATTCAATAATGAGACACGAATATGGATATTTCTAAATTCATTAACTGGCTTCCGGTCATATTATGGTGGAGAGTCCGGGCAGCGTATTTTTTCCCCTTTTTATAGGGCACCGCTTTTGTCATAAATATGGATGATTTCTAAATTCATTAACTGGCTTCCGGTCATATTTTATTATTGTGGAGAATCTATGCAACGTAAATGTTTCCCCATTTTATAGGGCACCGCCTTTGTCATAAATATGGATGATTTCTAAATTCAATAACTGGCTTCCGGTCTCCCGGTCATAATACTATAAAACATTTACAATTGTATTTTCAAGAATTGTATCTTCTAGCTATGATTTAAATGGGTTAAAATGAACCATTGGCTCTTTCAAAGATCTGGCATTTTATCAGTTTGCAAATTCCAATATCTTTTAAAATGCTAATGATATATTTCAGTCAGATATATTAATAGGTAGAAAATACATTTCTAGAAAATATAATTGTAAAAGTTTTATAGTATTGCCTCCAGGTCACTTTCCGATCAACATTACTAATATTTAAAGGGCTATACCTGTAGTAGGCCACAACATCGTCTAACTCCTTACATAATTATACATACGGCCTAAGAGCTTGCACCCCCACCTCCACCCCCAACACACACACCAAAAAAAGGTTGGATTTAACTCTAGAAAAGAAATACAAATGAAAGGCGCCAATTCCCAGTCATTCTATTTGGTTTCATATTCTCTTCAATTTCGCCCGACAATGGGAATCTGTTCATACTGAACAAGTACGAAAGATTTTTAACAGTGCACATTAACTGCGCTTGTTTAATTATGTCATTGAAATTGTCGGTCGCATCTTTCGCCAGATGTTGCACTGGTTTTGCCTCGGTTTTCCGGCTCACTGACTTCTGATAATTCACAATCTGCTCGCAAGATAATTATTATTTTCATGGCTTGCAGACAGCTATAGTTTGTGTTAAATAAGTAAACACTGTTAATAATTACTATTTATTGATGCTTTTACTCCATTAACCCTTTACCTTACATGAAAAGCAGAAGACACTTGGCCACAAAATTTTTGAATAAGTATTTTTTTTTAATTTTTTGTCCCAAAAACATAGGTTATGACCCCTCATTGAAACGAGCTCGACGCGCTCGTTCCAAAGAGGGGTGATAACCTATGTTTTTGAGACAAAAAATGAAATAATAATGAAAATTAATTGGCAACTTTTGTGAATAGCGCTGGCCGGTTTTGGCCGTTACGTTGGGTAAAGGGTTAACACGTAAAGATAGTTTGTTGAGTGATGGTGGGCCATATCTGTGCTTTATTCTGGAATCAGGTATCACAACTTAAAAGCGTTCCCACTCTATCCATGCGTTTCATATTATCAACCTGTATGCACTGTCTCATAAAGTGAAACAAGAGGAAGGCACGTTAATAGCTTTTTTGTCTGTGGAGAATTTTGCACCTTGTCATATCATATACACAAATATGCGCACATATACGGTTTTTGCTCAACGTATGATTCCCAGAAAATATATAAAATAATAAAATACTCCTCTCCGCCCCAAATTAGAAACTGACGTGACAACCGTTATTTTTCCCAGTTCCCTATTCGACATTCGTTATCAACCGAATTTATCGGTTGATAACGAATGTTGAATAAGGAACTGGGAATAAGTGACGGTTGTCACGTCCTCAATTTAAAAAACAAATTCCAGTGATTTTCAACATATTGATTTTTGATGGGCGTATGTTTGTATATTTTTTGATGAAGCTGTTATCGATGAAGTCTATTTTGATAATTTCTTATTCTTATAACAACTCTTTCACAGTAATCCCTCTTAATCTTCCCACCAAATGTTGTTTTAACAATGAATATGCACCACCAATTCGCCCTTAGAACACGGGAGGAGTCGGCCACCCACCCCTCCCCCCGTGGCAATCAACAAAGGGGCATAATTATGTTATTCATATTGATATGATTATTGTATGTCTTGGTTGCTCTGTTAGTTTTTAAACCTTAGGAATTATCTATCATGTACCTGTTTCTGAAGAGCAGTTTACAATATAAAATTTGTCAGTGGAATAGTTGCGGGCACCTGAATAAATACTATTTGGTGAACCTGTCTGCATGTTTTAAAATTCTACCAGGCATGTTCAGAATATAAAAAAAAAACAAACAAAATCCACAACAATGGTGACGAGGGTGGTCAAGGAGAATGAGTGCTCACATAGATCCATTGTCCCCCAGTACCCATTGATGGAATGGTTTCAGAACTTCCCTGCCTTAGGAAGTAGATTCGCCAAATTCGGTAAGAAATAATTATGTATACGATTCCGTACATGAAGGGACGGCTGAGATATGGACAAACACATGCTAAAGACAAAACACAAACGAACCGAATCCAACGCACAAAAAGAGACGACAAAATAATGGCAAGATTTGATAGATGTCTTCCAAATCTTTTTCGTCTCAAATTACTTTTATTAATTGTTTGTCAAATTGATGTTATAAACAAAATAATAAATGTTAAGGTTTATCTAATATTTAATTTGTTTCTATTTTTAATGGCTGTGTGTTGACAATATTATTAAATGATAATAAATTCCTGCAATTCAATTTTAGATAAAACTTTCCCAAATTTGTCATATGAATAAGAACTCTCCTGTATAGGAGGGTAATCACAGTAGAAGAGTTCGGGGTAGTTCCGCTTCAGAAATTACGTTGATTATGTTCCAGAGTATTCTGTTCTATGATATGCTGCTGTTTTGATTACCTCAACAGACGCCGTCCAAAATAATACTTGAATAGAGATCGGCTATAAATCCGGTTGTAAGAAAGGGCAAAATGGACAATTGGATGAGCTGCGAATTTGAGATTTTTTTCGATGCGAAATCCTCTGGGATGATTCGATTCGGGATTCGATTCGGCCCGTCATTTAAAATTCGCAGGGCCTTAATTTTACATAAAATGAAGGGTACCAGTCCGAGAGTAGACTGTAATGCATTTGCCCCTCATTCCACAAGAGACAAAGGGTTCAAAATTAAAATGTAAGAGGGATGAATCGTCAAGAGAGAGAAAGAGAGAGAGAGAGAGAGAGAGAACAATGTAACCCAAATGATAAATTATGGTTGATATTCTCTCCAGTAAGTGGTCATCCAAAACACTTTGTTCATTTTTTTTATAAATGTTCACCAATATCTCAAATGCAAAAGCTGTATTATTAAAATGACGAATAATCTACAGAGAAATGGAATATTTTATTTTTTTCACGAAAAAAAATGTACTTTATATTTTTGATGACCATGAATTTGCCAACGGCATAAGAAACCAACTTCAAAAAACTCTGTCGTTAAGAAGAAAAAGATCGGTAAGTCGAATGTCTCCTTCTCAAAAAGAAGATTCAAAACTCCATACTCTGAAAAAAGCACATACCCCATTTAGTCCCTCATGTGTTAAATATCTTTTAAAAAAACACGAAGAACGACGAGTTGCATTAGTTCAGGCCATGATGGCTTCGGTCTCGTGATTATACAAGTCACTTTGTTCATATTGGGGGAAGCTTGTTTTCGAAGATCCACAACTGCTGAAGCATGGTTTCGCTTTTCAAATCTGCAAGGCGATGCAGCTGAAAACGCACAATATATTCACAAGACAAACAGTATATTCACAATAGCAACGATAACGGCGATACATCTATGCTCATTTCCAACTTTCAGCAATGGATCACCACATTTCATAATTCTTTTAATTTTGTGATTTGTCGATATGTAAAATATAAAGGCCGATAATCAGGTCTCAAATGATAGATATATTCACATCAGTGTACATGGCAGTCTTCATAACTGTGCAACTTTGAAATAGCAATTAAAAATAGAGAAAGGAAACTTCCTGTGATCGAAATTTCGAGTCTATTTGAAAATGGTGAAAAGCCTCAAAACTAAACTACACACCTGGAACTTAATTAAGCACCCTTTGAAATGTTTTATGGCAGTGACGTCGTTGTTACCGATTGTTATGTTTAATGATTGCTATGTCTGGCAGTACATTTTATCTAGTGAAACATGATGTTTCTGGTTGATAGCGTACCCCAAACACATCCATCCCCTCGTCCACGTGAAGCATGCTTCCCACGAATGTCACAAAAACCTCTATCATCCAGATGCAATATCTGGATATAATAGAAGGCAATTTGTCACTTATTTTGTCAATAAATGTTGACATGGCAGAGCGGAGACCGCCAGGGACACTAAGATGGTAAATCGTTGAATTGTATGCAACAGGCATGCCATTCAAAGCTATTGGAAGTCAGTTTGGCTAGGGTCATTCTGTCATCAGCAGACTACATCAACAAACCAACGATGTTCAGGACGACCAAGGCCTAGACAACCCCGAAAGACATCTCCTCGGGAAGCTCGGAGTCTGGTATGCCTCATTAGCTGTGAACTCTTTGCTTCAATTGTGGTTTTGAAACGCCTGGGGCTCCCCAACAGGCGTTTGTGCAACAGGACTGTTCGAAACCGCCTCGAAGAACTGGTTATGATGTCCAACTCTGAGCGATCAGCATCAAATATGACATTTGGAGTGGTGTATAGCACGACAACATTGGAATCTCAGGGCGTGGAGGAGAGTCCATTGGTCAGACGAGAGTAGGTTCCTGCCTCACGTCACACATGGTCACATGAGAGTGTGGAGGCATAGAAATACTGCTTGCGTGCCCAGGAACATCAGATCTACCGTTTCTTATGGCGGAGGATCAGTACTGATTAGGGGATGCCCCTATCATGATTTTAAAGTTGATATGGTGACTGTACGTGGGAATCTCAATGGTCATCAGTACATCCGGGACATTCTTAATGCGGTTGTCGTGCCTTATTTTGACAACCATCCGTTGGCTACCCGCTCTGTAGTCATGGGCGACAATGCAAGGCCACGTTGTTCCCATGCTTTGGGAACATTTCTTTAGAACAACGCTATTACAACATACCTTGGCCTGCAATGAGCCCCGATTTGAATCCCTTAGACCACATCTGGGACTTTCTTGGACGTCGTGCAGAACTTGACCGATTTGGGAGCTGCATTGCATGAGTCGTGGCAGCAGTTGCCTCTGGACCGTATCAGGACGCTCACTGGTAGCATTAAGAGGGCTCAGGCTGTTATCCGGGTACGTTGTTGATACACTCGCTACTGACGTGTGACACTGCTATTGTGTTCAGGAGATCACAAGTTACATTCTTTGTCAATAATTACCGGCATTGTTTCATCATGGATCGTCCCAACACCATACGTTTCGAGAGAACATTTTCCCATCAAAAACATTAGTGACAGATATTTTGTAATTCATTAAAGTGCTGCATATTTTCATCATTGTGTTGTCTTCCATTTGTCAATAGACCATTCTTTCCACAAACAATCACTTTTGGCCATCTGAAAGATAGCATGAAAGTAATGACAGTTTCTATTAACACCACTGCGGAAAAAAACATGGGGTGCTGAATTAAGCTCCAGGTGTATATATGAAAAGAGAGTATATGGAGACGTATTTTCCGGTGTAATACTATATTTAAACAAATCAGAAATATTTTTTTGTAAACATAATTTAAAGATTTTTATACAGGAATCGGATAAACCTTTTCAAGAAACCAGAAATAACTGTTACGCACACATCCAATGTGTTTTATAAAGGAATTGAAAATGGATATTGACGAAATTAGAAATTGACTGTTGTGTAAAGCATTTGAGGAATTGCACGCAAAGAACACAAACGATTTGCAAAAAACTTAAATGCTGCACCGAGAGACACCTCCTCAATCTACCTCATATTTCATACCTTCTATTGGTCCCAGGCCAATATGTATCAAATGCAAGTGTGTCCTGGTTTTACTTAACCCTTTACCCAACGTAACGGCCAAAACCGGCCAGCGCTATTCACAAAAATCGCCAATTAATTTTCATTATTTTTTTTTCATTTTTTGTCTCAAAAACATAGGTTATGACCCCTCTTTCGAACGAGCTCATCGAGCTTGTTCCCATGAGGGGTCATAACCTATGTTTTTTTAAGACAAGCAATGAAAAAAAATAGTTATTCAAGAATTTTGTTTGGAAGTGTCGTTTGCATTTCGTGTTAGGTAAAGGGTTAAACGTTTGACTCCGTCTGCTATTTGGGCATTTACAGTTACATATGAATTGTAGGTATGCATTAGATGGTCTAAATTGTGATTATCTATAATGCTGTAATATGCAATCATTTGCCACAGGGTGACCCAAAAGACCTTGGCACATATTTTCAACCTCCAGTGTGTGTTCATCTTGATTTCTAAAGGTCTCATGCTGATAATGTCATAATATGCTTGAGGTATCAGCATGGCCATTCTTTAAAATTTTATAGTCTATTCACTTTTTAACCATAGCTTATACTATGCTTCGAAAATAGACGGAGATCAGAAATTTGGAAAGTGGGTGATGTAATGCATGTATGAATTTCGGGAATATGCCAAGGGATTATAAATGCAATTTCCAGCAATTATGAAAAGTACACCCAGTGATCACTGACTGGGTGCTCTCAGTGGCCTTGACACATATTTTGAATTCCCTTCACATTTCGACTCATTAGCGGTTGTCTCTGGACCATAGGCCATACTCTGTTTGTGATATGAACGTGCCCCACTTTCAAAATGTTTGGCCCACTGACTTTTATGTTTAATAATACATGTATGAACTTCGGGAAAGCATTGTGGGTCATAAAATGATATTTCCAGTAATTCTGAAAAAATGCACTCAATCACGTCAGGGTGACCTCAGTGACCAGGGCCAAATTATGGTCTTCCATGGAGTCTCGACTCATTTGATGTTAGTACGAGGTCCATACGTTGAGATATGAGCGGGACTCAACATCACAATTTTTGTCCCACCCATTTTGAGTGACTGATAAAATACACCCGCTCACTTTTTTGAGTGTACAAATATATGATTGAACGTATGAACTTCGGAATGCTTAGGAAGTGAGGCTCATAAAATGCGATTTTCAGCATTTCTGGAAAAATACGCCCAATGACTCCTGGGTGATCTCAGTAGAAAAAGAAAAAAATAACAGAAGACGAAGAAGAACAAGAACAGAAGAAGACGAAAGAAAGAACTAATGCAAAAAAGTAACCACTCTGAAACAATAGTCTGTGTGTTTACCACCGGCTAAATATAATTTAAGGGGGCGTCCAACCTAATTTTGGTCAAATTTCAGGTAATTTTCGTCAAAGTCAAACAAGGCCCAAAATGAATAACCCCAATACATTATTTACCAGAATGCTTGGAATGACACACAGAACATGTGGAAACTGGAATTGACCACGGAACTGCTGCTATGTGTAGATAGCACCACCTGAAAGACTGCTATGGCATAAGTAAGACAACAAAATTCTTACAATAAAATAGCTTAACATAAAATAACAGCTGTATTCTAGAAACATTGAAGTACATACTCGAAGAAATCTTTTCCTAATTCTTGAAAGTAATAAAGAGTGAGACCAAATGTTATAAGTGGAGTGCTCACTGATTGAAGGCAGACATTTTCTTCTCTTTATGTTTTCATTCGGGGAGGTTCAACAAAGGTCAACTTGAATGAGTCCACTTGAAGAAATATGGAAGAACAAAAGAGTGTCCCCATATAAAGAAGTATGTATCATTGTGGTGGTTTGGAAATAAACTATGATTTTCTCCTATAATAGCTCCGATAAAAGTGCCAAACACTTTACAGCTTTACAGAATATTCATTAGCTTGCTGCTTGATGAGTAATAGGAACAACATAATCACTTGGATTATTCCGTTGCAATTACTTGGAGTGTGCTAGCAGGCACTTTCCAACAAGTTGTAACAAATCAATTAGTTATGAACAAAATTTTCTAAGCCGAAATAGTGAAAAAGGACCATAATCCTGAACAAACTGCGTGTGGAAGAAAGACACGCTACAAAGGCATCGTTTCCCTATGATACTCGGTCACAACACCAAATATCATTCAATTTGGAGTAGCAGTGGTTGAGATACAAGGGAAAATGTTGGTACGGACGGACGGAGGTCTCCAGACCAAGGCGCTACATGTAGATACACCTTCGACTTTTCAAGTTGCGGACATAATAATCACAACACACCCACCTTATCAATTCATAATTTCAGAAAAACAAACAAAATAATCAAGTTAAATTAATTGATAGATGATGGGAAAATATTTGGCTTCTGTCGCCCATTCGTACTATTACCACAGACACCTGCAGACACTATGATGTCAACAAACGAAAAGGAACGCATGTGGTCTGGTGTGTCAGGTTAAAAAGCAACTCGGCACGGATTCTGAAGAAATTGCGAATATTTCGGATATTTCATTTGTTTAAATTTCAAATACGGGTAGTTTTGAGCGTGCATCCGATAATTCGTTTGTGTTTTGACCATCACTGTCACGCTGACCGCTGTTATGTGTATTATGATATGCAAATTGGGAGGCAGTTTCCGAAAATAGAGATATGTCACATTTGTCAGTCTAAAAGGATGACAGAAGTACACTGATCGACGCTCATGTTGGTATGGTTGTTCACAGAAAAAAATTAATTCACAGCATCGTCCATTCGCACTTTATTTAAAAGCGCGAATGCATCATATTCAAACCATCTCCCATGGTCCTTTGCGGACATCAACACAGTCGCGGCAGAGATCCGTTGTTACTTGGAAGTAAATAACCTCACAGCATCGGTGGAAATCAACACGCTCAATGTAGTTCCAGCTCACTTGGAATATACTTCGAGAAAATGTGATTTCTGAAGTATTCAGCTTACTTTTTTGAATATTATTTTATTTTATGTGTATCGTCTCGATTTTATGCACTCAGTTATTTTTTTTACAAGTGGTTCATGTTATTTTTTTAGTGCGCAATGATCCAGATTTTCGTCAACAAAAAAGTTCAAATTTTGGATTGCGGTGGGGGTAATTTCAAAGCATTTTTTTTTACAGTTATGACATTCACAGCTCAAGTATTTGCTGTAACCTGTTTGCAAATCCGCTCATATCTTGTCTCGAACAAATAAAAGGCGTGATCACGTCCTTGCATTTATTACGATCGCCCAAAATGCATATTCCTCAAAGAACCACATTATAATCACAAGACCGGAATGAACATCATTGAAACATGGCCTCATCCGGAACATCCAAATTTTGTGTTGGTGGTATTGCATTACAATACCACAACACACCAGAGTGTGTGTCTTCAAAATGCTTTCTTGGAGCCTGTAGTATGTTACCATTACATTTGGGACAAGGCTTTCGAATTACTGATCATTTTGTGTTTTTACGGGTTCGTTACTTATTTCGTTGGCAGATTAATCTTCTTCAAAATCAAAAAAAAAAAAAAATTATATATACCTTTTCAATGCACTTCACTCATTTTTATATATATAATATGCCTTTCCTTACTCTCTTATTTGTTTCTGGGACATTGGGAAAAATGTCAACAAATTGACCAAAGTTAGGTTGGATGACCCCTTAGGTGAGGATTGAACTGTATTTATCACTGTAGTTCACATTGGTGAAACCATTCACTCCAGTTTCATGCCGACTATTGAATAACACATGCATTGAGATTTAATAATGGAGTAGATTTAGCTTTCTCCTCATATCACCATGTCAATCGTAAGATGGATCAGTGTGGATGTTTATCGCTCTTGGCTCAAACGTGTATGTTATTTCGACATTGATTATGCCGGATATAACAAAAGAACAACAACATGGTTTATCAACATAAATTACGAAATGAGGCCAACATTCCTCTGACATTTGTTGAAAAATAAAGTCAGTAACCGAAATAATTGTGATGTTGTTTTATTTCTGTCATGGGCAGCCTACCAAACTGGGTTGGGTCAAGAAATCAGTTATTGTTGTTACATTTTCTGCGTTAACCCTCACCCCCGACAGCTTCTCGAGGGGGTGGGTATAGTTTCAACACAAATAAAGCAGTGACCATGTAAAATAAAAAAAACTGGAATTCAAGGTCTCAAATAATTTAAAGCAGTTGATTGGTACAAATCTTCTGCATGTAGGACAGGTATTTTCTTGTTTTCTTGGCCATACTTGAGCACGCAAATGGATGTTGGCATGGTTGAACGCTAGCGATTCGTCGCCTGAGTGCTTTAATGTCCTATGTCCCCTATGGGACATAGGACATTCAAGCACTCAGGTGACGAATTGTCACACACGATACTAAATAAGGAAGTTAAGGTAGTTTTGCTCCTGTTTGGTGGATTAATATCATCTTTTAATGGGAGTTGTGAACAGATATTAAACATTTTTCCATAGAATTGTAGGGTATGGTCACTGCAAAATGAAGGAAACGTAACATTGGATATTCGTCACTTTGTATTGATGAACTCTATCATGAATGACGACTTGTAGTTCTATACTGTATAGATTCCATACACTGAAATGTCTTCGTTTAAATAATCAGCAAGAAATATGGGGAATTATTGACGCCATGGATTGGAATTAACCTAGTTGTACGCCCCCTTGTGAATGACAAAACCTTTCCCCAGAGGACTGCAAACTACAACTATTTAGTCATTTTAGTGTATTGTATTATAAAACTTTTGGTCTCTTACTTATGCCACAACGGACTTGCGGGAAGCGCTTTCATGTACATAGAAGCACTTTTGTGGCAAATTCTAGTGTCTATGAGATCCATGTGCCATTACAAGCATTTTAGTATATAATCTATTGGAGTTATGTATGTCTGCCTTTTGTGAACTTTGAAGACAATTTGACCGCGTCTTGTTGGATGACCCATCAAGTATTATGAATCGAATGTTGATAAAACACTGGCTTATATCATGTCACCCGGAGAATATTCTTGTGAACGTATCTAGCACACACCAATAATAGGCACGGTATCCAGACAATGTTTCTGCAAACGGCCGAGTCTTTGTGCATCAGATCCCGTGTTATGGTGTTGCCCAAAATGGCTTAATAATACCACATAGATCATCTAAATCTGATAAACTTCCGTTACTAAAAACTAGATTGATAATGATAATAATAATAATTATTCGGCCTTCCGCAGATTTGTCTCGGTGCCCTAACGAGGAGGCCTATATTAAATTACTCCCCGCCCGCCAGGCTATTCCTCCCCACACTGTCCCTCCTAATCTTCCAGCATTCAGTCAAAACTTATTTCATAATTCCTCCCATCTTCACATTCTCAATCTCACTAACTATAAAATGACCCTTTCACTCGACACATTGACACATGTCAGGAAAGGGTCAATTTTATAGTTAGGGAAAATATCGATAGCTTGTGTTCAAGCTGCTATCGGTATTCTGTTTACAGTGTGTTGCTATCGAATCTTGATATCCAATCCCAATCGAAGCTAACCATTGATCTTAAGATAATATACTTACGTTTCCAATTATGGATACAGAGTTGGCTACGCTGGAAACAAGAACATTCCACAATCATTTTCCGTTGGCTTAGCTCAATCTAAATTAAGTGTCAGAAACTCGCTAATAGTGTCTAGTGTACAGCGTGTATAGAAAAATGCTGTAAGTTGCCTTTGTTAAATTCTGACATTCATTAGAGTTGAAACGGTTAAGGAGTTTTCTTGATCGATTAATCACGTGGATTAACCTTGGTTAACCGATTAGTCACTTGTCCAAATAGATATCTGCCATACCGTTGATGATTTACAGTATGAGCACGAACCCTTTACCCAACGTAACAAAACATAGCTTATGACCCCTCATTGGAACGAGCTCGTTGAGCTCGTTCCAATGAGGGGTCATAAGCTATATTTTTGAGACAAAAATTGAAAATTTTAAGTAATTCATGAATTTATTTTTGCAAGTATCGTCTGCTACCCGCAATGGATAGAGGTTTAAGAGTGACCATTTCCAGCTACCGATACAATAAGACGATCATGCAAGTAAACAAGTTTGTCAGCATGTAACTTACATCCTTTTACTCTGTCTCGTATAATTGATGTGAGTCAGTGTGACAATGTTTGCCTGTTTTGGAGCACGTTTGTTCCTTTATTGACCCATATAATACAATAGTTCAAAAGTAACGGTAAATCGAACAATTACTTTTTGGATCGATCAAGATGTTGATCATTGATTAATCGATTAATCGGTTAACCGTTTCAGCTCTAACATTCATTATTAGATATGTGAACAGACGTTTAGTCACATGACACAGGGAACTGGCAGTCTTTCCTATCAGATGTAATTAGTAATCTCCAATGGGCTTCCAGTGGGGCTGTTGGATTGAATTATCATCTGACCTCTCCACCAACACAAGACAGATTCATTAATTTTGTGTAAAAGTATTGTATACGTCGACACCATTCATCCAGGGTGTCGGCTCGGTCCCTGCGAATATGGATTTTTTGTCGATTCGACGTTCGACTCGAACTTGCTAAAACAACGTTCGAGTTGACCAAACATCGAATTCGAACCAAGTTAGCCGAAACCAGATGTCCAAGTACGGTTTCGTACGCGATATGTCCAGTTTAAAATCGTCACATCAGAGTGTTTTGGCATTGTATTGATGATTTATCCACATATTCCTGCTGACATTCAACAGTTCGTACACTTGAACGCATGGTTGAATAGCAGGCAAATAATCTGTATGTACCTGTAATTACTTCGCCCCCTTCTTGACTTTAAGCTCGGCATCGTCCGATCTTGCATTATCATGAAGCGATGGATGCTTCTTATTGAAGTGTACCAGATGTGGGGTATAGTCCTCGTCACTTTGGGTTTGTGCGAAGTCTTAAGTGTTTTACACGTGCATGTAATCGTGGCTTTATCCACTGTAAAATATGAGTTTATTACCGACGTCATTTGGAATCACGCGACACGCGTGATTCCAAAAGACGTTGGTAATACACTGTAAGTTCCATGTCGACGATGTGTGCCTGCGGTTCGCGCTCAATTCCTCGCATTGCTTTGACAATTTAATGAAAGTATACCGAGACATTGATTCATATTCGATTTTTATATTCGTGATTTTATTTTCGACTCGAATTCGATTTGAATTTGTTGATCGAGGCGACTTCGACTCGGATAATCGAATATTCGCAGGGCCTAATGTCGGCAAATAACGGGTTAAATGATGGGTACAATTTCACTGCTGGACAGTACAGCCGCCGTGGACTGGTCGTAATCCACGCGTGGGTAGTGTTGTCCACGCATGCGTTTACCAGGTAATAAAACATTATCACCAACAAAATTTAATTAATGAAGCACAGGATTGTAAGAATCATCATCAGCAACATTTTAATTAATGAAGAGTTGTGACCGGTGCTTCATTAATTAAATGTTTGATGATTATTCCTATAATTAGTGTTTAAAATCTAATATTATTGCGTCGGTGGAAATATTGCCCATCCGTGGAGTGTGGCCGGTCCACGGTGACAGTACTGTATCTACATTCAAATGTTTGTTTATTGGTATTTAACGACACTTTCGACAGCCGGGGTCATATCAAGTCAGACAGTTTTTTGCGGGTGGAGAAAGCCCGAGTATTCTGGGAATACCACCGAGCAGCAGCGGGCAACTGCCAGTCTCTCAATCCTATAAACTCTGCACAAGCAGAGGTAGCAGCGTTTGATGGCAAGTACACCATCGACATGCAATGCGCTACCTTGACCCCACGCGGGCAATCGGGATCAAGTGTCTTGACCAAGGGCACTACACAGTTACCACTGCTCAGGATAGAACCATCAACAATCCGATTTGTATTCAAGGTTCTAATCACCAAACCACCGCGTTCCCGTTCAATCAATACTAAAAATGAAGGGGGCTACGGTATAGTAAGTCTGACTTGGTTCAGACTGATCTTCTGACCTCATACACATTCATGGTAATATTTTGCAAATTATTATGTGACTTTGATAACTGACCTTAATAAATACCAGCAACTTTACTCGACAAAGTGGTTTTCAATTTATCATTTTCTAATCAGCATTGATTTTTCTCTAAGGAACGCGAGACAGGAAATGGCTGGATAAAAAGTTAACATTGTGATTACTTTGTCTTCTACGAGAGTAGATATATTGGATATATTGGACCAATTACGGTCATATTCGTCGGTATATGGACTCGGAAATGTTGCCATCAATATGTTGCAAAGTATCCGACACTAATTGTGCGCGTCTGCTGAAACAGCTGCGATCAGAAATCAATTTTGGGTGGTAGTCGCATCTATAAGTGAAGGTTTGCAACAGCTAAATAAACAATTAGCCAAACTTTATTATTTACTTATTATTTAATTATGTATTTATGCATTTATTTGTTGGGATTTAATTACACTTTTGACAGCATAGATCACCCCAATTACCGAATTGCATGGAGAGAACCACCGAGCAGCGGCGATCAGTAGACCGAATTCCCATCGTACTAACTCCGCATATGCACGGTTAGCACTGGCTTAAGACAAGTACATAACTGACGTGCTGTACGCCTTAGTACACAGCGCCACTGTGCCCCATGTCAGCAAACGGGATCAAGTGCATTTCCCAAAGGACACAACGCAGTTACCCCTGGTCAGGATCGAACATGGGACCTCTCAGTCTGAAGTCGGATACCCTAAGCCCAAAGCCGTCGTACTCCCAAGCGGTCAAAATAACGCATTGAAAGGAATGCGGAAGAGCGTTTACTTTACTTATTGCACAACTCTGCATTGTTCACATAATCCTTTTGCTGTACTAGTAGCGTCAGAATAAAGTACATGACTGCGATCACAGAAGGGGTGATTTTCTCGATCAGATTGCGAACCGATGGTGACAAATTTGCACTGGTGCGCCGATGTTTAATAAATAAAATATTGCGAACTTAAACAATAACCCGCGAATTTGAAACAATTAAATTTTATAAAACAACAATTTTGGTTTTGCACATAAACTCTTCTGTTTTATCTATCATTCGCGAGAAAACGTTCGTGTCAGTAGTATGTCATGTACCCGGACAGGGGTGGTTTGCAGGACCTCGGTGCAGGTCCTCGGAAGTGACGTCATGTCACGTGACCTAGTGGCGCCATGTTGTATTGTCATGATAACCCGCGTGAGTTGCCATGTTGTGACGTCATCTTCATAGTGATACGTGGTGTGAGTGCGCATGCGCAGCGCGTGTTGTTAGGGTGACACGTGTTTCTGTCGTCCATTTTGTATGAAGGGGGCCGCCATCTTCGTTTCTATGGTAGCACGTGATTGCTATGTTACCTAAAACCTTCTTATAGGACAGGGATATGTTCGGGGGGTGTGTTCGATTGAACAAGAGTAGTTTTCTGGTTCGGATTTTCCTCAATTCCTCGTTTACTTCGTAGAATTACCACAAACAACCCGACAAGTTGTATTATTTCGAATTCCTTCAGAATTTTCTGCTTCTGTCTATATATGTAATAGTTTACTCTACCTAGGCATGTTCCTTTGCCCTGGAGAATACTCCAGTGGCGTAGAAGAGCCTATCAGTTGGAACAACTCTGCTTATTATTACTATATTTAGCTATTCTAGTCTATTCTTGTTAGTTCTGACCCTATTCCGAGTACTTTTGTTGTTTCATTTATCTAGATCATTTATATAACCAACCAATCAGATTGCTTGATTTCCCATATCCTGTACTTAATCGCACAGAGTTATCTCCCTTCTGTATAATAAAAGCCTATATCAATGGCAATATCCCCAGGCACACCAAATTCGGCACCCCTTTTTTGAAAAACATATGACCTTCGGCGCCCCTTTTTGTCATATGTGCTTATGTGAAAAGGCACAATGTGACACAATGTGTCCTAGCACATAGGCACAAGCTTTTTGTGCCGATATGTGCTTATGTGAAAAGGCACAATGTGACACAATGTGCCCTAGCACATAGGCACATACGGGTATTTGAGGATACCTATTGCCTGGTATTGTATTATTTGAGGATACCTATCTAGGATACTTTCCGGAGAATCCCTTTCTGTCATATGTGCTTATGTGAAAAAGCACAATGTGACACAATGTACCCTAGCACATAAGCACATGCTTTATGTGCCGATATGTGCTTATGTGAAAAGGCGCAATGTGGCGAGTTAACAAATGGTTTTCCACAGTCAAATTCACGTTTATCTCCATTATAATTCCTGTCATCTTTAGAAGTGAAAAACTTCTCCAAACCCGTTTTATTTGAAGAAAATCAATCAAAAAAAATGTCATTTTTGATGTCGGTCTATTTGCCATGATCTAATTTACAAGGTGTACTCTCTGGAGGGTGTTCGGTCTGTGATATCAGCGCTTTAGCGCCTTTGCTCGCGCGTAGTGTGGATACAGACATGTTCTTATAGATCCGCTTCCGGCAATTAGAACACGGTAAGAGTGAATTTACCTGAGATTGGAGCACGGAGCCGACCGGCTCTCAGCCAATCAAATTACAGGTTAAGAAAGAACAAAGAGGTCGAATTTAACTGATGAATTACAATTTAGTGTAAACTGTTTTTTATTGAACATTTGGTCTGCGTGTTACTTGCCACGGTTATGTGGTTATCCCCGGGTATTCTGGCCTCCTCCATCCTTTAAACTGTTCCGGCACGAGGTGCCTCTGTCTAAGTGTTGCTAAGCTCCTCACTGAACCAACTGTTGAACTTTTCGGTAGTTTCGTTCAATTCGGGCATTGTCACGTGCGTGTGTCATATGCTATTGGCCAGTTTTCCGGGTGCAGGAAGTCCGTGTATCCACCACCTCCACTTTGAAACAACAGGTTACAATTAGAGATTATGAACTATCAATCGAGTTGTAAGAATAATGCAAGGAGCCTTCCGTGATAAAGTATTCAGTCGTGTCACATTTGTGCCAGCAATTTCCAGTTTATCACATCGCGCAGGTAATACAATTACGTTCCATTATATTTATTCTAGCTGGCTATCAATTCAACTAACAACTGGACCTGCATATCCGCCATTTGCCAACATGTCTATTCACCTTTACCGAGTGAATGACATATCTATTCAGCTCAATTGATTTCGCTTCATCTTACCTCCCTAACAAAATAATAGGCGGGAGGGTGTGTAAACAATTGACATGTTAGGAAAATGATCGAACAGCATCACACAGGATGTCCAATTAGATTTGAGGGCAAGGAAACCTATTTAGTACGTAAACAACAGCGAAGTGAACCAGGCCTGACATTCTCGAAAACGCACAGATTGACTAAAAGAGTTCAACTCAATCCCAGTATCTTGCAGGAGCATGCTTTTTCGTAGCGTTAAGACATTTTTTTAAATATTTAATTGATAAGAACTAATCAAGACAAGTAAGATGAGTAACGTTTACATCTTGCAATAATTAAACTTTTTTTCGGTTCATGCGTTTTCAGATAAAACGATTGGCTCACACGAGTCTGTTTTTTCTTTTCATAACTCAATGAACCGAAAAAAAACACAATTATGTCCGCCCCCAGCAACGCCCCTGCAACATGGTGTCAGATCAATAGAAGTTAGAACACTGGCACGTTCTAAATGTGAAAAATAAAAATAAATTTACATTACCAATTTATCACCATGAAATTATTTATAAAATATTTAAATGACCGTGGTGGGTCAATTTTTCTTTTTCATCACAACTGTATTTATTTGACATTTCAATTTTTACGCACACTGGGTGATCGTCTGCGTTCACCGTTTTACCCAAATCGATTGTAAACAATGGCTGGACACGACGAATACGGCAATTTTGACATTGCTAATTTGAATGAAATTTTTGGAAATCAAAATGATTTTATATTTCAGGAAGAATATTTGGCTTTATATCTAACTCCACTTTTACAAACTGTGTTTTTCAGTTCTCGGGAAACGGTCAAAACCAAAATACAATGTAATACTGATGGCCTACTTCCACCTACCACGGAACGTAACTTTTACGTGAAGTGAAGAGTTGAATGAAATTTGAGGGAGGCGTGGCTTATGACGTTTTCTTTGCATTACGTAATTCATTGGTCAATAAAAAAATTAATGACATAAGTGCATTTGACTTGGAAAGTGTGTCAATTGCTACCCGCATTTCAATAATATGCGCCCTCTTTTATGCCAGAAAAATAATATGTCTACCAGTTTTAGTTTTTAAGTCTTTGTTCGCTGAAGTAGAGGACGACTAGCACTATTTATTTATTTGGGTCGCGTACGTTTAATTATAAGGAATGATCGTTTCTTTTTGTCTATTCCTTGAGTTATGAACCCCCAAAAACAAAGTCCAAAATGTGTACGCCCATTTACGCAGTTTGGACTTTGTTTTTTTGGGGTTCATAACTCACGAAATAGACAAAAAGAAACGATCATTCCTTAATTGAACCCGACATTCCACTTTTCCGGCCCAGGAAATAATATATAATAATTGTCGATATTACTGTGAATATCAGCTTTCTGAAGAGGTCATTGTTACCCTTTACCGAACGTAACTGCCAAAAACCGACCAGCGCTTTTCACACACATCTCCGTTCAATTTGTTATTACTTTTTCCAGTGTTTGTCTCAAAAAGATAGCTTATGACCCTCATTGGAACGAGCTCGTTGAGCTCGTTTCAATGAGGTGTCATAAGCTATGTTTTTGACGCAAAAAATGTAACAAATTAGTTATTCAAGAATTTTGTTGCAAGCGTTGTCTACCTTTCGTGTAAGCAAATGGGTTAAAATCATCTAATTTTATAAACATTTGTATTGTCATGATTAGTTTAGCAACTAACTTAGTTAAGACAGAAAAGGATCAATATCTGATTTCGGTTTGGTATTGAAACTGTATTGCCCGTCCCCAATTTAACACATTTCGTAAGTTTGGTTTCAATAAAAAAAGGGGATTCAAATACACGTGGGGTGAACACTGAAATGTCTTATTTGAACGCAAAATCACCCTAATGTAACCCCTAAGACCTCTGGATCTGACATGACCATCATGTCGTGTGTTGTTAATTATGAAGTGGCAGCAATCGTTTAATGTGTAATGGCATAATTTCAAACTAATTGTGAGAGTCTTTTGCGTTTCATAAACAAGTCCATTAAGAAGATTACCATATTCTTCAAGAGTATGACAATTCGTATGCAATAAAAACAAACTTCTTGTTATAGCATTCAACGAAGTTGAAGTGACAAATTGAAATCGTACGCAGCATTTTATCTTCAGATTTTTAACGGACACTTCTTCTTCTTCACTCACAATCATGAAATTTGGCTCACTTTTTTACAATGACCATATCTCAAGACCCATTGTTTTTTTTCAAATTTCAACGTTTATCAAAAACAACATCAACATCCTAATTCAATTATGTGATACATATTTTTTTATAATGAAAAAAAACAACAAAATGTCCAACAGACCAACATATTAAAATAAAAACTACAAAAGTAACTACAGGATGTTCCACGGGGTTCAAAAACACAGAAAAGCACTATACTGCAATGAAATACTCATGAAGAAAAAATAAAAATAAATAAATAAATAAATAAATAAATAAATAAATAAATAAATAAATAAATAAATAAATAAATAAATAAAACAATTGATGTACAACATGGCAAATCCTAAATCAACCCATTAACATGACCAAACGTGTGTCTTTCTTGCAATCTTCTTTGTAAAAGAGGGTAATAAAGAAATAAACAGTAATTTCGGTGCCAGTATAGGGAAAATCCTGAGTGACCAAATCGCCAATCCCTCAAAACACATTTTGGATTACATGGACAATAATTCTCCACATAAAGCTTTTTATCACTCCCGCAACATTAGAAGATATTACTGGATCCACTTGAAATTGCAAAGCCAATTTCCGGCAGCCATTCAACTACACATGGCGGACGCCCCTTCGCCACAAAGCGGGTGGAGGTGGATCTGAATCGTAAGTACAGAAATCTTACTTAGTTTCTCAATTATGAATTGAAATTCAATTTTGGAATTTCATCCCCTGAGTTCCAGTGTGCTCTTTGTGCCAACTGGCATATAGAACACATTGAAACTCGATGGACGATTTCCCAGCCGCTGACATTTACGGCCTAGCGTTGACTATATTCTGACAATGTGAATGCAACAGAAACTGTGCACCATTTCAGCAGTTCGTTTAGTTGTTATCCCTTTACCTAACGAATCGCCTGCATCCGCCCTCGTAATATGCAAATTCAGCAGTTGAAAAAAATATTATTTTTCAAAAAATTTCAACAAAACCATAACCTGTGACCACTCGTTGGAACGAGCTCGTCGAGCTCGTTCCAACGAGGGGTCACATGATATGGTTTTGTTGAAATTCTTTGAAAAATTTGAAAAAATGATATTTAAAATAATAAATTTTGATATCGTCTGCGTCGGATAAAGGGTTATAGAGGTGTGTGAAGTAGTTGGAAGGGTTGAAGTCTCCATGAAATTAAAGGGAAGTGGTGGATATCCTGAAAGTATTTACATTATATCTCTGGCATTTGAAATTAAATTTTTAATGTTCTTTTCAACTACGTTTTGGAATCACTAAAACTTCCCCTGATTCCAACTTTGTGCATTGAATTTCATTGTGTCCGTTTTTCCTACCCGGGTTTGAATTAACCATTTTACTGTCAGGCTCACTTTAGCCATATATGGATGACCTCTTTGTACGCCAGTATGCAAGAAAGTTTAATAAAAATTATGACATACTTGAAACTTTATCATCTGTTGAATTGTTCTGAGCCCTTTCCAACCATTAAACAGATGGTAAGTTTGATTTGCGCATACCAGAACGTACAGATGATCATCACGAAATTGGTAACAATAGTCGATTTCGGCAGCGTAAGTGTTAACGACATAATATAGACTATTTTGAGACAAGGTGAATACAAATGCGACGTTGCATCATTTCAAATATTGCTTTACGGTTTTGGTGTATCGACACTATACCTCCGGTATATGAGGTCGGACTTCCAAAATATGTTCAACTTTGTTTTCGGACCATGCGCACTTAAATTATTTCCATTTTCTGCAGTGGAAATTAAGTTTTGACGTTTGTGAACTCTCGATGGGTATCATCGTCATAGCGTTGTTTTCCGACAGTGTGAATACAAATGCAATGTTGCACTACTTCAGCTATTCCTTTAGGAGTATGCGAACTATATTATCAGGAATGAATTACAGTTCAAAGGGTTTGGGAGGGTAAATGTGAAAACGTGAAATGACACAAAAACGTAAAAATGGCGTTAAATACAAGACATTTCAAAACAGTTGCTTTTAATTTTGAGCTTCACAACATAAAAAAATCATCAAAATAGGACGCTTTTTAAGTTTTAGCTCAACTTTGACGTAGTCAAAATTGAGGTTATGTCATGGCCCGTCTTCCGTCTGTCCGTCCGTCAACAATTCAATACGGCTCAGGTTAGAGGCCGTATTTATGAACTTTTGTCTGAATGTTTAGTAACATAGAATGCATCATATATAATACGGGTTTTTTCCTCGTGCAGAAATTCTGCAAATTAGATGAACATTGATTTTATCAGTGCTACTTACGCACAGTAAGTACACATGTAAATACGGCTCGGGCTAGGGGCTGGAGTTATGGACCGATCTTCAGGAAACTTCTTGGGTACCTTTATTATCATCTTGGGACGAGAACGAGTGTTTCTGGGTGCTGTCCAAAATTCAAGATGGCTGCCAGCGGCCATTTTGTGCCTAAATTAGGTTCAATCAGTTTTTTGTACACAACTTCTATACGGCTCAAGCTAGAGGCTGTATTTATGAACCGATTTTTACGAAAACTCTTGTTTAGTCATTAACTACACCCTCCCCCATGACGCGGACTCAGAATTGGGCCTTGAGGTTTGAAAATTTCCCATTCCCATTTTCATTTTTATACATGGTTTTTATTGGAGTAACTGTTTCCAAAATCTCGAGATGGGAGGCATGATACCGCAGTTGATATTAAAAGCTCAAGAAATTTAAAAAAAACTTCTTTTGATATATCGGAAAACGCAAATGTAAAGACGAAGTGCACGGCACATAAGATGAACACGTTTGTAAATGTCATGAGTGTACGTGCACGGGAAGTACCCACATTTGGAGTTAGACGAAAAGGACAGAAACTTAGTTGAATGACTTAACAAATCACATCAACTTTTTTTTAAGTGACTTAATACATGTTATACATTCCATGGAACCTAAAAGAAGGAAGACTGTGCCGGTCCAAATGCAAACTTTTTTAAAAACACAATGGATAAGACAGTAGAACCTTCGACTAACAGAATTACCAATTCGTTTACTCATTCCACAGTCGCGAATAAAAGAATGGAGGCTCCCATGACTTTGGACCAGTTAATTTCGGCGGGGGAACGCCTGGGCTTTTCTGGGAGTGAGCTACAAAAGATTTAAAAAAAAAAAATGCATCACACGAAATTTCGGTAGGAGACACTAAGCCCCCTTTATCTACTAAATGAGTTGAGACATAACCTAGCGATATTTAACCCTTTACCTAACGAATCGCCCGCATCCGCCCGCGTAATTTGAAAATTCAGCAGTTGGAAAAATAGTACTTTCATTAAAAATTCAACAAAACACCATATCATGTGACCCCTGGTTGGAACGAGCTCGACGACCTCGTTCCAACGAGGGGTCACATGATATGGTTTTGTTGAAATTTTTTAAAATTTAAAAAAAATGATATTTAAAATAATAAATTTTGATATCGTCTGCGTTGGGTAAAGGGTTAAATGAGAAGAAAAAAGGCACTAGTCCACGCGACGAAAATAGTCAACAACTACAGACCCATTAGTATCTTGCCATCGTTTTCTGAATTATTAGAAAAGTTGATGCACGCACAAGAGTGTAAATAAAAGCATTTGACACTCTTTTCCATTATAAACATCAATTCAGAGAGCTTTGTTCCAAAAAAAAAAGAATCCTGTGATGTGATTTCTCAAACATATAATGTTGGAAATAACAAAAATATAGTAAACTTATACATTTGCAGTATTTCTTTCTCTCTACGGGATCTTTGATACAATAAATCACACCATGCTATGCTATTGATTTGATTAATTTCTACTTTTCACCTCGGATGAGGGAAACAAAGTAACATAATTTACATTAAATAAGATACACGTCTGTGTTAGTTATAAATATACATATTGGAGAAGTACGTCTCTTTTCTCTCTCTCTCTCTCTCTCTACCTCCCCTCTCTCTCTAGCTCGCCCCTCCTCCTACCCCACCCTCCCTCCCTCCATCCGTCCTTCCCCGCTCTCTCTCCCCTCTCTCTCTCCCCTCTCTCTCTCACCCTCTCTCTCTCTCTCGTGGCTATTAACATTATTATAATCAGTTACGTAACAGGGTTGATAGCCATGGGTAGGTAGGTGGTGTTGGGATGGTTTGGGGTGGGTAAGTATAGCCTATGTATTGAAGCGAATTCTACCAACAATATATTCGGCGTAAAATTAATTACAAGTGTGTATCGTATCACCACTGAATCTCATTAAGCTTGATGGCTTAATTTTAGTACACGATAAACTCGCAGGCACACAACGGAAACAATCTGAATAAAGATAATCTTGGGTAATTTCAAAGGGTATCTAGTATTAAAAGTACTGGTTACTGTTTGTGTTCCTTTCTTTCAACCACATGTTGTATTTACCCGAGGTACTTTCCCTCCTTGCATCACACGCAATTTAAGCCCCCTTTACCTACTAAATGAGTTGAGACATAGCCTATCGATATTTAACCCTTTACCTAACGAATCGCCCGCATCCGCCCGCGTAATATGAAAATTCAACAGTTGGAAAAATATCATTTTTAAAAAAAATTCAACAAAACCATATCACGTGACCCCTCGTTGGAACGAGGGGTCACATGATATGGTTTTGTTGAAATTTTTTGAAATTTTTTAAAAAATGATATTTAAAATAATAAATTTTGATTTCGTCTGCGTTGGGTAAAGGGTTAAATGAGAAGAAAAAAGGCACTAGTCCACCCGACGAAATTTCGGTAGGGGAGACTAAACCCCTTTTACCTACTTGCTAAAAATAAATTATTTGAGAAGTAACCTGCAACATCGATAGTTAAATGAGAAGATATAGGGCACTAGTCCTACCGACGAAAATAGGGGCGGGAGTGGGTGGGGGAAGTTGAGTGGAAAGAGTGACTGTGCGCGCTGGTATACAAGGTCAGACACTCAGGAATACTGGACGTCATAGTGTGTTGGGTTCTCTAAAACACAATAGACTATTTGTTTTCTAAAACTCATCGCCACCATTCCTTGTAACAACTACCTAATTCACTAATGTTGCTAGAACCACTAAACGAACTCCTATTGCCATACCCCCCCCCCCCCCCCACACACACACACCAGACAGTATAGCTGTAACACATATAGCAGAATAAAGGCGCAATAACGGGTATTGCTACAATTGCAAGGAGTGGGAGGTATACCTCAGGGTAGTTTGTATCACTAAGTAAATTATCAAATTCAATATCACAGCACTCGTTTCGGAGAAAGAACGATTCTAAATCATTAAGATACATGGAAAAGAGAATCGGTGATAAATTTTCCCCTTGCCTTAAGCCAAAATGACTGGAGAAAAAGTCTGATTTATTGTTTCCTTTCATCACAGTTGATTTAATATCCCAGTACATATTTTGGATTATACTGAAGACTTTCCCATCTAAATGATTTTGGGTCAACTTAACCATCGAGCTGGGTGCCATACAGTATCAAACGCCTTTGAGAAGTCTATACAAGCACAGTATAGAGGTGTTTTATTCAGTCTTACTAATTTCCTTGTGCCAGTCAGTGAGAAGATATGGTCAAGCGTGGAGTATATTTTCCTAAACCCTGCCTGAATCTTGGATAGTAATGAATTTTCACACAGGAAGGTTGAGATACGTTCACTTAAAAGACTTAAAAATATGTTAGAAATATTACAAATAAGCATAACTTTTCTGTAGTTATCTTCGTCTAAAGAAAAACATGTATTTTTATATACCATTCAAAGTTTGCTAAGCACCAAGTATATCCAACTACCTGTTTTATGTTTTAGTTGAAATATTGTAATGAAAAGTGTATATATTTTGTATTTAATTATATCTTTATTGATTTAAGTACAGAAATTGAGATTTTATTTGTGTTTGACATTATTTTTTAGCTTTTGAATACTATAACCATGGAAAATGGATATTATTGGTAAAAGAGGACATTTTTCAATTTGCCAAAAAGTTGACAGAGCGGACTGGTACGGGTTCAATATCGAGTATGAGACCCATTACTGTTAATTACAGCTCGACAACGCCTTCCCATGCTCCCAATCAGGTTCCTGGTGGTCCTTTGTGGGATGTTGTTCCACTCTTGGGCCAGCATGGCACTAAACTCCTGATCACTTCTTGGCTGGACTGGACGGACTGAAATTGCAAGCTGCACCTCATTCCAGACATGTTCGATTGGATTGAGGTCAGGGGATCTTGTTGGACAGTCCATACGTTCAATCCCCTCCCTCTATCGGTACTCCACGACAGCATGGGCAACATGAGGACGGGCATTATCGTCCATCAGAATGAATCTATCACCCACTGCACCCGCATACAATCTGACGTGGACATCCAGGATCTCATCAATATACCGCTGTGCAGTCAATGAACCACGTTCAAGGACACAGAGCTCTGTACGTCCATCCCTGCTGATGCCGCCCAAGACCATAATTGACCCTCCACCACAGCGGTCATGCTCAGCAATGTTGGCTGCATGGAATCGCTCCTCTGATCTTCTCCATACCGTAGAACGCCTATCTGTGTGGTCTAGGCAGTACCTTGACTCATCTGTAAAAAGGACAGGTCGCCAATCTTCTCTGGTCCATCCAACGTGGTCCATGGCCCATTCATATCGTGCCTGGCGGTGGTTCTGGGACAGCGGAATGCGAATACATGGTCTTCTCGATCGGAGACCACCTTCGTGCAACCTAGCCCGGATAGTCTGCGTTGAAACATTTACCCCGGATGCATTATGAAGGTCACTGCGAAGCTGGGTTGCTGTGGCAAAACGGTTCCTACGGGCCTGAATGATCAAAGACCGGTCCTCAGCTGCAGATCTTGCCCTGTCTCTGCCACCACCATGCCGTCTTACTGGTGTACCATACTGCTCATACTGCTGAAATCTTGTTATTTTGAACAGGTCAAAGGTTGTCTTAATATATGCATTAATTATACTATCGATTCCTGGTGATTTCCCGTTTTTTTTAATTTTTTTACATCGTTTAACATTGAGGTATCGAATGAGAGGTCCACTGATACTGGAGGGTTGTTAATCTGTGTTTCATCTTGAAGAAAGCTTTTAACTACGTTATCATTGGTTTTATAATATTCGTAGAATTTTCCCAAAGAAAGTGTGGCGGTTTGTTTTCGTGGTTCTGTCCAGGGACTGTATGATTCTCCAGAATTCTTTGCTACCTGCTTTTTCACACATACGAAGTTTTTGTTTAAATTTGGTCATATATTTAAATTTACTTCTTTTCAGAGATATTTTGTTAATGTTTCTGTGCCTACACAGGAGGCTTTTGTTCTCAGTGTTGGGGAGCACTCGGAATGTCTTTCTTGCTTTCCTAAGATTTCTTCCAGCCGAAAGGCAGTCGGATGTGAACCAAGGCCGGTTATTTATTTGTTTTTATTTTTCGGGAGTTTATCCTTCTTTTTTACACAAACTGTTTCTTTTGCCGCACTCAAGTATGTAGAACATAAACTGGTATTTACCTCCTCTATATCCTGTTTTGTGACGCTTTCATTTGTTTCTAGTAACGAGTCATACATTTCTGTGTCCACATTATTACGGAATTCTTCTACCATTGAAGAATCCCACCTGTTCAGGTTACAAGCAGGGCCAACTTCACATGCGGGGTCTTGTGTCGCTTCAGCACTCAACTTTGGGTTATTACCGTTGGAGAGAAACCCGTTATGTTTTTCTTTCTGTAGCTCACTGCCATCAAGTCTTTTGTTATCGTTACAAACAACCGTGTTAACCGAGAAACAAATTGGGTAGTGAACGTCTTAGTACAGTTCACTGAACTCATCGACTGTGAAATCTTTCAAATGTTCGATAAAATCAACAGTACATTTTAGGTAATCGATAACACTTTCCCCTTTACAAGATGCAGCTCCCAAATTTTTATCTCCACCAAATCGACGGTTTATTACCACTAGATTGTTGTTTTTGCAAACTTCTATTGAGGGTTCCAGAAACGCGAGTCTTTCCTAAAATGTTGTCAACATTTACCATGTTAATCGTTATCCACACCTCTCTCGTAGCTTGCCACTATCAAACCTTTGGGGTACGTCTTGGTATCTCATTCCTCACTATCTTTTGTAATGAGGCATCAAGTATTCAGAACACAGAGATTAAAAACTTAATCTGAATGTCAGAGGTGAAGCTATATTGGATATAGACCTCAGTAGACTTGAAGTGTTGAAACTAAACACCTTTCGTGAGAGGATGACTGATAGGCAGGCATCGTGGTATAAATATAGGATATTCACGAAAATTTGATGAATACCGAAAATATCTCGTGAGTGGCTACAAAGAAATATGAGGATCTTCTACGACTACAAACTCTCCAATTTGTGGCCTTTATTTGCCATTAAGGCGCAAAATTTATGTGCCGAACCGGCGTCCATACAAAAATTACAACAACCAAACTCCAACCATTGGAATGTGTGAATATCCGCACAAAAAGTAGTCCCGTCTTATTTCTCCCCTAACTTTACGATTTACCAAGGCTGGCGAATTGAAATAATCGCAATGTGTTTCGAAGAAATAGAACAATAACAAAAAACACCACTTTCTTATTTTCAATAACAAGACACGTCATTTTATTTTTTTTGAACTCAATGCACTGAAGACGTGTGAAGTTGAACTGAAGAAATTTGAAAGTGATTTCGGCTTTTCGCTGGAAGGTGAATGAGAAAGTCAAACTTTGAAACCGCTGATTTAATGAATTGATTTAGTCACTGTCACTATCAATTATTCGAATTCGTTTGTATTTGGGACTCTGGAATTCATTACTGATGTGCTGACTCGTTTAAAGTACATGTGATTCGTCATCCGAACCTACGATGAAATATCGATTTCTAAATATCATTTTGATATTTCGTTTTGCCGACCGACAGGGGAATATGACTTAATTTTTCAGCGTGAATTGATGCCTGAGCATTAAATAAATATTTCTATTATGTTTTAATAATGTTGTACATAATTCTGTCTTACATGTTTATTCTGAAAAAAAATTGAATTTGAATCTGAAATACGCACTTAGTCTTGGGTGTTAGAGAATGGCCTCGAGCGCCGAGCACTTCGGGACAGATATCCATATTTTCGTGTTTGTTCTCATTGCAGGTGTCGTATTCAATTTAGAAACATATAAATGTTACAGTCAATCTGTCAAGTCAAGCATTCAGCCAAATGACTGAAACTTTCAGTCATTTTATCAAATGCCTATGATCACTAGTCATTTCAAATGACTGAAATAGTTGACCAGTCATTTGGCAAAATGCCTGTTAAGGATTTTTGTTACATTTTCATGAAACAATAATAATTTATATTTTTGTTTTGATGTTTTATTAATTATAAGAAAACTATTGTTATAACTCAACACAACATAATGGTAACATAATTGCAACAGAGTGAGCAATTAGAACATGAATGGCATCTGCTGCTACATGAAACACCAATTTTGAGACAAACACATCTCTTGCTCTTACACTGATCTGTTCCGCCACAGTTACACTTTAAGAATCCTTGATCGCCATGCATGAAATTCCGTTTTGTTGCGCGTTGACGTGACACTGCACATTCGGAATGTCGTTCTGTCATTTCGTGTTGCTCGGATATTGATTCAAGTTGTTGTTCATGGGCAAAATCAGCTTGTTCTGCTGAGGGCTCAGGCTGATGTTTTGGCACGGACTCAGGTTGGTGTTGCAAAATGTCTTCATATGATAGATAATTAGGCCGTGAACACAGATCCGTAGTCACTCTGAAGAATACGTGTATGGGGAGCGATTAATGGAAGAATTTTGTCCAAAAGTTGATATCCGGCATCTGAAGCTTTGTTCGATGTCAATGGGCGACGTGTAACACAAAACTTTGTCAGGTGGACTTATGAACACTGTTTCAGTGACTGATTGTCGACGAAGACTACTCGACAACAGGATAAAAATTCCTTAGATATATAGAGGATATGGAATGAGTGTTTTTCTCATATGATATTTATGAAACGAGTCTAAGAATTTTCCATTTTGGCGAGCCTCTGGCGATCCCAAACGGAAAATTCGGACGAGTTTCATAAATATTATATGAGAAAAACACTCATTTCATATTTTATTCATCATATGACACACACACGCACAAATTAGTCACTTAGTATGATTTTTGAGCCCATCACCTAACTTGAGTGGCAGACGGCACTTGGAAAAAACATCCTTGTATAACTAAAAAATTTCATTTTTTGCTTCCAAAACATAGGTTATGACCCCTCATTGGAACGAGCTCGTCGAGCTCGTTCCAATGAGGGGTCATAACCTATGTTTTGGAAGCAAAAAAATGAATGGCGTTTTTCTTGTAGGTAAAAAATTAATACATGAAAACCCACCCAAAAGAGGACAGATAACGTAAATTCTCCCTACTGAAATTATGCAAATGTGACCCAGTTGTATTTTGTTTAGCCAATCAAATTGTCCAGTCTTGAAATTGACCAATGAAAGCTCCCAACTCTAATTATGCAAATTATGAAAATGTGGCCCAGTTTTATTTTGTTCAGCCAATCAAATTGTCTAGTTTTCAAACTGACCAATGAAATTGACGGAAGGCTTTATTTATCACTGATTAATATGAAAACAAAAGATCAAATGTTTTAAAGTGAACAAAACGGACGAGTAATATGATAAAATAGGTTAACAACACCCTTTGTCGACGGTCTGATACGTTTCCGTGGCAGTCAGTGCACATAGTCTTGAACAACTTATCTAAATTTCTTGTAACATTTCCATTCTTCTTTCCTCACATTTTTAGCATTCGTCCGCGACCACCGAGGCCACTTGCTATGTGCGCACAATTGATGATGTCAAATGTCTCTTCATTGTGCACAAAATGGGATCACCATGTGTTTAGCGCTATCTTATCAACTCCTCGGCATTGTCGCATTGGAGAACCGCATACTTAGAAAGAAGGCAGTTTGCCTGATGTGATTTGGTTTCGCAACTTATCTGTTTCAGTTCATCTGTTTCTTTTTCATTTTTTTATTTTTCTTCTTATTCTCCTGTCTTCTGTCTTCTATGCACTTCTTTGTCCGCACGATTCCTCGAAAGCGATTAGTCCCATCTCGCTAATTGCTTGAAACTGATAGACAGTCACGAGTTTTCGGCCACCTATGTTTTTCAGATTCTAGGGACATTAGGGGTGTCCGTAAATGTGTTTTGAAAGTGGGTCACGGTATGGCCTATGGACCTGGGACCAACAATAAATGAGTAGACACTCGATAAAGGTTCAAAATGTGGGTCAAGGTCACTGAGGTCACCCAGGGATCATTGAGTGCATTTTTCAGAATTGCTGGAAATCATATTTTTTGACCCATAAAAGCATTCCCGAAGTTCATACATGCATTTTTTACGATTAAAAAGTGCGCGAGGCCAAACAGTTTGAAAGTGGGTCATGCTCATGTCTGAAGCATGGTATAACGTATGGACCTGTGACTAACACCAAATGAGTCGACACCTCATAGAGGTTCAAAATATGGGTCAAAATCACCCAGGGCCATTGAGTGCATTTTTTCAGAATTGCTGGTAACCACATTTTAGGATCCCTAAAGCATTCCCGAAGTTCAAATATGCATTTTTACGTTAAAAAAGTGGGAGTGGCCAAAAATTGTGAAAGTGGGTCACGCTTATATCTCAAGCATGGTGTGACGTATGGGCAAGGATCCAACACCAAATGAGTCGACACTCGATGGAGGTTCAATATATGGGTCACGGTCAATGAGGTCACCCTGTGGTCATTGAGTGCATTTTCAGAATTGCTGGAAATCATTTTATTGGACCCCTAATCCATTCCCGAAGTTCATACATGCATTTTTATGTTAAAAAAGTGGGCATGGCCAACAATTTTGAAAGTGGGTCACGTTCTTATTTCAAGCATAGTATGATGAATGGACCTGGGACCAACACTAAATTAGTTGAAACTCAACGAAGGTTCAAAACATGGCTCAAGGTAACTGAGGTAAGTCAGGGGTCAATGAGTGCATTTTTTAGAATTGCTGGGAATCACATTTTTGGTTCCTTGGAGCATTTCCAAGTTCATACATGCATTTCTACGTTAAAAAAATAGGCGTGGCCAAACATTTTGAAGGTGGGGCACACTAATATCTCAAGCATGGTGTGACATATGGACCTGTTACCAACACCAAACGAGTCGGCACTCGATGGAGGTTCAAATTATGGGTCAAGGCCACAGGTCACACAGGTATGACGTATGGACATAGGGGTTATTGAGTGCGTTTTTCATAATTGCTGGTAATCTCATTTTCCGAACCCCAAATGCATTCCCAAAGTCCATTCATGCATTCTTATTTTGAAAAAAAGGGCGTGGCCAGAAATTTGGAAAGTGGGTCACTCTCATATCTCAAGCCTGGTATGAGATATGGACCTGGGAACAACACCAAATGAGTTGAAACCCACTAGATGTTCCAATATGGGTCTAAAGCACGAAGGTAACCTAGGGGTCATCGAGAGCATTTTGGAATTGCTGGAAAACACATTTCTCGAGCTCCTTGTGATCTGCGGCAGTTCATACAAGTGCATCTCTCAGAATTGTTTAAAACTGCATTTTTTTACCCCAATGCATTTCTGGAGTTCATACATGTATTTCTTCTCTCAAAAAGTGGGCCGTGTCAAAAATATCCATTACTGTATCTTTTATAGAACACACGGAATGCAAAGCACAAAAGTTATTTCCGGTTTCTTGAAAAATATAAACTGAATCCTGAATGAAAAAAATTATATGCTGTTCACGAAAACGTATTTCTAATTTATTGAAAGATATTTTACTCCCGAAAATAAGTCTCCATAAATTCTGTTTCTGTATGTTTTATTACTGATGCTTTCACCATTTTCACACAGATTCAAATTTACTGGTCGCAATAAATTCTATTTCTCTAGTTAAACATATTTTCTTTGTGCAGACATTTTGCCGCGTTGTGATTCAGAATATACATAAAATATTATCATCCGACAAAATAAAATTTGAGTTATACTTTTACGACTTGAACGAAGTTCAAGAATGTGCACTAAGCTCACAATCTGCGAAAACTCATTATCTCTGAGCTCTATCTGCA
This sequence comes from Pictodentalium vernedei, assembly GCA_031216915.1. NCBI lineage: Eukaryota > Metazoa > Mollusca > Scaphopoda > Dentaliida > Dentaliidae > Pictodentalium > Pictodentalium vernedei. The sequence goes on from CM062294.1 coordinate 181,539,323, forward strand.
CTAAGTTCAATATCTGCACCAATCTCTTCTCTTCTTTCAAATTCGTAATCGTGCCCCGCGATTAGTTTGTCATCTCCATGTGGAGACCACATTTCACACCGAAACACAACCGAACTCAGAGGGGATCCCCCTATGACTCCATCCGCTGTAGGGTGCGTCTGTCTATTGGTAACCTTTCTTGTGTCTCTCAAACTTAGACAGTTACTTTCTGGATGTGAACAACAAGCATATGACAGACTAAAGTTGTCGATGAGGGCCTGCAGTTAGAGTCAAACCATCCTAAGCAACGGCAAATTAACCCTTTGGGCTCGGGTGGTATCTTCCACGCCAGTTTAGGGGCATCAATTAGAAGAGTCCATATTCATTATTTGGAGGTAGACCAATTAATATTTTTAACGTGCAACATATTGATTTGTCTACCACACATATCCACTTGGCCACCCAACTTGGTGGAATTATGACGAATAATGTTCTCGGACCGTAAAATAAGCATCTCGGTTCCCAAGAGTTAAACTGGCCTGGAGATCAGAAACGAAAACCGCCGTCACAACTTCTGTTCGGTCCGATACGGCCGGAAACAGACTATACTCATTAATGAATGCATATAGGTCACAAAACTTAAACAGTCTTAAGTAACAGACTCCACTTGCCAGTAAATCAACGAACGAACAACACCGACTGATCCCGGCCTGTGGACTTGGTCTCGGCAAGGGTTTACCACACTACGCATCGTCCTTGCCTGGCTGCCTGCGGCGCGCTGAAACATTTTTGTTAATTTTATATTCAATACATTCTCGAACCTAACGTCACCCCACACCAGAACCAGACAATCCTCACGCCGGAAGTCAGCGGCATGGATATCATTTGGAAATTTATTTGCGATATGAGGAGGAAATCACCTATATAATTCTCAAACAGGATCCACCGATCTTCCGGGCATCCCTAACCACAGCCGGCCCTTTTCGCGAATGCTGGACTGTAGCCGCGAGAGTTATGATCCCCAAGCCGCATACAAACTCAATGGACCTGTCTAGTTACAGGTCCATCAGAATCCTCAGCTACCTTAGAAAAAACTTTGAATGCGCAATCAATAAACTACAAAATCGCGACGAATCAATTAACATTTAAAAAAAATGTCAACCAGCATAGAGAAAACACAAGTAGGCAATGAGCATGTGTACCGACTGATCATTCCAACTTCATGTCGAAAAAGCGATCGACTCAGAATGGTATAGCGGAGTGAGATATAAATTAGTCAAAATGAAGTTCCCAAATAAAACGCTCGGAGTAATCTCTTTCTTAACCGAACGAATCATTAGAGTTAACTGCGAAATATCCCAAGAAGTGGAACTGTCAACCGGAACGACCAGGTGTTACGACCCGTAATGTAATAAATGCCCATAATGTAATACCTACCCATAATGTAATACAAAAACGACCCATAATGTAATACGAACCCATAATGTAATAAAAAACGACCCATAATGTAATAAATGTAATAACGTGTAATAAATGTTAGGTACCCATAATGTAATAAAAATTTTAAAAAATTAGATACAAATTACACTTTTCCAGGCCCGTAATGTAATAAAATTCTAAGCTTGATTTTTGTTTTTTCTCTTTACTCCAGCAGTGCTTTCGGCTACTTATGACACATCCTGCGCCTTCATCAATGCTGCCAATGGCCCCTATGCCGTACACAGCCAACATGTGTGGGTGTGTTGGGATTACGATAGAGAGTATTCCGGGACCTGGGGCGGGTATACTCTGCTATGAGTGACAGGCATTATCCCTCTTCCATTTGTACCACCCACGCAAACGACTTCCTCGATAGCCTCTACTGCCCTGCCACAATCATATAGGTCTACCTTACAAAACATTCAATAATTTTGATTCCAGGATGGTCATTTATAACTGCAATCATCATATTCGACCGGCTGTTCACTTGCATAAAAGCAATGCGGGTAGCAGGTTCCTATACTGTTAATAAGTGCAAGCAATTCTGGCCAAAGTTGCTGAGGCAGAGGGTGTAGTGGGGTGCAGTGGGGTTTGGGTGCACAATAACCGGATAGTGGGGGGGGGGGGGGGCGTATAGTGTGGGATACAAGGAAAAGATAGAACAGAAGCAAGACGTTGAGTCAACAGGCGCAGAGGAATATCGGGAGGCGATATGGTGAGTGTACTGGTATTGGAATGGGGGATATCCTATAGCTCGATGGGATTTGGATTAGACTACTTTGCTCCAAATTAAGCGTACAGTCTATCCTCTGTCTCTCCAATTTTCACTACCTGAACAAATTAGTAATTTCCCTGCACTGTACTACTATAAGTTCATGTCGCACCCTCCTCACCTTGAAACCAATGAACCCGAGCCCAGGACCACACTTAATAACGACCACATCATATTCCCGGTCCTGTGATCACATGTGTCAAGTAATATTATCAAATGCTTTCCAGTCAAATAGTTTGCACTTCGCACATGCAAGAAAGACCTTACATTTTCAATAAAAATTGTATCAGTTTCAATAGTGACAGCCCTGAGTGAAATGGTTTCAACTCCTCTCAGTGTTAGTTTTCTAAAACCTCAACACACCATAGATTGAACACCCTCAATTGATATGAACCGAAGCAAGTTAAACGCCTTGTAGACTGCTATCATACACGCAGGCCACCTTTGCGAGAAGATTGGTTAAGAGTATGTCATGTTCACCTGTGGCTGTGACCAGCAACTGAGTCGAGTTAATGTGCACATCACTTGGTTGTACAAAGCAGCCTCTTTGTATTGAGCTCAGGGGATTGCATTCTCAAATAAATTTCACCAGTGGTGTTGCATCACTCATAGTATGCACAGGACGAATGCAGATCTATAATAGAGTGTAGTTTTGGTGGTTCTTGAGATTATGTTGATTGGAAAAGCATTCCACAGCATTTTCTGAGCTGTGGGACTACCACTTAAACCACCTACATTTCCTGACAGTTCCTGGCGGTTGGCAGGAACTTCCTGCCAACCGCATACTCTATCACATCGACTATTCGCGTGTTCATCCCCGCTATTGTGCCATCTTCTCCTAGGCTACACTCAAACAACATACGTAGCTAAACACCAGGTATAACATGGGCATATCCGTTTGACCGTGAGGTGTGACCTTGACCATCAATCCGGTGACCTTGAACCTGTGTATGGGCCGATTTTTTGAAACTTGGTGTGTGGTTCGGGCGCCCAACAATTTTGCCACCCCCGATGCCCGTCATGTGTGACCTTGATTGATATTCACACCGTTGACCTTGAACCTATATCTCGGCTCATGTTGGGCCGATTTGCGTGAAACTTGGTATGTGGGGGTAGTTCGGGGCTCTCTCTCTCTCTCTCTCTCTCTCTCTCTCTCTCTCTCTATATATATATATATATATATATATATATATATATATATATATATATATATATATATGGAACGTCCTGAACTACTCCCACATACCAAGTTTCACGAAAATCGGCCCAGCATGAACCGAGATACAGGTTCAAGGTCAACGGTTTGAATATCAAGGTCACACATGACGGGCATCGGGTGTGGCGAAATTGCTGGGCGTCCGAACCACACACCAAGTTTCAGGACAATCGCCCAGCAGGAGCCGATACACAGGTTCAAGGTTTCCGGTTTGATGGTCAAGGTCACACACCCGGTCAAACGGATACGCCCATGTTACTCCTCGTGTCTAGCTATGTATGTTGTTTGAGTGTAACTTAGGAGAAGATGGCACAATAGCGGAGATGAACACGCGAATAGTCGATGTGATAGAGTAGGCGGTTGGCAGGAAGTCCCTGCCAACCGCCAGGAACTGCCATGACTGTAGGTAGTTTAAGTGGAAGGCCGTGTGGTGGACTAATAATATTACTTGACACATGTTATCACAGGATCGGGAATATGATGTGGTCGTTATTAAGTGTCATCCTGGGATCGGGCTCATTGGTTTCCAGGTGCGGTGGGTGTGACATAAACTTATAGTAGTACAGTACAGGGAAATGACTAATTTGTTCAGGTAGTGAAAACTGGAGAGACAAAGGATAGATCGTACGCTTAATTTGGAGGAAAGTAGCCTAATCCAAATCCCATCGAGCTATAGGATATCCCCTATCCCAATACCAGTACACCTACCATATCGCCTCCCGATATTCCTCTGCGCCGCTTGACTCAACGTCTTGCTTCTGTTCCATCTTTTCCTTGTATCCCACACTACTCCCCCCCCCCGCCACTATCCAGTCTTGGTGCACCCAAATCCCACGGCACCCACTCCACCCTTTGCCCCAGCAACTTTGGCCAGAGTTACTTGCATTTATTAACAGTAGGAATCTGCTACCCACATTGCTTTTGTGCAAGTGAACAGCCGGTCGAATATGATGATTGCAGTTATAAATGACCTTCCTGGAATCAAAATTACTGAATGTCTGGTAAGGTAGACCTATATGGTTGTGGCAGGGCAGTAGAGGCTATTGAGGAAGACGTTTGCGCGAGTGGTACAAATAGAAGAGGGATAATGCCTGCCACTCAGAGCAGAGTATACCCGCCCCAGGTCCCGGAATACTCTCCATCATAATCCCAACACACCCACACATGTTGGCTGTGTACGGCATAGGGGCCATTGGCAGCATTGATGAAGGCGTAGGATGTGTCATAAGTAGCCGAACACACTGCTGGAGTAAAGAGAAAAAACAAAAATCAAACTTAGAATTTTATTACATTACGGGCCTGGAAAAGTGTACTTTGTATCTAATTTTTAAAAAAAATTATTACATTATGGGTACCTAAACATTTATTACACGTTATTACATTTATTACATTATGGGTCGTTTTTTATTACATTATGGGTTCGTATTACATTATGGGTCGTTTTTGTATTACATTATGGGTAGGTATTACATTATGGGCATTTATTACATTACGGGTCGTAACAACCAGGTCTTGCGTGCTCAGACCACTGTCTTTTTATAATGTATGTCACGATATCTACAAAGTGGCTGAAAACCAGGACAAAATTTGTCAGTTCGCCATTGACAAGGGACCATACCCAGCAAGTAGGTCTCGTAACATCATTCGACGCCGACAACAAGACACACTTAATGATGTTGAGCACCTGTACGCTGATGTCGAATTAAGCTGAACCCAAACAGAACCCAGCAGTCAACTAAATGAAAAAAATATACCGCGTTTTCTTATCGACCTCCGCCATTCTAACACTAAAATGAAAACCTGAGATGAGGCCACATGTCATAACAGTTTACAGGAAATAAATCCCAAACAAACACATCCCACACCCGGAAACAGGAGCCATTAACTGGTAGAGTGCTGAATTATTTTTGGACACCAAAATGTGTTCACATATCTTTGCCTTTTTACAATTTATGGGGGAGTGCCAAAAATCACTCCCATATATTGTGACAAGACAACTCCAAACAGACTAAATAATTTAATTGTAAAGGCAATATGTAGAACTGAATATGAAGCCTTTAGGCTGTGGTCCCGACACTTCAGAATAAATCCCAAATATGGGCTTCCAGAACTCTACCAGTTAACGAATCTATTTCCTGAAAATGATCCCCAAGACTGGGAAGTAACAAAAACAACCTTCCAAAAACACTGATCTCTATATAATTGAGCGAGCAAACAAACGTGGTCACTGACACCCCCCCCCCCACCCCGCCCCCCCCCCCCCCCCCACACACACATTAACGCTATGACCACATAAAATACCCACATCAGTAGGGGGGGGGGGGAAGGGCACCCAAAAATTTGCAAGACGTGACGTGGGGGTGGGTGGGTCTCTTGAGTGTGCCAAAAAATGTGCATTTCCAACTTGTGCAATTTTTTTAATTTTTTCAAAATACATCAATATATCAGCTAACATATACCATCAGTTGTGTTTCAAACCTTAAAGATGATGTTTTACATCACACTCTTAACATAAATACAACATCAGGAGGCTTTATATGTGAGAATATTGGGCTTAATCTGGGAAAATGTCACACGTTAGTAGGGGATGTGTGTCTTGTTGGAAATGTAGAAAATGTGCAGACAATATTTTGGGAAAATTCTTTCTGATGCACTAAATTCAACCCAAGTTATTTATTTATTAATATAATTTGTATAGATAGAAGAGGAAAGTAGCAAACACCTGAGAGTACTGACAGAACAATTCAAATGAAAATTTGTTCCCGTATATGTACACCTGCTCTGGCCAAGCCTGATAATGAACAGCTTGTCATTTATAGATTGGGACCCACAGAGGTTTAAATTGGTGGTACCAGTTTAAGAACATTATGAAAAACCCCTAAAGACAGCTGTGCCTACTAAGTTTATAAGTTTATTTTGGATTTTAATGGGAGAGTGGGGGGTGGGTGTCTGAGAACGGTAGTAGAAAATTTGCACGTAGTGGCGGGTGGGTGTGAAAAGGAGCTGAATAAAAAATAGGACGTCACGTCTTGCAAATTTTTAGTGACCCCCCCCCCCCCCCCCTCCCCGACATCAGACAATTTTTAATCGTACTTTCCTCATCAAATACATACGTGTTTACACCAAGGAGAACATCGTTTCTTGGGTGGAAAAGGGTGACATCTGCAAAACATTGTTCTGCTCAGTGGGACGACATGATAGTCAACAGACCGCACATTGAACACGAAATCAGAAGTGGGAATCTGTACGCCTTCAATCATACACTGGGCGGTAGATTCAAATTATTACTGACCCTACAAATGCAGAATAGATTATACCAGTCAATGATAACACAATTCCGTTTGACAATCATATTTCTTTTAACCCTTTACCTAACCTGAAATGCAGACGACACTTGCAAACAAAATTCTTGAATAACTAATTTTTTTCATTTTTTGTCTCAAAAACATAGGTTATGACCCCTCATTGGAACGAGCTCGTTCGAATGAGGGGTCATAACCTATGTTTTTGAGACACAAAAAGAAAAAGTAATAAAAATTTTGAGACACAAAATGAAAAAGTAATAAAAATTAATTGGCGATTTTTGAGAATAGCGCTGGCCGGTTTTGGCCGTTACGTTCCGTAAAGGGTTAAAGAAAACCCACGTGTATCATCCGGTATGAATCATAAATGACAATTTACAGACCAGCATGGGGAGAATCCAGGCACGATATACGAACATACAGTTACAAATACAATACCCGTGTATATCACAAAATACCCGCGGAACAGAGTGCTATAACGATAACTGTCCCATTTCGTGTAAACGTACCGTGGTTGAAGCTGGAACGCCCGACGAGGATCGCGAGGGATGATTGGTCAGATCATTGGATTTCAAAAATCGAAAGGTCGACAGTTCAGCTTTGACACGCGTAAACTGCGCTGTGTCCCTGTGCAAGACACTTAATGCCGATTGCCACGTGGGGCACGGTGACGTTGTGTACTAAATCGTATACTGCACATCGATTTTGCTCATATTGCTAACTGTAATTGCACCGCGTTAATAAATTTAAGAGTCTGGCAGTAACTGTTGCTCGCCGTTGTTCGATGGTTATCTCCGGATACTCCGTCTTCTTCCGCCCATTAAATTGTCAGTCACGATATGACCATGGCCGATCAAAGTGCCATTGAACCCCGAGAAACAAACAAGCAAATAAACAGAATGGCCGGCACAAAGGGCGGGTAGGTGAAAATGTCTGACAAGGATACCCACATGACACCTGATATACCACGGGGTATGACATATTAGGGTCCCAGAGAATATATATCCCACTGGTGGATCCCCCACCACGCCCCCCTCGGTAGAAACCCAGGATATATAGTTGTATCTGGAGCTAATCTGACAGCTTTTGTCATTCTGCAATGTTCTACCGTTAATGTTTGTGTTGTGGAGCGAAAGTACCCGCTGAAATTATTTCAAGACAGCACGAAAATTCGTTAAATCCATCCTTTGTTGATAATTTAATGCAGTCAACTCAATTTTTGTGAAGGTCTCGTTGAGAGCTTCCCAAAAATGATGCCAAGGCTTGGAATTATCAACATACGAAAATTATGGCTTAATCCGGGAACGGGAATTTTCGGCTTCTTGTTTTTGAAAATCAGTCACGATACCGGGAATTTTCCGGTTGTCTTTTCTGAAAATCAGTCCCAATACCCGAGGAATTCGTAGGACAGAACCGGGAATCAAAGGTTGCGCTCCTCAACCGTCGACTCTGTCTGTGAATTCCCCGGGCAGTGGCACTCAATTTCAGAACCGGGAAATTCCCGTTTGTAGACTAAACCAAAATTCAGCTCCAATGGCGATGCTAGTCTCGAAAGAAATTGATATTCGTCGTAATCTCAAAAATTATAAAACGCAATTATTGATACCGTGATCTATGAATTTCCCGGATATCGTGGTTGACTTTCATAACCTGGAACCGCAGAGCTGTGGAATTTCCGTTCCCGTATTATTCCTTTACCCAACGCAGACGATATCAAAATTTATTATTTTAAATATCATTTTTAAATTTTTTTAAAAACATTTCAACAAAACCATATTATGTGACCCCTCCTTGGAACGAGCTCGTTCAAAGAGGGATCACATGATATGGTTTTCTAGAAATTTTTTGAAAAATAATATTTTTTCAGCTGCTTATTTGCATATTACGTTGGCGGATGCGGGCGATTCGTCGGGTAAAGGGTTAAACCTTAGCGAAAATGGTATGAGTAATTTGTTTGTGGCATCCTTATGGGTAATGTTAACTGAACATTTTCTGATGAGATAGATTTTAGGGATTCAGTCGTCACTTTGGCCCGTAAACAAGATTCGAGCTGAAAGGCATCAACACACAAGACATTTTCTGCCGATCGACATCTTGATTGAACCTGGCGGTCCAAATGGTGGATTGAGCTTACCTTGCGTTTGGGAGCGCGGTGGTTCGGTGATCACGGTATTGAACATCGCACCGAAAGGTTCCCACCAGGGGCAACTGCGTTGTGTCTTTGGGCAAAGCACTTAAACCCGATTGGCCACTTGGGGACACGGTGGCGCTGTGTACGAAGGAGTACTGCATGTCGATGATGCACTTGTCTTCAACAAATACTAACCCTGCTTGTGTGGAGTTAGTATGTTGGGAGTTTGACAGTTGCTCGCCGTTGCTCTGTGGTTCTCTCTGGTACTCCGGCTTTCTATACCCGTAAAACTGTCAAACACGTGATGGCTATAGTTGTCGAAAGTGTCGTTAAACCCCAATAAATAAATAATAGCCTTGCGTTTCGTTAACATGTTTCATATAATGTATTTCTGAATTTTCACACTGCTGATGTTTCAGTAGTAATCCACCTTTTACGTACAAGGAACAATACCATAAAACTTTAACAATTGTATTTTCTGGAATTGTGTTTTCTACTTATTAATATAACTAACTAAAATGAAAAATTGGCATTTAAGCCATATCTTTGAAAACGCTAATGGTTCATTTCAACGCATTTAAAGTCATAACTAGAAAATACAATTCTAGAAAAGACAATTGTAAAAGTTTTATAGTATTGGGCCCTGGGCATAATTTATAAATATCTGTTTGAAAATTGTTCTTTCCAAACCATCTATCATAATTTCACATCTGACTGCCTTTTTCCATGCTTTCTTTATCAAATGCACGGAGTAAACAACCGCGTCCTGAATCGATAACAAATCAAGACACCATGTCTGCAGAACAAGATCTAACAAAATAACAGGATGATATAATTATGTTATTATAAAGAATATGATATAACGCAGAATGTAATTCGTGAATGGCAAACAGATTAGGGGATTTTGCGGTCGACACAATATTACACAAATCATCTGTGCCATAAAAAGAGAATCGCTTAACCGTTTTAGTTTCGTGTGACCTCTTCGAGAATGCTGACATATTTCCTATGTAACATTATTTTTGTTGGCAAAATGCTGTTACCTGACATGAAATTGGGAAGTACACCTTCCAGTTAATGATGAATGTTCTAGATATGTGGTATTCATGGATGACTAGATCGGCTCCGGTAAGAAAGTAATGTAACTCCGTTAAAGAGACAATGGGCTGTCGGTGTCAAGATGGGAGATGTTTCGTAACGAGCTACCAGATGAATCAAGTCACAACTTCAATGAATCAAGTCACAACTTCCATGTCATGTCATGTTTATCCCCCCCCCCCCCCCCCATCATAATAGCCTAGACTTGAAAATATATTGAATGAAATACTATCTGACAGCAGTGGCGCAGATAGCTTTTCGCTGGCGGAGGGGCAAACCCAAAATTTTCCGACAGACCGAAAATTTTCCGACAGTGTAACAACAAGAAAAACCCAAACAAACAGAAAAAATCTGTTGTTTACTGCAAATGTACTGAAAATTGGTCTTTTTTACCCAAAATTTACCCAAAATGGCATGTTTTTATCCCCAAAGCCAGCATTTTAATGTTATAAGGCATAAATTCGCCTAAAAATGGTCCCAAAAAATTTTCGACAAAACTTATGGTGGGGGGGGGGGGGCCTCCCCTACCGGTCCCCCTTTATCTACGCCACTGTCTGACAGTCTGGTTTAAAATGTTGCATAAAGTAATCGTGGGAGACAACAGGAAGACAGCCAATCTGGTTATGTTGTCTCCCTGTGGTATACTACTAACACGCTATGTTGAACATGAAGGTAGTACTGACGCCAAATATCTTTCTTTCGTGCCAAAATTATTTTGATTAACATTACTGTACTACTATTTGCATTTGTACTTGTATACTGCTAAATAAAAATCAATCAATCAAAGCTGGGGCCGTCTAATTTGCCGATAGCTATTGTTTCCAGTTGTATAGTCAGTAGGTATCAATAATCAGACTGATGAAAGGCTTACCGCTTATTCATTTATTTATTTATATATTGGGGTTTAACCACACTTTCGACAACCAGGCTCACTTTGTGTCGGGTAGTTTTACGGGTGGAGGAATCCGGTGTACCCAGGAAGAGCCACCGAACAGCGGCGAGCAACTGTCATACTCCCCAACGTACTAACGCCTCATATGCAGGTTATATGTATCTTATTGTTCGGCCTGTTGGAAGAAAATTATAACGACTATCGCAGAAAATGTCTTGGTTTTATTATTTTAGAACACATACAAAACTAAAAAATATATTAACAATATATTTCAACGATAAGGCCTCAGAACATGTTTTTTTTTTCTCAGGCACTCCCTTATTTTTATTGAATCCCACCATTGAATGTTTTTCTTGGCTTGCAGTGTCTTCCAAATTTAGTAGAAAATCGTGAGATTTTCATATTTCTGTCTTTCGTATTTTGTGTCTGTATTTCATAAATGTTTCGAAAAAAATCATGCCAGCTTTTTCTTCATCAACTAGAAGACTGCTCATATTTTCTTGCTTTCCAAATGTGTTAACCTGTCTTTGCTTTGTTACAATTTATGGGGGAGTGCCTATGGACACTTGCCCATTAATTCTAATAAGGCAAATCCGTTTCGGTTACAGTCATCCACAAACTGTGACTAATATTGATATAGACTATAACTCAATTAACACTCGCAACTGACTCCTAATTAACTGCAGGCTGCCGGCATCTCACAAATAATCCAGTTTGTCTTTGTTTTCTTTCTGCGCACACCGTAATGGTTTTTCGCCTTGTTCAACAATAATGTTCATCACATCCGCACCGACACATGCCATCAGATCCCCACCGTCATGTTTTTGTATTTCGCTAGAGTTGCCACCCCACTCTCCCACCCACCCCCTCCCACCCACCAACTTGAACCCACCCCCGCCCCCTCAAAAAAAAAGATCAAACTCCCTTTGGATGATACGGGTTTCAGCATAATGTTAGAGGTCTATTGTACTTTCTTCTTTAAATTCGAATAATGAACGCGGGCAGGCAGTCGTTGGATTCAATGCGAGAAAAGTTAAAACAACCAGATCCCAGTGTGCCCACCATTCCTCTGTTGTAGTATGATACCAAAAACATGTATGTAACTAGAGAATTGTAATTTATTGAATAAATTACGGGCTTTTCCAATGTGAAAATGTAGACTACATACAGCAAAGCAAAGTGTTTGAAATTATCCATTTCTAAAAGGATAGGCAAAAAGTATCCAAAGTTCTATAACGGTACTCTTATTCTCACCCTCATTGTGCTTGGGGGTGGGGGGCGGGGGGTTAAATCTTGAGATTAAAAAGTAAACAGTAACTTTCTTCTGCAGTCATTGTTACGTCTATCCATATCAAAATAATTGCTACTCCAATTCAAGGCCTGACAACTGGGTGAGGATTAAAACTTGGAATAAAAGATATAACAGTAAAATTGTTCTTGGATGAATGCCCTATCTTCTCATGGTGAACGTTTTGAAAAAATATGGCTCCAGTGCTGAGAAATTGCATGTAAATTTGGGCGAAAATAACAATTATTCCTGAAGTACCCTTATGGGAAGCTTCAGGCCAAAACAACATCTGTCATACTTTAACTGCTGCATGCAGCTATAGAAAACATTCACAGCTCAGTCAATTAAAAATGGTGTAAATCGTCACCTTAATTTACCAAATTCAGAAAAAATTGGAGTTTTTTGGACGGTACCTACTTTTATGCAACCAGTATGGGACAGGGTTAAACTTTACAACCAAACTTACAACAGCAAATATGCTCGGTAGTCAATTGTGAATACGTACATGAAAAGAGTTTGAAATTAACCCTTTCCAACATGATACAAAAAGCAACCAAATTTGGCTAATTTTGGCATTTTCAAACGGTACTCTTATTCTCGCCCTCATTGTGCTTGAGGGTTAAATCTGAGATTTAAACGTAAACTGTAACTTTCTTTCACAATCATTGTTGCATCTATTCATACCAAAATAATTGTTACAACAACCTTGTAATTAGAGAAATTTCCCTTTGAAGTTGGTCAATTTTGAAGAAAAAAACATATTCATGTCATTTTTGGCCTATGGGGTTAGTGTTGAAAGATTTGAGTGGGTGATTGTGGTGTATCATATTATGCTCTAAATTTTGTTGAAAATTTGAGCTAAATAACTGTAAACAATTTTGAGACTTTCGAAAAATGTTAAAATTTTGAAAGTTCTGGCAGAATATTTTGAAAATACGCGTTTTCACTGACATGACGATACCACATTTCACTAGATTTTATGACATTACATAAGTATGCCAAATTTGGTGAAAATCGTACAGCTTGTTTTGAGCAGTGCAACAGACAAAATTCACGGCGAAGAAAAAAAATAAATAAATAAATAAATAAAAATAATTTTTTTTTTCTCTTTCCCAAACTGGGTTAAAAAAAGAAAAGAAAACAATAGAGAAGAAAAATTTTGAAAAAGAAGAATAACAAGAGTCTTTCCCAAACCCAAATAAGTGCTTTGCAGTAACGGTTGACACTTCTTACACTATTACATTTGCCCTGTCAATTTTCTGTTCGTAGACTATTGTGTAGACTAGTTTTACCTTAATTAGTATTGATGTTTTCCACACCTGCAACGCTGAAAATTATCTTGTTTGTTATATCGTATAGAAAGCTGTGGTAGCAGTTATGATTATTATCATATCTGCCCGCTGATATGGCAAAACGTTCACAACAGCGTGCATATCATGTTCGCGTAATAAATAAATCTTCGGCCTTCTGCTGATTTGTCGCGGTCCTCAGGAGGCCTACATTGACCCAGTGCCCCACAGGGTATTTCTCCCCCACTCTTCCTACTAATCTTCCGGTATTCAGTCAAAAACATTGGTCCCCTTCTCGATTTCCCCAACTAAAAATTGACCCTTTCCTAATGTCATTCCTCATCTAATTATCCTTCATGTTTCCATCCCATTTTCCATTAGTTTCCCAAGAAGTCCAAATATTTGGGGGTATTCTAAAATTAAATGTTTCTGAGTCTCGGTTACACCTAAGTTACACATTTAGCACACTATTTCCTCGCCTTTCCCGATACCCTTCCGCCAGCTCCGATGACTTGGATCTCATTTTTGAACACCAATGACCCTCCAAACGATACATCCATGTACAGTCATTTGACCGCTTCCGAATTTTTAGTAGTTCCGGGTCAAGACGATTTGAAGAGGCCACGAAAAAACAGAGGTAGGTATTTTTGGAAAAACCAAGGTGTCACGAGTCAGCTATGTCAATTTTCTTCAAAATGAAGTAATTACATTTACTTTGAATAGCGCATTGAACATCCACTGTATAGCGCATTGAATAGCGCATTGATCCACTGAACATCCCTTCAGTGGAGAAGGTGAGGATGAAGAGATTCTGGTAACTGAATCCAACATTTTTGGAGTTGAAAAATGTGCTGGTTCGGAACCATGCCCCTAGCGGACATGGCCGATATTGGGTCCTGTCTCCTCCGTAGCAGTTTTTAGAGCCGATGTAAATAAATGTTACCTTTTTCAAAGCCATATCGTCAACTCTCCCAAATTCGTGGCGCGAAAAAACTGCTTGGGAAGGTTCGATGAATTGAATAATGGCTATAAGTTGAGGTGGCGAAAACATTCTGGCATTTTCCTACAGCAAAATCATTCCCCTTTCCGACTTCAATTAGTAGAGAAGAACTCAGTTTTATTTTTTTTTTAAATTTCGTGTTTTCGTGAATCCGTGATTTTACCAGTTCCGAACCAGCACATTTTTCAACTCCAAAAATTGTTTATTTTTAGAATGTGAAAAACCATACTAAAATGTAAAATTTTTTGGGCTTCAAAGTTGTCTGTCCTTGAGGCATGATTCTTTCTGTAATTTCAACCATTTTTACTTGTCTGACCATCTCTGATTGACCCAGGGGCATATTCAGGATCGGGGGTGGGGGTGCTGAATTGATGGCAAGGTGTGTGGGGGGGGGGGGGGGGGCTTGGCTATGAAATAGTGAGGTGGTGTTGGGCAGGGGATTCAGGGTTGGTCCCTGGAAAATTTGTTTTCAGAAAAGGCAATAGTAGTATAGCTCTCACGTATTAACCCCCATCACCAGGATCTCATGCAGGATCTCACGTGACTGGGGGCCGCCATCTTGGTTGTCATGGTAGCGCCTGAGCGGCCATCTTGTGATGTCATCCCCATAGTGATATGTGGTGTTACTGAGCATCGGTGACGGATCTCATTCCTCTAGGTCGACTGCATGTCAGACCTCTCCAACACTTTCTGCTCAGTCGTTGGAGGCGGAATGTTGATTCTCTGGATCTGGTGCTTCAGTTACCAGAATCTCTTCATCCGCACCTTCTCCACTGGAGGGATGTTCAGTGGATCACGCAGGGTGTCCCGTTGGACTTACCCACGTTCGATCGAGTTCTGACGGCAGATGCCAGCGATCTCGGATGGGGTGCGACGTTGGATCCTCTAGGTCTTTCCCTTCACAGGATGTGGGACCAGGATCGGGCATCTCTACACATCAACGAGGAGCTTCTTGCTATTCTTCTGAGTTTCAGGCAGTGGATCCCTCACCTGTCGAATCGCCAGGTCCTTCCGTTGTCCGACGATTCGACAGTGGTTGCTTACATTCGGAACCAGGGTGGCACGCACTCGGTTCCATTGTACGAATTGGCTCGGGATCTTCTACTGCTCGCTCAGGATGTCAACGCCGGGGTGGTTGTTCGTCACAGTCCCGGTCGTCTGAACGTCCTAGCCGACTCCCTGTCCCGGCGGGGCAGGTTCTTTTCCATCGAGTGGATGCTCCACGTGGCGGTGTTCCATCGATCTCTTTGCGACTCGTTGGAACCATCAGGTGGACACATTCGTGTCCCTGTGTCCAGATGCTCTGGCTTTTCGCTGTGGACGCTCTGGCCCTCCTTTGGGACGGTCTTGTCGGCTACGCCTTCCTGTCGGTTTTGATTCCGCCTCAGGTTCTAGCCCAGATATGAACCTGCAGTCTTCGAATCCTTTCGATCATACCCCTGTCGCCTCGGTGGGTGTGGATCAATCTGCTCCGCTCTGTGTTAGCGGCGGTTCCGGCATGTCTCCCTCTACGTCACTTTTCTTTGCCAATGTAGCCTGAGGATGTTTCAAGTTGACCCGACTCCATTGAGCCTTCGCGCATGTCTTTTATTGGGTCCTGTCTCCTCCGTAGCGGTTTTTAGAGACAAGCAGTGGAGTTGCTTTTCTTCTTCAAGGAGGCACTCACTCCACTGGTTTAGCCTCTGTAGGTCAGTCGAAGGTTCTTCTGTCGATGGTGTGCGATCACTCTGTTGCTTCTGTCACTTCTCCGATCACACTGATTGTGGAGTTTCTGGTATATGTTTGCTTCTGGGGGTCTCCAGCAATGGGTATACGTCCATGCTTCGGAGACCTTTTTTCATATGTGGTACCGCATTGTTTCGACACTCATCCTTGCCTCTCCAAGCTTGTTCAGCTCTTTTCCTTGAAAAGGCCTAGGACTTTGCAGTTTCCTCCAAGATGGACACTTTCTTGGGTGCTGCTCTGCTTTTTTGTTTGTTTTTTGGAGGTTGGGGGGGGGGGGGGGGCGTTCGCGCCTTTATCCTGGATGGATATGCGTTTTCTCACATGCCAGATCTCTCCTGCATCCATTTCTCGGTTGATTTGTCTTGCTATTCGTGCAGCTTCCGCTCGTCTAGCTGCTGGTGATTGTATTACCAATTGTTTTTTTCTTCCACGAGGTGCGTGCATTGTCTTACTCTCGGGGCTTTTACTAACTCCGTCATGTTGTCGGATGTTATACTGGCAGTCCACGGGAGAAATGCTACCTTCTTCATTTATCTGCGACAGTTGCAGGAGCCGACAGAGGACCTTTATCCCACAGGCCCTCTTTCTTCAGCTCAGGCTGTTGTCTATCCCAGCCATTCAGCTTTTTTACAGGGACAGTTCCAGCTCCGTGCTGTTACTGTCCTTTCTGTCTGTTCGTCGCACTTCACCATACGCCTCATCTTTCATTGTCTTTTACTAATGTTTGTGATGCTATGGTTTGATATGCCTAGGGATCTCTTCCTCTATCCACGGTTCCAGTGCAATTGAGTTATGTGTGGGTTGGTTATGTGATTCCCTCCATCCTATTGTCTATTCAGCCTGTAATAAACAATTGTAAGGTAGGTTGATAAGAAATATAAATTTTATAGTAAATTTCCTTTCTTATTATACCTACCGCAATTGTTTACATGGAGGCCCTCCCGTCTTCTTATTCGGGTAAGAATCCTTCCTCCCCACTGATCACACACCTCCAATGTTGGCAGACTCAGAAGAATGGTTTGATGACTGCTTGCGCACTGGTTAACGGAAGTCGTGGAATTATACTAAGAGAAGAGCGTCCCTTACTTGGCGCTCGACCCAGTTTTGGCTTATTTTTTCGTGGTGTTTTTACACCACTTTTCTTTCCCAAATCTCTTGGGATAGATTAAAATAGAGAGTATTTTATCCGAGTTAGGGTCTTCTGCTGTAGTGCAAGCCTGTAGTAAACAACTGCGGTAGGTATAATAAGAAAGGAAATTTACTATAAAACTGATATTTATGATTATACCCATTACCTCGTCTATGCTTATTAGTTCGATTAATTCATGGTCGTCGCCATCTTCATGCCATTGGTCGAAGTTCGGTTCATTGAAAACTGAGTTGTTATTTTGGGCAAATTTATTTACTTTTACCTTGAAATCGTTGTAATATCTGTTCCCTTCTTGTTTGACGATGAGCTTTCTTTAGAAGATCGTCAAAAGCGCTGGCTTTTCGGGTGTTAAAATTCCATGCGTATCCACGAATCGATTCGCATAAAGATTTGCGTGAATCCATGTTGATCCACGCTTGTCTCTCTGATACCAGAGAATATGTTAGGCTGGAAGAGACTTCTATATGGCGACGAGTTAACAGTGGGGCTAGAATGGCACTGCAATGAGGTGACTGGTGATCTTCTCATGACCTTGACTTGTGCAAATTGTGGGTACACAAAAGAATAATCTCATCAGTTTCGTTGGAAATTAATTGCATCAGTTCGGGTTAATAAAAAAACGCATTCAAATATCATCAGTTTGGTTGAAATTACAAGATTTCTTTCGATTTTAACTGATAATTAGGCTATGTTGTTTTTAATCAAAGAAAACGAGTGGTTCGGAATTCATAAATCGGTTCGAAATAGGTCAAATCACATCCTCAAAAAACCTTAACTTTGTGAGCTGTGGACAAAAAATAACTTTCAAAGCTCAATTGCTGCTATTACGTGAGATGTTGAACTACATTTAAATAGCAACTGGATTTTAATTCAATTATGTTTCAATGGCAAAAATGCGGGACTATTCAAAAGTGGTTCGGAACCTGTCAAATGACTGTACTCCTCAAAAGCTGGCGCATCCTTTTTATATAACCCTTCTGAAGAACTCTTGGTCCTAATTCCAGCTCGCCAGTTTCTATACTGACGGAAATAAGAAACGCAAGTTCAGTTTTGGTAATATAATTTTTTTATCCGTAGGCCAAATGTAGTAAAATTTGACACCCAACTACCTCAGTGTACTGTCCAAATAGTCCTTGAATAGGATTCAGTCAACCATGACCACGTGAGACTCTGCATGCTTTCAATAGATTGTTCGACAAAGCCTGCACCCGTGGTCCTACCACGTGCTATGGGTTTGAAAACCATACCAAATCGAAGTTTTGAACAGTACACATCAACTCGATTGAAAAGCAAAATGTCGCGAATGCCCGCAGTTGATACTGGTAGGGCTATTGATCTAATTATGCAGGGCCAATCGAAACATCTCGTCACCCAATAATTTGGGGGTCCATGAGCCAACGATAGCTCATTTAGTTGGGCGACTCAGAGTCACAGGAAGATCAGCTGACCATCCCAACAGCGGACGTCCACACGTTACAGCGCCACGTCAAGGTAGAGGCAAACGTCTCTCACACCTCCGTAACCGATTTCAGATCGCGACGGAGACGGCGAGTCAGGTTGTAGGCACTCATGGTCGCCGACTGTGTCCAAGAACAGTTAGGAATCGGTTGTGGGAGTTCAATTAAAGGCCACGACGTCCCTGCATTGGTCTGGAACTTACACCCAGGCGACGTCAAGGTCGATTGCAATGGCTGCGGGCACATTCACCAAATTGGTTTCACTTGACCCACTGGAGACATGTGTTATACACTGGAGAGTCTCGGCTCACGCGTTCCCGGTCAGATCGTCGACAACGTTGCTATCGACGTAGAAGTGAGCGATATTCTGACGCGTGCGTTAAGAAAAAACGACAAATTCGTGAGAGGGTCGGTCATTGTTTTGTTTTTTTGGTGGGGGGGGGGGAGAGGGCTTTCTCATGGCGTGAAAACACCCCTTGTGGTGAACCAGGGCATTTTTACAGCCGTAAGATATCGGGATCAGATCCTCATGCCCCACGTCCTTCCACTTATCTATGCGCGTAAACATACGTTACAGAAGGATAAAGCCAGGCCGCACTTTGCTAGGGTTTGTAGTGATTTTCTCAACCAAAACAATGTCTCAGTTCTCCCGGTTCTCGATTGGCCACCCCACAGGCCAGATTTATCCCCGATGGAGCATTTGTTTTTTGGTGAGGAAGCGCATCAACACCCCAAACAACGTCGCTCAGCTCACACGGGCCCTTCTTCAGGAGTTGAATAACATCCCACAGGGGAACATAAACAACTTGATAGGATCAATGGCAAGGAGAGTTAGAGCAGCGACTGAAGCCCGGGGTGGGAATACCCGCTATTGATTTTGATCAGGAAATGGCATAGGGTACCCACGTTTGAACGTTATTCATGGAAACTCCGTCTGTGTTAAGACAACAAAACTGGTCAAAATTTAATCAGTAATGAAGAAATAATATCAAAATCCAAACAATGAAATAATCATCCATAACACATTGGAAATATTTACCACGGAAAAAAACTTACGTTTCTTTTTTTTCCGCAAGTATATTACAATCACTGTACCATTAATAGTGAATGCTTCCACGTTAGAGTTAGCTGGGGTTAACATAACTATGAGCTTAACCCTTCGAACCCTGGTTTTATATAACATGTCAGTTCAATGACAGCAATTGGAAGAGTCAAAATTCATTATTTGGGGCTAAAACAAATAATATTTTCAACGTGCAGCCTAAGGGCTGCACGTTGAAAATATTGATTGGTGTACCCCACACATCCACTTAACAGCCACCCCACTTCATGAAAGTATGACTTATCATGTTCTGGGCCAGAAAAGCGGCCTCTGGGGTTCAAAAGGATAAAAAAATATACATTCAGACCGAGTATTCTACACTCTGCGTCATCATTGGATTCATTTTCCTTTGATGTGTATTGTAACATTCCACAAGCTTGATTTTTCCTTTTCAATTGACCCATTTGTCTAATGGATCGATCTAATATAGAAATAACCAAATGACCAGGGTCGCCAGTCTTCTGTCGGGCCTTTTTAAAACTTTATAGTCATTCGACTCATTCCATGTCAAGCCAAGAAATAGTTTGAACCTACTGATGATATGCCCTTAAATCTTTTGACATAAATGATCTACTGGAAACTGCTTCAGTTATTTTACCTCCTTACTCGATCTGGTGATGACGGGTTCTGTCCCAACCTTTGCCTGTTGAACAGGTGTTATCTAGTCAAATGACAATTCGTTTTATCAAGAGGCTGTGATATCTTGTTTTATTCCACATTGTGATATAGTAAGATAACATAGTTTTGTTACTCAATATTTTTTTAGTTAATCATGCGCTGTCCTCATTTGGATAGACTGTGGCGTGCTCCGCCGCTCGAGCAGACTTTGGTCAAGTAGGAAGTGATTGAAGTGATTGAATACAAGGTGGTCCCCCACATACTATAGTAAGGTCGTTATGGAAAGGTTAAAAAACACGAGTGGGCAACATTTTTACGCATGCGTTAGCAGGGAATCTCCGACATAAAACAATGGAATCGACATCAAATATTCCATGAATGAATGAAGCACCGGGTATGACTCGGTGATTCTTCCACTAAATATTTGCTGAAAACTACTGATTATAGATGGCGAAAATCACCCGGACAACACTGTCCACTCATGGAGTTTGACCATTCCACGGCGACTGTACTGTACTTTTCTATGGAACTGTATTGCAGACACCCCACCCTTTCCTGTCAACAAGGTTTATACACGGATAGCACATGCATTCCTCACTATATTCCTTCAATTTTAAGAAGAATTTCAGTTTTGTTAAATTAGAATATAACCTACCACATTTTTTGCATGACCCCCCCCCCCCCACCCCCCCCCCAACTCCCAAATATAATGGGTTGTATTTCTAATATTGTTCATGATGAAATGTGAAATTATCAAAACCTAATCAATTAGTTAGCAATAGGCACTTTGGAATGACCATTCACTTGTTATAGTGATTGAATACTATACTGGACGTGGGGTAGGTATTTAAGAATTATGACTGCACCCATCTACTGGTAGAGGGTTGTGGTTGTAGTACTATTGTGGCCTGAACTAGGAATATACAAGGCTTCAAGACAAAACTACTTCAAGTGGAAGACTCTTCCAATCCTCCTGGGTACATTGGAGCAATGAAGCAGAAGTATATACCATGCCCAAAACTAGACAGATCAGGAAACTGCGCTGACAACAGTAACTAAACAACTTCTGTTCCCAAATTTAGGGTTTTTCTACGCTACCAGAGGGCACCCCGGAATAGTCGAACACGTCTACACACTGTCTAAAGCATTGTAACATTGCCCACCACTCATACCAATAGCGTACCATTCAGGGTGACGGCCAGGTCTGGTACTTGTCAGTAATTGTAGCCACGGCCGAGTCTTGTTCCGTAACTTTAATTTACGCCACCTCCTTAACTTTTTCGGTAATAAAATATACCCACATATACCACTCAAAGTTTGCTAAGTACCAAATATTTGACACATCATTTTGGAATTTGCTTGTGACATATTTGCGATATTTTAGGGGGATATGATTGATGAATGCATTGAGATGGTCCCCAGTGTTTACATTAGCTCTCTTGACAGACAGATTTTTCGTGACAGTCATGGAAAGCATGTACCCCTTGATTTCCATGATGTTTTCGTGTACTGTCTATATGTACATGACATGTGTAGGGTATTCAATCTCCATTTCAACACAAACCCCTGTGATTTAATGATTGAATATGGCAAATGCAAGAAGACATTTGTCTGAAGCAGAAATGTGGCGGGCTGTAGGGATGGTGGAGCTGGGAGCTACCCATCGTCAGGTTGGTGACGCCCTTGGTGTGCACCATACGGTAATCACCAGAGCGTGGGCAGGATTTCATCAGTATGGCACACCAGTAAGACGGCGTGGTGGTGGCAGAGGCAGGGCAACATCTGCAGCTTAAGGCCGGTTTTTGATCATTCAGGCATCCCACAAAGGACCACCAGGAACCTGATTGGGAGCATGCGAAGGCCTTGTCAAGTTGTAATTAACAATAATGGGTCTCATACCCGATATTGAACCCATACCAGTTCGCTCCGTCAACTTTTTGGAAAATTTGAAAACATTCCTCTTTTACCAATAATATCCATTTTCCATGGTTATCATATTCAAAAGCTAAAAAATAATGTCAAACACAAATAAAATCTTAATTTTTGCACTTAACTCATTAAATAATATTTAAATAAAAGATATATACACTTTTCGTAACAATATGTCAACTAAAACGTAAATCAGGTAGTTGGATTCAGATTCAGATTTTTTATTCACAGTATACATATATGTAAGATGTAAACAAAAATAAATATTATACATGAGTAACAAATAGCATACCGTGGGAAGTGGCATAGCCAGATTGGCTGTCTACCTGCCACCCCCTAAAGGAAACAGAACTCGCGAACAGACTGTGACTAGATGAGTAAACATGGGGCAATCCATCCGGTCTATGATAGGGATGAGGGTTTTCCGTTCCTTGGGTCGACACTATGTCCAAGTGTGAGAAGCTAGGATAAAGAGCCAGCGGGAGGGTGGTGTTTCTGTTTAGGCAAAGAGCAACCTGCTTGCTGAATTACCATCATTGCTCCGCGTAAAATTCAAGAGCCATAATCAGTCAAATCGAGTGGATAATATCGTTCCAACTAGGGAAGATCATGATCTTTATAATTGGACGAGGGGTCTATATCGGTGGGCGCACCATGGGGGGCGAATGCCGTGATCTAGCTGACAGCATTTAGGTGTCGGTCAGTTCACCGCATGCGACTCCCCATGATTAGCCGACCGACTTGACCAAGCACTTGCTTGAATACGTGTTCCCAAACGCAAATTTGTTCCTCAAGAGTATTGTTTACAGCTTTTTAACCGCGTGTGGCTCTGCGCGAGGTTAGTGTGGCAACTTGAGGGAAAAACTCTGCAGGTTGCATTGGACGAGGATGCAAGATTAGGACATATCGCACGACTAGTATGTTTCTATTGCGAATTTGTTTAATTTGCTAATGGGTCACTATGATCAATATTTTCTAAGTACAGTCTGAGCAGTAGGGATTATCGCAACGGACATAAGTCGAATATCATAAAAGGAATGTTGAGGTCAATGTTTTCTTAAATGTAGCCCTGTTACTGATAGTTCGAACTGTGTCGTCTAAAGCGTTCCATAGTTTCGGGATGGCGTATAGATGAAGTTTATCTAGGGTTCGTGTACGTGTTTTTTCTATGTTTTAATGTCCCGACTTCCGGGTTGTCCTACCGAGTGAGTTGTTAGCAACCTTGAATGTATCGTTAAAAGAAGCCGGTAATCTGCCATTTTGCCAGTCATGCGCGAACAGTAATGCATGCAATTTGAACAAATCATCTACTATGAGTATTTTATTTTCCTTAAATAAGGGGTCTGTATGGGAATTGTATTTTGTTATTTATTATTCTTAATGAGCGCTTTTGCATGATAACTAGTTTATTAATAGCTCTTGAATTGCCCCATGCTAAAATCCCGTATACCAGATGGCTTTGAACCAGGGCGTAGTACAATGTTTTCAGGACTTTGCGTGGGAGAATATGTTTTACTTTGTTGAGGTTATAATTTGCTGAGCTATTTTCGAGCATAGCCTAGATATATGAGCTTTGTAGGTTAAGTGTTCATCAATGCTTATTCCAAGAAATTTTAGAGATTTTTCTGTCTCACTTCCCCCGACTTTGCTTATCTTTTGATTATTTATTTTTATCTCTTGACAGAAATTATTATTCTTACTTTTATTTGGGTTAAGTATAATATAAGTGTTTTTTTTAGCATTCAACAGCAGTTGGTTCGCCGAGCACCATTCAAATATTGTTTGAACTTCGTTGTTGAAATAGTGTGTTATAGCATTCCCATCTGAACCGGATCAGTGTACCGTGGTATCATCCGCAAACGACAATAGATTGAGTGATGTTGATTTACTAATATCGTTGATATATAAAAGGAAGAGTACAGGGCCCAGAATTGAGCCCCGTGGGACACCACAGCTTTGTTTCGCTGAAACTGATTAGTGTTCTTCGTACATAACATACTGAAGCCTGCGAGACAGGTAACTTCTGCACAATTATTCGCGAGGACTCGGATACCGTACTTTTCAAGTTTACATAATAGAATTTCGTGATTTATCATGTCGAAGGCCTTTGACAAATCCAAGGACAGTGCTAAAGTGCTGTTCTTTTCTTGCCTATTGTTTTCTATTGCGGTGATTTTCAGAAGTTGGAGGATTGGGTGAATCGTGCTATGGCGTTTTCTAAATCCGTACTGGTGGGGCTTATAAAATATTGAATCTATTTATAAAATTTGTAAGTCTCCTTTCCATTAGCTTTTCCTGTACTTTTGAAAACGCGGGAAGTATACTAACAGGTCTGTAATTGGTAAATCTATGCTCGTTGCCTGTTTTGAATAAAGGTATCACTTTTGCAATTTTCATCCTATCAGGTACTTTGCCAGTAATAAAAGAATTAGTAATAACATGTGTGAGGGGATCCAGTACTTCGTTTATTGTTTGTTTAAGAAGACTGCTAGTTATACCATCTCAGTCTTTTGATAATTTGGGTCTCATTTTATTTACTATTCGGCTGTCTTCTGTGGGAACTGTGGGTAACAGATAAAAGTTGTTGGAGATGTTAGTGTTCATGTAGTCTAAATAGGACTTGTTTGGATATACTTGGTGCTTAGCAAACTCTGATTAGTATAACCGAATGCATACACCCTTGAAGGACTCCCAGCCACATAACGACCAAATGTCACCATAGTAACCCAAAATGGCCATGGAGCAAAACGGACCCCGGAAAGAGGTTTCACAATAACACGTGATATGCATGCGCACTAACACCACGTACCACCATGGCACTGACGTCACAATATGACTGTTCACGCGGACTACCAGCACAAACCCTTTGACATCAATGGCCACGCTACTTGTGACATGACTACCGATGTCCACCACCAAGATCCTGAATATATGGTCGGGTCCGTGAGACATTAATAATAGTGTGTGAGTTGCTCATAGACACTGCCCCCCCCCCCCCCCCCCCACACACACACCTCCCCATTAGGGAATTTTGAAAGTTATGATTTTCTGAAAGCCTATTCAAAATGCTATTATTTGCACCAATGTTTATCAATAGGGGTTGGGGCATTACTGAGTTATGTGCATGTAACTACCACGACGCCGAGTGAACGAATTTATCCGTTACAGTATTTAATTGACCTTGGTTTTTATAAGAATTATGGGTGTTCTTACCATGACAACACAACATAGTGCCACTCGGTCATCTGATATGACGTTACATGAGATCTATCAGATGAGATCCATAAGACAGGGGTTGAGAGTGGGTGTCCGGGTACATGATCTACTATTTTTTTCTATATAAAAGGGTGCATACCTTTTAATATTTCATTTCGGTCCCATCTTTTGGATCTCATGCGGTGGATCTCATGTGCTGTCATAGTCAAGTGACCCATTTGCGCCATGTTGGCTTGTCATGGTTGACCCGTGAGCGGCCATTTTGTGATATAATTGCCATAGTGATACATGATCTTAGATCGCATGTGCAGTGCATGTGTTAGGGTACTAATGTTTTCTTCGTCCATTTTGTATATTGGAGGCCACCATCTTAGTTTCTATTGTAGTATTAGCACATGGTTGCTATTTGACCCAAAATCCTCTAATACCAAAGGGGTGTGTTCAGAGGTTGTGTTCAAATGAATAGGAGTAAATCTAATTACCAAAATAGACCTGACAATCCATCCAGTTCACAATAATCAACCCAAGATCACTTTAGTTGATGTGAATCCCACAGACTCCTCTTTTTGTTCAGTAACATGTGCCTTCATTTGTATAAGATTCAATCTAATTACACAGAATCCTCGGTTAGAATTACACAAACAACCCGACAAGTTATACTAGTTCGGATTCCTTGAAAATCATTAGTTTAATGGGGGCACATTATAAATTCTATAGCACCATAAAGGCTTCTAATATCACTACGCCTGTTGTGGCATAAGGTGTTTTTTGTGTGTAATACTCAAATTAATTACACAGAATTACCACAAACAACCCGATAATTATTTTAGTAGTTCAGATTCTTTCAGAATCCCCTGCTTCTGCCTATCCTAGTCTATCACATAGCTTATTATTCTCTCCATTCCTTGGTTTGTCATGTATATGCTATGACTTCCTCAATCTCTCTATAAAATTATTCTGACTTTCCTAAATGTGTCTGAGCTAGTGCACAATGTGCGCACATCGCATGCAGTACATTGGCCCATACAGTTATTTGAGAATATTTATGAAATGGTGATAATCTATTTGAAGATACCTTTTGAGGATAGCTGTTAGGATACCTCTTGAAGAATACCTTTCGTGGGATATTTATCTGAAGACAGTTATCGCTCCAAACAGTTCATTTCCTGGCTTCTAATCCACCCCAAACCCTTCATAGCGTCAAGACTGCCCCTGTCGACTTGTCCATAGCCACCATCTGTTCTATGTTCAGTCTGCATTGTATTCACTTTTGGTGTGGTGTTCTATCAGCCTTGCAGCCTCATACCATTGTTGCCTTGTATCTATGCACAATGTGCACGTAAAACATGCCGCATTTTGGCACATACGATGAAAAAGGGATTCTGGAAGTATGCTGTCGGATACTACAAAGGGATTCCACGGAACGTGGGTCTGGTGGTTGATTGAATATGCTTTTGCGCAAGTGCACAATGTGTCACAGTCTGTACACACATCACATGATGAATCTTCCAATATGTGCCTATGTGCTAATGCACAATATGCGCACAGGACATCTAGCCCATACAACAAAAATGGGGTAGGTCATGTTTGGGTGTGTGTGTGTTTGTGGGTCGTTTTGCAGTGGTTGATATTTGAGAAAGTGGGAATTGTGCTTAAAATATAATGGCTCATAGCCTTGATGATATGGTCAATTTAACTAATTCAAATCGCCAGCTTGCTTATAAAACCTTGCACACAATTATGTAAAAACAGTGCACATGAGGTTTTATAAGTAGGTCGACGAAATGCTTCTAAATTATAAAATCTGCTGTCATCAGCGGGAAAACATGCTTTAACCCTTTACCCAACGTAACGGCCAAAACCGGCCAGCGCTATTCTCAAAAATCGCCAATTAATTTTTAAAATATTTTCATTTTTATCTCAAAAACATAGGTTATGACCCCTCGTTGGAACGAGCTCGTCGAGCTCGTTCCAACGAGGGGTCATAACCTATGTTTTTGAGACAAAAAATGAAAAAAATTAATTATTCAAGAATTTTTTTTGCAAGTGTCGTCTGCTTTTCATGTTAGGTAAAGGGTTAACTGGTTGAATGCAAGAAACTACTATCAGGGCATTCACACAATGAAGGTACCAGAGCAAGAGCCAATATTTTCCGTGCTCATGCTTCATATTCAATCAAATTCAAATATATTTTGTTTGTATAAAGTTGTTTTATTACATTTTATTGAAGAGTGCCTTTGGGCAATAATTTATATTAGTATAAATTTCGAATCAAATTCAGACCTCCAAAAGTTATCTAGCCCTGAACTGCACTATTCAAAAAAGAAGGGGATATTTGATAAAAGTGAGATATATGAAGAAATATATTTATATTTTCATCAAAAAGACAGAGGAGGCATTGCCCTGTGACATCTGGTGAATGGTTGCAGCGATAGTTGGGTTTCTGACAAGCACACATTCCACGCACTGAGCTGTAGAAGACACGGATGGTCAGTCAGAGAATTTACCACATTCAGTCCAAGACCTCAATACCTTGTAAATCCTCCTTGGTTCGCGAGACTAGCGTGGATCCGATGTGGCATACTGCTCACCAAACGCCCAACATCACCTTGACTGATGTTATTCCATTCTTTCTACAGTGCAGCCGCAAGTGCCTGGACATTGGAAGGGGGCTGTTAGGGGTGTCGTGGGCGCCTGCCAAACACATCCCAGACGTGCTCGATTTGGTGAAAGGTCTGGAATTGTTGCTGGCCAAGGCAGTGTAGTGATGTTCTGCTCCTGGGGAAACACTGTAGTGACACGGGCCCTGTGTGCTCTTGCATTTTCACTTTGGAAAATGAATCGACGGTCGTGACGTCACGCCAATGGCAACGCATGAGCCGCTAACATGTTGCCACGGTAGTTCTGCCCTATGATAAGCCCTTGGATGACATGTAGTGATGTTCTGTTTGTCATGGTTATGCCTCCCCACACCATAACCGATCCACCACCAAAACGATCATGCTGCCTTACGCTTACGTCATGGTTGTGTTCGTTCCGCCTCCGCCACACTCTGTTTCGTCTGTCGTGGAAGTCGAGAGTGAACCTCGATTAATCGGAAAACATGATGTTGCTCCACCGACGATTGTCCCAGCGCTGTCGTGCTCCACACCGATTACGCCTTGCTGCTATGTGACGTTCAGTCAAACGAGGAATTATTCGAGGTCGTCAAGCGTACAAATTCCAGCTGTGTGTGCGATTCCCGATAGTCTGACCACTGACTCGCACTTCTGTCGCTCGATGCAGCTGCTGTCCAATTTCTGAGGCGCTTTGATGGTGGTTACGTAGTGCTGTGGTTCGGATGGAATGATCGTGGTTAGCAGTTGTCGCCCTTGGGCGACCTGACCGACGTCTGTCATCAACATTGCCTGTCTGGCGGTAGCGTGACCACAACCTGCTAATCACCGATTGGGTAACGTTGAAACTTTGATCCACTGCAGTCTGTCTGTTGCCAGCTTCCAACATTCCAACGGCACGTAAACGTTCGTCACGTGCCAGTCTTCGCATACCTCAAAAGTTAAGTTTCGACTGGAAACTATTGATGAACGAGTTTATACCAAGAAATGAACGACGAGACTTCCAAAAAAGTCCGTCCAGTACAAATGAAAATTTCAAACGCACCCCACAGATATTTATGCGACGCTCGTGCGAACAACGTGCAGAAAGTTTTCGTGGGCCGGTGACATTCATGATCCACACAAAACTTGGCAACATATTGATGTGTCCAATCACGTGTATCCAATACTCTTTTCCGAGAATATCAACATGAGTTTGGATATCCCCTACTTTTTTGGAATAGAATAGTTGAAATATTTGAATGGTGGACTTTCAAACAACATAATTTTGGAAAATTTGTTAATGCTGAAGGTGTGGGGTGGGTGAGGTAGTGTTGAGTGTGGTGGGATGCCGGCTAAGCGAAGTGAGTTTTATGGTTGACGTGACTTTTCATTGATTCATAGCCGAAAACGTGGCATGGTCAGTTATGTGTGGTAACATCTTCCAAATTTTAGGCTTATTTATGAAACCTTGAATGTGATTTCGCTAAATTTTGTACAGGAGCTTTTATAAGCTGATCCATCCTGTAGTTTCTAAACGCCCCAGTCGCCGGATGGCAAACATGTCTTAAACTGTTTCTTATTTATTGGACTTTCAGGAAAACATAGTTTGAAAAATTCCCTTGGGGGGTGGGGACCATATACTGGCTCATAGACTATAATGTTCATATATTTTTAAATCCATGGTTTTCAAAAAATACCAGACTGTGTTACTGGAGACTCTTCTGGTGGGAGGTGGGATCCACATGTAAAGCGAACTGTAGGCAGTATACACAAAACAAGAGCATTAACACCCTCATCTTTACCGCCAATATAAACGCATTGTGTCAAGTGTGAATTCATACATATACCAGTTAAACTCGATTCCAAACTGATCAAATTCATACGATTGTTAATGTACGCTGACTGAGGTATTCATGCAATTGTGGGGTGTGATTGCAAACCGCTCAGGGCAGAACAATTGAACTGTCGCATAAAACAGCGTCGTTTAGGATGAAAGGCAGTTTTAAGTGTGAATGCACCTTCCGGAATTCGACACAGCCGTCAGGTACTCATATCTCACTCTTCATCTTGACAGGGTGTTCATTAATTCAACGGTAAATTTCATCGGAGGATTGTACCTGATGCTTCACTTCAAACTTTCTGAACGGTAGATAATGATGTATCTAATGTTCATTGCCTTCGTACAATGATGAGGTCGATGCGTTCTTTATCTCTCTTCCCTGTAGTTGTTTATCACGTCATTCAAAATATAATAGACGCGTGATTACCGGAACCCTTTTCAGGTTATATACGTCACTAGCAGCAATAAACACAAAACAGAAAAGTGTTTAACCTTTTACCCAACGTAACGTTCAAAAGCGGCCAGCGCTATTCACAAAAATCACCATACAATTTTCATTATGTTGTTTTTTAATTTTTTTGTCTCAAAAATATAGCTTATGAAGCCCTCATTGGAACGAGCTCGCTGAGCTCGTTCCAATGAGGGTTCATTTAGCTATATTTTTGACGCAAACAAATTACAGTTATTCAAGAATTTTTTTACAAGTGTCGTCTGCCTTTCGTGTTAGGTACAGGGTTAATATCTGTATGACAAAACAGAAATAAAACCTTAATAATCTTATGTTAGATTACATATTAAGTCTGTTCGCAATAAGTGGTATCTTTCCCGATCAGATCGAAACCTTATGGTGCAATGGTTGAAACCAGAGTGCACGCTGTCGGTTGCAAATTGAGCCAATTACTCTGACAATTTTAATATGGCACTAAAAATCTTCCTTTCGCTGAACTTTTGCACCCAAAATATCTTTGCACGTGTAAGTAAAAGTATCTGCACCTGTAAATTGCACGGTCGAAATAAACAAATGAATTTTTTTACCGCTAATCGCCATTCAGATGTTTTATTTTTTATTTTTAATTTTTGCCTCTAAAATATGTGTATGTTCCCTCATTGGAACGAGCTCGTTGAGATCGTTCCAAGGAGATGAAATAAGCTATTATTTTCAGGCACAATTGCAGATGTTTAGTTATTGAAGAAATATGTTTCAATTGTCTTCTTATATTCGTGTTTGGTAGATGGGTGAGTTTTTCAATGTTCTTTGTTTTTGGCACAAAAAAGTCCAGTTAAATAATTGGCACCAAATAGTTCAGGCCAGTGTGGACTCTGGTCGTGACACACTCCAACTGGTCGAGATTTTCCTAAATAAAATACTGTGTATTCAGGACAGAATCAAGAAAGCAAAGACAGCCGTCCCCAAAACTCAGTGTCCACGCATGTCATTTTACGCAGGTGAGATTCCACACTCAGAAAAATCCAGGTTCCACATTGGTATTCTGGAATACCCGAGCTCCTGGAATACCTATACCCCCCCCCCCCCCCTTCTGATTTGCGCGTCGAGAACCAAAGTGCCAGTTTATCATTAAGTGAGAGAGTTGCTATCCCATCCCTGATTCGAGCACCTTCTGAAAATGTCGTCTGTGTCGCAGTATTACAGGGGTTAAATTGATATTCGAATGATGGAGAAAAATTTATGTTCTAATCAGCCAGTGACTATCGTCTGAACCCCAGTTCGAACGTAAACCTTGCCACCTTATCAATGCCCTATCCGCTTGGGACTCTTAGGATTCCTGAAGGTGCCTGTGGCTTACAACGCCAAAGGGTGATCAATGATAATTCACTGAAAAGATTATTTATTTACATGTACGAAGAAATAAAGTATGAAACAAATTACTCACAAAATTATCCATAATAATACACTGATTACGCGGATAAAAGTTTATTCTTTAGGGCCCTAGACGTCTTCCACAGATAGCTGTGTCCGCTGGATCTACCTCACTTCATCTTCATCTTCTCATGGTTTGTGATAAATGCAATGTATCTATTCACTTCTCGTTGCGTCCTCCTCGCAGGGTTAACTGCACCGTCAGTCGGGCTTCACACATATATTGTTCTGCTTGTGTGACTCTATCAGCGTTCTCACAGTTCAATCAGAATTCAATCGGCGTCTACCACAGTTCACTATCACTTTGCGCCTTGCCTGGCTCTCAGGTGGTTAAGTTATTCTTCGCCTTCAGATATATACTTAACAAAGCTTGCATAATAATACTCTGCAAAGTGTTCTCACCATCTCCAATTCTCGCACCGCCTAAAACTATTTTAACGCGCGAGCGATTCAAGCGCTTACTCGAGCTCCTAATACGGTTTCTAGACCTCAACGTTACAGCTTTTATTTCTTTGGCTACTATGCCACGACGGTTCGCAACCGTTAACAAACTACTATCGGTTCCTTACAACCCTCACAGGGTTACGACAATACGCGGACTTTCAATCTCAGTGCCTATGACCCTCGACGGCCAAGGCTAAATTCGGACCTTCTCGGAGTGCCCTCAGGCCAACTGCCGATGTATGTCTTCCTTCTAAAACAGGTAATGCCGTTTACCTAAATGCATACAGCTCCATGAGCACGTACTTCCTGTTACTGATCCTATTCACATATATGGCCACCGATTTGGCCCGCGACTGCTCCTATTCTAAATATGGACACTGTGGCTCCCCTTCAACGTGCCTATACTTTCGCACCGACGCGGCACCTTCTCTAACCTATAGCATGGGACCTCCCCATCTACTTGCAACGACCCAGAGCCTTACACACCTTCCGACTGAAATTGGCTGGAATGAATTTTTCGAGAAATCCCTCGATTTTTATTTAGATAGCCAGAACATTTATTCTCAGTTAATCGCTGCTCTTGAACTTGGCCGCTTAGATCTATCTTAATTTAACATTCGCATTAAAGTTCCTTTGAAAGACTCGCATTTTGGTATCTTTTGATATTTCGGAGACAGGAGAGATGCGTAATATGGGTGTGTGTCCAGAACATATGTGATGCACTGGATTCTACAATTACATTTTAACTGGCTTTAATTACCAAGATAATTATTACAGAAGATAATATTGTCTCTCTTACTATTGATCTGTTATCAGATAGCAGCTTGTGGCGTTCAACACGTGCGCCATAATGGACATTAAATTCCATGCCTAATTAGCAGAATTTGACAAATCTGTTTTCAAGGTCCGTCACATACCTATCTTTACGCTTTATATTTAACCCAGGCAGAAATATTATCGAAAATATTTACACTTTTAAACAAGAAAATCGCAACTTTTGCTATCACCTTGGCAGTCTGCCAACGTGAAAGCGTGGTCAAAAGATATGGTTGCTGACTGGCTCCAAAGGGGAAAGTTGGGTGAACTGATATCTGTTTTTAAAGGTTAGCAAGAAGTGTCTGTAATTAATTTCAATACAGTGTTGTGTTGTTTCTCCTACATTCTGATCATTCAAATAAATCCGATCGCCTTCGCAGAACTTTGCTATGTTTCTCAGTTGTTGCTAGTGATACAGGGGCATGATGTGACTTTCACTCGGGACTGTACCCTCAAGATCGAGGTCACAGATGGGAAAATCTTGATATTGTAATCTAAACATTGGACTTTGGCAAAATCTTGCGAATGTGTTACAACAGAAGTCATGACACATCCTTCAGTCATAACACTTTCATAAAGTTCACTAACGTTCAACGTCTAGATAGCAAACAACACTATTAAGGTCTTTTACTCTCTCTGTAACCTCATCCTTGGATATAAACTGCAAGTCAAGGCAAATACATTATCATTGGACCATGACCAACCACTATGCGGGATACCAAAGATCTGCTAGTCGGAATATTTTTGTTTGACGCGATAAGGATGTAGAACAATATCGAGGTTTCGTCTCTCACTTTGACATGGGGGCACGGCGAGTAATCGGTTACATCATTGGATTGCAGATAGGAAGATCAAAGGCTTGATCCTGACCCACACCATCTGTATTGCATACTTGGGAAAGGCACTTAATGGTACACATGCCTTTGTCTTTTCTGACCATACTTGTGCGGAGTCAAAAAACTGGAAACTCTTACAGCCACTCACACTGCTGGGTGGCTCCATCCGTGTACTCTGCCTTGTTTAACCCGTAAAATGCCAGATACAGTGTGACTGTGCTATTAAAAGTGTCATTAAACCAAACGAATAAATAAATAAATAAATAAATAAATAAATAATTATGACATCGGGAATACGAACTTACCTCAACGTTGTGTCACCTTTCCCTCATTCATTTATTGGTATTTCAGGTCACATTCAGCATATATAGCTATATCGTAATCGCAGCACGAGTATGAAGTTCGGCCGATCATTATACATTGGTGCCCACTTTGAAGGATTCCACTCCAGACGTTCTTCCTTTACCATAGTTAAGAGGGATTGCTCCACTTAAATGTCAGTCGTTGCCCAGGTGCCTTAGTAGCTTGGTAGAAATACAATGCACAAAGCTATATTTGGGACACGCCACCACTGCATTAACAAACATGAGCATATTTGATTCCATATTTAACAAATCCATTAAATATGGAGCCACAAATGTCAACTGTTATCAACATCGACTTTAACCCTTTACCCAACGTTACGGTCAAAACCGCCCAGCGCTATTAACAAAAATCGACATTTCATTTTCATTTTTGTCAAAACAAACATAGCTTATGACCCCTCTTGGGAACGAGCTCGTCGAGGTCGTTTCAATGAGGAGTCATAACTTATGTTTTTGAGACAAACAAAATGAAAAATAAATTGCTTATTCCGGAATTTTCTTTTCAAGTGTCGTCTGCTTTTCTCGTTTGGTAAAGGGGTCGCAGTAGAGACAAATCAAACGAATGAGCCTTTGGTCACATCCTAAGAGTAAAGAGTAAAGATTCCAATTCCAGGATGGTATATAATGGTTAGGATAATGTTGTTGGCCTTAACTCTCTCTCTCTCTCTCTCTCTCTCTCTCTCTCTCTATCTCCTCTCTCTCTCTCTCTCTCTCTCTCATTCAACTATTTCTGGGCAATGGCTAGTCGAATGTAATCCCCCCCAAAAAACTGAGAGTATGGTTGTATCACACAAAACAAACTCAACTGCCCATCCATCCTTATTTTTCGGTGGTGGTAAAAAAAAAGTGAAGGCAATACTCATAAGAACCTAGGAGTTGTACTAAATACAACATGTATTTGGACCAATCACATGGAATATATCTGTTCTAAAGCCTGGTCTCGACTAGACTTGTTGCGGAAACACAAATTCGAGCTTGATAGAAATGTTTCAGAAAAGATATGTTTTGCCTTTATCAGGCCCTTACTTGAATGTGGTGATACTCTTTGGGATAATCGCTCATCAGGACAAGTCGCCGACTTGGAAAACATCGAGATCGGTGCAGCAAGAATAGTTACAGGGGAAACAATTAGTGCCAGTAAATCTTTATTATACTCCGAAACACGTTTACTCTATAAGAAAGACGCCGAAAACATAACCTCGTGCAGTTCTTCAAAATCCATCACCACTTAACGCCTCCTTATATTGCCAATAAAGTTCTACCTCTCATATCCCCCATTCCATTTTGTCGCACACAGTTTTACCAAACCTCTTTCATTCCTACTGTAACTGACCAGTGGAATAACCTGCCGTTATCTGTTCGTGATAATTTGTCACTGAGTAATTTTAAGACCTTCTAAAATGCTGGCAAATTCCGACCATGATCATTTTACGGCGGCACGGAATCTCACGCGGCTCACATTTACCTCTGCAGATTGCGGTTACGTTGTAGTAGCCCTAATGCCCATTTAGATGGTAATCATCTCGCACCTAGTCCACTTTGTCAGCGTGGTGAATTTGAGACTCCTGAACACTTCCTTCTTCGTTGTGCAATGTTTCTTAACGCACGCAATGGAACCATCAATTTATTCCGTTTCACCATAGATATTTTCACACTTCGTTTTGCTCAGAATTTCTCAGTGACGAGGCGAACAGTCTAATTTTTGATAGAGTGCGTGACTTCATCTTACAGAGTGGCAGGTTCCTCTGGCGACAACTGTTTTTCGAACATTCTTCACCCTTCATTACCATTTTGAACCCCAGTGGCCTTTTTTCGGCCAAGAAAAGGATATGTCCTAACGTCATTAAATAGGATGGCTGTCCAGTAAATGTGTGGAGTAGACCTATCAATATTTTCAACGTGCAGCCCGAGGCTGCACGTTGAAAATATTGATTGGTCTACCCTTAATGATGAATATTGACTCTTCAAATCGCTGCCATTGAACTGACATGGAAGATACCACTATAGTTCAAAGGGTTAATCATTCCTCTCTCGTTGTCAGCACGACTAAGGCCATGTACTACAATTTTAATATGTAAGTAATTGATAGAGATGCTTAAATTTCAATACCTTCTTTTTTATTCAACTTTATCTAAAGACAGTGCACCATGTATTCGGGATGGCTTCCACTTTTTACTTCTTCTTCTTACATATTCTTACTCTCTGACTTCTTCCTTTTATTCATCTATTTTTTATCAGCTCGACCACTTCTGAATTCACGTAAGTGTAGTTTAGACAATCGCGTTTTTTCGCTGGCAAAGGGGCTGAAGAGCTGTCGGCACCCCTCAGCTGTACTTATTGATGTAAATAAAAGTGAGCCATTACGTAGTTGCAGGTGACTGCGCGTACGCACCTAGAATGCTCACCTAGTATGACCTGGGCCGGTGGTGGGCTTGTCCAAGGTCAGAGGTTAAACCAGATTAATCGGCAGGCCTGGCATTCTGAAAAATGCAGGAGGGCAAAAAAAAAATCGCTCTCCTCAATCAGCTTAGGAGAGCAATTAGCTTTACACAGCATTTTAAGTATCCAGTTGAACAAACTCATTGAAACTGAAACCAACAGACTACATCAGTGATTTTATTAACTTTACTAAGGTAAAGCGAAATCTCTTAGACATCTAGATGTCTCACTCAACAACCGAACACACACTTGACAAGACCTGTGTGTGTACCCAGACCTGTTGTCCTAGAAAGTCATACGCCTACCACTACCACCTTGAACCCCCCAAGGGGGGTTGGAGGTGGTAGTGGTAGGCGTATGACTTTCTTGGACAACAGGTCTGCTTGAATCTACAGCCACATCCTGGTGCAAGTGCTTCAAGTGACAGGATAGTAGTAATGGTAGTATATTATAGTGTCAATATTCCTTGAATAATTACCCCTCAAACTGTGATGTCAGTTGTTGAACTTGAAACTGACAGAAAAAAAAAATATTGCTGTGACCCATTTTGCTTCAAATGATTGCAACTGTGTTTGGGTATGGTTGCAGCCATTACCTTTTACCACTAAACCACTTTCGAAATGAAATTATGTGATGTTATGTGACTTCGAAGTTAAATTACATTTTTGCTTTACAACAAAAATTTAATGTGACCATAATACATGTAATCTCAATCATCCCAGACAAAAATATTTAGGAGGGCAATTTTTCGATCTCTTTAATTCTTTCAGGAGGGCAGTAAGGAGAGCTAAAAAATCGCTCTCCTGAAATTGCCAAGCCTGAATCGGCCTGCTAGTGCTCACGCCTCTAAGGCTGCGATATACGTGTTTCATTTGTTACTACTTACCAATGCCACCATCCTTACGAAAAGTGCTATTAAACGTAGGAGACGACTCATATAAGCCTATAGGCTTCTTGTCGAATCCTAGTCTACCTACCGACTTCATTATCACTGTTGCTGTTATTTCATATTCTGCTAGCAAAACTTTTTTTTTATTGATCTATTATACTGCTATATAATGTATACATATAACATTATCTTGAATAAATATATTGTTTAAACTAACTACACGCTAAAAACTAAAGTGTTAAAAACTGCACTTGAAGTGCTGTATTTAACACTTACTAAGTGCTGAACTAGCACTTTGTTCAAGTGTAGATATCCCAGAACTTGACAGGTGTTGACAATAATACCACTTGACAAGTGTAATGTCGCGACACTTAAAAGGAAACAACGCAGATGACGCGGATCAGGCTCGAACTCTCGAGGTTGATCCGCGTCATCTGCGTTGTGTCCTTTTAATTATGTACCCACCAAGCGCAAATCAAATTATGGACGATTCTGGAAGAACCACCAATGCTAGACACATGGGAAGTGCCATCCATTCAAGTTTCAGATGTCTGACGTTTGTAATGTCTAAGTGCTTAAAGCATTGCACTTTGAGTGTTAAAATCAAACACTAAAAGTTAGAATGGGTTTAAGACCTTGAAAGTGTCAATTTTAACACTTTAGTTTTTAGTGTGTATTTCTGGAATTGGGGACACGTTACCCTGCCATCCTCTCTGGGTGCATCTCGAGAAAACGAGATATTATCTCGACCTCTGTCTCACAAGGCCTTCAACTGTATTAGAGAAAATACAAGCTTGTTTAAAGATAAAATTATTAATTTACAGGTAGAATGTCTCGATTTCAAGTTGGCGAGAGATGCGTTGATACACTCCGAGTACCCTAAGCACATATACTGTCCGATCCAACCTATTAAACACATTTCCAGCGAACCGGTGTCATGTACCATTGACCACACCCAAAATTGCCATTCTAATTTAGGTACATTCACTTTTTCGTCACGATTAAAGAATATGGCACCTCATTCGACTGAGCGCACAGCTGACAATTTTCATCACTGGAAGAGATTTACGGGAAATTTGGCTCCCTTTATTTTCCTAAATCTGTCAGTAAATTTAACACTATATGTAAATGCTAAAAAAAATTCAAGTTTGATTTTGTTATTTTTAATAAGCGGAAACAACAGACAGCTCCGAGAGCTGTCTATTGTTTTTCGTTTATTATAAGTGTTTATTATAAGTAACAAAACGAAACTCGCCCGTCTGATAATTTCAAGGGAAATAACTCTGTCAAAAGTCAATTTTCGTTACAAGATAAGTCAGGGATATGACCTAATTAGGAGGCATAAGCTTTTCAACAACTTTATCCGGGAGGGGTGAGATGAGGTAGTTTAGCCTCGCAGTTCAAAATGTGGGGGAACGAGCCAACAAGAAGAGTCGGAATCCGGGCGCGGACCAAACTCGGCTCGCAGAGCTGAGTTGGGACCACACTGTGCTTTTCTTCCATGCCAAGTGAACTCGAAATAGATTCCTTCTTCGTCAGGCGTGATTCCTAATCACTTCAGGCTGCGTGAAGGAAACAATGAGTACAGTATTAACGAGTCTTTTATTTACATTTAAAATAAAACTGATTTCAATATTTAATATATTTAACAATTTGATCAACATGACAGAAGATTCATCAGATGGGTTAAGTAGATTCTCATCAATTTCAGTTTATCTATAGTCCTGTAAGGGCGCTAGAGCATACTTTGAAAACGTCTGTGCGTGTCTGCAGCCCCGACTGTCGGGGATTCCAATTAGCAATGTTAATTACCTTGTGTTAACACAGTTATAATTGGACTTCGGTTCATACACTTGGTCGGCTGGCTTAGTAAGTCTACATCACATACCTCACAGGTCATTGACAGAACTCACAATTTCAAATGTGCTTCCGTGCTTGCGCGAAATGTCATTGATCGACTTCGATTCGGTATTCGCAACACTCTGACTAGAAAAAAAACAGGCTACTACGCGATTAATCTCTGAGTTCCCAAGAGTTAACACCACAATGAAATAGCCTACACTTTGAGGCAGGTGCAATTTGATCCTCGTTAACGACATCAAAGCTAAGCCTTTACATGGGTTCGTAATCTGTTCTATGAAGTCGGGACAAGATCTGCTACTTCCACCTAATATGGTAATAGCGGGGTACAACGGAGCTTCGTGGGTGCCCAGCAAACTCGCTCGCACGAGACCCTGTTGTGGTGTCTCCAAAACGACCGAAACCCAAGTCTCCTGAACTAGATATTTCTCTACACCTTATACTTTGTCCTAGCATGCCAGATAGTAATATTCCCGGATGCCTTAAATGGCATGCGACATGCCTTAAGATAGAAAACAGCATGTACCAATGCATGTGTTATCAAGCGTATCTCGAGAAATAATATACCTGATAGCCGTGACGATTGGAATCAATCTATAATTGCCAGTCACTGCGAGATAAATTAACGACGATAACGTGGAGACACCTCATCTTGACCAGAAAAATGCCAATGGAGTATCACACTGTGATTCGCCTAAGGCTAATTATATTGTTAAAATATGTGTGTTAACAACATAGAAAGAAGAAATATATACGTATATTTGAACTTGAACGTCGGGGATGGGGCCTCCTCTTTTAGATAGGCTTTGTCAAGACAAAGCTAAAATTGGTGAAAAACAACATTCCTAAAACTCGTAGCTCGTTAATTTGAGAAAACAAATGTATCGCGGTGTTTTACATAAAAAGTAGTCCTTCGTCCAAGATCTTTGAGGCTGAGGAGAAGGTAGTAACGGAGGGTTGATCCTGACCCCCCCCCCCCTCCCACACGAAAAAGGCAACCCCCACACGTCCATTGAAAACTTTCTGACCGGTATCTTACAAGATTCAAACTTTAGGGAAATTCATTTGCAATCCCCCCTCCCTCCCCCACGCTCCATCATCTGAATAGATATTATCCGACTGATTAATGAATTTTTCACAAAACTTCTATAATTGTCGCACCATCTTCTATACCGGATTTTGATCTGCAAGTCGCTGAAAATGTGCGCCATTCCAGAAAAAAAGTTGAAAATTCTGCGATGTTCAGTCATTTTGGAGAGTCTAAAATGTTGAAGCTTTTTTTTCGGTTGGAGTCTCAGAAATTCGTTGGCGATGTCCGCCCCCACAACACGCATAGCCGCACTCACACAAGCACACCGAAACTCCGTCGACATATCTCTCTCTGCTTGCAAGTAATCAGGTACTGAATATTTTTTGTTTTATCCTATGGTAGTTCTCGAGTGATGGAACTTGCACTGCGATGGAAAGAAAATGAAGCAAAATGAAAAATGAAAACTTTCTGTTTGCGTTCCGATTGACACATTAGTTTTACGAAAGCCGTAGGTGTGTAATCAGCTGGGAGATAGATATTTTACTTAATAGTTATATAAACGACTCACGTTGTCCATGTAGATAAGTAAAGAAATCTATCATGTGAGAAATTAATCTCGTTTTTTGACCTATATCAACACAGTCTTC
Source organism: Pictodentalium vernedei (assembly GCA_031216915.1). Taxonomy (NCBI): domain Eukaryota; kingdom Metazoa; phylum Mollusca; class Scaphopoda; order Dentaliida; family Dentaliidae; genus Pictodentalium; species Pictodentalium vernedei. The sequence continues at coordinate 181,580,608 of CM062294.1, forward strand.
AACATGCGTACGATCAAAGAGTTTATTACGTTTGAGGAATACTTACACACGACTAGAGGCAATTCTTTACACGTATGTAATACATTTCATTATATTTTACTCCTCTTCTTTCCACAATTAAGAAAAAAACTTGTTTTTTCACTTTACCACAGCTTTTGATCAGAGGCATACATCCTGAGGGGTGGAAGGGATGAAAGGGAGCCACCCTCCCCTCCATTATTTGACTCGCCGGGTGGTTGTCGTGAAGAGTCCGAATGCCTGATAGTTATCTGCTTTATCGGGTAACTTATCTTACTTGGTACTCAACTTCCACTTTTTAGAGTATGTTCGATGAAATTGAAATGCTGGCAGATTATTATCAAGGGAGGTGAGCAGTGTGTGTCTATGGGCGCGCGCGTGTACGCGCGCGCGCATAGGTGTGTGTTGGGGGGGGGGGGGGGTGGGGGACAATCCCCAAATTTTACGACAGATTTGTAACGTTTTTGGACAGATTTCAGATTGGGCAACCAAATTTCAGAAACTGGCCTAGCTACTGTAAATTAGGTCTAAAAACATAAGTTTTAGCCGAATATAAATAACCTTCCTTCCATCTTGTAGAACTTTACGAACAAAAGTCCTCACAATATATATTGCTGTTACGAGCCGAATATGTCCCCAAAAAATATTGGCGAGGTTTCGATCATACCCCTCAGTCCCCACCCCTCTATCTACACCACTGACTATTATATGAAATTCTAGTTTGGTGAATGTGCCCAAGGGAGTGCTGTGAACACTAACGCGAGGCATTTCAACAAACCTGTACTCAGTATGAGAGCCTGACGTTTCTAAAGACTTCCGCATAAGCATAAAATTGCCACAGGTGGTTGCAAGTGTGGCCATATTTTAGTCGGACATACCATATAAATTAGCCGTGGGAATGGGGAATACAGTTGCTAACACTGCAATTCTGATACCACTTTTAACAAGACATAGCGGATTTTCACGCCTAGTTTCTGTGATTATAAACTTATTGCCTGAGTAGTTCGGCGTAAAGCCTAGGTATGCGTACAATCCGTACAAAAGAACCATTTGCAAAATAATCTCATCGCAGACAATTCTCGTCATTGGAATTTATTTGCAGGAGAGTCAGATCAGTGTGAGCTTACTAGTATTACATGTCGAAACGTATCAAAACATAAGAAAACTGCGGTTTCACCATCTTTTGATGTTCTGTAAAAAAAAAAAAAATTCTATTCATTTTATCAACAATGTGCGCATCGTCAAAAAGGCACAGACTCTTTTCCTTCCATTAATATAAAAGTCTACGAGCAGAGATTTGCTATTTTTTTCTGTGTAGAATAAAAATTACCATAAAAATTTGCTGAACATATTCTTCAGAACGGATTATCTGTGACATAGTTGGTTCTAATTAGTTTGCCATAAAAAGTCAATTTGTTTTTTTGTACTTTTTAATAAACGAAAACAACAGACGGCTCCGAGAGCCGTCTGCTGTTTTCGTTTATTAAAAGTAACATAAGGAAACTTGGCTTTATTTCCCACTGAGGTCGTAGGTATTTCCTCAACAGCTACTCGCTTCTAACTTGGACCCTCCTCACCCATCTTATAATCTCAAGGGAGAAAACTTTATCCAAAGTTGTATTGGTCGTTACAAATCAGCTTCCCTTTTCCGAAATCTGAATGAGTCTATACAAAACTGTGGGAATTTTTTGGTAATCAAAATACCTCCAATTTTCTTTAAATTTCCATCGGGGAGGCGCCCTAACACCGCCGACAAGACGGGGATACCCCATACCTTTCTCTATTGTTCCCAACTCGTCATCACGTGGGTAGGATGATGCATTGCATCATGATCCGTGATGGAAAGTGCGGCGCATTCCTCAACTTGAACCTTTCATCCGGCACTGTGGACATTATACGTTATCGTGATGAATTGACGGTAACGCGGTCCGAGGTTATCGTGATGAATTGATGGTAACGCAGCCTGAGGTTATCGTGATAGATTGGCGGTAACGCGGTCTGAGGTCATCGTGACAAATTGACGGTAACGCGGTCTGATGTTTGCGGCTTCGGCCGCAAACCTAGTACCATGTTGCAGGCAATTCATCACAATTATTTATTTATTTATTTATTTATTTATTTATTTATTTATTTATTTATTTATTTATTTATTGGGGTTTAACGACTCTATCGACAGCCAGGGTCACCTCATATCGGACAGTTTTACTGGTGGAGGAAGCCGGGGTACCCGGCGAGAACCACTGAGCAACGGCGAACAACTGTCAGGCTCCCCAACATACTAATTCCACACAAACATGGTTAGCATTGGTTGAAAACAAACAGCATCCATGTGCAGTTCGCCTTAGTACACAACGCCACCGTGCCCCAGCATGGGCAATGGGGCTGAAGTGTCTTGCATTCATCACAATAAAGTCGCGAAACCCACATCGCGAAATGAAGAAGGCAACTTTTAGCGATAACAAGTTTAGTAAATATATCTTGTGTAACCACGACTTCAGTGGACAGATAGTCAACGAATTAGATAAAGGTCGAGGTCATTCCATCTTCGTTCAAATCGGAAACTGATTTGTTATTTTAACAACACTTCGTTCGCAACATCGTCTGTTGCGCATGTGAAAAAATCTAGGAAAATGAAGCGGTTGTTCCGCTGATGCAAAAATTGCGAAACAGGAAACCTCATTTCACATATTTCGTGTGGTGATGTCAAATGGTAATACACTGGGGCCGTAAACACAGAGAAAAAGCTCTTGACAATCAGATGGCGAGGATTTCAATCTTATTGGACATATGTGCACCCCCCCCACCCCCACCCCCTCCCAACACACACACACACACATCGACATACAGCCAGGTTCGCTGAGCACATACCTTCAGAGAGCTTTTACTGCCTCCAACAGACAGAAAACAGGGTAGTACGTTCACTGAGGTGAATTCGTTGCCCATATACGTTTGCGTGCTGGTTTGATCGATTCTTCTTGTGAACGGTCAATAAAGTCCATCAGGATTTGATTACGAGATATGTGAACAGCTATCTTTGTGTTCGGTCGTGTTCGATCGTAATATTTATTAACTGACAAATTCACGTGATATTAGGTATGCAGTATAACAGGTATGTGTATCCATATATGTATTATTTATGACTTTGATCTGAAACCTTCATGTTATTAGAAAAATCAATTTTGTAATATTAAAACAGCGAAGTCATTTTTGTGTTGAGTTATCACACCCAAAGGACAATGCTCGTTGTAAAGTTAAAGGCGATGGCGAAGTCATTAATGTGTGTGTTTGTTTCTATGGATGAGGGAGATGTATTTATAGTATAGTTGCACAACACAGTTCGCCCACTGCGAACCTCTTTCTCTATGGTGTGAACAAGTCCGGTCTAGGTGTTACCTCCCATCAGTTGGGGACCTTGGTTAAAGGGGGTGAGGTGGGGGTGGTGATGGAAGAGAGGGTGTGGTATCCTAATTGCATCATTTTAGTACTTGGACAAAGTATGAGAGAGGTATTTCATTCAGTTATTCTGGTTATCGGTGTACATGTACTTTGCCCTGCCCCCACCCCACATGCACGGAATGTTTAATAAAATTAAAATCTGAACAATACCAACTAGGGTACGTTATACGGTGATGTGTAAGATGATATAATAATGTTTTCAGCATCGGGAAAAAGATAACTCACTTTTAACCTTCAGTAAATCAGGTTTGATCGTGTCAGTTATTGCCCTGCTTTTTGAAAAAGGCAGATAATTCTGACCGGATCGTGATCTGGATCGAAATTATCTGCCCGCTTCCCTGCCCACTACACTGCTGGTTCTCTCCAATTGACAGAGCAATGCCAAAAACATTTGTTGTCTCCCAGTCTCAGTCATTTTGCATTATTTACTTATAACTCCCCATAGGTTCGTTTGTTTGTATATCTTTATTAATGTGACATGTGCAGTAAATATAACGATAACAGTATAATAAAAATAACCATAAAATATGCTCCCGGCCCAGGGGACCTATATATCACCTATTGCTCTAATACTTTACAGGGCATGCCAAACATTGGCGAAAAAGTAAGCACAGCCATGTCCTGCTATTCTTATAGGTTAATACGTGATACGTGAGATACGTGAGCCCAAAGAGTGGAACAAACAATATCCTCAAGCTATCACTCAGAGAGGGTGACAGGTTGGGGATAGTGATTGTTTAACAGTTCGATCTCACGGCGGACTACACAACCATACGCATCAATAGGGTAGTTATAAATAAAACATGAATACGTGCACCCGACTAGAGGACCTGTATACAGCTTAAACATAATTGTGGTCAGTATGAACTCGCGGCGGAGTACTCCACCATATTTGATGCCAAAGAGATAAATACTCAAGATGATCTACTACAGGCTAAGAAGTAGAATATAACAATAACATGACTTTGGAGGGCATTGTGATCTATTAACAGCCCAACAGGTGTGAATAACTGCCCGACCGCTTATAAAAGGCCCGAGACGAAGTGGAGGGTCGTTAATAAACTGAAGGGCTGTTATTCAGACATGTTGGGCCGTTAATAAACCACAAGGCCCGACAAAGTCATGTTATTACTATTATTACCACTACGATTCTGAGAAAGTTTTGACCCTGTACCTTACATGTCAGCTACAAACAGCCAATTGGTCTTCATTCAATTCGCTTGATTGAGACATGTTTAACCCTTTATCTAACATGAAAAGCAGACGACACTTGCAAAAAAAATCTTGAATAACTAATTTCTTTACTTTTTTGTCTCAAAAACATACGTTATGACTCCTCATTGGAACGAGCTCGTTCCAATGAGGGGTCATGACCTATGTTTTTTGAGACAAAAAATGAAAAAAATAATGAAAATTAATTGACGATTTTTTGAGAATTGCGCTGGCCGGTTTTGGCCGTTTCGTTGGGTAAAGGGATAACGTTTTCAATTTTGGCAGATATATTATCGTCTGTTCTCAAACAAACTGGCGTGACATGATTATCACGTAATCGGTACCGGTACTCATTCAATTGCAACGAAGTTAGGAAACTTAAAAACAAACCCGATATTTACCGCTTTTAAATCAGGAATAAAGGCTAAAAATGCCTCAGACTAAACTTAGTATATACAGCTGCTTCTTCTTATTGGACTAACTTTACTGGACATTTTGAATATTTAATAATTTAAATAAAAATCATATTGTTTACTAATTGAAACCATTTTCGAGTGTACGACAGCGAGGAACAAAAGTCACTTGACGTGTCGGGCGGTCATTGAGATGTTTAACTCATTAACGGCCCGACACATCACGTGACTTTTTAAGTTAGGCGTTACGTTCTTGTAATGCCCTGTTAAACTTTGTTAATGTGCTAGGGTACGCCCTATAAAGTGGTAATAATGTTCAATAGCTCGGGGCTTTAATTTAAAAGATACAGTTTCTCACGCCTCAGCATATAGGCGTCCAATAGAAATTTAGAACATTGTCTTGGGTAATTATTAAGGATGATGGACAGTGCGTCCCCACTGTTCTGGCGAATCTCCAACATGTGTTCCGAATGGATTACATTATATAGTTTTGAGCGGAAATCTACATACAAAGGGCATTCCAAGAGAAAGTGATGCTCAGGCTCAACTGGTCAAAAACATTACATAACCTTTCTTCTAATTTCTCATTCTTAAATCTGCCAGTTTCTACGCGGAGGGGCAAGACCCCAAATCTGAACTGTGCTAATACTGAGCGGTGACAGCGCTTAAGATTAACTTTTAGATATGATTCTGTTTTATATTCTGTTTTAACTCTTTTGGCGCGGAATAATTTAAGAAACAGAATTCTTAGCGCCTAACATTCATCAGGAATTTTACAAAAAGTATAGGTTGTTAGACTAAAGCGTTATTATTTTATGTTCTAATGCTCTCATTGACAGTTTTTCGAACGATTTCCTGTATATATTTAAATGACACCTTTATACGTTCAAGGGATGATATCGTTGTTCATGGATAGGACATAAATGGTGCATGAAACATAGGGATACGTATGTTTGTTCAACCCTTTACCCAACGAATCGGCCGCACCCCCCCCCCCCCAAGTAATATGCAACTTCAGCAGTTGCAAAAATATTATTTTTCAAAAAATTTCAACAAAACCATATCATGTGGCCCCTCGTTGGAACGAGCTCGTCGAGCTCGTTCCAACGAGGGGTCGCCTGATATGGTTTTGTTGAAATTTTTTGAAAAATTTGAAAAAATAATATTTAAAATAATAAATTTTGATATCGTCTGCGTTGGGTAAAGGTTAAAATCACTTGGAAATGGACACACACAGCTGGCTAAAATGACTACTGCAGTATCTTTCCGCGGTCTGTCGACTTTAGTCGCCTGTCGCGCCAAAGGAGTTAACTGTTGTATATGTTCGTAGTTTAGGTGTATGTACAATACTATTTTTGTCATTTATCGTGAAAATAGTCATCTAACAAACCCTGGATTGAATTTATATCACACATAACCTGATTCTCGTATATATCCAACATATTAATCTTACTTAGAATATCCTTTATCTCCGAACACCACCTATAACCAACATTATGAAGCTCCCACATAAATACTTTCGAATACCTATATCTAACTCTAAGGATACTAATTTGTTCCATAGCCGTAGCATATTAATCCACCTGCGCTGAATCGGTATACGTATACCCAAATCCCCGTTTATGGCTAATATCGGCGTGAATCGGTGGACACCCAAAAAATATCGGATAGCCCTCTTGTGGACATTATCAATGCAGTTATCTTTCTTGTAACCCCATTCAGCAGAACCGTTGTATACACTAGTTGAAACACAGGCTGAAAACAAGTTATGAAATAGTGAAATGTTGTCGCAATGAGCTCAAGGTGTGATTGAGATTGAGAACGATACTATTTTTACGACAACGGTATGTATACTCACTTCTTCCAGTTCCACGAACTCGAAACGTTCAGAATAATTTGCATAATATTATCACAGAGCGTAATTTAAGATATCTTAATTAACAAAGAAATTAATAATTTTGTAATTAACTAATAATAATATAATAATATAATAATAATAATAATAAATCAAAACCAATTTGCTTAAGATCACACTGTTCCAATGTGAGAGTTAGAGAGGAGGGTACTCTTGCATCAGGTACAGTAACATAAGCCGTTCGCGAAACATAGCTGTTAACCGAAGGGGTGCACAGGGACGGTGTGGGGCAAGCCTTTTTCGACCTTCTTTAACTGTGGATTGAATTTTGGCCGCATGTCTGGGCGCGTCAAAGGCGAAAAGTGTTCGGGGTTTAGTGGCGTTTGTTCCGTTTATGCTTCTTCTCTTCTTGGAAGGAGGTGGATGGGAAGGAGAAGGCATGGCAGCTGTTGTTTCCAAGTTTTTGCGTTCCATCCATCTGTGGAAGAACGGGTCGCGGATCCTGTCTGCTTCCAAGTGTCCTAGTTTACTGCTAATGAAGTCGTAGGCTCCCTTAGCCCATTCCTTCTGGGTTGCGTTTAGGGAGTTCAAATAATCATCCACCAGTTCCATCAAACTCCAACTTGAGTTCGCCGAAGCGCTCGATGGCACGTCCGTCTAGGGTTTCAATGTAGGCTCCCAGGATAATATCTCCTTCGTCTGCAGTTTCGTGCTCGGACTCCGAGGTCGAACTGGATTTGAGGTCCGATTGGCTGAGGTTGATAGGAGAGTCAAGTACGGATTGGGAGACTTCCATCTCCTCTACCCCCACTTCCTGTGTCTCCTCTCCCTCCAACCTCTTTGGTGTAGCGGTATGGCTTGGGATTGGTGATACAGGTCTTGGAGGTGAGATGACAGTTATCACCTTTTCCATCTTCTGATTCCGGTGTCAGTCCTTTTCCTTTCGAGCCACGTCTTCATTCGCCTGGCGTCCCGGCGTTTGGTTGACGGCGATTTCTTCTTTTTCTCTGTTTCTTTATCTCTGCTCCGCTGGCTTTTGTTGTTTCAGTGGTGGTTGGTGAACTCAATCCCTTTCCCTTTCCCTGGTGTGGGCCATTGCGAGCAGGCCCGCGAAAGGTGCTACCACTCCAAGAGGTGGGTTTCATCTTGTCCATAATTGTTCCCTGAACGCAGCCACTCTCAATATTGGACATCCTAGTGGAGAAGTGAGTTAGCGTCCAGCACCATCAAAGTGTCCTCAATTTTCTCTGGCAGGTAATCCATGGCTAATTAGGGGTGCACGCTCTAAAGTCAGAAGTGCGAATTGTATTCAGGAACTACACACATTTTTAGTAAAACAGTTATTCATAACAACGGTTACATATTAACATAAATCCTAAACAATAATTAAACCCTTTTGGAGAACAGGACTTGTTATCAAGCAGCCTGTACTATTATAGATGGACAGTTGCTGATTACCAGCTTATGTGTACATTCAAATATACTCGACAACAATCCAAACTCTGAAATTACTGCTCAATCACCAAATCAATTAGCACCTGGGTTTTCATAATAATTTTTGAAAGACGCCTTGGAATTTTGTTCTTTTGAATTTCACTTCAAAACCAGCCTGTGACACAAGGACCCTGGGAATTTTCCTAAACCCAGTTAAATTCTAAATCGTACCTATGATTCGATTCAATTTGATACGAATGGCACCTATTCGGAATATTTCGAATCGTCCAATCTCTCTCTATCCCCGAGTAGCTCCTCTTGCATCCCTTTTCTAGTATCAGGTCTCCAATAGAGGAGACAGACGATTAGCTGGAGGACGTTCCACTTTCGAAGCAAATTTGATTCCGTTTCTGGAATGTTTTTGATTTACTGATACGCAAACTGACGAGTCGTCCGGTTAACCCTTTACTTTAGATGAAAAGCAGACGACACTTGCAAAAAAAATTCTTGAATAACTATTTTTTTTAATGTTTTGTCTCAAAAACATAGGTTATGACCCCTCATTGATACGACCTCGGCGAGCACGTTCCAATGAAGGGTCATAACCTATGTTTTTGAGATAAATAATGAAAATTAATTGTCGTTTTTGAGAATAGTGCTGTCCGGTTTTGGCCGTTACGTTGGGTAAACTCTGAACCCTGAAGACATCTTCCATGCCAGTTCAATGGCAGCAAATGGAAGAATTCATATTCATTATTTGGGGGTAGACCAATTATTATTCATTGATTGGTGTGGCTCATGCATTCATTGTGCAGCCATCCTACTAAATTATGACGTATCATGTTCCTTGACCGCTTTTAATACAATACTCGAGCGAAGACTAACCGTTTTGCTGTATTCACGTTTGTTTGAAAGTGACCACCTGGGCCTCAAGGGGACCTGTGGAATTCCATTTAATGCATTGGATTTCTAAGGCCGAGTCATGAGTCAGAACATGGTCAGAAACACTTGTGTTGTGTAACGGAATGAATCATAAGTCGGAGTGCATTGATTCAGTTTATTCTTGTTTCCGTTACCACTTCGATATTCCAATAATTACTTAATTCATGCTCGTTGGTTTACTTAGAGTACCACAGTTTCTTACACCGAAACCTCGACAGAATTAGACGCTGGTTTTTGAAAGTATTATTAAGATTCAATAATCTTAAGAGCAATCGATTTGGCGATGTGAATGACGAAGTCACTCAAGGCAAACGTCTTCAAGGCAAAATCCATTAACACAGAATCCATAACACACAAGCCCCCAATGGAAGTAACAAAGGAGGGCAAAACCCACAAATACTTTTAAAAATTATTTTTATATATCGATATTAAATTTATCTTTTTATCTTTTAATCAATGGTTCCATGTAATTACTAAATATTTAATATGCTTAGTTTAAACAAGGAAGGAATAAGTTATATGTTACAGAATTGAATACCAGAGAGTAACAGTTCTAATGCAATAGCTCAAAATATAACATATATTAACAGTAATCAGAGTGCCAAATGATGGAGGGATTTGGTAGAAAGCTTGTAGCCTATGTAAGTCATCTCCCGGAATCATACATACAATTACTCTAAAAGGTGGTATAGACCATATAGATTCACACATGGACTCACACATCGCCCTTAGAAGGCCAGGGCCAGTGGTCACTCGCCATGATGATTTGGTTTTGAGGTAAATCATCGTCTCCCCCCCCCCCCCCCCCCCCCCGAAACCAAGTCAGGCCATCGCATATGTTTGTTTATCTTTGAAAATATCGTCCCCTGAGTGGAACAAGGTGTCATCTGCAATGCTTAAGCATTGCAGATGGCGCCTTGTTCAACTGAAGGGGAAATATTTACTATGTTTCTTGTGGTCTTGTGCAACAATATGCTTGCAGAAAAATACTCACGGTAGATGTATGTATAATGATTCTCCTTTTGTTACTGAAAAACTGCAGGCCTGGCATTCTGAAAAATGTAGCAGGGCAAAAAATCGCTCTCCTCAATCAGCTTAGGAGAGCAATTAGCTTTACACAGCATTTTAAGTATCCAGTTGAACAAACTCATTGAAACTGAAACCAACAGACTACATCAGTGATTTTATTAACTTTATTAAGGTAAAGCGAAATCACTTAGACATCTAGATGTCTCACACACACTTGACAAGACCTGTGTGTGTACCCAGACCTGTTGTCCTAGAAAGTCATACGCCTACCACTACCACTACCACCTTCAACCCCCCAAGGGGGGTTGAAGGTGGTAGTGTTAGGCGTATGACTTTCTTGGACAACAGGTCTGCTTGAATCTACAGCCACATCCTGGTGCAAGTGCTTCAAGTGACAGGATAGTAGTAATGCTAGTATATTATAGTGTCAATATTCCTTGAATGATTACCCCTCAAACTGTGATGTCAGTTGTTGAACTTGAAACTGACAGAAAAAAAAATATTGCTGTGACCCATTTTGCTTCAAATGATTGCAACTGTGTTTGGGTAGGGTTGCATCCATTACCTTCTACCACTAAACCACTTTCAAAATGAAATTACGTGATGTTATGTGGCTTCGAAGTTAAATTAAATTTTTGCTTTACAACAAAAATTTAATGTGAGCATAATACATGTAATCTCAATCATCCCAGACCAAAATAATTAGGAGGGCAATTTTTCGCTCTCCTTAATTCTTTCAGGAGGGCAGTAAGGAGAGCTAAAAAATCGCTCTCCTGAAATTGCCAAGCCTGAAACTGTGATGTGTTTTGTGTCATCTAAACAGAAAAACAACAGTTACTGAAGTCAACACACAACAACCATTATCATTATATTTTTGTTTGCTGTTTTTACTTGTCGTGTGTGATACTTATTTTTTCTGTGTTTCTCTGTGACAACGAAAACGAATTCATTTCTATGCGGAAATATAGTTTGCATCACTCCTTGAATTATTCAAAAAGTGTAGATACTCTGTAGATATCCTGATTTGTTTATCTTATTGGTTAGACTTCACTGAATACTTACGTAGCGGTCATGATACAGGCATGCATCCTGAAAGTGACTTCAAACGCCAATACAAAAAGCTTTTTCACAAAAAGTAGTCTAACCAAAATAAACAATATAGCAAACGTTCGACTTAACGCGGGTCTCGTCAGACGCACACAGACAGGAGCAATGGAATACACATATGAAAGAAACAAAACCGGTTATTTTGCAAAAAGGTCCTCTGCCAAAAATGAATGAAATGGCGAAAACTTCGCGTTACTCGGGACTGGGAATGCACACAGACGGAATCATGCATTTGAAAATCGAACAAATTTGTAAATTTTCGTCACACAAAATGATAACTTTTCAATTCTGTCTTTCAAAACAAAACTAAAACACCATTTCGGAATAACTAGCCGTGCCTTTTCCAACAGAGGGTCAACGATTTGTCTAAGGGGCAGACACATATCCCATAAATATTGTGTCACTAAGAAACAAATATGCAAGTGTGGCTTGTAAGTTAAGCTGATGTAAAATGTCAGACTGACAGGTAAAGTTAATTGATAACTAGCCGCCTAGGTTTGACATTGCTGTGGTTAAATATCTGTACAAAACTTGGATTATCATTAAAACACTCGAAAAATGTAGATACCATCTAACAGAGTAATCACTGAATCAGATTAACCCTTTGAACCATAAGACTGATTTTTCGGTCCAAGGCATAATTTCGTCCCACTTTTGTCTTATTAAGTCAACACACGGGGCTTGATGATAAAATAATAACTGTAGTCTGCAGCCAGACGGCTGCAGACTGCAGTTATTATTTTATCCTCCCTGTATACTTATATTGGACTGACCCATTTCACTGTAACTGTACACAAAGACGATACCATTCCAGGAAACGAGGGTTCATCAGGTTAAAGATTTACTAAGAGAAACACAAGAACTATAACCGTCTTTTAGAAAAATCGCTATTCAAATTTTCTTGTATTTTTCTCTCCAACACATTGCCTATGGCCCCTCATTGGAAAACGCTCGTCGAGATCGTTAAACACGTAAGATCATTTCGTGAGACAAAGAATGGATATGTTTCGAACCAAAATATATTTTCGCTTTGCTCTCAACACACCTATAAGACCACACCCGTCATGAAAAGGACGAGAACAAGGATTTCGTGATGCTATTGTTATTGATTCGTTCTTGATTTCGCAATATTTGCTTTTGGAAGTCTTGAACATCGCGTCCCGATCGCGATTGGATCATGAAATACCACCTATGCGATCAAATTGGTTTAGTTACGTAAATGGCATGCCATGTACTTAACGAATCAGACACATCCGCCAGCGAAATGTTCGAACTGAGCAATTGACAAAAATATGTTTACGAAAATTAGAAGAAAACATGTCATTTGGCCCCTCATGGGAATGAGCTCGTTCAGCTCGTTCCAGTGAAGGCCTCCGGATATGGTGTTGTTGAAATTTTGCGAAAGAAATTGAATAAACAAATTGAAATAACAAATGTTGATATCGTTTACCGAAGCAAAGTGGTTAAAAGGTACATTCTTCCGAGCAACATTTTCGCCGGGTTCAGTCGCAGACCCGTTGATTAAAACTTTTGGAGTGGCTCGGTCTTCTCTAGATACATATTCCGAATTTCACGGGGAATTGTCTACGAGTCAGAATGTGTGAAAGAGGGTGTGTGTGCGTGGAGGTGGATATTCACGGCGAATGGAAAAACTACATAAAATCAAATAGAGTATCCAATTCCATCATGTTTCTATAATTAAGGTCACCACCTGGTCACAACTCTGTGTTCGCCTTTGAAAGAAAGAAAGAATCTGCACTTGGGGATGCGAATTGCATCCCATAAGTGGATAGATGTCGGTGTTTCGTTTCTCGTACACAAACTGCTCGTTGTGGACTGGTGGCTGCTCGGCTGTTCTTTCTATTTTTTGTGTTTCCTCCGCGTCTTCTTTGGAGGTAGAGGTGGAGGTGGCGATTCCTTGATTATTGGCGATGGAGGTTGCGGTATGATCCTTTCTTGCATTAGTGCGTATGCAAAGGCGACGTTGGCTTTTAGGTTTGCTAGCTTTTCATCCAAGGACTCTTTTGTTGGTGCTGGCTCTTCTTCTTCAGTGCCTATGATCTGGATTTCCAGTTCGTGGGCAAGCTTCCCTGTTTCAACCTTGTCTTCCACCTCAGCGTGGGGGTCCAAGCTTGAGATGGGACTGGAGGTGGAGGCATTTGTTGACTGGGTGGTGTTTGGAGCTGCTTTTCCCGTCTGGATGGGGGAGTGGGTTTCCATTTCCTCTTCCTTCTGTTTACGGCTTGCTTCGAACTTTCTTCTCCAGGCCTCTAGGCGATTGGCGTCCCGGCCCTTAATGGATGAACTTTTCTTCTTTCTTTTGCACTTGTCCTTTTCCGGGTCCTCTGGGTGTGGACCAGAGCCCGATTGGGCTAAGGTACTACCACTCCCCAGAGGGATCTGGCTGCTGGCTTCTTTTGTCTCCTTGTTAGAGCCATTCCAGGTGGTATTGGAAAGTCCAATATCACCTGGCAGGTATCACCGGAAACATGGATAGTCCAGTTTCTGGTGTTACCCACATTCAGACATGTTAGCATGTGAAATAGCTTCTGTGGTAGTTTCATTTTGCTGTGATTAGTGATGCTAACGGAGAATCCAGTTGAGCGTCCGAACAGATCGACAGTCGAATGTGTGTTCGCCTTTGAAGCGTCAATACTGCAATTTAGCCTAATTGTACTATAAGGCGTAATACTTGTTAGTATTGTTATTTGTCAAATGGTTATGACGTCACTCCTTTGTTTACAAGAAGCGATATATTTCGAACAGTTGAAAAGAGCATATGCGTATTCAGCAATTGTCACATAGTTATAACGTCACTCCTATGTTTGAAAGAAGTGATATATTTCGAAGCGTTGATAAAAGCATATGCTGTATTCAACAAATATCACATCAAGCTCCGCAATACATGCTCTGCAACATTAATGGACTGTATCTCGCAATTATCGCATTGTCAGTTGAATATTTTCCTATGAATGTGTCGTGAGTCGTACATTTCATCGCCTCCCAGATTCAAAAACAGCAGTAAAATGTATGAAGATTTCAGATCTTGGGAAATCAAATCAAATTTCCCAACTTTGCCCAAAACCCACGTGATCATAATAAACATGTCACCCGAACATAATCAAGCGTTTGTGGTCAACCATTTCCCCCCTGAACGTTCTCCCCACGTTGGTGGTGAAATGATAAATATGCTTTCTCCGAATATGGAGTGTGGAGTCTTTTATTTACCACTCAGACATTCGAATTACCGATCTATTCCTTGTTAATCCTGACGGTTACTTATGCGGCTGGCAATTTCTTTATCATCAAAAGCAAAACATTTTTTTAAAAATTGAAAAAAGTGGATATATTCGGGTTTTGTATACTTTTGTCATTATATTGGTATATAATATGTCGTTATTCTCCGCTTCATTGGTATTTAGGACATTGTGTAAATGTTAAAAAAAATGAACAAAGTTACGTTGGACGACCCCTCAATCGAGACTTGACATTCAGTCTTTCTTGCTGATGGTGCGCCTTTTGTTTGACTGAGAAGACAACTCAGTGACATGTCGTTTACTCCATATCAGCTCGTGTTATTGAACATACAATCACCCGGGCATGTTCACTCTGGCAAAGCTCTCGTGAACACCCTCGCGATTGCATGTATATTCATTCAATATCATATGCTTTCAATGATGTTACCTCTACAAAGTCACCCTACGAAGTTGGAATGGCCTATTGGAATCGTTAATCCTTTTTATCCTTATTCGGCGCGTCTCATTTCTACAGTTTTACAGCTGCAGTCACAAAATGTGGTACACGTGTTAACGGTTATCCGGCCGAGAGAGTAATTGAGCCCGATTTTTGATTTTCGATCTTTATCCAAAACAATTCCGAATTTCCGCGTTCTTCTTGAGCTTTTAAAACCAACTGTTTTATTGAGCCACCCTCTTTTAAATTTTGCACAAAGCATGCCCAATAACATCCCTACCTTAAAACCTGGTACCGACCTGGGAAATTCTCGACAGATCTTGCCGCATTTTCGGGTGACGTTACTGACATCGCCGTCATCAAAAATTAAATGTCGGCCGATTTTCTTGGAATTCTAGGATGTTGTAGTGCTAAAAACAAAAATAGGTGATATGTAGTTTTTTTGTTTTTTTAGGGGGGGGGGGATTTATTGCCCTTTTTTTTAGCTCACCTGGCCTTAAAGGCCATGTGAGCTTTTAACCTCAGTTGGCGTCCTTCGTCGTCCGTCGTGCGACTTCCGTCGTCCTCGTCCGGCGTCCGTAAACGTTTCACATTTTCATTTTTTTCTAAGTAAACGCTGAGCCGGTGTGAACCAAACTTGGCAGTAATGGTCTATGTGAGGTCCTCTACAAATGATCCTCATTTTGTTCCCGTCGGATGAAAAACATGGCTTCCAGAGGCATTTTTTGATTCTGGTTGGTGGATTTTCAATTTTTTTCTCCTCCGAAACCTCCAGGCCAAATGTTTTAAAACTTCACATAAAAAACTGACTTGGACCCCCTCTACCAACGATCCATATTTAATGCTGATAGGGTTACAAACGTGGCCACAATTATAGCTTATAGTTACTGTAGAAACACTATGAGAAATCACATTTTCATCTTCTTCTCTGGAACAACTGAGCCGACGCGAACCAAACCTGGCAGGGATAGTCTATGGGGGTCCTCTACAAACGATCCTCATTTTGTTCCCATGGGTTTGAAAATATGGCCGTCAGAGGCAATTTTGATTTTGACTGGTGTATTTTGAAAAATCTTCTCCTCTGAAACCACATGGGCCAAATGTTTTGAAACTTCGAGTGTTTGATGACTGGGACACCCTGTATCAACGATCTTCATTTAGTGTTGATCGGGTTGCAAACATGGCCACAATTGCGGCTTATAGTTACTATAGAAACCCTATGGGATATCACATTTTCATCTTCTCTCTGGAACTACTGAGCCGATGTGAACCAAACTTGGCAGGAATACTTTATAGAAGGCCCTCTACAAACGATCCTCTTTTTGTTCCCGTTAGTTGGAAATATGGCTACCAGAGACAGTCTCTGATTCTGATTGATGGATTTTCCAAAGAATATTCCCCTCTGAAACGACAAAGTCAAATGTTTTGAAACTTCACGTGATTGGGGACTGGGACACCTTCTACCAATGATCCTCATCTAATGTTGATGTAATGTTGCAAACATGGCCACAGTTGCAGCTCATAGTTACCATGGGAAGCCTTTGTGAAATCACATTTTTATATGTAGTTCCAGGTGAGCGATAACAGGCTCTTTAGAGCCTCTTGTTCATGTTTACGCCAATTGAAAATTAGGGGCTATTTTACACAGTTCTCATTAAAATGCTGGTTTTCAACAACGCACATCACTGTGTATATAATACACACACCTATGACATTCCACATATTTTTACCTTCATGGTGGATCTATTATGTACTTATAATTTCAATGTTAACCCGTTATCCAACATGACACCAATTTTACGTTTTTTTTTTCAAGAACGTGTAATATCTGCCTGGTAGTCGAACGCTGACACTCGAAGTTTTGGAAATATATTTGCCAATAAAAAAACATATCTAAAAATGCAAACGGATTTCAGCCGAGGGCTGTATGGGCTGACCACAAGACTTCAAAGTCCTAAAAAATAAAGTCTGTCCGATTGTTATGACGTTTTAGTATGTTGCTGAGGTCAAAATAATAAAAAGATAGCTGTCTTTGGAATTTTTGTTTTAACGTCCTTTTTTACGTCAGTTTATGTTTTGTGCTATGTCAAAAACTGTAAAAGATACTCTAAAAAGCCCAAAACTAAACACACGTTGCAAGGGACAGTTGGAAGGATGCTATATGTGTGTTCATTGACGCTATAAATTGAACGCTATGACGTCAAATGTGACGGAGGTGCAAAACAAAAGTGAAAAATAAATTCAACTTTCCAAAGGTTTGATTTTGTGACCATTGTCCCAAACATAAATTTGGGAAAAAATTAAAAGTCCGAAGTCAAATACCGTAGATATGACGTAAACAACGTCGGGGTACTCCAATCCAATTTCCTCATAACCCTACCCACCCCCAAACTACAAAACATCGCACTAAATGTATGTTACAGACGGCTAGAGAAATAATTGACGGCAAACGCTGACAATTTTTATTATCATTGCTTGAATATTTTGGACACTGTGACATAAATGTTTTGCGATGGTTCGACAACGTCAACATCAAATTTCACTTCACGGAGTTGAAAACAAAATTAAGTTTCACTTCGTGGACTTGAAATCTCAGTAGTATTCTTGGTCCCGAATACAATGTGAAAGACGTTTGAAAATCTGACTTCAAACGCCCGAGATATGGCGTTAATACCATCGGGCCTTTTATTTCATAATTTAAGCCATGTTGGACAGGTATTTATTAATCCTTTGAACACTGGTGGTATCGTCCATATCAGTTCAATGACAGCAGTTGGGATAGTCCATATTCATTATTTGGGGTAGACCAATTAATAATAGCTATCATAATTCACACACTGTCTTCTGGTTATTTGAAAGTTTCCAATTTTTCCTTTTCATTTCAAATTTACGCGCCAGATGCCAGCGATGCAAGCTATGTCAGTTTTACTTTAAACCTCATTTTCAGCCTTACCATTTCGAAATTATGGAAATATAATCTCGGCGACAAACCATATTTAAAAATGTGGTGCCATCCTCGGAACTTATCAAACCTTATACCCGAACGCTTAGATGATGTCATAGGTCATATGGTAAAAAATTAAAATGCGACGGATTTCTCTGAAATTTTAGTATGTTATATAGATCCAAAAATTAGGATATATTGTTGTTTTTTTAATTTAACGCCGTTTTGACGCGTGTTTGCGTCACCTTGAAGTTTAGCCTATACCCTCTATACTAAATTAAAAGCCCTACGCAATCGAGTTCAGTTGCGCCTTATTAATACAGGATACACTTATTGAACTTACCACACCTATTTTGATCATATCAAGTTGTTAACCCTATTTTTAGCTCATCTTGACAAAGTCAAGCTGAGCTAATCTCATCGCTGTCCGTCCGTCGTCCGTCCGTCGTCCGGCGTCCGTCAACACCATGTTTTGGTCTTCTCCTCCAAAGCCACTGGGCCAATTCAAGTGAAAGTTTGTGTGAGTAATGGTCCAAAAGGGGCATTTCATTTTTGTTGAACTCAGCATGCCCAGCCCCACAGAGAGGGAGTGGGGGAAAATACTTCACAATATTTTAAAAATCTTCTTCTCAAGAACCAGTGTGTACAATGACTTGATATTTGCTATGGAGCTTCCATATGAGGTGTGGAATCAAGTTTGTTCAAATGAAGTTCGTGAAGTAATATTTGGCTTTGTAATAGGAGGGGTAAGTTTTTTGGCCCCGCCCAAAATTTCTATTTTCTGAACCGATGGTCCGGTATGAACCAAATTTGGTTTGTGGTAGTATTGGGTCATAAGTACTTGACCCATGCAAAAAAAAAATTCCCGCATCCCCATGGGAACCCTGGGAGCTAAAAATATAAATATTTTCAAACGCCCATATTTCCCAAACCCCACGGAACAGAGAGCTTTTATTTGGTATGAAGTATCCTTATGACCAGTAGAATTGAATGGTAAAAAAAATTGCCATCGGTTATGTTAGGGTGTTCTGTAATGGGCATCGAAAAAATGCTGAGTCAGCATATTTGCAAAAATTTTTAAAAATCTTTTCTCCAGAACCAATCATCAGAATCTTTTGATATTTGGTATACAGCATTCATAGGGTGGTCAGATAAAAGTTTGTTGAAATAAAGCTCATTGGTTCATATTTGGGCTCTCTACAGGAGCCCGAAGTTTTAACATAGGGTAATATGGGGAATATTCTTCAAAAAATCTTCTTCTTCAGAACCACCAGACAGAACCTTTTAATATTTGGTATACATCATTGTTATGAGGGTCAGATTCTAGATTGTTCAAACCAAGTCCCTAGGTTAATATTTGGGCTTCCTACGGAAGTCCAAATTTTATCTTTGTTCAATATGGAGGGTAATTTAAAAAAAATCTTCTTCTTCAGATCCATCAGTCAGAATGCTTTGATATTTGGTATGCAACATCTCTATGGGGGTCAGATTCAAGTTTGTTCAAATCAGATCCCTAGGTATATATTTGGGCTCACTATGGTAGCCCAAATTTTTACTTAGAGCAATATGAGGAAATTTCTTTAATAATCTTCTTCTTCAGATCCACCAGTCGGAATGCTTTTATATTTGGTATATAACATCTCGGGGGGGGGGGGGGGGTCAGATTCCAGGTTGTTCAATTCGAGTGCCTAGGTTAATATTTGGGCACCATATGGGAACATGAAATTTAACTCAGTACAATATGAGGGAATATCTTCAAAAATCTTCTTCTTCAGATTCACTTGTAGGAATGCTTTCACATTTGGTATACAACATCTCTAGGGGGGGTCAGATTCAAGTTTGTTCAAATCGGATCCATAGGTTAATATTTGGGCTCGCTATGGTAGCCGAAATTTGAACTTAGTGCAATTCGAAGAAATTTCTTTACAATTTCTCTTCTTCAGATCCAACAGTCAGAATGCTTTCATATTCGGTACACAACATCTCTAGGGAGGTCAGATTTAACTGTGTTCAAATCAAGAGCCTGGGATAATATTTGGGCTCTCCATGGGAGCCGGAATTGGCCATTTTGCTGAAGAATTAAAAATTTTGTATTCAGTACCCTCTAGAGGTGTGTAACTAAGATTAATCCACATAGGTTGTATCAAGGGGCTTCATAGGGGAGCTCTACATTTTACTTATGATCAACTGAAGAAAAGGCATGACGCCCAGATTATTTTTGTCACTCCTGAGGGACTCAAGGATTGACAGTGTAGCCTATGGAGATGGCTTGCTTAATGTAGACTCATTCTTGGACTCTGTTTAAATTGTGTTCTGTACAAGATGAGCGCTTCAGGCCCCGTGGGGCCTCTTGTTTATTTCAATTTTTCACATGTCATGCCATAGATGCCAATTGTAAGGTTTTTTTCTATACATTACATAGAGAGTAATCGTTTGACTGGACTTGTTACGTGAAATAATTCGTGAGAGGTGAGGGACATAGTACAAACACTAGTGCGCGAATGCGCACGAGTGTTTTACAATATAGTCTCTCGCCTCGAATGAATTATTTCACGTAACCAGTCCAGACAAGCGATTGCTCTGTTTATTACTTTTCATTATTAACGATAATTATATTATTTAACCCTTTACCTAACGTAACGGCAAAAACCTGCCAGCGCTACTCTCCAAAAACGTCAATTAATTTTCATTATTTTTTCATTTTTGTCTCTAAAACATAGGTTGGGACCCCTCATTGGAACGAGCTCATCGAGCTCGTTCCATCGAGGGGGTCATAACCTATGTATTTGAGACAAAAAATGAAAATAATAGTTATTCAAGAATTATTTTTTTCTGCGAAAGAAGCTTCACTTGGGGATGTGACCTGCATCCCATAAGTGGATAGATGTCTGTGTTATATTGCTCGTACCCTACCGCTCGTGATGGACTGGTTGCTGTCCGGTAGGTTTTTCTACCTATTTCTTCTGCTTCCTCTTTTTCGTCTTGGGAGGTGGAGGTGGCGATATCTTGACTATTGGCGATGGAGGCTGTGGTATCGTGGTATTTGTCCTGTTTTGTGCAAGTGCCATTGCTAAAGCGGCGTTTGCAAGTACTGTCGCCGTTTCCTTCCGAAGTTCTGCCGTCTTGTTTTCCATGTCCTTCAAGCGCTCGTTTCTAAGAATGACTTCACGCTTGGCTAGTTCCATGAATTATTTTGCAGGTGTCGTTTGCTTTTCATGTTAGGTGAAGTGTTAAAAAAAACAAACAAAAAAACAATGACGTCCCCATTAAACCCACGGCAAAGCGTCTTCTTTTGCGCGTGTGGATACATGACACAATTGTTGATTGCATAATTCACTTGTGAAGATATCGTTTATAATTAAACCCGGAAATCCCAGTAAATCACACTTTGGAAGGTAATAAATATTTACCTCATATTGGAGCCTCGGGCTTTCGAATTTTCGGGAATATAATCTCCGCAAAATAAAAAAAAAAAATCATATGCAAAAATGTGGTGCTGTGCTAGCAAATTCTCAAACGATAAACCGAACGCTGAGATGATGTAATTAAACTGCGTCGGATTTTTAATTTTTAATTTTAGTATATTATTGAGCTCACACAATTAAGAGATAGCTGATTTTCTTTTTTTGGATATGCTACCATTTTGGAGTTTCATCGTCACTGCTAAGATTAACTTTTTTTTACATTATTTCATTAGAAACGAATAAGAGAGTTAGTATGTAAAAAAGCGACAGACACCCTCCCATCATTGTTGGGCGCTTCGTCGTTGGCCGTGCTTCGTTGGATGAGTTCTGGAAATTCGCTTTGCGATTTCAAAAGCACCTGGTCATTATTTATTTTTTTACACTTGACTAAAAATATCCCCAATTTGCAAGGTAATATTATATCAAACAATACCAATTTCACATGGTAACCCCGGGCGGAAACAGTTCTTCCGAAATGCCATTATGCTTCAGAAAGGTGACCTCAGTATAAGGTAGCTTAATTGCGGATCTTGGAGGCGCGAGGAATCTGCATTCATCCAATTGTGATACAGTTATATTTAGAGTAGATGAAATTATTACCACCTAATTAGACACGAACACATCCACAACGTCGAAAGTTTAGTCCGATAACACATATAAAGGTATTTGACGTCATTCTTGACGCACTAAACATTTTGTCGTTTAACTTCAGAATCAATGATGTCCATATTCATTAAAGCATAACCGTTCAAGCTTGTCATTCGATGCTCTCTCTGTGAAAGTAGATTTCAGTTAATAGTTCATTTGCCTTGACAGAAGAAGTGAGTCGCATGGCCATAAGGTACGTAACTTGTCCTCTCTTGTAGAACCGGGACTGAGATGTTTGGCAAAATAACAAGATTCTTAAGAACTGAGTGACGTTTGGTTGTCCACAACTCTAGTATGCTAGGGAAATTGTCACGGTGTGACCCTTCAAATCAACAAACACGTACTCTAGAGATGGGCAATATACCGAAAACCCGAACTGATACCGATATCATGGGGACACCGAAAAACCGAACCGACCCAATCTTTGAATACCGAAACCAACGGTATTTTCAATTTTCCCTGTGCATTCACTATTTATAAGGTCTTGATGAGGACTGATAGCAGTAGAAGTGTTCATTTTCATGAAAGAAATGACTGATTTTATTTTTCAGTTTTGTTAAGCCTTAAGGACCAGGACAGTTGTACTAAATTATCAATAGTCTTCGACCTGTACATGTCCAGTTGTTTAGCAGTGATTTCTAGCCAAGTCTTGGCTGCCTTAACAGGCAGCCAAGACTTGGCTAGAAATCACTGACCAGATAATTTTACTACTGTCATCAGGCCCACCTAAAGATGACAGCTTCAGGACACACATTCTATGATTACATACGCCTTAAGTCGGCTTGAAAAGTTAAGGCGTATTTAGAACAAGTCACCAAATTACTGTAGATATGATCTGTGTTGACAAAAGATTGACAATGTTGAGCCCATCAACAGTGGCATGTGTAGCATTGTGATAGAATGATACAAGAACAACTTATTCTGTATTTTTTCTGACATGGATTCCCCTTTGGTACTATCAGTGAACCTGAAGTCACATACCGAATACCGAACCGATACCGCGGTATGCCCACACAAAAATACCGAAACCGATACCGAACTCAAAATTCCAATACCGCCCATCTCTAACGTACTCACCTCATTCAATGCCTAGCGCTCTCTAAAAACATGGCCAAACAACCGGTCACATCCTGTTCCTATAAAAATGAAGGTAGGGTATTACCTTATTCCGAGACAGCTTATTCATATCACAGATGGCCGGATAAGACATGGAGACGTAAGTACGAATACAAAGTAGTCAATTGCCCAAAATATTGGATGTGGAGTAATACAATCTTACCCGACGGCTATATGAAATTTCCCGACAGACCCTATTGACATTTTAGCGTGCAACTCCGGCTGTCAGATAACTGTAGCTTGTCAGTATGCCTTTTTCTAAAGGCATAAGAGAAAGTTATCGTGTTAAGTATGCATGTCGACACGTAGTACAAATTTGACACCCCACTCCCGCCTCCACAGGGTGTTATATAATTGATATGGTTGTTCGCATTACAAATTTGGACTTGTCAACACAGTGAGTTCAAAGTGATCGTAATTTGATGTACTCTATTCATTTCTGGCCTTAAATGCATCCGGGTCCCTAAAATAGGTGATCCATTTTTATTACAGGCCTGTTCTAAGAAACCCCCATCTATTTCAACAATAAATCATGCGGAAAATGACAATCCATTGCCCATACATGTGCCGAACGGAAATTGTTTAAGGACTATTTTTAAATACAAGCGAAATTTCATCTCAATTATAATTTGTATCGCTGGCGATAGATAAACATGTTACCACGGGTACCCTTCTTAAATTCTGTTGGCGATAAAATGCGTTCTTTTTGTTAATAGTATTGTCAAATGAATTGTTGAGTGTCCTTCTGATAATTGCTTTCATAGACGTGAAGGCCTGTAATAAACACAGAACAATACACGAGTGTGAATGAGTTAATCGATATAGCAGTTGTGCCACCGCTGTGGGATAAAACCCGAGACCTTCGGCCTCTCATTTTATCTTTCCACGCTGGCACTCGTGCCATATCTATTATACCATTTATACACGTGTGTCGTTCTGTGTATGTACTCTATCTACTTCAGGCCCCAAATGCACTTGAGTCCCTAAAATAGATGGTCCATTCTGTGCTCAGTTCAGAAGTCATAGGTGTACTTATTGGAAGCTCCTTGGCTGTTGGGCATCGTAAAGAAAATTTGGCACAAAGTAGGATGTACCATCCTGTACATGCATGTGGCATTTGCGCTACAGGCCAAGCGCAATTTTGAGACAGAAAAAAAATAAAAACAGTTGCTGGGGATTAACAATAATTTGAGCCGAGCACAATCACGCGTCAATTGCAGTTATGTTGAGCAATTGTTCATGTTTTCTGGCCGATCGTTGGACGTTACAGTGTTCAACAATTCTGCGAATGCTCGTCAGATTCTCTGTCTCAGTGCGGTATTCTGAATACTGCGAAAACCGATACATGAAACCACTCTATGCGTTTAACCTTTTAAGTAACACGGCGGTCATATCGGGCCAGCGACAACCGCAAACACGTTCATTTCATTTTATGTTTTTCAGTGTTTGCCTCCCAAATATTGCTAATGATCCCTCATTTGAACGAGCTCACCGAGCTAGTTGAAATGACGGACCATTAGCTTATTAGTTTGAAACTAAAAATGAAAACGTTTCATTATTTTCGAATTTGATTTTCTGCTTGTACGTGTCGCCAGCTGGTTAACCCTTTACCCAACGTAACGGCCGAAACCGGCCAGCGCTATTCTCAAAAATAGGCAATTAATTTTCATTATTTTTTTCATTTTTTGTCTCACAAACATAGGTTATGACCCCTCGTTGGAACGAGCTCGTCGAGCTCGTTCCAACGAGGGGTCATAACCTATGTTTTTGAGACAAAAAATGAAAAAAAAATAGTTATTCAAGAATTATTTTTGCAAGTGTCGTCTGCTTTCTACGTTAGGTAAAGGGTTAAAGGGACAATACGTCGCGAATTAGAAAAAAATACATTAACTATCAGATTTTGCTTGCATGTGAAAGACCGTGTAAAAAAAAACATTGCATGCAAAGTGTCAAACACCAGAAACAACGCGAAATTACTTTAAAATGTAATTAAAAATTTCGATGCAGCTGAAAAACCAGAAAGGACAACATTGCAAAGATATAAACGAAGTTATCCGAGAGTTATCGGATATAAATAAATCGGGAAAAATTCCCTTCACATCATTTCTGAAAACACGCGGTTTCTAATTGTTTAACTCTGTTAGTCGTCGAATAAATGACTTCTAGGAATAACAACTGTGCATTATGTTATCACAAATTGGGCATAATTAGATAAAATATCTTTGTATTATTTCAAATAAATCGCTTGAACACAAACTTCAGATTTGTCCTTCTGAGAATACTGACTTCGACCAAAAAAGAAAATGACATAGCATTGGAATTTTCTGCTAACCAGATCGGATTGAAAAAGACTATCGAAGCGTTTGTGAAATATCCGATAAATTCCCGCCAAGAAATTAATTTATTTAATCAAATTGGACGCTGTGACACGAATGATATATAAAACATAAGGATACTTTTGTTTAAAGGAAATTGTGATTTTGTTAAACGATCAAATTATTTGTTTTCAAAATCTCGGCTTATTGTCCCTTTAAACGGGTGGTATTTAGTTTTAGTTTGTGCTTTAGTACATGTGTGTACATTGTCAATTGTCGGCCGACTGATCCCCTGGAATTATATAATATGTGTAAGTTTTCAGTTTCTTTGGACAGGTGCAAACAAATACCTTGCAAAACTTTCACCAACAGGGGACGTCAAATCGTGTAGGTTGTCAATCGATTTAATTTGATTACATTTGCACTTCTCGAATGTTCTTTATTGTTTGGCGCGAGCAATAAAAACATATTCCTTCATCATCACTGTAAACAGGTGGTAGAGGGACAGTCGAAATATGTTGAAGATTTGTCTGATTCTAGAAGTTAAGTGAACATTTTTGTTTCATTATTATTTAATTAACATTTCCTTTCATTCGAATAACAAAATGTACATAATCAACTGTCCGATTGAATGAAAGATGTTAATCAGTTCGTCTGTCGTATTAGTTGGGGCGAGATGCGGTTGGCCTCAAGCAGTTGTATCCTTTCTATGTTCAGTTTTCAGTACACCATCACACGAAACCGTTGTGGGTGATGTCCATTCATTAATTATAGACTACAACTACATCAAAAATGAATTTTGCTAAATACCTCCAAACCTCCTCTGCCAAGCTTAAATAATACATTTGTGGTCGATGGAAAACAGGGAAAACAAGAGCTACTTCTGAAGGCAAGTATACCCCCACTGCAGTGCTGCACGCTAAAACTTAAAGTGTTAAAAACTGCACTTGAAGTGCTGTATTTAACACTTACTAAGTGCTGAACTAGCACTTTGTTCAAGTGTAGATATCCCAGAACTTGACAGGTGTTACAATAATACCACTTGACAAGTATAATGTTGCGACACTTAAAAGGAAACAACGCAGATGACGCGGATCAGGCTCGAACTTTCGATCCGGATCCGCGTCATCTTCGTTGTGTCCTTTTAATTATGTACCCACCAACCGCAAATCAAATTATGGACGATTCTGGAAGAACCACCAATGCTAGACACATGGAAAGTGCCACCCATTCAAGTTTCAGATGTCTGACGATTGTAATGTCTAAGTGCTTAAAGCATTGCACTTTGAGTGTTAAAATCAAACCCTAAGAGTTAGAATGGGTTTAACACCTTGAAAGTGTCAGTTTTAACAATTTAGTTTTTATTGTGTGGACCGATGAATCATTAAAGAATTAAAAACAAACTAAGGACCGACATTTGTTGCAAAAAAGGACAAAGTAAGGACCATAACTCTGGTGACAAATACGGTGATAGTTTTTTTATAACATGTACAGGAGCGATTTGTCACAATGATCCGTCACATAAAATTTCTTTGAAATCCATCCACTCAGTATATATTCTGATGATTTTCAGGATTCAAACGACATAAATTTGAACACGTGTTTGATGAAGCAATCAACCCGAAACCTTAAATTTCTTCTAACTTAACATCAAGATCCGGTTATCACGGAAGAAAATGGATTTATCACCTAGTAAGTGGAATGCCCGCACATTCACTGGGAATTTCTTACCGGTAATCGTTTTCCAACACCTCCTAAAACTGACCCAAGCATTTCAGAAAAAACAATGGGACCGACATTTGTTGCAAAAAAGGACAAAGTAAGGAACGTAACTCTGGTGACAAATACGGTGATAGTTTTTATAACATGTACAGGAGCGGTTTGTCACAATGATCCGTCACATAAAATTTCTTTGAAATCTATCCACTCAGTATATATACTGATGATTATCAGGATTCAAACGACGTAATTTTGAACACGTGTTTGATGAAGCAATCAACCCGAAACCTTAAATTTCTTCTAACTTAACATCAAGATCCTGTTATCACGGAAGAAAATGTGGTTTATCACCTAGTAAGTGGAGTGCCCGCAAATTCAGTGGGAATTTCTTACCGGTAATCGTTTTCCAACACCTCCTTAAACTGGCCCAAGCATTTCAGAAAAAAAAACAGTGTGACCATACGAGTACCGACGGACCCCACAAACCTCAGAGCATATGTATACCACCTTATCTGGGTATGATGCGAATGAACACTTCTGGATGTGACCAGAGCACCTGCAGAGATATTTTGTACGACTATAAATCTATCAGGATTTTCGGGCTTCTTGGATTCAACAAACTTGTTTGTTTCCAAAATATAATCAATATGCTGGAACACTTCAAACTTTCGTCAACCTCGGAATTTTTTCAGAAGAGACTCCCGATTTATTTCACGCTAGTGTCATCAGGTGTGCTCGAGAAAGGATCCTGAGTTTCCCATTTTGCGAGGATAAAAAGACTATCAAATCAAACTTGTCAGCCACGATATGAATCAAACCGTCCGAAGAACTGGAAATTGCTGTAAGTTTGTTAATGTTTGAGGCAGAGATTGCCGCCGATTTCCAGAATCGGAGGAGTTCGTCGTATGCACACGTTATGCCTGGACGATGGAGTCGCGCAATAAAATATCCAGATCATCTGGCAGTGGCGTGACAGTATTGCATTACATATCGGAAAAGCTGGCAGAGTATCGTCAAGGCTTGGAGACAACTTACTGAACAGGTCTACGATAGATTGGTTGGTATATTTGAACATTATTTCTATGTTCACATGAGAATCGTAAGTGTTTGGATCATGTCAGATAGTGTTGACATCTTGGGAGATTGCGCGTTTGATAGTTTTAATTGCAGCCATGGTGTGGTCGCCGATCTCGCTGACTCTTCTCAGAATAGACCCTACAAGTATTGACAATACAGAAGGAAAACGTAAGCCTAGCAAGTCATCACCGATGATTTCTGAAGAGCTTAGATGCCAAAAGCCTCCGAGATATTCTTTGCGTCGATACTCCATCTACTTACAGTGAATTTCGACTGAGCTCCAACTCATAGAGCTGTCATGTATCATAAAATCAGCAACAATTTAGTTTATCGGGTGGGGGAATGACTAGCGGATTTAGTGCTACACCAATTGCTTGCTTGCTCCTTGACACACGTTTGTGGCAATCAGAATGGTAGCGAGCATCAGCAGCATGTAGATCACCAACTTATCCACTGTTACGTATCTTCAGGCCATTTGTCGCCGAGTTCCTTACATTTCTGAAGTATGACTTCTGTTGGAGATATACAACAATCTGATTTAATCTGCCGGTAAACATATACAGTACGTGGAGAGTATATTATCACTAAATCACCCGCAGAGTGGAGGTTCCACCCGGGCAATAATTGCAAATTTGTTGCAAAGCATAACCAGCACCAGCAAAGTTTCAGCCAATGGACCTCCGGGTTAAACCCGGAGGTCCATTGGCTGAAACATTGCTTGTGTTTTTTGTCGATATGTACAAAATTTGAAAGTTATAGCTTGGGTGGCAACTTCACTCCGCGGGTGATTTAGTTACAATCCACTCTCCACGTACTGTAGGGTCGCCCACCTCTATGGAAGTCTGTAGTCTTTTTGTACTTTAGACTCGCAGTCGCAGTACTAACACTTTCGTTTGAGGTTGAAAGATCCAAACTCGGAGCGCCTGATCATTTTTTTACGTGTGAGATTTTTCAGGCTCAGCTGCGGAAAGACTACGTTTTCCGATGGCTCTCGTTACATTGCGTGAATAAGCATACATTACAGTCGCCGTGAACTGGTCGTAATCCACACGTGGGCATTGATGTCCACGCATGCGTTTACCAGGTAATAAAATTTACCATCAGCAAAATCTTAATTAATGAAACACAGTGCTTCAAAAATTAAATATTTGATGATTATTCAATTGTTAGTGTGTGGTGTCTAATATTATTGCGTCCGTGGAAATATTGCCCACCCGTGGAAAGTAACCAGCCCATGGCGTCCGTACTGTATCGGTCGATGCAATCTCTGGTTGCATCAAGAGATATGTTACCATCGTACACGAAGGGTGGTCTTTATTCAACATGAAGTTCATCGCCATAAATCTCACTATTGTCAATAACCTTCTGGACTGTTCTTGCCAGCGCATTAACAAGACGACTGTTGATGAGCTTACAGTTGCTCGTCAATGCTCAGTAGTTCTATCCGGGAACGCCGGCTTCCACCACCCGTAAAACTGTCACGGTCACGATTAGCCGTTGCGCATAAGTATGTGACCGTAAACACCAATAAATAATAAATAAATAACAAGACGACTTTTCGATTTCTAACAATGGTAAACTATAGATAAGAAACAAATCATTGACATGGCGTTTGACTGCGAAAACACCAAACACAAGAAGTTAAGGAAAATTCTCTCGAAACAAACTGAAGAAAATCAACTCGAAAAAGAAAAACGCAAGAACAAAACTATGTCACGATAGCCAGAGCCACGACAACATAAATATGATTTGATGAGTACTATACAGAAGTTCACTGAGGTGCAAACTGCACATTAATTTTTACCGTCATAGATGCTACAATCTGCTTTCAACATATCCGAACATACACTTCATTCGAGCTAGTCTTTCATACAACCCCAAGAGGAACCACATAAGCGGCATTACACATTTATATGGCACTAATCAATTCTCAAGCATTTACCATGTTTGTACGGCATTTTGGAAACACAAAGCCATATTGAATCCCCAATCATGTACACGTATATGGCACAAAACATTCTGAAACACAAAGCCATTTGTGGAGTACTAAGCAATTATGGAGGACTAAGTTTATATGGCACAAAGCATTTTGGTAGCACAAAACTACTTATGAACCACTAAGCTTTTATATGGCACAAAGCATTTTCTTGACGCACTAAGTTTTGAAAACGCCAATCCCAACATGCATATGCATGTGCGAAACCATGAATTCTCGATCTCAATGGCCACCTGGAAAAGAATAACATCCAATTGTTAGGTGCATCGGATTACAGTTGGTCAAAGCCTTAAGCATTGATGAACTACAATCAAATACATATCAACAAAATTTCCATTTACACATTAGGCCATAATAAAATCACTTATATACAAGAATAGAATGAAACAACCTGAAGACTGTTTTTTTATGACAAGAGAGAGGGATCAAATGGAATTCAGACAGTGGTGTAAGCACATCCGCACGCGTCGGGGAAGCAGACGTCACTGAATAATGGATGACGCTCTCGGAAATTGTCGCTTTCTAAAATAGCGTTTTTTCGCCCCTCGTTGAATCGCAGTTTTTCCCTAATATCACTCTTTCTTTTAATGCGAGAAGGAGACAATAATGTTTTCATGATGCCCTGATGTCCGATGATGAATTTGTTTGAAGTCTAAATTTGGTTTTGCGAGGAAAAAAACTCAATTTATCGCGCCTAAATACTGACCGGTAAAGTTTTTTTATTTTCGCGAGCGTTCCCCATTTGGGACGCTGTAAATTATTAAAGGCAGGCTATCCGCTCGCAATGGTAATATCTCAGCATAGAAGGTCTCTACTAATAGGAAACGGAAGAAAAAAAAATTTATTCCTGAAAACACGCATTAGCCAAAAATCGGGCTTTGGCGACTGGACTACAGTGACAACTGTTTTGTGGACACACGTTAAATATATTATTCAAAAGAAGTAGGGGATATGTGATAAAAGTGAGATATGTGAAGAAATATATTGATATTTTCATCAAAAAGACAGTTGAGGCAATGCACTGTGACATCTGGTGAATGATTTCAGCGATCGTTGGGTGTCTGACAAGCACACATTCCACGCACTGAGCTGTAGGAGACATGGACGGTCAGTCAAAGAATATACCACATTCAGTCCAATACCTTGTAAATCCTCCTCGGTTCGCGAGATAAGCGCGGATCCGAACTGGCATACTCCTCACCAAACGTCCAATATCAGCTTGACTGATGTTATTCCATTCTTCCAGCAGTGCAGCGGCGAGTTCCTGTACATTGGTAGGAGTTATTTGAAATTGTCGTAGGCACCTGCCAAGCGTATCCCAGACGCCCTCGATTGGTGAAAGGTCTGAACTTAGTGCAGGCCAAGGCAGGGTTGTGATGTTCTGCTCCTGGAGAAACTCTGTAGCGATACGGGCCCCGTGTGCTTCTGCATTGTATTTTTGGGAAATCAATCGACGGCTGTGACGTCGCGCAAATGGAACCACATGAGCTGCTAACGTGTTGTCACGGTAGTAATGCCCTGTGACACACCCTTGGATGACATGTAATGCTGTTCTGCTTGTCGTGGTTATGCCTCCCCACACCATAACCGATCCACTATCAAAACGATCGTGCTGCCTAACGATTACGTCATGGTATCATTCGTTCCACTGACGTCAAACTCTGTTTTGCCTGTCGTGGAAGTCGAGAGTGAACCTGGATTCATCGGAAAACATGGCATGGCTCCTCCGACGATTGTCCCAGCGCTGTCGTGATCCACACCAATTACGCCTTGTTGCGATGTGACGTTCAGTCAAACGTGGAATTATTCGAGGTCGTCGAGCGTACAAATTCCAGCTGTGTAGGCGATTTCGGATAGTATGACCACTGACTCGCACATCTGTCGCTCGTTGCGGCTGCTGTCGAATTTCTGAGGCACTTTGATGGCGGTTACGTAATGCTGTGGTTCGAATGAGACGATCCTGGTTAGCAGCTGTCGCCCTTGGAAGACCTGACCGACGTCTGTCATCAACATTGCCTGTCTGACGGTAGCGTGACCACAACCTGCTAATCACCGATTGAGTAGCGTTGAGAATATGAGCCACTGCAGTCTGTTCCCAGCTTTCAACATGCCAACGGCACGTAAACGTTCGTCCACTGTCAGTCTTCGCATACCTCAAAAGTTACGTTTCGACCAGAAACTATTGATGAACGAGTTGATACCAAGAAAAGAACGACGAGACCTACAAAAATGCCCGCACAGTGCAAAAGGAAATTTCAAAACGTCCGCCACAGATATTAACGCGTGCGAAAAACCTGCACGAAGTTTTCATTGGCGGATGACATTAATGATCCACACTAAACTTGGTAACATACTGATGTGTCCAATCACGCGTATTCAATACCATTTTCCGAAAATATCAACATCACTTTGTATATCCCCTACTTGTTTTTAATAATATAATTAAAATAAATCGAGAGAATGAGAGCTCGGAAAGTGATGGAAAATGCTTTAAACATATTTTTTAAAGTTCTGAATTTTCTTTCTCTCATTCTGGGTATACAATGTGTGGAGATGATGCAGCTCGAATCAAAATAATCACGGTGCGGTATGGATATTGGAGAGCAGCATACGTGCTGAAACCCTTGGGTGAGGGGAGTGGTGCATGGGGAGGAGTAGATCACCTATTATTTGTATCATTTGACCCTCCCGCGCACTTGTTTTTATATTTCAAAATCATGATGGGTTAAATATATACATTCTGAACTATCATTATTTACCATTTGAACCGGAGTAGTCTTTTTTACGGTCAGGAACATGATATGTCATAACGTCCTTATATAAGATGCAGTAAATGTGTGGGGTAGACCAATCAATATTTTCAACGTGCAGCCCGAGGCTGCACGTTGAAAATATTGATTGGTCTACCCCCCCCCCCCCCCACCCCCCCCCCCCCCCAAAAAAAAGAATATCGACTCTTCTAATTGCTGCCATTGAACTGGCATGGAAGATACCACTATAGTTCAAAGGGTTAATATTAGTTAACCCTTTGGCTACCAAAGGAAAACGGTTTAGCAAAATAGATGACAAAACTTGCCTAAAAGATTTTGAAGTAAAACATTTTGTTCACATTTTTGAGATTTTCCTCCTGAAAAAACCGTTGATTGCCCTTCTTCTGAACGAACTCGTCCCATAGAGGGATCGTAAGCTATGTTTAGGGGCAAAAATTGGGAAAAGTGAATATACATGTGCATCATATAATTGCATCACTTATTCTGCATACTGGACTGCATGAAATCAGCGCGAAGGTCTCCTTTTTTCAAATTCCCGCGTGCCATAGAGTCAAGAGAGGACGCGGGCTTTATTTACAATGGCATAACGGGGGTTAGAACCTACGCCGAGAAAGTTTCATTCGGCACCAACCGCCCAGGGAAGCTATACTAACCCACGCACATCACTCGACCAGCAACAGACTAGGGTGGTGCGCGTGGTTTAGAATAATTTCGCTAGGCGGTTTGTGCCGAACGGAAACTCACTCTCCTTGGGTTCGAACCCCCGCTATGCCATTGTAAATACGTATGCTTTTGTTTTTAATTCCTGCTTCAAACGTGCACAACAGGAAGTAACCATGTACACCCCGCGCGGCAGACATTTACCAGGTTATCAGGGATGGTCTCCGCATAAGAGGCACGAAATCGATCTCCCTATACACACACTTTTGAGGTGCGAAACATAATCAGCTGGTCCACATTATGTCGTGAGAGTGCATATTCAAGCAGTTTCTGGGACTACAGTTCATCATCGTTCTTCCACTAGCATTTACAAATTCCGAATTCGCCCCGATGCTGTTGGTAACATGTCGTCCCCTGAGTTCCAATGTGTTTTATGTGCCAGTCGGCACATAGAACACATTGGAACTCAGGGGACGATGTATTAAGGGAATTATATTTTTGGAAGCTTGACATCGATCTGTAAGAGAAATGGATCTCACGGACTCGTATTACTGGCAAAAGTTACAAATAATTAAGACCCAGTAAGTCGAAATTTCGGCGTTTTTGTTCAATATTTTGACTTTGGACTTCTAAGTTTCGACGTTTCAACTTCAGAACAAAACTGCGACACGTCGAGATAAACAATCGTACTTTCGAAACATTAGGACTGAACGTTTGTTCATCATGTCATTAATACGCTTCCGTAGGATGTCGGTACGTTTGGTAAAGCGGTGTGATGCCCAATACATTGCGACAGTTTCGTGTATGACTTCGTATCCACTTTGAAAAGTTCACATTCTCATTTCAGTTTCATCCGTCAAAGTACATGTGTCGCGATTGACGTCATTCTACTGCGTACATCTGATATCAAATGACACTGATGACTTTTTAAGGATACGCGAGAGTAATTGCTGTTATTTAATGGTTTCCTACAGCATGTGAAACACAACAGATTTGCATTGAATAGAAGAAAGGCACTCGCGGAATTATCAACTGATCGCCAGTGAACAAAACATTCTTTCGATGCCGAACCCTTTAAATTCTAAAAACAGTTATAAGCAAGTTTCAAATTAAAAATTGCCGAAGAGCATGCGCGTGTAAGTGTACGGGTGTATCTGCGTGTGTTATGTGTAGTGGGAGGAGAGTGTGATCGAACACAGCCTTATATATATCTCGTCAGATGTTTCGTTCGTAAAGTGAGCATTTACCTCAAATATGGCCCGGAAGGGTTGGGTGCATCGTATCAGTCGCTCTGCCTCTTATAGGCACAATTCCGTGAAAGTATTGAAATGACAGTTGCTGCATGCATCAAATGTTTTAACTAATAACCAAGTTCAGCATGGAGCAACTTGAAGCCAGAAAGGAGACTCGCTGTCTTGCACCCTTACCATTGGAACCAGAAACCACGACATTGTTAGAACCAACTCGCAGAGTCCAGCACAGCCCCTAAAACCAGGCACTGCAAATCTTAGTCTTACGAAAGCAAACAAGTTCTGTATTTATAAATAACTAAACATGAAATTCCTGGGTTTTTTAGCTCATCTTGACAAAGTCAAGCTGAGCTAATCTCATCGCTCTCCGTCCGTCGTCCGTCGTCCGTCAACACCATGTTTTGGTCTTCTCCTCCATAGCCACAGGGCCAATTCAAGTGAAAGTTTGTGTGAGTGATGGTCCCAAAGGGGCATTTCATTTTTGTTCAACTCAGCATGCCCAGCCCCATAGGGAGGGAGTGGGGGAAAATGCTCCAAAATATTTTTAAATCTTCTTCTCAAGAACCAGTGTGTATAATGACTTGATATTTGCTATGGAGCTTCCATATGAGATGTAGAATCAAGTTTGTTCAAACAAAGTTCGTGAAATAATATTTGGCTTTGTAATAGGAGGGGTAAGATTTTTGGCCCCACCCAAAATTTCTGTTTTCTGAACCGATGATCCGGTATGAACCAAATTTGGTTTGTGATAGTATTGGGTCATAAGTACTTGACCCATGCAAAAAAAAAAAAATCCCCCATCCCCATGGGAACCCTGGGAGCTAAAAATAGAAATATTTTCAAACGCCCATATTTCCCAAACCCCACGGAGCAGAGAGCTTTTATTTGGTATGAAGTATCCTTATGACCAGTAGAATTGAATGGTAAAAAAAAAATTGCCATCGGTTATGTTAGGGTGTTCTGGAATGGGCATCGAAAAAATACTGAGTCAGCATATTTGCAAAAATTTAAAAAAATCTTTTCTCCAGAACCAATCATCAGAATCTTTTGATATTTGGTATACAGCATTGATAGGAAGGTCAGATAAAAGTTTGTTGAAATAAAGCTCATTGGTTCATATTTGGGCTCTCTACAGGAGCCCGAAGTTTTAACATAGGGTAATATGGGGAATATTCTTTAAAAATCTTCTTCTTCAGAACCACCAGTCAGAATCTTTTAATATTTGGTATACATCATTGTTATGAGGGTCAGATTCTAGATTGTTCAAACCAAGTCCCTAGGTTTATATTTGGGCTTCCTACGGAAGCTCAAATTTTATCTTTGTTCAATATGGAGGGTAATTTAAAAAAATCTTCTTCTTCATCAGTCAGAATGATTTGATATTTGGTATGCAACATCTCTATGGGGGTCAGATTTAAGTTTGTTCAAATCAGATCCCTAGGTATATATTTGGGCTCACTATGGTAGCCCAAATTTTTACTTAGTGCAAGATAAGGAAATTTCTTTAAAAATCTTCTTCTTCAGATCCACCAGTCGGAATGCTTTTATATTTGGTATACAATACCTCTAGGGGGGGGGGGGGGGGGGGGGTCAGATTCCAGGTTGTTCAATTCGAGTGCCTAGGTTAATATTTGGGCTTGATATGGGAACATGAAATTTAACTTAGTACAATATGAGGGAATCTTTTCAAAAATCTTATTCTTCAGATTCACTTGTCAGAATGCTTTCACATTTGGTATACAACATCTCTAGGGGGTCAGATTCAGATTTGTTCAAATCGGATCCATAGGTTAATATTTGGGCTCGCTATGGTAGCCCAAATTTGAACTTAGTGCAATTCGAAGAAATTTCTTTACAATTTCTCTTTGTCAGATGCAACAGTCAGAATGCTTTCATATTCGGTACACAACATCTCTAGGGAAGTCAGATTTAACTGTGTTCAAATCAAAAGCCTGGGCTAATATCTGGGCTCTCTATGGGAGCCGGAATTGGCCATTTTGCTGAAGAATTAAAAATTTTGTATTCAGTACCCTCTAGAGGTACTAAGATTAATCCACATAGGTTGTATCAAGGGGCTTCATAGGGGAGCTCTACATTTTACTTATGATCAACTGAAGAAAAGGCATGATGCCCAGATTATTTTTGTCACTCCTGGGGGACTCAGGGATTGACAGTGTAGCCTATGGAGATGGCTTGCTTAATGTAGACTCATTCTTGGACTCTGTTTAAATTGTGTTCTGTACAAGATGAGCGCTTCAGGCCCCGTGGGGCCTCTTGTTTTAGATCAAATGAATGTTGAATATGTTAACGTATACAGTACAGTCGTCGTGGACTGGTCGTAATGCAAGCGTGGCCTGCAATGTTCACGCATGCGTTCATCAGGTAAGAAAAACCATCATCAGCAAAATTTTAATTAATGAAGCACCGGGCTATGACCAGTCCACGGCGGTCGTACTGCAGCTGATGTTAATAATTTTGGAATTTGCGTATGAAATACAAACTCCTTCAGCTGATTCGAAAGAATCAGAGCCGTTGCCGGGTGGGGGAGTGGTAGCCTATGTTACCCCGTCTCCCAATACTTGTTTCCTGTCGGGGCACTCTCTTCACGACAGGTGTCCAACATATTTCTCTGTCTTGTTAGTAATCGTGAACTTTCTTAAAAGATTATATCTGAAACGGGGATTTGTACCACACACACAGTTGGTCATACAAATGAAGGTCTGTGAAACGCGTTACTTGCTACTGGGTGCCTTGCACGGCCATTTTGTTTATTAATGCACTATAAAATATCCAAGACGTCTTGATGTTTGTTTTCAACTATAACTCCGACTGACTAATATTTCAACTACGTTGATGATGTAGTTGGAGTATTAGTCAGAATGGACTTGACCCATCACAGTGGTGCCAAATCAAGTTTACAACCCCATCCCCCACAATCGGTCATCTTCGCGACACCGCGATGGAATAATATATCATCTAGGCACACGTGACGATAATTATCAAAGAGCGCATTATTCAATCGACCATTAAACCAACCAACCTATCTGGCCAGCTTTGGACACATGACAAGTTCGAAGCGAAAGCATTACATAAATTAAAGGTGCATTTGTTTTCGGCTTTGTATTTCCAGGTGCAATGTAAGCAGGCAGTTTAACCCGTTACATGAAAAGCAGACGACACTTGCAAAAACAATTCTCGAATAACTATTTTTTTTCATTTTCAGTCTCAAAAACATAGTCTCGACGAGCTCGTTCCACTGAGAGGTCATAACTTATGTTTTTGAGACAAAAAATAATGAAAATTAATTGGCGATTTTTGAGAATAGCGCTGGTCGGTTTTGTCCGTTACGTTGGGTAAAGGGTTAAATTGAATATCATACGCTCAATGGGAATTGCGCCGGATTTCAGAACACCCAGTGGAGATAAAAAAATAACACCAAGTAAATACATACTATATTGTTAAAATGGGTGTCAAGGAGGCCTACACTCAACTCACTTAGGTCAGCTGTCTTGTAAACTGGACACAACTTGAATGCATGCCGACATTTTAGCTCACCCGATTCAGACGAAAATGGGCTATGGGTGTCTGTAGTTTGTAGTCTGTTACCATGCGCCCGTTTTCCGTGTCCGTCGTTAATCGTTAGTTGTCTTTCAACTTTTGAATTATTGTCTTATTCATTAGTACTACTGGCTTAAATCCAATCACACTTAGAAAAGCTTCTCGCTGGTTAAGCCCTTCCAGGATAGCCAATAGAATGTACCATGCTCAATTGGCTTGTGGCCGTTTCTCGAAGTCTAAACTGCTTTAAAATCTTCTGCTAATAAACCACCGATAATTTGACATTTGGTATGCAAACTACTGTCGTGTCGAAGATTCAAATTTTCAATGTTTCTCTAGTAATATTTGGCCAGGGGCGGCGGAACCGGGGGGGGGGGGGGGTTGCTGGGCCATGTTTTTTTGTATGCATATATTTTAACACAACCAATGACTAGTGAAACAAGGGGCGGATCCAAAGCCTCCCCCCCCCCCCATATTTTCGCCAGCTATGTCTCTCTTGTTCTCTCGTACTGGTTCAGTTTCGATGGATTTCGGGTCATTATTTTGCATAAGTGGCAGCAAACGCTAAAATGTATACAGTCTGTTAAAAAATCGATTAATTGAAATGGATCGTAATCTTACAGACATACAAGTACCAAATACACCCTCAGACAATATAATTGCTGTTAACGTCTGGTAAAGCATAGGGTGAGGTCTATTTATCAGCTTTGGTCGTAACGACCAAAGCTGATAAATAGACCTTACTTTACCGACGTCTTTTAACGGCTCTCAAAGTGTGAAATCTTTCAAATACATCTGAAAAATCTCAAAATATCCGCTCAGATGCATGAAAATGGGAGGTTTTGGGACCCTGGAATTTACAGTTTTCGTACGACGACCATCGATCACCCGATCTATCCCCCACTTTGAAAATCGTTCCGCCGCCCCTATTGGATCATTCGGAAAGGAGCAAACTTTATAGCCCGGTGTAAATAATTTGTGCAAACAGGTTGTCGAAGTTGAACGAAATTCAGTATGCAGTATTATTTCGTGGCATGCGTTTGAATTGTGTCGAAAAATATGTTTGTTGTCAAATATACATATTTCGAGAAGTACAGAAGTAAAAAAATGTTCTATGTTGTGAATCATCTTCAACAGTAGTAGAATCAGTTGGGCTGAAGATAAACTGCCTTCTTCCGTTTTTTTTTCCATTTGATGGTTATGGGAAATAAATAATCTTCTCACGATCTACTTGTTAAATGATTTGATATTTGGTATGCGGCCACCATTAATAGTTAACAATCTAGAGCTGAAACGGTTAACCGATTAATCGATTAATCAATGATCAACATCTTGATCGATCCAAAAAGTAATTGTTCGATTAAACGTTGCTTTTGAACTACTGAATTATATGGGTCAACAAAGGAACAAACTTGCTCCAAAACAGGCAAACATTGTCACACTGACTCACATCAATTATATGAGACAGAGTAAAGCATGCAAGTTACTTGCTGGCATACTTGTTTACTTGCATGATCGTCATATTGTATCAGTAGCTGGAAATGGTCATTCTTAACTCTTTACCCACTGCGGTTAGTAAACGATACTTGCAAAATAAATTCATGAATTACTAAAAATTTTCAATTTTTGTCTCAAAAACCTAGCTTATGACCCCTTATTAGAACGAGCTCAACGAGCTTGATCATTGATTAATCGATTAATCGGTTAACCGTTTCAGCTCTAATAAAATTTCGAACACATACTAGTGTCTCGACACACTCACAGTCTTCTTTTTACCGACCTATCAACAAATATACTACTCAATGTTTGCTAAGCACCAAATATTTGACACATCATTGTGAAGTTTGCTTGTGACATATTTGCGATAGTTTTGGTGGATATGATTGGAGAATGTATTGAGATGGTCCCCAGTGTTTTCATTAGCTCTCTTGACAGTCAGACTTTTCGTGACAGTCATGGAAAGCATGTACCCCTTGATTTTCATGATGCTTTCGTGTACTGTCTATATGTACATGACATGTGTAGGGTATTCAGTCTTCATTTCAACACAAACTCTT
The DNA here is from genome assembly GCA_031216915.1 of Pictodentalium vernedei. Classification (NCBI taxonomy): domain Eukaryota; kingdom Metazoa; phylum Mollusca; class Scaphopoda; order Dentaliida; family Dentaliidae; genus Pictodentalium; species Pictodentalium vernedei. Next base: position 181,621,342 of record CM062294.1, read on the forward strand.
ATGATTTAGTGATTGAATATGGCAAATGCAAATGTAAGAAGACAATTGTCTGAAGCAGAAATGTGGCGGGCTGTAGGGATGGTGGAGCAAGGGCCTACCCATCGCCAGGTTGGTGAAGCCCTTGGTGTGCACCATACGGTGATCAAGAGCCTGGGCAAGATTTCAGCAGTATGGCACACCAGTAAGACGGCATGGTGGTGGCAGAGACAGGGCAACATCTGCGGTTGAAGACCGGTTTTTGATCATACAGACCCGTAGGAACCGCTTTGCCACAGCACCCCAGCTTCGCAGCGACCTTCAGTATGCACCCGGGGTAAATGTTTCGACGCAGACTGTCCGAGCAAGGTTGCAGGAATGTGGCCTCCGATCGAGAAGACCATGTATTCGCATTCCGCTGCGACAGAACCACCGCCAGGCACGATATGAATGGGCCATGGACCACGTCGGATGGATCAGAGAAGATGGACGACCTGTCCTTTTTACAGATAAGTCAAGGTACTGCCTAGACCACACAGATAGGCGTTATAGGGTATGGATAAGACCAGGAGAGCGATTCCATGCAGCCAGCATTGCTGAGCACAACCGATATGGAAGGGGGTCAATCATGGTCTGGGGCGACATCAGCGGGGATGGACGTACAGAGCTCTGTGTCCTTGAATGTGGTACATTGACTGAACAGCGGTATATTGATGAGATCCTGGATGTTCACGTCAGATTGTATGCAAGTGCAGTTGGTGATATATTCATTCTGATGGACGATAATGCCCGTCCTCATGTTGCCCATGCTGTCTGGGAGTACCGACAGAGGGAGGGGACTGGACGTATGGGCAGGCCAGCAAGATGTATTGACCTCAATCCAATCGAACATGTCGGGAATGAGTTGCAGCTTGCAATTTCAGCCCGTCCAGTCCAGCCAAGAAGTGTCCAGGAGCTTAGTGCCATGCTGGTCCAAGAATGGAACAACATCACACAAAGGACCACCAGGAACCTGATTGGGAGCACGAGAAGGCGTTGTCAAGCTGTAATTAACAGTAATGGGTCTCATACTCGATATTGAACCCATACCAGCTCGCTCCGTCAACTTTTTGGCAACTTGAACAATTTCCTCTTTTACCAATAATATCCATTTTCCATGGTTATCGTATTCAAAAGCTAAAAGCTAATGTCAAACACAAATAAAATCTTAATTTCTCTGCATAAATCTTTAAAGATATAATTACATAAAAAATATATACACTTGTTATTACAATATTTCAAATAAAACGTAAAACAGGTAGTTGGATATACTTGATGCTTAGCAAACTTTGAGTAGTATAGTTTCAAGAAGAAAATTGTCACAGGCGTGTCTTATATTCTGTACTCAACTTGTCCCCACCCCCGTCCTCCAGCAATACACTGACATTTTGTTCATGACATATTGCAGATGTGGTACGATTTTAGTGTCACTTTTATATATACTTTCAAACGAACTGACAATGTGTTGCAACGTATTTATACAAGTTAGATGAATCAACACTTATCTTCACGTTTCTTAAACGGTTGGTTACATTTCCCTCTGGAAAAGACTTTTGTTTTTCTACGGATTATTATTATTTTTTTTTTTTTCGGGGGTGGGGGTGTGTGTGTGTGTGTGGGGGGGGTCCACACATTTTGTCCGTACGATTCAGAAACCATTTTCGAACTGACTTTCACACAATTTTGCACACGCATAGAGGGGCAAATGTACGATTTAACCCACATTTAGCAAGAATTGGAAAAAAACTGTCAAAAATAGGGTTTATGGGCACTTTCTCGAAACACGTCTTGCAGATTTTTTTTAAACATTAATCATTGTTAGGGCTGTCTGTGACACGACCATTCATATACAAGAGATACCTAGACAATGCATATGTTATCACTCCAAAGCCTGTCAAACATCGAAATTTTGATGAAATGGGCTGTTTTCGGGCCCCTAAAGCGTCCAAACGATACACGAGAGGCAATCATAACTTTATTGGAAGTGCGATTCACCGTGGATCATTTTTGTAAGTAATAAGGTTATTCAAAAAAAAACAAGCGTTAACCCGCTTTGGACTGGTTAAATTGCTATACCCCTCAAAAGCTCAAAAATGCATGTTTTTTTCTGTGGATTTCTCTAAACGAGTCTTGTAGATTTTCAATGAAAATTTGCCACGCAAGCATTAACCCGCTTAGGGCTGGTTACAGAGCGAATACCCCTCAAAAGGTTAAAAACTGATGTTATCCGAGGATTTCTCTAAAAACATCTCGTAGATTTTCAAGAAAAAAGTGGCCATTCTCAGATCTTAGTGTGACATTACAAGTTGCATGTACAAAATATTCCAGTAAGCATTTGTTAACCCTCTGCAGGTTCTCAAACATCAACAGTTTGATAAAATGGGCTGTGATTGCGTACCCACAGCACCCAAGGTTAAGAGGGGAGATCAACATAAGTGGAAGTAGAATTCATTGAGAATTGTTTTTGGAAGTAATAAGGGTATTCAAAAAACAACCCTTAACCCGTTTTCGGCTGGATCAACCATACCCATCAAAAGCTTAAAATCCATGTTCTCCCTGGATTTCTCTGAAAACATCTTGTAGATTTTAAAGAAAAAATGGCCATTCTCAGTTCCTGGTGTGACATTACAAGTTACATGGAAAAATATTCCTGTTAGCACTTGTTAACCCTCTACAAGCTACCAGACATCATTATTTTGGATACCTTTGAGTTAAAGTGGACCATTTTCAAGAAACCACAGCACATAGTGGGTCAAACAAACATAACTCATTTTGTCGGTCATTATCTTGTTGGACGACGATATTGATATTAACCCTCTTCACCATTAATGATGGTTTTTACCTATACAATTTTTCTATCAAACTGTGTCATTTGAGACTGCTATACCCACCTTTCTCATAACATCAAGAAAGGAACTTCAGTGAGAGGGTTAAACACAATTCATCAGACACTCTGGGGTCATGACAAATCATGGAATCTCATCTGGAAAAGCCTTGATTCTCCAGAATCATAAAGTCTAGTTAGTATTATTTTCCTGTCGAGCCTTCGGATCGACACTGGACCAAAACGTTGGATGAAAGATCACTCTAAACTAAAAGATTACCAGCATAAACCGACAAAAAGCATTGTTGCAGTCATAAAGAATAAAGGATAACATTGTCTCACACTTTTTAAAAAAAATATTTTCATGACAGCGATGCGGGGAATATCCCACGGCTAGTATTAGGCGGCGAGCGTAATGGCGATGGATAGGGAATTAGTATTGTGAACTGCCTTTTGTTACATGACTATCCCCTCAATACCACTGTAGTCTGTCCATTAATTTTGTCTCGCCAGAAAACAAAAATCTCAGCATTTCCCAATCCTTATCATACCTGAATCAAACGAGCCTCCCGTGACGTCTGTGACGCTCGAAGATTTTTGAAGCGACACCTTTAAAGACGCGAAATAACAAATCGGGTACCTTGGCGTTGAACACTTTGGACGTGCATTCAGACGTGTTTTTTTATTATTGCAGGTGCTGTATTCAATTTATAAAGATTCGCACTCAAACAATAAACAAATTATTACAACAGTCAGTTAAATAGTGTTATCATATTTCTGACTCGTTGACGAGACCAGATAATCCAAATAAAACAAGACGCCACGAGCGTCTAGTTTCACACGGCTAATCTGGTCTCGGAAACTCGATGAAATTAGACGAACTAGATCAACTGGCTGTTGTAATAATTTGTACATATAATATCAACGACTCACACATCGGCATTGAAATCCATTCGAAATCAAAAAGGTTAATTCAATTAAACTCAAATGTGTAAGTCAAACTTTTGAATCACTAAAAAACAAGGAAATTGTTTTTCCTTCGTTTTCATTCTAGAAGTATCGTATTACGTGGTGTTCGAGAACGATCAATAAGAAGTTCTGAAGGTCTAATAAAGGGAGCAATAACATTGAATTACAGGAAATTCTACATTTATCAAAGGAAAACTTCGGCGGAATTTTATATCACACGATCAATGTGTTTCTCGATCGACAACCGATTGATGCATTCTCTGTTTATCTGTTTCTCTTATATATATACTGTCCAAAACAAGTTAAGCACCCCCCCCCCCCACACCTATAATACCTAAGGGTATACGAATAGCTCATACTGTGACATTCTGAATTCCTCTATCGGATCGGGCATACATCCTTAAAACAGGTGAATATTTGCTGGCTATTGACCATTTCACTGCGTGTGCTTATAGAGAAATGAGAAAACATCACAGTGTCACGCTATTTGAGGCCAAGAGTTGGGATTACAACTTTATTATATTTTTGTGTAATTTAACTTGGACTAAAGTATACACAAGTCCTAAGATTTGGGGTAAAAAACACAAATAACAGTAATATGGCGAAGATTGCTGGCGAAATTTATGGGAGCCTTCGATTAAATAATATTTATTTGCTTGTGTCACGTTATCTGGTTAAATGGTCAATTAGAAACAATGCGGTTAACTTAACCTCTAGTTGGCTAGAATATTGTTTCGCGTTTTCGAAGCAGTGATAAGTTAGCGTACACGTGTGGAACATCGCAAGCGATTGTTCACGGGTAATTTGAACGTAAACAGTTTAATCGTGTTCTAGCCGTTTCAGACAATCATTAAAATGTCTAGTTGTTTCAAAAGAGGCATATCTTACCAAGCCAGATGAGCTCCGAGATATGTTGCCAGACATCATAGAACACGAGCTCATAATAATAAAAGTGTCCCCGAAATGTCAAGCGAGTCGAACTCAAACAAAATACGCATTAATATCTCTGTCCATATCGAATTACAAAGCACTCGTTAAATCAGAATTAATATGTTTAAACTACGTTCCGACTGTATAAAGAGTGAAGCAGAATTCTGAGGGGCAATTGGCCTGAGGGCACTCAGAGAAGGTTCGAGTTTAGCCTTGGCCGTCGAGGGTCATAGGCACCGAGATTGAAAGTCCGCGTTTTGTCGTAGACCTGTGAGAGCTGTAAGGAACGGATAGTAGTTTGTTAACGGTTGCGAACCGTAGTGGCATAGTAGCCAAAGAAGTAAAAGCTGTAAAGTTGAGGTCTAGGAACCGTATTAAGAGCTTGAGTAAGAGCTTGAATAGCTCGCGAGATAAGATAGTTTTAGGCGGTGCGAGAATTGGTGATGTTGAGAACACGTTGCAGAATATTTTTATGTAAGCTTTGTTAAGTATATATCTGAAGGCGAAGAATAACTTAACCACGTGAGAGCCAGGCAAGGCGCAAAGTGATCGTGAACTGTGGTAGACGCCGATTGAATTGTGATTGAACTGTGAGAATGTTGATAGAGTCACACAAGCAGAACATTATATGTGTTAAGCCCGAATGACTGTGAAGCTAACCCTGCGAGGAGGAAGCAACGAGAAATGAATAGACACTTTGTATGTATCACAAACCGTGAGAAAATGAATATGATTTGAGGTTGATCCAGCGGACACAGCTAACTGTGGGAGACTTCGAGGGCCCTAAAGAATAAACTTTTATCCGCGTAATTAGTGTATTCTTATGGATAATTTTGTGAGTAATTTGTTTCATATTTTATTTCTTCGTACATGTAAATAAATAAACTTTTCAATGAATCGTTGATCATCCTTTGGCGTTGTAAGCCAGAGGCACCTTCATGAATCCTAACAGTCCCAGGCGGACAGGGCATTGATAAGGTGGCAAGGTTTATTACGTTCGAGCTGAGGTTCAGACGACAGTCACTGGCTTTCGGCTGAGCACTGATAAGAACATAAATTTTCCCTCCATCATTTCGAACATCAATTTAACCCCTGTAATCCTGCGACACACAGTGAGAGAAATTCGGAAGGTCATGGGCGGCATGCCACACCGATTAACCCTTTACCCAACGTAACGTTCAAAACCGGCCAGCGCTATTCTCAAAAATCGGCAATTAATTTTCATTATTTTTTTTTTATTTTTGTCTCAAAAACATAGGTTATGACCCCTCGTTGGAACGATCTCGTCGAGCTCGTTCCAACGAGGGGTCATAACCTACGTTTTTGAGACAAAAAATGAACAAACATTAGAAGTTTGTTTGCATGTGTAGTCAGCTTTTCATGTTAGGCAAAGGGTTAAGGTGTGTTAGATATGCTCGTGGCTGTTCCATCAGGTACTGAACAACGTGACGTTTTTTAACGTTGTGATGATGTCGGCGGTGCCTAATATTCATTCAATAAAAAAGAAAGCTCTAGAAACCCTTGCTTCACTAATACGGCATATTCCCCCTACTGCAAATAGCATGTTTTCTCAGGAGGATTTACCCATTTACTGTATACCCACTGGCATTATAGGGAGGTGACGAAGGGGGGGGGGGTAACTTTTTTGGACAGTATATATATGTATATCTGCCGATTGTAGATCATTTTGTTGTCGTAAATAACAATTTAATTATTTGCGGTGAGTCTTTGGAATAAGTAAATGTCCGTGGGGACAAATCTACAGTTACCATGGATCCGGCTGTTTACGATCATAATTCAATCGTTGGAGGGTATGTTTTCCAGGAAACTGACGTTTTATTTGGGTTTCAGGATTTACGATTGCTTTGCGAAAATAAACCGTCAAATTAATACGCAGAGACACGCAAGTATATTCGGATTATTCCCCTCGCGTGTGCAGTATAAAAATATATAATATCAATTTCGGGATAATATCATTATGGTGAGGATAATTGTAATGTAGAACGACACCAGGGTATCGCTAGGGGAGGGGGGGGGGGGGGGAGCTATTTTTTTCCGGTGCCTTAGATGTAGAGTAGCTATTGCTGGTAATCGTGCACTAGATTTAATACATGAAGTTATGTCACACGCAAAGATTCGACATACAAACGAAGGTTGTGGCACTCGGTTCGAGTCTTAGGGTACCGGCATGACCAATTAGAAGTACGGTGCGTGCTAATTAACCCTTTACCTAACAGACGACACTTACAAACAACAATTTTTGGAAAACTATTTTTTTCATTTTTGCAACAAAAATATAGCTTATGACCCCTCATTGGAACGAACTCAACGGGTTCGTTCCCGCAATGAGAGGTCATAAGGTACGTTTTTTTAGACAAAAAAATATAAAAAAATAATGAAAATTGAATAGTGATTTTTTCAAATAGCGCTGGCCGTACGTTTGGTAAGGGGTAAAACAAAAAGTTGGAAAGTCCACGTGTCTTTGGCTACTACATGTACATTTAATTGCAAATAAATTTCCGAGAAACCTGAATTTTTTTAACTATACACTCAGGGTTGAGTGAATATGAATCCAATAGGCCTTCACCGAGGGAGTTGGTGAAGGAGTTGAAATATTTTATCAGTCTTGATTTTAGCCATCAAAGTTTGGATAAATCGGCTTTACACCCCATAAACGGTTACCTCCGCGATGCTCGTGGAATGGCAGACTGAAGTTGTATTCTACCAGACAAACACTTGGGTGTGATAAATTACTTTTGAGCTGACTGAAATACCATAAGTGAAATAAAACGCAAGACTGGAAGAAGAAATACATTTCGATAATAACATCTCAGGGGCAATGTTTACGCATTTCAAATTGATGGATCGCGATGGCTCATTGCTTAGAGCACTGAACTTTAAAACGAAATGTCGACATTTCGATCCTTACCAATGCCGTCTGCGCTGAGTTCTCGGGCAAGAAATGAAATCTGGCACTCCAACATCCGTTGTGTTAATAATTAACTCAAATCAACTGGGTTGAGTGATTATTCACCCAACCCAGTTGATGTGGGTTGATTTTTAACCCAACTGATTACAGAGCGTGCTTGCTCACGTGGGGGGCACGGTAGCGGTGTGCACTAGGGCGGGTTAGTAAGATGGAGAGTCTGACAGTTGCCCGCCGTGGCTCGTTGGTTTTTCCTCCTACTTCTGCTTCCTCCACTCGTAAAACAGTCCGACACGACATGACACTGGCAGATGAAAGTGTCGTTAAACTCCAATAAACAAACATAATTGATGGATGAGTGGCTGCTCTGCGATGGGCAGAAAGAAACGGACGGAGAATTTCGACTAGATCGTTTTTGTAATACGAAATACTTTAAATGCTTTCAGGACAGTGAAAAATTAACTTCAGTTGGTATTTTCTACTTTTTACCTGAAACGCAGACCAAATAATTCATTCGCCATGCTGCGAAAAAAACGCCTTGCATTTCATGGTATTTTGTCTTTCATTCACTCACTTCGATCTGCATTTGAGGGCTTAAAATTCCCGCGGGAAGCAAAATTAATTCTTGCATGTGAATCTCGCAGAGCGCAATGAAATCAGCTTTCATTCTCACAAAATGTTTATTTGATTATGAATCTTTCCTTAATGGTCTGGGAATTCTATTTATTTTTGCTCCCTCGTATTTATTTATTGGTGTTTAAGGTCACATATTTCTGCACCATGGCTAATTATAATCACGACAGTTTTACGGACAGAGGAAACCGGAGTACCTGGAGAGAACCATCGAGTAACGGCGAGCAACTGACAGCTCCCCAGCATACTAACTCCACACAAGCAGGGTTGGCATTGATTGAAGACAAGTGCACCATCGACGTGCAGCATGCATAGGGACACAACGTCACCGTGCCCGCACGTGGGCAATGGGGTGAAGTGTCTTGCGCAAGAACACAATGCGGTTACCGCAGGTGGGATTCGAACCGAGGACCTCTCGGCTTGCAACCTGCACCCTCATAGTCAGATAACTCATTCACTTCGCGGTAGTGGGAGCGCGGTGGCTCAGTGGTTACGACATTGAACTTCAAACGATCCCCGCTAGGGGTAACTGCGTTGTCGGCAAGGCACTTAATCCCGATTGCCCACGTGGGGACACGGTGAGGGCGCGGTGGCTCTGTGAAATAAAGCGTAGTGCACGTCGATGGTGCCCCTCTCTTCAACCAATGCTATCCCTGCTTGTGTGGAGTTGGTACGTTGGGGAGTCTGACAGCTACTGGCAGTTGCTCGGTGGTTCTCTCCGGGTACTCCAGCTTCCTCCACCCGTAAAACTGTCCGTCACGAGGTGACTCTGGCTGTCGAACGTGTCGTTAAACTCCAATAAATAAACAGATTTCGCAGTCGTGGCTAGTGTCTATACAGGTAGTCAAGACTTCATAAGACGTCACTACACTTTTAATAATTACCGTTAAATATATGGAAACCTACTGGAAACAAGCTGCAGGTCATGTCATTGTAAATTTTACGGTAACAACCGTTTCTACTCAAAGCGTAAATCACACGGTCAGATAAGTGCTCATGGTTAGTGGGGTGTGCTATTTTTCAGTACGAAGGCATTCAATTGTTTAATTACCGCTTTTGCGGAAGATCATCACCCAGGTCGGCTTTTTCTGGGAAGAGACCATTCTCAAGGTGGACCAATTACATTTTTTAACCTGCAGCCAATCGGCTGCAGGTTAAAGGTATTAACTGGCCTACTTTTGATGATTTACCAGCTTCTTGGTTCTGTTTCTCGATCTAATGAAATGTGTAGCGGTCGAGGTATGAAGGCCATTTACCAATCAGCCTGGTGGGTCCGAATCTCTTAGTCTCGTGATAAATCGGTCGCTTTGTGTGCTAAAGGTCGACGGTTCGAACTCCGGATCCCGCACTTATCTGTCCTCCTGTTACATTTGGGGGCTCGTCCGATCCTCAGCAGTTGGTAGCGTTTTGGACGCTGTGGTGAAGCACGGTGGATGTTTCGACCGCAATGAGGTGGAATCTGGGGTGAGATTCGCGGTGGGTGAATCTCAAAAGAAAGGGAGAGTAGTGTTGCGGTCGAGGGATAAAGGCCATATACCAACCAGCCTAGTTGGTCCGGTCCTACTAGTCTCGTGGTAAAACTGTAGCTTTGTGTGCTAGAGGTCGACGGTCCGAACCCCGGCTCCCGCATTTATCTCTCCTCCTGTGACAAATGTATTCATTGAGAATTCAAATTTACCGTTAAATTTTATGGTAGAATAGTGGCAGCTATTTGCCTGTACAGTGCGATGTCGCTATTTCTGCAGTTTGTTTTTGTTATTGTCATCAAGGTGTAATTGGTGAAGCTGTTACAGAATTTATGTTCGATTATCGTTGTTGATTTGCATTTGGTGACGAAATTTGTTATGCTCAACATCAACCTTCACTTTTGATATTCGTTTTGACGTGAACCATCCATGTAAAAATATTGTGGCCACAATCTTATATAATAAGATTTTAGTCCTTTTCTTTTCTCTTCTGTTTTTGTATATCTTGAGATAAAGTCTAGAAAAGATGCAGTACGTGTTTAGCGACTAATAAGAACACACATAACTTTGGAATGGCATTTTTAGCAGGATAGATAACTCTCAGGCTGAAGAGCACAAGAAGTGCAAACCAATTTCAGCCAGCGGACTTCCGGGTTCAATCGGGATGTCTATTGACTGAATATTGCTTGCGCTGCTTATGTACGGCCACAAAATTTGAAAGTGTTCATCTGGGTGGAACATACCACTGTGCGGGGTTACAGTGACAACATGTTCTCGACAAAACAGCCACAGAAGATGACTTTGTGAATACGCTGTAAAACACGAAGTAAAAGTCATTTTTATATGACCCAGCAGTCAATAAAATACCGCCACTCACGACCCGCTCTCTCGAATACAATTTATGCAAAGTCTACCGAGAATGAGCTGTTTTGAAATATTACCGAGAATGAGCTGTTATGAAACATCAGTGGAGTCGAATTTTCACCTGGATAGAAATTTTCAAATTGTGTGCAAGCGCTAAATCAGCGAAATCAATATTCAGCCAACAGCCCCCCACCTTTGAGACCGGGGTCCGTTGACCGAAATTAGACTGGTAATTATTTTGCTCTTCGACGGTTTATTACACGGCCGTTCTTAAATAAACAGATTGAAAGTTAGCGTTAACCCTTTACCAAACGTAACGGCAAAAACCGGCTAGCGCTATTCTCAAAAATCGCCGATTAATTTTCATTATTTATTAAATTTTTGTCTCAAAAACATAGGTTATGACCGTTCGTTGGAACGAGCTCGTTCCAATGAGGGTCATAACCTATGGTTTTGAGACAAACAGAAAAAAAAAATAGTTATTCAAGAATTAGTTTTCAAAGTGTCGTCTCAGCTTTTCATGCTCGGTAAAGGGTTAAGCATTCGAACCTTAATCTGCAAATTCTTGGTGTCATAATGTTATTGCTGGGATGGCTCACATCGAAGCGACTATCTAGAGTGAAAATTGGCGTTAAATATAAGAATTTAGACACCAAATATAAATCTAGAACGATAATTGAACATACATTCTGCCAACTGCAAAGTGCTTTTCCCAAAACAACTAAATGAGACATTGAGTCCTTCCAAAACTATAACATTAACAAAAACAGACTGCAAACGTAGCCAAGTCTCACTACACTTCATCGTATTCTTAACAGTTATATTTGTATATGGCAGCAGAAAACCACTAACGAATGATTGTATCTTCCACCAGAAAGATCACCAAAATGCCTGTATGTTGGAAGATTATTTATTAGTTATTTATTAGATTTTAATGACACTTTCGACTGCCGTGTGCACCCCGTTTCAGACAGTTTTGCGGGTGGAATAAAACGGAATACCAGAAGAGAACTCCCAAGCAACGGTCAGTAACGTTCTAACTCCACACAAGCAGGGTAAGTATTGGTTGAAGACAGGTGCACAATCGCTGTATATTGCGCCTTAGTACACCGCGCCACGGGGCCACCGACGTGGGCAACCGGGACTAAGTGTCTTGCCCAAGGACAAAACGTATTTACCCCGGCAGGGATCGAACCGTGGACCTCTCGGTTTGAAGTTCTTAGCCGTAACCACCGAGCCACCGTTCTCCCATGGAGGAACATGTATACTTCGTGTACGAGTTAGACAAGAAACTTTTAAAAATTGGAACTAGGTCCTAAAATGGTTAAACTCCAGTTGATATATGAATATGAGTTTTACTATTTAATATGGATTGTATTTGTAGTACTCTCAAGGGTATATAATAACACTATCAAATTCTAAATTATGTATGAACTTAAAATTGATTCTCGCAGCAATACGTTGAAATCAAAATGATTCTCGCATATTGGGGACAAATTTTACGGTCTACATATATTTTTCCATAAACAAACAGACCCCCCCCCCCCCCCTACCTTTCCCTCCACACTTTCCTGAAAAATTCCAACTTCACGTACATTCATACCGGAAATCCATAAAACTAGTTGCTGAACTCCCACCATGGTAAATTCACTGGCCTTGACCTATGTTAGATATGCACTTTCTGTCCACTGCCAGGTGAAGAGAGACCAAAAATGCTATTGTCACCATATTTGTAACAATCGGGGGACACGCGAGGATCCACAGCTTTTCAAGAATATACTTGAGAGAGAGAGAGAGAGAGAGAGAGAGAGCTTGTTCACCAGTACAGTATTATTTTTACACGTTAAAACACTGCCAGAAAATCTGTATTTGCGATGGGGGAGGGGAGAGGGGTGGACGCGTACAACTCAACAGTAATCTCGCAAAACTTGGATTTCGCTCTTGCACTTGTATGGGGTTTCTTTTCAACACCTTTGAAGGAGAGAAAAGTGCACATTTTTGGCTCCATATTTTAAAAAACGTCCCACACCAGGTGGAAAAATTGGTTAAAAAATAGAGCCAAACCTGTTATTGTTTTCAGTGAAGAGTTGTATGTAAGTGTGTGGGTGCCCTTCTGTTGCCCTATTACCGTGCGAAATACGCCCTGTATGTCGCGGCCTGTGGCATGTAGTGTTGGTGTTATGGTTACAGTACTGCCGCTGTGGACTGATCGAAATCCTTACGACGGCAGTTACGTCCACGCACGCGTTTACAAGATAATACAAATCATCATGAGCACAATTTTCATTAATGAAGCACCGGGTTGTATCCGATGCTTCATTAATTAACTTTTTGGTATTTATTCCCATAATAAGTGTTTGAAATCTAATATTACTGCGACCGTGGAAATATTGCGATGTGTCAATGTTCGAGATCATGTGGTTCCCTTTCGTTGTATACAACTGTTTGTGTGAAGAGATTCTGAATGTCCCGTTTAGTTTTACTTTCACTGCGATCGCTGAACCTTTGTTTCGTTTGTCGTAAACAATGTTACGGTTGTGGAAGCGAAAATGTCAGATTTATTGCACTTGCGATGTAATTATATTTTCTCTTTCTATTATTGTTTGTGACAAATCTATCACATCCCCGACTTATCTCGTCATGAAAAATGACTTTCGCTAAATTTATCTCCCTTGAAATTAAGACAAATTAAGAAGCAAGCAATTGTTGATAAACCACCTATGGCATTCAGTGGAAAGTAAAACAAAGTTTCCCATTGTTACTTATAATGAATGTAAAAAACAGACAGCTATTAGAGCTGTCAGTTGCTTTGTTTACTGAAAGTAATCAAAGGAAAAGTGTTTTTTTTATTGGCAAGCTAATTAGAAGCAACCAGTTAATAGATAATCCGTCATTAAGAATATCTATCAGTATTTCGCCTACCAACACTGTATCCTCAACTTTGGCCTTTCTCCAGCGAAGGTGTTTTAAAGTAATTTACAAGTTCTTTTTTATTCTTCCCAGTAAAACATTTAGCAAGTGACACATCCTAGGCTTTTGAATTAATTGAAGGGACAGTGTCTTTATTACACGCCTGTTCTTTGAAATCTCCATCTACAGCAACTCTAAACCGTGCGGAAAATACAAATCTGTTCCGCACATATGTGCGGAACGGAAATCGCTGACGGACTATTTTGTAAATAGAAGCGAACTGGAAATTTCTACGAATTGTGCAACGCATTTACAATGTGATTCGCTAGCGATAGCTGAAACTCGTCCCCTGAGTTCCAAGGCGGTCTATGTGCCAGTAGGCACATAGAACACTCTGCAACTAGGGGGACGAAATATTAACACGGGTTCCCCTTGTAAATTTGGTTGGCGACCAAATGTGTTGTCTGTGTTATTAGTTGTCAAATGAATTGCCGAGTGTCCTTCTAAAAAAATATTTTATAGACTTCAAAGCGTGTAATAAACACAGAACGACACACGCGTGTGAATGGGTTAATCGATATGGCACTTGTGCCATCGCGGAAGGATAAAACTCGAGGCCTGCGTAGAACTCGAGGCCTGTGTAGAAATAGAATAAATAGACCGGGTGATGCACACAAGGTGGTATCCACAGTAAAAACGCGATATAGGTGTTCTTGAACATTTGCTGATATGCCCCAAAAGACCAAAACCACTTAGTTATCCAGGAAAGCATATTATGGGCCTCTCTCAGCATGTTTGTGCGTTACCGTCCCCCAGGCATCGAGTTTTGTCCTTCCGCGATGGCACAATTGCCATATCGATTAACCCATTCACACACGTGTGTCGTTCTGTGTATGTGTTGCTTGAGACCGTGTGAGCACTTTAGAAATAATGAACAGAAAAAAAGTATAGAACATCAAATGATGGTGAAAACGCCGTTTTCTTATTTTTAAATGGGCTTCAACGGAGTATAATAGTGAAATGTTCAAGCTGATAATGAAAACAATAGTAAAAGGCCAGATTCTGTATTTTGATACTACTCTTCGATAAAAAGCATTGCGTTTGATAAATTTTGATATATTTTATTCACCAGAATATAGAAAATAAAACACAACTTACATGAAATGTACAAATCACTACATATATTTCAATATTTTTAATCGCTCAATATCTTATCTACTGATGTGAACACACTTTAGTCTGCGCAATGAATTCCACTTCCATCTATTCGGTTTATCCGGTGTGGAATGTGTAGAAATAGAAGAAATAGACCGGGTGATGCACACAAGGTGGTATCCACAGTAAAAACGCGATGTGTGTTCTTGAACATTTGATGACATGCCCCAAAAGGCCAAAACCACTTTGTTATCCAGGAAAGCATATTATGGGCCTCTTACCATGATTATGCATTACCCCCCCCCCCCCCCCCCCCCCCCAACACACGCTTAGCTGTATCAAATCTAGTTTAACAAAGGTGTCGAATCATCGACATGTTATCCCTGCCGCAAAGGTTTACCTGTTCAGCCTGAATTTACTGGACACCACAAAAATTAAGTATAGATGACCTTTGTTAACCGCCTCAGAGGCTTGTTCAACGGATGAAGAACTCTTGGAATTCAAAATGAACTATTCCATACCAAAAGGTCTAATTCAACTGAACCCAGTGCAGTGACAGATGCAACTTCCAGCTGACGACAGGGGCGTAGCCAGTCTAAATGAAGGAGGGGGGGGGATATTTCCCTGCTACCATTTCACCTCGTATTAGTTAAAATATGTGTATAACCTACATATGAAGAAGGTTCAGAGTCAGTCTTCCCTTGGTAAAACATCGATTTTTCACCCCAACTGAAGTACCCCAAATATATATTTTTTAAGACTTAACTCTTAACCGGTTGAGTATTTTCAAAGTATATTTTGTTAAATCTAGTCAGAATTATATTTTGAAAATTTAACAAAACATTTCTGAAATGCTCACTGAAGAACTCACATGTCAAGAGCTAGATACACTTTGCGTCGAAAATGTTTGTTAAATATGCACACATTTTACTTTTTATAGTGGAAATAGATTTCCGGTCCTAGGCAGGAATATTAGCCAGCAGCATGCACGGAATTATGTACCCAGAAAGTGAAGAAATAACTTTAGCAGAATGACCTAAGACATATCAGACTGAGAGTACATGGACCAGTTTGGGGGTTTCAGACCTTATATATAAAGTTGACATTTTCCTGGAAAAGTAGTTGAGGTGGATTATTTATTTATTGCTGTTTAATGTCACACATTTCTGCACAGTGGCTAATCATGACTGCAACATGGATATAAAATCAAGTCCGGCCAATCGTGTATACCCTACTCCAGGCACCGGTAATCGGGTCCTATTTCACCAGTAAAACAGAGCTTGCTTACCACAGTAAACAAACACTGCTTCACTTCCCGCGGTTCCCACTGTGAGGGGCATCCACCTTTAACCACGCCGCTGGAGTAACCAACAACAATGACGTTAGTTTTGTATTCAATTTTTCATTTCATTTCCCTAAGTACCCTGTCACATGTTTTCAAATGATGCATTCAAAATGTTCAATATGTTTTACGACTGACAACCGACTGATACATTCCATCGTTATTCTCTTCCATACCAAGGATTTCCCTGTGATGTTTTAGCATGCATTTTCCCAATTTCTAACATTGAAATTCCCAGTTTGTATTCAGTACCAACTCGAGGTCAGACCGTTGAAGGAGTCTGGAGGAAGTTTGAAACATTTTACTGTAGAAACAAAGTGATCCTTTTCGTGCTGTGCTTCATATGTTGTTCTAGTCAAATCGCATATGAAATTCTTGTTTACGGAATGATGCCATGCGTAGTACTGTAAAGTCGAAGTCACACCACTCCCAATCGACTGATCCCACGTTCGAGCACTTGTCCCAAATAGCCACATGGAAGGCCCTGCTGTCCAATGTATTCAATTATTTCTTACCTCCTACAAGTATCTGGGAATTTCATTGGTTCAACGACGTCACATGCAGACTGCATATACAACCATATACTGCCTGTCAACATCAATATACGCTGACAGCTATGGGAAATCTCCCTTTTGTTCATTGATTATTCAAAATGGCGGCAGCCGATAAACGCTTCAAGTTGAAAGATTGGGTGTTGGAAGCACATATTTGGTATGAAGTGCAGGTTAGACAACTTAAAAGGCTTCATATTCTGTGGATGTGTGTCATGTTACCTTCGAAATGAAACTGTTTGGTATGTATGAATTTGCCTTGTTATAATTTATGGGAGTGCCTGGCATTCTCCCATAAATTGTAACAAGGCAAAGACACGTGAACACATTGTGAGAATTCTCTCATTTTAGTTTGATCGCTGTTGTTATTAGTTCTGTTCATCGATGCAGCAGTCGGTAAGATATATTCGTTACACAGTTTGTTGGTTGCCTAATATGGTATATATGGTGTCAGTTAATTCCATATTGGACTCGAGCTTCGCTCTCGTCCAATATGAAGTTAACTGACACCATATATACAATATTAGGCCACCGACAAACTGTGTAACTAACAGTATCAATGGCAGTTTAGAGACATATTTTTTCAGAGATCTCTTGACAGACACACACTTCTCTGGCGATAGCTTGGAAATATGTTAGAGTACCAGCCTGTGGCAGCCCCTAAAATTAGCCACAGCGATTGCCAATACCGTGGTGAAAACTGTAGCCTTCTAACACAACCTTTACCAAGACCACGTGACAGCACCGAGTGTCGTGAATGCGGACTCCCTGTTTGAAGAGCTCGCAGATAATCATTGGTATGAGTTGTTTGGAAGGTGAAGTCATCCAACATTGCCACCCACGCAGGTAACAACATTAAATATAGCCACCAGAAATTAGATGCCGGACGAGCACAAGGTGATGGGACGCATATATGTGACGCAATTCAACATGACCAACAGGCATACCTATGGCGTCATGTCACGTGCTCGCATATCTGCAAAGTGTCATGCGGTGGGTCCAAATCGTGCGACCAGAGGTGCGCTCTATACTACTAGTATGTCTATATGTACATAATAACCATCTATTTAATTCATGACATGGTGGCGTAACCATAGGTCGCCTCCCATCCCTACGCGAAATATCTGAAGATAGTTACGGGCTTGGCACTGAATACTTCTGCTAGCTACCACTTTAACTGGTACACATTCCTTGGGGGTGTCTCAAGCGAAGGCCAAACCCCAATAGGTCAGTTACACTGTTCGATTAACGCTTGAAATTATCGCTCACAAAGGATTGTTTGGTTACTTGAACTATGGGGATTTAAGGCCTCCTTCAAGTCTTTTTGTCTTGAGATTATTTGAAGAAAACGCAAGACCTATGAATTAGGCATCAATTTAGAAGCGTTCTACAATGAACGGAAACTTACCCGGGGCGGTCAATAACTCTACACGTTTATCTATGTACAAACTTTGGACGACGGTGTACAGTCCTATGATCTGTATGGCATTCCTGCATCAAACGATATAATTGGGGATAAGATATCTTACGGATACAACACTCGGTGTGTGTGTGGGGGGGGGGGGAGCAATAATTTAATCCTACAGCCCTAGGTTAGAATTATTGATGAACATTCCTGTGAATACAAAATTGATTATCCCACCGTGCTGCAAATTATATACTGCAGACGATACCACCTACAAGCTCAGTGCGAAAAGGGTGAAATCAACATTTGACAAACTGGCTACTCTGACAGGTCTTAGTCGATGCATTATAAAAATCTGTCAGCGTCTCAAAGAAATAACCGGTCAAGGTAAAAATAATTGTGATGACAGTACCGGCAGATCTTTAACATGGCAAAGATCAAAAGTGTGCCTTTTCCAGATTAAAACCCAAACGCGGTCTTTGGATGCTGAACGGCTGGACTCTGTTTGCATGAGTCGGGGAGCATAAGGGTGGTCTTTCATGCGCGTTGCACTCGTGCGAGTGGGGTCTAGTTGCCTATCATCCAAAGACGACTTTGATTATTATTTTTTTACCCATAACTTATAGCGCACATAGACTTCGTATGGAGCCATAACATCGAGATGAGATTGCAGCACCTTCAAGTTGGCTGAAATCAACTGAAATTCCTAAAATTGTATAACTTTTTGGGGGAATATGATGAAAGCATTAAGTGTAGATCATTTTAGTTCTGTAAATGTACGTGAAAATGGTCTTGAAGACCATTTTCATGTAAATTTACAGAAAAATATAATGTTACCCTTTCGGACACCATTTAGCTGAAATCAGCTAATTAGCTGAAATTGCTCGTCAGTCAGTGTGCGGGTGTTAGAATATTGATGGGTGCAGAGGAGTGGGGTTGTGGATCTGTGACCTTGACGTGTGGTGAAGTGTTCCCAAATCAAATCCTTGATGCTAGCGGTGGACGGGATTTGATTTGATAACACACATTACCAATGGTGATTTTATCTCATTTACAACGTGAAACTGACATTCGCAGGACAGAAAATGAAATATGTGTTGATCACACACACTATATATATGTTAATTTGTATACATATAACACCATGTATGTGGTATATATATGATAGAATAAGGAATACAAACTGGTCTGTTCTCTTCTGGTTTCCCTGTGGCGAGATTAGCGTTGCGGGAAATATTGAGAACAAAATTTCCCTACTATCTAGTTGTATAATTTGTTCATTGAAACACACCACACAGACTAATTTGCCTTGAAGTAATGTAATTATTATGACGACCACATCTAAGGTAAGGTGCCGAAGGCTCGACAGGCATTCTCGTAATTAACATGTGAAGTGAAGCGAAGAAGACGGATAAGTCCAATGGCTATCACAGACGATCAACTGAAGAGAAAGAAATATTTTTCGCCCTTCAGTAGACCCGTCATTGTTTGACCTTACGATTTACGCTCAGGCAGGGTTAGATTGGTTGAAGACTAGCGTAATTCGGCGTGCAGTACGCCTCAGTGCACGGCGTCGTCGTACCCTCGTGTGGACAATCGGGGTTAAGAGCCTTGCATATTTCCGAATTGCATTTTATGTTTCAAATACTCCAATGCCTTAAAATCGTCTGTCATACAGTGTCTGTATCATTGCAATTGCAGTGCACTAAGGAATCCACTTCAGAAGGAACACAAGAAAACGAAATTAAAACAAATAAAATAAGAAATAGAAACGGAAGAAAAAAGAAATCTAAGAAAAAGATGTTTCTGTAGACTTTTGTTGCCTATTGTCTTAAACATCATATTTTGACTGCTGTTGTATTCGCTTACATTCTTTGAACACAGAGATGAGTTACAACATACAGATAGTTTTGTAATTGCTAAATCGATTAGTAGTATTGCACTAGTTAGAAGTTAATTGTTCACACCGTGGTCGGAGAGACTTCACTGTGAGTATCGATCAAGATGAATGCTGTCTCTGTGTTCGTTCATTCACATTCGACAAAATATATTAAAGGACAAAATGTTCATAAGATAGGTTTATCATTTGACTTTATGCTTTCTACTTCCTTTGGATGGGACAGGTGTTGCCCCGTTGTTATAAAAACGGAAAGAACATTCCGAACGGATGGCGACTGGGTCGCGACCCGGTCGAAATTATCTCTCTGCTTTCCGACGCGCAACACCGTAAAAATCACCTGTAGAAAGAGGCACGCGACAACATTGGTCCTCCCGTGTCACTGTACAAAACAGGGTAAACGTGTTGTGGCGCGAGACTCCATAAAATTGCGATCTGATTGTCTGTTTCTGTGATCACGGTACCGTATGAGGGTGAAGAATTTTTGTTTTCATTTTAAAGGTCTGTGCGAATCCGTCAAGAGTTTGTTCTCATTTAACACATTTTAGAATGCGAAACGCGTGGGTAAGATGTTGTGGCGAAATTGTGACATCTTTCTAAGTATTGGTGCGCAAAGCAACACACATCTCTTTTCTATTTCCAGGTTCTGCACCAATAAAAAGGTTAATAGGATTTGTGATTGCTTTGGAGAGTATTCACGAGGTGTTTGTATTGATTTCTGTTGGAAATAATCTATAACAATAAAACATATTTCTTGTGGAGTATTATATCAGGCAGGTAAGATAATCTCAAAGAACAACACTGTTAAAAATAATGGGACAAAAAGGTCCGGTAGTTGTTATTTTCTGTCCTATTGCAATTTTCATGATTTGGCTAAAGAAAATTAATCTTTTGATTCTCAGGCAGCAGCCCATTCGCTTTTTCGGCCTGTGTTCTTCATATTTATTTCGGAGGCAAAATTCAAAATGTATAAAACTCTCATAGTTTGTTATTTTAGCGGTACCACATAATTGCAATGTAATATGTCGTATACATTGATGCAGTGTTGTTATTCTCTTCGCTACATGCGACACCATTCTCATATCATTAGGCTAAAGAAAATTACTCTTTTGATTCCTTGATTTGGGTAAGGAAAATGATTGCTTGTGCACTGGTACCCTCATTTTTTGGAAGGCCTAATTCTGGCTTCTAGCACTCAACGAGTTAAAAAACTCCTTGTCATTTTTGATCTCCGTTTTAGTTGTTCTATATTGATTTTGGGTTTTATCATTACAGTTACAAACAAACTATCAGTGAAATCGACATTGGAGCGCTAGTATTTAATTTTAGGTTCTTGCAGGTGGATTTTTGGCTTTTGGCATCGACGACCATTCCACCAGGAATAAAAAAATAAATATAAAAACCGCCCTCCCCCATTTGTTGAAAAAACACTGCCTGAGAATCAATTATTTAATTTTGTTTGGCCTTATGTATTTTCGTTTGGTGCTACAACTCCGATGGAAACTATTCAAAATGGGAAACGTAACGTCAGTTATTTCATTTGTTTTATTTTAACGGAAACTTATGTAACTCATTCATCAGATAGTTGCATCTAAGCACTTAATTCTACGAACTGCACCTCAGAAGAAATCAGCGACAGTACTTGTCTTTTTCAAATTTCTCGGATGCCATAGAATTAAGAAAGGACGCTGGTTTTGTTTACATTGGCATGGCGGGGGTTCGAACCCACGCCGAGAGAGAGTTTCCTTCGGCACCAACCGCCTAGCGAAACTATACTGAACCACGCACATCACCCCTGTCTGTCGGTGGCCGAGTGGTGTGCGTGGTTCAGTATACCTGGGTCTGTCGGTGGCCGAGTGGTGTGCGTGGTTCAGTATAGTTTCGCTAGGCGGTTGGTGCCGAAGGAAACTCTCTCGGCGTGGGTTCGAACCCCCGCCATGCCAATGTAAGGTAACTCAGGTTGGCTGTGCGTTAGGCTATCGAATATGGGATTGACCTTTTCTGTTCTCTAACAAAATTACACTCTGGACAAGAAAAGATATTTTAGTGCATCATTTAACCTTCCAGGCCGTTCATTCGATCGTTTTAAGGCTGTTCGTGATTCTGTTGTCTATGAACCCTTGGAAGGTTACCTCTTGACTTTTTAATATTTCTGACTTGAAATTTAGGCCAAACATGATTAAATAATTGATTATCAGGTATTTTGTTTTAAAACAAATGAGAGAGGGCGTTTTTTATTTTTATTTTTTATTCTTGATGAAATGGTGGCCGATGCCTAAAATCCAGTTGTGACAGCCTGAAATTAAATTCTAGAACTTCCATGTTGATTTCACTGATAGTTGTTTTTATAACAGTGATCATACAACACAAAATCAATATAGAACAACTAAAATGGAGATAAAAAACAATAAGGAGTTATTGAACTGGTTGATTGCTAGAAGCCACAACCAGGCATTCCAAAAAATGAGAGTGCCAGTGCAAAAGCCAATATTTTCCTTACCCATGTGTCGAATTCAGTCAAACGTAAATAATAGTTTGTTTATGCAAATTTGTTCTATTACAAAGTATTGGAGAGTGCCTCTTGGCACTCTCCAATAATTTGTAATGAAACAATTTTTGATGAACAAATTCAGACCACCCAAAACTAATTAAGCTCTCAATCAGTTAAATAAATATTTATTTTATACATATATTTGATAATCGCGTCGCATTTCGCGAGGAGAATAGCAATACTGTATCAATGTGTACGACATATTACATTGCAAATCGCGATGTGATACCGCTAAAATCACAAACTATGATAGTTTTTTCCATTATTAATTTTGCCCCCGAAATAATTATGACGAACGCGGGCCGAAAAAAAATAATGTTCCGCTGCCTGAGAATCAAACGATTAATTTTCTTTAGCCTCAGCCTTTCTTTTTATTTTACCTCCAATCGTGACAACCAGTGTTTGAAGAGGACTGCTCTTAGTCTTTTGGTAGTCCACATTTCATACATATAATGTGAGAAACAAAATGTAGGACAAACAGCACGAAAATATAATATTTTTTTGTTTTGCTTAATAATATCTTGATCTTGATATTTTTTTTTCAAACAAAAATAATTCTTCAGGTGTCAAGTTTTATATCTTCTCAATCTAAAAATTGGAAATATTTTTGATTTGTATTTAGTAAGTCGTTCTAAAGAGAACTTGTGGAATATGGCAAATTATAGGCTTCTGGGGGACATTTTATTGGGGTGGGGGCTGACCTAACAAACTTCCCTGAATGAAAATGCTGGTGCGTACATTCGATTTGCCCTGCTACCCTCTGAAAATACTCTACCTATGTCCTTAAATGTGCCAAAATGAAACAAAATCAACTCCCTCTGTAGTATCTGTTCTAAAAATGCCATGCTCTTTTCCTGAAAATTGTTAAATTAGCTGACCGGTGGGAGGGGGATGAGACTGCAGGTTGGCCTCTCATCTCATACACCTCTCCAGCTAATACATGTTGATTTAAGTTTTGATGCTGGGAGCCAAAATAAATAACAACATTCTTATTCAAAACACAAATACCAGTAAAATACTTAATAATTTATTTATAAATACAATCTGTGTGTGGAAAATATCGTGACACTCTATGTTATAAATATCTTAATAATTATTTTTTATGGACGTCGTCTCGGTGTGTTAGTGGGATGGATGTAATATTTTGATTGTCCCAGTACAAACTGTACCGTCCTCTTAGAATTACTACATTGGCACCCCATCTTAAAAAGTTATCCAAACTCTTACACACGTTTAAGAAACTCACCAGTCCGACAAATTTGGGAGCTATACCCCACGTTGTCTGCTATGACCCAACGAGGGGGCATAACCTATGTTTTTGAGACAAAACCTGAAAAAAAATTAGCTGAACAAGAATTTGTTTTGCAAGTGTCGTCTGCTTTTCATGTTACATGTAGGTAAAGGGTTAAAAAGGTTGGCGAATTTCAAATTTCCGGTCGAATCGAATCTTGAATAGAATGAGGCAAAGGGTTCCAATCGAATCGGATTTCGAATCGAATCTCACCCGTCGTCATGTTGTACATATTTCACCTGTTTCTTTCAGCTTGTCTCGTCTGTTTGGGCAGGTCAGTCAAAAAGTGGAATGTCCTAGAACGGAATCAACGTAGTTTCAGAAACGGAACCTCTTTGAACTCTATTATCATCAGATCTCCTGTGCATGAGACCTGGTGATATAAATATAGTTCAAGAGAGGAGACTTGGCAGTATCTTGAGAACATCTGGACGAATCGAACATTTCCGAATTAGTGCGACTCAAATCGAATCAACAGGGCGGGTTCGAATCGACTCGACTCGAAAAGAACATCGAAGCTCCTCGTGACCCTTGAAAAAAGGCTATCATTTTTGTGTTTAAAAACGATTCACGCCATGGCTAGACAAATGAATAAAAAGCATGATTGGAGAGGTAGGTGGGTGGTCGGAAGGGGCCAGAAATCAATTTGTGTCATGGTCCTTCCATCCCTTTGATTATTTTAATGATTTTGTCATTTTTTATGGATTTACAGCAATCATTTAATGAGTCATTAGTCACTTCGTTCAACCCGTTTAACGTTTTTTGTAGCTTTGAACTCAACAGCGTTAACCGCAACAGTAGTCTCGACACCTGATATATATCTCCCAGTAGAATCGCTGGATGAAAACAGAAGTAACCTATTATCTTGAGTATATATATATATATATATATATCAGCGCACTTTCAGACTGATAAGTAACAACTGACACTCCCGATTTAGACAGGGTCATGCACTGCACATGGACTAAAGATAAGTCGGTGCTGAAAGTTAATAAAAGTCATTGGTAGTGAACTGATAATAGGGCCTATATTTGTTGTTCAAAATGTTTCCTACAAAAACAACAATTAAAATATATATGAAGAACATAAAGGTAACCCTTTGAACTCTAGTGTTATCTTCCATGCCAGTTCAATGTCAGCAATTAGAAGAGTCCATATTAATTATTTGGGGTAGACCAATCAATATTTTCAACGTGCAGCCTCAGAGCTGCACGTTGAAAATTTTGATTGGAGCACCCCACACATTTACTGTGCAGCCATCCTATATAATGACGTTATGACGTATCATGTTCCTGGTCGGAAAAGCGGCCGCTCGGGCTCAAAGGGTTAAAAAAGTCTAAATCTTTCTGAACCTTAGATTATATTATTTGAATAAAGAGCCGAACTCTTTAAAATGAACAAAAACTTATTCTCGTTCAGTTCTCATCAGTGTCACTGATTACAATGATAACCGAATAAGAACAAGTCGTTGAACATCTGATGGAGGTCGGATTAATGACCTGCCAACAAGTGCAATATGATTTTGAAAAATGGCTGATAAGCTCATTTTTGTATCTAGAGATTCTTTTAAATAACACAACTTATGTTGCTAGAGTCCATTTTACAAGCAGAAGATATTTTCAAACTGTTATGAATATCGAGTAAGACTGTAAATACCCATCAAATGGTAGGGTGGGGCGGGTGGGGTAGTGGTGTAAGAAATTGATTAGAAAAAAAACCTGTCGAAAATGAAAAAATGGGGAAAATGTGGGTGGGTGGCCTCACATGTAAGTTCAAAATCATCATATGTTCTTGACACTTTTTCCGACCCCCGCCCTCACCCCCTCCAGACGACATGAATACAATATGTTATACAAATATGATCCAGGTAAGTGAAGCCATAACACACACAAGTGTGAAAGTCCAGCCTTAATTGGGCTTTTGCCTTCTATGTGATAGCTTATGAGAGACGAAGATTGGTGCGAAAACTGCTGAATCGAAATTGTCGTCATTGTTCTGCTGAAGAGCAGTTACACTCTTTATCATCCACACCCCACCAAATAAGACAGGGCCCTGCGTACCTTCGAGATTCGATTTGATTTCGAATCTTTAGTTGATATCCGATTCGATTCGAAATCAGCTGCCCAGTTCGTTTCCTTTCGAATCGTTACACGACTATATAGCTTGGCATTAGTCATTGTTGTCACCTCACAAAACGGATAGTTCAGATGGAATTTGTTCGTAAATAACGCTGAAAATAAAGACTGGGTGTAATTTCATCTATATTAACATAAATAGTATCAGAGCCATGTCACCTCCAATGCTGATTCCAGTCTCACTAATCTCTACCACTGTTGAAAAGAAATTTAAAATTTCCAAACAATGTTGACGATGAGCTGTTGCTAGCGGCTAGTCCTGTGCAGTGCTTAGTGCCGGTAAGTCTCGCACCAGTTCCTGGGTGATATTCCAGCTACATCATCGAGACATACCCTTCGGGAAGGCATGCCTTGAAGATGTAGTTGGAATATTTTATCAGTCAGGACGTGAGACGTCCCAATCGGATCAATCGGGTTTACAGCCCCACCTCCCCCTATCGATCACCCCCAAGACGCCCAGAATACTAATCGAGATTCGATTCGATATCGAATAACATACCAGATTCGATTCGAATCGAAAATGTGTGATTCGCAGGGCCCCAAAAATAAGACCACCCATTAGTAAAAATGAAAATCACATGCATTTGTTACTGCTGTCTTCTTTTCTTTGGCAGACATTGTTCCAACAAGGTACCTGAGTTTTGTACTTGAAGCCAATATGGCAGATTTTGCTGATAGGGGTTCCGTGAATCTCGACCTTTGAGTCTAAGTGAATCGAATCGTGCAGACTATTTCGAATCGAATCGAAACTAAAATTGAATCGCACTGCTTTTCGGGCTGCCGATACTGCACCTTCCTACAACACTAAATATACTCGGCGAAATATTCCAAAACGGTATCAAAGGATTTTTGAAAGTGGATCCTTCGTGATCTCTTCTTCTAAAGTGCAGTCGCCGTGGTGAGGATGTAATTCACGCGTAGACAGTGATGTCTACGCATCTTTTATCAGGTAATAAAAATATCATCAGCAAAATGTTAATTAATGAAGCACCGGATACAACCCGGTGCTTCATTAATGAAATTTTTGATGATTATTCCTATAATTAGTGTTTGGAATCTACTATCATTGTGTCGGTGGAAATATTGACTAGTCCACATCGACCTTAGAGTATGATCAGGTTTCCTGTACTAATGCGAGAAAAAGAGTTCAGGGTGAGTTGGGGGTACTTGTGAAGATTTTGAGAACATGTCGATGATTCGAAAATTTAGAAAACAGCACGTCTCAAATCGGAACATTTTCGAATCAAATCGAATTTCGATGCTCAGCAGGACACGCTAACTCCCGATGACGTCATTTAATAAGTTTTAACATGTTGTTTCAATAAACTTCTATTACTGAATGTTTCAAATTATCAGCATCACTGCATCATTGCGGGAAATGTTTTGGAACGGACTCACTGCCACACAACGCATTGTTTTTAGTAACATCGTTCGGTGCCTTATAGCTAGCTTTCCCCATTCCTCCGCGAAACCTTCTATCGGGTTTTGAATAAAATTTTTAAACGCAGTTTATGAAAAGCTATTTCTGAATTCTTTAAGGATATGTTTTCTAGCGAAAATAAGTAGTATTCATAAATTATCTTGCATTATAATTTAGTTCTAATGCTTTCACCGTGTCCATACAGATTCGAATTTGCTGATCGGAGTAAATTGTGTTTCTATATTTCCTTTCTGCATTTGTGTATTAAATTCACGACGTCAGAGGTGACGGAAGCTCAGTGAAAGCGGGAGATCACAAACATCGGCCCGGTTGTCCACAGACGAGCTAGTTCATTGATTCACAGATCTGACGTGTGCGACAGGTGCTGAAAATGTGTGAGGTTGTGTGGAGCACTCATGTGTGGCTTGTATCTTTAAAGCAGCTGTCTTTCTTTTGTGTCACACAGTGCATTATTTTTCAGCAAACGAATATCCGCTTGTGTATATTTTCGGTTTACAAGCCTCAGTATGGTTATCGTTTTGTCTGTTCCTTCCAGTAAAACCGTCTTCAATCTTGAGGACTTCTTGTAGGAAGATGGTTGAATTAGAAGGACCATATCTAAATGGGCGATGGTGGGATCCCTGCATATTGATATATCTGTAGACTCTCAAATTGTTAAACTCGGTACGCAAATATGTACTATATCTATCGAAAGTATTCATGTGATACGTTCCTATCTGTTCCTCCTGCTTAAGACACACTGACCTGCCGTTTTAAAGCAAGCGATCACCCTTGTTCTCTTTGACCCGTCTGACTTGAAAATCAAGAGAGCAGCAAATGCGCACCTACAAAAACCTTGATTAACTGAAAAATTCTAAAAGACGTGTTAGCACACTAGATCTAATTGAAATATACCGAGTTTCGTTTAACTGTTAGGTGAGGCTATGGTCAAGTTTGCAGAATTGTTGCTACACACTACACCATGGGAGTCTAGCATCTTAGCAGTGATTTTTAGTTAAGTCTCGGATGCCTCTAGAGGCAGCCAAGACTTGACTAGATACTATTGCCAATGCAGTTGTACTCTTTTTCGAATGGCCCCTTCCAGATTGTATTTTAAAATACTTTTCTTGGTTATATCTTAAAGTATATGTTCTGAGGCAACAGGTTTGTGAGAATCGAATGAGAACTGCAACGGATAACAGCTCCCAATGGATGATATTAAAGAAAAATCGTTTATACACACGTTGCCCATTTTAGATTTTAGAGAACTTCCACCCCAGTCTTAACTTAACAGTAAAATAGGGCTTGTTCACTACAGCAGACAAGTATTGCTTCACTTCCCTGTGTTCCCACGAGTAAAGGAACTGTCCCTTTTACAGCGTTTCATATCATAGTCAACTGAATATTGTACCGACAAGGGAGTCGCTCCCCGGAACTTTACCCAGGAAGTCTTTAGACGCTCTACTGTGAGTTTCACAGCGGGAGGCCTGATTAGCGCTGCCTAAGGTGATGATTGCTTCAGTTTGCTACATTTTATTTTCTTCTGTTCTTCTTTTATAGATTTACTACAGTATGGTGTTATGACAAGACAAATAGGTAGCAGGGAACAGTGCCATGGTCATATTCCATTACGTTCTATCGGTACCATTCATCACATGTGTGGCTATTCTTGGAACATTTGTTCTTAGTGTTATTGTCTGGTTGAAGTCTTTGCTTAAAACAAACAGATCTAAAGTAAACCTCATCTATAAGGACTCTGCTCTTGCATCGCACCTCCTCAAGAAATGTAAATTGCTTCAAAAACCATTTTCTCCGCCAATGATATTGGGAAATGCACACGTGCAATCCGTGCTGCCGGCTTTATTTCCAACTTTGCTTCCTTGCCAAGGAGTTGAATTCGACAGAGAATATTTGCAGTTAAAAGACAAAGGTGTTGTGGCACTGGACTGGGCAAAAGTGAAAGATTGCCGAATTCGAAACAGGAGTCCTATTTTGCTAATCATTCCAGCAATTACAGAAAATGCGCTGAGTTTGTCGCGCATGTGTAAAGTTTCAGCAGCGGCTAAGTTCCGCCCTGTTGTTTTCAACAGACGTGGCCACGGGGGAAGTTATCTGACAACTCCTAAATTGCAAAGCCTGGGAGATCCATCGGATTTACGTCAGGTGATAAAGTACATTACGGGGAAATTTCCAAAGGCTATCATAACTGCCACAGCATTTGGGACAGGTTGTAGTTTGCTACTTTCTTATTTAGGAGAATTTGGATCTTCCGCGTTAATATATGCCGGTGTTTGTATTTCTCCGTGCTTTGATACCGCTGAAAGGTTTGGAGAGTCAATTAGAAACATTTACGACATAGCATTCCTGTATAAAATGAAATCTCTGATCAGTTCTCATTCTGTCTCACTCTCAAAAGCCATTGACATACACAAAACACTAGGTTCATGGCGATACGACTCCTTTAATGAAAATATATATCACAAACTTTATTCGTATGACAACAAGGAAGACTTTTGGGAAAGGAACAATCCTCTGCGTGACGCTGACGATATCGCTGTGCCCGTTTTGTGCATCAACAGTTTGGACGATCCGTTCTACGGTAGCAACAATATTCCATATGATTTGTTCAAGGTGTACCCAAACTTTTTTCTCGTCGCCACTGAGAAAGGTGGGCATTGTGGATTTCTGGAAGGTTTTCCACCGAACTCTTGGGCGGAACAACTTTCAATTGAATATCTACAAGCTGTTCTCGAATTCACAATAAAAGGTTATATGGCGATAAAAAGAAAGGTGTGCCGCTCAACGATATGAATCATTTCATATTCCTAATATCTGATTAAAATTTTGTTTTCACACTGTTTCAGTTTCTTTTTTTTCGAATCCAATTTTCCAACACAAAATGAAACACAAAAATATGTCCCTCGCAAGCCGAAAATTCAACAGACCTGGTCGTTGAATACACTAATAACAATTATTTTCTCAAAACATTTACGTCAGGCTTTAGCGACAACTTCAAAAAGGTGCGGTCGTGACAGTTCGGGTACGTCGCTGTAGCTGGTATATACAAACAGAACAGAAAGAAACCTGGATGTGATTGCAGGAGTGGCTTCAGGGATGTAGGGTCCGAGAGGCACATGAGGACATGTGCCCCCCAACATCCAGCAGGAATAGTTAAGAGAGAGAGAGAGCATTTTGGCCAACATTATCGTCTCCAACCCGTTGTTACAAACCTTATTGGAGTTTTGCGAGATGGGTTTTAACACTTACGCTGCTAAAAGCGACTATTGTCACCTTTTTTACGATCTGTACGTTCTGGTATGCGCAGATCAAACCTACCATCTGCTTAGTTCAGAGAGCCCTTTCCAACAACTAATCAGATGATAGCGTTTTAAGTATGTCATAAATTTTATTAAACCTCTTTGCATACAGGCGTAACTAGAGGTTCTCCCATATACGGTTAAAGTGGGCGTGGCAGTAAAAAGGTTAAAGTGGAGAAAGATGCACATTTTTTACTCCATATTTAACAAATTGTATCGCCCCGATGGGGAAATTGGTTAGATCTGGAGCCAAAAATGTGCATTTTTTCTCAGTGTAGAGGTGTGTTTGTCTCAAATATAGCTTTTTTGTATTGTATGCTTACCATGCCACTAAGGTAAATGGGCCACTATTGATATAAATCAGTGTGTGGATGCCCGTGTTAGACCGTTGTGGCCCAAGATCGAAATGTGTCATACCTCCCTGCTGATTCCACAGCTCTCTACTGAGGATCATTCAGAACATAGAGGTTCTGATAATAAACTTCCATTTTTGTAATCTTTCGGACGATAAAGTCTAGAAAAAATATGAAAAACTGTGTTTAACTATTCCAATTAGAATAGGAATGGTGTATTATAAGTATGACACGGTTTGGGCGGATTATTCCAAAATATTTCATGGAGGATTAATAGTCCACGTGCTGAAGTCAGTGGACTATTCTTCACCTATGACTACTATTTTGGTATTATTGTCAACCACATTCTGTAAATGTATGTGCAGTAATTATTATGGGGTCTTCCTGTCTACCCAGCAGCTATTGTTCTGGTAGAAGTGTGAAACTTTTCTTGATCAAATAAATGCCGACTATAGTTTTGTTCAAATTACTGGCTTGTTCAGTTGGGAATTTAACTGCAAATTCAGAGGGCTGGGTGAATTGGAAAATGACAAAAACGAACTCAAAAAAATCGTTTCCTGAAATGATATTGCCTTTGTGTACATTTACAGTGAGATGGGCCAGTCCAATATAAATATACAGGGAGGACCAAATAATAACTGCAGTCTGCAGCCGTCTTGCTGCAGACTGCAGTTATGATTTTATCACCAATGACTCGTGTATACACCTCTTTTATTAACCCTTTACCCAACGTAACGGAAAATCGTCGAGCTCGTTCCAATGAGGGGTCATAACCTATGGTTTTGACAAAAAATAGTTATTCAAGAATTTGGTTTGCAAGTGTCGTTTGCTTTTCATGTTAGGTAAAGTTTTAACACAAAAATGGGAAGAATTTTTGCCTTGGACCCCAAAATCGGTCTTAAGAGTTCAAAGGGTTAATAACTGAAAGAAAATTAAATCAAATTCTTATATAAAAATCCGGTGCTGTGGGAACTATCAGTTCTCTGCTCAGATATATCAACTCATCAATTACGTCCGGAGATGAAACATCAGCTCTCTGTTTTGATACGGACTATAACCATCGCCCAGGTGTTAATTAAAACTAGTGGGCTGGGTGAACAGGAATGACCCATTATTATATTATGATGGAAAAAAGGATGAATAATATTGTTACCCACGTAGACTAAATTCCTAAGCACTCTGCCTGCTGTCAAGTACTTGCGTCGACAGACATTTTCATTCTTGAAGTTAGAAATAACGAAAAAGAAATCTCTCAAAGGGCGCATTGAGTTCTGTGGGTCTGACGTTCTATAATGTTACGGGAAACAATTTAAAAATTGTATAATGTGTGGAAAGTACGGAAGCCCTAAGGGTCAACATGTGTAGCGGGGGAATTGAGCATTGTGAATATTCGCAATGCGTTGCGAATATTCGCAAAGCATTGCGAGTGTATTCGCATTCAACACAGCGAATATTCGTAATGCATTGCGAATATTCCTATTCAGCATTGTGAATATTCGCATTTAACATTGCGAATATTCGCATTCTGCATTGCGAATATTCTCATTCAACTTTGCGAATATTCGCATTCAACATTGCGAATTTTCGTATTTAACATTGTTCAACGGAAATCGAATCCGCTTGGCAATCCGTTATCCACCACTACACCATTACGCATTCATCAAACATCGATATTATTTTTGCTGAACGCCTCAGAATTACTCGTTTCACTTTCCATTCGAAGGTGTGAAACGCGCTGGCTACAATATGTTGCAAGAGCTGTGGTTGGCATCATACAAAGACTGCTCGCAATGGCCCGTTCGTTTTTTTAAGGACACAAATATGTTTTCGAAAAATTTAGAATTTTGGTTTCTGACACCTTTCCGGGAATCGAACCCCAAGCCTGGAAATTATCCGCGAACTGTCATTTACCTTAGGTATGGGTTAAGTCGATTGTAAAATACGTTAACACTTACCCCAATGTAACGGTCAAAACCGGCCAGCGCTATTCACAAAAATCGCCAAATAATTTTCAGTATTTTTTTCATTTTTTGTCTCAAAAACATAGGTTATGACCCCTCTTTGGAACGAGCTCGTTCCAAAGAGGGGTCATAAGCGATGTTTTTGAGACAAAAAAATGAAAAAAATAGTTATTCAAGAACTGTTTTTGCAAGTGTCGTCTGCTTTTCATGTTAGGTAAAGGGTTAACCGACTACGGGTTATGACAAAGGAGGACAACATATCTTTAATAAATTACCAATTGAGCATGTTATAGCAAAACAACTTGACAATTTTTCGGAACTATCTCGACTCAAAGGTTGAGGTATTGCATCCACATACGAAGAAAATGACATGCAGTTTCCATCTTAATATTTATTATTTATTTATTGGTGTTTAAGGTCACATACTTATGCACAATGGCTAATCGTGACCGTGACAGTTTTGCGGGTGGAGGAAGCCAGAGTACCCGGAGAGAACCACTGGGCAACGACGAGCAGCTGTCAGATCTCCAACATCGTAACTCTGAACTCTGCACCGCAGCACAGGCAGGGTTAGATTGGTTGAAGACATGCTCACCATCGACGTGCAGTACGCCTTGGTACACAGCGTCATCGTGCCCCCATTTAGGCAATCGGGGTGAAGTGTCTTGCCCAAGGACACAACGCGGTTGCCGCAGGTGGGATTCGAACCGAGGACCTCTAGGCTTGCAGCCTGCACCTCTACCAACTGAGCCACCGCGCCCCCTTCCATCTTAATAGAATTCCCACCAAAATAAATAACAACAACTTCGGCGGGATCGAGCGTTATTATTGGTATTTATACAAACCGAAATCACGTTAAGACATAAAATAAAAATACATTACTGGCATAATAAAAATAGAGAAGAATAACAGAACCTTTTTTCCTGTGGTTTACCACCATGTAAAATGCCATAACCTACCAACGGACTACGATGTAGGCCATTTATTTCCAGGTCTGGAACCCACCCTCGGCAACCTCGTAGCGACTTTTGCTAAAACAAACGTTCTCTGCAACTTTCTAAAAAATATGGGTTAAAAAGACATACGCAATACCATAGCTAATATAAAATGCGGTACTCGACGGATTCCCCGCATTGATCATAATCTGTTTGACAGCTATTCTGGAATGTCTATGTCGTATATCTTATTATGTATAAATCCAGTTATCCAACAAAGGGAGAATTATTCAAATTGCAAGGTATAATGAGCAATACAGTGTATAATTTAAAATCAAGAAGCCAGGCAAATCTTATAATAAATCGTTTTGTAAGAAAATCATTGTCTATAGTCTTTATCAGAAATAGTTTTTGATGAAAATTTTCAGATTGAGGGGATTTACCCTCACGCCATGCAATGACGGAAACCGACCAACTCTATTCACAAAAAGAACCTACTTAAATTTAATATTCTAATTCATTGCCTGAAAAACATACTCTATGGCGAGTCAGTGGAACGAGCTCGTAGCGTTCGTTCTAATCAGTTCCCATACGTTATGCTTTAAGACAAAAACATTTTTTTTTTGTGGTGTTTGCAGGTGTGGACTGCAACTGTAATTGGTTAAAGGATTATATTCTTACAAAATCTTCTTCAAAATGTATTCGTCTCATTTCATGAAAGGAAAATGAATAATGTTTAGAATGAATTATGAATTTGTAATTCCATTACAAAAAGAATTGCGTGGCTAGACATATCTTTTGACCATGATTTGTATATGTAGTTCTCGTCTCCTTTACTTGTATTTTTGCCAGAGTCACATGTCAAATTCAGGGGCGGACAAGGTCAAGAAAAGTTGCCATGAAATTGACCCAGAAGGGCCGGATCTGGACACAATTTTGATATTTCGAACTTAAAGAACGGCGCTTCCTTGCATCTTTGCGATCAGTGGCAGTCAGTTTTGAAGGCATTTCGATGGCATTTCAGTACCATCTTTGCCGCTGAATTGGCAATGCCCAAATATGGGCCCGGACTCATCGGGCCGACCTAAGTTCGGCCCAGGGGAAGAACGTTTTAATTGTTCGAACCGAAAGAACGTTGTTTCTTTGCATCTGACCGACTAACGGTAGACAAGAATTCTGGTATATCGGAATGCCATCTGCGTGGACTGCCAATGACAGTCCGCATGGAGGGTATTTCGATAAACCGATAGTCTATGCAATCAGATTCATTTTGTCTTTTGGTCATTTTCACGAAATTTCATGTTGAGCTGCACCACTTTTGGGGGACACGTAATAGGGGCCCACTAGGAAATTTCCCGGTGGGTCATACGGCCAGTCCGCCTTTGGTCAAATACCCATACCGAACCAAATTTTGGCAGCACTTGTCGGTGTCAAATCTGGACTCAATTCAACCTGTCTCTTCTCTTTTTTTCGACTGGTAAATATATATTCTTGGTGCTGAAGTATCTCTGTACACCACTTGGAAATGACTGCAAAACTTTTTATGGTGTTTGCCTATCACTGGTCTCAGAGTTGTCAATTCCGTGAAGAAGTGACATCATAAAACACAACTATCGACGTATAAGGTGTAAACTGACGTAACGTTGTTCAGGTCGTCTGAGGCCGACTGACTGTACATATCATACTACAGGGCTCAAAATAAGCGGTGTCGCGTCTCTTTTTGCTATGCAAAATTTGCAAAAAGCTACACAATGTTAAATTATGTATAGCATTTTACGATACAAGATAATCAACTGCAGCCTATTAGGCTGCAGTTGATTATCTTGTATCGCAAAATGTAAATGAAAATTTGCAAACAAATTTGAAAACTAGTTCACTGATGTTTTACTTCTGATTGTGGAACATTCCAGGCATAATTCAGATTAACTCTCCATCAAGCATCAAAGCAACTTCATATGTAAGATGAGTTCTGTTGGTTTAAATACTTCCTGTTTTTACATTTTGCATAAAATGTCCATTAAAAATAACTACAAGCCCATCAAATTAAAAATCCCAACTTCCATTTTGAGAACTCTATTAAACAACCAAGACGCCATTTATAACAGTATACAAGTCAGTTAAAAAAACATAGTAAATGTTTCATGTGCTGCAGATAATTTGGAAATGGCCAGAAATGGATGAAACTATTCTATCTACTTAGAAGAATTCAATATAAAACAGCATAACATAACTCTGGTATACAAAAATAGCTATGTAATTTTTACAAAATGCTATTCATTTTTAGCTAAACTTTGGCGAAGCCAAATTCGAGCTTTTGTCATGGCCCGTCGTCCGTTGTCCGTCTGTCCGGGCCAACATTGGGGGTTTAGGGGATATTATTATTAGGGGCTACCTCCAAATTAAGGTAGTGTTAGGGTTAGGAGTGGGTGGGGTTAGGGTTAGGGGTAGCCCCAAAGTAGGGCTTTAGGTTGGGGAGGGTTAGGTCCGGGGGGGGGGGGGGGGGGGGGGGTAGGGTTGGGGTCAGGGGTAGGGTTTTAGTAGCCCCTAAACCGAAAAATAGCTCCTAATCCTATTGGTTTGGCTAGGGTTGGGTTGGGTTAGGGGTGGGGTGGGGGTTACGGTTGAGGGTAGCCCAAGAGTAGGGCTTAAGATTGGGGGGGTTAGGTCTCGGGGGTGGGTGGGGGTTAGGGTCTTGTGTGGGCTTTTAGGGTGTAGGGTCAGGGTGGGGTAGGGTTAGGGTGAGGTTTTTGGGTGGAGTGGTGGGGATAGGGTTAAATATAAGTTCTAGGGTGGAGGGGTGGGGTTCTGGGTAAAATAAGGTTTTGGACATACAAAATGTTTTTTTGGTAGCCCATAAACCCGAAATGTTGGAGTGTCCGTCTGTCCGTCTGTCCGTACGTCAACAATTGGGCTAGAGGCCGTATTTATGAACCGATCTTTACGAAACTTCTTGGGTACCTTTGTTATGACCGTGGGACGAGAACTAGTGTTTCTGGGTGCGGTCCGAAATTCAAGATGGCTGCCAGCCGCCATTTTGTACCAACGATGCAGAAATCTGTTTTTTGTACAGAACTTCCATATGAAAGCTCTGATTTGAATAATTTTTTTGTATGAATGTTTAGTACCATGGGATACATCACTTATAATACGGGATTTTTCACGTGCGTAAATTGTGCAAATTAGACTAATTTTGATGTTTTTTGGTGTTACTTTCAGCACTGTAAGTGCAAATGCCAATACGGCTCGGGCTAGAGGCCGTATTTATGAACCGATCTTTACGAAACTTCTTGGGTACCTTTGGCATCACCGTGGGACGAGAACGTGTGTTTTTGGGTCCGGTCCGAAATTTAAGATGGCCGATGGCAGCCATTTTGTACAAAATTAGGTGCAATCAGATTTTGGCACAGAACTTCCATATGAAAGCGCTGATTTGAATAATTTTTTGTGTGAATGTTTAGTACCATGGGATACATCACATATAATACGGGTTTTTTTTCTCGTGCAGAAATTATGCAAATTAGATGAACTTTGATTTTTTCAGTGCGACTTACACACAATAAGTAAACATGTTAATACGGCTCGGGCTAGAGTCTGTATTTATGAACTGATCTTCACGAAATGTCTTTGGTACCTTTGTGTTCACCTTGGGACGAGAACGAGTGTTTCTGGGTGCGGTCTAAAATTCAAGATGTCTGCCAGTGGACATTTTGTACCAAAGTCTAATCGGTTTTTTGTACACAACTTCTATACGGTTCAGACTAGAGGCCATATTTATGAACCAATCTTTACGAAACTTCTTGGGTACCTTTGTTATCACCGTGGGGTGAGAGCGGGTGTTTTTGGGTGTGGTCCGAAATTCAAGATGGCCACCAGCAGCCATTTTGTACCAAAATTAGTGCAATCAGTCTTTTGTACAGAACTTCTGTATGAAAGTTCTGATTTGAATAAATTTTTGTATGAATGTTTAGTAACATGGAATACATCACATATTGTAAGGTTTTTTTTTTCGTGCAGAAATTATGCAAATTAGATGAACATTGATTTATTCAGTGCTACTTACACAATGTAAGCACACATGTCAATACGGCTCAGGGTAGAGGCTGTATTTATGAACCGATCTTCACAAAACTTCTTGGGTACCTTTGTTATCACCTTGGGATGAGAATGAGTGTTTATGGGTGCGGTCCAAAATTCAAGATGGCTGCCAGTGGCCATTTTGTACCGAAATTAGGTCCAATCAGTTTTTTGTCTCAACTTCTATACAGCTCGTATTTATGAACTGATCTTCACAAAACTTCTTGGGTACCTTTGCTTTCACCTTTGGGACAGGAACGACGAGTGTGTTTTGGAGTGCCTTTGTTATCACTGTGCTATGAGAACAAATATTTTGGGGTTCAGTCAGACCTACTCTGGAACTCAAAGATTTCTTTTCTAGTTTAGCATCTGACTGTCACCCACCTTTACAATACTTTACCTATACATTTGTTACAGACAACGGTCAGTATTTATGTACAGACCGTTACAATACTTTATATGTACCTTTGTTATCAGGTCATTACCTAGATGTTTGTCATTGCTGTGTCACATACTATACATGTCTTTGTCTTGACAAGTTGAGCTACAGTGTCATTGACACTTTCATTTGGAAATGCGTAGCAGTTTGCTACGCAAAGAAAAAAAGTTATTTTGAGCACTGATCACACACCGGGAAATTTCCTGGTGGGCCCCTTCCCGGGACTTCCAATGTTACCGCCATTGAATCTTGTTTTGTTGTGGTCACTACGGTCCCCGTAGGAACCTCGGGGCTTTGAACCTGGTGTTGCGATAAACAAGTTCTGATTTACTGTAAAATAGGTCGCGGAACCAATGCATGTGATGGACGTCCTTTAATTAGGGTAAAACAGGTATAGATTGCCAAAACTTAACTTCACCACTATGTTGCGGTCATGAGATAGCCAAAAATGCTGAAAGAGTCCTTGAACAGCAATAAATAAAGAACACACTACCTGTGCGTCGAGTGTTTTATATGCGAAGCTTTTGTGAGTTTAGTTTCGAAAATCAATATTTTCTTATTGGAGACACAACCGAGGACGCTCTCGTGATTTCAACACCGTAGACATGTTCTTATTATATCACGCTACTTGAGGCATCGACAGACGATTTTAAGGGAATGCACATATTAATCTTGCAAATAACTTGAAACAAAACTTCTTTTCTTGAATATTAAACTTTCTCTCCCTGTTGGTTTATTCCACATAAGTTCAGAGCCGTCAGCTTATAATGCCCATATTCGTTTCTTGGCAGAAGACCAGTCAATATTTGATACTGAGCGTTGAAAATCTTGATTGGTCGACTACACAAATTCGCTTTCAAGGTGATAGCTTAAATTTACGATTTTCTTGTTTAAAGGTGTATATATTTTTGATAATCATCCTCGCTCTGACTAAAAGCGTAAGAATAGGTATATGGCGGGCCTCGAAAAACCGATATGACAAGTAATCAATCTGTGTATATAATTAGAAATAAATAAGTGGAGGCGCAATAAAAGTGATATCTTTAATGAAGAGGAATCTCAATAGGAGTCTGTAACGCCAATTAGCGCTAATCTGGTCTGAAAAAGCGATCTTTCCTTATAAGCTTCAAACAAAAGACACTCGTTTAGCGATGCAAAGTAATTAGTCATCAAATTATATGGTCATTAGTGTCGATAATCTCCTATCCATACGTAGCGCATGTGTAATGCCTGTGTTATATGCAAATCCCAATTTCTGACAGGGGACATGTCTCAAATGTCAATGTATAGCGAAGGCACGATACCGTCAAAGAATATGAAATATAACTTTAAATTAATACAGATCTATAGCGGCCAGGTTCAAGAGACGCAATTAAAATGGGAATTAATGTGCTTGAGATGGAATAAGGGTCGGGGGTTTCCTCGAAACTTTCATTCCAGCCTGAAAGCCAGTAAGACTGCGGGTCGTGGGCGAAAATATGGGCGTGCCCCATCCTATAAGTTATATGTTGTGCTGCATCGGTGCGAAAGTATAGGTACGTTGTAATGGGAGCCACCGAGCCCATATTTAGAATAGGAACAGTGGCGGGTCAAGACTGTGGTCATATAAGAGTATAGGAACAGAAGTAGGAAGTATGAGCTCCGGGAGCTCACGAATGTTGGTATTTAGGTCGACGGTTTTACCTGTTTTAGAAGCTAAACCATGCATAGAGAGAGTAGGCTTTGCCCGCATGAACATTAGTCTAGGGTAACTAGAGGGAAGCAGTTATCCCTCGAAGTAGTGGCTGTTGGAGTAAAGGCGTCCAGTAAATTGACAATACATTAGTGGCCGTGCGACGGCAGTGGTAGAGTGACATTCCGTCACAGGTTAGAGTAATGGCGTCCATTAAAGTGGAAATACGTTAGTGGCCACACGATGACAGCGATAGAGTGAAGTTCCAGTTGTATGTTCGTGAAAAGGTGACCAGAGTCCAAAGACACTACATAGAGCCGAGAAGATGAATTATCAGCGACAAGGAAGAAGCAGCCAACGACAACAAAGAACGCGGGCACGCAAAGTTACTCATAAACTGTATGTGCGGGGTGTGATCGACGTTTGTTTTCTCTTTTATTCATTGGATTCCATGTATGTCACAAGTCACTAAATTGATCTATATGTATTGAAGTTATTTCAGTGAACCTCTGTTGATTAGGCTTTTTGGTGAAACGTCACTGACCCCCTTCAGGATAAGTATCACCAACAAAAACGAAACGGGCGGATTCGACACGGTGAGACATCCATTCACGCGCGGATTCAGAGTGCCTCTAAGCGGAATACGCGCCGTGAAACTTTTTCTCCCAGCAACGACCACGCCCGTTTTCCGACATTCTCTGAGCAACTATCTGCTTCATGAATGCAGGGCATATCAGTATCCTGGACCGAAAAGGGGCATTTCGGGTTGAACGGGTTAAAAGTCTGTAAATACTCAGCATATTTCCAAATGTGGGTCACCAGGCTAATTTGGGCAGTCGTTGGTGGCTGTATTTATATTTGAACTGTATCAGAAATGAATTTCCAATAAGTTCTTCTCCATTTGAATCGTTTTGATAAAATACGACGTTCGTGGATTGTTGGGAATCATCACGTGAACACCATTTTCATCCCTACAATATTTTTTGTTTTTTTCATTGGGGTCATGAAACTTTCAACAGCCATGGCCATATTGTGTCGGGCAGCATTACAGGTGGAAGAAGCAGGAGTACCAACAAAGAATCACCGAGCTGTGGCGAGCGACTGTAAGACTCTGCAACCTACTAACACCGCACAAGCAGAGTTAGCGGTTGAAGGCAAGTACTCCATCATTCTGCAGTACTACTAGTACACAACGTTCCTCTGCCCCTTACCCACTGTGGACAATCGGGATTAACACTTACGCTGCATAAAGCGACTGTTGCCACTTATTTTATCATGATTATCTGTACGTTCAGGTATGCGCAGATGAAACCTACAATCTAATTGATTGTTGGAAAGGGACCAGAGAGCCCTTTCCAACAAGTAATCAGATAATAGAGTTTCAAGTATGTCATAAATTGTATTAAACTTCCTTGCATACAGGCCTACATAGCGGTAATCCATATATGGATGAATTGGGCGTGGCAGGTAAAAGGGTTAAGCTTGTTTCCCAAGGCCACATCGCAGGTGGCGATGGTCTCGATTGAATCGCCGACCTTTCAGTATAAAGTCAAGTTCTCAAATCAACAAGCCAACGTGCTCCCGGGTCATTTATTATTTGACAAAGGTTCAAATGAATAAAATGGATGAATAGAAAAACAAAAGTTGTATTCTAGGAAGTACATCTCAGGCTGTGGTAAATATGGGTTGTCAACCAATATTGTGAATGTTAATTAGACAGGACTTGTATTGAATGTTCACTCTGAAGCGTCGAACGGGGTGTGGCGTACAGTGGCTACTGCTTCACTGCAAGTGTTTTTCTACAAACATGCTTCGTGATTTCAAGACGAGGTTTACAGTTTGAGAGTATGCAAAAGTGTCAAAATGCATGAACACATAAGGAATCGGGACTAAGTGTCTTGCCCAAACCCGCTATAGTATAAGAATCATGACATAAAACGTAAGAATCTACCCCAGAATTGTATGTGTGGCATGGACGTTGCTAAGGTAGTCACGGAAGGGGATAGGGGTGTCTACCCCTAAATTTTCAGTGGCATTCCTCCCGGGTAGGAAAACGTCTGACCGCCACTAGTCAAAATGTTAAC
Organism: Pictodentalium vernedei; assembly: GCA_031216915.1. NCBI lineage: Eukaryota > Metazoa > Mollusca > Scaphopoda > Dentaliida > Dentaliidae > Pictodentalium > Pictodentalium vernedei. The sequence continues at coordinate 181,663,461 of CM062294.1, forward strand.
CCCTTTCCCAACATACACGATATCATATTTTGTTGTTTTAATTATTATTTTTTCAATTTTTAAAAAATTTAACGAAACTATGTCATGTAAACCTTAACTGACGAGCTCGTTTCAATGAAGGGGCACCTGATATGGTTTTGTTGAAACTGTTTGATAAATTTATTTTTAACTGCTGAATTTCTAAATTCCGCGGGTGGATGCGGTCGATTCGTAAGGAAAATTGTTCAATTGCAGAATTCTATTTGCACACCTCTATTGACTGTAAATTTAACCCAGGCCCTCGGTAGTCGCAAGTTCCGACTACAAATCAATATCTCAGGGATTTCCCAATCAATATTTGGACAACATTTACTGCTTTTCAGTCTAAAAACTCCATATTTTTACCAAATTCTATATGCATATTTGGAAAAATTGCTCTAGCGGTCTCTCTGAAATTGCCATTTTTTCCAATTTAGGGAGTCGAATTTCCAATAGGCCAACCGTAGCACTTTCGTCGTATTGTAGCCAGCGCGTTTCACGCGTTCATGCTGCTGCCGAAAGGAAAGTGAACCATGTAATCATGAGAACTTCATATAAAAAAGTAGATTCCAGCTTTTGTGTTTGAGGGTGTGCAATGATTTAGTGGTTAAGGTCTTGGACTTCTGACTGTCAGGCGGGATTGCCGTGAGTTCGTTTCTCTGCGTGTGGGGACGGGGTGGATAAATAAGAAACCATTATTCAAAATTCATTCTTAACCCTTTACCCAACGAATCGGCCGCATCCGCTCGCGTAATATAAAAATTCAGTTGAAAAAATATTATTTTTTAAAAAATTTCAACAAAACCTCATCATGTGACCCCTCGTTGGAACGAGCTCGTCGAGCTCGTTCCAACGAGGGGTCACATGATATGGTTTTGTTGAAATTGTTGGAAAAATTTGAAAAAATGATATTTAAAATGATAAATTTTGATATCGTCTGCGTTGGGTGGCGAGTTAACATGATTATGTCCTTCGAAATACACACACACACCCTGGCGCAAAGTTCCAGATGTGTGGAGATACTGTGAACGTGAGGATTTGTCCAGTGCTCAATGACCGAACTGTAACTATCCCTTTTTAGCTGCGGGGTTATATAATTACTTGCCCTCCAAAAAATTCCAGGATAATCGCGGCGGTTTGATATAGATAGTATCGTGTTAAGTGATGGTTTACCATGCACGCGTTGCTAAACAGATTATGGTTTGCAATTGTGCAAACGCGAAGGACATAATTAGTTTAATCATAACACATCATATTTAATTACTCACTGCGCCACTTGCATTCGTGCAGCACAGGCCCACGGGCAAATGTCAATTGAAAGACACTTTATTGATAATAACTTCCGAAATGCATCAATGTTTGGGTTCAATAACGAAAGACAAGAAAAACGTAACAAATGCACGTTTCCCCTTGCGGCAAGATGCACACATCTGTCTGTATCGCACGGATATTTTATTAGTAATCAAAATGGGAGACCCATCCCATCAATACTCATTTAACACTTTAAATTAGAGCTGAAACGGTTGGCTCATTTCCGTAACCGACTAACCGACAGCTATAACCGTATAATATCCGATTATCCGTGGCCATTATTTCACTGAATATGGGATCAAAATAAAAGGAATGGAAAGCAGTATTCTCCAACTATTCCATTGTGTGCATACAAACGAACGTTGTTGAGTACTCGACAACGTTCGTTTTGTATACACACTACGGAATAGTTTCTGCAATTAATCATTACTCGCGGAAACTGCCGATCATTAACGAAGTCTTGAATGCCAAAGTCGATTATTTCTCAATATACAACGCGGCTTCGATGTGTAATCAATCACAAAGGAGAAGCGGCAGATTTACTGCGTTTTAATCATGGAATGACGATCACTATCGATATTTATGTTAACCGGTTGACGGTTTTTCTAATCGGTTAGCTAGCTAACTGGTTTCAAACCGATTATCCGGTTAACCGTTTCAGTACTACTGTGAATGCGACTTCATAGACTGGTGCATTCTTTGATATGAATTAAAAGAGGCGATAAGTAATGTAAGTTTGTTAGTATTCTATATGCGTAGTGTCTTGTATGCATATTGAAAATAGTAACTGAGGTAACATGAACAAAATAAAAATAAATAAAACAATAAATAAATCAATAAAAATAGGCCGATGAAATCGTCAGATGTGTACCCATACGCGCAACTAGTAGAAAGATGTATGACGGAGGGCCACCACGAATGCTGACATTATGTACACCATACAAGGTATGGGTGCATATAGAAATGGATTGGAGGAGTGTCTAATTTGATGGATAAGGGTTTAATATCTCCGGATCAAATTATCAGAGTTACATAAAAAAAAACTATACAGCACAACACATCAGTAACCTGAATAAATATATTAAGTAACATGACAATCGGATTGATCTTTCTTGAGTTATCTCATGCCAAAGGGATTGGGGGAATTTTCAATTTGAAGGATAAAGGGTTAATATCTCCGGATCAAATTATCAGATTTACACCAAAAACTATAGAGCTCGGTACATCAGTAACCTGAACACAATTATAAAGTAACGTAACAATCCAAGCAATATTTTTCAAGTTATCGAATGCCAAAGGGATTGGAGGAATTTTCAATTTGAAGGATAAAGGGTTAATATCTGAGGATTAAATTATCAGATCTACACCAAAAATTATACAACTCGGCACATCAGTAACCGGAACACAATTATAAAGCAACTTGACAATCCAAGCAATATTTTTCAAGTTATCGAATGCCAAAGGGATTGGAGGAATTTTCAATTTGAAGGATAAATCGTTAATATCTCGGGATCAAATCATCAGATTTACACCCAAAACTATATAGCTCGGCACATCAGTAACCTGAATACAAATATAAAGTAACTAGACAATCCAAGCAATATTTTTCAAGTTATCGAATGCCAAAGGGATTGGAGAAATTTTCAATTTGAAGGATAAAGGGTTAATATTTCAGGATCAAATTATCCGATTTACACCAAAAACAAAACAGCTCGGCACAGCAGTAACCGGAACACAAATATAAAGTAACTTGACAATCCAAGCAATTTGTTTCAAGTTATCGAATGCCAAAGGGATTGTTGGAATTTTCAATTTGAAGGATAAAGGGTTAATATCTCAGGATTAAATTATCAGATTTACACGAAAAACTATACAGCTCGGCACATCAGTAACATGAATACAAATATAAAGTAACTTGACAATCCATGCAATATTTGTCATGTTATCGAATGCCAAAGGGATTGAAGAAATTTTCAATTTGAAGGATAAAGGGTTAATATTTCAGGATCAAATTATCCTATTTACACCAAAAACTATACAGCTCGGCAAATCAGTAACCCGAACACAAATGTAAATTAACTAGACAATCCAAGCAATATTTTTCAAGTTATCGAATGCCAAAGGGATTGGAGGAATTTTCAATTTGAAGGAAAAAGGGTTAATATCTCAGGATCAAATTATCCGATTTACACCAAAAATTATGCAGCTCGGCACATCAGTAACCTGAACACAAATATAAAGTAACTTGACAATCCAAGCAATTTTTTTCAAGTTATCGAATGCCAAAGAAATGGATACGGACGCCGGGCGGACGGACGGACGGACGGACGGACGTACGAACGACGGATGGTCACCCCGGATGCCGGCATTATGTTTACCATACATAGTATGGGTACACATAAAAATATAAAAATAAATAAACAAATATCCTTCATCAAATAATATAAGTAAATTTGTCAAAACTGCTATGGAATGGTACGCGGAACGGCACTCCAACGGGGCAGCGAGTAGTGACCATGCATGCATCCTCAAGCGCAATTTATTTTCGACTACAATTTGATTCGTTGATTGGCTGATGTGCATTATATTCACGGACAAACAGTTTTATGGTTCAGTGTTGGTGCGATTCCTGTTCTCGAATAGGAATCGAAATCGAACAGACCAATTCGAGAATCGAAGCAGACAGAAAAAAGTTTTCCAAATATACTGACGGAAAAAAGAAACGGCAAGTTCAGTTGTGGTAATATCTATTTTTTATCCGCAGACAAAATGTAGTGAAATTTGACACTTAGCCTACCTCAGTGTTTTGTATAAAGAGACGTTTGTCAAAATTCGGTCAGCCATGGCCACGTACGACACTTCATGCTTTCAACAGATTTTTCTATAAAAAGTGTATCCGAGGCACTCCCACGAGCTATGGGCTTGGAAAACATACCAAATCGAAGTTTGGTACAGTACACATCGATTGGACAACATTTCATTTCAACTCGATTGAAATGCAAAATGCTGCGAATGTCCGAAGTTGACAGGGTAAGGGCTATTGCTCTAATTATGCAGGGTCAATCGCAATGTCTCGTCTGCCATCAATTTGAGGTACATTGGTCAACGATAGCTCAATCAATTAGTTGGGCGTTTCAGAACCAGAGGAAGATTAGCTAGCTGACTGTCCCATAAGAAAACGTCAGCGCGTTACGTCGCCACGTCAAGATTGAGGCATACGTCTCTCACACCCTCGTGACCGATTTCAGACGGCGACGGAGACACTGAGTCAGGTTGTAGGCACTCCTGAACACCGAATGTGCCCAAGAACAGTAAGGAGTCGGATTCGGAAGTTCAATTTAAGGCCGCGACGTCCCTACGTTGGTCCGCAGCTTACAACCAGACGACATCAACGTCGATTGCCATGGTGGCTGGCGCATGCACCACGTCGGTTTTACTTGGCCCACTGGAGAAGTGTCCTATTCGCTGACGAGTCTCGGTTCACGCTTTACAGGTCAGATGGACGGCAACGTTGCTATGGACGTTGAGATGAGCCATATTATGACGCGTGCCTTAACGTCAATCAGCTCACACAGGCCCTTCTTCGGGAGTGGAATAACATCCCACAAAATACCATAAACAACTTGATAGGGTTCAATGGTAAGGAGATTTAGAGCAGCGACTGAAGCCCGGGGTGGGCACACCCGCTATTGATTTTGATCAGGAAATGGCGTAGGGTACACATGTTTGAACATTATCCATGCAAACGCCGCCTGTGTTAAGACAACAAAACTCGTCAACATTTAATCAGTCAAACAACAAAATCCAAACAATGAAATAATCATCCATAACACATTTGAAATATTTACCACAGAAAAAAACTTGCGTTTCTTTCTTCCGCTAGTATAGAATCCTTTCATCGTGAGCGAAAATGGCAGTTGTGCCAAAATATAATTTCTGTGATGGTAACATATTACATTTTCTTGCAAATTCTAGTACCGATATATATGTATATAGAAATAAAACTTTCGCATTATTGTTTTTATTTTTTGGTATTGAAGGTCACATATTTCTGCACATTGGCTGATCGTGATCGCAACATGGATATAAAGGCATATTTTGTCAATCGTTTATATTAATGTTGCCCATAGTAGAGGACTTCCACCTCAAACATTGGTGACTGAGTCCTGTCTTACAAGTAAATCAGAGCTTGTTTACGGCAGTAACGAGGGAACATTTTGATTATCGAATCACAAAAATAAATAGCTTGTTATGTGAAACTTGCAGTGGGCCACCACCACCCCCACCCCCATCCCCACTGGCTGCACCGCTACGCGTGCCTTGAAATGGGTTCCACCACATTATCACGATCATTCACTGTTTAGTACCTCGAGTGTGGGTCTGTTTGTGTATATATGGAGACTGGGACACCGAATTGTTTCGAGCAGAGGATCACAGACAGGACTGGTTTGTGAAATGGAATCATTATTCTGAAATTTCTTCGGAAAATTAATCCTCGTAATGAGGCGACGGTTCATATGTGATATGATCGCCCATGGACACATACCACGCGGAGTGATTTGGACCTTTTTTATCCAACCGTTTTGAAGTCATCTTGGTACATCAGTTTATTGTATTGGTGCTACCAGTGAGCGATTGGTAGCACGTGGTAGCTATGAAACGCACGAAGTGTTATAAGCATATTGTCGTATTAAAGGTGACGAAGGTAAATGAATGAGAAATACAAAGAGTTGTGCGTAGATGTACTGTGTTAATGCGGCAGTTGTTCTTCTTACTTCGGTGTATGCATGGGGTTCCAGTGGTTTGCACGTGAAGGTATAAAACATAACCTCGTGCCTAAGGAGTTTGCACGATTATTCGCGGATAGACAGAAAACCCTTTTTCGGCTGTTTAACAGTTTACCAAACTCAGACGATATCAAAATTTAGTATTTTGAATACCATTTTTAAACAATTTTCCAAAAATTTGAACCAAACCATATCACATGACATGACCTCGTTCCAAAGGGGGGGGGGGGGGGGTCACATGATATGGTTTGGCTGAATTTTTTTAAAAATAATATTTTTCAGCTGCTGAATTTACATATTACACGGGCGAATGTGGCCGATTCGTTGGGCAAAGGGTTAACCCACTACCAGTTCACATGTTTAAAGTATTCACCTATTACCTAATATATTTCGTAAAAAAACGTCCATTACCTTGAAATATATTCATCTCGAACTCCATCTGTTTATTCCTAATCCTTTGTATACCGTATTACCTATACTGCCCCTATCTGTTCTTACATCGATTTCTACAATACTAGACTTTACCTATTCTACTATATATGAAAAGATTATGACATAAATTTTAGCTTTAACACTCCAACCGTGATGAACACGCCAGCAATGGGATTTCAATAGTGAAAATTTACACCTACAGTAGAATTACATCCCCGTTGACCTTTGGTGACGTCGACCTGAATGCAAACTTGTCTAAATTTATCGCACGTCGCCTCGCGAAGAGTGAAATGAAAGTGGCTATTATTTGTTACGTTTTTAAATGGGTTTACCTCATACGATGCCAAACATTAACAAACATGTATTGTCTCGTGTTAATGAAGCATCCATAACTCGAAATAGTATGTTATTATGTTATTAAAACGAAACAGTCCAGTTTCCTTTTTTTTCATTTCGTTTCGAGGATAAAATTGACAACGGAAATACCGCACACCGAGGAAGTACCGCCAACCGATGCTCGTGTAAACAAAAACAGATTAGCTCGTATGTACGTCTGGTGCTCAGTAAAATCGAGAAAAAAATAGCGACTCTTAATAATCTGACGATCATGGTATAAATAAAATACCCAAAGTATCTTGGTGTACTAAATGTTCACCACTCGTGGTGAACATTTGGTATACCAAGCTACTATGGGTATATTATATATGTATCTAGCTCTGCTCCGAGCTTCCTTTTGCCCGACAAGCAGACGTTGACAGTTTAGTCGTTCAGTCAGTTCAACAACCGAACTTATTGGATCTTTCAACTTTTCCCCAGTATTGCTTTATCTTTACCTGTGTCATATACCAGTTTGTCTATCCAGTATGCGAGGGCACCATAAGCTGGGGCGGGGGGGGGGGGGAGTGGTGGGCACCCGATGCTAAGGAGCAACGAGGGAAGCGCGTGACTTATTCACCAAAACGCACCAGTGGAATACTCTTTCCGAAAACTCTAATCGAGGCACTCTCGAAAATTCGTATCTAATGTAGTTTATGTGCGTCAGTGCAAATTGGGGATGATTTGTGCAAAATATAATGACGGAGGCTGGTACGTATTCACCAAAGAACTGTACAATAGGCTGGGAAGATTTCAAAAATTTTAATATCGTCCACTGAGTGGAACAAGGTGCAATCTGCAACGGCTTACCGTTGCAATTGCAGATGGTAACTTGTTGCCCTTGATAAGATGTATATATATATCGTCTCTTGAGAAGTTGAGAGGGACAAGTTACCATCTGTATACAAATCCAGTATGTTGCAGAAACCTGTAGCCCTTTTCACAAACGTGTGAATAGCCACCGATCATTCAAAAAATGGAGCGTGAGTGTGCTATTACACGACACTGTACGTCGACTGGTCATTCCTTTACTTCATTTCAGGACTTCATCCAAGTCCGAAGAAAGAAAAAAAAACAAAAAAAAAGAAACAGCCCTGGACCTTGCAGACCTCTTGGTCTAAATAGAATATTAACCCTTTACCCAACGTAACGGACAAAACCGGCCAGCGCTATTCTCAAAAATCGCCAGTTAATTTTCATTATTTTTTTCATTTTTTGTCTCAAAAACATAGGTAATGACCCCTCGTTGGAACGAGCTCGTCGAGCTCGTTCCAACGAGGGGTCATAACCTATGTTTTTGAGACAAAAAATGAAAAAAATTAGTTATTCAAGATTTTTTTTTGCAAGTGTCGTCTGCTTTTCACGTTAGGTAAAGGGTTAAACAATTCTTAATTCCTTTCAAGTTTTTGAAGGGTATGCTGTCATCAGGAATGCAATTCTGAATGTTAGGGTTATAAGAATTTTTTTTAAAGTTTGTCTAACAGTATTTTTTGCCGTTTGCGTCTATTTTGGCAAAGTTTTTTTTTTATTTCGGATCGTGCACAACATCCGTTAAGTCCGCACTTGGCTTACGAGAGTTTTTTTTATCGCTACAATTAATTTCTTTTGTCGTTTGTGTGTATTTGTTTTCTTGTGTGTTTGTTCCCTTCGGCAGGCTAAAATCTAGGTCTAAATTGCTTTTCCTGAGCTGTTTGAGCTTAAATTAGACGAATGTTTTTCATTTTAAGTCCTGGCATCTCTAAGACCCAGAACACTTGAAACATGTTTGTTTTATCAGAATATTGGCGATACTATAACGTGTCACATTACAATTTATGATTCGTTGTAAACTCTCGGTTTTAATTCATACCCAAAATCTTCTGGCGCCATTGCCAGTATGAAGGGTGGGAAAACATTCATCAACAATGTCAAATCTCAAACCGTTCATGTTCTGAAATGAAAACCACTGCTTCTTGGCCAAGTGGGGACCAGTAAAAACACTTATTTTTAATGACAGTATTTTATTTTTGCTTACAGTACTAATACTCTAACTAATGGGTTCCGATTTGAGGTATTGCTCACACTAATATTTTGCTATGCCATTATATGCAGGCAGACTGCACCGCCCCTCCCTTAACCATTCATGTGACTTTACAGTTCGTACTTTCTTGTAAGCAGAGAGTATGAGAGATGTGGAATGCTAAATCCTATTAACGAGATCTAGCAATACATCCATCATGACCTTACCTACGTATTGGGGGATTATGTTGTCAAGAGTCTTTTCAGGAGAGGATAATAACTGTAGGACGAGTAGGGTTTCGGGTTTCTTTGATTTTCTTGTATGATGTTCCACGGCATTCTACCGCAGATCTCTTTTCAAATGGATTGCTGGAACGTCAGCGAATAACGTCCCTACTCACGCTGCCCCGCCCACTACTTAAGATGGCGTCAAGTCAATCAGTATAATAACTCCACCCACGGCATGACGTTTGGTGATGTGAAAGCTGTTACGCTGTAGAGTAACAGCTTTCACTCCACTAAACACTGTTGAGTTACTTTACATGAAAACAAATAACACCACATCAGATTTTCAGTCTCGGCACTGATTTGTGTCAATAGTAACTAAAATATGTTGTAAATATACAATTTGCATTGACCGGAGAAAATGTGCTCATCATCAGCATACTTATTTTCCCCGTGCCCTTTAACCCTTTACCCAACGCAGACGATTTCAAAATTTATTATTTGTAATATCATTTTTTATATTTTTTCAAAAAATATCAACAAAACCATATCATGTGACCCCTCTTTGGAACGAGTTCAATGAGCTCGTTCCAAAGAGGGGTCACATGATATGGTTTTGTTGAAATTTTTCGAAAAATAGTTTTTCAGCTGCTGGATTTGCATATTACGCCGGCGGATGCGGGCGATTCGTTGGGTAAAGGGTTAAATGGCGATTAGAGATTGCGAGGCGTTGGTGTAGTAAATAAAAACGTCGAGATGTTTTTGGTTGAGCATTGTTCATTAACGGCAACTCCCCCCCCCCCCCCCCCCCTCACCTTAAGAAAGCAGCAACAGTTGAGACACTTTTCAGTGTTTGACCAATGAGCGTCTCAACAATCTAGTTGTACAGGTACAGCGATCGTTGCACTCCAAGCACAAATTTCTAAACACGGTAAGATTAATCTTCTCCTGTCCTCATCTCTGAATTTAATTGCCGGTCTGGTAAGGTGGAATATTATAGAAATATAATTATGGTTTGTGGACCGTTGTCTCCTGGAGCGTTTGAGGCTGAGGAGTAAATACCTCAGTGAGGTCTAAACCTACGTCCTCGTGTCTCATGTGCTCAGCGGGGTACTGACGTATCATGGGGGTGATTTCAGGCATACAATCGGAGTGTCATTATAAAATCATGCCGGATTGCCGTTAATTTACCTGTGACGTACCGTTGCTTCGATAGATGGAGCAAGGAATGATGTTATTTCCTGCCAAGTGTTTTGTATCCTGACAGGTCGCCATGCTTTCATGTCCTAGTCATAGTGCATGGCGGTTCACGTCTGTTAACATTTCTATAGTGTGTGGTGTCTCATTTGGTAAGTGGGATGCTTCGTGTTTTGATTCTGTAGGCGGCCTTGCTTTCATGTTATAGTCGCCGTGCATGACGGATCGCGCGTGTTAACACCACACAAAGCAAGAAACATCAGATGGAATCAGCAGTTGTGGAAGAAACCGCTATCAGCATCGAATCTCGAATCGAATCTCTTCTAAGGTTTCAAATCGAATCGAATCTCGAATCATGATTCCAGTCAGTCATTAGAGTGATATTATGATAGGTAGACGTACTCCAACATACCCGAGGCGGTATAAATTAGACAAACCCAAAACTGTTGGAATCTTGGGGAAAACTGCGAAAACTGTCAAAATGGTGAAATTACAGTGTAAACTGTTGCTTTTGGCGACAGGAAGTTCTCGTGGATCCGCGAAGGACAGAAACGGCAAGCAATAAGGTGGACGTTATTTTCTATCATGAAAACGGCGTACTTTGAACGTATTAACTCCTTACATGCTGCTGGCAGATATTCTTGCCCAGGTCAAGATTTCACTTGCCACTGATATAAGTATAATTTTGGCACACCTAATCAAATTTTCCCTCTGTAAATGGTATGTTTTTTTCACCAATGATTTATTGAGTAATTTAGATGATTTTTTTTATCAGATCTAAACATGGCTGCTGTGAAGCAGCCATGACTAAATTTGTTTAAAACTGTTTTGAAAATACACAGCGGATTTAGAGTTCGAATGAGACGGACGTACACGTCTTTTAAATGGAAGTGGGCTTGGGTTCGAAAATGTCGAACCTCGATGATTGGTTGTGAGCCGAATAGAATCATTGCCGTGGTTTCGAGCCGAATCAAATCTCGAACAGTTCGCAGGTCCATAGTTTAGAGTCCGAAGTAAGTCGCAACGTCGGACCGGGAAATAGACCTATTCTGCTACTACGTATTCCATTTAGGGAAGAAGCTTATTTCTCCAAAGGTTGGACAAACAAATCATTCACTCAGAGAAATTTTATGACGTACTGTGATAGTGAGTCGACATTTTTTAAATCAAATTTAACAGAAAACGATGTACCGCGTGATCGACAATCATTCAGTTGTAGAATATAGGCGGTGGTTTGAATGCTAATTACTTAATACAAATGGAATGAAGATAATAATATTTCGATAAGCCAGCAAATGTTTTTTTTTATTTTCGCTGTATTACCACTCACCCACCCCTTCCCCCACTCACCCCCCAGCATCAGATAAATTACCAATCGATACTTTTTTAACAATATTCTGATGATCATCTTGGATATTATATACAATTAACTATTTTTATATATAATACAGTTCCCTTCATTTGCCATTTGTTCGGCCTACCCGTGTTAATGACGACAAAATTTGTTTCTTCCAGCGACTCCTGCCTGAGTGATAGCCAGAAAATAGATTAATTAATTCTTTGTATTGACCACACAGGAGATTAATAATGTGAATTCCCTCATAAAAATAAAACAAAAACCACCCGCCACACGGCCTCAAGCCCCAAGGTCTTGAGACCCCGATTTAAGGTAGAAAAGGTAATGGTCCCCTTTCCAGTGGTGGGGCGTTTGCATAGTTTTCAAAACGTTTGACAAGTTTGCCCCAACATAGCTGTTTTTGTAGATACTTTGAGGCTCAAAACAGCGTCAATTTTCAAGCGTGACATGTCAGCTGTAAATTCGCATGTTATTTCCGAGTCCTGTATCCAATACTATAAAAACTTTTACAATTATATTTTGTAGAATTGTATTTTCTACCTGTTAATATAACTGAATAAAATGAATAATTAGCATTTTAAAAGATTTGTAAATTTGCCAGTTGGCAAATTGCCAGAACTTTGAAGATGCTAATGATTCATTTTAACCCATTTACAATCGTAACTAGAAAATTCAATTCCAGAAAATATAATTGTAAAAGTTTTATAGTATTGGACCCTGATCGTAAAAATAAGGATTTTTAGGGGCTGGGTTTTTTCTTTTATTTTGGGGAAACCCCCCTCGGGGCCCCTTAACGGTTATACCAATGTGTGCGGTTGAGGTATCACAGAACTAAATATTTTCCCTTAGGCCACCAGGGGGCGGGGTGGTGTTGCGGTAACCGCTTCTCGTCAGATCACCGAAGTTAAGCAACGTCGAGCCCGGTTAATCATTGGATGGGTGACCGTGTGAACGATCGATTGAGACTCCGGCTTTGTGTCCTTTGGGCAAGGCACTTCACCCGATTGTCCACCTGTGGGCACGATGACGTTCTGTACTAAGGCGTATTGTACGTCGATGTTGTACATGTCTTCAACCAATCTAACCCTGCCTGTGCTGCAGTGCGGAGTTACGATGTTGGAGAGTTGGCGGCTGCTCGTCGTGGCTCGGGGTGCTCCGGCTTCCTCCACCTGTAAAACTGTCTCCGACACGATATGACCCTGGCTGTTAAAGTGTCGTTAAACCATAATAAATAAATAGGCCCCCATTATAACGTTCAGGCGAAAATAATTACGATCGCATAACTTTAATTTTGGCATTCAAATATCTTTGTCAAGTATAGCCACTCAGACAACCTTTTCGGACCCCAAAACAGGGGTCATGCAACAAATAAGAGAGACAAAATGACACGAAGGGAAGTACGGGACACGTGCACATATTTTTCAGGGAATTCCCTACAAAAACACACAATATGTAAATTGTGTTTTTTTAGGTCCAAAAGTCAACAAATCGCAATCTTTTCTATCAGGAATATTCAACAATAATTCAAGATGTCAATAGAATGTTTCAAATGTTTATTGAAACAATATATTTTCCGAAGGCTGTTTATTTTTAGAGATTTCATCATTTCCGACATGTAACATTTCGAGGCGGGGTGACTCTAATTCAAATATTTAGTTCAGCGATACGTAGATTTTAAGAGAATTTTGTTTTGAAGGAAGTGGGGAATGTTCAAACATGACTCTTGTTCTCTTGTAATATGTCACGAATAAGAAAGTTAACAAACTCGCTGTCAGCAATAACTACGATTCCGATTCTTTCATAAATCAATCAGACCTGGCTTTTTAAGATATTTTTTGTCAGCTATACTCCCTTTATATACATCCAACATAACGCTTGTTCATACCCCCTTCTCCCTCCCCTGTAGGGTATGTAACCACTAAAATTAACTAAGGATGAACGCTGGAAAGTTTATCTTTTAAATTGTTGAAACATTTTTTCACATAATCACAATCCTTGATTATATACATCTTTTACAAATTTAGCAGTAATGCCGCAATGCCGGATGGCACCCTTTCAGTTGATTTTTTGGAGTTTTCATTAGACATTGTTAGGTTCAGATTCCATTCAGTTATGTACATAGGAAATCGAGTGATTGCACGTTTGTCCTACCTACGACAAGACGTGTTACTGTCGTCATATAATGAGTAATTTTCCAGTTTGCAGAAGATATCACTTCTGTTACGCATCACACGACTGTTACATACCTACCATTAATTAACCTTTTACCTAACTCGAAAAGCAGACGACAATTGCAAACAAAAATCTTCAATAACTATTTTTTTTTCATTTTTTGCCTCAAAAACATAGGTTATGACCTCACATTGGAACGAGCTCGACGAGCTCGTTCCACACAGGGGTTGCAACCTATGTTTTTGAGACAAAAATAATGAAATTTCATTGACAATTATTTGAATAGCGCTGGTCGTTTTTTTCCGTTACATTGGTTAAAGGGTTAATTTATAAAGAAATACTGATATTATATTTTATCTTAGAACAAGAACACATTTACCCCAATAAAAGTGACAACGCCCAGACAAAATACTGATTTGTATTGAGGGTAGCAACCGCACGTGAATCATTCGATTCCGAAAGAAGACGTGTTTTACCTGCACGCCAAAAACTAAAGTGTTAAAACGTACACATGAAGTGCTGTATTTAACACTTACTACGTGCTGAACTAGCACTTTGTTCAAGTGTAGATATCCCAGAACTTGACAGGTGTTACAATAATACCACTTGACAAGTGTAATGTCGCGACACTTAAAAGGAAACAACACAGATGACGCGGATCAGGCTCGAACTCTCGAGCCTGATCCGCGTCATCTGCGTTGTGTCCTTTTAATTATGTACCCACCAAGGGCAAATCAAATTATGGACGATTCTGGAAGAACCACCAATGCTAGACACATGGGAAGTGCTATCCATTCAAGTTTCAGATGTCTGACGATTGTAATGTCTAAGTACTTAAAGCATTGCACTTTGAGTGTTAAAATCAATCCCCAAGAGTTAGAATGGGTTTAACACCTTGAAAGTGTCAGTTTTAACACTTTAGCTCTCACCGACAACTGATTACATCTGTCGAGGCCACCGTTTATGATAACACTAATTAAATGATAAATAAATCACCAACTCAGCGAAATAAATTAGACAAGATCTTTTTTTGTCATGGTGATATCTTTATATAGGCCTATCAAGTGTTGAGCCTGCAAAATAAGGGAAACAAACACATGTGAAAGACTGCTATAAACTTAAGCGGCGAGAATAGAAGTAGTTCAATTAATGGGGATTACGTTGTGCACAGTTCAAGAACGCAATACCATGACGTAAAGATCTTTATTCATCAAAAAACAATTCATTGACGCTGAATGATTGTCAATATATATGCGGACAAGTCAAGAAAGGGAGAAATATTGTAAAATAAATTGCTTATTACCACCAAGTTGGGTCTCTGAGATGGTGTGCTAAAGTCTCGACCTCTGGCTCAGATATATCCTAACGGACTCGTCGGTATATGCCCAGAGACGAGGTCTCAATATACTATCTCAGAAACCAACTTGCTGGTAATAACCTATGCATACGTATACACGTTTGTGTGTGCGTGTGTGTGTGTTTGAGGTTAACAATTCGCACTGTCACAGACATTTCCAACTGAAACGTGTTTTTCTTTTAATTTTAATATGCCGCCGAAAAATTGTTTTCATTTACTGAACCCTGAAGGGTTTCAAACATAACAAAAACTACATAAAATTGATTTTAACTAAGTGATAAGCTTATGAATTGGTTAAACTGACTGGCAATAATTGATGTTATTCATTTACGGGCTCTATTTTAGTTCTTACAAGGATGTTGCGCAAGCTTTTGTTTTTCTTATAGGCGGTGACAGGTCGAACATTGAAAGGTTCATTTAATTTAGTATTGGTTAAATTGAATTCATTTTTTAATATTTTTGCTATTTCGATATTCATTATTTTGTATGTTAAAGAGAAAGGAATGATGGGCCTCCTTTCGCATTCTCCCTCTGACACGTTCATACCAAATGGCCAGATGGTTTGAAGCGTATTGATCCAAAAACCTTCACGTTTCTTTTCTATTCATCCGTTTCTTCTACTGTGTCTTTAATTGGTGGTTGTTCAATAGGCTGGATTTCGAAATCGTCCAAAGAATGGCCAGGAAGGTTAAAATGTTGTGCTACCGGGGCATCAGCATTATGTTTTATATCCTGTTGGTGTCTAGTAGCACGTTCTCGGAGAGGATTTTGACTTTGACCAACTTACTGCTTCCGACAGCGTTTACAAATGATAAGGTAAATAATATTTGGTGAATCACAATGGAGGGGGTTACGGATCTGATAAGGATTTTTCGTTTGTTCGGAGGAAAATTCATCTTTCTGATCACGCATAAAGGGATGCAATCTACATCGGGGCCTTTTGCAATTAAATACCACGCCACTACCATTCTGCAACGGTCTGTTGTGTTCAATTTTCAGTGGTTCGAAATCAGTACTTTCTGTTGGACATTCGAGTTTTTTCAGAGTTTGAGATTTCAGGCTACCCCAAAAGCGCAGTCAGTAACCCCCTTATCCGAGGGCACCAGATAGAGTGGAACAAGCCCAACTGAAATTTAGCTTATCACTTGAATTCCGGTTGAAACGAATGAGCTGTACTTTGATGATACCTTTAAATGTATGTTGAGGATGAAATGATTTTGTGTGCGACACTTGATGTGAATCAGTTGGTTTAAAATATACTGTGTAATCTAAATGACCGGGTGCCTGGAATTGCTTGCCTTCATACACGGTCACATCGAGAAAATCTACATAATTTTTATTGATAGTAGCTTTTAATTTAATGTTTGGATCATGATTGCTCAAAATTCTTAAAATTTATCAAAATCTTCTTTTGAATGTTCCCAAATAATAAAAATGTCATCTAAATATCTGAGATATACGAGAGGATGCTTTGCACATTTGCTGAGGGCATTTTCCTCCAATTCTGCTACATAAATGCTTGCAAAATTAGGATTGAATCTTTTGCCCATAGGACAACCCATTATTTGTAGAAAATATTATCCATTGAATTGAAAATCATTAACATTTAAGCTCAGCTCTAAAGGATCCAAAACTTGTTCATCCGGGCATTTTGCATCGGGATATTTTTCAAATTCATTTTTAACCGATTTAACACCTTTATCAATATCAATGTTCGTATACATACTGTCGGTATCCAAAGTAGCCATAATTGCATTTTTCGATATTTTCAATTTCGAAATTTTGGACAGGAAATCCTGTGTATTTTTTAGATAGCTCGGATGTCTATTTGCTATAGGTTTCAGATGATAATCAATTAATTCCGAGATCACATAAGATTCCGAATTACAATCTGATACAATTGGCCTCCCGGTTGGAGTTACGTCATCCGTCCATGAAGAACGGTCCTTGTCGATCTTTGGTAGGATGTAATTGTCTTGTTTGAGCACTGAGCTTAGCTGTTGAATATTTCAATTGTTTTTTGGTTATGTGACCTTCGTCGAGGAGAAATTTTAAGATTTTATTAAATTTTTCAACATAACTAGGCCAAATAAGTGAATCTATTTTCTTAAAATGTTTAGTATTGCTGAGTTTTCTCATGGTTTCCTTTATATAATTATCCCAAGATAGAACTACTACCGACCCACCTTTGGCGGCTGGTTTAATTACTAATTTCTTATTTTTCTGAAGTTCCGTGAGGGCTCTCCGTTCACCAGCTGTTAAATTGTCTTTACCGGAGAGTATGTTCATGCTGAACACTTGTTGGAGGATTCGTTTGTTAGCCTCAATAATTTCGGGATCTACTTCACTATCTGGAGATTCTGTAAAAGGAAGTTTCCGACCGCTGGAGATTCTAAAGCGGTCTGCTAATTTCATTTGCCTAAGAAAATTACAGTCATATGATGGTATATTTGTTTGATTACCAGTTTTAGGCTTTGGTGCTGGTACAAAAGTTAAACCGCGATCTAAAAGACTTCTCTTGGGTTGTTAGGTCATTGGTGCCAGACAGGCTAACCACATTAGTTCCTAATACCACATCTGTTTGGCGGTTGTTACCTTTGCCTTTACTTAGTTTAAATCTAGATGGCTCAACCAGTGATCGTACATAATACTGGCAGTTCTCGTGGTCTTTATCGCTGCTGGGGAAATAGATTCACGCCGGGTGTTCAGCCAAAACTCTAGGAGTGCTGCCTGGATCCGTGCGTGAACGTATGCCTCGCCGTGACGAACCCGCCCGTTTCGTTTTTGTTGGGACGGTTCTTATCCTGAAGTGGTCAATGACTTTTCCTCGAATAGCATAAATCAACATGAGTTCTCTGAAAACAACAATTTCTATACGTATATATAAAAATAAATATGGTAATTTGTGACTTATATGAAATCCAAATGAATAAGAAAAACAAAACTTCAATCCCACCCCACCCACACAGTATTTAAGTCACTTGCGGGTCCGCATTCTCTGGACTTTGGTCGCCTTTTTGCTTCACTCTTTCACTACTGTCGCACGGCCACTAACGTATTGTCGCGACGCCTTTGCACTAACATGTGGCGGAATGTCACGCTACCACTGCCGTCACATGGCCACTAACGTATTGCTACTTTACTGTATCGATTTCCCTCTAACTAGTGACGGAATGTCACTCTAACACTATCGCTGCACGGCCACTAGCTTATTGTCAATATACTGGACGCTTTTCACTCAAGAAGTCACTACCAATGGGGTTAAACGGTCCCCTCCATTTATCACAGAATAATGTTCATACAGGCAAAGCCTACTCTGCCTACGTATGGCTTGCCTTGTACAGCATGTAATGCTGTTTACCTAAATGCAAATAGTTTACAGAGCTAGTACTTCGTGTTTCTGATCCTATTCTCATATATGGCCACCAACTTTGCCCGTGACTGACCCTATTATAAATATGAGCTCTGTGGCTCCCCTACATGACAACGTGCCTTTACTCTCGCACCCATGCGGCACCTCCTCTAACCTATAGCATCGGACATCCCCAGCTCCTACGATCTACAGCCTTCAGATTGGATTGAATTTCTCGCGAAATCCCCCGATTTTTATTTTGATAGCCAGAACATTAATTCTCAGTTTAATTGCGTCTCTTCAACTTGCCCGCTTAGATCTATCTTAATTTAATATTCTCTTTAAAGTTCCTTTGAAAGACTCGCCTTTCGGTATATCCTGACATTTGGTGACAGGCTAGATGCGTAATATGTGTGTGTGTCCAGAACACGTGCGATGAACTGTTTTTACAACAATTACCTATTACCTGGCCACAATTGCACAAAAATGACTACAGGAGACGACTGGTATTTTTCTTTTAATCTCTTATCAGACCGCTCATTATGGCGTTAAACATAAATGCGGCAATGGACATATCATTTCATGCTTAATTAGCAGCGCTTGAATTATTGTTGGTCTGTTTAAGTGACAAATCGGTTTTCGGGGCCCGTCATATACCTATCTTTATGCTTTACATTTAGCCCGCGTGAGAAAGATTATCAAAAATATATATACCCGCCCAAAAAAGAAAGTGTGCATTGCAGAAATTGATCAAACTCCAAAAAAATAATTTCGTAGGTGTAAAGAGTGTTAACCTGTTCATGAATAAGTTATATTGAACACAAAAACAGCTTTCCCCGTTAAAATTGCATTAACGTTAAATGACGTGCTGCACGTTTGTGAAAAAGCATGTTTTGCACGTGGAAAGTCTGAAAATTCATGCAGCAGTGTGAATCCTTGGGTATTTAAACACTAAAGTAAGGCCTTCCTATAATTCACATTCCAACTTGCGCTGCTGGTAAAACGACTCCACATTTGCATGCCAAGATTGACAATGAATCAACGTCTCCTTGTCCTTGTTTAAGTGACAAATCGGTTTTCGGGGCCCGTCATATACCTATCTTTATGCTTTACATTTAGCCCGCGTGAGAAAGATTATCAAAAATATATATACTCGCCCAAAAAAGAAAGTGTGCATTGCAGAAATTGATCAAACTCCAAAAAAATAATTTCGTAGGTGTAAAGAGTGTTAACCTGTTCATGAATAAGTTATATTGAACACAAAAACAGCTTTCCCCGTTAAAATTGCATTAACGTTAAATGACGTGCTGCACGTTTGTGAAAAGGCATGTTTTGCACGTGGAAAGTCTGAAAATTAATGCAGCAGTGTGAATCCTTGGGTATTTAAACACTAAAGTAAGGCCTTCCTATCGTTCACATTCCAACTTGCGCTGCTGGTAAAACGACTCCACATTAGCATGCCAAGATTGACAATGAATCAACGTCTCCTTGCCCTGGGTATGATTAGAGCTGGCAGCACACACAGAGAGGTTGCCCAGCATTTGAACTGCCACCGTAACACTGTAGACAGGCTAGTCCATCGACATGCACAACATGATGACGTTCGAGACCGACTCCGCTCCGGGAGACCCCGAGTTACCACCCCTGCACAAGATCGGTATATCCGTGTCGTCCATCTCCGGAACCGGCAACAAACGGCAACGACGACAGCCAGGAACATCCCTAACCTGAGACGGATACATCCTCAAACAGTAATCAACCGGCTGAGAGAATACGACTTACGTCCTCGAAGACCTGCAATTCGTCCGATTTTGACGTTACGTCACGGCCCCGGCGTCATTCTACAGCAGGACAACGCCCGACCCCACGCAGCTCGTGTTGTTCAACAGTATCTGCAGCAACAACAAGTGGATGTTCTTCCCTGGCCCGCAAATTCGCCCGATATCTCACCCATTGAGCACGTATGGGACGAAATGAAACATCAGCTACGCCGGCTTCCCCATGCACCGTCAACGCTTGTGGAACTCCAAAGACAGCTTATCAGAATATGGAACAACATCCCACAACACTTCCATGCTAACTTGTTCGCTTCCTTGAGGTGTAGATGCACAGCAGTAGTCGATGCAGACGGACGCCATACCAGATATTGAGTGTGTGACTTTTGTGTTTGACCCTTAGTGTCTTTGACTCTCCATGGCACCAAGATAATTCGTCGTAGCGTAATGAAATTTCTCGTGTTGATCACAAATTGATTCATCTGTGATTAAATAAAATTTCCATGAATGAAAATGATATATCTTGTTTTAGTGTTATTTTTTAGCATGCACACTTTCTTTTTTGGGAGAGTATACAATTTAAACAAGAAAATCGCAAGTTTAAGCTATCACCTTGACAATTGTTGACGCCTCGAGCTTCATCTCGACGGGTCGAAGGGGTGATCCTAACCTTCCTCACGTATGTTGAGACTTGTTTAACACATTTAATGTTCTGAACACTGATGTCAAAATACAGAAATTCCACGCAACACTTTCTATCCCATGAGTCATCTATGCAATTATTTACTCTCATCTTGTTTGACAGAGTCTGATAAGAGCTGTCAGACGAGACAGAATTCGTTAATTTCTTTTTTGCACTATGGGAAAATTTTTAAATGGAATATAAATATTTGACCTCAGTGTGCAGAAGGTTTAACAGAAAAAAACAAATTGTCAAATTAGGAGTACAGTACAAAGGCGTAATTAAAATTGATGGTTTACGTGAATTCAACCATTCCTTACCTTGCATGTGCGGGCTCGGTTTGTTAGCGCATGATAGTAACTCGTCGTTTCAATTTAGTTCGTTATCCCCGTCTTCCGCCGCCCGTACATCTGCCCGGCACGATATGGCATTGGTTATTAAAAGTGTCGTTCAACCTATTTAACCCTTCACCTAACATGGAAAGCAGACGACACTTGCAAAACAAATTCTTGAATAACTAATTTTTTTCATTTTTTGACTCAAAAACATAGGTTATGACCCATCCTTGGAACGAGCTCGGCGAGCTCCTTCCAACTATGGGTCATAACCTATGTTTTTGAGACAAAAAATTAAAAAAAATAATGAAAATTAACTGACGATTTTTGAGAATAGCGCTGGCCGGTTTTGGCCGTTACGTTGGGTAAGGGGTTAAAGAAGGAGTGTTCTTATTGTTAAATCCATAACAGAGGTATTCACGCTGGACCGAAACTGCCTGGTGCCACATTTTAGCTTTTCTGGGTGTTTTACTGCTAGGCAAAGTTTTGGGACGCCAAAACACTGAAATGGATGTGGGTGCTTTTTCGCTCTCTGATCCAAATATATTGATCGATTTTCGATTTTTAGAAAAATGAAGCGGCAATTATTTCAAGAGTGAACAAATGAAGTGGCAATTATTTCAAGAGTGAACGGACAATTGGTCCCGGAGAAAGATCCTACAGAAACCGAATGTTCTGAGGAAATGCTTGGTAAGTGAAAAGGGTGGTCATTAATGTTATATCTATGCTAGTAATGGTCAGTCTGAATAGTGCTAGTACACGCTAAAAACTAAAGTGTTAAAAACAACACTTGAAGTGCTGTATTTAACACTTACTAACTGCTGAACTAGCACTTTGTTCAAGTGTAGATATCCCAGAACTGGACAGGTGTTACAATAATACCACTTGACAAGTGTAATGTCGCGACACTTAAAAGGAAACAACGCAGATGACGCGGATCAGGCTCGAACTCTCGAGCCTGATCCGCGTCATCTGCGTTGTGTCCTTTTAATTATGTACCCACCATGAGCAAATCAAATTATGGACGATTCTGGAAGAACCACCAATGCTAGACACATGGGAAGTGCCATCCATTCAAGTTTCAGATGTCTGACGATTGTAATGTCTAAGTGCTTAAAGCATTGCACTTTGAGTGTTAAAATCAAACCCCAAGAGTTAGAATGGGTTTAACACCTTGAAAGTGTCAGTTTTAACACTTTAGTTTTTAGTGTGTATGCACACTTGGTTGTTGCACTTAGATGATAACAATCCATTCAACGAATTTCTTCAATCCATTGGGCTTGACGGATCGCGAGTCTTTAGAAAAGCAGCATTTAATTGCATAATACTTCCTTCCGTCGCGAGTCACTCGCGACGATATGAAGTATTTATCTAAGCCAATGTTGCCTTTTGTCAAGTTGATAACTTGAAATGTTTTACTGTAGAGCAAACGACGCCTCCTTATCACTCATTAATAATTAATGATGAAAATTTGTCCAAACACTATTCCTAACACCTTATTGACAAAATCACCGAGTTTGAAAATTAGTTATTGTTTCCACCTTTACAGCCAGCATACGACTCCTTGTACTGGGAGTAATGAAATAGTTTTGATTGCTTAATTATTGATCGCGCTCGTCACTGCTGCAATGACTTTCATCTACAAATAAAATGATTTTTGTGCTGCCAAAATTTGTACTAACAAAGTTTTTTGCGTGCCAAATTAAAAAGTTTAGTGCAGTTGGCTAAACTTGCAGTCCCCACCGTGAACACTGCATAAACGTGGTGAATCCTTCCTTGAGGTTGGTCTACTAGACTTGCCAAATCAGTTACTGTTCAGACCACTTGAAGAAATTGATATTAATATTCACAGTATTTAAAGCCACGTTTTGGTTAGTCTGTGCTTTGGTTGCGCCTCATGATATATGTTAACGCTGCCGAACAAAATTCCAACTTTGATCACCTATTACGGCGGCATAACAGATACGCGACACGCAGTCTCGGTAAAGTTCCGTTATAAGTACCCTTTTTCGTATTTTTTTTTATTCAGATCTTAGGTTTTAGCAGAGTCAGTTTCCTACGTGCGCATCAAGCACTTACTTTTCACCCTATTGCTTAACCGAAATAAGGGAAACCTGGAAATTACCGGAAATACCTTAACCCTATACTCAAAGTAATGGCTAAAACCGACCTGTGCAATATGCAAAAATCACTCTAAAAGTTCATTATTTTTAAATCTCCCTCCCCAAGCCACATCCATCGACCCCGCACCAGAACGAGCTCGTCCAATTTCTTCCAGCGCGGGGGCAGAAGTTGTGGGTTAGAGGAAATGTTTTTAGAAACTTTGTCGTTTTTGAGCAGGGAACATCACATTTTCAAAATATTGTGCTAAGTAAAGATTTGAAATGTCTGAACCCCAAGTAACTCTTAGCGCTTCTCCAAACAGTGTAACGTCGGTACAAGTAACATATACGTAAAACGTCGTGATGTTACAGCACCGATCGCAATCTACAATGTCACAGCATTATTGTGACAGAAATTTTATGAGCAAAATGAGAAAGAGGTTAACCAGTTAACAGAGAACTGATTTTATCTATTGACTAAAGTGAATTTTTTGACTTGATTGGTTGATAGATATGTGGTATGAGACCATATTCATTGAAACCCACGATACGTCCGCCAGCCACTGACAAATTTCCCATACCCAGTGGAAGCCTCGTTCCTAAATCTACAAATTGTCCATACCCCGTAGAAGACGCGTTCATCGAAATCAATTACCGATAACTGGAAGGAGGAATTCAGACCTCACAACAAACAAAAATGTCGTTGAAGCGGTTTGCACAGTTTTCAGCCGAGGAAATTGAAGATAATGTTCCCCCTCCTTGTGTATTCACATAAATGAAATACTTCAAAGTCAATAGATACATGTAAATTTGTTGTCCTGTGTCTGATCACAGCCTGCACTATTCGCAAAAAAATCGCCATTCCAGTTTTACAGTGAACATGTATTATATTTTAATTTTTTATCTCCAAAATATAGCTGATGACCCCAGATTGGAATGAGCTTGTCGAGTACCCTCCAATGTGGGTTTCATAAGCTATGTTTTTGAGACAAAAAAGAAAAAACGAAATTCAGTAATGTTTTTATACTAGTCATATCGGCATATTTTCACAAAAAAACTCTTTTGCACAAAAATTCCACAAAAACCTGTATGGCTCAACAACGGAAGATAAAAGATCTCATGCTGTCTGTGTGTGTTCGCACATGAAATAGATTATACTTCTGAAACGGAAAGTCAATAGATAAATTCGTTACCCCGTGTCTGATCGGCCAAATGGGATACGGCTGGCTTCGGGTAGGTAAAAACCCGTACCACGTGATCAGACACGGGGTAACTAATAGTATCCCATCTCAAGTTTATCTCTTTGATGTGATTAATCGAGTATGAAAATCTGGATATGAGCTCCAGATTTCTGTAATTTCTTAATTGTTCAACAAATATTGTATAGGTTGGTAGATCATTTTTCACTTTGCAGGAATAAATAACCTTTCTGAAGATAAGCATATAGAAATCTGTTATGCTATTGGAAGCGGCATGAATACTTTTGTGGCCTAAAATAACATATTCTGGGGTTAAAGGAAACTCAACATCACACTTGTTCCTTAAATTTTCTAAAAATATCCAGAAGAACTGTTTTCACAACAGAACATTCAAATAACAAGTGAAGTATTGTCTCCTTTGTATTGCAACAAAAAATAGACAGTTCCGTTTCAGAGAGTTTGCATTCATAAAGTTTTGAATTCGTGTATAAAATTTGGTGGACAATTTTGAAATGCAAACTTTGTAAATATGTATCATCCCTGATTGTAAATGGGATTTTATATATAAAATTCAAGTCATTGGAGTGCAAATTCATATCTAAGACCTCATTCCACTTGTTCTGTGCATTAATAGGAGGTGTTGGGTGGAGCTCTAAAATTTAAAATAAAAAGCTCGGGAGACATTATTAGTAGATTTTAATATGCCAATATTTTTGTCCTGAATAAAGGGCAACTTTTTATTGGATCTGGTTGCAATTTCCCAAGATTTAGGTAAAGCACTTATAATACCCTGAATAACTGTGAATGCGGTGTTGATGTTATACTTGTTGGAGAAGTCAGTGAAGATTAGGAGGCCATTGTTTTCAGAAACCAGGTCATTTACGAAGTAAACGCCTTTATTACACCTAGTTTTATTGAACAAAAGTTGTCCGTTAACTTTTATTTGATTATTTAGGAAAATGGTCTCCCCTAGAATTTCTTGGGGGTTGTGGTGCTTGTTTGTCCAGGAGAGCCCAGGCCAAAAGAACATCCTTCCAGAATACATTCACATATTTCCCAGCCACTTTTAAACCTTCTTCATGTAAGTACCAAAGTTTATAAGTTCCGAACAATTCTAGTTCGTCGATTACGAGAGTTTTCCACGGAGCCAACTAGGAAGAGTCCAATAATTCCTTCATCCAAATCATTTTTAAAGCACGACTAAAAGTTTCCGCATGCGGACATTCAATTCCGCCGTTTTCAAAAAGGCTAATCATTAGTTGTACGTTTATTTTTTTCGACTTTTCCAGACCACTAGAAATTATAAAAAAAACTGTTACAATTTTCTTAAATAACTCTTTCAGCGTGTTTGGTAAAACCATAAAACAGGCTGTTAGAATTGGTAAAACCAAAATGTTTATAACGGTATATTTTTCGATTAATGTTAAATTACGAAATGACCAATCACTTAGTAATTTTTCAATTTTTGGGATTTTATTTGTAGAATTGTTTAGAATATAATTGTCACTAAACAGATTGAATCCAATTTCAAAAATGTTGAATGATCTGGAATGATTATAAACGACTTGTTCGCTTGTTGGAAGTGTTTCACCACAACCCTGCTTTGAGCCTATCCATATAACTTCCGTTTTGTCAAAACTAATCTTTAAGCCAGAGATTAGTGAGAATGTTTTAATCATATTCAGGGCATTATCTAAAGAGTATCCATCGTCACTTAAATACAGAGTGGAGTCATCAGCGTATTGACTTATTAGACATTCCGAATATTTAATCTCTATTCCATTTTTATTGGGTTAAATTTTAAGGACGCGCTAAGAATTTCTACATTAAGAATAAAGAGATACGGCGATAAAGGACCACCTTGCCTTACGCCACGTTCAATTTTAAACCTGTCAGAACAATGGCCATTATTAAGTACGCAACTAGAGATGTTTCTGTAACCACCGTACCATAAAGGGTCCACAATTTAAAAATTCCATCGTCATTTGGATAAAACTCCTTTCAAGAGAATCGAAAGCCCTTTGGAAGTCTTTGAGAACAAGGATGGCTGGAATATCTAATTTTTCACATTTTGCAATCAAATCGAAAGTTAATCTAGTACACTCCCCAATGTAACGATCCTTCATAAAACCGATCTGGGTGTCTGAAATTAAATTGGGAAGAACTGTTTTTACTCTGTTAGCAATTGCTGCTGATCCTATTTATGTATCTACGTTAATTAGGGGTATGGGGTGCCAGTTGTTTAAGTATCGTTTTGGTTTGTTTTGATATATAAGTAATAATCCCGAGTCTCTGTGTAATTGAGAGTTGTTCCAATTCGTAACCACAATTCAGAGAATGAATAAGGTAAGTGCCAATATCTTTCCAGAACAAAATATAGACTTCGGCAGTGAAGCTATCAGAATCGGGAGTTTTATTGTTTTGCATTGCTTTTATGGCGTTTAGACATTCCGAAGGTGTTAATTGCCCTTCAAGATATTTTTTTTTTTCGTCATCGCTTAAAAAGGTAAGAAAGGGGTTGCTTTTGTCAAAAGAACTTTCATCTGTATCAAGAGGTTGATTATTTGGTAGTTTTGAAGAATATAGATTTTCGTAGAAGGATTTCTGCTACCTTAGAATCTCGAATACATCAGTAATTTTCGATCCATCATCCTTTACTAACATGGGTATAGTGTTTTTTCCGTACAGTGTCTTTTATCTAAGTCGCAGAAATACTTGTTTGGTTTTCCCCCCTCTATTTTCCATTTTGATTTTGCTCTTATTATTATTCCCTGAAGCTTTTAATCCCTAATGTTTTTAAGTTCATTTTCAAGAGATCTCATTTCTTCTAACACTGACTCACCCCCCCCCCCCCCCTCCCCTGTCCAGTTTAGTATTTAGAATTGTTAGATGATCTTGTACTTCTTGTTGCCTTTTGTCCGACTTACTTTTCACAGAAGAGGCATATGCTATACTTTTTTCTCTAAACATAACTGTTAGTGTTTCCCAAGGAGCTGATCATTAATACTGAAATTTTCTGTGTTATCATTTGTATATTGGTTTATCGTTTCAGCTATGACTTATTTAATAGTAGCTGAATAGTCACATGGGTCACCGAGTAAGCTATTACTTCCAAGTACCCTTTCCCCTGGACTGGGTATCAAACGATAGTTTTATGCTTACTGGGTTATGGTCGGAGCGATATCTAGTGTGGATTTCTGCACTTTGAAAAAAATGAGTTGTAAGTCTACCAATAATAAAAAGTAGTCTAATCTAGACATTTTATTTCCAGGGTCCCTCCCTCTGCATTTTCTAAACGCCAAACATCAAATAAGTCCAATTTTCCCGTAGAGTTCAATATTTTTTGATTTGCCTTTTGGTTGTGCTTTTGCCCATATTTAATTTGTATCTTTTTTCATAATCTTGTGGAAAGTTCCAGTCCCCACTTATTATTATTATTGAAGCATTACCCATGCTTTCGATTTTAGAGAATAATTCATCGGAAAATTGTGGTCAATCATCATTAGGACCATAGACAACTGACAGGGTTAATCTTCGATCCTTGATGGTAGCGTCCAGAATTATAATATTTCCTCTCTCGTCTAAAGTAATTTTATGGATGGTGAATGCAAAAGTGTTTTTGAAAAGTATAGCAACGCCCCTGCTTGAACTTGAGTAAGAACAAAAGACAGCCTCATAACCCCACTCACTCCTCCAACAATTTTCCACTATTTTACGCGAATGTGTATCTACCAGGAATGTTATGTCGAATTTATCCCTGCATCGAGAAAAAATATCTCGTCGTTTGTAAGAATCGGAAGATAAGCCACGGCAGTTCATGCATCCTATTATTATGCTAGCCATTTGGGATTAAGTAATAGGTAACGTTAAAAGTACATGTGCAGCTACAGTGTTGTGAATCATTCATTTTTATCTTCTCTAAACTTACTTTTTTGTACAAAACAATTCATGGAAAGACCTATAAATCTGATTTTTTTTCTATTAACACAAACAATTAATGAAACCAATAACACTGATTTTGCGAGTCAATGATTACTCAAGTGTTTCTTTTTTTTCAATCCCAACAAAAGTTATAAGTACCTGGACAGTGGACATTTTGTTTTTAGAGACAGATTGGATGCCTATATCGGCAGCCAGTACCCCCCCCCCCCCCCCCCCCCCCCCCCCCCGTAAAGGCCTGTAAATCACGTTTCATCAAATTTGACAAAAAGGCATGACAACAAACCAAACTATCTGTTATATTCAGTAGTTTAGGAACTTCATGTAATTAGGGACATCGGTTACCGCTGGGAATTTGTTGAATTTAAAGGCACTACCTTGTAAGCTGACAACGGTAATATCTCTTACATTGACCTTAAAATCGTGTCTCTTGGTCGTCGCATTGGTACAATGATCTTCCGCCGGAAGCTATGATTGGAAGCTTGTATTCTGAATGAAAGCCGTACAGTGTGAAACAGAATGAACAAATTATGTGATTTTCATTTTCGCTAATGATTTGTTCTATTTGGTAAGGTGTGGACGATTTGCAGCGGAACCTTTCAATTCCGATTCACCTGCGTTCATACCAATCTACTCCGATGAGTTATTTACCCCCTATCTAATGACATATGCTAGTCCAATTACGACTGATGGCAAAATCTTGTCTGTCTTGGTGTCCACCCAATTTGTCACGTTTGTGATGACTGAAGACTCAACTGAAAAAAATATTACAACTACATCATCAAGACAGGCCGTTGATAATGTGGTTGGAATATTTGTCAATAGGGGTTACAGTTAACCCTTTACCAAACGTAACGGCCAAATCCGGCCAGCGCTTTTCTCAAAAATCTCCAATTAATTTTGTTATTATTTGTTCATTTTTTGTCTAAAAAACATAGGTTATGACTCCTCATTGGAAGGAGTTCGTCGCGCTCGTTCCAATGAGGGGTCATAACCTATGTTTTTGAGACCAAAAAATGAAAAAAAATAGTTATTCAAGCATTTTTTTTTACAAGTGTCGTCTGCTTTTCATGTTAGATAAAGGGTTAAACAATGGATAAAATACGTGTCGTCGTGTTGCATGGGGTTCCCAACCTCTTATTTAATTAGAACGCACAGGACTCAAAATTTGTCATGCTGGGAGAACAAAATCTCCAATCTGCCACAAACCTTCGTTTCCATATGACCAACTGTGTGTGTGATATAAGTTAAAGAAGCCAATCTGGTCCCGTACAACCGTTCACGATTTCCAGCAGAGCGAATAGATATTTATGACTCCAGTCCAGAGGAAAATGTCTCGAATACATTTGTATACTTTGAATACTGTTTGTACCCCCGAAAACACTACAGTAATAAAATACCACACTGTGATGTCCAGACATCTCAAGTGGCACGCTGCTACCTGGATGATGCCATAAGGATCTGGACTTTGACCTTTCATGTGTATGCAGAAAGATTAGTATGTCAAAGTGATAACTCAAACTTCCGATTTTGTTTTCTATAAGTATATATATATTTTAAAAAGTGTTCGCGTTCGGGTCTAAAGCACAAGAGTGTGTGTATGTATGATGAGTTACGGATACATATTTGTCACTTAAACAGACCAGCACAAATACTTGATGAGCTGAAAATTAAGAATGGAATTTTATGGACTTTACTGCGCGTCTGTTGAACGCCATAAATGAGCTGTCTGGTAAACGGTTAAAGGCTTTAAAGACCAGTGGTCTCGTGCGGCCATTATGTATGTAATTATGTCCAGTTAATAGGTAATTATCGTAAAAGACAGCACATCGCACATGTTCTAGACACAAACCGATATTATGTATCTGGATTGTCAACAAGTATCAAAATTTACAGAAAATGCGAGATTTTCAAAGAAAATTAAACAAGAATTTTAAATTAAGACAGATCTATTGCGGCCAAGTTCAGCAGAAGCCCTTAAATAGGAATTACTGTCCTTGCAAACGAATAAGTGTCGGGGGTTGTCTCAGAACTATTATTGCAGTCTCAAGGCGTGTAAGACTGTAGGTCGTAGGCGAGGAGCTGGGGATGTCCCATACTATAGGTAAGAGGAAGTTTCACGTCGATGTCAAAGTATAGGCACGTTGTAATATAAGGGGAGCCACAGAGCTCATATTTAGAGTAGAACCAGTCGCGGGCCAAGTCGGTGGCGATGTATGATTGTATAATTAGAAATAGATAGGAAGTAGGAGCTCACAAATATTGGCATTCAGGTAGACGGTATTACCTTTTATAGAAGGCAAGTCATACGTAGACAGATTAGGCTATGCCTGTGTGGACATTAGTCTTGGGTAACTAGAGGGAACAATTAACCCTCGAAGATGCGGTGGTTAGAGTAAAGTTGTCCAGTAAAGTGTCAATACGTTAGTGGCCGTGCGACGGCAGTGATAGAGTGGCATTCCGTTATGAGTTCGTTAAAAGGCGACCAGAGTCCATAGACACTACATTGAGCAGAGAAGATTAAACACAGCCACAATGAAGAGGCAACCAGCGACACGGAAGAAGCAATCTCGGATAAGGAAGAAGCAACCAGCGACAAGGAAGAATCAGCCATCGACAACAGAGAACGCGGGCCCGCTAAGTGACTCAAACACGGTGTGTGTGAGGGGGGGGGGGGGGGGGGGGGTGGTGATTGATGTTTGTATTATATTCATTACATTTCATGTAAGTTACGAGTTACTATATTTTTTCTATATGTATTAAAATTCTTATTTTCTGTGAACCCTGTTGATTATGTTATTTTATGAAAAGTCACAGACCCTTTCAGGATAAGAACCACATCAACAAAAATGAAACGGGCGGGTTCGACACGGTGAGACATACACCCCCGCACGGATTCAGGCGGCACTGATCGAGTCGAGGCTGTAGATGCGGCGTGAATCTATTTCTCCCAGCAACGACCACGCCCGGCTTCCGACAGTGTATTCGGTGTGGTTTGATAGGAAGGTTACCTTGATAGGTGTTATCTGATTCTTCCAGATGCACGTGCCTGTGCGAGAGCCAGAAAATTGATTAATTCGTTTTCTTTTATTGACCACACAGTAGATTAATAATGGGAATTTCCAAATAAAAAAAAATACAACAAAATCCCCCACCACACAGAATCGAGTCCCGAAGCCCAAAGGGAAGATAAGAATGTGGGGTCGTTGGCAAATTTTTCAAAACGTTTGAAAAGTCTTCCCCACATATCAGTATTTGGATATTTTTTTATTATTATTTGGAGACACGCGCCGCCCCCCCCCCCCTCCCCACCCCGCCTCTTCATGTTTACGCCACTGCGTGCGTTTGTGTATATTTGTTTAGAAGGAAAGGGGGAATGTTCAAACATGACGCTTGTTCCCTTGTAAATTTCGGAAAAGAAAGTTTACGAACCCACTGTCAGCAATGAGTATGTCACCTGGCTTTAATAAATCAATCAGACCTGCCTTTTTAAATAAAAAAAAATATGTTCTGGTCCTTTCATACACATCCCACAAAACATTTGTTCACACGCACCCCCCCCCCCCCTTCCTCCACCCTCGTAGGGGTTGCAACAACAAGAGTTAATAATTCGTACAGTCGAAGAGATCTATTCTCTTAACCCTTTACCCAAACGAATTGGAGGCATCCGCCCGCGTAATATGCAAATTCAGCAGTTGAAAAAATATTATTTTTCAAAAAAATTCAACAAAACCATATCATGTGACCCCCTCGTTGGAACGAGCTCGACAAGCTTGTTCCAACGAGCGAGGGGTTACATGATATGGTTTTGTTGATTTTTTTTGAAAAGTTTCAAATAATGATGTTTAAAATAATAAATTTTGATATCATCAGCGTTGGGTAAAGGGTTAAACAGAATAGAGTGGTCACAAACTATTTCAGCATTAATGTATAAAGAAATGCTGATATTATATTTTATCTTGGAACAAAAATCTATTTCTCCCAATACAAATTAAAACGTTTAGAGAAAATACAAATTTGTATTTAGGGTATCAACCGCACGTGAGATCATTCAATTCAGAAAGAAAACGTTTCTGGCCTGCACTCATCGAAAAACGATCTCACCTTTTTTGATAGCATTAATTAAATAATAAATAGATCACCAGCTAAACGAAATAAATTAAATAAACAAGATCATTTTTTGCCATGATGATATTTTATATAGTCCCATCATGCGCTAACCTGAAAAAAACAGACACATATAGGTGGAACCCTACTTTATTCCATGATTACCTATTCTATTACATCATGTATACATGAAAAGCCTATGACATAAATTTTAGCTTTCTTTACGCACCAACCGCGGTGAACACGCCAGCAATGGGATTTCAATAGTCAAAATTTACACCTACAGTGGAACTGCATCCAAGTTGACCTTTGGTGACGTCGAACCGAATGCGAACTTGTCTAAATTGATCGCACGTCGTCCCGCGAAGAGTGACATGGAATTGGCAATTATTCATTACGTTCATAAATGACTTTACCCCATCAAACACCAACAATTTACAAACATGCATTGTCTCATGTTAATAAAACATTCGGAACTCGAACTAGTATGTTATTATGTTATTAAAAAGGAAAAGTCCCTGTTTCTTTTTCCATTTCGTTTCGGTGATAAAATTGACAGCGGAAGTACCGCCCACCAATGCTCATGTAAACAACAACAAATCCGCACGTGTGTACGGTCGCTGCTCAGTAAAATCGAGAAAACATAATAGCGACTCTTAATAATCTGACGATCATGGTATAAATAAAATATACCCAAAGTAGTTTGGTGTACCAAATGTTCACCACTCGTGATGAACATTTGGTACACCAAGCTACTATGGGTATTTTCTATATATAATCTTCAGCGATTGCAGTCCAAGTTGAGCGACATGCACGGTTCAAGGACGCAATACCATGACGTCATGATCATCATTCATACAAAAAATCAATTTTTAGACGGTGAATGGTTGTCAAAATATATGCGAACAAGTCAAGAGTATGAGGAATAATGTAAAATAAATTGCGTCTTACCACTGATTAGGTCTCTGACATGATGTATTGAAGTCGCAAACTCTGGTTCAGATATATTATAACGAACTCGTCGGTATATGCCCAGAGTCGAGGTATCGAATTCAATATACTGTCTCAGAAACCCACTTGGTGGTAATAACATGTATTAATATGTGTGCGTAGGGAGGCAACATTGACAGATTGGTCGTCTTTCAGCTGACTTCTGTATTAGCATATGATGCCATGTTCCTCGAAAGATCGTTGACGCCTTGGCGTTCATACTGACTGGTCGAAGGGGTCATCCCAATTTTCTTTCGTATATTGAGGTTTGTTTAACATATTTAATCTTCTGCACACTAATGTTAAAACACTAAAATTCCAAGCAGCACTATTTTCTCATAAGTCATCTATGGAATTATTTTCTTACATCTTCTTTGACTGAAACCTATGATCCGCTGCCAAACGAGGCTGAATTGGTTACATTTCTTTTTGCACTACTGGAGAAGATGCATATGGAATATTAATATTTGACCTCATTGTGCAGAAGGTTAAACAAAGAGAAAACAAAATGTCAAATTAGGAGCAGAAACAAATTATGGTACACGTGCGTGCGAGGACAGTGTATAAGCGTGTGCTAGTAACTCCTCTCAGCAATGTAACAAGTTATCGCCTTCGGCCCAGGCATCTCAACCGGCACCGGTACCGTCGGTTCCCTCATGCTCCATCCGGCACCGGTACTGAAGCTTTTGTCCCGCCGGTACCGGGACACAATTATTTTATGGGGAAATTCGTATATTGCCTACTGACACATAGATCACATTGGAACTCGGGGGACGAATTGTGTATGGCACACTTCTACGGCATACGTTCAGCTTATTTGTGAATGAACATATCAAAACACTCAAAAGGGGCATGTTCTGTCTGCACCACCACCTCGATAAGGCCGATCATTTTAACTTTCAAAACGTGTCATCAAAGACAACGAAAGCACCGTCATCGGCTACTTCAAAGACATTATTCTGTGGCGAAATCAAAATAATCATAAAGCAGATGTCGCCGCTGAATAAGTGGTACGATCCCATGTTTGTCTTTGTGATCTTGGGGACGAGGTCCGTTTAAATACGAATTTCATCCATCTGATTGTGATGTCACCAAATTGTTGAATTGTCCCGGTGTAATAGGAATGGAAGTCCGTAGGAAAATTAGTCCCTCTGGGCTATTATTCCGCGGAACGATAGTCCTAGGTCTAACATTTCTAGGAATAGTAGTCCGGCGGACTACTATTCCTAGAAATGTTAGACCTAGGACTATAATTCCGCGGAATAATAGTCCAGAGGGACTAACGTTCCTACGGACTTCCATTCCTTTTACACCGGCACATGTTTCGACGGGACAGGCTCTGTCCCGTACCAATACCGGTTATGTTGGTACCGGCGGTACTTTGACATGCCTGCTTCCACCGCCCACAAAACTGCCCGGCACGATATGGCTTTGGTTATTAAAAAATGGTGCGCAACCTATGTAAACAAAGTTTGACACATGCTGGCCCAAAACTGTCCGGTTCCACATTTTCAGCTATTCTGGATACTTTCGTGCTAAACAATGTGTTTTGGCGCCAAAACACCAATGGGAGGGGTGTCTTGTCCGATCCAAATATACTAATGGAATAATGAAACGCAAGTTTTTTCTTTGGTAAATTTTCCAAATATGCTATGGATGATTATTTAATTGCTTGGATTTTGATGTTATTTCTTCATTAGTGATTAAATTTTGACGAGTTGTGTTGTCTGAACACATGCGGTGTTTGCATGGATAATGTTCAAACGTGGATACCCTACGCCATTTCCTGATCAAAATCAATAGCTGGTGTGCCCACCCTAGGCTTCAGTCGCTGCTCGAACTCTCCTTACCATTGGCCCCATCAAGTTGCAAACGGTCCTTTGAGGATAGTGTTCAAGCGATGACCGGAACCGGCCACTTCAATCGGCCGATTGTGGGCAATCGGATGACAACGGCAAAGGCTCCTGCAACATCGGTTCAACCGATTGTTGCCAAGCATTTTGTGACGATACATTAACCGCATTTTATGATCTTCTGTTGAGGGCGCGGTGGTTCAGTAGGCAGAGGTGTAGGCTGCAAGCCGAGAGGTCCTCGATTCGAATCCCACCTGCGGCAACCGCGATGTGTTTTGGGCAAGACACTTCACCCCAATTGCCCACGGTGGCGTTGCGTACTGACGCGTATTGCACGCCGATGGTGCACTTGTCTTCAACCAATGCTAACCCTGCATGTGTGGAGTTAGTATTTTGGGGAGCCTAACAGTTGATCGCCCTTGCTCGGTGGTTCTCTGCTGGTACTCCGGCTTCGTCCACCTGTAAAACTGTTCGGCACAAGGCGACCCTGGCTCTCGGAAGTATCGTTAAACCCCAATAAATAAATAAATAAATAATCTTCTGCAATTGTTAAATTGTTGATGTAAAATGATGTCAATGACACCATTCAATAAAGTAGAGAAAGAACCACAATGTGTATTCTTAATCTCTCTAGACGTCCCTTTACGAGATATACAAGTTAAACGACATGTAAAGTTTACATTTGAGCGTACTTGCGGCAATCGCTAGTTCATACCGGAAAAGTGAAGGTTGCACTCCATTGACTCAGGTCGCAGTAAAATTACCAGTCGCACGCATTTGGGCTGTAAACGTGGCTCTGAGAACCACGTTTACCGGCCAAGTGTGCGCGACTGGTAATTTTGCTGCGACCCAAGTCAACGAAGTTTGACACTGTGAAAAATGTTCAGTTTAATGTAGTTCTTTCAAGCCTCAACTTGTCTAGTAGTGTATGGTATTACAATCGGCATCAGAATCGGGCGATTGTGAGCTCAAATCACCGGTAATCGGTCAACGACCATTTTTAGTAATCGATTGAACACTATTTGTGAGATGTTATTCCATTCC
This sequence comes from Pictodentalium vernedei, assembly GCA_031216915.1. Classification (NCBI taxonomy): domain Eukaryota; kingdom Metazoa; phylum Mollusca; class Scaphopoda; order Dentaliida; family Dentaliidae; genus Pictodentalium; species Pictodentalium vernedei. Next base: position 181,700,068 of record CM062294.1, read on the forward strand.
CGAAGAAAGGCATATGTGAGCTGAGCGACATTGTTTTGGCCGTTGACGCGATCCCTGATCGTCATGTCCAGCCCTTCCCTCAAATGTTCGATCGGGGACAAATCTGGAATGAAGGGTGGCCAAACGAGAACTTTGATTGAAGAAGTCGACAAACCCTAGCGACGCGAGGCCTTGCGTTATCCTGCTGCAACGTATGGTTACCCGCTTGGATAAGTGGAAGAACGTGAGGCATGAGGACATGGTCAGGTTGCCCTGGATGACCACGAAAAGTGTTTTCCCGCCATGATAACCCCCACCAAAACATAACAGACCCTCCCCGAATCTGTCGTTTTCCTTAACGCACGCGTCAGAATATCGCTCTCCTCGAAGTCGATAGCAACGTTGCCGTTCATTTGACATGTAAATCGTGAACTGAGACAAGTCGGTGAGTAACACGCGTATCCAGTGAGCCAGGTGAAACCGATTTGGTGCATTTACCCGCAGCCATTGAAATCGACGTTGACATCGCCTGGATGTAAGTTGCAGGCCAACGTAGGGGACACCGTGGTCTTAAATTGAACTCCCGCAGCCGATTCCTAACTGTTTTTGTGGACACATTCGGCGACCATGAGTGCCCACAACCTGACTCGGTGTCCCCGTCGCCGTCTGAAATCGCTCACGGGGGTGTGAGAGACGTATGCCTCAATCTTGACGTGGCGACGTAACGCGCGGACGTCCGCTCATGGGAAGGTCAGCCTATCTTCCAATGGCTCTGAGACGCCCAACTAAATGAGTTATCGTTGTGGCATGGACCCCAAATTGCTGGGCAACGAGACGTTGCGGTTGGCCCGGCATAATTAGAGCGATAGCTCGACCACTATCAACTTCGGACATTCGCGGCATTTTGCTTTTCAATCGAGTTGAAATGAAATGTTGTGCAATCGATGTACGTTCTGTTCTGTTCAAAACTTCGATTTGGTATGGTGTCCAAGCCCATATGGTTGACTGAATTTTAACCAAAGACTCTTTAGACAGAACACTGAGGTAGCTATGTGTCAAATGTTACTACATTTGGTCTAGGATAAAAAATATATCACCAAAATTGAACTTTCGTTTCTTTTTTCCGTCAGGATATACTGATCGTGTATTGAAAAAATGAAGTGGCAATTGTTTCACGAGTGAATGGATAATTGATTCCGGACAGAAAATCCCACAGAACCCGAAATTTCTGAGGAAATCCTTGGTAAGCGAAAAGGGCTATCATTTAAGTTATATCTCTGGGACTGTCTAAATTAATGGCCAGGCTGAATAGTGCTGGTACGTACACTTGTTGCAATTAGACAATAACAGCTTACTCAACTGGTAAAGTGCTGGAAGTCCATATTTGGGCTTTATGAAATACCACAGGTTATGACTATAATATTACACTCTGTTGGAGGAGGTTTCATATTGACCCCGGGAAGAAGCAGTGATTGTTAATGATTCATTGCTCAGTCACATTTGATTGGATAGTGCCTATTGGCACTATCCAATCAAATGTAACAGAGCAATGTATGATGAAATTAAATCTGTGGTCAAGAAAAATGTAGTACTCTACCAGTTAACTAACTGCTGTTAATCCATTGGGCTTTGTAGGTCGCGTGTCTTTGCAAAGGGCAACATTTAACTATGTAATACTTCATACCGTCGCGTGTCACTACAGAATTTATCTAAGCCAATGCTGCCTTTTGTCAAGTTGATAACCTACAATGTTTCACTGAAGAAAAAAACGATCTCTCCTTACCACTAATTTATAATTAATATTGAAAGTTTATTCAAACACTATTCCCAACACTTTATTGACAAAATCACTGAGTTTTAAAATCAGTTATTTCCACCTTTATAGCCAGCATACGATTCCCTTATACCGAGAGTAATACAACAGTTTTGTTTGCTTTGTCATTGGTCGCTTCTGCAATGGCTTTCATTTACAAATAAAAGGATTTTTTGGTTGACAAAATTATAGCTAACACAGAGGTTGTTGGTGCCAAATCAACATTTTAGTGCAAGTGGCCAATTTGGCACCTGACAGCGTGAACACTGCATAAAAGTGGTGAATCATGCCTTCAGTTTGCTCTAATTTGGGAAAATACGAGGCTTTCCAATCCAGTTACTGTTCAGTCCACTTGAGGATATTAATGTTAATATTCACAGTATGAAAGCCACGTTTCGACTAATCTTAGCTTTATTTGCGCCTCGGAATATATGTTAACCCTGGTGTACATACTTCCAATTTTGATCACTTTATACGGCAACATAACATATGCCCCAAACTAAATTCAAAGTCCCATTACAAGTACCTTGACATTTGCTTCTAGACAAGGATTGGCTGCCTGAATAGGTAGCTAGTACCTCCATAGAAACAACTATACTGCTCAAAGTTTTCTAAGCACCAAATATTTGACACATCACTGTGAAATTTGCTTGTGACATTTTTGCGATATTTTTGGTGGATATGATCGAGGAATATATTGAGATGGTCCCCAGTGTTTACATTTGCTCTCTTGACAGGTATACTCTTCGTGACAGTCATGGAAGGCATGTACCCCTTGATTTTCAAGACGTTTTCGTGTACTGTCTACATATACACGACACGTGTAGGGTATTCAATCTTCATTTCAACACAAACCCTTGTGATTTAATGATTGAATATGGCAAATGCACATGTAAGAAGACATTTGTCTGCAGCAGAAATGTGGCGGGATGTTGGGATGGTGGAGCAAGGGGCTACCCATCCTCAGGGTGGTGAGGGCCTTGGTGTGCACCATGCGGTGATCACCAGAGCCTGGGCAAGATTCCAGCAGTATGGCACACCAGTAAGACGGCATGGTGGTGCCATAGACGGGGCAACATCTGCAGCTGAAGACCGGTTTTTGATCATTCAGGCCCGCAGGAACCGCTTTGCCACAGAAGCCCAGCTTCGCAGTGACCTTCAGAATGCATCCGGGGTAAATTCCGCTGTCCCAGAACCACCACCAGGCACGATATGAATGGGTCATGGACCACGTTGGATGGACCAGAGAAGATTGGCGACGTGTCCTTTTTACAGATGAGTCAAGGTACTGCCTAGACCACACAGATAGGCGTTCTGGGGTATGGAGAAGACCAATCGAGCGATTCAATGCAGCCAACTTTGCTGAGCATGACCGCTAGTGGAGGGTCAATCATGGTCTCGGGCGGCATCAGCTGGAATGGACGTACAGAGCTCTGTGTCCATGAACGTGGTACGTTGACTGCACAACGGTATATTGATGAGATCCTGGATGTCCTCTACAGATTGTATGCAGGTGCAGTGGGTGATAGATTCATTCTGATGGACGATAATGCCCGTCCTCATGTTGCCCATGCTATCGGGGAGTACCGACAGAGGGAGGGGATTGAGCGTACGGACTGTCTAGCAAGATCCCCTGACCTCAATCCAATCGAACATGTCTGGAATGAGTTTCAGCTTGCAATTTCAGCCCAATCCAGTTCAGCCAAGAAGTACCCAGGAGCTTGGTGCCATGCCGGTCCAAGACTGGAACAACACCCCACAAAGGACCACCAGGAACCTGATTGGGAGCATGGTAAGGCGTTGTCAAGCTGTAATTACCAGTAAGAGGTCTCATAATCGATATTGAACCCACACCTGTTCACTCCATCAACTTTTTGGCAAATTTGAAAAATATCCTCTTTTACCAATAATATCCATTTTCCATGGTTATCGTATTCAAAAGCTGGAAAAATAATGTCAAACACAAATAAAATCTAAATTTCTGTACTTTCATTTAAAGATATAATTAAATAAAAAATATATACACTTACTTTTCATTACAATATTTCAACTAAAACGTAAAACATGTAGTTGGATCCACTTGGTGCTTAGCAAACTTTGAGTTGAAAATAAAGCCATTTGATGTAGCTGCGCAGTGTTTGGCAAATCCGTACAGACATGTAAGGGTTAAACCGCATGTCAACAAATTAGACAAAAAGGCATGACAACAAACCGAACTATCTGTTATATTCACTACCTTAGGGACTTCATGTAGTTTGGGACATCGGTTACCGCTGGAAATTGGAAGAGTTCGCACAATGATCTTATATCGGAAGCTGTTACTGGAAACGTGTGTTCTGAATGAAAGCCGTGAAGTGTGAAACAGAATGAACAAATGACTTGATTTTCATTTTCGCTAATGAGTTGTTTTATTTGGTAAGGTGTGGACGATTCATTTTCGCTAATGAGTGGTTTTGTTTGGTAAGGTGTGGACGATTAGCCGCGTAACCTTTCAATTCCGATTCAGCTGAGTTAACAGCCCTATCTAATGAAATACACTAGTCCAATTACGACTGACTGCTGAAACGTGTCTGTCTCGTATGGGTTACATCACCTGTCTGGATCGAAATGTTAAAGGTCTGATGACTGAAGAACAAGGATGTCGTGATATGGTTACGTAATCGGATGAATATGTCCCGTCTAGACAATTAATGAGGTGGGAAGAAGGGTTATTTTGCACCCTAACCCCCTATGGTTACACCCCTGGTTGTACCCCAAAAACACCGCAGTAGTGAAATACTATACTGTGATGTCCAATCGTCTACAAGTAGAGATCTCCAGTTGCACTTGGTAATCTAGATGATGCCATGAGGGGTTTGAACTTTGACCTCATAATTGAATGATCTTGTGTATTGAGAAAGATGAGTATTCGGTATGGTTTGATAGGTGAGTTACCGTGAGAGATGCAACGTGACTGATGCAATGGTTGTTTGATTGGAATGGTACGATTTATTTTATTGGTCAATTTTCTCAGCCGGACAGAGCAGAGAGTTTGGAACAGGGCAAGATCCAGTCAAGTGTTGTACGCCATGCTGGAGAAAATTGTAAAGTGGTAGCAGAATATGAAATGAAATGTGCAGAAGAGTTTAGGTGGGTTTTTGTTTGGTAACAAACCGAATAGATTAGACAATTGAAAATAATAGTAACAAAGGAAGAGTGTCTATCCACCAGAGTACCCAAGGACAAGTATCCAGAACTAAGAGATACTCACCCAAAGTCCCGTGTGGGCACGAAATGTGATGAAAACTCCCCCAGCTGTGGGTTTTCCAACTCCTGATAGTTCCCATTTTACAAACAGTACATATTCCAGATGACTTCGGTTGAATCAAACACACCCAAGAACTGACTGCTGTGCTTACTATCCTGAGTAGCACAGCAGCAAATTTGTCGCGGTTGTCCAACTAGATATACACAACTCATAATTAACCCTTTACCTAACCTGAAAAGCAGACGACACTTGCAAAAATAATTATTGAATAACTAATTTTTTTTTAATTTTTGTCTCAAAAACATAGGTTATGACCCCTCGTTGGAACGAGCTCGTCGAGCTCGTTCCAACGAGGGGTCATAACCTATGTTTTTGAGACAAAAAATTAAAAAAAATAATGAAAATTAATTGGCGATTTTTGAGAATAGCGCTGGCCGGTTTTGGCCGTTACGTTATGTAAAGGGTTAATAAAAAATATAATATTAGTCATACATGTCTTTGGCAGGGTAAACGGCGCTGGATGCCGGGGTACACGGTGATGTGTACATTGTCAAATGCCTCTAAAACAAATTTATCATACTAGAAAGCTATCAAATTGTGTTCCGAATGCAGTCCTTTTCTGATCTCCACCCTTGCAGCCAAACGAAAATAAAATAAGAAAGTTGGCTTATTTATCACATCGCTCTTTTGAGTAACGGTCTGGATGTTTGTCACTCAAATATTCACGATGCCTTTCAGCTGTCAAGCTATATTATTCTTTGTATTATCTACCTTTATAATTGGTCTGTATGATTCGAATATCCTTTCATGCTTACTTCTTTCTTCACATTTCAAACCGTACGTAACTTATTTTTGGAAGTGATCATCTTCTCGATTAACTTTTCAAGTAGGATTTATCTTGCTTGACTACGTAGATCGTCGTTCGATTACATGCTTCGGGGAAAAAACGAACATAGTTGTAGGTAGCCCGACAAAGTGGCCAATAACAATCTCCTGTATAGTTTGCTACATTTCGAAGAGTTAACGTTCGGGTATCGGAAGACACCATGTATTTGCTTTTTATTTGTGGAATCAGATTTCTAACACAAAACATGTTTTTTTTTATTTTTTAAATACTAGACTGCCCTGTGTAGAAGATACAAGAAAAAGGTTTATCTAAAAGGAATGGGGCACATGTCTTCATAAAACAACTCCTTCCTGACATATTGGATCAGGCCTTACCTATGGTTCGGATCAGGGCAGGTTTGTTCTTCACAGAATGCCATAATAGGACAAATACTCGTAGCAAATTTGGTCGAGCTCATTTCATTGTCATATAAAATGTCTAATTACAACAAAAAACAACAAAACTAGCAATAGAGCAATCAACTTGCCCCTGATGTGTTGAAAAATAATAATGTTTCATATTTTGAAGCATGCGCACTTTAATATAGTCAGTTGATCTGGCTCACCATATCCGTTCGAGGCGACAGGACCAGGTCGGCCATATCTAATACGACGCTATATGTGCCGTGTTTGATATGGCCGATCTCGTATCGTCAACACACCGATATACGACAGCCCAGATTGTTTGACATGTAATAATTTGCTTTTCATACGACAACGGAGGTTTAAAAATCTAATACGACACCTACAATGTAGACAAGCAGGAAGATAACAATTTCTTTTACCGAGTGTCCAGTGAAAAATCACTCGAGTGTTTTGATCCCTCGGCACGTAGGTGGGTGGGGGTATGTTATTTAAAATAGGTCCCGTCCGTGTACCCGCCCTTCCGCCCGCCAGGTCATCCTTCCCATCTCTTGTCATCGCATTATTTAAAGAAAACTGTTCAACAGATGTTCTCAAATTCAAGCCCTTTAGGGACACAGGATCTTTGGTGTTTTAAAAATCAGAAAGTCGAGGGAAGGCTTTTGGTATAGGCATCTGACGCTGGTATAAGTGGCAGGGATACGTAGTTGCATTACCGACCAGAGAAGTATGTCAGGTATGAAACGTCCCTCATCCGGATGACCACGCGCCATGTCACGTGACGCAGAGGCGCCATGTTGTTGATAACCCACGTGAGCGGCCATCTTGTGACGTCATTACCATAGTGATACGTGGCGTTAGTGCGCATGCGCAGCGCGTGTTGTTAGGGTGATACGTGTTTCCGTCGGCCATTTTGTATAATGGAGGCCGCCATTTTGGCTTCTATGGCAGCACGTGGTTGCTGTGTGAACCAAAGGATTCTTATAGGACAGGAGTATGTTCGGAGAGTGCGTTCGATTGAATATATAAATTTGCTTCATTTTTTTATTTATCTTGAGAGCGGACCACAGCTATAAGACATCCCAAGGCGAGGTAATTTAAGGCGGACAGGGTGGTAAAGCTACTTGGGGGACAGGGCGTCTTTTCGTCTGGTCATTCAATTTGTTCATATATTGGTAAAGTAAAGCAGGAAGACGTGTTATGACGGTGTCCAAATCAGCAACAGCACACCCCCTCTCAATCCAGGGGGTGAGAACGCTGATGATGGTAATGATGTCATAAGTTGGCCGCTCACGTGGGTTACCAGGACAACATAACATGACCCCACTGGGTCACGTGACATGACGTCACTTCCGGAGTCATCCACGGGGTCATCCTGATGAGGGTCGTTTCATACCTGACATACTACTGACCAAGTTCCATTCACATAAAAAGCGACTACTTCCAGTTTGTTGGTTTTTCGTCGGTCTTTGTTGGATCGCAGTGGTCACGATTATCTTTGGAGAAAAATGAACCATATACACAGAAAACATAGGTATAAATTACGCAAGTTGTAAGTAAATAATTGAGTAGAGATTGTCAAGAAAACGCAAGAGAATGCTTATCCACGCACAACCTCGATTGGGTCATTAACAGCCTCAATCAGACCTGCATTGGTCTTTACATTTCATTGATCCGGTGCACACAAGTGTACCAGCAAGGAAATGTAAATACCAATACGGGTCTGATTGAGTCTGCTATAGACCCAACCGAGGATACAGTCAAGACAAGATCCGGAATAGCTAGGAAGTATGAAGTAGTGCTACAAGCCAATAGTAATGGTACAATGCTGTAAGTGTGGTAGAATATATTATAGTATTAGGTAACTACAGTAGAAGTTGATCATATGACAGATGATGGTAACTGTGGGTAGGTTAGCAGTGGAGATCTAAGATCTATGAAGGTCATGAGGTGGTGTAAAAGGCAGAAGCCGATAAGGTATCAGGCGCAATAACCATCCTCTAAAAGGTATCCACCAATAGGTGTTCTCCAATAGGTGTCCAATAGTACATCACGACATCATAGGTATCCCCCTATACACAGATGAGCATAAGAGTCCTAAAAGGAGCCACTCGTTCGAGTATTTACTCCATGGATTATTTGCTCGATTAGATTCATGTCGTTCGAGCAATCTGAGATCGTTTGCAAGCCGTAGAAGTGCTGCAACTCAGTGTAATTGTACAAAACTGAAATGCTGGTAGGAGATTATATAATTGAGTAAATACAGTGGAAGCTGACCATAGATGATGGCGACTATGGGTAGGCCAGTAGTAGAGTCCTAGATGCAGGGAACTGAACAAACGCTAGATGCTACAACTATCCTCTAAAGGGTATTCTCTAGAAGGAATCCCCCAATATGTATCCTTCATTAGGTATCCACTAACAGTACATGACCATGTCATAGGTATCCTCCAAAACCCAGATGAACGTAATAGACGCAAAGGAGTCACTCGTTCGAGTAATTACTCAATGGCTTATTTTCTCGATTAGATTCGAGTCGTTCGAGCAATGCCTATTCAAGTCACAACTCGATAGCTTGTTTGCTCGATAAGATTCGAGTCGTTAGCGCAAGCAGACTTCATTAGACTGCTTGTAGTAGTGGAGGCCAAGCATGATAGTGATATGAACCGGGAGCCGTTGGGGTTGTGGGGCAATTATATAGGTGCTGAGAGGTCATGGTTGTTAGTAGTAAATGTGCGAAAATCTAGCATAAGTGGTAGCCAATAGTACTGGTCCAAACCAATAGTATTGGAAGTAAAGAGTGAACACTAATCGTAGGATAGGCGGTAGTAACAATGGACAAATCAACAGTAGTGGTCCTGGAGGTATGGAGGTGTGGGGGTGGCCTAGAAGTCAGAAACTGAACAGGCGCTAGGCTCCATAACTATCATCTAAAAGGTATCCTCCAAAAGGTATCCACCAATAGGAATCCACCAATAGGTATCCCCAAAAAGTACATAACCATGTTATAGTCATCCTCCAATACCCAGATGAACATAAGAGTCGTAAAACGAGTCACTTGATATCTTATTTGCTATATAATATTCGAGTCGTTCGAGCAATACCTGTTCCTGCTCATTCGTCTTTCGGGTTTAAGAATCATGTATGACTTTTTTTATACACAAGGGGGTAACACTGTATGGGTAGGTACAGATTACGGGAAATGAAGCAATCTGATTAGACATTCTGAGACTTAGTTAAGTGTAAAGTATCAACCAAAAAGAGCTAGGACTAGATAGATTGTTAGGGTTAGAGTACCGAGAATAGCGTCTGTAATATTGGGTAGTGACATAATAGGCTTGGAATGTAAAACAAATGTTCCAGGTTAAAGGCTCTTCCGCCATATGAGAGTACCTCGAGCATATTATGAAGTAATACTATTGTTTAAAACTGGTCAGAGCGGACCAGGAAACCTACAAATAGTAACCAAAAACCTAACACTTTTCCAACTTAAATGTTCTTCTATCAAACGCACCCCAGGAGATCGCTCGGTCCTATAGCACAACGTGCTACTCCCTTAATTAAGATTCTCCAGAAATCTTACCTGAAATATATAGGTAGAAATCCGAGCTAATAAATAGTTGTCGGGTCGTTTGGGGATAATTCTACGATGTAACCAAAGATTATGAATGATTAGATTAACTGTTATATAAAGGAACGCGCCTTAGAGCACATCGTGGATTTTAGGTAATTAGATTGACGTCCATTTAATCGAACGCACCCTCAGAACATGGCCCTGCCATATTGTAGGCTTTAGGTCACATAGCAACCAAGTGCTACAATAGAATCCAAGATGGTGGCGGAAGCACGTGTCACCCTAACAAAAACGCCCTGCGCATGCGTACTAAGACCACTTATCACTAAGGGGATAACGTCACAAGATGGTCGCTCACGCGAGCTACCATGCAAAAAAACAAAACGTAACTATGTCACGAGACATGACGTCACATATGAAATCTCTCTAATGAGGGTCGATTGAATACATTATATTCTACTGATGTGATATGGATCTGGAAAGGTTGAGTCTCTCGTTCTTCGTCGACACATAATTAACCCTTTACCCAACGTACGGCCAAAACCGGCCAGCGCGATTCTCAAAAATCGTCAATGAATTTTTATTCTTTTTTCATTTTTTGTCTCAAAAACATAGGTTATGACCCCTCGTTGGAACGAGCTCGTCGAGCTCGTTCCAACGAGGGGTCATAACCTATGTTTTTGAGACAAAAAATGAAAAAAATTAGTTATTCAAGAATTTTTTTTGCAAGTGTCGTCTGCTTTTCATGTTAGGTAAAGGGTTAAATGAGTAAAACTAAAGCGGTGTTGAGAAGCTGTTTATGATAGTCATATAAGAAAGAATGTTATCTGATTTACAAACTGTTGTGCGTACATAGACAATCAATGATATTAGCTCAATATTACAGTTTTCGTTGTGATTTTTTTTTTTGTATTCTCTTCTGTTAAACAGATTGTCTTATCGCCTTGCTTGCAATAGATTCTGATAATATAGACAACTTCCAACATTGAAAGTGTGTCAAGATAACAAATATGAAGAACTTTCACTCTGTGGCTAAATAACCCTCTGCACACTGATGCAAAAATTTCGAAACGTCAGCCTACAATTTTTTCCCATAATGCAACTAGGAATTAACCAATTCAAACTTGTTTGACAGAGGTCAGCGACCTCTGTCAAACAAAATTGAATTGGTTAGGTTCCACGTTGCATTATCAGAAACATTTGCAGCTTTAAATTTCGATACTTCTACCGCAGTGTGTCGGGGGTTAATCATGGCGCCAAGGCTAGTCTAGGAGGTTCGTACGTTTTACTATCGCTAATTTGATCTTGTCTGTAGCTTGAAGGTTTGCTAGAAATACTTTTTAATGAGTACCTACCTAATTAACATCTTTCCGGAGTCCGTTGTTTATGTCTTCAAGCCAAATTGTGCTTAACACGATATCGATATAGTCCTGTCTTTCCTTATAGGTACACGTTTGTCCATTTTTCATCCTGTCCATCTTTAATTGTGTAGGTTCAACAGTAAGATAGTTGACTCTACCAACCCTTTCTACGCTCCAATTGCTCTTTGGCTTTCCCCATTTCTCATCTGTAGTGGTAAACCACCACTGGGTTAATAGTGTACAAACTGGAGCCATTTGTGGTACAAGCAAAGAGTGCTGTGATAGGAGACAAAGCATATTAGAATTAGAAAGCTTGTAGTATTAACACTACTCAAAAGGCGAGCACCGTCAATGCTAGTATGGCACAGTAGATGTGGTTGAAGACAAAATACAAACATAGCTAGATGGAGGCAGTAGCAGTAGTGATCCATCGATCATCGATGGCGGAGTTTGGATTATTTTCTTTAAATATTAAGCACCTTTCCCAAACAACCCGCAGCAGCTTTGGATATGAGGACACGCCTCGAACACACTTTGGTGGCTCTGTCCGTGTCATTTTGATGGCTAGGACTCTACCCATATTGCTAAAACATGCACTCACGATTGGTCAATTCTTATTTTGAATTCAGAGAATCCACGCGAATGGCAATGGTTACGCGTGTTAAACTTATTATCGCTGGCGATTTCAGTTTCCATATGAGTAGTGACAATATTGATGTGGTCAAATTCAGAGGCGTCTTGAATTTAGTTGGTCGTGTCGTTGGAAACATTCGTAAAGATGGGCACACATTCGATCTCGTTTTAAGCTGTGAATCTAATACAGAGTAAAAATGTATTGAGTCTTGGATCCAGCCGTTTCAGATCATTTCTCCGTCTTCTTCGATGTCAGTATACCACGCTTATCCACATACGACAGTCTATGTCATTTAGTATCACAAGCTATTATACTATAAAAATCATAGGCGTCATCGGAGGGGGTGGGGTACGAACGAACCCTCTTTTACGTTTTTTCCTTCAAGAGCGGAGAATGCAAGTGAATCCCCAAAAGTCCACCAGAGAGCTCCATTTGACGCTGAATTTAAACATTTTCTATGGGACATCCCCCCCCCCCCCCCAGTAAGTTTGTGCCTTCGGCATTTTCCAAGCGTATCCCTGCTGTAACTTGTTTATCAAGGTTGATGCCCTTTCTGAATAGACCTGGCGACGCCCATGCGAATATGCCGTTTTTCCTCTTGAATCTTTTTGGCATTTGTGAGGGCATATATACCAGGAACTGTTTTTCCACAGTTGGTAATTTTCAAGTATCAGACGTTGAAGTTCGATGTTTTTGTGAAGTTAACTAAAACATGTCGTGATTCCGATATAAACTGGGGAATTTCTATGTATTCTTTTTAACCATTTGAGACTTTAAGTATCCTGACGTTCAAACGTCACTGAGATTTCAGTTTTTTCAACGTTTTTCAAAATGCGACGTCAAACGTCGGAAAGTACAAATAACAAGGTATTTTTCACATTAGTGATTATCTAGTTGAGGGCTACACTATTTTTGGTGGTCTGAATTTGTTATTCAAATCTTGTTTTATTACAAATTATTGGAGAGTGCCTAGAGGAACTCTCCAAAAATTTGTAATAAAACAAATTTATATTTATATAAACAAAATATTATTGTGCTTAACTGAATATGAAATCTAGGCAAGGAAGTGTTGTTTTTCCTCTAGTATCCTGGTTTTCCTAAAGCACTGGTAGTTGCGGGGTTATAATATTAGTATTTTAAGCTACGATAACATTTGGTTCAGTGGTTATCACTGAGCACTATTCGGGAGAAAACAGGAAATGAGGTTAAAACTTTAGAAAATAGAATATAGAATTATAATAAAACAAATACCACAAAGTACCAAGGTGCTGCCTGATTTCGTACGTCAGAAGGCGTACAAAAGTATCAACGCGCTATTTGATTTCGTACGTCATAAGACGTACAAACGTATCAAAGGGTTAAAGATGGGAGTGACATCAAGCGTAATCTGGGACATGGGTACCGTTGTGCAAAATTTCTACTTTGCCACAGTCTATCTAGAGTCATCAACAAAATCATCTTCCAAATGTTTGCCGTGTATTAACTCTTTGGACCCTGATGGTATATTCCATCCAAGATTAGAGCCATCAACTGGTAGAGTCTATATCCGTTATTTGGGGGACGGTCATTCAATGTTTTCAATGTGCAGCAATTCACTGAGCAACTGTCTATTTTCTGAATTCAAGTCGCAACTCGATACTGGAAGGAAAACTGGTCTTTCGGGTCTAAAGGGTTAAATGAAGCCGCTAATGCGTAACAAAATACGAACAGAGACTTTCGGGTAACTTACAATCAATAATCAGACGACACCACTTCTCAGATAGTTTTTCAAATTTCGCCTATGATTATCAGTTTTCTTTTCAAAACACAATACGTGAGGAATATCGGATAAATGAAACACGGTTAACCGGCAGAGTGAATGGAAACTGATCGTCACTCTGTTATAACGGAACTAAATATGTTCCCATAAGTGACCATTATAACGTTCTTGTGAATAAAAATATGATCACATCATTTTAGTTTTGGCAGTCAAATATATTTGTCAAGAATGGCCCTTCAGACAACTTAATCTGTCCAGAAACTGGGAATCATGTAACAAATAAGAGAGAAAAGCAGACACGAAGGAAAACTACTGGTCACAGGCACATTTTTTCGGAGGATTCCCATCAAAAACACACCAATAGTCAAATGTACTTTTAGTTTTTGGGGACCCATAATTCATCAAATCACCCCGCTTTCTTTTTTTTTGGAATATTCAACAATTATGCCAAATTTCTGTGCAACATTTCAAGGGTTTGCTAAAAACAATATTGTTTTTTTTTCAAGGCTGCTCATACTGTAGTTTCGGAGATTGCATCATTTCTGACTTTTTCAGGGACGGTAACTCTAATTCAAATATTTAGTACTCTCATAACGGTTTTGGGATTCCTCACTCTTTCGTGTAGTTCATGCGGCCCCAATAACACCATAGGACTCCGCACATTAGAATAATGCATATTTATTTATTCATTTTCTCTGCCTTCTTCCTAATTCCGCGCTTGCTCGATGTTAATTCTGGTATCAATATAAACTAATTCACAAATTTAAAGCTGTCAGTTCATCGACGCCAACAATTAAAGAGTCTCAATAGGTTAACAACATAATTACTGACTTCATTATTGCATTGATTCTGCCACACTCATTCAAGGAAACAAGTACTTGGTTTACGGATGAAATTAGACGCCCCAAAGCCCTCTGTAGATGCAGTGGTGGCAACCTAAACTGCGTGTCGGCATGACGATTTTCACTCCCCAATGAAACTGTGTAAACACCCTCATAAAACTAGCGAATAAAAGGCACACAACAAACTCTGTAACTGATATTGTTGACAAACCTCACGTTTTATGTGTTGTTAACAATAACTTTCTGCATCGACAATAAGGTACATCAGTACAAACCAACAACCACACATATATAATACATTTAAATTGGTTGAACAGGAACTTCTCAAACGAATCATCTTAAATGCACCTCCAAAGAATTACACTCTCGATGCAATGCCAACATGGCTACTTACATGATACCTATCAAAATTTACTCCAGTCTTTTTGTGCAGAATATTTTCTAAAGAAATGAATCCCCAAAATCCTGAAACAAACTACCTGTGGTCCGCAGTCTTTAATATTTATCGAGCAGTATAGAAATAGTTGTAGCTCTTCAGTAAAAGGGAAAGCTCTCACTGGACGACTCAGAGGATTTTCGACCGCTATACTTTCATTAAATTGAACGGGAAATGAAAATCATTTGTCTCATTAAAAACTGCTCAAATACATGTGATTCACGTGCCAACAAAGGCACCAAAATACAGGTCTGCGGCGCACAAAGGAGGCAAACAAAACACTTATAACCCTAGATCACCATAGCAACACGCTCTGTGCATATGCACAAACCCAATGTGTCACCATAACAATGACATCGCAATATGGCATGTCATGTGGAATACTATCACAACCCAAAGATGTCATTGGTCTTGTGTCTGGTGACGTCACTGCCGGGTTCAAACAAGGGATACAAAAGTTGGAGCCCTTTCCACGTCATATCCCATTAGCATATTTAAGACCTTACGAAGGTATCGGCGTTAGTTTTTTTTTCTTCTCTTTTTTAGTTTTCATCTGTTCTCTCTCACCAGGCTGATGAGTGATTCCCGACTTTCAAAAAATGCACATCGGTATATTTTTCTCGTTTTTTGTAGCCACTGTAGGTACTATATGGAGCTATCCGAAACAGCGTGTGTCGGTTTATTTTTGTTATCTTATTCAGTTTGGAGTACCTTCTTGCTGGATGCTTGTTTATCCTTTTCTTTCTTTCTTTTTTCCTCTTGACTCGATGTTTCTCCAGGGTCTGTCAAGTCGGGGTTATGGACCAATTTATGTCTTCATCCAGATTTGGAACTGTTCAGGAATATAGAGGAGGGGGGGGGGGGTACAAAATAACCACAACCCACCATTGGTGCACGGGTATTGTTCTTAATCAAACTGCTGCTAATCTAAAACATTAATTATGTTTTTTTATTTAAATGGCATCACAAAACTTCCTACCTAAACACCTATAGCGTCAAACAGATCATATGTATCGCCAACTACCAGTATGGTAGAATTAACCCTTTACCCAACGAATCGCCCGCATCCGCCCGCGTAATATCCAAATTCAGCAGTTGAAAAAATATTATTTTTCAAAATATTTCAACAAAACCATATCATGTGACCCCTCGTTGGAACGAGCTCGTCGAGCTCGTTCCAACGAGGGGTCACAAGATATGGTTTTGTTGAAATGTTTTGAAAAAGTTAAAAAAATGACATTTAAAATAATAAATTTTGGTATCGTCTGCGTTGGGTAATGGGTTAAAGTCAACATGGCACAGTCGGACTGTTTTGCATTGAGTATACTATCTGGGTAATCTTTTTTTTAAAAACTCAGTTTACATTGAGACCTCGAGCTTCTATTGAGAGCCCAGTTTATTTTATTTGATGTTGTGTGATGTAAAATGAATCATACGAATGTCATTCAACGAAGCTCAAATGACTTATTGTGATCGAAAGCCTATTCTTTTCTTTCTTTTTCAGACATATCTCCGCCTCAGTTTTCAACGTACACTCATGGAATTTGTCAGAGGCGGCGGAACCAGGGGGCGCAGGAAGCACGTGCCCCGCTACTATTTTCCATAGATATGTTTCGCATTTGCACAATAAGTTAAAATGGACGCACGAAAACGTGTCAATATACAGGCTTTCCTGTTACATTATTTGCAAATCCAAACAATATTTAACCAAAGAATCCGACTTTCGGTCGCTTCGCCCGTTTCTTCTACTTCAACTGTCCTCCAACACGAAGGCCAGAAGATGGCTGGAGTTGAAGAAACGGAAAATTCATTTAAACGAGAGACTATATAGCGAGCGAGTCATGGTACATATACGTATATACGATTGTAACCTTTCTCACACTGGGTCGAACCATGATAGCATTGTAAATTTGTGCTCCTCCGCATATATCGAACTTCCGCTGGCGCCGAAAATTTGGCACACCTGTTAACGACAAACAGGGCTGGAAAGAGACGAGTTGGATTTTAAATTTTCGGCCCCTGTCCAAAGCAATTCTTAATTAACGCGTTTTCGTTGATTTCTTATTGTCAGCTCCTGTATCAAGCCTCTCTCTTTCAACTTTTGTAAATCCCAACTCAAACAAACACATATCTAAAAATGTAGTACTGACTGTAGAAACTTTCCACTTTTCAGAGGAGCCTCACAAAAATTATATTTACTCCGATTTTCATGAAATTTTAGTATACTGAAGAGCTCGAAATATAAAAAAAAAATGTTTCTTTTATTTTTTCATTTAACGTATTTTCGACATTTGCACTTCAATTTCTGTTTTACACCCGTCCCATTTTGTGAGTACCCGTAGAGCACAAACTAAGGAAGATGTCCCTATAATATTTTTAAATACACCTAGAGAAATAACTGAAGTGATGGATATATGACGTAAACTACGTTGGGGGTACACCCCTATCTTCCTGATAGCTCTACCCCATCCCACTATAGCTGTAAATTTATATCACATGCGGATAGTGAAATAATTGAAGTCTCGTATTGCCAATTTGTATTCACGTTACCCCAAATTAAGCCTTTTTTCGAAACTGCCATTTTGGCTTTTAATCTATGCAAGGTCGCGAGGTGAAAACGTTTCGAGAAAACACGTTGTACGCAATGGGAGAAAAATAGCATGTGAAGAGCTTCGGACCCCATTATGTTCATTAGTGCGGATTCAAAAAACGTCTAGCAAGGGTTACCATTTGTTTAAGACAGTCGCAATACTGTATGAGAACTTTCATTATTTCGAACTGAGTTACTATCGGCTCAAATGGCGTTTGAATGTTTGTCAGGGCAAAGCCAGCCTAAATATAGGGACAAGGGGACTCATATATAAAGATAGTGTAAGTTCAAAAGATATTCCGCATCAAGGCGAAAACCCTACGTGAATTTCACTTCTCTGTGAAGCTGGACATGGAAAAAACACACGTGGTGTATATCCAGCTTCAGCGCAGGGACCCAGGGGAGAAACGGTATGTTAGATACTCGCTCTTATGGCGAGCTCACGGTAGTAACATTCCCAGTGTGTAGACTATAGTGCTAGTACAGGGCTATAGAATGACTATATGATTGCTGAGAATTATTTAACCCTAGCAACCCATTTTCTGTGAAAAGAATCGAATTGTTGATTGTTGTTATATGTAAATAAAAGAATCGTCGTTACTTTAAATCATTCTTTCCATTACACAGCCTGAAGTGATTCGGAATCACACCTAACGGAAATCGAACCTATTTCAGGCCAATTTGGCAGAGAAGGAATCACGGCGTCGGTCTAACTCAACTCCCAGCGCCGAGTTCGCGGCACCAGGATTCCTACTCTCCACGTCCGTCTAATTTTCCCGCAATTTCATCAGCGGGATTAAATAACCCCACGTCAGCCCAGGCCTTACGGGGCCTCAGGTGTCCTGACAATGTTTCGACAACTTTCGGAGATTGCCCAAGCCGAGAAACTGCGTGCAACTAGTATTTCCTTGTTGCCACTCAAAACAAGTCCTCGCCTCCGTTATAAAAAGTCGTCTTGGGTTGTTCCTTCAGTTAATTCGAATGATGACATCGGTTCTACGAATTTAAACTTGATATATCACAAAACTAGTTGTCTTGCCTGACGCAAAACTCGACGCGACAAACATGGAAATCGCTTTGTTTACACTCCGCGACCTGTAACCTTGCATAGATTAAAAGCCAAGATGGCAATTTTCGAAAAAAACTTATTGTTATCGCTATGATGTAAAAGCATAAGGAGGCGGAAAATATCAAAATTGAATTTCCCTGCACGAAGTCGAAATCTTAGGACAATTTTGATCCCAAATATAAAGTTGTAAACATTTTGAAAAACAGACGTCAGATATCGGAGATATGACCTATACAACGTCCGAGGTATCAGTCTTACGTTTTCGTCTTTAAATTCTTATTTCAAACATTTCTCAGCAAGTGTCTTTCGAAGTTGTAACCCTTTACCTAACACGAAAGGCAGACGACACTTGCAAACAAAATTATTGAATAACTATTCGTTTTTTTCAATTTTTTGCCTCAAACACATAGGTTATGACACCTCATTGGAACGAGCTCGCTGAACTCGTTTCAAAGAAGAGTCATAAGTTATATTTTTGTGACAAAGAATGAAAACAAAATAATTAAAATTAATGGTGATTTCCGTGAATACCGTTGGCCGATTTTGGTCGTTACTTTGGGTAAACGATAAAATTCTAATCACAATAGGCACCATATTTGGCTGTCAATACGAGGGTTGCTATCAAAACAGCCATGGTCGCTCCCTTGGCGTTGACCGTGCTTCGTTGAGTGACATGTGGAAATTCGCTGGACGATTTCAAAGCCACCTAGTTATTTGTGAAACTTTACTTCGTGTTAGGAAAAGCTTTACGAAACTACGAAATTCGATTCGGTATCGTCCGGGTGATTCGATTAGATTAGATCAGAGTCGCGCTGATTCCAGAATTTCCGAATCGGCGAGATGTGCGCAAAATCTTTCCAACTCCGTCGTACTGTTCAGGAGACCTGATTCTAGAAGAAAAGTCCAAGGGGGTCCCTCTTCCGAAACTGCTTTGATTCTATTCCTGGCATATTCCACTTTCTTGACTGGTTTACACAAAGGGACGAGTAGCAGTTGAATGCAATTCGTGAGTGAATATTGGCAATATTAATGGTTGAGCCAAGTATTTTCCAATTTGATGAGCAGGGAGATATTCGATCAGAGATTCCACTCGACCCAAATTGCTTTGCCTGATTCACTTCAGCTTCAGTTCAGCCCACAATTTGAAATTCGCAGGGCCCCAGTTTTAGGAGTTATTCTTTCGCATGAAGATTACCACAAAACATTTTCGGGATCCCTATTCACCATTATCTGTCCGACAATTTGAAAAAAAAACGACACCAAACAAAAACAAAGTTAGCTGATATCAGTTGAGGGATCGGATCGAATTTAGCAGAAGGGGTTGGTACACGTACAATAAAATGTCGATTTACTTATCGTTTGGTGTTTAAGGTCACATACTTATGCACAATGGCTAATCGTGACCGTGACAGATGAAGCCGGAGTACCCGGAGAGAGAGAGCAACTGTCAGCTCCTCAATATTCTAACTCTGTCCAAGCTTCGCTCAAGCAGGGTTACAGCGGTTGAAGACATGCGCACCATCGACGTGCAGTACGCCTTAGTACACGGCGACATCGTTCCCCCATGGAGGCAACCGGGATAAAGTGCCTTGCCAAAGGACAACGTGGGTCTACACGGACGGGGATCGAACTCGGGACCTCTAGCATAGAAGTCCAACAGTCTACTACTGAGCCACCGCGCTCCCAATAAAATAAAATGTCGATGAATTAGGGACAGTCCTTTGTCACATACAATACTTTGAACACAGTAGCGATATGTTTCGCGATCCGACCACGAGTCGATCTCAACGCACCTACACCTGTGGATGGCGGTTTCTCAAATAAAACATTGTGAAATGAAGCTCGCACAAAACAAGCAAAATCATAAGGGCATCTCAGATTCAATGTTGTAGCATTTCCTTTTCGATAGGAGATATTCTCGAGTTTTATGGGGAGGTAGCGGTAAACGGACAGAACACAGCGACCGGACCGTGAAGGGTAATGCTGCTTCAACATGGAGTCGATTTTATCCCTTTAACCAACGAAACGCCCAAAACTGGCCAACGCTATTCACAAAAATCACCATTCAATTTAAAAAAATGTTCTCATAAAAACATGGCTTATCAACCCACATTGGAACGAGCTGGTCAAGCTCGTTCCAATGTGGGGGTCATAAGCTGTGCTATCGACGCAAAATATGAAATAAATTAGTTATTCGGGAATTTTATTTCCAAGTGTCGTTTGTCTTTCGTGTTAGGCAAAGAGTTAAACAAGCCTGTCTCTATTTTCGCTATCACCCGCCATTACATATGAGATTCGTTGTGGCGCCATTGTGGACTGAGTTTAGCGCCGTAAGTTACATTTGCATTTCTCGTGCGAATTATACAATACTGTAATCACAAAAGCAGTCTTCCTCGCAACCAGCTCGGGATTCGATGGCGACACACTCATACCAATGGGTTGCGATGTGCGAAATAAAATACTACTGAATGCGTAGCGCTTCAAAACAACAACAACAAACAAACAAAAAAAAACACGAGAATAACATCTCAGATTCAGTATCGTGTATTTCCATTTCGGGATGGGAGGTTCTGCAGTACTGCGGAGAGAAACTAGACAGAGCTTATCGTATCGCCCGAAAGCGACCTAGTCGCGATCCGATCAAATCCTCCGCCCCTCCGTTATGATCAGAGGACTGCAAAATCACCACGAAAGACGGTGACCGTAAACGTTTTCTCGTACAACTTTACACAAACAATCCAATGTAAGCAGGAATCATAGATTTGCATTTTTCACTTCATATAATAGAAAGTTTACGCCATTCTGAGTTTATTAGCTGTTTATGCGTCTTATATCTCCGTGTAAAACGGTATGAGGTGCGTTTGAAACAAGTCCAGGTTACTGGTTATGAAGATTCAAATCTTCACCATTAATCATTTGGATTGAAGACTGTTGATAGATCCTCAAGATAAATATTTGTGAGGAGGAACAACACACTAATTTGTCTACTGTTGGATGAAGTTAGTTCCGATAAGTTTTCTCTAATCTAGTTAATGAATCGGTCTCCAGAAACGTTTTGTGTTTATAATCTACATCTGCAAATAAATTAATTCCATTCATTATATACCAGACGAAGTCTTATAGCGTTACTATCTCATATTTAATACAATTTGCCCAATAATTCCGGCAGATGAGTATGAATGGAATTCACATGTTATGCAGGTCAAAACTTAATCTCAATTTGCCACCACTCCAAAGAAGAAGACAGCAGGAAAATGTTCTAGTGATGCACAGCAGACAGGAAAATAGTGAAACGTCTGCATTCGTGGTGGCACTCTGCCAGCAAATATCTTTTTCAAAGATCAAAGTTTGTTGACTGGTTGAGTGCTGGAAGCCCAGATTTGGGCTTTACTCTGAAGTGCGGGTACTGCGGGTAAAATGCTTCATATTTTGTGGATGTGCTTCGTATTATCTTTGAAGTGGAATTATTTAGTCTAAAGATTTGCCTTGTAGCAGTTTAACCCTTTACCTAACATGAAAAGCAGATGACACTTGCAAACAAAATTCTTGAAAAACTAATTGTTTTCATTTTTGTCTCAAAAACATAGGTTATGACCCCTCATTGGAACGGGCTCGACGAGCTCGTTCCAAAGAGGGGTCATAACCTATGTTTTTGAGACTAAAAAAATGAAAATATAATGAAAATTAATTGGCGATTTTTGAGAATAGCGCTGGCTGGCTGGTTGTGGCCGTTTCGCTCGGTAATGGGTTATAGGAGAGTGCGGACACTCTCCCATAAAGTCTAACAAAGCAAAGAGGCGCGAACAAATCGTGCTGACCAAAAACAATTTCGCGCTGTACCAGTTTAAATTAAAAGCATGCGAATTCCTATCTACGAATCATTTACACGTGTGAATTATGTAGAAATGTTTTGTTAGTTTAACCACATCACTTTCGAAATCTACACAGGACAAACAACGTTCAGGGAACATACATCACTGTCAGGACGCCTGAGGCCCCGTAAGGCCTGGGCTGACGTGGGGTTATTTAGTCCCGCTGATGAAATTGCGGGAAAATTAGACCGACGTGGAGAGTCGGAATCCTGGTGCCGCGAACTCGGCACTGGGAGCTGAGTTCGACCGGCGCTGTGATTTCTCCTCTGCCAAATTGGCCTAAGATAGGTTCGATTTCCGTTAGGTGTGATTCCTAATCACTTCAGGCTGCGTAATGGAAAGAATGATTTAAAGTAACAACGATTCTTTTATTTACACATAAAAATAAAGCCGTTTCAATATTTCAACAATCAACAATTCGATTCTTTTCACAGAAAATGGGTTGCTAGCGTTAAACAATTCTCAACAATTATATAGTCATTCTATAGCCCTGTACTGGCACTATAGTCTACACACTGGAAATGTTACTACCGTGAGCTCGCCATAAGAGCTTCACAAATCTGAGATTATGTTACGGAGAGCTCGCCATAAGAGCTTCACAAATCTGAAATGGTATTACCGTGAGCTCGCCATAAGAGCTTCACCCGCTAAGGCTCAAATGTCAACGTCTGCGCGTAACTGTACCTCTGGCTGTCGGAGGGTTCCGACCAGCAATGTTTGTCATCTATAAAGCCACCGTACTTCTGATTTGGGTCAGATATTGTCTACTCATACCTTATGTGCCCTTTGAAAGTCCGTGAAAGTCCTATTGAAATGTTCACTGTTCCTGGTTGAATTCACGATTCACAAATGCCCCTTTTTGTGCTAGGGCGAAATTGTCACTCACACCGATCTCCAGTCGGTATTACGATGCTTCGACAGCAAAACAAACTACTCCCAACGAATCAGTCTGACGCTTCAAAGGGTTAATACGCACAATACAATTAACCTGCACTTCTGACTATTGCAGGCTGATACCTGCTACTCGACAATCTAAACTTTAACGTTTCACCTTGGGTTTTCCTTCTCAATGAATTTGGCACTGTATCCGCCTATCAGCCTTAAGCTAAATCAATCGTGGAATGCCCCGTCTGGCGATTCCAGCCGTTTCAGGGTCCTGTGATCGAAGGTACCTCTATGCCAGGAAACAGAGTCCACCAACGTGTGTGTGACCCCAAGTGTGTGTCTAATGCTCTGCTCTTCAAGGTATATATACTTTTTACCCTAAATTGTCAGGTGGACAGACGCTCATCTGTCCATCTGTCAAAACGGTGGGAGATGACGAATATCGAGGCAGAATCAAGTCATCTCGCGCGTGACTTAACGGTGATTTCACTTGTCGAGAGAACCGATTCGTTTCTGCCAGTCATTGTCATGACAGACAGTTCTATCTTTTAGAATCTCGTTTCTCAATTGGCCGTGACGATATCCTGCCACCAACCGATTGCGTCTCGTAAGACTCGCGACTACTGTATAAATTAAATGAGATTAGACCTTATCTAACATACCGTTTCTCCCCTGTGTCCCTGGGCTGAAGCTGGATATACACCACGTGTGTTTTTTCCATGTCCAGCTTCACAGAGAAGTGCAATTCATGTAGGTTTTTCGCCTTGATGCGGAATATCTTTTGAACTTACAATATCTTTATATATGAAGCCCCTTGCCCCTATATTTAGGCTGGCTTTGCCCTGACAATCACCGCCAAGAATTCTTTGGCCAAGTCGGTATGTAGTCGGGCAAGGTTCTATAATAACAATTTGGCTGGCCACTGATGTGTCCTATAGATCGGTGGTCAAAGGATAAGCTAATCCAGAGTGGAACAGTTGTAAGTTTGGCAGTTTAGTTAGCCTAATGGTGTCGTACATAGAGCTGTGCCCGTAGTGGGGTGGCGAAAGGGAAGGGTCGGTTCGCCGATCATGAATCTGTCGGAAAAAAATGTTGATGGTCCGAATGCCAACATTTTTTTTCTAAAAGCCGATATTTGAAGACGAAAAAATGTTCATTTGGCAAAAATAGCCTTAGACGTCCCACATGATCAGTCGTTTATACGAACGTTTCCGAACAGGTTCCTTTGTTCTTGTCTTCAAGTTAGTACCACCCGTCATCTGCTCGAGGACACTTTACAATGTCAGAAACTTTCGAAATCCTGTCTTCGTGCCTTCGTGACCTCACATTCACAGCCAAGCTCTCAGACTACGCGTCTAATTATGTACGAAATTCGACGCTGTTATGGCATGGAACCAGTCTGACCCTCAAATGTTCATCGTCTAGGTTCAAATTCACTCGTCTGGAATATTTCAGTTGGTTGAAAAAGCGACCATAGGGTTCGCATTTCACTGAAACTGATATATCCCGGACGAGTGAATCTGAACAATTTCACATAGATTCGTTTTCTGTGAATCAAAGTTAGAAATGTTACACAATCGAGAGTTGATTTGATCCACATTTTGGTGTCATTACAATCAGGAGCCAATACTATAAAACTTTTACAATTGTATTTTATAGAATTGTATTTTCTACCTATTGATATAACTGACAAAAATGAATCATTAGTATTTTAGAAGATATGTCAATTTGCCAACTAGCAAATTGCCACATCTTTGAAAGTGCTAATGGTTCATTTCAACCTAGTTAAAGTCATAACTAGAAAATACAATTCTAGAAAATACAATTGTAAACGTTTAATAGTATTGGCCCCAGAAATGAAAACTCACCACATCCGTAGTTTTAAGATTACTACGGGAAGTTCCACAAAAAATGTTCATATCTTGATGTTTACAAGGGGAATTAAAAACTTAGTGGTTGGAATCTCGGTAACTGGGGAAAGACGGGAAATATGTATATCTTTGTTGGTAAAGGCACGTCACATTATATCGCAGTTCTACTGCTCGCAAATTTACACAAAAAGTCGGTAAACAAACGACCCATAACAGCATGGAATTCTGAACAGAATTAGATCAGTGGACTGCGAACTTGAGTCACAACATTCCTCGTCAAGAAAACACATAGTATAAGAGCCTACGAAACTGAAAAAGTCGATTCGATTCGAAACCGGTCCATTGATTCCATTGGAATCGATTCGACTGACGCAGATTCAGATATTTTCGAATTGTCGAGTTGTTCTCAAATCCCCACTGTCTCCTCTTGAACTCTTCTTTCATCATCAGGTCACCTGTACAGGAGGGGGGGGGGGAAGGGGGGGGGGGGGGGGGTCATGTATAGGAGACCTGGTGATAGAAGAAGTTTTCAAGACGGTTCCGCTTCCCAAACTACTTTGATTCCATTCTGGAATATTCCGCTTTTTGATTGATTTTCCAAAACTGACGAGAAGATGTTGCATACAATACTTTGGTGAGGACATACTTTAGGCTGCAAGAAGGTGAAGTATTTACAACTTGATGATTAGAGAGATTTGAATCCCAATTACCTGCTTGATTCAATTCCAGATTCGATTCGATCCGAAACTGGAGATTCGCAAAGCCCTAACTAACGAGGAGTTGTGAAATGCCAAGTGAAAATGAGAATGTCCCTTGGCAGTCGAGCACATTATATTAGATTTGCCCAACGTAACGGCCAAAACCGGCCAGCGCTATTCACAAAAATCGTCAATTAATTTTCATTATTTTTTTCATTTTGTGTCTCAAAAACATAGGTTATGACCACTCATTGGAACGAGCTCGACGAGCTCGTTCCAATGAGGGGTCATAACCTATGTTTTTTGTATGTTAGGTAAAAGGTTAATGACATCAGATAGTGGTATTCTAATGTACCGTCTTCGAGAAAACGTTTTACGACAGCAGTTTTTCCAGAGGACTCTCGTTTTTCAAGGACATCAACCTTTTAAACAAATGTTCGTTGTTTTTATTCATTTACCTACATTTCGTATGCGAAAAGTAATTTTCGTCGGGTTGATTTACATTATTTAGTCAGTTTTTGGTTATTCACTACTGTCTTCGCTATTTATTTCACTGTCATGCTAATTTTCCTTTCTTTCATGGTTTTAATCAAATATTTCACTTCTTACGTCCAGGTGAAGCATTGGATGCTGAGTTGGCGTTAAGCATCAATAATAAATAAGACAAAATGTCTTTATTTTTGTGAAAAATTGGGCTAAAAGTCGACATGCCGTTATATTTGACATAACTAAAAGAGAATAACAAGGTTATTTTTGTGAATACATTGTGCTAAAAGTCCTAATATTTTTATATTTGTCATAAATAAAAGAGAATAACAAGGTCTAAACTAGACTTTGTGCTTCTGGGGAATCATGGCTTTTCCAGATGAGATTCCATGATTTTTAATGACCCCAGAGTGTCTGATCAATTGTTTTTAACTGTCTCACAGACGTTCCTTCATTGATGTTTTGAGAAAGGTGGGTATATTAGTCTCAAATGACTCAGTTTGATAAAAATGTTTAGGTAAAAACCATCATTAATGGTGGAGAGGGTTAATATCAATATCGCCGTCCGACAAGTTAATGACCGACAAAACGAACTATGTTTGTTTGACAGCTACCAACTGAGTGCTGTGGCTATTTGAAAATGGTCCATTTTATCTCAAATGTATCCAAAATATTGATGTCTGGCATATGGCAGAGGGTTAACAAGTGCTAACAGGAATATTTTTCCATGCAACTTGTAATGTCCAACCAAGAACTGCGAATGACCATGTTTTCAGAGAAATCCAGGGAGAACATGGATTTTAGTCTTTTGGTGGGTATCATTGTTTATCCAGCCCAAAACAGGTTAAGGGTTGTTTTTTGAATACCCTTATTACTTATAAAAATAATGCTCAGTGAATTCTCCTTCCACTTATGATGATCTCTCCACTCAACTTTGGGTGCTGTGGGTGCGGAAACACGGCCCATTTTATCAAAATTTGGATGTTTGAGAACCTGCATAGGGTTAACAAAGGCTTACTGGAATAGTTTGTACATGCAACTTTTAATGTCACACAAAGATCTGAGAATGGCCATTTTTTCTTCAAAATCTACGAGGTGTTTTTAAAGAAATACAGGGAAGACATGAATTGTTAAGCCTTTGATGGGTATCGCTGTTTAACCAGCCCAAAACGGGTTAAGGCTTGTTTTTTTGAATACCCTTATTACTTACAAAAATTATCCTCGGTGAGTACCACATCGAATAAACGAAGTTATGTTTATTTCCCTGTAAGAGATTGGGTGTTGTGGGTGGCTGAAAACAGCCTATTTTTATCAAAGTGTTGGTGTTTGAGAGTCTGCGGAGGGTTAACAAACGCTTATCAGAACATTTTGTCCTTGCATTTTCTAATGTCACACCAAGACCGGTGAATGACCAGTTTTTTCTTGAAAATCTATGCGACATTTTTAGAGAAATCCACATAAAACATGATTATTTAATCATTTGAGGGAATCACGCTTAAACAAGTACAAAACGGTTTAACACTCGGGTTTTTGAATAACCTTATTACTTACAAAAATGGTCCTCGGTGAATTCCACTTCCAACGAAGGAGATTATGTTTATCTCTCAGGTACACTTTGGGTGCTGTGGGTGCCCAAAAACGGCCCATTTTCTGAAAATTGCGATGCTTGGCAGTCTGTAGAGGGCTAATAAATGCTCACCGGAATATTTTGTCCATGCAGGTTGTAAGGTGGAATGTAAAGAGGCATCCATTCCGTTACAGCCAGACAAAGCATAAAACAGAAAACTTTAAACGAAGTCCAATTTAAAGTGCATCCATCTAGCTGGGTATTTCCAGTTTCACAGAGAGAAGGAATTATTCAAATGTACTGCTTTAAAACTGTATATATTCGGGTAATAGACCGAGGGTAATAGTCTCTCATACCCAGGGGAAGTTGTTAGGAGTGCGGGAAATCTTCTATCAGATCGGTCCACAATGTCCTAGCAGTGGACAGGCATGAACCGCATCAATGCTTGTTGTAATCGATAAATAGCTAAGTGCTGCGGAGAAAGGGTTATTATAGTGGAATTTGTGAAAGAACTGTTTGGTGGAAGAGAGCTGGCAGGTGTTGATAGTAATGGATTGCGAGAATTTTATACTTAACCCTTTACCTAACATAACGGCCAAAACCGGCCAGCGCTATTCTCAAAAATCGCCAATTAATTTTCATTATTTTTTCATTTTTTGTCTCAAAAACATAGGTTATGACCCCTCGTTGGAACGAGCTCATCGAGCTCGTTCCAACGAGGGGTCCTAACCTACGTTTTTGAGACAAAAAATGAAAAAAATTAGTTATTCAAGAATTATTTTTGCAAGTGTCGTCTGCTTTTCAGGTTAGGTAAAGGGTTAAAGTTTGAATTAGCAATTGTTTGGTAGATGGAGACCAAGTGAATCGGCAAATATGTAAATGAACTTTGTAGGGCGCTACCGCGATGGCAGGAAAGCAAGATCGTAGAAACGCCATTTAGTGCGAGTGATTGCAGAACCTTAAGCAAACTAAGTCCAAGTGACGGTGCGCTTATATCATAGCGCAACTTGTCTGGTATGGGTTAAGAGTTATCAATCGATTTCACCAAAAAGATATCGCTAATTTTTAGCAGTACTGTGAGACGTAATCCTATTGCCCACAGCAGATTACACAAGTTAACCGATACATTAATCATTGCCAATCTATTCTCAACAGTTTATTCTATGACAGCAAAAGTTGATAATCTCCTAATATCTCAGTCGGTCTTTTCGACTTAAGATAATAATCCCATTTACCTTTCAAATTCACACGTGTTTGTTGTGTAATAAGAAAACGTTTTCGAAAATTTTAAAGAAGTCCAGTATGCAAGACCGTTATACAATTTCCTGCTGAAAGTGCTTATAACCAGCCGCTTGACCGTCCAAGATACACATCCATAGAGGTTATTGCCATTATGTGGATGTACAAAATATGTATCCGAGTCGAGCTCCGGGTTCTAAGGGCAGATCACGGCGAGTCGAACCCAAGATACACATCCATAGAGATTATTACCATTATATGGATGTACAAAATATGTATCCGAGTCGAGCTCCGGGTTCTAAGGGCAGATCACGGCGAGTCGAAGACGAGTCGTGATCTACCCTTAGAACCCGGAACGAGACTCGGATACATATTTTGTACATCCACACAATGGTAATAATCATTTTATCTTACAATATATTGGGGATAAGTCAAGAATGTAGACGAGTATATAACGAACTTTTTATTCGTACGGATGAACAAAAAGAAAAACAAATGGAACTCACGCGAAAGGAACGTGCTTGTATCCGACCCCTGACACAACCATCTGTATCAGGGGGTTGGATACACGACAGTTGCGGAGTTAATAGAGACAAAATACATGTTGATTGTAAGATAAAACAAAAGAACATCTTAGTGTAAAATCGTATTTTCATTTAAAGTAAGAATTTATGTATATATTACGTTTAATTTTTATAAATTGTTTTAATGCATATTTTCATTATGTATGAAGGGCCGTATTATTTTCATATCTTATTATTTGCGTAGAAGTGTTATTAATCTTAAACGCCGATCGATAAGCTCGCATAGTGTTGTAGGACAAGCCAGCTCTCTGTGCGTGCATTCTCAGATTGTTCTGAACTTGCCTAACGAAAGACCTATGTCAGTGTTGGTGCTTCAGTCTAAAGTAATAGAACTGTGAACATATACTACTCAAAGTTTGCAAATCATCACATATTTGACACATCATTGTGAAAGGTTCTTGTGACACATTTGCATTATTTTTGGTGGATATGATTGAGGAATGTTTTGGTCCCCAGTGTTTACATTAGCTCTCTTGACAGGCAGACTTTTCGTGGCAATCGTGGAAAGCATGCACCCCTTGATTTCTATGATGTTTTCGTGTACTGTCTACATGTACATGACATGTGTAGGGTATTCATTCTTCATTTCAACACAAACCCTTGTGATTTAATTATTGAATATGGCAAATGCAAATGTAAGAAGACATTTGTCTGAAGCAGAAATGTGGCGGGCTGTAGGGATGGCGGAGCAAGGGACTACCCATCGTAGGGATGGTGAAGCCCTTGGGGTGCATCATATGGTGATCACCAGAGCCTGGGCAAGATTTCTGAAGTATGGCACACCAGTAAGATGGCATAGTGTTGGCAGAGACAGGGCAACATCTGCAGCTGAGGACCAGTTTTTGATCATTCAGGCCCGTAGGAACCGCTTTGCCACATCAACTCAGCTTCGCAGTGACCTTCAGAATGCATCCAGGGTAAATATTTCGACGCAGACTACCCGGGAGGGTTGCACGAAGGTGGTCTCCGATCGGGAAAACAATATATTCGCTTTCCGCTGTCCCAGAACCACCGCCAGGCACGATACGAATGTGTCATGGACCACGTTGGATGGACCAGAGATGATTGGCGACCTGTTCTTTTTACAGATGAGTCAAGGTACTGCCCAGACCACACAGACAGGCGTTCTAGGGTATGGGGACGACCAGGAGAGCGATTCCATGCAGCCAACATTGCTGAGCATGACCGCTATTCTGGAGGGTCAATCATGGTCTGGGGCGGCATCATCTGGGATGGACGTACATAGCTCTGTGTCCTTGAACGTGGTACATTGACTGTACAACGGTATATTGATGAGATCCTGGATGTCCACGTCAGATTGTATGCAGGTGCAGTGGGTGATAGATTCATTCTGATGGACGATAATGCCCGTCCTCATGTTGCCCATGCTGTCGGGGAGTACCGACAGAGGGAGGGGATTGGGCGCATGGACTGGTCAGCAAGATCCCCTGACTTCAGTCCAATCGAACATGCATGGAATGACTTGCAGCTTGCAATTTCAGCCCGTCCAGTCCAGCCAAGAGGTGTCCAGGAGCTTGGTACCATGCTGGTCCAAAAATGAACAACATCCCACAAAGGACCACCGGGAACCTGATTGGGAGCATGAAAAGGCGTTGTCAAGCTGTAATTAACAGTAATGGGTCTCATACTCGATACTGAAACCATACCAGTTCGCTCCGTCAACTTTTTGGCATATTGAAAAATTTCCTCTTTTACCAATAATATCCATTTTCCATGGTTATCGTATTCAGAAGCTAAAAAATAATGTCAAACACACATAAAATCTTAATTTCTGAACTTAAATCATTAAAGATATAATTAAATAAAAAATATATACACTTTTCACAAAAATATTTCAACTAAAACGTAAAACAGGTAGTTGGATATAATTGGTGCTTAGCAAACTTTGAGTAGTATATTAGTTTATCATATGACTCGTCCGTTTTGTTCACTTTAAAACATTTGATATTTTGTTTTCATATTAATCTGTGATAAATAAAGCCTCCAGTCAATTTCATTGGTCAATTTCAAAACTAGACAATTTGATTGGCTGAACAAAATACAACTGGCCCACATTTTCATAATTTGCATAATTAGAGTTGGAAGCTTTCATTGGTCAATTTCAAAACTGGACAATTTGATTGGCTAAACAAAATACAACTGGGTCATATTTGCATAATCTCTGTAGGGAAAATTTACGTTGTTTGTCCTATTTTGGGTGGGTTATATTGTATTAATCTTTTACCTAACGTAACGGCAAAAACCGCCTCGCGCAATACAAGAAAAACGCCATTCATTTTTTTTTTATATTTTCACTTTTTGCCTCCAAAACATACATTGAAACTAGTATGAGGGGTCATAACCAATGTTTTGGAAACAAAAAATGAAAATTTTTAGTTATACGAGGATGTTTTTGTCAAGTGCCGTCTGCAACTCAAGTTAGGTGATGGGTTAAAAAGTCATACTAAGTGGCTAATTTGTGCGTGTGTGTGTCATAGGATAAATAGAATATGAATTGAGTGTTTTTCTCATATAATATTTATGAAACTCGTCCGAATTTTCCGTTTGGACTCGCCAGAGGCTCGCCCAAACGGAAAATTCTTAGACTCGTTTCATAAATATTATATGAGAAAAACACTCATTCCATATCCTCTATGTACTTCGCGGCCTCGTTGAAATGTATAGTTAGAAAAAAATATTAAATGTCGCAGAGACATAATTAAACGGACAAAAGAAAAGAAAATATTTATATGCAGGTCGATCCACTTTGTAAATACTTATTAGTTTAAAGAATATTTATTTCCAATTATCAAAGAAAAAGACGCACAACAATGAAATGTGTGTGGATTCGACAGTAAGCTGGAAGCTTATAAAGGTCGTTTCCACTAAAGGTACATTTACAACTATGATGGCACGAGATGTTAATTAAATGACTTCTCTAAGCCAAACATTTACCATACATAGCTTTTGCTATGTCAAGTGTGTTCTATTCAATATGATATCGGAATGCAGTCATTTTGGAAACAAATATTACTACATTGCTTTTCAAGTTGAACAGAGTGAAGAAGTTAGGACAGGTGAAAGAGATAGTACTGCTGGGCTACAATTTTAAGAGGCCTTAGCAATTCACCGAGTCGAAAGCGAGCAAGGAGAGCCCAGGACAGAACCTATGGGTGGTGTATATGGCCAACGGGATGAGTTGTGTCGGGACAATTGTCAATAACTGTTTTTCGGTATAGGTCGGATACTTGTATACATTTATAAAGGCATAAGTAGTAAATACTTATTAGTTTGATTTATATGATATGCTAGTCTTTTTTAGCCCGACCGTTTACAGTGAGGGCTATAGTAATGACTTTTGTACGTCCGTCCGTCCGTCCGTCTGTCCGTCTGTCCGTCTGTTAACTTTTAGAGTTTTGGTTAAAGTTTGTGGTTAAAGTTTTTAACTGAAGGTTCAAGTGTTTTTTTTTTTTTGTTTTTTTTTTTTTTTTTCTTTTCCTTTTCCTGTTTAGTTCATTTGGAGTTTTGGTTAAAGTTTGTGGTTAAAGTTTTTTATTCAACATTCAAGTACAGGTTATACCTGGTAGTTCTTGTCTGATCGTCACAAAATTTCATATGCAGGTTTTAGGTCATGTCTACTTGAGAACGTCCCCTTTTGGTCGTGATCGGTCAACCGGAAAGCTGCCCGAGCCCAAAACCCGAAACCATTAGCACAATCTACAGGTATTTATGAAGGGATTTCATTGCAACTTCATAGAATGCCTCTGTATAATGCCTATAATGCCTAGATGAGTACGTTCAAGTTTGGGCATGATCTGCCAACCATGATGGCTGCCCAAGCCCGAAACCCAAAAACTTTTAGGGCAGTCTGCAGGTCATGTTTAATATGGACGGATTTCATTGTAACTTGATACGATGACTCCGTATGATGTCTACATGAGAATTTCCAGATTTGGGAGTGATCTATCAACTGTCACGACTGCCCGAGTCCAAAACCCGAAAACCTTTAGCACAGTCTACAGGTCATATTTATGGAGGGATTTCATTGATAGGTTGACTTCATATAATGTCTACATTAGAAAGTCCCCTTTTGGACTTGATTGGGCAACTGTCACGGCTACAGGTGCCCGAAGCCCGAAAACCTTCAGCACAGTCTACAGGTCATATTTGTGAAGGGATTTCCTTGTAACTTTGTAGGATCAATCCACATGATGCCCAGATGAGAATGTCCCCTATTGGCTGCGATTATCCATCCATGATGGCTGCCCGAAGCCCGAAAACCTTTAGCACAGTCTGCATGTCATATTTATGAAGGGATTTCATTGTAACTTGAAAGGTTGACTTCATATAATGTCTAGATGAGAACACCCCCTTTTGGGCAGCTGTGACGGCAACAGGGTCCCGAAGCCCGAAAACCTTTAGTTCAATCTACAAGTCATATTTATGGAGGGATTTCATTGTAACTTGATAGGTTGACTTCAAAAAATGTCTAGATGAGAACGTCCCCTTTTGGGGGAACTGTGATGGCAACAGAGGCCCGAAGCCCGAAAACCTTTAGAATATTCCACAGGCCAAAATTATAAAGGGATTTCATTGTAGTTTGGTAGGATGACTCCAAGTTTGTGGTTAAAAACCCAGACAAACACCACCACCCCTACTTCCCCCACCCCCACCCCAATTAGGCTTTTTTTCTTTCTTTTTTTCTCAAATATGCATTTTAAACTATTTACAGTCACTACATGTGGAACCTTTTTTAAAACTTACGTACCCCCCCACCCCCCCCCCCCCCCCGGGTGGGGGGGGGGGGGGCAATTAGGCACTTTATTTTTCTTTCGTCAAAAATGCTGGTTTACAGTTTTGGTTAAAAACCCAAAACACCACCCCACCCTCCCCCAAATTAGGCATTTCTTTTTTATTTCCTCCAATATAGCATTTTGAACTATTTACAGTCGCTACCTTTTTTTCCTTTTGTCAAAATGCTTTTTTACAGTTTTGGTTAAAGTTTGAGGTTAAAAATCCAGACGCAAATTATCACCCCCACCCATCCCCCCCCCCCCCCCCACCCACCCCCCAATTAGGCATTTTTTTTCTTTCCTCGAATATGCATTTTGAACTATTTATAGTCACTACATGCGGAACCTTTTTATACGCCCGTTTTGAAAAAAAACGGTCGTATTATGGTATACCGCTGTCCGTCTGTCCGTCTGACTGTCCGGTCACATGTCGTACGATAACTGAAGAACGCTTTGAGAGATTTTCATGATTTTTGGGTAGGTGGTGTATATCGATGGCGGGAAGCTCCCTTTCGTTTAGTGTCGCCGTTCGATTAGTTATTCCAGAGTTATGGGACTTTATTACTTAGAAAATTGTTGATTTTTTACACATCGTACGATAACTTGAGAACGCTTCCAGAGATTTTCTCGATTTTTTGTCAGGTGGTTTATGTTGATGGAAGGAAGCACCCTTTCGTTTAGAGTCTCCGTTCGATTAGTCTTTCCAGAGTTATGGGACTTTATTACTTAGAAAATTGTTGATTTTTTACACGTCGTACGATAACTCGAGAACGCTTCGAGAGATTTTCACGATTTTTTGGTAGGTGGCTTATGTTGATGGAAGGAAGCTCCCTTTCGGCTGGTGTCGCCGTTCGATTAGGCATTCCAGAGTTATGGAGCTTTATTTTTCACATGTCGAACAATAACTTGAAAATGCTTAGAGCAATTTTCATGATTTTTTGGTTGCAAGTATATGTTGATAGAAGGAATCTCCCTTTCAATTTGTGTCGCTGTCCGATTTGTCATTCCAGAGTTATGGGACTTTATTCATCAAAATATAGGCAGTTTTCCACATGTTGGACTTTCAGCAATTTTCATGATTTTTTGGTGGCAAGTATATGTAACCTGACAAGTACACATGTATACTCATATTGTGTGGTTCCCTCTTGTAATTAATAACGGGCGTATCATGCGCTCATGGCGCAGCTGTTTATTTCAAACTCATGTAATATTCCCCCCTCCAGGGGGTGGGGGGTGGGAGGGGGCAGTTAGGCACTTTTTTTCTTTCTTCAAAAATTCTTTTTTAAAGTTTGTGGTTAAAAACCCAGACAAACACCCCCCCCCCCCCCCCCCACACACACACACACACACACACCCATGGTGCCAGTTAGGTATTTTTTTTTCTCTGCTCAAAATGCATTCTGAAGCATTTAGACTGACCACTTGGTAAAAAATGGACTCCCCTGACACACCCCCACTCTCCCTACCCCTCACCCCCACCCCACCTCCTCCTTACCCAGGGCCATTCATGCAATATTTTTTCTCTGGTACAAAATGCATTTTTAGCCTTACTGTTTATAGTCAGGGCTATAGTCATGATTTTCGTCCGTCCATCTGTCGGTCCATCCATCTGTCTGTAAACAATTGGTTTCCGACTGATAACTCCAGTTTGGATTATTTGATTTCAACCAAAGTTGATATGTGTATTTTCCAGCTAGTAATACAGGCCAGGTTTGAATATAGGTTTCACAACTCCCCCCCCCCCCACCCCCCCCCCCACCCCCCACACACACACACAAACGTGTCACTTAGGCAATTATTCCCAAAATGTATTTTGAAGGATTTGGAGTTATTACAGGCAAAAAAGAAAATTGACTCATATAGCCCAACATTGCTTTTATGTACTGCATCTTTAATCCTTTACCTAACACAAGTTGAAGCCAACAGTACAAATTATTTTTCTGAAACATCAGATTTTTTTCATTTTTTATTACTTCTAACCATTGCTTATTAGTCCTTATTGCAACAAGCTCATCAAGTTTGTTCCATTAATAGGTCAAGAGGTATGTTTTGAAGCAGAGAAATGAAAAAATAAAATTTGAATAGCAAATTGTGTATATCACAAGTGCAGATATGGAAGATTCGTTAGGCAAACTGTTAACAAAAAATGGCTCCGACTATTTTGCGTCTAAGCATTGCCATTCCTGGGACAGTCGGGCTGCATGCGTGACATCACTCTAGTTATTCATTTTATTACTTATTTTGCAAGCCACTCATGCCCCGAACACACTATTCATATTCTTCAATTAAGAGAAATTCCTCGGAAGTTAGTAATTTATATCTCGATTGAGCGAGCTCTCAGAGCTCGGTCAATCGACATATAAATGACAAGATTGCTATCAATGTGAAAATTGTCGTGGCGAATTTTTTTATCGCAAGAGTTTAGAAAATAGTATTTTAATTATACCGAAATTGAATTCAGCAATTTATATTCCGCGTGACCGAGATCCCCGAACTTCGTCAGGCTGGGTAAAAATGTGCAACATGAAACAGTATTTCGTACCTCACTCCTGCCTTGCGAGTAAACAATCCCCAGTGTAATACTCTACATGATATAATATTGTACATTATTTTTTTAATATATAGACGCATTCAATAAAGGAACATGTTAGCGTAAAATCGTATTTTCAATTAACCCTTAACCTAACATGGAAAGCAGACGACACTTGCAAACCAATTCTTGAATAACTATTTTTTTTAATTTTTTGTCTCAAAAACTTAGGTTATGACCCCTCGTTGGAACGAGCTCGACGAGCTCGTTCCAACGAGGGTCATAACCTATGTTTTTTGAGACAAAAAAAAAATGGAAAAATAATGAAAATTAATTGGCGATTTTTGAGAATAGCGCTGGCCGGTTTTGGTCGCTACGTTGGGTAAAGGCTTAGGGTTGATAACACAAAAATATGACCAGGCAGGCATCCTTAACCCGAAGAAGGAAAATCTAATACTTAATCACGTGAGAGATTTGTTGGTGCAAGAAACGTGCATAAACTCTACCGTAAATACAAAATCCAAAAGCTGTTGGAAAGAACAACGACGGAGATCGAAGCCACAGTTGATTGTGTGACTGGAAAGATACAGCTTGCTGTGATAGACGGCGAGGTCCTACAAAATGCGAACTGTAATTGTGCATTAAACATATAATTTCTCGGACTATTGATGAATTTGTAAGTACATTGTACCAATATTCCTCTATTCATGTGAATAAATCATATTTTGAGTGAGTTATCGTCGATGACCTTCAAATATTCAAGTCACTTACCCATTCAGTAACATGAACAGTCTCAAACAGTTAGAGCGTTGGTAAGGTGATGAGACTTACGTTCACACCGGGGTCCAGTCAACAGCCTCTGGCTCTGACTGTTGACTGTGCCAAATGCGAAAACGTAGATCTCCCACTTCCCGAAGTTATTAACCCCATATAACGTGACAGTGGCTAGGGTAAGTAGGATATCTCCGAAAAAGTAACATCTTAAAGGCAAAGATGGACGATACACTCAAAAGATAATTTATTTGACAAGCATGATGTTCAAAATATTTATTTAATATTTTTGGAAATTATTATCAAGGAGTCTTGGTGAAATAGATTATATGTAGTTAAGGGTTAACGTTCGGAAACATATCTCTATCCAGAGCGTGCCCACAAGTAGTTAACTGATTAATTAAATTATTGATTGGAGATAGAGAGGGTTAAGTCTGATAATAAACCTGAGAAAAATTGCGAATAAATAATTAATCTTTCAAATACCCTGTTCACAAGTCGGAAATAATGGAGCCCCTCCCACCTTCCCCTTGGACTTTGGATCACTTAATCTCAGATGGAGAACGCCTGTTATTCACGGGGTTTAGTTCGTTAAAAAAAGAACAAAAGCGAGTGGTAAAAGAGGCCACAACAAGGGTGACCGATCGTGAAATGGAAATTGGCGAGGATACAGTCTCAGCTGCAGCTGTATTGGTTCGAGAAGGAACAAAAAGGACAGGTCGACAGGCTGAAATGGATCGTGAAAGAGCCGAAAAGGATGCTGCGGAAAAGTGCGTGAATTTGAGCGTGACTGAGCTGTGCGACATCATGCTGTGGAGCTCGAACTAATAAGAACTAGGGCCGAGGTGGAGCAAACAAACGGCAGGTAAGCTGTGGGTGGAATGAATGGGGTCTCCATGGTAAGTCCGGATCCCCAAACTCCCCAAGTTCGACGAGTGCACCGATGACATTGATGCATGCATAGCTACACAAATTTGAAAACTTTGCTTCACGTCACCAGTGGCACAATGTCTCACAGGGAGTACATCTAAGCCCGTTATTATTTTTTTTAGCTTGGAAATCATTAGAAGTGTATTGTAAGTGTGCCTCCTGACCTGGCTAATGATTTCTGTGAGTTGAAGAGAGCCGGCTTTCTTTCTTAAGGAGAGGAGGTCGAATATGTTGATGGAATTGCAGAGGTAATTGAGCAGAATGGGGCAATATTTCTCTGCTCCGGCCCAGACAATGTGGGGTAACCAGAATAGGCATTTAGCGAGGGCATGTTAGAAGTCTCTCGTTGAGTACAAACCGTGCTCCGCAGAGAAAGGGAAGGAATGGGGGGGGGGGGGGGCAGATATCACCCATTATCTGCAGCTGGCATGATGGTGTTTATCTGACCGGGGAGAAAGGGCAGCTGGTGGAGTTATGCTAGAATGTTGGGTCTGAACGTTTTCGCCTTCATGATGCAATTGAAAAGGGGTAGCTCGTTTTATAAAGCTGGAGGGGTCTACCGATAATCAATGGGATGTGTGAAAAACTCCTCTTCGAAGAGAAGATGGGAAAACGGACGGTGTACACAGGACATGTGGAGCATCAAAAAGTGCAAGCTGCTTGGCAAAGGGTATATCGGCGAGGAGGTCGGAGAGAAAACCGGTTATGGACGTTCAGTTGGTGGGCCGCGAACATCTAAGTGTGTTGGCTGATGGGACAGATAGGATTTTGTCCCTTGCGAGGGTGATGGTGGATACCGCGTTTTACAGTATCAATTTAGTAAGTATTCACGAGGAAAAATTGGCTATAAGATTTGACAATTAGTAATATACCAGGGGTGAAAGCAGACCCAGACAGGACGTGGCTAGAAAAGGACAGTGATTGAGACCCAGACTGCAGGAGTGAAACGTCCCATTGAGTCACATCGGACTTGACGAGTTAGGGTCGCATGAAGAACCCTGGATAGGCCCATACAACAATTTGTATCTAAAACCCTAACAGTGATTGAGACATTGTAAAAGAATTGGCTCATGACTCTCACCCAATCAAACGCCTGGCTAAATGCAGGCAGGCCACTTCTTTCCTTTATTTCAAACTGCATTCTTTTTGTGCCATTAGAGAGTTTTAATTCATTCTGGGGATATATAGTTAGCAGCGTTCACATGCGCTTTACTTTTACTGACATCTGACGAGTCATGAGAACTAGGGCCGAGGTGGAGCAAACAAACGGCAGGTAAGCTGTGGGTGGAATGAATGGGGTCTCCATGGTAAGTCCGGATCCCCAAACTCCCCAAGTTCGACGAGTGCACCGATGACATTGATGCATGCATACCTACACAAATTTGAAAACTTTGCTTCACGTCACCAGTGGCACAATGTCTCACAGGGAGTACATCTAAGCCCGTTATTATTTTTTTAGCTTGGAAATCATTAGAAGTGTATTGTAAGTGTGCCTCCTGACCTGGCTAATGATTTCTGTGAGTTGAAGAGAGCCACCCTCGAGCCGGCTTTCTTTCTGTGGGTTGAAGAGAGCCACCCTCGAGCCGGCTTTCTTTCTTAAGGATCTCTCAAGATGGGTCCTCCTACTTCTTGCTCTGGGAGCATTTCATCAAAGAAAACGATAAAGCGAAGTGTAACTTTTGTGACCATAAACTGGTCTTAACTGGTGGTAACAACGCACTCCGATATCATCTCCACAACCGACATAACGTCTTTGAAAATAAATGGAAAGCGACACTACCGTTCAAAGTATTGTCGGCAGAAAGTACTTCTAAAGGATAGTCCAGTAATGATGATGTGTGGTTGTTGATACCTCGTGTTGAGATGCTTCAGAAGGGAAACTATCTGATAGTACTACAAAACGCAAAGGCAGGGAAATCCTTGCAACTCAAGATCAAGATACAATCAGTCAGTGGATCGAAACGCAACGACTGTGTTCCAGCTCAAGAGCAGAATCAATCATAAAATTCATTGTCAATCTTCAACCCCTTTCATTCTGTGAAGATCCGGGAATGGTTCGTTGCTGTTATTCATAGAGCCCAACTACCAACCCCAAGTCACAAAACTATTCGAGACCACACATCGAGAAGGTACGACGGGAACAAAATGAACTGATGCGATAATTAAACGAAATAGAAACGTGAGTCTAACATGTGATGGGTGGACTTGTTCGCAAATGGGTCCTTTTGTCTCTATCATGTGCCACTACATTACCCCTGATTTGATTGGATTTATAAATCCTACAAACTGAATAGCCCGAGTTTCCATGTGATACACACTGCCGACCTGCTGAGTCAAGGTTTGGACGAAACGCTCTTGCAGTGGAATGTCAAGGTATTAGCGTGCATCCATGACACCGTTAGCAACACGAACAGTGCCCTCACTCTGGCGCGAGAAATTGAGCATGACTTTGACTGCCTTGAACATATCTTGCAGTTGGCAATTACCGACGGCTTCCAGGCTGGAAATGGCAAAGTTTCGAAGATACAACATGTACGGAACACTTCATGACGGAGGTACGAAAATACAGGAGTCAAGTTCTTCCCGAAGGCCTCTCGAAACATGAATTACAGCTGAACATAAAGACACGTTGAAACTCGACCATAACTATACCATAAAGTTACATGCATCTGAAGCCAGCAGTTGATTTAACTGTAAACAAAATCTGCAGATTGAAAGAGAAAAAGCGGTTCTTCTTCTCTCCTTCTGACATTGACCAAGTAAATTATGTTATAAGCCTTCTTGATGATCTAAAGCAAACTAAAGATCAGTGGCAAAGCCTTAAATTTGTAACCGCTTCAATTGTGTGTCCTATATTTTTTAAAGTCATTGATAACATGTGTAAATATCGGTCAAAGCGGCTGTGTCAAGATGCAGAAAACATCCGACGAAATCTCATTGCAAATGTCGAGGATAGATTGTTCATGACGGATGCCGAATTTCCCAGGGAGATGTCAATTCCAATGGTAGAGAGCTTTCTGTATTCTTTCTTTAAAGATTTTGATTTTTCAACGATACAGGTCGAAACTCTGTTAGAAGTTCAGTAAAGTTAGATTTGGAAAAAGTTAAAACTCTTGATGAATCGCCTTCCGACTCTGTTCCTGACGTTGATCTGCTCTGTAAACGTAAACACACTTTCTTGGAAAAGTAATGGGAGGCCGATTCTCGTAAGCAAACCCCTCCCTCCGATCAGTTGGGGATATATGAAACTCTTCCTTCGTTGAGAGGAATCATGGTCGATCCGCCTTTTTGGTGGAAGACATACGAAGAACAAATACCTGAATTGGCAAAGCTTGCGAGGCGCTATCTATCCTGTCCACCGACATCTTCTTCATTCGAAAGACTGTTATTTGGTATCAAGGTATTTTAGGATAGACGGACATCGTTAAGAAGAGATACGGCTTCGGTCATAGTCTTTTTACACGAAAACTAAATAATATTAATGGGAATTTTCTTTGGCATTCATCAATCGGTGGTTGAGTAGTAACTCAGAAAGAGTATCTACTTTCTCCTCTCATATCAATTTAAATGTGTTACGTAAACGTTCTAACCCGACAAGGTATTCGAATTTCAGCATAAGGTTTTCATTTTCTCTGGTGTTTAGTGGAGTTTTGATGAAAAGTCTGACAAAAATGAATAAAATATAGTATGAGAGTATATGAGACCTATATTAAATGTTATTTGTCGCATTTACTTCAATATTCTAATGGTTTTCTTTTAATCGGTTATTAACCAATTACCTATTAAAAATAAATAGTCTTCAACAGTTAAACAAAAAATAATTGCGCCCAGCCCTGCATGCAGGTAACTCCTCTATTAGAACATGTGGGGGAGAAGTCCAGTCATGGTGAGCAGGAAGTATTAAGAGAAAAGGGACTATGTGGGGCTGACGCAGTGTGTCACAAATAGTCACGAGACCGAGTTTGATTCCGGAGATGTATGGGACAAAGGGGCTGACCGAAAATTGTTAGGATTTGATGAGGGGCCATAAGGGATCGAGAGAAGCAATCATCCAAGTACCGTCCATCATGTGTTCGTCGCAAACCACACAAGGTGACGCGCCTGGGGTGTATCGGAAAAGAGGCAATGTTGGGTGACAGACCCGAGTACCAAGGTCCTAAGGGTGCCGCTAAGGAAAATGCAGTGGATTTTATAGAACCTGTTGAATTTGGGTCAAGACTACCATAGGCATATGCTCACGGTGGTAGCTTGTGCCACTGATTATCCAAGGGTAGTAATGCATATTATTTTGTTTTCACTCTACGGGCTCTTTATGCCATATTTGTTTTCTTTGAGTATTTCATTGAATCAAGAGAGCAAGCGATGTTCAAATTGTTCAGTAAATATTTAACAAATAAAAAAAGAATATGAAACCTTGCGTGAAAATAGAATAGAATTTTCTGAAAACAATATCCGTAATGTAAGCCGTTTTTGTCAAGTTTTAATTACCAGATTTCGGGTATTGTTAGTTTAAGAAAATGTCGAAATGGAGGTTGTATATTCGGGCAGTTCACGTTACATACGGGTACATCAATCGCGAAGGTATAAAGAGTTGAGAGAGTCGAATGTCCACCTGAGTAATCAAAGTAAACGGACTTGCTGATTAATTAGAGAATGTCATAATACCTTCAGTCACTCGTAACAGAGAACCAACATCAGCAAGATTTGAAACACACAGCACAACACAATTCACATGAAGTGAAGAAAACAGAGGAGGGAGGAGCATTTAGTATTCGAGCTGGTTAAGGCGTGGTGTAGTGGTGGCTGTAGTTACAGTAATAGCAACAGTTTTCTAACAATAATAACCGTAACGACAGCTACCCCAGAATGGAAATAACACACTGGTAAGCAGACCACAACCTCAACCACTGCCCAAATCAGTGATACCAAAGGCCCTAAATCCGACAAGCGCCTCGATGGTGGCATTTCCAACTCCAGCTCCAGGAGAGGTCTGGAGAGAGCTATGTGTCAAAAAAAGAGCGAACACCACCCTGGTGGCGAACTTGCCACCAATGTATAATTATTTGCCAACTCCGGGAATGTACAGGCCTTTCGATAGGTCGGAACACCATAGTCTTCCCTGGGATTAGGGGTGAAGA
Source organism: Pictodentalium vernedei (assembly GCA_031216915.1). NCBI lineage: Eukaryota > Metazoa > Mollusca > Scaphopoda > Dentaliida > Dentaliidae > Pictodentalium > Pictodentalium vernedei. Next base: position 181,743,984 of record CM062294.1, read on the forward strand.
AATGAAAGAGTAAGTGAAGAGGGAGAATAAAAAAGAGCGTGTGAGGGGGAAAGAACGGGAAAGTAAAAAAAAACTTTCGGACACCCAGGGAATAAAATAGGGCCTAAGAGAATCGCATTAGAATTATACAAAAGGTTGTCCAAGGTGATCAAACTCCTTAATCTCCTCGCAGCCCCGCCTCAAAACGATACCGACTAGTCAAACCTCCCACAAATAAGTAACCCATTAAGAAATCACAAAAGACCGAGAAAATGAAATGAAGATAATTCGTTAAGCAACACTCAAAGCGTTCAAACACAAAGTACACCTCCCATAGAGGCCCGTCAGAAACTGGGATTTTTATTCCAAACACAAAAGCCCAAGAGAATACCAACCAACGGCAGACAACAGAGTTGGCTCCATACCTAGCTAGATGTCGGACCCAGGACCCCAATCAAACACATATGATAGAGAAGCAGATCTCACAGAACAATCAAACTCTAAGAAAATGTGGGATATGCAGACATGGAACTATCACTAAAAAAGCCACATAGCCTAGAATAATACGACACAGGAGATGAAGGAGGCTCTTCCAGATCCGTTAAAATAAAAGATAACAAGTCCTATGAACCTATACCCACGCATTCTGTCCCAACACCCCCATCAGTTCTGGCCCAACACTCCTCGAGAACATTCCGACGTTCCCAAGCAAAGCAATATTTACCCGGACGTACTACGACAAGCGGCCAATAATGCGCACCCACCTCTAAAACATCTTCAAACCTAGGGGAACCAAAGAGTCACACCAATCTAACCACACCATATTGTAGTAATAGCCAGGGTTTACCTGGATACACTTGAAGCCAAAATTAATAGCGCTCTGACATGATCGCTCTTGAGAAAGATTCGCACCAAGGTCAACCGTACATGTAAAATTAAGGTCAAATGTACAACCAGATTCATTAAGTTAGATTTCTTTTGTAAACAGGTGACCAGTAACTTCCGTAATCTTAACAAGAAAGAATACAACATGAGCCCACCAACAATGTTATAATACTATAACATCGGTCACCAATCGCACTGCAACGTACAATTTACATGCATGGAGTAAGGAAAAACATCTCCAGAACAAACAGAGCAACCTCTCTCCCTCTTCTGCCAAGTGCAATAGTAAACACCTAGCAGCCACCGCGGCTCTCGCCATTACAAATATTTAAAGTCAGCATCGAATTCAAATCTCTCAGCAAGACCAGCCCAGGGACTCCCATTCAACCCACCCTCTCCGCATCCTCATCACATGATGAATGTATAACAGTTTAACCAAATACCCAGAAATCTCCCTTTTAAAGAGGTCAACACGCCTGCCTCACAAATCTTCAATTATCTCCCCTTATCTCCATTATCAAAACAACTGAGTCTTCCCCTGTGGAACGCAAGAAGTATTAATAAAAAAACCTCACCCAACGCAACTTACTTCCAAAACACAAAATGCGCATATCATCACGATGAATAAAACATGAGGCGGGAGCAGTGTGGGGCTGTTCCGACCCTTTTGAGCGGGAGCGCCAAAACCATTCTATAGTTGCTTCAGCACTTTTCTTTTTAGTCTATCGTCGAGTAACGGCCTGGCAGTCTATTGTTCTAAATATCAAGGGAGAACATTAACATGAACGCCCAAGATGGAGATACACAATGAACTATCACACTCAGCAAAATATCAAGAAAAAAGAGAAAGGTTCCCCTGAAGATATTGTACGGTGTTATTTCCCACATTCTTTTTCATTCACCGCTCGTAGGTATGGAGACCAATATTGCTTGCAGAGAGATGCCAACTCAACGAGAACTACAGTTAAAACTAGAAGTCCTGTCATGAAGTGCGCACAAATAGCACGTGGATCTGCGCGTTAATCTACGCGTTATTGCCATAGCAAGGCTATCAAATTTTGTACATATGGCCTGTGCACAAGCAGTGTTTCAGCCAATGGACCTCCGGGTAACCCGGGGGTCCATTGGCATAAACATTGTCTGTGCTTGCTATGAGTAACCATGATACCCTGTCGTGTTTTGGATGCCATTCGATGTGGTAATTGCGCGCAATTCCTACGCGCAATTAAGCCTAGATAAGCACACAGTTCGCGACAGGACTTCTAGTTTTAACTATACTAATGCAACCGTATAGTCTCGAATTAGAAACTATTCTGTTGTCGATACTGTGGGAAGAGGTGGTGTTACTGTATCCAAAGCTCACAGAATAACAGAGAGTTAGAGGTTAGATCAGATCAAAAATAAGATACAAACAGGCGCGTAGCATTCTATAATAAGGGGTGCCCTAGCAATTTTTAGGGTGGGGACAAACATATTTGGAAGGCCGTTGTGGGGGTGATAGGGAAATAGTCCTAACTAGAACCCTCCTGTTGTTACCTTGAATCCCACTCCCCTACCCTAGAGGGAAATGGCAGACGGCGGTAACGGCCGGAGGGTCCAAGATAAGAGTACCCCCCTCCCCACCCCCTCCTCCGAGAAGTGTTTGCAAAAGTCAGTGCTCTAAGAACGCACTGGGGTATTTGTAGCGTGTGTTGTCCTATGTTCGAGACCATTTAAGGGCTCCATTTTATATGAAAGTTGCTTAGTGCCATTTTTTTTTTTATTGAGCAGTGACATTTTTAAGGGAGCAAAGCACATCTCCGTGAATATGCCACTGGATACAAATCGTTTACAAGATGAAAAGTTGCTGAAGTGCAAGCTGTTTGTTAATAAACTTTCAAAAATAGCATGTGCGTTGCAGTACATTCATAGTCTCCTTTGAGCTTGTATTCGATGTGATAGCAAAATTGATCTCGTGTTACATCATAGTTCTCATGTTACTAGTCATCCCCCAAGTTTTGGTAGCTCACGGGAACGGTCATGTAGTGACGTCATTACCGTGGTGTGAATTCGTAAGCGCGGCTGGTGTTGTTTGTTTGATACCTTTTTCAGACTTCCAGCCTATTAGCCTGGGGTCTGGGGCGCGGTGGCGTTGCGGTAACCGGTTCTCGTCAGATCAGCGAAGTTAAGCAACGTCGAGCCCGGTTTGTCCTTGGATGGGTAACCGTCTGAGCGATCGATTCGGACTACCACGTCGTGTCCTTGGGCAAGTCGCTTAACCCCGATTGTCAGCATGGGGGCACTATGACGCCGTATACTAAGGCGTACTGCACGTCGATGGTGCGCATGTCTTCAACCAATTTAACCCTGCCTGTGCTGCAGTGCGGAGTTACGATGTTGGGGAGCTGACAGCTGGTCGTCGTTACTCTGTGGTTCTCTCCGGGTACTCCGGCTACCTCCACTGTCACCGGCACGATATGACCTTGTATGTTAAAGTGTCGTTAAACCCAAATAAATAAATAAATGTTAGCCTGAAGTCGGCATCTTAGGGGTTTGCGTAGGTGTATTCTATTAAACTGGTGTACCGTAGTAGTATAGAACGGGTGATGTTTACCAATAATTATTGTATTCAATTTATTCTAGAGTTAAGATGTTCGCCTGTCTGAAATCTTACATACGTCCGCCATTAAGTTGCTATGCTACAGTATGTTCCGCGGTGTAGTCGGTGGCGGTTGAAAAGGACAGCCTTTCACTTTGAACATAATCCAGTTGTGTTACTATTTTGGTTTGTTTGCCCATATGGTCTGTTTCTAGCAATATTTCAATAAATCTTGTTCCTGTTCAGAATAACCAAAGGCATGGATCCGCTGCGCCCCAGCGCGTTCATCCTTTTTTCCTGGGAATTCCACCTACTGTTTCCCTTTCTAGAATCTGATGTTTGATAATAACAAGAGTTATCTTCCATTCATGCTTTACCACTGATGCTGGATGAATAAAATTTCTTCTGTACATTTGCAAACAGATCATTTGTGGTGAACTGCCATCGAACCCAAAGAGGTTTGAAACACGTCGGAACCAGCCGACAATCCCTGCCCTGTATATCGGTAGAGAATTTCGTAAATCGTTGATCTTTCTGATATCTCCTTATAAAAACTGGAGGACATCTAAAGTACAGCATCCGTGGACTGGACGAAATATCCAGGCGTGGGCAGTGATGTCAACGCATAGGTTTACCAGGTAATAAAAATCATCATAAACAAAAGTTTAATTAATGAAGCACCGAGTTGTACCCGGTGCTTCATTAATCAAATGTTTGTTGCTTATTCCTATAAAAAGTGTTTTTAATCTCCTATTATTGCATTCCTGGAAATATTACCCACACATGAAAAGTGACCAGTCCATGGCGGTCGAACTGCAGGTTCAGGTTGTCAACTTCCTCATTTATCATAAAAACACAAAGTAATTGTGGTACATAAGGCCAAAATAAAGAGGTTTTGGTCCGCAGGCAATTTCTTATTGCAATAATGCTCACTCGTTGATTTTTTTATTGAACTGAAATGTCTTCAAAATTAATAAGGAATCGCAAGAGTTCAAACGTTACCTCTTTTGACTGATGTATATTTATCTGCAGGAGTTTATAACAAAGCTTGATTAAAATACAGTGTGTATTTATTATATTTGTTGTGTAAACATCATGCTGTGCAGAATTTATTTATTTATTTTTTTTATTTTATTGGTGTTTAAGGTCACATATTTTTGCACAATGGCTAACCATGACCGTGACAGTTTTACGGCTGGAGGAAGCCGGAGTACCCGGAGAGAACCACCGAGCAACGGCGAGCAACTGTCAGCTCCCCAATATACCAACTCCACACAAGCAGGGTTAGCATTGGTTTAAGACAGGTTCACCATCGACGTGCAGTACGCCTTAGTACACAACGTCACCGTGCCCCCACGTGGGCAATGGGTGTGAGGTGTCTTGCCCAAGGACACAACGCGGTTGCCGCAGGTGGGATTCGAACCGAGGACCTCTCGGCTTGCAGCGTGCACCTCTACCAACTGAGCCACCGCACCCCCATGCTGTGCAGAAAACAATTCAAATATCATATGTGTTTCGAAAAAGGTACATAAATACATCTGATCACGAATGTATTTCATATTTCTTCATTAACTGGTAAAATGATAATTTTTTGGGTTGCCAAACTTGTTCACATGTTTTGCCATGTAACAATATATGGGAGGTATGGTTACTCCCTCATCCCCCCCCCCCCCATCCCCGCCCCCCCCAAAAAACCAACAAAACAACACAAAAAAAACAAAAACAATTAACAAGGCAAAGACATATAAGTACAGATGCCACTTTTGCTGGCGAACCAGTTTTGCTTCCTGAATGAACCAATTTTTTTCTGTTTGTAACTGCACCCATTTTCTTTACAGGTGGGTGTGTTTCTTGAGCGAGATACACATGAATACCTCTTCTGCAATGTTTTTCACCTTTGTGACCGTTAGATGCTGCCTCTAGATTCTCGCTGAAGAATCCGGATAGAACAGTTGGGAAATTCGAACCGCCCTTTTTAAACAAATCATATAACGGTAAACAGCTCGAGCTCGTTCCAACGAGGGGTCATAACCTATGTTTTGGAGACAAAAAATGAAAAAAAAAAAGTTATTCAAGAATTCTTTTTGCAAGTGTCGTCTGCTTTTCATGTTAGATAAAGGGTTAATTTAGACGAAGAACGTGGCACTGCGCATTCCAAGCCAGTTTGTTTAGTATCGCAACTTGTAAGGGCATTGAGTACAGTGATTGGTTCTGATGGTCCGTATCAATGTTGTGGCATGCATTACAAGCCTGTCCATAGGAAACATTCAGCGGCCTGAGTGTCCAGTCTCCTGTTCGTGTGAAGTTTCCCCATTGGGTTCGACTTATTACGTAATAAGTTTCTTTCAGTCTGCGCCCAGTACCCATTGCCTGTGATCCCAGCCCCTACATTTCCAGCCGTTGAAATGCCCTAGGATTAACCACTTGAAACCAAAAGAACGAGTTTTCGATTCATAAATTTGTATGGTAGAATAATCAATATTTTCAAATCGCAGACCCAAGGCCAGTGGCGGCGCCAGAAATTTTTTCGTGGGGGGGGGGGGGGCAAGTAGGGGGGCAGACTCCCCATGAAGGGGGGCAAATACGTAAAGGATCATACCATTACTTTATTATGAGGTAGTCGAAACTTGGACACAAAGTCCGTACCAAACCAAAAAATGATATTACGGACTTTGGGTCCAAGTTTCGACTAAAAGTAATGGTAATTAGCGCTTCTCCTTTCAAAAAATCCTGGATCCGCGTCTGGAGAGAGAGAAGGCAGAGATAGAGAGAGGGATAGAGAGAGGGAGGGAAGGAGAGAGGGAGGGAGAGAGAGATGGAGGGGGTAGAGAGAGAGAGAGAGAAGGGAGAGAGAGAGAGATGGAGGGGGATAGAGAGAGAAGAGAGATAGAGAGAGGGAGGGGCAGAGAGAGGGGGGGAGGGAGGTAGGGAGGGAGGGAGAGAGAGTGTGTGTGTTTGTGTGTTTGGATGGATGTGTGTGTGGTGGGTGGGGGGGCAAGTGGGGGGGCAGAGCCCACGTTTGGGGGGGAGGCAAATGCCCCCCGTGCCCCCCTGTAGCGCCGCCACTGCCCAAGGCTGGAAGATACCACCAGGGTCCAAAGGGTTAACACTGAAACTGATCACGAAACCCAATCCATGTACACCCTGCCTCCATCAATGATGAAAATATGTTTTATAGAATGTGAGTTACAAGGCAAATGCGTGGTGCTGCTGGCGTTTATTATTGACAGTATGTTTTAAAATGCGTGGGAGAAATGTAATTGTAACATTCCACTGATTTCCCTCCAGAATTAAGCTGGTATGTAATGATTGTTGAGATAACAAATGGAGGAACCATTGTTTAAAGCAATTTCAGGCTGAACTGCCGAGACTCCTCGTGATGTTAGGGAGAATTTTAACATGCTTTGGCTCTGTGGCTTCCACTGTGTTCGCAGGAGAGCTCGGGAAACGATACAAGGGAAATAACTCGAATTGTTTTGTCGAAATAATATTCCTGTGGCAATGAGAGCAACATTTCAATAAAATATTTGCAAGTCTTTCCAAGCCGTTCACAAACACTTGTAGTACAGCCTGGTTAGTAACCCGAAAATGTTAACTTTTTCTCTTTGTTGTCATTTATTTTGAAGAGTTTTAAACACAGCAAGGCACACAATCTCACTGGTGAGATTCAAGCACTGCGAAGAGAAAAGAAGACAGATAATTTGGATCACAGTCCCATTTTGACATGCGAACTCTGCATGCTAGAAATTATGTTTATTGCATCTTGTTTTATAATGATTCGAAAACTCTAGCAAACAAGTGACATATTAAAAAGACACGTTAACATTTTCCGACTAACTGGAATTGATCAGCACTTCAAATTTATGTGAACGATTTAAATGTGAGCGAGAACTAATTCAAAGTTATTCCCCTTGTATCGTTGTTGTCCGATCGTTTGTGCTCTTTGTTGGTCACTCCAAGAAGCACCACACCGTGCAACTGCACTGCATATCAACCTTTATAGTCCCGTGTCCCGACTTAATATCATGCATTGTTTACTTCCAATAAGCTACGAATGTTCGGAATACTAAAAATATGTTTTTTTTCTGATTATACACTTATAAGTCTCAATGTATCATCCTGACTCTCTCTCCTGTTAACATCGTTTCTGAGAGGCCATTAACTGGGTCATGCAGATCAAATCTGCGTTTCTCAACAAAGTACCTTAGGAGAGACGTCTGACGACGCCGAATGGGTCGAATAAGTCCTGGCTGGATCGTATAAGCCTTGCTGGCTTGTACTCTGCTGGTAACATACACCGTATTCACAGAAAACCTGGAATTTGTGTTAACTTTTAGAAATCTGTGATTTGTGGAATAATGCATACTTTTATAGCTCATACTTTCTTTTTAAACTGTTATAGCCTCTAGTCTATGGCCTCTACAACTATCGCCATAGCTTTTTACCTCAAATACAACTTCTAGCTTCTACCATATATTTGGAAATTAATACTGCGACCCCACGACTACTACTGTGGTACAGCCATTGACTTCTGTCTAGTATTACCGCTGTAATCCAAGTTCACTACTGTAGGCCATCACTACTATTGTGTTCTACCATTTCTGTAAATGACTGTGGCGTGGTTAGCCTTATCTATCCTACGTTGAGCTTCCGATGTCTCCAGCATATACTATATTTCTCTACCAATACTGCTAGTATGCAACGGCAGCATCCTGTCATGTGATCGACTTAACCCTTTACCCAGCGTAACGGCCAATACCGGCCAGCGCTATTCTCAAAAATCGCCTATTAATTTTCATTATTTTTTTCATTTTTTGTCTCAAAAACCTAGGTTATGACCCCTCATTGGAACGAGCTCATCGAGCTCGTTCAAATGAGGGTCATAACCTATGTTTTTGAGACAAAAAAATTTAAAAAAATTTAGTTATTCAAAATTTTTTTGGGGAAGTGTCGTCTGTTTTTCATGTTGGGTAAAGGGTTAAACTGCTACTGTCTCTATTCAGTACTGCATCGTAACCGTTATACTTCTGATTACCCTAGCCCGCAGTAAATCGCATCACTATTGCCAGTACTTCTCCCTTGATCACAGTCCTACTAACTTATACTACTATCAGTCCTGAGTATAAGGGGGGGGGGGGGGGTGGAACTTCACTTGGAAGAAGGATTCATCAAGGCCCACCACGGCCTTAAAGAGTTAAAAATGATTTTGCAGCCATAGATAGGTCTTAGAGAAGAATTCAGTTATCGAGTCTCCAGAGAATGTGATTGTTCAGTATCCAGATGAGTATACCGTGTAAGAGTGAGGGCAACACACTTTACTTCAGTGAGGGATATCTCATGGGTTTATATGGTAAAAGCCATACTGGTTTTATATACCATGTTGACAAATAGTGGTAGAAGCTAGTAAAGAAGTAATGAACGCCTGAAGAGTATTGACCGAGGGACACGCCACGGTGGCGGCGATTGGACTTTATAGTGGTTAATGTCACTAGAATTATAGAAAGCGATACGTATGCGGCACTGATAGGAGATAGCAGTTGCTGAAGCCGAGTAGAGAACAGTATGGCACAGATACAAGATTGCAGTAGTATTAAACGACTAAAGCATAAATGACAGAGACTGTGGGAGCTGATTAGAGGATGGAGAAAGGTAGCCATGGTGCAAGACATTGACAGAAGTTGTAGAAACCAGTACAAGCATTTGTTGTTATGGTCGTATTAGAGGTGTTGGTAGAGGCTAGTAGAAGTAGCCAAAAGGTAGATCACTGCAGTGGGTGCCAAAAACTAGAGGGCATAGGATACAAGTTTAAAGCCATCCCACAACAGTCCACAAAGTTCAACATTATTCTAGAAAGCACCCATTCCAAAAAGTACACCGATGCGCAGACGAAGCGAAAAAGTGTACGAGGAGTCACCCAAACATCGGAACATCGGGCACATGCATGTGTGACACCGAGCAGGTAGCATTGAGACTCAGATTACATATTATGTAAGTCTTAATTGAGGGATAACAAGACTTAATTCAGAGATACACGAGTCTCAGTTATGAGATATGCAAGTCTTAATTCACAAGTGATATCCCTTAATCAGAAGATATTGTCCTATTGTCCTAAGTCTTAATTCGGATATACAGAAATCGCCATTGAGAGATGCATGAGTCTTAATTAAGTGAAAAGTAAGTCTTAGTTCAAAGATACGTAATTCCTAATTAAGAGATATGTAAGTTGTGTAATTAAGAGGTGAGACATTATAAGACTTAAGTAATACATACCGTAGATTCAAATTCTGAGATATTATAGGAGCTATTTAAGCCTTAAGCAAGAGGCACTTAACGTTTAAGTAATATGAAGTTTTAATTATGTAATGTAAGTCTGACTTAAGAGACACCGTAAGTCTGAATTAAGATACACTGTAAGCTTTAATTCAGAGATCCAGGAAGTATAAATTAAGATAAATAAGCCCAAGGGATGTTGTGAGTCTTAATTCAGAGATCACGTAATACTTAATTAAGAGACAATATATCTAAATTCCCAGATATATACATATATGTCTTATTTCAGAGATATGTAAATCTTAATTAAGCGATAAGTCTGAATTCAGATATCCTGTAAGTCTTAATTAAGAGAGGATATGTCTCTACTCAGAGATAAAGCACAGTAATCTCACAATTGGTCTAATTCGCGAAAAGATCCCGATCCGATTTCGACACATTTACACAAGTGGGTCGAGATTTCCCGAAGACAAGTCTGTGAAATCGATACCATATCAAGAAAAACAAGCAAACAAAAACAGCATTTCAGATTCAATATTCGTGCCTTTTTTTCGACGGGCGAGTGTCTGCATTGTTGTGGTGAGGAAAAGGGACATAAAATTTCGATTGGATTACGACCCACTCCCGATCCAGTCGAAATTCTTTGTCCGATTTGTGACCACAACTGTGAATATCAAGTCGCAATAAAGAGATTTCCTCTGTGTTCTGAAGATGGAGAGCACTACCTGTTTTACGCTCTTGACCTAAGCGCTGGGGCGGCGGAGCTTGGGGAGGGGGCGCAGGGGGCAAGTGCCCCCCCTCCCCACATTTTCACCAATTATAGGTAACCGAACGGCATTTTCCTACATAACATACACAACACCTATGGTCACTAGTTTCCAACCGATGATCGGAACCGGCCACCACAATCGGTCGATTGTGGGCAATCGGATGACCACGGCAACGGCTTCTGGAACATCTGTTCAACTGATTGTTGCCACGCATTTTGTGATGAGTCATTAACCACATTTTATTATCTCCTGCAATTGTTCAATTGTTAATGTAAAATTATGTCAATGATACCATTCAATAAAGTTGAGAAAGAACCACAATGTGTATTCTTTATCTCTCTAGACGCCCCTTTACGGGATATACAAGTTAAACGGCATGTGAAGCCGTTACAATTACCAGTCGCACGCACTTGGGTGGTAAACGTGGCTCTAAGAGCCACGTTCACGGGCTAAGTGCGCGCGACTGGTAATTTTACTGCGACCCCCATTCAACGAAGTTTAACACAGTGAAAAATGTTCAGTTTAATGCAGTCCTTTCGAGCCTCAACTTGTCTAGTAGTGCACGGTGTTACAATCGGCATCAGAATCGGGCGATTGTGAACTCAAATATCCCGGTAATCGGCCATCGACCATTTTTAGTAATCGGTTGAACGCTATTTGTGGGATGTTATTACACTCCAGAAGAAAGGCCTGCGCGAGCTGAGCCGCTCAGGCTGAGCGACGATGTTTTGGACGTTGCCGCGGCTCCTGATCCTCCTGTCCATCCAGTCCCACAAATGCTCGATCGGGGCCAAATCTGTACGGTGCCCAATCGAGAACTTGGTTTTGGTTGAGGAAGTTACGACAAACTCTAGCAACGTGGGCCTTCCATTATCCTACTGCAGCGTAAAGTTACCCGCATGGATAAGTGGAAGAACGTGAAGCATGAGGACCTGGTCCCGATATCTTACGGCTGTAAGATTGCTCAGGATGACCACGAGAGGTGTTTTCACGCAATGATACCCCCCCCCCCCCCAAAAAAAAAAACAAAAACATAACAGACCCTCCCCGAATCTGTCGTTTTCCGTAACGCACACGTCTGAATATCGCTCGCCTCGAAGCCGATAGCAACGTTGCCGTCCATTTAACACGTAAAGCGTAAACTGATACTCGTCGGTGAGTAAGACAATTCTCCAGTGGGCCAAGTGAAACCGATTTGGTGCCCACAGCCATTGCAAATCAACGTTGATTCATTAACCACATTTTATTGTCTTCTGCAGTTGTTCAATTATTAATGTAAAATGATGTCAATGATACCATTCAATAAAGTTGAGAAAGAATCACAATGTGTATTCTTAATCTCTCTAGACGCCCCTTCACGGGATATACAAGTTAAACGACATGTAAAGCTTATAATTGAGCGTACTTGCGGCAGTCGTCAGTTCATACCGGAAAAGTGATGGTTGCACTTCATTGACTCAGGAGGCAATAAAATTACCAGTCGCACGCACTTGGGCGGTAAACGTAGGTCCGAGAACTACGTTTACCGCCCAAGTGTGCGCGACTGGTAATTTTACTGCGACGCCAGTCAACGAAGTTTAACACTGAAAATGTTCTATTTAATGCAGTTCTTTCGAGCCTCGACTTGCATAGTTGTGTACGGTATTACACTCGGAATCGGCATCAGAATCGGCCGATTGTGCGCTCAAATAACCGGAAATCTGTCAGCGACCATTTTTGGTAATCGGTTGAACACTAATGGTCACTACACATCACCTATACAAAAATGACCACATTGATTTTCAAGATTTTATTGAAAAATAGAAAGCTCCAAATGGAGGGTCATATTTCAAAGGACGGTTTCAAAGTTATGATTGGCCCTTTGAACCCGAGAGGCCGCTTTTCCGGCCCATGAACATGATAATTTTTAAATTCATTAAGAATGATAGCTGGTAGTGAATGTGTGGGGAAGACCAGACAATATATTTAACGTGCAGCCCTGAGGCTGCACATTGAAAATGTAAATTGGTCTGCCCACAAATAATGAATATGGCCTCTTCCAAATAAAACAAAACAAATACGCCGAGGTGAGTGTCTTAAAGTGTGGGTTGAAGAGTGAAGGGTAGCGTACATAAATTTATATATTTTGCATGAATGCACCGCACTACCACCATTGACCCCCACCCCCCGAAGAACAATTATTTTCCATCCGACACCCTTGCGGTACTCAGAAATGTGTGACACCCACGTTTTTGAGCTTCCGCCACCTCTGCCTAAACGCAAGGAAACCCTTCTGAAACGCGACGTCAAAGTAACTTTTGTTGATTTGTTCAAGCCTTGTGTGGAGATCGCACGGAGCCGATATGAGTGAATGCTGAAATATTTCATTCCACCCATAACTTATTCACGGGACACACCGATTTGACGTAATGCGAAAATAATATTAGCCTAAGAAACGCTCGGGGGTGTTGAAAGTGTCAACCTGCCAAAATATACTGAGATCATTGATTTATAATCCAAATATGATTACGAGCTACCTTGGCCACAAGTTACAGGCAACCCAAAGAATCACAGGGCAGGGAACATCATCAATAACAACATCATAACAACAACCATCGATATCATTATTTTGTTTTGTTTTTCCTGTGTTCTTTGTATCATCGCACTCAGCATTTTGCCTGTTTTTTGTTATTTTCAACTTTTATTTATTTATTTGTTTATTTATTTATTTATTTATTTATTTATTTATTTATTTATTTATTTATTATTTCTTTATAATTTTTTTTTTTTTTCATACGAATGACTTTTATTTCTGTTTCCTGTACATGTATATTCTTGATATTCCGTTGCCACGTACTTCTTTGTGTTTAGTTGTAAAGTAGAAAAGGTGGTAAGGTTGATAATGTTCTATAAGCACCTGTCGTTCGTTTCTAGTTCACATTCTCAGAGGCAATTAAAAGATATGTTTAATCTACTAACACAACGTAGCATCATGATAATGGCCTCACAGAATATCCTATTTCGCGCTTTTCCATACCAAACAACATGACACCTGCCATGCATTTCTGAATGGGGTTACCTCATAGATTCCAATGTGATTTTTAACCCTTTGAAACCGAGAGGCTCTTTTACGGGCACAGAAACATGATGCGTCATAATTTCATTAAGTAGGGCGGCTGCAAAGTGAATGTGTGGGGTAGACCAATCAATATTTTCAACGTGCAGCCCCAAGGCTGCACGTTGAAAATATTAATTGATCTATTCCCCAATAATGAATATGGTTTCTTCCAATTGCTGCCATTGGAGTGGCATGGGAGATACCACCAGGGCTCCCAGAGTTAAGATCAACTTCCAAATGAACACAGTATAAACATATTGACAACAACCAGTCGCACTTTAGTTAATTACAAAGTGGAATTTCCGTATTGTTTTCAGAATTACCACTCAGCAGTTGAGGGCCTGTTGCTGGTACTATACGCCCCCCCCCCCCCCCCCCCCGCCCCGCCCTCCCTCCAAGGAACAATGGTGCTCAAGTATGGCGGAGTTTTTGCCCACTACCAGCATACACATAATTTAACTAGGATACAACGCGTTGTGCATCGTCAGACATGCATATATATTAGATCTACGCCGAATGAAATGTTTCATTGATCATTCTCGTCCAGTCGGAATTGGCTCTACTGTGTTGTCAGTAAACGGAACTGATTTGATGTAACTGCGTCTGCCTGCACTTTCAAAGATCCATTAAATGATATTATATCCGTCATTTCCATTGTAGTGATTTTGAGATGTGGCAGTTTTGACATTAAGCAATTAGAAAATGTCTGTCTGGTTCTCCGAAGAAACGTCATTCTTTTCTGTTACATATGCCACCTCACATATGTTGGAAGATACTACCTTCCGAAAACATACACGTCTTCAGACATCAATTTCCGGAACTATTTCCACCTGCAATTCACAAATAATTATAAGGAATCGAATTGTCTGAAGAGGCCATCGATTGATTTCAAATCAAAAACATTATATATCTCCGCCGCCGAAGATTAGAAAACTTAGATGGAGAGCCCCCCCCCCCCCCCCCCCCCCCCCCCCCCCGCACCAAGCTCTCGGGCCGCCAGTCAAATTCTGTCAGGAATCAATGCTTTTATGGGCAATTGTTTAATGACTAATGACATGAGAGCTTAGTTTCGTCCTCCAAATTCAATTGGAGGTTAGTCTATGCATACATATCTACAGACTATTTGTATATAGAGGGAAGTGGAGGAAGGTGGGGGAGGGAAGGGGGGGGGGGGGGGTCGCAATTCCACGAGATCCTCTGAAAAGTTTAGTAAATATGGTGTAGTTTAATTTCACTCTTTCTACGTTGTAACAAAACACATTTTAGGAAAGAACAACAATTATCACTGAAATAAAAACCACCCGTGTGAAGGGTGCAATTTGATTTATTCTTTGATCGTAGTGGAGAGAGGTGACTGGTCAATCCATTCCACATTCGAATATACATGTTACGAGGTATTCAGAAATAAATGGGAGTGACCGCAGCAGGATTGTGGGAGACGCCATTGTCCAGAAAATCTAAAATAGTATCTAGCCAAAAAACCGCCGCGAATATTCTTCTGGAGTACCCAAGAGAACTCAGTTATCAAACTATGACATGACACATCATAAGGGTTTACGTAACGACTGAACAGGCATTCCAAATGCTAAAATGGACCAAACAGGTTATGTTTACACCTTCTACACGACCACAGTAATTGGTAATAATGACTCCACCATTCATCAGGTGCTGTAATTATGCATGTGGCGCTATAGCCGCCATGTGCTATCTACTTCTGCACCGGTCAATTCTTAAAAGAAAAATCCACGGAAGAAAACCCCAACTAGCCCAACTCGCATTTCCTCAGCCCTCAAGTGAGCATATTTAACGTCCATTACGTATAAATCTGTACTCCCGTGGAACAGAACATATTCCTAGATTAAATCATCCATTTTGTGGAACCATTGAACGCCATAGAAGCCAATATGGTGGCCTCTATCAAAGAAATTGGACGACATGAACACTTATGATTCTCACAACATGCGATGTACGTACGGGTCAAGGTGATAGGTTAAATTTACGATTTTGTTGTTTCATAAGTGTATTTATTTTTGGTAATGTTTTTCGCTCGTGCTAAAAGTGTAAGAATTAGTATATGGCGCACCCCCAAAACCGATTTGGCAAGTAAGCCATCTGTGTATTTAATTAGAAATCAATCAGTGAAGGTGCAATAAAAGTGATAACGTTAATGAAACGAACCTCAATAGGATCCTGTAACGTTAATTAGCGCTTATCTGAACTGAAACAACAATCTTGCCTTATAAGCTTCAAACAAGGCATCTGTTTAGTTACCCATCAAAGGTAATCAGTCGTATAATTATATGGTCATTAGTGGCGATAATTTCCTAATCATAAGTAGCGCACACGAAGGGCCTGTGTTTTATGCATATCTCCAATTTCTGACAGAGGAATAACAGTAATGTCAACGTATACCGAACAGTCGAGACTTTCAATGAAACATGAAAGAGAATGTTAAATTAAGACAGATCTATAGCAACCAAGTTCACCAGAAGCAACTAAAATGGGAATTAACGTCCTAGCGATCGAACAAGAGTCAGGTGTTTTCTTGAGATTTCATTCTGGTCTCAAGGTGTGTTAGACTGTGGGTCGTACGCGACAGGCTGGGTATGCCCTATAACCTGTATGCTATAGGTTAGAGGAGGTGCCGTATCGGTGCTAAAGTATAGGCACGTTGTTATGTAAGCAGAGCCACGAAGCTCATGTTTAGAGTAGGAACAGTCGCGAGCCAAGTCAGTGGCCATATTTGAGTGTTGGTGTAGAATCAGAAATAGGTAGGAAGTACGTGCTCCGTTAGCTCACGAATATTGTCATTTAGGTAGACAGTATTACCTGTTATAGAAGGCAAGCCGTACGTAGACAGAGTAGACTTTGCCTGTGTGAACTTTACTCTGAAGTAACTAGAGAGAAACCGTTAACCCTCGAGGTAGCGGTTATTAGAGTAAAGGCGTCCAGTAAAGTGACAATACGTTTGTGGCCGTGCAACGGCAGTGATAGAGCGACATTCCGTTACATGTTCGTGAAAGGCGACCAGATTCCAGAGACACAACGTTGAGCCGAGAAGAACAAACACCAGCGACAAGGATGTGCCGGAAACCGGACGTTGTCGCTGCTGGGGGAAACCGATTCACGCCGCGTCTTCAGCCCAGACACCAGGAGTGTCACATGAATCCGTGCGTGAACATACGTCTCACCGAGTCGAACCTGCCCGTTTCGTTTTTGTTTGGGGTGGTTCTTATCCTGAAGGGGTCAACGACCTTTCTTAAAAAAGCATAAATCAACAGGGGTTCACTAAAATTAACAATTTTAATGCAATGAGGAAAATATAGTAATATGTAACTCACATAAAATCCAATGAATAAAACTCGAACGTCAATCACACCCCACACACACAGTGTATGGGTCACTTTGCGGGCTCGCGTTCTCTGTTGTCGCTGGTGTTTGGTCGTCTCGGCTCACCGTAGTGTCTCTGGGCTCTGGTAGCCTTTTCACGGATATACAACTGGAACTTCACTCTATCACTGCCGTCGCACGGCCACTGACGAATTGTCACTTTATCGAACACCTTTGCTCCAACATGTGACGGAATGCCAATCTACCACTGTCGTCGCACGGCCACTAATGTATCGTCACTTGGCAGGACGCTTTCCACTCAAGCAGTGCCACTAATGGGGGTTAAGTGCTCCCCTACGTTTATCTCAGAATAATGTTTATACAGGCAAAGCCCCCTCAGTCTTCGTATGGCTTGCCTTCTACAACAGGTAATACTGTCTACCTAAATTCAAATATTCACGAGCTCGAGCTCGTACTTCTTATTTCTGACCCTACCCTCATCTATGGCCACTAATTTCGCCCTCGACTGTTCCTGCTCTAAATATGAGTCATGTGGCCCCCCTTATATTACAACGTGCCTATACTTTCGCACTGATGCGGCACCTCCTCTAGCCTATAACTCCCACCCTACTACCCACAGTCTAACACGCCCTGAAACTGGAATGGAATTTTCGAGAAAACCCCCGACTCTTATTCGATTTCAGGGACATTAATTCCCATTTTAATAGCTTCTATCGAACTTGGCCGCTATAGATCTGTATTAATTTAAAATTATCTTTCAAGTTTCTTTGAAAATTTCTTATTTCCGGTACATGCAGATATTTGTGTCACTCCAGATGGGTAATATGGGTGCTTGACCAGAAGCAACTGTTTTACAACAATTACCTATTGGCAGGACATAGTTACATAGATAATGACTGCATGAGACCGCTGGCCTCTCTTCCTTTTAATCTGTTATCAGACAGCTCATATAGTGTTTAGTAAACGCGCTGTAATGGTCATAACATTTCCTGCTTAGTTAGCAGCGCTTGAATTATTTGTACTGGTCTGTTTACGTGACAAATATGTTTTTCATGTACCTATCTTTACGCTTTATATTTAGCCCGAGTGAGAAAGATTATCAAAATTATAAACACTTTTTAAACCAGAAAATCCTAAATTTAGGCTATCATATTCACAGGATGAAGCAACCAACGACCAGGGAGAATGTGGGCCCGAACGGTGACTCAAAAACGACGTGGGTGGGGTGTGATTGGCTTTTGTATTCTTGTAAAAACCGGGCTTTGTTGTTGATGGAAGAAATAGATTCACGCCGCGTATTCAGCCAAAACTCGAGGATTGTCGCCCGAGTGCGGGCATGAACGTCTGACTCACTGTAACTAACACGCCCGTTTCACTTTTGGAGGGGTCAATGACTTTTCCTCGAAAAGCATAAACCATCAGGGCATCACTGGAACAACAATTGTAATACATATATATATATATAAATGTATCTGGTAATTTGTGACTTACGTGAAATCCAAATCAACAAGAAAAAACAGAACGCCAATCACCCGCAATCACAGAGTATTTGAGTCACTTGCCGGCCCGCATTCTCTGTTGTCGCTGGTTTTCCTTCCTTCTCGCAGGTCTGTTTAAGTGACAAAAAGGTTTTCAGGGTCCATCATATACCTATCTTTTCGCTTTATATTTTGCCCAGTTAGAAAGACTATCGAAACTATTTTCACTTTTAAACAAAAAAATCGCAACTTTAAGCTATCACATTGACAACCCCCTACCAAGGAACATACACTCAGTTGTTCCAAATAAACCAAGGGGATAGCGTACACGTGCATCCACTCTAACACGTCTACCTTAGAATTATCTCACAACATTGATTATTATTATTATTATTATTATTATTATATATTGGTGTTTAAGGTCACATATTTATGCACAATGGCTAATCATGACCGTGACAGTTTTACGGGTGGAGGAAGCCGGAGTACCCGGAGAGAACCACCGAGCAACAACGAGCAGCTGTCAGGTCCCCAACATCGGAACTCCGCACTGCAGCACAGGCAGGGTTAGATTGGTTGAAGACATGCGTACCATCGACGTGCAGTACGCCTTAGTACACGGCGTCATCGTGCCCCCACGTGGGCAATGGAGATGAAGCACAGCATTGATATACTCATATTTTCATACACACCGTCACACGCATGCGCACACTGACGAGCGCCACAAATAACCGTCTGATATTCCGACTCGGTTCCCCACTGGAATACCTGATTCTATCCACATTTCACTCGCGCGCTCACTTCCACAGGCGCACAATAGGAGGTTATCCGTTGGTACACATACAGCCAACAGGACCCCCCTTATACACTCATACTCACTCCATTGTAAAATATAACACTACGCTACCCCCCCCCCCCCCGATATATATACATTCACGCAACACCTTTGTAAAAAAATATAAAAAGAATAAGGAAATCCACCCTGACCCATGCCAGCCGATGGTCTCCTTGCCCCAACTCCCAGCATCTAACTAATTTGTCACCACCCTTTGATAGGGTGCCCTGTTAGGCACTAACTAAATATTCCCATGTATGATGGGGCCCTTACCATTTCCTGGTGAGACCCGCGACCGCCTCCACATGAACCTATTCCTCGGGCGCGTCCTCCACCAAGGACCCCACTCATCTTCACACACAACACTTACAGACCCCCGGGCGGTTCCTGTCGTATCAATGATCGCTGCCTCAGATGCAACGCCCCGTTTGTTTACTTCCATTCCTCCCTTGAGTGCCCCTCTCCAAGTCCAAGCCCCCCCCCCCCCCCCTAAATCTACGTCTGTGGTGCCATTGTGTGGCTACTCCGGCCGGCTCTTGCGGTCTTTTCTGGCCTAAGGTACCATCCCCCGCCGTTCGAGAGGGTTCAGTGTCCTTTATATCCTGGCATCTCCGCAAAAACCTTACGTGGTAACCCACTCCACATCCATCTATGTCTACTCGGTGATGACCGCTGACAATTATTTTTGTTACAGCGTATGGCCCCTCCCACTGTAACCGCGGTCTACTTAACTTTGTCGGCTGGAGCACGGTCACCTTTCGACCGACCCAACAGTTCCTAACCTTTGGTGTACTTCCGTACCGATCCTCACTATGCCCCCTCTCTGCCTCTACCTCACCGCTGTAGAAATGGGTATCCACCTTCACCCTCGCAAGGGGGGACCTCCTAATCGTCCCATTTATCAGCACGCACACGTGGTCGTGCCCTATTAGCGGTCCGTCGCTAAAGAGTTCCCCCTTTACCGCCGCACTACTACACCCTGTTTGCCGTAGCATACGTACTTCCCGGTCACCCACATACGTTGGGTAAACCGTTTTCTCCTCCCTTCTACCAAGAGAGGGATATCCCTCGCTCAGGCCACTAATTATGGG
This sequence comes from Pictodentalium vernedei, assembly GCA_031216915.1. Taxonomy (NCBI): domain Eukaryota; kingdom Metazoa; phylum Mollusca; class Scaphopoda; order Dentaliida; family Dentaliidae; genus Pictodentalium; species Pictodentalium vernedei. Next base: position 181,764,318 of record CM062294.1, read on the forward strand.
CAATACCTGCCCTCTTCAGATCTGAGCTGCCCAGCCTCGAGTGCTTGGAACAGCGGGCTTCTCTCTGGCCCAATTGTTTGGCAGAATGCCGCGGTCTGCCTTTTCTCTACAGGCTGTATCGCATTACTCCTCCTTCCATTACTAATTGGGGACGGGTCCCTCCCTCCAGTTCTTTGCGGGACTCCGTTTTGTCTCCCCGTGACCGTCCTTCTCCAACAGTCTCTGGCCAGGTGTCCCTTTTTATTGCACATGAAACAAACGAAACATGTGTCCCTGGGCCCTGTCCCTCTCCGATTCCCCCTGGTATTTTCCGGTTCGGGGCTTGGATTCCTAACTTGCTTTTGCAAACCCGTTACTCCCACTCCTGCGCGTCCAACGCTGGGTCGGACCTCCCACATGAGCCCCCAGATACTGCTCGGCCACCCTAGCCATTTTCTCTATGCTACTCGGTTTTCTCTCCTTAACAATGCCATATCGGGGGCACACGGTGCCATAAACTGCTCCCTGATAAGTAAGTCCTCCAGGGGAGGGAAATGACTGTTCAATTTCAGATAATTCGACCCTGTCGAAATACCTCGTGGCCCTTGACACAAGCTGGTACACAATTTCACCCTTCCCAGCCTTGCATTCTCTAAACATCGTTCTGAACCCTTCCTCGGTGAGCTGATACCTCTTGAGTATACCCTTTTTCAGCTCACCGTAGACGTTAGCTTGGTCGGGGGAATGCTCACATATACTTGTAGCGACTTTCCCGCCAGCAGCGGACTAAGACACCCCAGGCCTCATCCGACCAACCCTGACTTGAAGCAAACCTTTCAAACCTGTGTAATTACGCGTCAATGTCGTCAGTATGTTCATTGAACTTGGGTAACTGGGGATAAGGTGCCCTCACGTTTCTCCAGGGACATTCTCCACCCTGTCTACCGTTAGCTCTGGGGAACCGCGCCCTATCCCTTAAAATTTCCATTTCCGTCCCATGTTGCCTTTCAGACTCCTCACGCGGCCTTTCAGCCTCCTCACGCGCCCTTTCACCCCATCATGCGCCCTTTCACGCTCTAACGCAGCTCTTTTTCGTTCTAACGCAGCTTCCCTTTCAGCTCTTTCGGCTCTTTCTCGTTCTAACGCAACCTCTCTGTCAGCTCTTTCTCACTCAACCTGAATTTCTTTTCTCGTTCTACTGCTCTTCGTGCTGCCTCTCTCTCCCCCTTTCACGCTCTAACGGAGCTTCTCTTTCAGCTTTTTCGCGCGCTCTGTCATCTCTTTCGAGCTCTAACGCAAATTGTAGCTCTGTCTCGGCGGCCATCTCTTTCGCCATACGCTTTCGCTCATCTTTCACAAACTTTTGCAACTCACTACCCGCGAAGCCCAACCGCTCCCCCAAACTAATCAACTGTTCCAAGCTTAGGGTATCCATTATAGAAATTTATCATTGAAAATTTCACGCAAAATTATATTTATTTTTGAGTTCAAGGGTTAATTATTTATTGCCCACCCACCACTGCATCATATTATTACGCGAGAATTTCCGCCACCATCATTTAAATTCGCGGATGGAATTGAAGAGTTAATTTAACTAAATTTAACCATTGATTAATCCCTACACAACTTATGAAAACTATTAAAATTTGTATGAACATTAAAACTGAAGCAGGTATTAAAATTGTCATTGAGTGAGACTGTTGATTTCGAATTTTCAACTGTTACCTTTTAGGAAGATCCTGGTGTTAAGCCTTGCCATATGTCGGAAACCGGGCTTTGTCGTTGATGGGGGAAATAGATTCACGCCGCGTATTCAACCAAAACTTGAGGAGTGTCGCCTGAATCCGGGCGTGAACGTGTGTCTCACCGTAACGAACCCGCCCGTTTCACCATACCCCCAGTACACATTTGACCTGTTCATTGAATATAGGTTATAGAGTAAACTCCTGTTAATTGAAAAAAAAAATCTTGAAACCTGAAGAGAAATTACCCTGCCTCTCCCCAGTTTCCCTTTGTTTATAGACCTATTTGGCCTCAGTATATCCAACACATGCATTTCATCTATTATATCTTGTTTAACAGAGCTCATGGAGCTCTGTCAAACAAGATATAGTAGAATTGTTAGGGTGGTTCTTATCCTGACGGGGTCAATGACTGTTCCTCGAAAAGCATAAATCAACAGGGGTTCACTGGAAACAACAATGACTAGGGTAATTTGTGACTTACATGAAATCCAAATGAACAAGAAAAACAGAACGTCAATCACCTCCACCCACACAGTATTTGAGTCACTTGCGGCCTATCTTTACGCTTTATATTTGGCCCAGTGAGAAAGATTATCGAAAATATACACACTTTTAAACAAAAAAATCGCAACTTTAAGCTATCATCTTGACAATTCTATTCATTGGATTTCATGTAAGTGACGAGTTACTATATTTTTCTTAAAATTGTTAATTTCAGTGAAGCTGTGTTGATTGTGCTTTTTGATGAAAAGTCATTTACCCCTTCAGGATAAGAACCATCCCAATAAAAACGACACGGGTGGGTTCGACACGGTGAGACATACGTTCCCGCACGGATTCAGGCGGCACTCGTTGGGTACAGCCTGAATACGCGGCGTGGATCTCTTTATCACAGCAACGACCAAGCCCATTATCCGACAGAACGCACTGACAGTATGTATTGAATTACAACCGCGTTACCATGACAAACCACTTGAACCAATCGTTCATCGAATAGAGAATGGCGTCACTTCCGGGATTCGCCCCTTTTTATGGTTGATGGGAGTAAAAACCGCAAGAGATTCCACTGACACGAAGTTACCCGAAATCTGATGTACCTTCTTTTGCGATATCACCGTGACGTTCTTACTTTCTTTCTTCCGACGCACCTGAGTAACACTTCATCTTATGAGGTACAATTTGACCCGTTCATCTCACATGCCGTTGGTGTGTACCATGCGCAATACATAATAAATCTACTCTATATGTATACCATACACTCTAAAATCAGCTGGGTTACAAATTAACACAAATCAATTGGGTTGGGTGAATATGAACACAGATATGACTTTAACCAAATTGATTTCAGAGTGTAATTAATTCACCCCCCAAGTCTGTATTAAGTTTGTATGCGCTGCAGTGACACACACGCGACGAATAATGGAGGCATCTGCATGTATTGTCGCAATAAATGCGACATGAGGCATGGTTACCTGCTCAAATTCTTGCGGGTATATATACGTGATATCCGGCTATAAATCATTGAGGGAGCGCGGTGGCTCAGTAGGTAGAGGTGCAGGCTGCAAGCCGAGAGGTCCTCGGTTCGAATCCCCCCTGCGGCAACCGCGTTGTGTCCTTGGGCAAGACACTTCATCTCCATTGCCCGCGTGGGGGCACGATGACGCCGTGTACTAAGGCGTACTGCACGTCGATGGTACGCATGTCTTCAACCAATCTAACCCTTCCTGTGCTGCAGTGCGGAGTTACGATGTTGGGGAGCTGGCAGCTGCTCGTCGTTGCTCGGTGGTTCTCTCCGGGTACTCCGGCTTCCTCCACCCGTAAAACTGTCACGGTCATGATTAGCCATTGTGCATAAATATGTGACCTTAAACATCAATAAATAAATAAATGAATATAAATCATTGAGGTAGTTGTATTATTTTCTTCAATCCACCACCATCGCAGATTGGGAATGTTCGTCATGATTTGGCCATTGTCACGACTGCTACGTATTGTCGATTTAACATGATACAGCACAGTCGCCGTGGACTGGTCGTAATCCACGCGTGGGGGTGACGTCCACGCATGACTGTACCAAGTAATAAAAATATAAATATAAAAATAAAAATCATCATCAGCAAAAGTTTAATTAATGAATCACCGGGTTTACCCGGTGCTTCATTAATTAAATTGTTGATGAGTGTGGAGTCTTTTATTTACAACTCAGATATTAGAATTACCGATCTGCTTCTTGTCATATACTTGGTTATTTATGCCGCGGCAATCTCTTTGTCAGCAAAACCAAATTTATTTCTTGGGGGAAAAAGTGGATAAATTCAAGTTTTGTGTATTCTTGTCATTATTTTGGTGCACATACAACTCAAAGTTTGCTAAGCACCAAGTACATCCAACTACCTGTTTTACGTTTTAGTTGAAATATTGTAATGAAAAAAAAATATATTTTTTATTTAATTATATCTTTAATGATTTGAGTACAGAAATTAAGATTTTATTTGTGTTTGACATTATTTTTTAGCTTTTGAATACGATAACCATGGAAAATGAAAATGGATATTATTTGTAAAAGAGGAAATTTTTCAATCAATATGCCAAAAAGTTGACGGAGCTAACTGGTGTGGCTTCAATATCGCTTATGAGACCCATTGCTATTAATAACAGCTTGACAACGCATCTTCAGGCTCCCAATCAGGTTCCTGGTGGTCCTTTGTGGAATGTTGTTCCATTCTTAGACTAGCATGGCACCCAGCCCCTGGACACTTCTTGGCTGGACTGGATGGGCTGAAATTGCAAGCTGCAACTCATTCCAGACATGGTCGATTGGATTGAGGTCAGGGGATCTTGCTGGCCAGTCCATACGCTCAATCTCCTCCCTCTGTCGGTACTCTCCGACAGCATGGGCAACATGAAGACGGGCATTATCGTACATCAGAATAAATCTATCACCCACTGCACCTGCATACAATGCATTCTGAAGGTCACAGCTAAGCTGGGTTGTTGTGGAAAAGCGTTTCCTACGGGCCTGAATGATCAAAAACCGGTCTTCAGCTGCAGATGTTGTCCTGTCGCTGCCACCACCATGCCGTCTTACTGCTTTGCCATACTGCTGAAATCTTGCCCAGGCTCTGGTGATCACCGTATGGTGCACACCAAGGGATTCACAACCTGACGATGGGTAGCCCCTTGCTCCACCATCCCTACAGCCCGCCACATTTCTGCTTCAGACAAATGTCTTCTTACATTTGCATTTTCCAAATTCAATCATTAAATCACAAGGGTTTGTGGTTAAATGAAGATTGGATACCTTACACATGTCATGTACATGTAGACAGTACACGAACACATCATCAAGGGGTACATGCTTTCCATGACTTCCACGAAAAGTCGGCCTGTCAAGAGAGTTAATGTAAACACTGGGGACCATCCCAATACATTTCTCAATCATATCCACCCAAATTGTCGGAAATATGTCACAACCAGATTTCACAATGATGTGTCAATGTTTTGGCGCTTAGCAAACTTTGAGTAGTATAATATGTTGCTATTCTCTACATTAATTCCTATTTAGGGCATTGTTGAACTTTTAGAAACAAAAACACAAAGGTTTGTTGGACGACCCCTTAACGGTTGACTGCGGCTTGATGTTTGTTTGTGTTTGTGAGGTAAATACTGTGTCAGATTATGGAGAAGATCACAAAACACTTATATTATAAAGAAAGTATTTTATAAGATCCTGCCGACAAGATTCTTAAACGATTGTGTCAGTGCCCTGCGAAGTATCGATTGGATTCGAAATAATCCGGAGATTCAATTCCATTAGAAAGGAAGCCGCTATTCCCGACCCGTTTGGGGTCATCAATGACAATATTTTGTTCCACAGACTACCTCGTGGGTACCAGGAATGTGTAATATCCCTCCTATCCAATTGTCATCCTTAACTATTTTAAGATAAAAACTTACCCATGTGGTTCTGACCACGAGGTGTGTGAACCTTGTAAAATCTCTCCCTATACACGCGTAATATCTGGTAATCATTCTTCTTTCTTCTTACAACCTCCCCAGATGAGAGGAGTTATGGTTTTATAGAAGAACTGTTCAGTTGTTGTTTTTGATGGAGATTTAAAGTTGAGTCGCATTTTCTTTTTTGGAAAGAATGGTTTAACGTAATAGGGTCGTATGGCGAAAGACGAGTCATGTCGATATTCGTCTGTCGACCCTACTTGTGTAACTTGTAGCTCACGTCTGGGACTGCAGTAAGTAAGGCAAAATGCGAGAGCTATGGTCAGTATGGACATACAGGTGCTTGTGGATACTTCTGCTTGGACATGCTGCACTCCCGTGATCGAATCAGCACGAACGCTTATTTCTACTGTTTTTCGTGTTTATTTTTTTTGTTGAATTTACGTTTGTGTCTTGCGTTTAATAAAACTTGTGTTTTACATTAAGTTTCTCTCTCAGCTCCAGTTGATGTCCAAACCTGCCAATCGCGGATCATCTCGGGGCAATAAAGAGTTATAACCTTTGTTTGGGATGCAAACATTTAACGCAATACAAAATCGAAAGAGAAACTTTGTGACCTGGCGCATGCCGGCATTCCTGCAACAGGACGTATCCTATAATTAAACCTTAAAGGGTTGAGAAATTGGGGCTTCCAAGGAGTTTCCAAGGTGCACTTTATTTATGCTAATTGTACTCCATATGATGAAGTCCGTAAACCATAATTATATTTAACTCTTAGAAGCCGGAGTCGAGGTTTCTTTGCCTGTGATGTAATACGGCAGGTTATCTGGCTGTGACGGTTCGGCTATCTTTGGGCTGGGGGAGAATTAAACACTAAGCAGAAGCTTCTAGCCAAGTGTCGTCTGCCTGACCTGCTTTACTGTAAGTTTTTCGCGGTATGTCATGTTCAATAAATTCATTCTGATTACCCGGCTGCTAAGAGTTAATAAACTAATGGAGAGGTAACCTGAATAACTCACTCCACTTCCTAACGACCTCGCACACACAGTGACATGCAATTGTCCAATTTGTTTTCAAAATAAAGTTCATGAAGGCCTTCGTCATTTGCTCTTCTCTAGCGCTAGATGTCTTGCGGCTTTAATTACCGCCCTTGGGATGCTTAAACCGAGTGTCTGTTAGAACAATCACATTTGGTTCACAGATTGATTGGTTGATGTTTGCATCTCTTGTGTGCTCAAGTCCCTGTCCACATTTCCTCTATTGAAGGCCATACTTGTCATGATTAGCCATTGTGCAGAATTATGTGACCTTAAACACCAATAAATGAATACAGGAAGGTCATACAACTTCATAACTGTTAAGTTGTACTGAGCGGAGATCAAGTAACGATTTTCATGTTTTCACAATTTTAATTCTACAACTCTGACCCGCATGCATCAGTCAAAAGAATAAGAAAAACGTCCCTACCACACATTAGTCAAACACACTTTGTCATTCTCCTGCTCACTCCCACGTGGACCAATTTTGTTTAATTTCGAGGGAATTAGGGGGTTCTCGTGAAAACTGCTGACCGGTACGATTCGTATCCTGCTGTAATCCAGATGGCGAATATAAAATGTCCTTTTACCGTCTGAAGAAATATCAGTTCAAGGTGAAACTGCTATCCCTGCTTCACCCTCACACGGCCAATACAGATATGAAACATAAGTTCTGTGGCACACGCCCCCACTTAAGAGGAACACATTTTGCTCTTTCCAAAAAACACAGAACTTTCCCAAACAAAGACCACTGGGTAGCTATCCCACCATAAACTGAAACTGTACATACAATACAATGGATATAGTAAAAATACAAGTTACGAACACCAATGTACAACAATAACACAAATATGAACTCTATAAGAGCACGGTGGCTTAGTAGGTAGAGATGCGGGCTGCAAGTCGAGAGGTCCTCTGTTCGAATCCCACCTGCGGCCACAGCGTTGTGTCCTTGGACAAGGCACTTAATCCCAAGTGCCAACGTTGGACACGGAGGCGTCGTGTACTAAGGCGTGATACACGTTGATAGTGCACTTTCTTCAACCAATGCTAACCCTGCAGGATGTGGGTATAGTACGCTGGTGAGCAGGACAGTTTCTCGCCGTTGCTCTGTGGTTCGCTCCGGGTACTCCATCTTCCTCCACCCGTAAAACTATCCGACCCTGGATGTCGAAAGTGTCGTTAATGCTCCAATAAATAAATAAATTCTACCTCAGACACAAAGTTTGTTTTTAATTATTAAGTAAACAAACTAGCTCCACCTTTACAAAACTGCAGATCCCCCGGCCTCATGCTTGCCGACGGGTTCCCTACGAAGTATAATTTTACCAAATATTTCTAACAACGCCGAAAGGTACACAATTTATACCGGACCCCACTCTGTTGACCTACCCATGGCCCCTTATACCATATTCGGTGATTCTTGCCCTTAAGACACCCCGCCGGTCCGCTAAACGCTTCCTGTTGGGATTTACATTAGCAGAATAATTTGTCACACCCCATTCCACCCTTCTAAGTACCTGGTTGCTCGCAACCTAATTCTCCTTAACGCCCCTACCAACTCAACCCTGGGCGGAGGACCATCTCTTCTTTCATATATATGCCATCTGCGCTTACAAACCGCTTGGCCCCAGACTTCTCTTTGAGTCCTCCTATGAACCACGCCCCGAGGTGTGTTACAGCCTTTATACATACCACCTTTTCTTACTTTAGTTCAGGACATGCCGTCTCTCATGTTATAAGTTTCCGGCACCCTCTCTGAAAGCACCCCATACTTCAATGAGAGACTTGTTATACCGTTGAGCCTCCTTCAACGTCTTTCTACATCATCTCCCAGTGTTTCCCTTTGAACTTTAAGTGACCTAATTGACTCTTCCTCTTTATCAACCCGTGTCCCTGTAATAACCGCCGATGTCTCCCGAGTTTCTGGAAATTACAGATTTGTTTGTCCTCGATGTCTTCCGTCCCTCATCTACAACCCGAACGCTTACATTAACCTGGTTCTGCTGCTGACACCTATCTACCTCCTCAACCTGGTTCGTTCCAGCCTGGTGAACAACTTTCGCTCCAGGAGTGCTATGACGATACTTTACTAACAGCCTGTCAATAGATGGTTTTCATTTTGAATTCCCACCTACCGTGCCAGCTTCCATCTGCGGCGTCCCCCACCCCCCACCCACCCCGGGTTATTACCAATGTCGGGTTCTTGATGCACATGGCTTCAACTGTACCTTTAAACATTTTACTGCCACGCCACTTTAACCATATATGGAGGGCTTCTAAATACGCCTGTATACGAGGAAGTTTATTAAAATTGATGACATACTTGAAACTCTATCATCTGATTAATTGTTGGAAAGGGCTCCCCGAGCACTTTTCAACAAGTAATCAGATTGTAGGTTTGATCTGAGCGTACCAGAACGTACATATAATCATCACAAAGTAGGTGACAATAGTCGCTTTCGGCAGCGTAGGGGTTAAAATACGGAGTATCAACTTTCACATTAGCCGTAGGGAATTTCCTCATGGTACTATCAATTAGTATCCAACATTATTCTTCGGCCGTCAATTCGCAATCCTCCACCAACGCCCTATGAATTGTAATACCAGAACAACCCATATCTCTTGAAACATCGAATTGCGAATATGCAACAAAACCTGTAATAACTGGCATACCTGTCCTGACCTCCGTCTCAAGACATAAACCACTGATAAAGGGAACTATTTTCCCATCAGCTAATAATAAATGAAAATTCTCAGTGTTGTTCATTCTATCGACACAAAAGTACTCACATGTTCCCTGTTATTTTTTAAACTATTACCGTTATCTGATTTAAAAACTGCGGGTTTTATCCCTAGACATTCCTTCGCAACATGACCTCTTCTATCAAAGACAAAACACAGACGTCATCTAGCATTTGCTTATTTTGGGGAATTCCCTTTTGTGTGTCAATCTGAAAAAAAATCCTCCGCTTACCTTATTAACCATTTGAGGACTATGTGTTCTTCTACCCATAGAACCATCGTGTGCCTTTACATATTTTTGTCCAATAACTATAAACTACTCTAAGTTCTTGGACATATGATCTTTCAAAAACAATGACATTTCCGAGTAACAACTAGAAGCAACTGTTCTCTAACAGTAGTAGGAGATGTGGAGATAGTGCCACACTGGCCGGACCCCGGCTCGGACCCTGGCAGTGACGTCATGTCACGTGACCCAGTGGCGCCATGTTTGGTGGTCGTGGTAACGCGCGTGAGCGGCCATCTTGTGACGTCATCTCCATAGTGATACGTGGTGTGAGTGCGCATGCTCAGTGCGTGTTGTTAGGGTGATACGTGTTTCGGTCGTCCATTTTGTATACTGGAGGCCGCAATCTTGGTTTCTATGTTACCCAAGACCTTCTAACAAGACAGGGGTATGTTCGGAGGGTATGTTACTTTGTACAGGAGTAGTTTCCCGATTCGTAGAATTGCCCAAAATAAACCCGACAATCCCTCCAAATCACCCAAAACGAATTTATTTACTACGGATTCCCCATTTTATCGGCTTAGCACGTAATGCTGTAGAACCAAAGGACACGGGGGGGTGCGTTCGATTGAATAGGAGTAAATTTCTGGGTTAGAATTCTCCTATAATTCTCGAAGAATTACCACAAACAATCCCCAACAAGTTGTATTATTTCGAATTCTTTCATAATTCTCTGCTTCTATCTATATATGCAATAGGTTTTCTCTACCTGGCCATGTTCCTTTGTTCCGGAGTATACTCCAGCAGCGTAGAATAGCCTATCAGTTGGACCAGCTTTGCTTATAAAAACTATATTTAGCTATTCTGGTCTGTTCTTGTTAGTTCTGAACCTATTCCAAGTACTCTTGTTGTTTCATTTATCTAGATCATTTATAAAGATTGTAACTAACCAATCAGATTGCTTAATTTCCCGTAATCTGTATTCAGAGTTATCTCCCTTGTGTATAACAAAAACATTCCCAAACCCAATAAGCAATCGAGCAGTTACTGACAAGTCATTGCTCGAATGACTCGAAGCCCATCGAGCAAATGAGCCTTAGAGTAATTGCTCGATCGAGTCACTCGGCATATTGCTCGAACGACTCGAAGTCCGTTGAGCAAATGAGCTATCGAGTAATTGCTCGTTCGAGTGACTCCTCGGGCGACTCTTCGACTCATTTCAGTATTTGAGGATACCTATGGCCCGGTATTGTATTATTTGAGGATACCTATCGAGGATACCTTTTATAGGATACTTATCTAAGGACACTATTATCTATATCTCAAGGCATACCTATCCCGGATTCCCCTTATAAACTATCGAGCAATTACTGACAAGTCATTGCTCGAACGACTCGAAGCTCATCGAGCAAATGAGCTATCGAGTAATTGCTCGATCGAGTGACTCGACATACTACTCGAACGACTCGATGTTCATCGAGCAAATGAGCTAACAAGCAATTGCTCGTTCGAGTGACTCCTCAAACGACTCTTAGACTCATTTCAGAAAAAGGGATTCCATAGCCACAGGCATTTTCCAAATAGGATTCTTAGAAAGGCATCCCATAATTGAGATTCCTAGCCAAGTCTGTAAAATTTGGATTCCGTGATTTTACATCAACACTCGGAAGGGATAACACCCATTTCAACTAACGAGCAATTGCTCGTTCGAGTGACTCCTCGAACGACTCATAGACTCATTTCAGAAAAAAGGGATTCCATAGCCACAGGCATTTTCCAAAAAGGGATTCTTAAAAAGGCATTCCGTAATTGAGGTTCCTAGCCGAGTCCGTGAAATTTGGATTCCGTGATTTGACATCAACACTCGAAAGGGATAACACCCAATTCAACAATGACTACAATACTCTGAACAGATACAACCAGCCACTACAAAACAACAAAGGTACAGAACGAAGATCCAAACGAACCAAGACCGAAGTGAGCATCACAAAGTGAAAGAAGGTCAAACTAGTCAGATTGATCGAACTAGTTGGACAGACTGAACAGATGTGATCAAATACAACCATGATCGAAGTGAACGGAACAAAGTAAGCAAAGTATTGAACTACAAACCCAAATATAATGCCGTATTAACCCTCTTGAAGAACAAAACTGAAATAACCCAACAAAGTTTTGAACTATAACCCTAATATAACTCAAGGTAAAACCTTTGAACTCTTTGAATGAACTATAACCCCGATGAAAATAAAACAGTGTGAACCCCTTTGAACTGTTTGCATAGACTTTATGTAATTAACACCCTTTTGAACTGAACAAAGTTTACAGCCTTAATGAAAAAATAACGAAGGTGATCTGAATGAATTTTTAAACTACAACCCATTAAACTAAACTCTTCCAATAGGGAAGGGGAATACCCTCGAGTGATGATGTCAAATCACGGAATCCAAATTTTACAGACTCGGCTAGGAATCTCAATTACGGAATGCCTTTTTTAAGAACCCCTTTTTGGAAAATGCCTGTGGCTATGGAATCCCTTTTTCTGAAATGAGTCTAAGAGTCGTTCGAGGAGGCACTCGAACGAGCAATTGCTCGTTAGCTCATTTGCTCGATGACCTTCGAGTCGTTCGAGCAGTATGTCGAGTCACTCGATCGACCAATTACTCGATAGCTCATTTTCTCGATGAGTTTCGAGTCGTTCGAGCAATGGCTTGTCAGTAATTGCTCGATAGTTTATAAGGGGAATCCGGGATAGGTATGTCTTGAGATATAGGTAATGAGTATCCTTAGATAAGTATCCTAGAAAAGGTGTCCTCGATAGGTATCCTCAAATAATAAAATACTGGGCCATAGGTATTCTCAAATACTGAAATGAGTCGAAGAGCCGTTCGAGGAGTCACTCGAACGAGCAATTACTCGATAGCTCATTTGCTCGACGGACTTCGAGTCGTTCGAGCAATATGCCGAGTCACTCGATCGAACAATTACTCTAAGGCTCATTTGCTCGATGGGCTTCGAGTCATTCGAGCAATGACTTTCCAGTAACTGCTTGATAGCTTATAACGGATATTTGGGATAGGTATGCCTTGTGATACAGGTAATATAGTATCCTTTGATAAGTATCCTATAAAAGGTATCCTCGATAGGTATCCTCAAATAACACAATACCGGGCCATAGGTATCCTCAAATACTGAAATGAGTCGAAGAGTCATTCGAGGAGTCACTCGAACGAGCAATTACTCGATAGCTCATTTGCTCGATGGGCTTCGAGTCATTCGAGCAATTACTTTTCAGTAACTGCTTATTGGGTTTGGGAATGTTTTTGTTATACACAAGGGAGATAACTCTGCATACAAATTACGGGAAATCAAGCAATCTGATTGGTTAGTTTCAATCTTTATAAATGATCTAGATAAATGAAACAACAAGAGTACTTGGAATAGGGTCAGAACTAACAAGAACAGACCAGAATAGCTATATACAGTTTTTTATAAGCAAAACTGTTCCAACTGATAGGCTCTTCCACGCTACTGGAGTATACTCAGGAACCAAGAAGCATGGTCAGGTAGAGGAAAACTATTGCATTTTTAGATAGAAGCAGAGAATTCTGAAAGAATTCAAAATAATACAACTTGTTGGGGGTTGTTTTTGGTAATTCTTCGAAAATTATAGGAGCATTCTAAGCCAGAAGATTACTCCTATTCAATCGAACGCACCCCCTGTGCCCTTTGGTACTATAGCACTACGCGCTAAGCCGATAAAATGGGAATCTGTCGTAAATAAAGTCGTTTTGGGTGATTTGGAGGGATTGTCGGGTTTATTTGGGTAATTCTACGAATCGGGAAATTACTCCTGTACAAAGGAACATACCCCCCAAACATACCCCTGTCTTGTTAGAAGGTATCGAACGCACCCCCTGTGCCCTTTGGTACTATAGCACTACGCGCTGAGCCGATAAAATGGAAATCCGTAGTAAATAAAGTCGTTTTGGGTGATTTGGAGGGATTGTCGGGTTTATTTGGGTAATTCTACGAATCGGGAAATTACTCCTGTACAAAGGAACATACCCTCCAAACATACCCCCGTCTTGTTAGAAGGTCTTGGGTAACATAGCAACCACGTGCTACCATAGAAACCAAGATGGCGGCCTCCAGTATACAAAATGAACGACGGAAACACGTATCTCCCTAACAACACGCGCTGCGCATGCGCACTCACACCACGTATCACTATGAATATGACGTCACAAGATGGCCGCTTACGCGGGTTACCATGACTACCAAACATGGCGCCACTGGGTCACGTGACATGACGTCACTTCCGGGGTCCGGGCCGGGGTCTGGCCAATGTGGCACGATCTCCACATCTCCTACTACTTCTAACGATTAAATCTTTCAGCGATTCAAATAACTTTTCGACCTCGGTAATCCCTATCCACCTTTGTGTCAAATCGGTGTAACCGATCTGTGAATTGAAAAAAAAAAGTTTCCCCCTTCTTCGGCTTAAACTCAAGAGATTTAACCCAACCCTTCTTCAGTGAGTTTATACCTTTTTAGTAGTTCTCTTGTGTTCACAGTCTAGTCTGTTGCTTCGAATGGCGGGAGAGTGGTTTTTACATCCAACCTCTTCCCAGTGAGAAGTGGCGAAAGAGAAACTGCCCAATGCTCTTCGATACAATTTTCTCCTCGTGCAAACCTTTCAAAACGTTTCAAAAAACATCCATATCGTCTTTGTTTTCCTTGAATTTAGAAAGTTTATGACGCAGGCCCTCGCCACCGGGGCCCTATCCAACATCGACTACCCACTAAACCCAAGTTCAGCCCTCAACCTCAGTAACTCCATTTCATTTTCAGTCTCCTGAGTTGGACCTCTTCCTTCCTAAATTTTGCCTCCTCACTTTTCAGTGTCAATCGCCTTTCGAATTCTTCCTTTTTGGAGTGTCTTTCCTTTGCTTATGGATGGCCTTTCTTTTTCTTTGGACACAATCGGCACAGTCATTACTACTTAAACCCATCATCTGCCCCAGCTCTCTCTCTCTCTCTCTCTCTCTCTCTCTCTCTCTCTCTCAATCAACTATTCTGGAAAATGTTGTGGGAGGCCACGTTCCACCTACCCACTCCCCCCCCCCCCAGGTTCTTACGTCGCTGAGAATTAACAATTCACACGATTAGGTGTTCAGTAAAGTTTCAGAGTAGTACAGGTTGTTAGGGAGGAAACTTTCGTTAATTTGCAGAATGAGTTCTCTTCAGTTCAACCTTGTAAATAAAGATGGAGATGTGACTCCACCTACCACGATAATCGTTCCAGTTGGGGACAGTGTTGCTGAAATTGTAGTTTCAGGAATCTATGCGCTCTTGTAATTGATCATGCACTTTGTTATGAGAATGCTCTTGATATTTAAACGCATGAAAGTCCTGGGTGAAGCTCATCAAATGCTGACTCAAACTGAGCTGATCGATAATTTCCCTAGTGGAGCCTGACTGAAATAATTAAATACCAGCATTTGTCATTATTCTGGCGTCTCTACACACCATGTGTTTGACTGAAACGATCCCGTGATGTTTCTGCTCCCGATCTCTACAGTAACAAACTGATAAAACTGCAACCTCTCAAGACACCAGACTAATTCTATAAAAGGATTCCACACGCTAATATCGCTTGCAACAAGCCTAGCACTTAAATCGTCCATCACCCATGGTTCGTCGGGAATATTTCAGTATTTTTAGACTGAATGGTCTGGAATATTTCAGAAGATCGGAAAATATATTTCAGACGATTCAAACTAAAAAAAATATTATTTTTCTTTGAATCAACGCAAGAAATGTTTTTCAATCGAGATGAGATTTGATCAAAACTTTGATGACCTTATCATTATGAATGAAGACTGAAGTTTTAAAATTACGCAGAGTATTTCAACCAATTGTGTTTATATCGTTATTGTTTCCGTGTGAATTAAATACTTATTGAATATATCATATTTAATATATAATCACGAAAGAGTATCTGCAGAACTTTGCGCGTGAAGTGACGTCACATCACACCAACTTGCTGGCTGCACACAAACTCCACAAAATATGGATAAACAAATAGCCTATAATAGCGTCGAATTCCTTACAGATTTGCCTTGTGCAACTGGTGGTTTAGTCGTGCTGCCCTCTACCACCCTTATTCTGTTGATTGATCTCACACATAGCGTCGGCCATACAAAGGTCCCAGCATTATCGACGTTGCGTAAGGTATGTTCTGTTCAAACAAGGTGCAGACAAGCGCCGATCTCTTGACTCCCAGTAAACCTTGTGAACACAAGAGGCCTCTTTTCCGGCTCAGAAAACATGATACGTCACAATTTCATTACGTACGGTGGCTGGTAAGTGAATTTGTGAGGTAGACGAATTAATAATTTCAATGGGCAGCCCGAAGGTTGCTCGTTGAAAATATTAATTGGTCCACCTTAAATATTGCTTTCCCTTTAACTGACATGGACGATGCCACCAGTGTTCGAACGGTTAAGAAGTTTGGAGTTTTGAATTATTATCCTATTGTCCAATGTTCCAATTACATCATCAAGACATGCGTTCATTTTTGTAACAGCCCCAACCGGGTACTTAGCATTCATTATTAAACAAATAAAAGTCGAGACTTGAACAATCACTGGGGGCGCGGTGGCTCAGTGAGTTGAGGTGCAGGCTGCAAACCGAGAGGTCCTCAGATCGAATGCCACCTGCGGCAACCTCGTTGTGTCCTTTGGCGAGACACTTCATCCCCACTGCACACGTGTGGGTACGGTGGCGTTGTGTATTAAGGCATACTGCACGTCGATGGTGCACTTGTCTTCAATCAATGCTAACCCTGCTTGTGTGGAGTTATTATGTTGGGGAGCCTGACAGTTGCACGGTGGTTCTCTCCGGGTGCTCCGGCTTCCTCACGCCCTAAAAATGTCCGACACGAGGTGGCCCTGGCAGCCGAAAGTGTCGTTAAACCTCAATAAATAAATAAATAAATAAATAAATAAATAAATAAATAAATAAATAAATAAATAAATGAACCATCACTGTATGCACGATAATTAAAGGAGTGTGGTAGTTAAGTGCTTAAAGCATTTAACTTCAAACCGATAGTCCACGGTTCGATCCTGACTAGCGGTAACTGCATTGTATCATTGGGCGAGGCACTTAATCCCGATTACCCACGTGGGGCACGGTGGCGCTGTGTACTAAGACGTACTGCCCGTCGATGCTGCACTTGCCTTCAACAACTCGTCCCCTGAGTTCCAATGTGTTCTATGTGCCTACTGGAACTCAGGGGACGAACTGCCAATCCTGCTCGTGCGCAGTGCGTTGGTAGGTTGAGAGTTGTTCGCCCTGTTCGCTGGGTTTCTCCGGGTACTCCACTTTCTCCTGTAAAATTATCTGACAAAATGTGAGCCTGGCGGTCTAAAGTGTCGTACAACCCCAACGAAAGAAAATTATTACGCGAGGCCAAGTTCTGTCCTCTGATACAAGAATATATTCTGGAGAACAATTTTTGAAATAAATTTTTTAAAGGGCAAACCATGGCGGTCCCTTCTGATTCAATCCCCATGTAAACTTGGTTATCGCAACTCGGTGCAGATAGTAGCAGAATCATAGGTTATCTCCGTCTATAAAATGTTAATCATTTACCAAACGAAATTTCAAAAACGACCAGTGCAAATTACAAATACCACAACTTAAATTTACATGTTTTCCTCTTTTTGGATAAAAAGAACACAGCAAATGACTGGCGCGCAACCAGGGAGGTGGGACGGGTGTGAACACACCTGCCCATAAAATTGGAGCAGCACCTGAGGGACTATCTCCCATTTGTGATTTGAAAATTGGATAAATTGGGGCAATCTTACTCACGCCGACACATCGTACTCTTTGTGGCTTTGTCACAGAGAGAACGATGCATCGGAGTAGGTTTAAGTTGTTTCAAAACATAACTGTTCTCGCTTGTATGTACAGTACGTGGAGAGTGTATTATCTCTAAATCACCCGCTGAGTGGAGATTCCACCCGAGGAATAATTGCAAATTTGTTGCAAAGCATAACCAGCACCAGCAAAGTTTCAGCCAATGGGCCTCCGGGTTAAACCCGGAGGTCCATTGGCTGAAACATTGCTTGTGTTTTTTGTCGATATGTACAAAATTTGAAAGTTATAGCCTGGGTGATAACTCCACTGCGCATGTGATTTAGTTACAATCCACTCTCCACGTACTGTAGTTTCTGTGAACTCCTTGGCACTACTTCGATAAATTTTTTCTAGTCACGGCAAAAATGCAGCAAAGTAACTTGGCATTTTACAGGCCATATATATTACACCGACCTTATTGCTGTTTAATTTCTTCGAGAATCACACAAATAACAGAATTACATATATATGTATAATACGTATATGGGAAATAAAATATTCCAGTTAACTGTATCGAACTATTGTGTATGTAGTTTTCATACAGAATAATGCAAAAATGCTTACATTTTTTAAATCCTAAATTTCACGTATTTTTAAAGATACTAACACAGATCACCATTTGATACTCATTTCTCAAGATTTTTAGTGATCGTCGATCGCCACATTGCGCACCTCCCAAACACAAGCCCTGACTACGCGCCAGTATGACCTCTAACTGGAACATGCTAATTGAGCTCGTTCTAATGAGGGGTCATAAGCTATACCTTTGGCGCAAAAATAAAATTAGAATAATTATTCCTGAATTGTAGTGGGTACATGCCACAGATACAATTAAATTACCCCATTTGTACTTAGCTGTATTGCAGGGAACTGGCGCATCTGCGAGTGTGCGTTGCCTGCATATTCTGTAACTTCCTGTATTTTATCATCTTCCCATTTATGCTCCGGGGTCACACCTGTTCAAGCTGATGTCTTCAGGCCGGACTCAGCATTTAGCAATGATGGGAAGGGTCAACAGAAATTGATCGCGGTGGCTCAGTAGGTAGGGGTGCAGGCTCTAAGACGAGAGGTCCTCGGTTCGAATCCCACCTACGGCAATCGCGTTGTGTCCTTGGGCAAGACACTTCACCCCCATTGCCAACGTGGGGGCACGGTGACGTTGTGTACTAAGGCGTACTGCACGTCGATGGTGCACATGTCTTCAGCCAATGCTAACCCTGCTTGTGTGGAGTCCATATGTTGGGGAGCTGACAGTTGCTCGCCGTTGCTCGGTGGTTCTCTCCGGGTACTCCGGCTTCCTCCACCCGTAAAACTGTCGCGGTCATGATTAGCCATTGTGCAGAAATATGTGACCTTAAACATCAATAAGTAAATAAGTAGTACAGAAATTGATGAACTGTCCACTGAATCGGTGGATTTATACTGAGATTAGTGGAATTTGTATTCCTGCAGAACAGTTTTCTCCCTACCAGCTGCAGTGATTACCATGTAGCCTCTCCAGTCAGTACAAGTGAGCGTTAGCCGCCCGCCCCAGAGGTGGACTGGACCAAGAAAAGCTACAGGAAAAAGCCCCAAGGGAGGACCCGAACCCGGAGAAAATTTTAAGTTTTGTGAGTGAAAGTGAAAAGTGGAAGAACGCTGCCCCCCTTCAGACTAGACTGCTGATATATCGAAATGTCTCTATGTGGACTGTCAATGGCAGTCCACATGCAGCACATTTTGGTATACCAGCAGTCTGTGCAATCAGATCCACTTCGCCTATGGTCATTTTCACAAAATGTAATGCACCGACACGTGTTGGTTATCTTGGCGACTACGCTGCTCACGATGCCATGTGTTAATTGCCTTTTCACGTATTAGAAGTAGCCTTTTATCTGACCTATCCACGCTCCATGAAATTCACTCCGGCGCCCTTAACGGATAGAGTGCTAGACGCCACTGTCAGGGATTTAATATGAATAGAAGTTACCCAAGCCTAAAGGTGTCACATTCTATGGATGTGTTTCATATTATCTTATAAGTGAAATTACTTAGTCTATATGGGTTTGCCTTGTTAGAATTTATGGAAATTTAACGAGGCAAAGATACA
Source organism: Pictodentalium vernedei (assembly GCA_031216915.1). Classification (NCBI taxonomy): domain Eukaryota; kingdom Metazoa; phylum Mollusca; class Scaphopoda; order Dentaliida; family Dentaliidae; genus Pictodentalium; species Pictodentalium vernedei. The sequence continues at coordinate 181,784,025 of CM062294.1, forward strand.
TGAACAAATTTTGATGACCAAAGTATCCCCTGTCTCCGTAACTACTGTCGAAACAATAACATGTGGGTTGTTAATGCACTAACACAATGTTCTGAATAGAAATTAATCAAATTTGAAAGATAGATAAATTATTTTATTAGTTCATTATTAATCCTGTTTAATAGGAAGCCATTTAAGTAAAAAACATAAACAAATACATTACTACAGATTTTGACAAAACATTTTCATCATATTTACTTATCGACATTCAAAAATATATTTTCCATACAATTTCTTGTTCCTTTTGTAATTACACAAACATAAACAATAAATACGTGTTTATAACAAACATTTAAATTACATTCGTAACGTCACTTAGAGTAGGACTGTCATGATTAATCGATTAATCGATTGTTGATCGGTCACGGCGAAATCGATTAGTATGTTTCGTTGTCGAATAATCGGTAAATTGTACTCCGCTTTAGACGTTTAATAATAAAAAGAAAATTTGATGAAAAAAACTATTGTTTCTAAAGGTAAAGAGTTAAGAACATCGATGTTAAACTCCAAGAAGCCGTTGGAAGCATTTGTCTTTCAGGTACATTCATCAAAGCTTTAATGTTCTGAACTTTTGAACCGTCAGTGTAATAATCAAGACCGGTCGGCAGTTGCGAAGTTCGCAACTCCCGCCTGTCTTGATTATTACACTGACGGTTCAAAAGTTCAGAACATCAAAGCTTTGAATGTACCTAAAAGAGGATCGTCTTCGTTGTTTACAGGAGGTAGGTCAACTGATTTGAACTTTATTTTTTATCGACTTTAGAGAGATGGAGAGGGGTGTCATTTAGGTATGATTAATCGATTATTATCGATTATTTGCGACGATTAATCGATACCTAAATTAAAAAATCGTGACAGCCCTAATTTAGCCTTTCGAAAATCACCCATTTAACCCTTTATCCAACTCGAATAATAGACGAAACCTGCATAAAAGACAGAACATTTTCATATTTGTCCCCAAAACACACCTTATAACACCTCATTCGAACGAGCTCAGTTAAATATGTTATGAGAGGAAAATGAAGCAAATATTAAAATTCTATTTCAATAGCGTGGGCCGGTTTTGCCCGTTACGTTGTGTAAATGCCGAACTATTCCATGCATTGCGTTTGTCAATTCGAGAAGTCGAGTGGCCAGGATTGGTAGATGTCACAGGTGTATAACATGTTCTGAAAATTACGCAATGAATGTTTTTGGTGTTCACAAAACTGTCACATTTGTTGTTGGCAAAATGAAACAGACCCCCAGGATTATAATCTATTTTTTGTTCATAGTTGGAAGATAGCCCATGACATCTAACATTACAACAGCGGGTCACTGACATTCCACCATATTATCTATTTTGTTGGGAACGCATACAATATGTTTCTCAACACATTTTATTCTTGTCACTTGCGAGATATTGTTTGGGTTGTTGTAGTAACAAGGTTAGAGATATAATTTTAGAACCGTATTTTCAACTTATACATACTTTTTAATTTTAGTTTAAACTATGTTGTTTTAAATTCAATTTTCCAAAGTATAATGTACTATAAGCATTACAAAAAGAACATATAACTATTATGGAAGTGGATTCAGCATCAAGCTAAAAGCTTATACTCGGCTGTCTCCAGTTAAATACTTTGGCAAGTAAAACAACATGCAGTATCGCCTTGTGGGCTGAGCACTTTCCACGAGTGGGAAATACAGTACGTGGAGAGCCTATAGTCACTAAATCACCCGCAGAGTGGAGATTCTACCCAAGCAATAATTGCGAATTTGTTGCAAAGCATAACAAGCATGAGTCATTGCTTGTGTTTGTGCCCATATGTACAGCATTAAAAAGTGATACTTTGGGTGATAACTCCACTCCCTGTGTGATTTAGTTACAATCCACTCTCCGCGTACTGTATTTCCGCGGGCGCAATAATATTAGATTCCAAACACCAATTATAGGAATAACCATCAAAACTTAAATTAATGAACCACCGGGTACTGCACGGTGCTTCATTAATTAACATTTTGCAGATGATATTGTGTTTTACTGGTAAACGCACGTATGGACTCCACTGCCGAAGTGTGGACTATCACTAGTCCACGGCAGATGTACTTGTACGTTGCTGATCATTATTAAAAAAAAATACTATTACATTCGAACATTCGGGGCCCAGCAATGGTGTCTATGTATTGTTATGTACAGTGGCCACTTCATCTACATTGGAGTAATAGCTGACTAACTCGCACTCAGTGATGGGTATTTATTTATTGGTGCTTAAGATCACATATTTTTGCATAATGGCTTATCATGACCACAACATGAGTATCAAGTCAAGACCAGGGTTGAGCGTTAATAAGCCATGTTGCCCATTTTAGAGAGGGTATGCACTTCCCAAGCATTGGTGACTGGATCCTATTTTTTCAGTAAAACAGAGCCTGTTTACCGCTGTGAACAGGCACTGCTTCATTTCCCGGGATTCCCGCGGGGATGGGTCCCGTCGGTGCAGATATTGCAACATTGTTACAGTTTGGCTATGTCTACAGTGGCGAGAATACAGAAGAAAATACGACAAAAAGAAAATAAATATGGACATTTTCCAATTCGCCCTTACGTTTCCCATCGGCTCTCAAGTTTCATTTTAAACGGTTGTTACACAATGAACGAAGAAAAGTACCAAATGACTGAGCAGTTATTGGGGTATTTCGTTTTGTTGACAACATTACATCACTGCGGGATGAAACGTGAAGCCTATAGTGTATTATTTGTAGTCGGCTGGTCATGTGAACGCAACTAATATCGGAAATCCCAAATCAGTTCCGGTGGTTATATATATGAGTAAGTCAGTAGAACTGTAACTGGGTGCCCCAGATTAAAATGGAACTAGGTCACAGTATACTTGACAAAGACATTCCAACAAGATTATCCAGATAAGCAGAATACTCGAATATCGGGTAACCAGAAACATAATAAATAGTTGTAGTCAAATGATGAAGACGTATTTCCCTCTCTATAATAAAATCTTTCTTTAAAGTATAACATGGTGTCAGAAATTAAATAAAATCAAACTTTACGGAAGACCAGAATGGAGCAATGGATAATAATAGTGCAAAGAATCGGAGAAGATTCAAAGAACAGTTTAAGATTTATGCAGTGGCTGGTGGAAGTGCATCGAAGAGAGCAGTTGTGCAGGCAATGACGTTATTGCATGTGATTGGACCGGACGCACTTGAAGTCTACAACTCGTCCCAGTGGGAAGCAGAGGACAAAAAACAAAAAAAGTGTCATGGAAAAAATTGAAACATATTGTAATCCACGAAAGAATATGACATATGACCGACATGTTTTCAACACCAGTAACCACAAATCTGATGAATCTATTGACTCTTACGTCACCGAATTAAGAACAAAATCCAGCACATGTCAAGTTGGGGAGCTCACCGATTTCTTAATCTGTGACAGAATCGTGTGTGGAATATAAAACGACCCAGGTTCGAGCTCGTCTGCTAAGTGAACCAGAATTAGCCCTCAAGAAAGCTATAGACATATCGTCCCCTGAGTTCCAATGTGTTCTATGTGCCTAGTGGCACATAGAACACATTGGAACTCAGGGGACGATATGCCGAACTGCGGAAACCAGCGTCAAGCATTTGAAATCGCTAGAAGATAGTCAGCCGAAAGAGAAAATACATGCATTACAGAGCAAGACTTCCTACAAGCTCAGCAATTTCATCAAGAGGAAACCTCAGCAAAGCACAAGAAGCACAAGAAAAAATAGCAACCGTTGTGGAAGACAGTATGAGTACATAAAATGCCCAGCATTCGGACAAATTTGCAAAAAAATGTAATAAAAGAAACCATTTTGCGAATCGAAAGACAGGACAGAAAGTACACACATTAGATGAATGTGACAGTGACAGTGATGTTGACAGTGAATGGTTTGTAGATGTTGTTGGAAATTCAAATAGTAATGACAGTAATATTAACTGTTGGATCAAAAGAACATTAAATTCATGCTTGATTTGGGAGCTCAGAGCAACGTAATTTCCAAAACACTTTATAACGAAATTATTAGTGACACACTTTCTAAAACAAGAGCCCGGCGTGTTTCCTATTCTGACCACAAGATTAATACCACTGAAAACACTTCACAACTTACAACGAATAAAGATCAGCATCGCGTCATTAAATTTCAAGTTGTACAAGACAATGTGGCACCTGTGCTAGGACCAAAAACTTGTCTGTAAATGAAACTTGTTCACAGGTCATGTGCAATAACTAATGAACTGTTGGATATAAACAGTGCAAATATTCGTGATGAATACGATGATGTATTTAGAGGATTAGGCTGCATAGAAGAGAACATCATATTAAAATTGACTCAACTGAAAAGTCTCTTGTACACCCTTCAAGACGCGTGCCTCATGCACTACGACTCGACGAGATCGTTCCAACGAGGGATCATAGCCTATGTTTTTGAGACAAAAAATAAAAAAAATAGTTATTCAAGAATTGTTTTTGCAAGTGTCGTCTGCTTTTCATGTTAGGTAAAGTGTTAATGAAAACAATGAGCATCAGTCTACTAGTGCAAGTGACACTACAACGAATCGTTTGAGAAAAAATAGTTTGAATGACCCACCAGTAAGAGTTGCTAGACCCATACGTGAACATAAAACATCCGAGAGATTTAAAGATTTTGTAAAGGATTAACCATGAACTTTTAGTTTACTTTACATCAAGGTTAGCTAGCAGTTCATTGTAAATCTTGACCATTTTTAGTTTCAATTTTGAAAATTATTTTGTAATCAGAGTTTCATTTTACCTAAACAGTCATAAGTTTAGCTTCCAGAAAGACAAACTGACTGATTTGTGTTTTGCTGAATTACAGTTAAATTGTTATGTTTTAGTAGACAATTTTTCATGAAGAAAGGAGAGATTGTAGTATATGTGTGCTCTCAGAAATAGAGAATTACTCCTGGTCTTGGGAAACTGGGTTTATCTAATCAATGTGCTCGAGATGTGTACAGTTTGAGTTGTTGTGAAGCACATGTGTAATTGCAAACACGTAAATAAATGCGTCTTTTGTTTTTTAACTTTAATGATGTGTTTGGTGTCAGTATACCTTAAATGGTGAGCCAAGTGGCAGATATTATAGAAACCCCAATTTCTCGACCCGCCAATGGCTAATTATAGGATACGTCCTGTGACATATGACAAGGATGCTACCAGGATAGCTTTTCATACAATGGAACGTGTATGAATTGCAGTTTCTAGAAGGTTTAATCGTTGACCCATGAAACGAAGGTTCAGTAATCGATATTTATTTCAAAAGTCGGCTGGTTCTGATACCGGTCTGTCGTTCTGTTGTTTTCCAGTGTTAAATAAGGGTTCTATATTTCAATTAATTTACCAAATCCTTGGTTACAAGTTAAATGTTTGTTTTTCGATAAAATGGAGTCAGCAGCGCAGGCGGTAGAGTTGGGGCGGACGATGGGTGTAAGTGGTTGACCGATTTTGTCCAAAAGGGAAGGGAAAGACAGTCCCTCCAAAAGGAATGGGAAAGAAATCCACCCAAAAGAAAAGAGAACGAGAGTCCAAAAACGAACAACTTGAAAGACAAGTAACCCTGAAACGGGAGGATGCAAAATTTAGGAAGGAAGAAGCCCTATGCAATATAAAGAGGGCTGGAAGGGAAATGGAGTTGCTCATGTTGAGTGGTGAACTGGGGGTTAGTATGGATACTTCTAGATCGATGCAAGACAGGGCCATGGGAGTTTGGGCACTTTGTCCTAAACTTCTTAAATACGAGAAAGGCAAGTATGACATGTTTTTTAACGTTTTGAAAGGTTCACAAGGGAACAAAATTGGATCGAAAATCTTTGGGTAATTTCTCTTTCGCCACTTCTTACTGGGAATGAGTTGGATGTGTACACTGTACTCCAGCTATCTGAATCACCTGACTACACTGTGTTGAAAAGAGCACTGCTGAAAAGATACGAACTGACAGAAGTGTTGGAGGTTAAAGTTAATTAAGTTCATCCCGAGAAGGGGGACACTGTTTTTTATATTCGTAGACCGATTACGCCGATTTTACAGTAGGTTAATAGGGCTTGCTGAGGTCGAGAAATCATTTGAATCACTGACGGATTAAAAGTGGTCATAGAACAGTTTCTGTCTAGCTGTTCTACGGAAATGCCACTGTTTCAATGTGCGTAGGCCCTAGAATTTAGAGGAGTTGAAAGATATGAGGCAAATATGTTGAGGCCCGCAACGGTTCGATAGATGCGAGCGGACATGATTCTCAGAGGGTTAATAAGATAAGTAAGTTTCACAGATTGACAGATTAAAGGGAATTCCACAGAAGAAACAAATGCTAGATGACCGGCTGCGTTTTGTCTGTGGCAGAAGAGGTCAAAGAGCGAAGGGATGTCGAGGAATAAAAGCAGTAGGTTTTAATTCAGATAACGGCAACAGTTTCAACAAAAATAGGAAACATGTGAGTACCCATTGTGTTGATATTAGGATTAATATTAAGAATGGTCATTTATTATTATAGTTCCCTTTATTCGTGGTTTATGTCTTGAACCGGAGGTCAGTGGAGGTATGCCAAAAACTACAGGTTTTGCTGGGCACACACAAGTTGTTTTTGATAAGAGATACGGGTTGTTCTTGTGCTTAAATTAATAGGACTTTGGTGGGGGTTGCTAATTAACAGACAAAGAACAAGTTTGCATGCTAATTGATAGTACCATGAGGAGATTTCCCGTAAGTAGAGTGGAAGCTGATACTCCTTATTTTAAAGGTACAGTTGAAGCTTTGTGTACCAAACAACGATATATGATCTTGTTATTATACCTCTGGGGGTCACGGACAACCCAAACACGAGCTGCAGAAGCCCGCCCAAGAAGTGATGACTGATAGGCTGTTACGAGAGCGCCGTAATGGCACTCCTGGACCGAAAATGGTTCGCCAGATCAAGACGAACCAGGTTAAGGAGGTGAGTAGTAGTCAGCAACAGTGTCAGGGTGATGTGAGCATTTGTGGGGTAGATGAGGGACGGACATCGAGGAAAAGGACAGCTCCGTCACTGGCAGAAGTTCATGAGGCTTTCGCAGTTGTTACAAGGGCAAAGGCTGCTAAATAGAAACACTCAATTAGGGCACTAAAACTATCACCGGAAACAGTGGGAAATGTGGGCGTTGAAGTGTTGAAGAAGTCTCAACGGGATGGTGGGTCTTTAGTTAAAATTTGGGGAGCTGGCAGGGGGGGGGGGGGGCATGTCATGCTTACTACGAGAGACCACAAGTGCATGTCCGAAGTGAGAAAGGGCGTGCTGTATAAGGCTTATTGCTACCCTGGAGGCGAGGTGCAGATTGAGGTGAAGCAAATAGCTGTACCCACAAACTTCAGAAGACAGATAATGCCCTTGGCTCACGAGGCCATTGTGGGAGAACATTAGAGTCAGGAGACTCTGGATGGGTTAACAGGAATGCACGAAGATGTGAGTAGCTGTTGCAAATCGTGTAACGTGTGTCGGAAAACGGTGCCCATGGGGATTGTCTTTGGACTCTCATTAGATACTATCCTGGAGAAAGAAGAGCGTTTTCACAGACTGGCCGTCGATCTCATTGGACCAGTAAGTCAGATGTCCGACAGAGGGAATGGATATGCATTGACCATTGTGGGTTATCCAGAAGCCATACCACAACCGAAAATTGAGACTGAAAGATTTGCAGAGACTTTGTTGGAAGTATTCACGAAAGAAGTAATGAGTGACGGAGGTAGTTAGTTTACATCTGATGTTGCGGCTGAATTGTGTTGATCGGTACCTGTTCACAACTTTTTGTTGCTCCATATCACCAAACATGCAACGGATTATATGAGAGATTAAAATGGTGTGTTGAAAGGGATGGTGCGAAAGTTGTGTCAGGAGCGACTGGAGGATTGGGACAGATCTTTACATGCAGTACTTTTCGCTTATCACGAAGAAACACGGTCAAGTGGGGGGCTTTCCCCGTTCGAGTAGGCCAGTCTGAGGACCGTTAAGGCTTTGAAAGCAATGCGGACAGAGAAGAAGTCCTGGGAGATACAAAATACGTATCAGGGTATTACCGTCTGGGAAACAGGTTGGACGAAACATATAAATTGTCACGTGAAAGTCTTTTAGAGGCCCGAGGGAGGTACAAACGCCCCTACGACAGACGATCGGAAATAAGAAAACTCAAGATAGGTCAAAGGATGATAGTTTTACGACCGAGTGATAACAACAAACTGCTGTTAAAGTGGAAAATATTTTATTAAGGCGGTAGTGTAGTTGGAAGCAGTAATTATCGGGTAGATGCAGGCGGCAAGGTTAACGTTTCTAATCTAATCTGCGCAAGCCTCACGGAGAAAGGGATGCAGATGGGCAGACAGTTGATTCCAATAAAATAAAAGTCTCGGTTATCGCTATTGCTGTTATTGACCGTCAGTTTTTCACAATAACGTATATGTTCCAACAGACACTGCCCATAGCCCAAAACCTACATCGTGAAATACGAGAGGCTTATTTACTAAACGTGTGATCATTAAAAGTTGCCTTGTTCAAGGCAACTTTTAACGATCACAGGTTTAGTAAATAAACCTCTCGTGTATCCACGACGGCACTGGATAAATAATCAAAAAACAGATAAACTCATTTCATCTTAGTTCAAATCGTAAATCGGTTTGTAATTTAAACAACACTTCATCCGTAACACCGTCTGCTGCACACGTGAAACATTCAGAAAACCGAAGCAGCTTGCTAGTCACTCCGTTGATGAAGAAGTTACGAAACGGACGACGTCATTGCAAATATTTCGCGTTGTGACGTCAGACTGTAACATTTGCCACTTGAGCCGTAAAAATAGAATATACTAAGCGAGCTCTCGTCCAACCAGAAGAGGATGATTTTAGTTTTATTGAAATATATCGAGATGCAAATATAAGTGCCGAGTTGCCCGACGTTCAACAAAAGCAAGCCTAGGCTCATGTGTACGGGTTTCGGGATATTTTTACCGAGAAACAAGATACAACTTATTTAGTTGAACATCCAATCGAGCTGACAACACATCAACCCATTACGGTAAGGTCATATGGTATTCAGTACGCTAAGATGGAGACCGTACAGAGTAAAATAAACAATATGGCTCAGGCATGAATTGCAGAGCCATCTAATTCTCCATATAATCTGCCTGTTGCAATGGGGAAAATGAAAGATGGGTAAACACGATTTTGTATCAATTCGTGGCGAACAAATGCTGTCACCAAGCTTGATAATGAGTTAATGAGCGGCACAGAAAGCATCTTTGGCAAAGATTCAGACGGCTTAATACTTTAACAAAATGTATTTCAGCAAGTGTTATCGAAGAAACAGCGTCAGTCAGTGGCGGCTTTCATCGCACTAGACGGCTGCTTTCAATTTTGTAAGTGGACGTTTGGTTTGTTGACCTCCTGGTCTTCGTTCAATTATTATTGGGTGACAGTGAAAGAGTTCAGAATTACGTCGCTGACGTTTTGACATATGCAGAGATTGGAAACTACATTTGGATAGGTTGAGAGATTTATTCAAGGGAATAACTGGAGCAGGGTTAACCATAAATCAAAAAAAAAATAATTGATTGGATGAGGTGAGGATATTATTCCTGGGGCACCGGATCGGAATGGGCCAAGTTACTATGAATGGCGATAAACTGGGAAATATATAAATTACACCACCCAAGAACCAGAAGCCCGTACGTACGTTCGTTCTCTTTCAAAAATGATACACCCTTGAGGAGCTTGACGAAGAAGCAACAAACTAAAATTGTAAACCAAGGCCGACCACAGGAGAAAGCATTTCAGTTGTTGAAATATTTGTTGTGCAAGGCACCGATTCTTTGGCTTCCAGATTGCAATCGACAGTTTCAATTGCGGGGTGGGCGCTATCCTTCTACGGGAGTATGAGGTTGGCCTTTTCCCATCGCATATGCCATCAAAAAGCATTTACTTAAGTAAATAAGTTGTTCAATAACAGAGAAGGAATGACTTAGTTTAGTATTTGCAGTAAAGACGTTCCAGTATTATCTGTATGGCAAAAACTTATTTCTAGTCCACCATGCCCCGTTCTCATATCTTAGGGACGCCAAAACTCAGAATAGTATGCTACTGAGATGAGCAATGTTCTTTCAAATTTACAGGTTGAGGCTATAAACTTTAACCCTTTACCTAACGTGAAAAGCAGACGACACTTGCAAAAAAAAAATCTTGAATAACTAATTTTTTTCATTTTTTGTCTCAAAAACATAGGTTATGACCCCTCGTTGGAACGAGCTCGTTCCAACGAGGGGTCATAACCTATGTTTTTGAGACAAAAAATTTAAAAAAATAGTGAAAATTAATTGGCGATTTTTGAGAATAGCGCTGGCCGGTTTTGGCCGTTACGTTGGGTAAAATGATCCTTGAATGTTGTGGAAGATTACTTGAGTAGGCAGTATTAAAGTGGGGCTGTTTTAATAATTTTCATATTGGTGTTATTGTTGTGCACAGGCGTTAGCATCTTGTACTTTCTGCTATATCTACTGCATTGTTCGGTGGATATTGATACCAAGAGCCTTAATTGAACCAGCTCGGTACAACCGATCGTACACCATGTACTTCACTTCCGCAACCACGTATAACGCTGCCTAGCATTATGTACTTCCTATACCAGTAATAGGTAATTAGTAGTTCGCAGGGCTAACATGTGACCTACAGGGGTGTATGTCGCCCTCGCAGTACTACCATTCTGACTAGCCGGGACTACCACGCAATACCACACCAGATGGCCATGTATTACCCACCCCACCCCCCACAATACCATCCGGCATATAATTCCATTCTATCCATATCCGCCATAGGCTAATGCAAACCATTAGGCCGATTAGTCGTACCAAACGCTAACAGGGGATCCACATGGGTACATACCTTCCTTACCAAACTACCATATCAGTCCAATACGAGACACCCGACACGCCCTTGCTCGAATAACGTAATGTTGGAATGTGCAGACGACAATAACAGCAGTCAACGTTTCTGTGCTATCGCCTGTGGATCATGAGGTCACAACGTGATTGGCAACGACTACAGTTTCGCGAGGAACACTTTCAAGAAAACCCAAATTCTCCATTCATTTTCTCTTACATACTCATACTACATACTCAAAGGCATGTACATATATAACAATACATACATTACCATACCCACGCATATGTACATACCATAACATACTATATATGCAGTAAGTGTACCACTTGCGGGATGCAGTTATGAATGGTGTCGAAATGATGCACCGAAAAAAGTTGCACCGGCAAAGGTTTGGTTTCTATGAGAAGTTAGCACTAGCTGCACCAGCAAAAGTCCGGGTTACAGGGCCGGCCTGGACACTCCTACACTACAAATACAAGTGTGAATTTTGTTCTTTACGTTAAACCGCGTTAAAACTTTACGTTAAACCGCTGTATGCGGGACTGAGATGTGGCATCACAATTGTGTAAACATGTAAAATCGTTAAGTGAACTCGCCTTAGGCCAGTTTTAAATTTTTGAAGTTGTATTACGTTCAATAGAAATAAAGTGGACGACGACATCAGAACGAGGGATTGGAGATCAACCGATCTGTGAACCAAATGTGATTGTGCTACAGTTAAAATTAGAAGTCCTGTCATGAAATGCGCACAAATAGCACGTTGATATGCGCGTTAATGTACGCGCTATGGCCCAAGTAAAGCTATCAAATTCTGTACATATGGCCTGTGCACAAGCAATGTTTCAGCCTATGGACCTCCGGGTAACCCGGAGGTCCATTGGCAGAAGCATTGCATGTGTTTGCTGTGAGTAACCAGGAGAACCTGCCGTGCTTTGGATGCCATTCGATGTGGCAATTGTGCGCAATTCCAACGTGCAATTAAGCCTAGATAAGGGCACTATTCGTGACAGGAATTTTAGTTTTAACTGTAACATACATACTCTTTCTAAAACCAAGCAACTTGCGGATTCGTCAAAACAATGACATTTGTTATCGAAGACGGTGTCCAAACAACAAAGCTTAAAACACCAACAAAACCGGAATTCAGCGTCGCTTCCGTGGTTCCTGCATCCAATAACATTTCAAGGGCGGTCAAATAAAACTGCACGACATCTTGTACTAAAAGGTCTTTATGAACTTTATTTCGAAAACGAACTGGACATTTCCGTGTCGCATTGGTATTGCTACTACCACGTAGTAATTGTTTTTGAACGAAGGTAACCTCTTGTAAGAACAAAAGCAAGTGCACAGCTGGGTGATGGCATCACGTTATCTGCTCAGTATAATTAAATCATTTGTATGGTAAGAAAAACCTAGCCTCATTCTAATGCTTCTCCATTCACTACAAACTAAAGATAGGACACAGATTCCCGATTACCGAACGATGACTACCGTTTTGAGTAAGGCAAAATCACATTTGTCAAATCTGACCTCACTTTAGTCATCGTTAATCCATCATAATAAATTGGACCCGTTAGTCAAATGGTTTTCAAGTTATTGCAAGGGAAATCAAAAAGTGACAACAAATCTCAAAGATGACTCCCATAGTGTCCATACTGGATTTGTATTGGTTATCGAGAGTAACCCATCTTAAGTAACCCATCTTAAGGAACCAGGCAAAAGCAAACGGAAAAACACTTAAATCAACAGGCCATTTGGTTTTCAAATTAAATTATGAACAATCGCAGATGGCGGACATTCTGGATTTACCAGAACACTGGTTATCAAATGATCGTCCCTGTACTCCCCAACAATCCATCGTAAACATAGGATCGAATGAACATTTGATTTTCAAATTATTGCACTGACAAACAAGAGTTGCAATAAAGGGGAGGCGGGCAGTTGGCCGAAGTGACAAACACACTGCGCCTCTCGCTTCAACGTAATGCCTGCATAACGGCGACGTTGAACATCGTAAAAAAGAAACAGGAAAACTACAGTATATCTGTGTTTCTCTTGTCGTGTAAACGCGCCGCACCCCTTTGGTGCGATTATATTTGCAAACTCGAGTACACTTGGTCCTCTTCTGATGACACATGCGGCTCGATTGTTTATCCATCGGCTCCCAAAATGTCTAGTTTACCCTCTTTAAAACATTCCAATATCCGAAACGGGTTAGGGGCGATGCCATTCTCCCAGCATTCTTATCGTGGGATGTGCAGACAACAGTACCCACCCAACCCTCAGCACAGTGTAAAAAGTGTTGCAAATATATTTCGCTAGTATAGCAACTTGTGTGTCTGCAGCAACCTTCCATCTGTGTTTTCGTAGTCTATATTGTAAATATTGAACTGAACATCTTTACAGTGGAGTTAACAGATCTAATCGTTTGGACGCTGAATTTTCAATGCCAGTACAAAGCCAAAAGCTGGTAGTGTCTATATTCGTTACACTGGGGAAGATAAATCAATATTTTCAACGTGCAGCTTTGGGGCTGCATGCTGAAAAGCGTGATTGGTCTACCACACAAATTATCTGAGCAGCGACCAACTTCATGAATTCATGAATGGACCGGAACCGTGACCTTTCGGTTTCAAAGTGTTAATGTCTAAACAAAATTCACCGACAGCAAACGATTGAGACGGAATTACATGTACTCAGAATCTGTGGCAAAGTTAATGTCATCGACAGAAAGTTCTGCGTCAACATTGATTCCAGAGATAAAATATCGTGAATACAACGCCATAATGTAACTAACAATGTCAGCAACTTTGCCACCTATGTGCCTGATATGAACAGGAAATCACATTTTCAAAAGAAAACAAAATGAATGAACAACAAAATTAATTTTTGGCCCCCAGATCATAGCTAATAACCCCTCATTGGGACAAGTTCAAAGAGTCCGTTTCACACCGGAGTCATATGCTAAGTTTTGGAGGCACAAATTGAAAGAAATAAAATTTGGGTGGCGATCCTAGTGAATAAGGCTCGTCGTTTCGGCTGATACATTAGGTAAAACGTTATTTATTTATTTATTTATTGGAGTTTAACGACACTTTCGACAGCCAGGATCACCACGTGTCGGAAAGTTTTACGGGTGGAGGAAACCCGAGTACCCTGAGGGAACCACCGAGCATACAATCACGGCCAGCAACTGCATCTTTACCTACTGGGACACTGAGCTCCAGGGATAAGGTTTAACACATTAATATTATACATGTTATAAAATTACAACTATCTTCAAAATCGTGTTTGGGTGGAAAAACTAGCGCCTCATTTAGCAGGTTCACGGAAATTATTTCTAAAACTGAAAATAAAAGATAATTCAGGCTTGAAAGGTATTTTTTCTTGGTGTACGAATTTCTGCAGCTGGTGGTCAACATAAACGCTCTCTGTGCATGGGAATAGATAAAAAAATAAATAAATAAATAAATAAATAAATAAATAAATAAATAAATAAATAAATATCACGGCCAGCAACTGTTTGACTCTCACACTTTCTGACTCTACATACGCAGAGTTAGCTGCGGTTAAAAACAAGTGTCTCAAAAACGCACAGTGCGCCCAAGTGCACAGCGTCAACGCGGCCACACGTGGGCAATCGGGATTAAGTGTCTTGCCCAAGGGCACAACGCAGTTACCGCTGGTCAAAATCAAATCGGCGACCTTTCGACTTTACCTTTTACCCAACGTAACGGCCAAAACCGGCCAGCGCTATTCTCAAAAATCGCCAATTAATTTTCATTATTTTTTTCATTTTTTGTCTCAAAAATATAGGTTATGACCCCTCTTTGGAACGAGCTCGCCGAGCTCGTTCCAATGAGGGGTTATCACCTATGTTTTTGAGACACAAAATGAAAAAAATAGTTATTCAAGAATTTTGTTTGCAAGTGTCGTCTGCTTTTCATGTTAGGTAAAGGGTTAACGTCCAAAGATATTATCACTGGGCCACTGCGCGTCCACGGCCCACGTGCACTGTACGCGAGGCCACCTAAAACATTGAGAGACAAAAATAGTAATATAAAATGTTGCAAAACAACCCCAAAAAGCAACAAAACTGAAAATGTAATTAACTTAAAAAGGTCAATGTAAAAAGAAATTGACGAGAAAAGCCACACAAAAGATGGCCAGTGGATTACTACTAAAATACTTCTGGAGTGGCGTTTCCATTCATAAAACATGTATCAAACTGTTAGGTGCTTAACTGAGGGGGTGTATGGTTGTGAGACCCACAATAACTTTCCAGTCGGTATATTTTTCAATCTCGGGTACGTAACTGAGGAAGTGTATGATGGAGAGACCCACAATAATTTTCCAGTCTGGATATTTTTCCATCTCGAGTCACTCTTGTTGGTAACCATGACCTTTTTACGGGACTAGAACTGCTTCTTGCAGTAATGTCAGGTCTCAGACAAATTTAGATCTGCGCCTGATTGGGAATCTTGGGGTCCCAGCATGGTCAATTTTGCGTTCGGTACGTCCTAAATTTAAATAATTTAATCATTTGCCCCGCCTCTGCGTTTGATTGGTTGAAAGCATACAGCGTGAAAGTCGTCACAATCGTATAAACCAAATCACGTCATGATTTGGAATGTCGCTACACGTTCGCACCTCCGGCCCAACTTTGAAGACTATGGAAGCCCCGCCCACTCAATCCAATTGTCACCGTGAGGGCATGACGGCAGACTGATAGATGGATAACAAGCTTGTAAAGATCAATGATCGATTTTTCATCGCCTCCAGTCAGCGAGAATATAATGATAATTTCTCAGGAACAATTGAATCTCATAAAATATACCGAAGTTGGACACGAATAAAAGATCATATACCCAAACATGATTTTGGAGGAACTTAAAAGAAAATGTTTTTAATGATATTGTTACGTGACTTGCTAAATATCTGTCGTCTGCGATCGAAAATCAAAACAACAAACAATTTGACAATGATTGACGTGACCTGTTTGTGGCACACTTTCCTGAGTTTGACTGTTGTCTTATGCGAAAATTAAAAGTTTTTCGTTCACGTACACATAGTTTTTATATTTTAATATTACAGCCGGATTAAATTATAAGAAATAACTGCTGTTTTCCTTCGGTTTATGCGATATAAACCGAAAATTTTCAGCACAAGCTTAATAATAACTCGCTACGCGAGTTAGGAAGCTTGTGCTGAAAATTTTCGGTTTATATCGCATAAACCGAAGGAAAACAACAGTTATTTCTTAAATAAACTGGAAAGTTCTATATCAGGACAACAGCGTATTTATCCCAAAACAGATATTTAAACTCCTATTCCCATGAACAAATAATCTAACTTACTTCTGGTCTCGAGTAATGGTTGAGACAAAATTTGGTTCCCCCCCCCCCCCCCCAACTAATTGGTCATCTTCGCTACGCCCTTGCAAATTGTTTGGCACAGCCCAGGAAACAAAAACGCAGACTTCTGGATTAACCCTTTGAATACTGATTGTATCTTCCATGTCAGTTCGGCGGCAGAAGTGGAAAGAGTCCATATTCATTATTTGGGGTAGACCCAAGGCTGCACGTTGAAAATATTGATTGGTCTACCACACACATTCATCTAGTAGTCATCCTGCTTAATGAAAATATGAGGTGTCATGTCCCTTGCCCAGAAAAAACGGCGTCTCGGGTTCAAAGGGTTATACCTACCTGTGCTTTTTGACGGAGTTTAAATTACAGAACTGTGATCACAAAAGCGGCCCGATCAGTTCGCGATCTTGTCGCGACACATGTACACAAGTGGATCGGGATCCCATCAATAACTTATTGCAGAATTAAAACGTTGTCAAGAGAAACAATCGTACAAAGGATAGGATTTTCAACGTTTTCGCGTTTCTTTTTCGGCAGGACAGATTTTAAAATGCAGCGATCAGGAAATGTCGAACAGAATGCAATCCAGTCGAATTTATCCGCGTGCTATCACGATGGCAGTAGAGAATTACCAAAGTGGAAACTTGACAGCGCAGTTGTCTTACTGGTAATATCCGGCACTGTTATAACATAGAACGAAACCGAATGGGTATTGCAACAACATCACTAAGAAAACCGCACAAAACAAACTTAATCGGATGCGTCTTCAACCATGATCGACAGCAGAATTTCGTAAGAAAGGTGCAATTAGGACGTGATAGAGCGAAAACTTGCTCCAACATGAGATCTCCACCGGGGAGGGTTCTGGTCAAGTCTGGAACTGAGCAGTCTGTCAGATACAGAATGCGGTCTGTGGGAGGGTGAATGTGGTAATGCTAGGGTAGTATTACTAAATTTACCCTCTGTGTACCTCCATTTGAATCAAGGCCTCAGGATACTACTATAGTTTACATCTGGGGGTGTGTGTGGGGGGGGGGGGGGGGGGGTGGGCTGGGGATGGTGGTGGTGGTGAGTGAATAGAAAAGTCATTTTTGTTTCAAAAATAGGTTAAGACCACTTCTTGGGTCGAGCTTAACTAGATATTTCTGATGAAAAGTCATAAGTCATGTTTTTTGAGACAGAAATTAAAAAAGGAAGAAAATTTGAATGAACCGCACTGAGTGATAAGGACAGTTACGTTAGGCAACGGGTTAATTGAGAATAGGGTGTAACTACTGTGGTTAATAAGCTGGAAGATTTTAGTAGTGCTGAGTTATTTTTTTTTCGGAAAAGTTTTAAATATCAATCGAAATGAAATCCACGCGGCATTGTTTTTCAGTAGTGAGACACTCTCTCCAAACTATTTCTTTTTTGTCAGCGCCCGAATGAGTTTGTGGCTTGTGTCTGCAGTAGTGGGTGAAACCGCAACCATGCTTGGTGTTCATGAGCAATACCTGTCACCTTCTACACCACGTGCCATTTTCTTTCTTTTTATAACCATCAAGTTGGGATCTAGACGCGATATATGCGATCGAGACCCCAAAACAAATGATTGCGAATTCAAGACCAGGCCGGGAAAAATAAACGAAATTTTGTATTTCTTTTTCAACGAGAGAGATTTTACAGTGCTGGAGAACGAAATACGAATAATAAAATCCGCCGGTTCGCGACCCAGTCGCGATCCGGTTGAGTTTAATTGTCCGCTTTCAAGATGGCAGCGGTGCATTGTCAGAATGGAAAACCCACTACGCAGGTGGTTTACTGGAAATATAAAACTGTCTATGACATAATACCAGAAATGCGGGGATGTTACTCAAGAAAAAGAAATACGTCGGCAGGTCTATATCGTTGATCTCGTTTGATGACGTCTCGTTACAGAATATCCCTTAATAGTAAATTCCAAAACAGCTTCAAGAAAATCAATAGATAGCTGATCAGCCCACGACTGCCCAGACAAATCACCTATAAAGCCACAGTGACCTCCCTGTTCCGGCGAGACTAAAAACAAGTTAGGATTCTCTCTAAATACTTCGTATGGTACATCAATATTCGAATGAAAGGGGTCATCCTGGCTGCTAACACACATAACTGGTACTGCTATATCACTCGCGTCTCGCAATGGGTTGTTGCGTTCCCAGAATTCTTCTATACTTTCATATCCGTATAACTTGCAGTATAGAATTTCATTATAATTATCGAATCTCCAGGAACCGAGAGCTTTGTGTATATCTACGTTCTTGGATAAAGCTTTCGAATGATTACAGAGAGATAACTTCAAGCGTATCAAATATATTAGATCGTAAACTGTTCTTAATCTGGAACTAAACCTTTTAGCCGGATCAAAACACGGCGAAACACACACACATGCACAAACTAATGCCGACGAACCATATTCCCCTAAGTACGATAGTAATAACTCCGAACCACTGCCGTAGGAAATACATGTTATAATAGCTCCTGGATACCTTCCGTTTATGTATTTAACAGCTTGTCTTAAATCACATGGATCGCCATAACTTCGTAATCGCGGGGTGGTCAGTACGCTGTTCCCTTCACCCCGTCTGTTGAAAATCACAGGCCGCAGATTGTTAGATAATGCTGATAAACATAAGTTAGACACCGATGTTGCATCTCTAGCCACTTGTGGAATGATAAGCAATATTGGAGACTTTTTTCTCAAATTAGATTTCGAAATAACCACCCAGTCAAGTGCAACTACGCCTTTATCTCGAAGTTGTATGTATACACGGTCGTACTCTAGTTCGCTGTATGAGTGAATTGTTGGCAATATTGTTTGGACGTGTCTGTTCTCTAGAATCAGTGGTGGCGAGAACGGTTTACACAATCGATGACATTTCTTGAGCAAATGGGATGATAATGCGGATTCCTTGCATATAATCTTTGGTTTCCTGTCATCTCTCTTCATCCATGATTTGATATACACTAATATACTCAACATTGCTGTCAGTAATACCATGAAATACGAAACAGAGAATACACTCCATAAAATAAACATCTTTAATGTATTCCCCCTTTAGAAGACGCATCCATCATCACCTGCAAGTAAAAGTAAGGTTCTAATTATACTGGGTAATCATTCACACACTTCGTGCGGTACGGCCGGCGTGGTCTGGCCACTTTCCACAGGTAGGCAAAATTTCCAAGGGACGCAATAATATTAGATTTCAAATACTATTTATATGAATAATCATCAAAATTTTAATTAACGAAGCACCGGGTATTACCCGGTGCATCATTAAGTAAGATTTGCTGATGATGAATTTTATAACCTGGTAAACGCATGTGTGGACATCACTGCCTACGCGTGGATTACAACCATACCATGGCTATCGTGCTGTAAGCACAAAATAAAAATATTGAGTGCCAAGAATTTGACTTCTTCAGAACGGCAGCCAGCATGTGATGCCCGTGACTGATTATACAGTTTCTTTATTCTGATGTCACATGGTCAGAAAACATACACATTATTGCAGATGGACAGCAGTACTATTTTGAAAGTGGACTCACTGAACTTACGGTTCGATTTTTTTTTATGTGTGTTTTGTGGGGTAGGGTGGGATGGTGTGGGGGTGGGTATGCTTTAGTTTGATTTTTATTTTAACCCTTTACCTAACATGAAAAGCAGACGCCACTTGTAAACAAAATTCTTGAATAACTATTTTGTTTTTCATTTTTGTCTCAAAAACATAGGTTATGACCCCTCATTGGAACGAGCTCTCGAGCTTGTTCCAATGAGGGGTCATAGACTATATTTTTGAGACAAAAATGAAAAAAATAATGAGAATTAATTTGCGATTTTTGTGAATAGCGCTGGCCGATTTTGGAAGGTACGTTGGGTAAGGGGTTAAACTTCAATTAAAGTGTAAGTGAAAGGTTTAAAACAACCGTGTGCCGCCGATGCCACTTACAGTTGGTTTGAACATTCCATCCACACTTTTATTAAAGTTGACAATTCCACTCACTATGGGACGAGGGACATAGCGCGAAGTCGTAAGTACGTATACATGGTTGAACGTTTTTGACATTTTGCTTTCCTTCCACCTGTTACAGCCATGAACTGGCATCGTTAATATGAATTAGGTTAGAGCTAGAAGAGAACGCAGCCACAAAGGACAGCGATTCCATAGTAAAATTGAAAGAAAAATAATTCTTGCTACCGCCGGTAGTTTTGTCAATTATTGATACTGGCAGTAAACCTGAAGAGAAAAGATTCGTGATCAAAGGTAATTTTAAAATTTTCAGCTAACACAAATCAATTTAATACTGAATTCTAGGAAGCCAGTGTTCAAGTTAACCCTTTACCTAACCTGAAAAGCAGACGACACTTGCAAAAATAATTCTTGAATAACTAATTTTTTTCATTTTTGTCTCAAAAACATAGGTTATGACCCCTCGTTGGAACGAGCTCGATGAGCTCGTTCCAACGAGGGGTCATAACCTATGTTTTTGAGACAAAAAATGAAAAAAAATAATGAAAATTAATTGGCGATTTTTGAGAATGGCGCTGGCCGGTTTTGGCCGTTACGTTAGGTAAAGGGTTAAAAGAGATAAAAACGTCAATCATTCAGGAAGATTGACGCGGCCGACACAAGGTACGTTCTCTTGTTTTTGTTGCTATTTTTATTTTCAGCTATCCCAGAATTCAATATCGAACGAAAAAATGGCCGCCTCGATGGGCAAACGGAAGACACAATTTTCACTTTGTCAGATGCACTGATTTATTGGAAATTGCGGGTTTCTCTACATACGCACGTGTGTTACCTGTAGAGTTTACTGCGTCTTCTAAGAAAGTAACATTCCAATTTGGTTGTATTACGTGTCAACAAATTTCATTTTCTGAAAAACGTGCTGGGGCAACAGCACCTCCACAAACCCCGTGACACAGCATTGGCCACTGAACAGCTTATGGGATAGCTACACAGCACAAATAGATTTCATTTCCATAGATGATCAACATGACATGTTTTCCTAATAATTTGCCCATAGTTTCCCTTTCAACATAGATTTTCAACTAACAACGTTTAATGTCTCATGTAGGTGCATAGGTCGCTTAGTCCAGGCACATTAGACATAAAAATGAGAAAGTAAGGAAAAAAATCGGAGAAAGCTGATTTTTTTATATGTTTCCGGGACACACATTGCGGATAAAGTGTGAAAAGTCCCCGCGAATCCGAGTTGAGCTTTTTTAGTTATAGCGTTTTTTTGATGAAAAAAAATTTTTTTTAAAAAATTCGACCCAGCTCCATATTTCTCATTCTTATTCGCCTTAGTAGGGTGAGAATCATAAATATCGTGCTGAATTATATTGAGAATACATATCCCCAACATTAAATGCCAACTTTGTACCAATCCTCACACTCAATGGTGAAATATTCACGAAAATGTACAAAATTACGAAAAAAATGTTATTGTTTTCATACACACAACGGTACACAACGTCCATTAAATCAAATCTACGACTACTTTGGGAGTTAAATTATATATCAAAAATTGCAGAAAAGCAGTGGCTTTATAATGATATATAACAATAGTCATTTATTCCATAATGAACTGGTGAAACGTGTGAAATATTAACCATACCCCCTAAACTCATATTCAAACGGCATCGACTTTTCACATTCAAATACCGTATTATAGCATCATTGTTTCAATTTCCATGTTCGATTAAATCACATAATGTGGTGTTCGCCTACACTCAAGATGCATTGGCATGTAAGTTGACAAAAGTTTTCGTTAGACTCGGCGGCTTCCATATGATTATGTCATATTTAGGGGCAATTGGTTCGATCATGGTTGGTAGTGGCTTGGATGAACTTTGGGGGACTGTTTATGCTGGTGGGTCAATCCATCATTTGGTCAGTGGTCATGCATATTCAAGAGCAGTTCGTGCCCATTTGCTAACACAAATTGCCATTACAAAACTTGTGTTTGAAGAAAGCCGAACACTAGATAACATAGACTGCACAGAAGTCAATGAAATATTCTGTGGACTTGCCAGAGGTGACTGTACAACAACTGACGCTGTCAATCAAGAAAGTGTCAACCATCTACTGTCAAAATTACACGAACTGCTCCAGAATGCGTCCGTAGGACGAACAGGAAAGCTTTGGGTACAATACTACGAGCAAATAGGTCTTCTCCAGTTGTTCTTGAGAGCAGAGCGCACAGGCGACTGGGAACTCCACACATATTGTGTTCGCATTATGATTCCAGTATTTCACGCAGGTGGTCATTTTGCATACGCAAAAAGTTCTCATCTCTATTTGCAGCAGATGAATGAGCTAACAGAAATAATGGAACAGGATGATTTGAAGTTGTTCACTGAGAAAGGTTACTTTACCATAAGGCGCTCAGATAAATTCTGGGACGGGATATATTCTGATCAGACCATAGAGCAGTGTTTAATGAGAATGTTCAAGCTCCCTGGTGGTCTCACACATGGCAGGGGAATAACCGATAGCACTGTTGCGAAATGGGTACATGGACTACCTCTTTGCCTTCCGATATGTAATGCTCTCGAAAATTTTGTTCATGTTCACACTGGTGATGGCGAACAATGCCAATGATATCACCAAATTATTGAACTGGCTCAGAGTGCATTCCCCCTTTCAGAATAGAGATCCACTACAATTAGTCTCTATAGCGACCGGGCTTGTGGCCGACGAAACTGTGAACTGTGACCAAGTTCGCAAAATTGGTGAATGTTGCGTATCGAATGTTGTAAGCAAAACGTTCAACAGCATCAAACTACGACGTGTTGACACTGTGAAGTCTTTCGCATCGATGGCAAATAGCATCAAAGTCCCTGGAAGTAAGGTAGTGATTGACCCCACAATTCTGTTCAACCGCATCACATGTGTTATTCAGTCACAAGCAGAGATGGAAGAGTATCTCAAATATGAACTCGCCCCGAAACCACCAGCATTGTTTGATTCTGCTGGAATGAGGAAGACACAGAAAAGCACGCTCAGTAAGATCCTCAAAACATACGGTTGCGAGCAAACTAAAATCCCAGAACATTCTCTGTTTGTTGTAGATGGTGGATTTTTATTGAGGGCAGTTGTATGGCATAAACAGTCGTCATATAAGGACATATGTACATCATATTCCAATTATCTAGTGAGACATTTTGGGGCGAACGTCGTGGTTGTTTTTGATGGTTATGCTTGTACAATGTCGACAAAGGGCATGGAACAAGCCCGTAGATCTAAAGACAGGTATTCCATTAATATCAATATCTCACCCGAGTTACCAGCCACCACACCCCAATCCGATTTCCTTGCAAATGCCAAGAACAAAACCCAACTGATCGATCTTCTAATGCAGGAGCTATCTGCTATCAATATTCAGTCCAAGCAGGCCGAGGCTGATGCTGATGTACTGATAGCCGAAACTGCACTTGACATCGCTCAAGATGACAACAATTTTGTCGTTGTGGGAACAGACACAGACTTGTTAGTCATTCTTACCTCTCGAGTTCAACCGGGATGTAATATTCACATGATGTATTCCATTACCCCAAACTTACTAGTTTCAGTTAGTGAAATAGCAACCAAAATGGGTGACCATAGAAGCAACCTCCTTGTAGCACATTCTATAAGTGGTTGTGACACTACTTCTGCACTCTTTCGAGTTGGTAAGAAGAAAGTATTCAGTACAATTGTCTCCGATGTTACTAGCGACTCACAACAGTATGTCAACACAATTTTGGCGGATGATAGTACACCAAGTGCAGTAGCCGCTGCCGGGGAACAACTTCTCCTGATCTTATACGGGAGTAAAACTGTTTCCTCTCTCGACCAATATAGATATGTCACTTACAAGCGTTATGTAGCAAAATCTAAACTGAATAAACCCATCGACCTAGCCTCACTCCCACCAAGCAGCGATGCTGCACAACAACATGTCTGCAGATGTTATCTCCAGGTCCAACAATGGCTGGGCACTTCGCTTCCTCCGACGGATTGGGGGTAGTCGCTAGACAATGGACTTCTTGTACCGACTGCAGCCACAAAGCCATGTGCCCCCGATAACCTACTGAATCTGATCAGTTGTGGTTGCAAGAGTGCTTGTACAAAAAGGTGTGGGTGTAAGAAGGCAGGACTCTCTTGCTCAGGTTTGTGTAATTGCAGTTCGGATTCTTGTGACAACCACAGAAACACTGTCCTGTCGGAAATTTCTGAGTTCGATGAATAATATGTATATAGGTCATGTCATTTCTGTATATAGCGTTGATAATAGTCAATGTAACTTAATCCATGTTGATTGATTTGTACATTCTGTAAATATTATTTATTGATTTTTGTACATTCTGTAAATATTATTTATTGATCTAATGCTGCCAGACACAGACGTGTCTGTTCGGTCCCAAGCCCGAAAATAGTTGAGTTCTCATGCTGACGAATTGTATGCCAAAAGGGGAACTCGGCCAGAAGCAGAGGGGGTCTTCCATAATGTCTATTTTGTAAGCAATGATAAAAGTCTTCAAATGGTGGTGGATTTTTTATCGTCTGTCCAACTAACATCCCGTTCTGTACTACGACCCTTTGGGCAAATCCGTTAGGAAAATCGTCATTTTTTGCGTAAATCCGATACTTTTTTCTGAATTTTCAATAATTTTTCGCAGAAATTGTCACAGAATGCACATTTTCCTCTAGGTAAATGTATATTAGACATTATGTAGCTCGAAATACGCGTAAACAAAAAATACAGTTGGATCAATTCGAGGTTACAAAGTTCGTGCGATTTTTTAAATTTTTTTTCAAACGCGTTTTCGAAAAAAGGCTGTAGAAAAAAAAGCTCAACTGGGATTTTAGGGGACTTTTGTCTAATCGTTCAGTGACATGTACTCGACATTCCCTGAAAAAATCAGCTTTCTCCGATTTTTTTCCCTAGTGAAACCTAATGTTCTTGGGCTAGCTGATCGTTGATCAACTATGAACGAGAATTCATCTGAAAACACATGTGGACGTATCAAAAGCAGATGCCATGTTTTGTACCATTTTCTTAGGGTAAACCGTCCTAGTTCTCGACCTTCAAAGTTCTGTCGTGTATTTGGGTAATCTGGATATAATGCGATGTGTTTTGCAATTTGGTGGTGTATGTAATCGGAAGTGCACCGAGACGGTTTGTGCTGCCAGCTGAAAATGTCGGGAGTTACAGAGAATATCTCGGAAGAATTTCGTGCGCGATAAATTCTGTTCTTAAAGAAGGAATGTCGGCATGATTACGCGTTTTAATTTTCAGCTGGACGAGAAGAGAAAGGTCTCCAGGGCGAAGGTGCATCCCACTGAAGAAACTCGAAACTAGAAATGGACCTCTCCGTATATGAAAAATAGTCCCCTGTGTTTCTAAGACTGCTCAGAGGGCAATCCGGATAAACCTATGGGTAATTAAAAAATTGCAAGGTTTACTATGTTTTCAAAACTGTCATCTGGAGCCAATACTATAAAACTTTTACAATTGTATTATCTAACATTATATTTTCGACCTATTAATGTAGCTGACTAAAATGAAATTTTAGCACTTTGAAAGATATGGCAATTTGCCAGTTGGCAAATTGCCAGATCTTTGAAAATGCTAATGGTTCATTTTAACCCATTTAAAGTCATAACAAGAAAATACAAATCTAGAAAATACAATTTATATATTATACAATTGTCATCATCTTAAAGCACATTGAGTGTGACCTATCTTTGCAATATGCCCGTTAGGCCGATTCCAATGATAGTTCGCCACCAATGTGTTTTCATTTTCCTTCAGTTCCATATGAATTTGTTTTACCTCAGAACAATCTCGATCTGCTTTTTCTGCGGATGAGATTAAGCATCAAATCTGGATTCCTTGTGCTGAGTTTTGCTGAAGTGGAAACAAACACCTTTAAAACTCTAAGACAATAAGAGGAATAGCTCCCCCAATAAAATTTCAGCTGCTCGGGGTGAGGCTACAAGCCAATGTGAATGTGTATAGGATTTCAAGGGTATAGCACAAGCAATTTCAAGAGACAAACAAACAGACGGAAGTCCGATAGGGTGGACATTCGCCCCGAATACGCAAGGGCGACGGACGGACAAGGCCATACTATACTACAACCCAGTTACACGAGCGTATTGAAACTAGCGAAATGCATGATGTGAAATAAACGCACTCTCTGGGGAAACGGCTCACTGTACAGTGAGAGAAATGCGTTTCTGTCATCCAGAGTTTGTCAATACACAAGCAATGATATATGTGTGTTATGCGCACATGGTGCTTGTACTGGGACGTTTATCGAGATGAAACTCGGTTTTGGGGACGTATAGCTACTACGAGTGGTGCTGGTGCGAAGAGTAGCTATACACCCTCAAGGAACGAGTTGAGTCGAGATTAACGATTTTATACAAGTAGAATGATCACATGACGCTTTTATTTACCATTCAATTAACAAAACCTATGATCATGACTACTCCAAAATAGTCCATGACAAAGAAACAAACACTGAACTGATAAAACAACGGGACGTTTTCAGTTCTCGCAGCCAGACGGTAGATGAGTATATTCCTTCAACATGAACGAAATTGTACGTGGTGATAAAGAAATTTAAAAAAGAAATGTATGTTGTGAAAATTCAGCGAGTTGCCTTAGAGTTCCCTCTAACAAATATCAATATCTACAAATATTGCATTTAAGGCTAAAAAGTGTTTTGATTCTCGGGCAATTCCTCAATGAACTTGAACCTCCGTATTGGGCATTTTTATTGCCTTTCAGTGTCTTCCAATATTAGTACAAACTCAGGGAGACCCAAAACTTTTTACACATTGTGATTGATGAATATTTAGTCGCGTCTTCAATATGTGCCTTCTTACAATTTATGGGAGAGTGCCTACAGGCACTCTCCCATAAATTGTAATGAGGCAAATCCCCATAGATTAAATACCTTTACTTCAAAGGTAAAATGAAGAGCATCGAAAGAAAATTAAACCGTTGAATTGCAGTACCTACAGTTTGTTTTTAGAGGAATATTTTATTTTTTTTAAATTTAAAATGAATTTATTTGTATAAATATGCACTTTCTCAACTTCTGTGTGTAAGAAAAACAGCTGAAATCCTCTCCATGTTTGCTCACTTTTTATAACAGAAAAATAAAAATTCAAAATAAAACCCTCCCTCCGTCCCTCAGCTTCCGCCCCACAGTTTTCCGGGCATTTCCTAAAATGGCATGCCATACATTCTTTTCAAATGTAAATATTTTGTAACTTAGTTATCTAACCCATAACATGTATTATATTTCCCAAATTTACTAAAAACATATACTACTCAAAGTTTGCTAAGCACCAAGTATGTCCAACTACCTGTTTTACGTTTTAGTTGAAATATTGTAACGAAAAGTGTATATAATTTTTATTTAATTATATCTTTAATGATTTAAGTACAGAAATTAAGATTTTATTTGTGTTTGACATTATGTTTTAGCTTTTGAATACGATAACCATGGAAAATGGATATTATTGGTAAAAGAGGAAATTTTTCAAATTTGCCAAAAAGTTGACGGAGCGAACTGGTATGGGTTCAATATCGAGTATGAGACCCATTACTGTTAATTGCAGCTTGACAACGCCTTCTCATGCTCCCAATCAGGTTCCTGGTGGTCTTTTCTGGGATGTTGCTGTTCCATTCTTGGACGAGCATGGCACCAAGCTCATGGACATTTCTTTGTTGGACAGGACGGGCTGAAATTGGAAGCTGCAACTCATTCCAGACATGGTCGATTGGATTGAGGTCAGGGGATCTTGCTGGCCAGTCCATACGCTCAATCTCCTCCCTCTGTCGGTACTCTCCGACAGCATGGGCAACATGAAGACGGGCTTATCGTACATCAGAGTGAATCTATCACCCACTGCACCTGCATACAATGCATTCTGAGGGTCACTGCGAAGGTGGGTTGCTGTGGAAAAGCGTTTCCTTCGGGCCTGAATGATCAAAAACCGGTCTTCAGCTGCAGATGTTGTCCTGTCGCTGCCACCACCATGCCGTCTTACTGCTGTGCCATACTGCTGAAATCTTGCCCAGGCTCTGGTGATCACCGTATGGTGCACACCAAGGGCTTCACCAATCTGACGACGGGTAGCCCCTTGCTCCACCGTCCCTACAGCCCGCCATATTTCTGCTTCAGACAAATGTCTTCTTACATTTGCATTTGCCAAATTCAATCATTAAATCACAAGGGTTTGTGGTTAAATGAAGATTGGATACTCTACACATGTCATGTACATGTAGACAGTACACGAAAACATCATCAAGGGGTACATGCTTTCCATGATTGTCACGAAAAGCCTGCCTGTCAAGAGAGTTATTGAAAACACTGGGGACCATCCCAATACATTTCTCAATCATATCCACCCAAATTGTCGGAAATATGTCACAACCAAATTTCACAATGATGTGTCAAATTTTTGGTGCTTAGCAAACTTTGAGTAGTATATAACACAATCTGACCAAGTTGAAATAAATAATCTGAATGTGGGTGAAATAATGTATTGTCAAAGGCAAAACTTCAACCTGCAAAATTGCATGAACACAATGCTGATACCAGTCATTTTCAGCCACCCAGCAGCCTCAATAGCACAATTTCTCCACTTACCTAACTCAGGAGCATATAAACTCATGTTTCAAAAATGTGGAAAAAATCCATGTTTCCATTTTATTTTTTAGTTACATAACTGGTAACAAACCCGTGTAAAAATGGTATTTTAAAAAATAGCCGATTTTTCGAAGCCACTTTTTCCCATAATTCATCTAGTAGTTTACCCATATGCATCAGGCTCGAAATTTAGGACACAATTTCAAATTCTTTTGTCCACCAAATAGCCTAATGTAATCATATATCTGATACTAAAAATATATCTCCAATTTACATAGCATTAGTTTCTACATATGACCCTTGTTTAGAATTTCAACCCTGTGCAATAGTTTGAAACTGTAGAGCGAAATCTCACTGATTTAAACAAAAATGCCTGAGAATCAATTAATTTACTTTGTGTGGCCTGAATCGAGAATATACAAACCACGTAGTTCCATTCACCGAGATCAAAAACTTCAGTCGTCGGCACCACAAACAAACAACTGTAGTTAAAGTATAGAATTCACGATCCAAAAGATTCCATCCATCGAATCCATTATAACCTTCGAGTGTCTGTACTGTGAATGAAACTAAAACACATATAATCCTCTGCTGATAACTTGCGGAATGAATCAATTCTACACGAGAACGGAGGATAAGGTACCACGCGATATTACTTGATGCAACGCTTTAACTTCGTTATCGTATTTGTTTCGTGTAATAGTATCTGTCTAATATTGCGCATGGATTATCCATACAGTCGCATGATCCAAGTTAGACTGCGCCCCTCCATCTGAAATTTGATGGTGGCACTTGAGCTTGTCAGATGATGCCTTTCGGAGATTTTCTCGGAATAGCTCGGTGCGGTTTTCCGCAATCAGCACGGTAAACTTGGTGGTAAACATACATTTCTGTGGAATGTGGGTCGTATTAACGAGAACAAATGTTTTGAGGTATTCGGACCTGCTTTAGCGTATTCTATTTCCGCTTTTTATTTGATGCACGTGTCTCTGGCAGTGAACATTCTCCCTGCCGCAGTCGTCCACGATTCCCGGGTGCGTGTGTTCGTGTGTTCGTATGTGTGCTCGTAAATGCACACACGCATTAAACATGACGTGAGCGTTGCGGGCGATGCGACAATGCTATGGTTAAATAATTTCCTTCTCCTCTTGCTATTTTGACGTAGTATAATGCCGGTTATTTGAGTCTTGCTGTAAGATGAACGCAAAT
Source organism: Pictodentalium vernedei (assembly GCA_031216915.1). Classification (NCBI taxonomy): domain Eukaryota; kingdom Metazoa; phylum Mollusca; class Scaphopoda; order Dentaliida; family Dentaliidae; genus Pictodentalium; species Pictodentalium vernedei. The sequence continues at coordinate 181,814,257 of CM062294.1, forward strand.
ACTGTCAGAAAAAACACCCCATGCAATGAGAATTATAATTTGACGCAACGAGTCGCTACGTCAAAATTGTTAGTAAAAATCGCATGCCATGCGATATTTAATAATAATTGTGACGCAACGACAAGTTGGGTCAAAATAATAATTCGTCATTGTATGATGATTCCATCCTGTATATTGGACTTTGTTAATGGTTGTGTTCTAAAGGGAGTTTGGGACATCACCTTACATATAGTTTTCCTTTGGGACATTTTTATCTGGTTTGGTGTCTTAGATATCATTTTCTCCTCCTAGTAATCATGTACTTTCTTACACGACTAAATTTGACACATGTTCTTATGTCACACACATAATTTGTCATACAACTTGTGTGTGTGTGTGGAGGGGTGGGGGGCTGTCGTACTCGGGCTGTTTGGTCCCCGCCTAAACATATTTTATTTATTCACAAATGGACGTCTAAGAAGTCTGGAGTTGTTTAACTACAAACTCGAATGACTAGTATTTCAACTGCATCAAGAAGGTATGCCATTGATGAAGGCATGCCTCGATCATACAGATGGAGTATTTTAATAATTATCACGTCAGATGTTCACGACCCCCACCCCACATTAACGCACACACACGCATTCTCCACATATGCTAATTGGTCAACTTCGCGAAGTCCTTGACTCTGTTTAGAAATTTGTTGTCTTTGTTATACATCAAAGTTCAAATTTCAGATTATAGGCATTGCATTGAGCCACAAATGGAATTACCCATTGGCCACATTGTTAAGATATTCTTACAACAGGGACCAGTGTATCGGACTTTTGAGCTCGAGAGGTCGACATCGGTATTGGGGCAGAGCAGTGGCTCTGCGCTTACGGTATTGAACTTCAAACCAAAAAGTTCATTGTTCAATCACCACCAGGGATAACTGCGTTGTGGCCTTGGGCAAGCTACTTAATCCCGACTGCCCACGTGGGGTCACAGTGGTGCTGTGTACTAAGGCGTACTGCGCGTCGATGGTGCACTTGTCTTCAACCAGTGATATCCCAACTTGTGCGGAGTTAGGACGTTGGAAAGTCTGACAGTTGCTCGGCTCTGCTCGGTGGTACTCTCCGGGTACTCCTACTTCGTCCACCCGGAAAACTGTTTGATACGGGGTGACCATGGCTGTTAAAAAATCGGCATTGTATTGAATGCTAAATCAAATTGAATCACCAGTGTTCAAGTTTTAAACAAGATCATCCAAATAGATAAAATTGTCATGGAATTTCAGGAACATTTAGCAGAAAAAAACATACCCACGTCCACATAGTTTAGGGAATGGCACGGGTGCTATCCCGTATGCAGAGGATGTGTGGCTGTTCCTGACCGAACTTGATTATCTACCTTAAGTAGCAGGAGGTTTTACCAAACGGAAAATATTTCCACCATCTGTGTACTGACCAATGCTTCCCCGAGCGATAGTTATTTTATTTTTAGCGGGCAGAGTGCTGGAAGCTCCCCTCTGGGATGATTTTTTTCTAAAAATACAGCTACTGCAAACAAAGGGCTTTGCATTATGTGAACGTGCTTCAAAATGGAAGAGTGCCTCCCATAAAACAAGGCAAAGACATTTGTCCAAAAGAATTTAGCACTCAACAAGTTAAGTGGTTGGGGTTGGGTATGGAACACAAGAAGAGGAGAAACACACTCAAGTTTCCATTCGTAGTGTTGTGTGTGTGGGGGTGGGGGGGGGGGTGGGGGTACGTCTGTCGGAACATCCGACCCTCTCTCCGTATATCCTTCCGCCTGCCATAGCTATAAAGTTCGTTTGCGATCAATAAATTTAATCAACAACTCGATATCAAATCGCTGTGTATAAATTTGGCGAATTATGTATAGATCAAAGCGACTGTGGATTGTTGCTGAATTTTTTACCATTTGTTGCTAAAATTGTTCTTGAAAGTAGGGCTGCACGATATTCAAAACTGAATACCGGTATCGGTATTCAAAAAATACCGCGGTATACCTGTATATCGAAAATTGTTTAGATATATGAACACAAGTACCACAATCGAGACTCGAGGCATTACAGTCGGAACGAATTAGCATGCCTTGATGATGCGGTTCGAAAAACCTTTACCCAACGCAGACGATATCAAAATTTATTATTTTCAAAACTTTTCAGATTTTCCCCAAAAAATTCAACAAAACTATATCATGTGACCCCTCATTGGAACGAGCTCAACGAGCTCGTTCCAATGAGGGGTCACATGATATAGTTTTGTTGAAATTTTTGAAAATTATTTTTTTCAACTGCTGAATTTGTATATTTCGAGGGCACGCGCAGACGATTCCTTGGAAAAAAGGATAATATTATTCATTCGGGGCTTCAGTTAAAAAACTCAAGACATCTTGAAAATTAAAATGTGGGTAAATAAATAAAATTTTTGTAATTGCACCGGTATTCAATCGATATTGGTTTGAATACCGGTATGTATCGGTTTATCGATATACCGTGCAGCTCTACTTGAAAGAAAATGTTCGTTTCCGTCCAGTTACTTTTGAACAACAATGGTAATTTTAAAGCTGTTCTATCGACTCGAACCGACATATAAAGTTATAAACGTTGAATCATGGATACGCATTTCAAATCAAACAGAATGAAGATCAGGATAATAGCTAGAGATAAAGTGATATCGTTTTTATTCACAACCATTCTAACTAATATGGGAGGATAATGTTCACAACCAACACACAGTTTACTCTCGTATTCGTTTCAGACTGACGAACATATTTATTCGGATTTAGAGTCAGACCTCACAGTGAAAGCTGACAGTTCCCGTTTGCACAGAAAATGATTTATCTCTTTCCGATAGCCACAAGTTCTGATCTGATACTTCGCGTAAATTCATTGGGAAACATTTTGTTTCCCAAAGTTTATATATCACCCAGCAAGTCACATTCAGCCACCTGGCTTTGAAAGTCCGTGCACACGACTCTCCATTGGGTCATTCTATCAACACGTGCTGGTCAACTACAAGTAACATGTTATGCACACGAAACATTAGTTCATCAGAAGATCATTATCATACGCATCAGACTCCTTTGTCTAAACATTAACTCTGCTCACAGCCCCTTTCATTTGCAGACGGCACCTAATTAACATTGCCCGTGTCTACCCCTGCGCATCTTCAGTCATTTCGCAACCCTACCTCAGGTCAGACGTCTTTTATTACCTACCACCACCCCATCACCACCACCACCATCGAAAGCTCACCATATGGGGCCTCCCAGCTCTTTCATTCATGTCCTATATGCCGCCACATTGCTGTGACCCATTTACTCATGCGCCGGCACATAGCTGTGTCTCTTCTATGCCACCACATAGCTGTGGTCCCTATGGAGTGCCGCCACATAGCTGTGGTATCCTCCAGTTCAGGTGGGGGCGGAATTCACATTCATATTCCCCCATTCAGTCAACAGGTGATCCTGTCCTGAAATGTGTTAGTGCTGGTCAAAGATAACTGAGGAACACTTATTCATTTCAGAACAGGATAACTCATATTAGGGAACTGGGACTGCCCTCAACTCGTTGGGGCGGAATTCACATTCATAGGCCCCCATTCAGTCAACACGTGATCCTGTCCTGAAATGTGTTAGTGCTGGTCAAAAATAACTGAGGAACACTTATTCATTTCAGAACAGGATAAATCATATTAGGGAGCTGGGACTGCCCTCAACTCGTTGGGAGTAGGCCCAGTGACAGCTGTGAGCTCCATTACCCCAATATTTCAGAGTAAATACTACGTGTGCCGTCTTATGTTCATGCTCATTGTAAATTTGTATATATGCTTCCATCACCCCTCATGTATGCTTGTAACTGATGAATAAATGATGCAAACTATACAATTCTTTGAGTGGTATATAAACGGGACTGAAATACAATCTGAGCGCGACAAACGAAATATCTCAATTACGGCACCGTGATCACAAAAGTAGTAGTGATATAATATGACATATATTTGCCAATATGCTGAAACACAACACGCGATATACATATACAATATACAGTATGTGGAGAGTGGACCGTAACTAAATCACCCGGGGGTGGAGTTATCACCCAAAGTATCACTTTCAAATTCCGTACATGTGGACAAAAAACATAAAAAATGTTTCAGACAATGGACTTCCGGGTATAACCAGGAAGTCCATTGGCTGGAACTTCGCTTGTACTTGGTACGCTTTGTAACAAATTTGCAATTATTACTCGGATGGAATCTCCACTCTGTGGGTGATTCAGTGGCAATACACTCTCCACGTTCTGTATTACATATAATTAACATACACTGAAATCCTGTTGATTGAATAAACAACTTGCCTGTTGAATATATTAAGTTAACAGGTGTATTCAATTGAGAGGGATTTTCGTAATTTTCCTGTTTTCTGGTAATAAACTGGTCATTTATTCTATTATATCTTGTATGGCAGAGGTAATGTTGCTCTGTCAAACGAGATATAATAGATTAAATGCCAACATTGCATGGAGCTCGGGTTAAATAGGGATTTACAATGGGCGATATCAGTGGCTGCTTGTGTAACGTTTCAACAGATTACCAGATTTTTTATTCAATTAACATGCGTTTAATCTATAAGTAGGTAGCCGGTCAAATATGTATGGTAAATGGTTTGGTGTATGAACGTTCTATGCAATTAATAGGGTTATTCTCCGAAGAAGTATCCAGGTATGTGCACGCTACTGTATTAATATTTTCAAATTAGCTTAATGCATTTGTATACTGCCAAGGGAAGATATAGCCAAATTGGATCTCTTTCTATCTTTCCAAGGGAGAAGATAGAAAAGGCAAGAATGCGAAATGTGTAGTGAAATGAAGAACGGGCGGGGGTGGGGATCACAAGTGCAATATCGTGGATTCTAATTACTCTCTCTGATGTTATCTCACTTCGTATAAGCGTATGATGTCGAAGATGGTCAGCATCTTAAACGACGTCACCTTTTAACTTCTTCCGTCACCATTTCGTTATTATCTCAGACTTCAAAGAAATTTAACTAGACTTTCCTTTTGATGGGTAAGGACGACCGACCAATATACAACAGGATCATTGCAACATCAGCAGGGCTTAAAATTAATGCGCGAATCCAAATCGATTGGCGCAAATGATTCTTGCAAGGGAAACAATGAGAATTAACTTTGATTCGCGCAAAATTTTCATTTGATTCTTGTAGATTCTAAAAGTGGCCTTTAACAAGCCAAGATAATGCTCTGTATTTGTCCCCTCTCCTCATAATAATGTTACAAAACAGCACTTAGAAGTGGTGCCTTGTGAAGTCTTGGCTGCCTATATAGGCAGCCAAGACTTCACTAGACACCACTGCCACGATATTGCAATTTCCATCAGCCATACCACCAAAAGCCTGTATGTAGGAACATGTGGTATACATGAACATGTGTCAGAAACTCGACAAAATGGAAACTGGGGTCAGAAAGGGTAAACTCTCTTAAAACAACTATGACGTTTGCCTTTTATTATGGCATATGCACATGTTGCACTCACAGGGGTAAAATAGTACTCTAAAATTCAAAATATTCAAGAACTGAAAATTGCTTCTTACAACAGGAACTCGCGAGAATCGAAACTGATTCTCGAGAGTCGAGACACATTTTAAGGCCTGACCATCGAAAAAATGTCCCAAAACCCATTTGATAGGGGTTGTTTCCCGTCGTGACTCATAATTTAAATGAGCACCCCCACCCCAACCACGCCGAATCCTGGATTCGATGAATGCACCCACATAAATAGTCCTAAGCAGGAACGAAATTGTTTGGAAAGAGCATCTCAACATCCCCTCAACTTGCCAGAAGAACAAGATACAACCTTTAGAATCATCACCATTTAAAACTTGCGGAGATAGACTAAACTTGTCAATTAGGGAAGTGCACCTTCTCATTGAGCTATCGCATGTAAGTCGGAGACTTTACATGCCTGAAGATCAGACCAACTAATCTACTGCAAGCAGGAACGTGGCGTCTGGGGATTGGGGTGTGTGTCACCCCCTCTCCAATCCTGGCAAAAATTTCCTGTAGTTGAAAATTCGGAGGGCAAGTTATGAGTGGCTGGAAATTCCATCTATCTGGATTTTAGAGCTTCTTTGATGATGCTGATGTCTCCTTTTCGTTCCAAAATTCCAACTCGGTTTCAAATCGGCAAAAATTATACCTGTTACTATTGACAACTACAGTGTACGTACTATCGAGCTTCGTAAGTATGCATGATGTCATTTGGTACGAGATTTCTATAGTACGTTTGCTTATCGTAATAAAAAAAAATCCTGGAAATGGACTTAAAGAAAATCACATCATGTAAAATCGTTAGCCTGAGTTAATTCCATCATTCACAGTTACGAAATGATGAAACATCGAAAATTGCTCCATCCTGCATAAGATCTGATTTAATGTAAGGACAGTGTGAATTTCTCAAAGTTCTCAGCTTGACCATTTCTTTAGTACATATTCATTTCCCAGAAGAATACCAAATGATAAGAACCTGATAATTCTATCATAAATGTGTTGGCATTTCAGTTACTAGGATCAATTTTTTGTCCCCTTTCATGGCTTAATTTTCAAAATGTTTCTCGGTAGTGAATTTCCAACTAGGGGAAGAGACCGGGATGGGGTCCCCTCCAGTTGGAAATACACTACTCTACACCCCCTCCCCCAATTGGAAACCTCTGGCCACATCCATGACTACAAGCTGCCCAGCGGTGATGCGGACCGGACCTTGGTGGCTTTCCTGCCTCCATTGCTTCACCTCCTTTGTGGCTGATGGACGTTGAAGAGTACCAATCTACTGCTAAAAGGGTCGCAAGGGGATAATCTACCTCACACGATCACTGCGCGCAAAAACCTGCAATCATCATTAGAAATTGTTTTGTTCCTTGGATATGAAAGCATCAGCCGGTGCATGCTTGATTGTTATCTCACGTAAAAAAATAACCGTTTTCGATAAAGTATTTTTCCACTTGTATACAATCCGATCGTTAAAATGTTGCTTTTGTCATCACAGTACCAGGCCAGAAAATAAGCAGACTGTCATCTGCCAAATGAGATCCCCAGATGGTGAATTTGATGATGGTACCCTGCACAGTAGGATATCACCACTAAATTTAAACTCTGTGAACCTCAATCTGAACCAAGGTCTCAAACCTAAACAGAAAGAGGTACCCAGAGGATACATTGGCCCACTGTATGGGACAGCATCAGCACATTCACCCTCTGGGGACCTCATTCTGCAAATGACCGATTGCTTATTTTCAGGCTTGCACAGTTCTGTTTATCAGCATGCGCTCTGTGTTTGCGCTGAAACGGTTATGGGATTGCGTAAGACGGTTAAATTGTTAGTTATAAGCTTTCCGTCAACAATTATCCATTCGTCGTTATTTTGTTACAGCAATACGGGTGACTGTGCCCGTTTCCTTTTTATTTATACTACTCAAAGTTTGCTAAGCACCAACCAAGTACATCCAACTACCTGTTTTACGTTTTAGTTGAAATATTGTAATGAAAAGTGTATATATTTTTTATTTAATTATATCTTTAATGATTTAAGTACAGAAATTAATTTTATTTGTGTTTGACATTATTTTTTATCTTTTGAATACGACAACCATGGAAAATGGATATTATTGGTAAAAGATGAAATGTTTTAATATGCCAAAAAGTTGACGGAGCGAACTGGTATGGCTAGAATATCGAGTATGAGACCCATTAGTGTTAATTACAGCTTGACAACGCCGTCTCATGCTCCCACTCAGGTTCCTGGTAGTCCTTTGTGGGATGTTGTTCCATTCTTGGACAAGCATGGCACCAAGTTCATGGACACTTCTTGGCTGGACTGGACGGACTGAAATCGCAAGCTACAACTCATTCCAGACATGTTCGATTGGATTGAGGACGGGGTAGCTTGCTGGCCAGTCCGGCCATACGCTCAATCCCCCCCCCCCCCCACACCCCCTGTGTCGGTACTCCCCGACAACATGGGCAACATGAGTACGGACTTTATCGTCCATCAGAATGAATCTATCACCCACTCCACCTGCATACAATCTGGCGTGGACATCCAGGATCTCATCAATATACCGTTGTGCAGTCAATGTACCACGTTCAAGGACACAGAGCTCTGTACGTCCATACTAGCTGACCCCCCCCCCCCCCCCAGACCATGATTGGTCGGCCATGCTCAGCAATGTTGTCTGCATGGAATCGCTCTCGCTTTCTTCTCCATACCCTAGAACGCCTATCTGTGTGGTCTAGGCAGTACCTTGACTCATCTGCATGTGTCAAATATTTGGTGCTTAGCAAACTTTGAGTAGCATATTAATTTTTGTTTGGTCTAATCTACGAGTCTACGACACCTTTAGATCGAACCTGACAGCATGCGCCTATAACCGAGACTCTAAAGTAGGGGTGCCTAGTCGTATTGTGGGACATGATATGTGGGGATCCGCCAATGTGGGGATCCGGAGATAAAAAAAAATAGCAACCCTAGTGCCCCAAGAGTGAATGTTAGGCCTTTGTTTGTAAAGCTAATTTGAAGACCATTCGGATGTTTGGTTTTGAAGGGCGGTGGCGCAGCGATGATGTTAGGGCCCCACCCCCCCCCCCCCCGCCCCCTCCCATCTTCTGGACATTCCACTACCTGTCGGTATTGGTGCATTTTGAGTAGAACGCTTTCCCTGGAGTGTCTGAAAACGGCAGAGTGTTTCCTCTGGCAACGGTTGAACTCTCAACCTTAGTCCGACACACCAAAGCGCAAACCCACTCGATAACAGCTCATTTTGTGTGCCCTGGGCAGATTTTGATACTTCTGTAGACCTTTACAATCTACGTGGAAAGGTGGGGGGTTGGGGAAATGATAAAATGCCTCGTCCATCACTTCCAGTGTTAGGATCCCTTCACCACCTGCATTGGAATTGATAAATAAGTAGTAAGCAGTTGTAATGAATGGTCAGAATTCAGTTGCACACCACCCTTCCACTCCTATCTACATATCGTCTGTTAATTGTGTAACCTAGGATAGACACGACTGAGCAGTCGAGTTTTGATTCTTTGCTGTTTGAAATATCAGCGAAATGATAAAATATTGTCTCCATCAGGGACGAAGCTCTAACCGGCCAAGGAACAGTTCCGCCCAGCCCTAGAACCTTTTTGTTTTCTGTCGGAAAAGTTATGTTGTCCGTCTGAAAAATCGCTGGCTGTTCGAACATCTACATTTTATCTGAAGGCAGGTAATTGATCAACCAGTTTGTCGGAATTTAGACGTTCGTTTATTATTATTATTTTAAGGAATAATTTTCGTTTATTTTGTTTTAAAGAAGTATATTGAGTTAGACTTCAACTAATTATTGACCTATCGTTGGCCAACAACCCGAGGACACTGTCGGAATTTTTTTTAAATTTGCCGCGCCATGTCGAAAAATGTTGAGATCTTAGCTTCTGGATTTGCTCCAGCTAATGCCGCTTGGTGGAATTATACTGATAAAAAATGATGAATCGCGGATTAGACTTTACAAATTAATCCTTTCAAAACGATTTTTCGGTCCAAGGCATAATTTCATCCCATGTTTGTCTCATTATAAGAGGTCTATAACGGCAATAACATAATAACTTCAGTCTGCTTGTCTGTAGACTGCAGTTTTTATTATACCCCCGCTTCGAAGAAGTGGGGGCTATATAGGAATCGCCCTGTACGTCCGTACGTCCGTCCGTCAGTCCGTCCGTCCGTCCGTACGTCCGTCCGTACGTCTTTCCGGACATGAAATTCTTGTGTGCGCAACTCCTACATTTATCAATCAATTTGGACAAAACTTTTCAGACATCATCACTACTAAGTGAACATGCGCATATTCCAAGATTTTTGATCTGCGACAATTTTAACCAGGTTATCTCCCTTTGACTTAGATTTATTGTGTCTTTCCATCCGAACAAATTCTTGTGTGCGCAACTCCTCCTACATTAATGAACCGATTTTGATGAAACCTTTCAAACATCATCTCTACTAAGTGAACATGTGCATATTCCAAACTTTTTAATCTGCGACAATTTTAACCAGGTTATCTCTCTTGAACTTTGATTTAATATGGGTTTCTACATGAAATTCTTGTGTGCGCAACTCCTCCTACATTTATCAATCAATTTGGACAAAACTTTTCAGACATCATCACTACTAAGTGAACATGCGCATATTCCAAGATTTTTGATCTGTGACAATTTTAACCAGGTTATCTCCCTTTGACTTAGATTTATTATGTCTTTCCGTTCGAACAAATTCTTGTGTGCGCAACTCCTCCTACATTAATGAACCGATTTTGATAAAACCTTTCAAACATCATCTCTACTAAGTGAACATGTGCTTATTCCAAACTTTTTGATCTGCGACAATTTTAACCAGGTTGTCTCTCTTGAACTTTGATTTAATATGGGTTTCTGCATGAAATTCTTGTGTGCGCAACTCCTCCTACATTTATCAATCAATTTGGACGAAAGTTTACAGACATCATCACTACTAAGTGAACATGCGCATATTCCAAAATTTTTGAGCTGTGGCAATTCTAACTAGGTTATCTCCCTTTAACTTAGATTTATTATGGGTTTCTACATGAAATTCTTGTGCGTGCAACTCCTCCTACATTTATCAATCAATTTGGACAAAACTTTTCAGACATCATCACTACTAAGAGAACATGCGCATATTCCAAGATTTTTGATCTGCGACAATTTTAACCAGGTTATCTCCCTTTGACTTAGATTTATTGTGTCTTTCCATCCGAACAAATTCTTGTGTGCGCAACTCCTCCTACATTAATGAACCGATTTTGATGAAACCTTTCAAACATCATCTCTACTAAGTGAACATGTGCATATTCCAAACTTTTTAATCTGCGACAATTCTAACCAGGTTATCTCTCTTGAACTTTGATTTAATATGGGTTTCTACATGAAATTCTTGTGTGCGCAACTCCTCCTACATTTATCGATCAATTTGGACAAAACTTTTCAGACATCATCACTACTAAGTGAACATGCGCATATTCCAAGATTTTTGATCTGCGACAATTTTAACCAGGTTATCTCCCTTTGACTTAGATTTATTATGTCTTTCCGTTCGAACAAATTCTTGTGTGCGCAACTCCTCCTACATTAATGAACCGATTTTGATGAAACTTTTCAAACATCATCTCTACTAAGTGAACATGTGCATATTCCAAACTTTTTGATCTGCGACAATTTTAACCAGGTTGTCTCTCTTGAACTTTGATTTAATATGGGTTTCTGCATGAAATTCTTGTGTGCGCAACTCCTCCTACATTTATCAATCAATTTGGACGAAAGTTTACAGACATCATCACTACTAAGTGAACATGCGCATATTCCAAAATTTTTGACCTGTGGCAATTTTAACTAGGTTATCTCCCTTTAACTTAGATTTATTATGGGTTTCTACATGAAATTCTTGTGCGTGCAACTCCTCCTACATTTATCAATCAATTTGGACAAAACTTTTCAGACGTCATCACTACTAAGTGAACATGCGCATATTCCAAGATTTTTGATCTGCGACAATTTTAACCAGGTTATCTCCCTTTGACTTAGATTTATTATGTCTTTCCGTTCGAACAAATTCTTGTGTGCGCAACTCCTCCTACATTAATGAGCCGATTTTGATGAAACCTTTCAAACATCATCTCTACTAAGTGAACATGTGCATATTCCAAATTTTTTGATCTGCGACAATTCTAACCAGGTTATCTCTCTTGAACTTTGATTTAATATGGGTTTCTGCATGAAATTCTTGTGTGCGCAACTCCTCCTACATTTATCAATCAATTTGGACAAAAGTTTACAGACATCATCACTACTAAGTAAACATGCGCATATTCCAAAATTTTTGAGCTGTGGCAATTTTAACTAGGTTATCTCCCTTTAACTTAGATTTATTATGGGTTTCTACATGCAATTCTTGTGCGTGCAACTCCTCCTACATTTATCAATCAATTTTAACGAAACCTTTCAAACATTATCACAACTAAGTGAACATACGCATATTCCCAAATTTTTGTTCTGCGACAATTTTAACCAGGTTATCTCCCTTTAACTTGGATTTATTATGGGTTTTCAAATGGGATTCTTGTGTGTGCAACTCCTCCTACATTAATGAACCGATTTTGAATACATGTTGCACATTGTAAATGTGTTTTTCCAAATGTAAACCATATATGTGTGGGCTCTTTAAGTATTCAGTGCTGTTCTGTGGAAGGCCACATGCAAATACAAATTTCAACAACAAAAAATGATCTGTATGTATACATTTCCTTATGGCCTTCGCCTACATGATCAGAAGTGCATTCCTCTAAAAACCCAAAGCGGGGGTATTAATCACCTTCAGTGATAGTTCTAGTTTTACCCTCCCTGTATATTGATATTGGACTGACCTATCTCACTGTTAGTGCATGCACACAAAGGAGATACCGTCCTAGGAAAAGGGAGTTCAAAGGGTTAAATTCATTTAAATTAATTTGAATAAATCTACGAAGCTCCTTTTCCTTGTTTTCGAGGTAAATATGATTTCGAATTCTACGAGCTCTGCACATGTTACTTATGTAATGTACTGATAACTTATTGATGATGGCACGTCCTGATGATGTGATGATGTAGTTGAAATATTACTTCCGTCGGGACTTGAGTCATGAGACTCGGGACAAATTGGGTTGTATAATACCTTCTCTCCCACACACACACACAATCGATTCAGACATTTCGCACTTATGATGGGTTGTGTGCAGGAAAGCGAGCAGCTCGAGACCCAGTCGCGATTTTGTCAGACATTCTCTGTTCACGTTTCTAATGACAATACTGCACACACATATCATATGACCCATGTTACCACATGGAGTTCTTGTAATGAATCAAAATCATAAGAAGAAAAGCTACCACCAATGCCGCTTACTTGTCGATATTTTTCAGACACATGTCGGGATAGAGGAGAAGGTATAACTCATTGGGGACATTACTATTGGATTACATTCTCCTTGTTTCCCAACCTCACCTTTACATATCTTTGACGATTATAGTGCTTTTGAGAAAGACGGTGCCAACGTCTAATAAAGTTATCCACTATTCGTAGACGAAGTATTAATTCCACAGAGCTTCCAATACATCTTGATATTTCTAAATCAGGGAATGTGACGAGTTTGATTGCCACAAACGGCACGTCTTCATCCGCAATAATCTCAGAGGGATCACGAATGTCTATATACCTAATGCGATATCAGACATTAATCAAAACGTATGAATGTGATAACGCAGACGATCTGAGAAATAGACGGCACTGCGCGATGTCATTCGCTGAACTTGATTTACTATTCTAAACATTGTTCCATTTGCGAAGTGCGTCAAACTCTTTTGGCCCTTAAATCAAATTGTTAGACACATTATGACAGTTTGCTGTTGAGAGTCTGAGTGGGTGTGGGTCTGTGTGTGTGTGTGCTTGTATGTGTATTGTGGGGTCATGCGAAGCTCCGAATTTCATTCGATTCGAAGTCGTCCGTTTATTCGAGTCGTACTGATTCGGAAATTTCTCAATTCGTAGAGATGTTCTCAAGATTTCGAAATTCTCGAAGTGTCGAGATATTTTTAAAACATTATTATTTATGTAATTATTTATTTATTGGGGTTTATCGACACTTCCGACGGCCATGATCACCTCATGTCGGGCAATTTTATGGATGGAGGACGCCGGAGTACCCGGAGATAACCACAGAGCAACGGCGAGCAACTGTCAGGCTCCGCAACGTATTAACTCCACACAAGCAAGGTTAGCATCGGTTGAAGACAAGTGCACCATCGGAGAGCAGTACGCTTTAGTGCACAACGCCAGTGTGGCACTACGTGGGCAATTCGGATTAAGTGCCTTGTCCAAGGACACAATGCGGTTGACGCAGGTGGGATTCGAACCGAAAACATCTCGGCTTGCAGCCTGCATCTCCACCTACTGAGCCACCGCGCCCCCTTTTAACCCTTTACCCAACGTAACGCCCAAAACCGGTCAGCACTCTTCACAAAAATCGCCAATTAATTTTCATTAATTTTTAAATTTTTTGTCTCAAAAACATAGGTTATGACTCCTCTTGGGAACGAGCTCGTCGAGCTCGTTCCAAAGAGGGTCACAACCTATGTTTTTTGAGATAGAAAATGAAAAAAAAATTAGTTATTCAAAAATTTTGTTTGCAAGTGTCGTCTGCTTTTCATGTTAGGTAAAGGGTTAAAACACTACCAAGTATCTTCCATCGAACCTCTTCTTCCATCATCGGGTCACCTGTACAGGTACTCCTGATGGTTGAAGCCGAGTTCAAGTAAGCTCAGCTTTACTTGATTTCGTTTTGAAATATTTAGCTTTTCGACTGGATATTGGATACCGCACTCGAGTGGAGACGATTTACATTTTGAAGAGTTATGAGATTCAATTCTCAATTCGATTCGAAATCATCTACCCAGGGACGTAGCGATAGGGAGGGTGTGCGGGTGTATCGAGCTTCATAAGTATGCATGATATCAATCGGTACGAGATTTCTATAGTACGTTTACTTATCGTAATAAAAAAAAATCCTGGAAATGCACTTAAAGAAAATCACATCATGTAAAATCGTTATCCTGAGTTAACTCCACAATTCACAGCTACAAAATGATGAAACATCGAAAATTGATCATTCCAGCATAAAATCTGATTTAATGTTAGGACAGTGTGAATTGTTGAAAGTTCTAAGCTTGAGCATTTGTTTAACACATATTCAATTCCCAGAGGAATACCAGATAATAATAACCTGATAATTCTATCATAAATGTGTTGGCATTTCAGTTACTAGAATCGATTTTATGCCCCCTTTCGTGGCTTAATTTTCAAAATCTTTCTCGGTAGTGAATTTCCAACTATGGAGAGGGACAGGGAGGGGTTTTTCCCCTGCCGGTCCCTCCCCGTAGTTGGAAATTCTCTACCCTACACCCCACCCTCAATCGGAAACCACTAGCCACGTCCCTGCATCTACCTGATTCCATTCAAGATTCGATTCGATCCGAAATTTGAGATTCTCAAGACCCTAGTCTTTAGCGCGTAAGGTGGGTGTGGAACACTAATGCGTACATGTATGTTTAGGTATATGTACATGTATACGTAATCAGCTTCAACAGTGTATCCCAAATTGATCACTGGCCGAAAACTGAGGAGTGAGTGAACGTGTGCGTGTGTTTATAGCGCCAAATCTCTTTTTTTAAATTCTTAAAAATTTTCGTTTGGTGATATGATAAACTGCCTTTAAGGATAGATAATAAAAAAAAACAATGAACATCACGCGAGTAACCCTGTTGGATGCATCGGTTGGCTTTCCTTCAGACCGTATTAATATAGCTTACATTTACCAATCAATAGCGTAGAAGTTCTGTCTGACCACAGTCCAGAAATAATCCACTTATCCTCTATGCGAAGTAACTTTAATAGCATTTGGCGGGTTCTGGTTTTGAGTAAATCCTCTGTCACGAATGTCGGGCTTCGAATGGGTGATTAGTGCGGGAGCTAAAACGCGAATAGTGTCAGAACTGTACGTATTTGGAGAATTGCGCGCGAAGCTGCATACATCGGGCTGGTCTTTAAGGAAATAAGTCTTTATTACTTTCCAAAGTGTGATTTACTGGAATTTCCGGGTTTGATTATATACGATAACTTCACAAGTGAATTATGCTATCAACAATTGTGTCATGTATCGTGCGCGCAAACGAAAACGCTTTGCCGTGGATGTAATGGGGACTTCATTGATGTTTGTTTTCTTAACCCTTTACCTCATATGAAAAGCAGACGACACTTGCAAAACAATTCTTGAATAGCTATTATTTTCATTTTTTGTCTAAAAAAACATAGGTTATGACCCCTCGTTGGAACGAGCTCGACGAGCTCGTTCCAGTGAGTGGTCATAACCTATGTTTCAGAGACAAAAAATGAAAAATAATGAAAATGAATTGGCGAGTGTTGAGAATAGCGCTGGCCGTTTTTTGACAGTTACGTTAGGTAAAGGGTTAAATAGTATCATTATCATTAATGATGAAAAGTAATAAACAGAGTAATCGATTGACTGGACTGGTTACGTGGAATAATTCATTCGAGGTGAGGGACTATTTTGTAAAACACTCGTGCGCATTTGCGCACTCGTGTTTGTACAACGTCCCTCACCTCTCATGAATTATTTCACGCAACCAGTCCAGTCAAGCGATTGCCCTCTATCTAACTCTAAGTGGGTCAGACATGTACTCATAAGTCCGCGTTAATTGGGGGGTGGGGGGGGGGGGGGTGTTAGTTCCAAGTACTAATGCTGATATGACTGGACGATAGTTTCATCAATGACGGGAGTATCATCTTATGATATAAAAAAACTCACACTTGCATTTACATTCAAAATAATAATTTTCCTATGGAAGAAATGCTTTTGCTTTGCCTCACTCATTTGTCAAATACAAACATTGTGGGGTGTCCAACGACGAAAATGTACTGCATTTAAACACTGGCTCCATTGTTTTGTCCAAGTTATGCAAGCAACTTGAAATACCTGGTAGAACAAAAGACTGGGTGTTCATGTGACGTCACTTGAATACATTTTGTTCACATAATATACCTGGGCCAGCGCATTTTATTGAATGAACAGCGGATAGGATGCAAGTCAGGTATCAACCTCGCTGTCGGTATTTCGTGAATCTGACCGACCCGTCCCGTGGTATAACCCCCGCCCCCACGCGGCTTGACGAAACTCAACACACGCACAGGTTGCTAAAATTCATGAAATGTGCCCAATGGCTTTCTCTTGGCTGTTCCCGACCGCATGTATTAGCCTATGTTGGAAATAATAAAACCTGTGTCCATAAAAAAGTTTATCATATGACCCGTCCGTTTTGTTCACTTTAAAACATTTGATACTTTGTTTTCATATTAATCAGTGATAAATAAAGCCTTCCGTCAATTTCATTGGTCGATTTCAAAATAGACAATTTGATTGGCTGAACAAAATACAACTGGGCTACATTTTCATAATTTGCATTCTTAGAGTTGGGAGCTTTCATTGGTCAATTTCAAAACTGGACAATTTGATTGGCTAAACAAAATACAACTGGGTCACGTTTTTTGTCCTATTTAGGGTGGGTTATATTGTATTAACCTTTTACATAACGTAACGGCAAAAACCGTCTCGCGCAATACAATAAAAACGCCATTCATTTTTTTTTTTTATATTTTCCCTTTTTGCTTCCAAAACATAGGTCATGACCCCTCAATGGAACTACCGTGTCGCGTTCGTTCCAATGAGGGGTCATAACCTATGTTTTGGAAGCAAAAAATGAAATTTTTTAGTTATACGAGAATGTTTTTTCCACCTGCCGTCTGCAACTCAAGTTAGGTGATGGGTTAAAAAGTCATACTAAGTGGCTAATTTGTGCGTGTGTGTGTCATATGATAAATAGAATATGAAATGAGTGTTTTTCTCATATAATATTTATGAGACTCGTTCGAATTTTCCGTTTGGGCTCGCCAGAGACTAGCCAAAACGTAAAATGCTTAGACTCGTTTCATAAATATTATAAGAGAAAAACACTCATTCCATATCCTCTATACATGACTGCAGTGACATAAATAACGGAAACTTTGCCAGCGCCCTGATGTAAATTATAAAGTCTAACACTTAAAATTAATTATCTGTTGCTTTTTCGGGGTATGGATGAAGGGTGGGCTTGTTAAGTTGTATTAACATTGTAAATTTAACATGCCCATCCCGCATTCAGACTCCGACAAAGCGATGGATAATTCATTTCAATTCATATGTAGATAAATTGTGTTCGGAGAATAATCGTGGCAATTACATCTTTTAACCCACAGCCTCAAAATAAACGATAATCACTGGGGTAAGATTGTGAGATAACGATCGCACCCGTGTTACAACGCTAGTCTCCGTGGGTCAGTAGTGTCTCCCCTTGATCGTACCTTCCCCTCCATCAAAGATTAATTATGATGTTCCCTTACAGTGTCCCATACTAGTGGAAACTGGAATGAGCTTAAGACTTTGTAGGATGAAAGACTCTGACGCCGATGGGGATCGAACCACGCGAGTGGTGCCGCAGATGAGGATCGAGCCAGGCGATTGGTGCCGCAGAAATGTACTCTCATCAAGGCAGTGGTTCGATCCCCATCGGCTTCAGAGTTTTTCATCCTAAAAATACATAACAGAAGTGCCGAATTCTGTATTCTGTACCTTAAGCAGGAAATTCGAAAAAGAGATTGATTCTCAATGATTTCATCTGCATTACATGGTATAATTCATTGTAAACAACTAATTCTGGGGGATACCGAGTAATTTCGTGTGGAATGTGCAAGTTCCATGGACGCTCGACCTGCTAGCTTGCCTTTATTTGGGCTTGTCGGTAGTCGAGCGGTCTATGGTGCTGGTCCAGTTTCGCTAGGCGATTGGGGCCGCAGAAGTGTACTCTCATCAAGGCAGTGGTTCGATCCCCGTCGGCGTCAGAGTTTTTCATCCTAAAAAATGCATAACAGAAGTGCCGAATTCTGTATTCTGTACCTCAAGTAGGAAATTTGAAAAACAGATTGATTCTCACTGATTTCATCTGCATTACATGGTATAATTCATTGTAAACAAGTAATTCTGGGGGACACCGAGTAATTTCGTGTGGACTGTGTCAGTTCCATGGACGCTCGACCTGCTAGCATGCCTTTATTGGGGCTTGTCGGTAGTCGAGTGGTCTATGGCGCTGGCCCAGTTTTGCTAGGCGATAGGTGCCGCAGAAATGTACTCTCATCAAGGCAGTGGTTCGATCCCCATCGGCGTCAGAGTCTTTCATCCTACAAAATGCATCACAGAAGTGCCCAATTCTGTATTCTGTACCTTAAGCAGGAAATTTGAAAAAGAGATTGATTCTCACTGATTTCATCTGCATTACATGGTAAATTCATTGTAAACAACTGATTCTTAATTCTGGGGGGTAGCGAGTAATTTCGTGTGGACTCTGCCAGTTCCATGGACGCTCGACCTGCTAGCATGCCTTTGTTGGGGCTTGTCGGTAGTCGAGTGGTCTATGGCGCTGGTCCAGTTTCGCTAGGCGATTGGTGCCGCCGAAATGTACTCTCATCAAGGCAGTGGTTCGATCCCCATATATTTTTTATATATATATAGAGAGAGAGAGAGGGGAGTGACACACGCGGGACTGTGATTTGCCGAAATGCGTATTTTGTCGGATCGTTTTTCACTCTTGATATAGGTATGAGGTCAGGTCTATGAACTTTCTGACAATGGCATAGCGATGAAAAGCATAGAAGCTGGTCCACGCTCTCATCAACGCCAATGCTCGTCGGTCGAAAAATGCATGTTTTTCATTGCCTTGACTATGAGTGCTGTGATTACACAATCGGATATTCCCACCGGATCGTGACTGAGTCGTTTATGTTCATAAAAGTTTAGGTTCTCGCCTGTCGAAAAGGAAATGCGAAAATGCTGTATGTTAGATGGTATTTTCGTATGTTTTTTCATGATTCATAATGCTTTTTAACCCTTTAACCAGTGCAGAGGATATCAGAAGTTTTTATTTTAATTCTTTTTCAGATTTTTTTTATAAACTTCAACAAAACCATATCATGTGATCTTCACTGGAACGAGCTCGTTCTAGTGAGGGGTCACATGATATTGTTTGGGGGAATGTCTTGAAAAATCAATTTTTTTTCCAACTGTTCAATTTGTAAATTAAGAGTAAAGATACGACCGATTCGTTAGATAAAGGGTTAAATAACACTTGCCCCACTGATATTAGAGCGTAGCGACCAGTTGGCAATCCGATTCGTGATCACAGTACTGTGTGTCTTTCAAATTTTTGAATATATTATTTGGAATTTTTAAATTTTTTCCATCCAGCCCGTGACTATTGTAGAGCGACTGAATTCATTACTAATTAACTTGTGTAATTAAAGATTATTATTTCGTATTTACGTATTAGTTAATTCGAAATCACTGACTGGTTTTCCATAATTAGAGATTAGCTGTTTCGTAATTATGGACTAGTATTTTGTAATTACATAATACTGACTAAATTACATGCGGTGATAACATGTTCTTGTAATCCTTTGATCTGACATCCAGTCTCAATGCATTAATTTTGTCGAATCTTTCTCTCAGACTAATGTTTTTATTTGAACATTGCGAAGACCCCGGAGCACAATTGATTAGTTAACAACTGTTGTCTTGTTTCTCGATGCCTTCCGTGCTACAACATTACATTACAGACAGCGATATGCCGTTCGAATGTTTTATGTTATATAACTGACATTCCGAGCGACGTTGTAATACTTAAAAAACAACATAATGAGGCAAGAGGTCTTCTTCGTCATCAACAACAGTGTCTGACAAACTATAGATGCTCTTAGAAAAATGAGATGGATTGAAACGAATTGCGTCGGGACGAAATCAGGCGCCAAACAGTGATTTGCGACGCATTGCTGCTTATTGGAACTTAAACTGCGAACATCAAAGGATTGCCCGTGATTTTACATTTTCGTATTTTACGTGATATATTCCAACACAAGCTAATCTGAAAGCTTTCGTTCATTAATATTAACATACGAGGGCGAGATATCAGATGTTATTATCTTGAGGTATGCTACGTCGAACTAATTGATACTAATTAGATATATGTTTTGTCTATGCTTTATGTTCAAAGCATTTCTTCTTCTTTCGACTGTACAGTATTCTTACTTTATTAAAGAGAATGAAATAAGCCTAGCACGTCAGTCAGAAACATTATAAGTGATGTATAAATTCTGCGATGGGCAATGCATTTAATTATTTATTTAGTGAGCCTTTTGAATGCCATAGTCATGAGATGTCTGACTGTTTTTGAGAGGTGGAAGCAATCGGAGTACCCAGAGAGAACCACCGAGCAACAGCGAGTTACAATGGAACTGGACGCGGGATGTTCCCTCTTACCGGCACCTATTGCTTTTTTTTTCCTTTTTTGTTTTTGTTTCTGAAGTAGGTGTGATAATCCCCAACATGAAAGAGTTGTCGCTTACAGTCTGTATAGTGAAAAGTTGGAGTTTATAGACAAACTGAGACAGACTAATTATTCAATGATTTACTGTTAGTTTAACCTTTTGAACTCCAGAGGCCGTTTTTTCCGGCCGGTCACAAGCTACGTCATAATGTCATTAAGGGGAGTGACTGCAAGGTCAATGTGTAGTGAAGACCCATCAATATTTTCAACGTGTAGCCCTAAGGCTGCACGTTGAAAATATTAATTTTGTCTACCCCCTAAATAATAAATATGGACTCTTCCTATCGCTACCATGGAACTGACATGGAAGATACCACCAGGGTTCAAAAGGTTAATAGAATGTAACAAGCTTTAACAAAATTAACACATTGATAGCCAATAAGGTTAACACTAATTTTAAATATTTACAGAATTTAATAGTTTAGCATTAATTTTATATATTTTTATAAATTTACAGGTCAATAAAAATAATAATGCAACTATTTAACAAACACAATAAAAGACAAAGAAAACAGCAGTTTGATGTTTTTCTTTTGGAGAGATGAGAAAGAAACCCAAGCAAGTCGCTAGTTTGGGAGCAGCCCCAGTATATTATTCGTAGAGGTTATAAAAAAGGAAAAAGTCCACCAAAATGTGTTTTTCACAAATAGAAGATAACCACTGCCCTTTATATACTACTGAGAGAACGAAGCGAACTTTTGTAACAAAAGTTCGGTCATTTATTAAAAAGTGAATTAAGTCATAATAAGAATAACACTTTGGCCGATCGCTGATTTGCCGCGGTTCTCGGGTAAGATGGCCTCGATTAGCCCTGTGTTCCCAAATGCCCCCTTATCACCACGCCTCTCCTCTCCTCCCAACATCCTGAGACGAACTGTTTGATGATATCCCGACCCCATTCTTCGATAAGCACACGAACCCTCTCATTTGTGTCATCTACCAACCACATCTCCTTCATTTTTCCATCCCACTTTCCCATCATACTCCTGGTGAATCTTATTCTGTTAGACTGTTATTTTGGACATTGCAATAGAAAGTGTTCCAGGGTCTCCACCATGCCTAGATTACATATTTGGCATTCATTTGCATTGTATTTACCAGTTTTTACCCTATGTCAGGGCAAAGCCAGTCTAAATATAGGGGCAAGGGGCCTCATGTTTAAAGATATTGTAAGTTCAAAATATATTCCGCATCAAGGCGAAAACCCTACTTGAATTTCACCTCTATGCAAAGCTGGACATGGAAAAAACACATGTGGTGTATATCCAGCTTTAGCGCAGGGACCCAGGGGAGAAACGGTATGTTAGATAAGGTCTAATCTCATTTAATTTATACAGTAGTCGCGAGTCTTACGAGACGTAATCAGTCGGTGGCAAGATATCGTCACGGCCAATCGAGAAACGAGATTCTAAAACGATAGAAATGTCTATCGTATCGTCACCTGATCATTAGGTAGCAATAATGGCAAGAACGAATCGGTTTTCTCGACAAGTGAAATCACCGTTAAGTCACGCGCGAGATGACTTGTATTGATTCTGTCTCGATATATGTCATCTCCCACCGTTTTGACAGGTGGACAGATGAGCGTCGGTCCACCTGACAGTTTAGGGTAAAAAGTATATATACCTTGAAGAGCAGAGCATTAGACACACACTTGGGGTCACACACACGTTGGTGAAGTCCAGGACAGGCGGACTCTGTTTCCTGGCATAAGGGTACCCTCGATCACAGGACCCTCAAACGGCTGGAATCGCCAGAGAGGGCATTCCACGATTGATTTAGCTTAACGTTGATAGGCGGCTACGAGGCCGAATTCGTGAGAAGGAACATCCCAGGTGGAACGTTAAAGTTTAGATTGTCGAGTAGCAGGTATCAGCCTGCAATAGTCAGAAGTGTAGGTTAATTGTATTGTGCGTATTAACCCTTTTGAAGCTTCAGACTGATTGCGTTCTGAGTAGTTTGTTTTGCTGTCGAAGCATCGTAATACCGACAGGAGATCGGTGTGAGTGACAATTTCGCCCTAGCACAAAAAGGGGCATTTGTGAATCGTGAATTCAACCAGGAACGGTGAATATTTTAATAGGACTTTCACGGAGGACTTTCAAAAAGGCACATAAGGTATGAGTAGACAATATCTGACCCAAATCAGAAGTACGGTGGCTTTATAGATGACGAACATCGGAACCCTCCGACAGCCAGAGGTACAGTTACGCGCAGACGTTGACATTTGAGCCTAAGCGGGTGAAGCTCTTATGGCGAGCTCACAGTAATAACATTTCAGATTTGTGAAGCTGTTATGGCGAGCTCACGGTAGTAACATTTCCAGTGTGTAGACTATAGTGCCAGTACAGGGCTATAGAATGACTATATGATTGTTGAGAATTGTTTAACCCTAGCGACCCATTTTCTGTGAAAAGAATCGAATTGTTGATTGTTGAAATATTGAAACGGATTTATTTTTATGTGTAAATAAAATAATCGTTGTTACTTTAAATCATTCTTTCCATTATACAGCCTGAAGTGATTAGGTATCACACCTAACGGAAATCGAACCTATTTCAGTCCAATTTGGCAGAGAAGGAATCACGGCGTCGGTCTAACTCAGCTCCCTGCGCCGAGTTCGCGACACTTGGATTCCGACCCTCCACGTTGGTCTAATTTTCCCGCAACTTCATCAGCGGGACTAAATAACCCCACGTCAGCCCAGGCCTTACGGGGCCTCAGGTGTCCCTAACACCTTAAGCTCCAGTGACCGCGACCTTTTTTGAACAACAGTCATGCACCCCTCGTATCTATGGAAGAACTGTAATAAACTGTGATAACTGTTTGCAGGGCAAGGGCGTGGC
This sequence comes from Pictodentalium vernedei, assembly GCA_031216915.1. Lineage (NCBI taxonomy): Eukaryota > Metazoa > Mollusca > Scaphopoda > Dentaliida > Dentaliidae > Pictodentalium > Pictodentalium vernedei. Next base: position 181,838,228 of record CM062294.1, read on the forward strand.
GTTAACAAGCAGTGACTGGCCGGCAACGTTTGTTAAAACCAATAAAACTTGCTGAATGAGAATATTTGTCACCAATAATGGAAACAGACTATAACGATCCTGATCCGATACCTTATTACAGCGTGCCGGGTAGGAAGAAATAAGCACCACACACCCCTACTAAAACGACAGAAGCACGGCCAGCATTGGTTGAAGGGGGTGTACTATCGACGTGCGGAACGACCAGGAACACAGCGCCACCAAGCTCCCACTTGAGCAATCGAGAGAAGGAGTAAGGATGCAGACATAGACGTTTCGTTGTGAAGCACTACACGTTGGGGGTAATTACTCGGTTACTTTCATACAGGCCCAGATATGAGTCAGAGGTAATTTTATATCAGTCTGAGATCGGAGGTTGAAGGCTGCAATGAAGATACCAAGAGCTGATGTATCGGCCTTAATTTAACAAACCAAATAATAACCTCCACATTTATTAAGCCAAAACAAGTAATTCTAACATGGTATCAGGTTGGTTGCAGAATTCTATCAGTGTTATTGTTTCTCATTATTTACACAAAGCCCGGCGTTTCCTCTTCTTGATAGGACTGTACTAAATATTTGAATTCGAGTTACCCGCCTTGAAAAGTTGATGCAATCTCCAAAAACTAAGGAGCCCAGGGAAGATATATTGTTTCAACAGACGTTTGAATTATTCGTTTGATATCTTGCATTATTGTTGAATATTCCAGATAAATAAAGAGGGTGATGTGTTGACTTTTTGGACATGAACAATACAATTAACTGTTTGTGTATTTTTGTTGGGAATTTCCTGAAAAATATGTTCATGTGACTGGTAGTTCCCATCCTGTCAGTTTTTCTCTCCCATTTGTTGTATGACCCCGGGTCAGAAAAAGTTGTCTGAAATGGTATCCTTCTCAAAGATATTTGAATGCCAAAATTAAAGTGATGCGATTATACTTTTTTTCGCCTGAATGTTACAATGGTCGCCCATGGAAACATATTTTATTATGTGATACCTATACTTCACCTATCCGAACATCTCGGCCATACCCCTGGGGAAACCTCGACGTTTGGATAGCTGAACTATCTCTTCTTCCATTTTGAAGACTCTCCGCTTACGACTCTGAATGTAAGTTTGCGTTGCATTTCTGTACAACTCTCTTTTTTTCTCTTCATCTTGCTTCATCCACTTAATCCTTACTTACTGCCGTCTATAATGCCGCATCATACAAAAAACCCGCTTCAAGTCAGTCCATCATGCCTGGTTGCACCAATTCTCCTGGTTGCCTTCTGCGAATAACGGCGAAAAATTTGAAAGTAAACAAATTGGTACGCCTAGTAACACATCACGGGGGAACTCTAGCTTAGTTCATATTGACCGAGCTTGATAATGGACAATTCTGGGAACGAAATTCATAATAAATAAAGAAATTTATTTCATGATATTTTTAAGCTGACATGTTTTATTGTAAAGCACTGGGGGGAGGGGGGGGGGGAGGCATTTCCAACATTGTATCTTATCGACGCATTACAGTGTCAGAAGCCAACGTTTTATCGACATAATAAACTAGATATGGATGGCCAGTCCCCCACCCCTCTCTCCGGAAGAAAACATCCAGATACATCAAACTAGTTCGCCAATATCTAAGGTTATGGAGCAGAATCCATTCTCAAATTGAGATCACCATGCCGCTGGCCTTTGGCACAATGATCTAAAATAAACAGGTTCTACCTCTTATGATGCCGAACCTACGTGGCAAGTCTGGTTTTGGTAAGCCAAGCGGAATTTTAAATCGAGAGCGGAAATAAACGCCACCAAACCTCAGACAAATATTACGGTCAGACCACTGTGACATTCAATTTTGGCACGAAGATCCCCAATTAAATAGGGTTATTTCAATTACACGCTCAGCCCACAAGTCACGTTTGGTTTCGGACAGTCAAGCGGAATTTTTATTTGGAAGGAGAACACGAACTTAGGAAAACGAAAGTGTCAATGGCACTGTAGCTTGCCTTGACTTTATGTAGCATTTTTTTTAGATCAGTGTTATCGTTACCTCGCTAATGGTGCATTCAAGTATATTGTGTCATAATTCTTAACTTTTTGCTATATCTCAGACAAAAACACTTATAAAGAAGAGAATACGGACCAAGGTGGCCATTCTACATAGTCAGCCGCGACTGAAATATGACATTCACATCTACTCGTCATACTGTCATCCTGCCAAGTTTTAAAACAACAATTATCCTTAACTGCAGCCGGTATAGTGTGCTGAAGAAATCCAAGATTGCTGCCATGACAGCCGTTGTGTGCAATCGACCTTGACAAACACGGGGCGTTCAAGATACTACGGACGTTCAGTTTCTTCAAGAAAATTGTCTCATAAATGTAACTACAGGACAGTCGAAAATAATCCAAGATGGCTGTTGTTGCGGCCATTGTAGGCTCCCCACCATTACGAAAATAGAATGTTCACATCAATTCATTAAACTAAGTCAAATTTCAAGGAAACTTATTCAAAAATGAAACCTTTAATTTGTGCTGAAGAAACTCAAGATGACTGGTGTGGCGGCCATTGTAGGTAGCCGACCGTGATCACAATCCGACATTCTGATCTAGGTATGAATCTAATCTTGCATAGGAAAGATGGTGATAGTCCGGAGAGAACTGCGGGCTGTAGTCCGTGTAGAATTGTGGACATTGTTCGGCGGAGAAAAAAAAAAACCACATGGCAGCCATATTGGTTGCCAGTAGCTAACAAAGAGAGACGTCCTCGCTTACTCGTCAAACTAAGTGATCTTGCAAAATTTCAAGAAAATGATTGAAGCATAGATGTGACATGTAGCCCATGCTGGATACCATTCGATATGGCAATTGCGCGCAATTCCTACGCGCAACTAAACCTAGATAAGCGTGCAGTTCGTGACAGGACTTATAGTTTTAACTGTACGTAGACATTTAGTAGGGAGTGGATTGTATACAAAAAATAATGTATTTACAGCTGTGTACACCAACGGTACTCAAGGTGCGCCACAGAAATAAGCGTGCAGTTCGTGACAGGACTTATAGTTCTAACTGTACGTAGACATTTAGTAGGGAGTGGATTGTATACAAAAAATAATGTATTTACAGCTGTGTACACCAACGGCACTCAAGGTGCGCCACAGAAAGTATAATGCCTTCAGTGTTCTGTCGTGTATCAAATCTCACTGTCAGAGACTAGGAGAAGCCGTAGCAATCTGTCGTGCGACAATTTTTCAAAAGCCAGAATGGAAAAATTCTGAGCAATAAATGACTCTATACAATCCTTGCCATTCGAAACAAAAGCTGAAAGCTTCAACACATCAGACTAAAATAATTTTGATTGTAAACTCAAGGGTTTTACCTTGGAGCATGTTTCCCATGCTAATGTCGAAGTCGCATGCCAGATATGTCGAAGATAAAAGACATAATAAGTTCACGCACGGTATTTTCATAGTAATAAGGTAATATATTCCCGAGGGACATCAACTTCATCAGAGATGAATATGAATGACATTAAAATGACATGACAACCAAGCAACCGCCTTAACTCTCTACCTAATGGAACGGCCCAACACTTAACCCTTTGAAACCTAGTGGTATGGTCCATGTCAGTTCAACTGGAAGGGTCCATATTCATTATTTGGAGGTAGACCGATTAATATTTTGAGCGTGTAGCTCTGGGTCTGCACGTTGAAAATGCTGATTGGTCGACCCCACTCATTCACTTATCAGTCATCCTACGTAATGAAATAATGGCGTATCATGTCCCTAGGTCGAAAAAGCTCAAAATTGGTCAAAGGTTTAACCATTTACCTAACATGAAAAGCAGACGACACTTGCAAAAAAAAAAATTTTGAATAATTGAATTTTGTCATTTTTTGTCTCAAAAACATAGGTTATGACCCCTCGTTGGAACGAGCTCACCGAGCTCGTTCCAACGAGGGGTCATAACCTATGTTTTTGAGACAAAAAATAAAAAAATAATGAAAGTTAATTGGCGATTTTTGAGAATAGCGCTAGCCGGTTTTGGCCTTTACGTTGGGTAAAGGGTTAAACGCTAATCAATGAAATCGTCATTCAATGTTGTTTTTTTTCAATTTTTTTATTTGCATGTAAACATAGCTTATGGCCCTTGATTGGAACGAGCTCGTTCTTAGTATGCATCATAAGGCAGTGTTTCTAAACAAGAAATTGAAATGTATAGTCACTCAATGACTATTTGTGGAGATTATCGTCTGTTTGTCTTGTTTTTGTGTAACCATTATACACCTTACGTCATATTCCACAGGCTTCCAGCATGATAATCCCTATTGTCAAGAGTGTAATTTCCAATATCCACGCTGCTCTCCAAGCACCCAACACCCCACAAGACAGAGATGATAACAAACCAACTACAAGGGATTTGTACGATAGTAACTTTGTTGTACATTGCTATACTTCAAATATCACTGCAAGATTACTTAGCTTACACGATTGTCTAACTCGTCCTCGGATGTTCCCTACCCATTGGACGCCACCCTGTCTCACTTGATCTACTGCGTATGATTGTAAATAACCATACATATACCACATGCGTTTCCAGTGGTCTGTATACATATATATGTCTTATAATTCATTTTGTGGAGAGTTGCCAGGTAGACAGCCAATCTGGCTACGGCACCTCCCAACGGTAAATGATATTAACGATCTTGAAATGTGTTGTACTGTAAACGCTTCCACCGTTAAATATATTATCTATGTATCTATCTACCACCCAATACTAAAGTTCCACACGCACTCTTAAGATTCACAGAATATCGATGATCAAGATTCCTGTATCGGGGATAGAACAGCGGTACGTCGAAGAAAAATTTAATTGATCCTTTATTTGAACTAGAATTGCTTGAAGACCGGGAACACAACGTCAATGGAGATTACGTTGTGTTACCTAAAACTGAAGAATGGCAACGCACGTCAGCGTCACTGACCTTTTTATGCCTTCACTTCAATTTAAATATGTTTGAGATATGCCATGGCAGGGAATCTTCCAATCTAAAAAATGATGCATGTTTAGTAACCTGAATGTTTTGACGGGGGGCTGACACAACACTATTTGACAATGGTAAACGAATGGGTTTCTACAACGCTAATTTTAGTATCCTGGCACATGGAATGATTGACTTCCTGCCATCCTCACTACCAAGGAATGATAGTCTTCCTGCCATCCTCACTACCAAGTTAATGATTGCCCGCGTCGAAGTCGTCGGTGGAGTAGTGCCTAGTGATAGGGCTGCACGATATTCAAAACTGAATATCGGTATCGGTATTCAGAAAAATACCGCGGTATATCGGTATATCGAAGACTGTTCGGATATCTGAACATAAGTACCATAATCGGGACTTGAGCCAAGACAGGAGGAACGAATCAACATGTCTTGATGATGCTGTTCGAAACACAACAACGCACGCAGACGATATAAAAATTTATTATTTTAAATATTAGTTTATCAGATTTTTCCAAAATATTGTAGTAAGCAATATCATGTGACGCCTCATTGGAACGAGCTCAACGAGCTCGTTCCAATAAGGGGTCACATGATATGGTCTTGTTGAATTTTTTAAAATTATTTTTTGGACTGCTGAATTTGTATATTAGGCGGGCACATGCGGTTGAATCCTTGGGTAAAGGGATAATACTGTTCATTCGGGGCTACCGTTAAAGCTAAAGACATCTTGAAAATTACACTGTGGGTGAATAGATAATGGCGATAAACCGATTTTTTTTGTAATTACACCGATATTCAATCGAAACTGGTTTGAATATCGGTATATATCGGTTTATAGATATACCGTGCAGCACAACCTAGTGACAACTTCAATAGCGCGTTAGATTACACAGACTAGGCCTGTTGTGTGATAATGGCTATTTTAAGGAACTCGTGCACTCCTGACACTGGGACGGTGCAGATAGTCACCTAAAGCTCTAAAATCCCCCAAATTGCATGTTAGGTCATAAATGTTTACAGGATTTTATGGGAGAGAGTCGTGAAATACGATTACATTTCACTCCCCTCCACCCCCCCCCCCACCCCAACGCCACACCCACATCTAATCAAAACCTCACAAATATATAAGTACAATATTACATCCGAAAATAAGTATTTTTTATACTTTAACAAGCTTGTAACTGTCTGAGTGTTTCAGCTATTATTAGTTACACGGTGTTTATTTATTATTATTTATTGGTGTTTAAGGTCACATACTTATGCCCAATGGCTAATCATGACCGTGACAGTTTTACGGGCGGAGGAAGCCAGAGTACCAGGAGAGAACCACCGAGCACCGACGAGCAACTGTCAGCTCTTCAACATTCTAACTCTGCTCACGCTCAGCTCAAGCAGGGTTACAGCGGTTGAAGACATGAGCACCGTCGATGTGCAGTATGCCTTAGTACACGGCGCCATCGTGCCCCCATGTAGGCAACCGGGATAAAGTGTCTTGCCCAATGACAACACGGGTCGTCCCGGACGGGGATCGAACTCGGGACCTCTAGCATAGAAGTCCAACAGTTTACCACTGAGCCACCGCGCTCCCACACGGTGTTTCAGCAGGGTCTACGGGACTGTACTACACTTCTGAGATTCTTATTTCCTGAGGCTGAAAGCCGAAGGAAATACGAATATCAGAAAGATAGTACAGTCCCGTACACCCTGCGGAAACATCGGGTGGTGAATGTATTACTCTGCCTCTTCAGTGTGTCGAGTTCTGTTTAATCATATAATCTCTAAACCGTTTTCCAGTGACGAACTCCTTCATAAATGTAATGCCCATTCAGGAAGCTTGTATAATTGTAAAAGGGTCATAAGCATTTTTATACTCGATAACGAATGCAAAATCCAAAACGAGTTCTAATTTCTACTGTTTTTATTCTTATGTGGGTGTATAACGTCTTCCAACAGATGTTGATCTCATATAAAAATAGTCTAGGATGTGTTTCATCATTCAAATTATATTAAGTTTGATAGTTTAAATGACAGGTAATAGCCAACAATCACCAACTGAGAACGGCATTTGAATCTAACGCCTCTGCAAACTGATGTCAAAATATTAGGATTTAAAATTTGATTTTTTTCCCTTAATAGAACTTGGAATTTAACCAGTTCGGTCTTGTTTCCCAGATATCTGTTAAACAAGAATGGATTGTTTAAATTCCAAGTTGCATTGTGGGAAAGAATGCACATTCGGTATTTTCCCGTGATCCTCAGAACGAAAATAAATCATGTCTCATCATGTAAATGTACATCTAAAACGAAGGAAAGAAACAAACTAAAGGAAATGAATAACGGGTGTTTTATTTTTTTTCCCGTAATAACGTCAATGGAAACTTAAATCGTTTTCAAGAGAACTGAAGACGGGAAAAACATCGTTTTTAGCAGTCGCCTGGGTGATGGAGGAGAAAACTAAAACCGTCCTCTTTGTAGTACTGAAATGGTTAACCGGATAATCGGTTTGAAACCAGTTAGCTACCTAACCGATTAGAAAAACCGTCAACCGGTTATCCGAAATATCGATAGTGATCGTCATTCTACGTTTAAACGTAGTAAATCTGCCGCTTCTCCTTTGTGATAGATTACACATCGAAGCCGCGTTGCATATGAGAAATAATCGACTTTGGCATTCAAGACTTCGTTAATGATTGGCAGTTTCCGCGAGTAATGAGAAATCGCAGAAACTATTCCGGGGTGTGTATACAAACGAACGTTGTCGAGTTCTCGACAATGTTCGTTTGTATACACACAACGGAATAGTTTGAGAATACTGCTTTCCAATTCCTATAGTTTTGATCCCATATTCGGTGAAATAATGGTCACGGATAACCGGATATTATCCGGTTATAGCTCTCGGTTAGTCGGTTACGAAAATGAGCCAACCATTTCTCTACCTCGTCGTGGAGCTGTGCAACGAAAGTAGGGCTCCTGCACGTTAAACGTCCGACATTTAAAACTCCATTCGTTTGATGAACCAATATTTCTGTAATAATATGTCTGAACGACAACAGTGAATAAACAGAGGGGAGGTATAATATTTTCAGTATCAAACAAAAAGTAATTAGAAAAATACCACACAGATGTCGGTCATGTGAAGATTTTACTCGGCTGGCGTATTTAATTATCAACACGTGTCTCGATGATTTTCAAACTAAAATTCAGAACACGATTTACTGGAAGAAAATGCTATCAGTTCACACTGCGTGTTTAAAAATTAGAACATATTGCATGGGGTTTTTCTTGAAGCGTGTGTTATAAACTTGTTCTCGGATTTCTGTCGTAATTCAAATCTTATTATAAAAAGCAATCTTAAACAAGTATAACAGTCGTAAACATTTTCCATTAGGCTACCAGTTCTTATGTTCGTGTGAAAAAAATAAAAAAAATGGTCGCTGTATTTCAATTTGGGCTTTCGAATATCGTCTCTTGAGTGCAACAATACGCAATTGCAAATGGCGCCTTTTTGCAATCAAGGGACGGTAGCTTTGTCAAGTATAGTCCTTCAGACAACCTTCCGGTGCAACAAGACGTCATTGTTAATGTCTGCATTCCGACAGCTGTCAATGAGAAACTCTCGAGTAATCACTTCTAATGTACTTAACGTTTGCCAATGGGGCGGGTGGGTGTATCACGTATAATAACAGAGGCTGGCCGATAATGAGCAAACAAAGAATCAATACAATCGTCGAGAAGAGTTCTAAACCTTTATGCACGTGTATATATACCATAGATTGGGTGGGACGAGGTCTATCTGCTTTAACATGGTGTCAAGGCAAAGCCAGTCTAAAAGGGAGGAGGCCCCCTCCCTTACTTTCAAGTTCAGATATATGTATATATACTTCTTCTCTCTGTGTTGTAAGCACACATGTTTTAATTAGACAATTAGCCTTAGGCGATTCACAGTGGGATTCTTCTATGGCATATTACTAGTCAGCATCAAATGTTTCCATGCTATCTAAAGTCAATTAATATTGAAGTCACCGACACTTTCAATCGTCACGGCTATCAAGTATATTATTTCTCGGGATACGCTTGATAGCATATGCTTTGGTGCGAGGTGATTTTATTTTCAGAAATTTTGTGTGCCATGTTTAGGCATCTTAACATATTGCTATCTAACCATCACAAGACGAGATATAAAGTGTGGGGAACAAGCTACTTCAGGGAGTATTTAACCGTTTAAGAGAGTCTTGGGTTCCGACCGCTTAGGAGAGACACTTTGGTTCCGACCGTTTAGGAGTGAGGCGCCACATAGGGTCTCGTGCGAGTGGAATTGCTGGGCAATCCACGAAGCTCCGTTGTACGCCGATATTATCAGATTAGGTGGATGTAGTAGGGCTACAAGAGCTCTGATATTTAGAGAGTAGATTACGAGCCCAAGTAACGGCTAAGTTTAGATGTCATTAGTGAGGATCGACTCGCACCTGTCTCAAAGTGTAGGCTATTGTATTGTGGTATTATCCCCTAGGAACGCAGATGTTGATCGCGTAGTAGCCCGTTTAGTATCAGAGTGCTGTGAATATCGACTCAGGGTCGACAGTGACAATTCGCGCAAGCTCGAAGCGCATATTGAAGTTATGAGCTCTTCATGGACTGTGTGTATCTCAAAGGACAGGAAACATTCAAGAAGAGTTCCATCAAAGGACACATGTATAAGGTATGCGACGTAGACTTGCTAAACTAGCCGACAGAGTGGATAAACTGAATCCAAATCAGAACTGTGTTGCCACAAGGTAACTAACATTGCTAGTACGGATCCCCCGGCAGCCAGAGCTGCAAACGCGCACAGGCGCAAAAGATTAAGACTCGGTGTTTTAAGCTCCTGTTGCGAGCCCGCGCCAGTGAATTTTTGAGAGTGTACTATAGGGCTAGTACAGGGCTATAGATAGACTAAATTTGATGAAAAACTATTAATCTCTGTGATATATCTCCTACCATGTTGATCAAATTGTTAAATGTGTGGAATATGGAATGAGTTTATTTTGAATGTAAATAAAAGAATCGTTGTTACTTTAATCATTGTTTCCTTACCGCAGCCTGAAGTGATTAGGACCTAACAAAGAACGAACCTATATTTCGAGTTCACTCGGCAGGGAAGAAAATCATAGTGCGGTACCAACTCAGCTCGGTGAGCCGAGTTTGGCCCGTGCCCGGATTCCGACCCTCTTCGTTGGCTCGTCCCCCAATATTTTTAATGGCAAGGATAAACAACCCCGTGTCACCCCTCCCACTCGAATAGAGGTGTTCTGACACATTGCACATGGTACCTTGCCCCACTCAAGATGTGATATACACTATCAATGTGTCACGATTTACGATACGGTGTAAACGTGGCACCTTGTTCCACTCAAGATGCGATATATACTGTCAATATGTCACATTACGATTTATGATACGTTGTAAATGTGGCACACTGTTTCACTCAAGATGTGATAAAAACTGTCAATGTGTCACGTTACGATTTATGATACGATGTATACCCGGCACCTTGTTCCACTCAAGATGCGATATATACTGTCAATGTGTCACATTACGATTTTCATACGTTGTCAACGTGGCACCATGTTCCACGCAAGATGCGTTATATACTGTCAATGTGTCACATTACGATTTATGATACGTTGTAAACGTGGCAGCTTCTTCCATTCAATATGCGACATATACTGTCAATGTGTCACATTACGATTTATCACACGTCATATACTCCCTGTTTTAACTCATAGCTTGAGTCGAGTGTTCGCTTCCCGTTATTCCAGCCACCCCTCTCCCACCTCCCCATCCTCCCCCACTCCCCGCTCTCGGATGCTTCCGGCGCCATTACAACATATTTGTTCCAAGTTGCATACACTTCCGCTCCACCGATGAACAAGTTGAAACAATTGAATTTATCATCTCCCACAGACTATGACATCGCGCTCTTAGGGTATTAGAGAATAAGGCTTTAGTTCAATTCGGTATTAGGAAACGACATTCCCTGTGCACAACGTGAATCAAGAAGCAAATATACTCCCACTCATCTGATGACATAGATGTGGAACTCCGCACGAAATCATGTTTCAGTACCGGGGTGGTGTGGTACAGATATGCCTTATTATCGTGATATCGCATGGCATCATTCACCAATTTACTTGACGTCATCATGAGATTTTTGGAATGTGCGTAAGCGGTCATGTGACCGCATTACTATGGTGATGTATGGTATCACTGAGCACACCCGGTGCGTTTTGTTGTTACAACTACTGTTTTTGTCGATGTTATAGCCCCATATTATATCGAGATTGATATATCCTTAGTGGGTAATTCTATGAGATTGATTGTTTTCTACATATTCTGTCTGGTCTGACTCAGTTGCACTGAGTGACCTTTGATTACATCTTTGTTACACTAATCTATTTTTAAAGCATGGTACATATAGATGTTGATTGTTTAATTATTTAAGTAGGTCAATGACCTTGTTTACATGCATTATGACAGAGTCACCTAGAAACCGATACAAAAAAGAACCGTGGAGAAACTTCATCTTCTAGGACATTCTATCTGGGTACTATATATGTAAAGGTTTGTCAACAGAATTCAGAAACTCATTTTTAGAAAGCCATTTCAGAAGAACTTATTTTCAGAATGACTTACTTCAGTTTAAATAGATATTCTATAACACAGCAGTTGTTTCCATTGGATATTATTATTGTTCTAGGACAGCGCACTTATTAAAGAAGCAGTGCCTCTTTCTGAATTTGGAAAAGAGAATTTTGAAGAAAATTTATTCATCTTGTAAAAAAGAATTTATACTTTCTGTGAAACAGAATATATTTTTGTAAAAAGCCAGGATTCTACTGGATTATTAGGAAATTACCTGTGGCACCAATACTTATTGGACTTTTACTCCATTTGAATTTTGCTGAGCATTTTATTATATTTTATTGTAGACTACTGAAATTTCTAAGTGGATATTTTATTACAAATGTAAGGGATACTGTTTCTGAAGACAAATTCTTGGATTTAATACTACCAGTTGGAAAATTTCTTCAAAAGATTCTTCACCACTGGACTACTGGATTCTGTCAAACTGTATTTTGGACTAATTCAATAATTGATAAGTACCACTGTTTTTATATTCTGTAAACCAATTAGTGTAAAAGATCTTTGTATCATTTTTTTATATTATTTTTTTTAATTAAATTTCAGAATAATTGAATTCATAGTTATTGTTGCTGATTTTCAGATTTCTTTCTGTTACCAATATCAATACTATTTCCACACCGTAACAGTCGACCATTTCGTTTCATGGAAACTTACATCTTGGTTTGAATCATGATTGCTATGCGTTGGTAGGGAGTGCTGTGTGTTCTGGCTTTATGTGTTATAGTGCTATGGTGTGTTTGATTATTTTGGGAATTGTGTATGGGTTTGAATTGTTTACTGAATTCTCCTTCCCAGCCTACCTTACTTAGGCGCTACTTTGAAGGTGCTCACTTGGATTTCTGTTGAAAAATATGCACAATCACAAGAGGGGCGTTTCTCATCGTCATATAATTATAATTAAACCTTTGTTTCCTGTTCATGCATTTTCAGGCAAAATGATTGGTTAAAGTATTTCTTTACAATGAACCGAAAAAACGCATTTAAACCCGCCCTAAACCACGCCCCCAATATCTGTCAACATGAAAAGTAATTAATATTTATCTCATCATATTAAAAAGACTTGCAAAATAAAGTTTAATAAACAATGAAATCCTTATCACGCTTTTCATTCCACGTTCAATTTGTTTATACGCAATAGCTGATCATCTGCGTTCATCGTTTTACCCAAATCAAACGTAAAACGATGGCCGATCATAATAATCCACAAACAAAACTCGCGAGACAAACTTTCCAATTTCCAAATTGCCTGAATGCACTCTTTCTGAGACAAAGTTCAACCAACTTCATGTCATCTGGGTTTATATTGAACTCTACATTTACCAAATGTGTTTTCAATTTCTCACGATATGGTCAAAATCAGAATTAAATTTAACTCAGTGTTGTTTTGAATGGCAGCACCCTCCAATCAAGTGGAAAAAGGAGATTAAAGTTATGTGTGGGCGTGGCCTATGACGATCCTTTTATCTAACGCAATTCATTGGTCAATACAATTTTTAATGACACAAGAACATGTTTCAGTGAAATGTATCGTTATTTCAAACAGAATTTTAGAAAACTACGCCTTTTTATTCAGTTATCACTAGGGATCATGATGCGACCTGGCTTTTAGGTCTTTATTTTAACTCCGCAAAGTAGAGAGTGCTTAAATGTATTGCCCCTCGAGTTTAATTATAAGGAATGTGTCGGAAACCGGGCTTTATCGCTGCTGGAAGAAATAGATTCACGCCGTGTGTTCAGCCAAAACTCAAGGAGTGTTGCCTAAATCCGTGCCTGAACGTATGTCTCACCGTGACGAACCCGCCCGTTTCAGTTTTGTTGGGGTGGTTCTTATCCTGAAGGGGTTAATAACTTTTCCTCGAAAAGCATAAATCAACAGGGGTTCACTGAAAACAACAATTTTAATCAATATATAATAAAAATAAATATGATAATTTGTAACTTACATGGAATCCAAAAGAATAAGAAAACAAAACGTCAATCACCCCCTACCCACACAGTGTTTGAGTCACAAGAGGGCCCGCATTCTCTGTTGTCGTTGGTTTCTCAAACATTTCGCTGGTATTTCTTCCTTGGTCGCCTCTTCACTTCATTCCTTTCACTGCCGTCGCACGGCCACTAACGTATTGTCACTTTATCGGGGCGTCTTTCCTCCAACAAGTGACGGGATGTCACTTCACCACTGCCGTCCCACGGCCGCTAGCTTATTGTCACTTTACGCTTTTCACACAATCAGCCTCCACCAATAGGGTTATTTATTATTTATTGATGTTTAAGGTCACATATTTATGCACAATGGCTAATCATGACCGTGACAGTTTTACGGGTGGAAGAAGCCGAGGTACCCGGAGAGAACCACCGAGCAACGACGAGCAGCTGCCAGCTCCCCAACATCGTAACTCCGCACTGCAGTACAGGCAGGGTTAGATTGGTTGGAGACATGCGTACCATCGACGTGCAGAACGCCTTAGCACACGGCGTCATCGTGCCCCCACGCGGGCAATGGAGATGAAGTGTCTTGCCCAAGGACACAACGCAGTTGCCGCAGGTGGGATTCGAACCGAGGACCTCTCGGCTTGCAGCCTGCACATCTACCTACTGAGCCACCGCGCTCCCACCAGTAGGGTTAAACTCCCCCTTACGCTTGTCTCAAAATAATATTCATACAGGCAAAGCCTACCCTGCCTACGTATGGCTTGCCTTCACAAACAGGTAATGCCGTTTACCCAAATGCAAATAGCTCCCTGAGCTCGTACTTCGTGTTTCTGATCCTATTCTCACACATGGTCACCGACTTGGCCCGCGACTGCTCCTATTCTAAATACGAGCTCTCTGACTCCCCAACATAACAACGTGCCTATATTTCGCACCGATGCGACACCTCATCTAACCTATAGCATGGGACATTCCCACCTACACGCAACGACCCACAGCCTTACACACCTTCAGACTGGAATGAATTTTTCGAGAAAATCCCCAATTTTTATTTAGATATCCAGAACATTAATACTCAGTTTAATCGCTTCTATTGAATTTGGCCGCTTAGATCTATCATAATTTAATACTCGCTTTAAAGTTACTTTGAAATACTCGAATTGTGGTATCTCTGTGACATTCGGTGACAGGATAGAAGCGTAATATGGGTATGTGCCCAGAGCATGTGTAATGCACTGTTTTCCAACAATTACATATTAACTGGCCATAATTACCCAGATAATGACTACAGGAGAATACTCATTTGATCAGTTATCAGATAGCCCATGTAGCATTCAACAAATGCGCCATAATGAACATTAAATTCCATACTTCGTTTGCAGCGCTTGAATTATTGCTGGTCTGCCAAATCGGTTTTCGGGGTCCGTTATATAAACGCACATTCTTATACCTTGGCCCGAACGAAAAATTATCAAAAATATATACACTTTACACAACAAAATCGCAACTCTTAGCTCTCACCTTGACGACCCCTGCCAAGGAACATACTCTCAGTTGTTACAAATAAACCAAGGGGATAGCATTCACGTGCATCCTCTTTTACACTTCTCTCTTAGAGCTATCTCACAAACTCGCTCTACAATACAGAGCAATTACACCAATATATTCATACTATTTATATACATCATCACACGCATGCGCACTCTGATGCGCTCCACAAATAACTTCCAGTACTTTGACTCCGTTCCCCATTGGAATGCATGAGTCCACCCACATCCCATATAAACTCGCGCGCTCACTTCCACTGGCGCACAATTGGGGGTGGTCCGTTGGCACAAAATCAGCCATCAGGTCACCCTATACACCCTCTCTCCCTCTCAACATCGCAAAATATAATACTACTCTATCATACACACACCTGTATCTATATACACTCACGCAACACCTGTGTAAAAAAATATTAGCATGGGGTATCCACCCTGATCCAATCCAACCGATGGGCCCCTTGCCCAAACTCCTGTCATCTCACTAACTTCCCCCAATCCTCGAATAGGGATTCCCGCCCGGCTCATGTTCGTCAGTGGGTTACCTGCCGTGTTAGGCACTAATTTCAACTACTTCTACGTGTGGTGGGACCCTTACTATTCCCTAGAGAGCCCCATCCTACTGACGACTCATGTAATCAGCAGCTACGTTTTCACTGCCTTTGATTGCCTCTATCCTGAGGCGGTAACTCTGCAGCAGGAGGCACCACCTCATAATCCTACTGCTTTCTACTTTGCACTTCTGGATGTATGAAAGCGGCCTATGGTCCGTGTGTAAAATAAACTCCCGCCCATACAAGAAGTTCTGGAACTTTTTAACGACGAATACGATAGCTAGGCACTCCCTCTCTATCACTGAATAGTTCATCTCTCTGGGAAGTAGCTTTTTACTGGCATATGCCACAGGGAAACGCCCGTCATCGTATTCCTGTAGCAATACTGCACCTACGCCCGTGGCGGATGCGTCGGTTTGCTCAGGAAGGTTTTAGAAAAATCGGGCAGACGGAGGTAGGGTGCCCTGCTCAACAGGTCCTTTAATACCTTGAAGGCCCGGTCCTGGTGCGGCCCCATGTCACTTTGTTGGGCTGTCCCTTCTTTGTGAGATCCGTCAGTGGAGTCGCTATTTCGGCAAAATTGGGGACAAATTTCCGGTAGTACCCGGTCAGCCGCAAGAAGGACCTAACTTATCGATTTGTCTGAGTGGGGTTTGCACCGCGGATCCTCTCGAGTTTCTCGTCGTCCATCTCAACCTTTCCTTCGCCAACATTGTGACCGAGAAAGTCGGTAGTCCTAATCCCTATCTGGTACGTTGAGGGTTTCACTGTGAGCCCCGCCTCCCTGAGCCTTCGAAATAGCATATTGAGAGCTGTCAGGTGCTCCGTCTTGTCATTGTCTTGCAGAGGATATCGTCCACGTAGTGGGCGATATCCCGGAGGTTGACCAACAGCTTCAGCAGCATCCTATTGAAGGTGGCACCCGCATTTACCATCCCAAATGGGAGCTTACGAAACTGGTAACAGTCGTCCGGTGTCGTGAATGCCATCATATGCATGGCAAAGCCCTGACGGGGATCTGCCAGTAGCCTTTACTCAAATCAATCCTACTGAAAAATTCGGTCCCCTGTAGTCATGACGGTAGGTCATCCATATTTCTCATGGGCTCATTGTCAAATTTTGTTATGCCGTTAAGTCGCTTGCAGTCGATACTAAATCGTACTCCATTGTCCTTCTTCCTAACTAAAACAACAGGAGAATTGTTAGGGGAATTCGAATCTTCGATGACCACTGTGTCCAACATCTTCTCCACTTCCTCCCTCATTTCCACTCTCTTAGCATAGGGGATAGGGTAAGGTTTAACCGCACCGGCTCGACAGCGGTGAGTTCGATTTTGTGTTTCTCGAGGTCCGTGGTCCCTGGACTTTCGGAAAACACTTCGTTGAATTCGGCAAACCCTGGACTCGATGAAGCTGCTTCGCTGATAGGTCATCACTGATCACGACGTCCCTATACGTTTCTGTCCCGCTAAGCTCCCCTAGTCTAATATGTTATTATCATCCACTCTTGCCTTATCGGGATCTATGATGGCAATACCTGCCGCCACCTCCTCTGCAGCCCCTGGATTGGAGTTGCCTTGCCCTGCCGTTCGCGCGAGTTCGACGTCCTCCCTTTCCTGGTACAGCCTCAGCAGGTTGGCGTAGTATACTTTTGCCTTCCCGTTCACGTCCACTCGATAATCCATTTCTCCCAGTACTTCCATTATAGGGTGAGGCCCCTTCCATTGGAAAAGCAATTTATTGTGGTCGGCAGGTAACAATACGGTTACCTTCTGGCCAACCTCGAACTTCCGATGCCTCGTCCTACGGTCATAATGGTGTTTATACCTTCCCTGTGCCTTACGGAGACTCCTCGGGGTACAATACATATTGGTACGTGTTACGTACTGGAGATGCTTCCTCCTCTGTCCATAAGTCATTGAGCACTTGCATTGGGCCTCTCACTGTCCAGCCGTAGAATAGCTCAAACGGAGAGAACCCTGTGCTAGCCTGTGGCACTTCTCTATAAGCGAATAGGACCGCTGGTAGGTACCGGTCCCAGTCCTTGGGCCTCTCCTGACACATCTTCCTAAGCATCTCCTTTAGAACCCCGTTTATCCTCTCGCATAGTCCATTGCATTTGGGGTTATTGGGGGTGGTGAATAGTTGTTTCACCGCAACCACTCGGCACACCTCTTCCAACATCCCCGAGGTGAATTGAGATCCCTGATCTGTCAGAATCTTCTTCAGGAACCCTAACCTGCTGAATACCTCTAGCAAGGCTTCAGCCACGCACTCCGTCTCAATTTTGGGAAGAGCAACTGCCTCGGGGTACATTGTGGCATAATCCACCATAGTCAGGATATACCTATCCCCCCGTTCCGACACTGGTTTGATCGGGCCAATCAAGTCCACTCCTACCCCGTCAAATGGTTCACTCATCAGGGGCATTTACCCTAACGGAACCCTGGGGACGCTACCTTTGGGCACAGTCTTCTGGCATATGTCGCACGACAGACAAAACCTCGTGATGTACCCTGTGAAGCCAGGCCAATGGAAACTGGTCGTGATGCGATCGAGTGTCTTTCTCGACCACAAGTACCCTCCCACTAGCGATTCATGCGATAGTGTCATCACTTGCTCCCGATACTTCTGCGGAACCATGTTCTGCTTCACCTCACCATTTGACCCAGCCTTGTGTTCTTCATACAGCCGATGAAGCACTCCCTTGTCCACCCTCATGGTATATTGGCCCTTACCCCTCGTAACTATTGAATCAATACTCTTGGCTTGTTCCCAAGACTTCTACAACGTAGGGTCCTCCTTTTGGGCTTCCATTAGGTTTTCCATGTGGACCTCTTCAACCGACTGCCCAGATACTTTGAGAGGCTTTACTTGCCACTTTTCCCTCGCGGCTTGTGCTCGGGTGACTACTGCTGAAGCCTCCTTATGTGAGTCATTCCCGACAGTGCCTTGTCGGGCTCTGTACTTGCGCCGGGTATGTTGCCTACAACCAGATCATAGATGTGTGCCTTCATACACATGGCATCCACTTCGCCATTGAAGAATGGCGTGTCCACCGTCACAAGGGGGAATCTCCTCACTATCCAATCTGTGAGCACACACATGTGACCATGTCCCGTCAGTTGTTCATCCCTGGCATGTGCCCGTTCGACAACCACGCTACTGCTCCTGTGTCTCGTAGAACACGGACTGCCTCTCATCCCACATAACCCGGATATACAGGCATATCTCCTTTTTGCTTATCGGATGGGCGCTTCTCGCCATCCCACTAATTATAGGGATCGTTCCTCCCCCTTCCAACCTAAGCCGCCCCGTCTATGCACCGCCGCAGTGGGCTATCTTCAGGCCCGATTGTTTGACACAATGCTGCCGGCTGTCTCCTCCCGGAGGACTGATTGGCATTCTGCCAGTTTTTCGGGGACGGGTCCCTCCTCCCCTTCTTTGCTGGGCCCCCGTTTGGTCTCCCCGACATAGCCTTCCGCCAGCAGTCCCAGGCCAGGTGCCCCTTTTTGTCAGAAACGTAACAAGTTAACTCCCTGACCCCCGACCCGGTGGGGTTGACCCGGTCGTTGCCCGAGCCTGAGTGTTGGGTTCTTATGGGTGCCTTTGCAACTCCGTTACCCATATTCCTGCCCTGCCTACCATGGGTCAAACCTCCACCATGAGCCTACAAATACTGCTCGGCCATCCGGTTCATTTCCTCCACGCTACTTGGCTTCCTCTCCTTAACAAACAATGCCATCTCGGGGGCACACGATCACAAAAACTGCTCCCTGATAACTAAGTCTTTCCGGGAGGGAATTAGCTCCAGGTAACTGCGCCCTAGTCCTTAAGTCCTTAAAATTTACATTTCTCATGTTGCCTTTCACCCTCCCCACTCGCCCTTTCAGACCTTTCTCGCTCTAACGCAGCATCTCTCTCGGCTCTCTGTTACAGTATGGAAATATTACTGATATTTCTCAGAAAGAAATCTGAGAATCAGCAACAATAACTATGAATTTAACTATTCTAAAATTTAATTTAAAAAAATTAATAATGAAAAAAAACGATACAAAGATCTTTTACACTAATTGATTTACACAAAACAAAAACTGGTACTTATCAATTATTGAATTAGTCCAAAGTACAGTTTGACAGAATCCAGTTATCCAGTGGTGAAGAATCTTGTGAAGAAAGTTACCAGCTGGTAGTATTAAATTCAAGAATGTCTCTTCAGAAACAGAATCCCGTAGATTTGTAAAAAAATTTTCACTTGAAAATTTCAGCAGTCTCCAATAAAATATAATAAAATGCTCCGCAAAATTCAAATGGATTAAAAATCCAAGAAGTATTGGCGCCACAGGTAATTTCCAAATAATCCAGTAGAATCCTGGCTTTTTGCAAAATAATATTATTCTGTTTCACAGGAAGTATAAATTCTCTTTTCCAAGACGAATAAATTCTCTTTAAATTCTCTTTTGGAACCAGTCTTCCAAATTCACAAAGAAGCACTGCTTCTATAATAAATGCACTGTTCTGAAACAATAATAATATCCAATGGAAACAACTGAAGTCTTTCTGAAATGCTTTCTAAAAAATGAGTTTTTGAATTCTGTTGACAAACCTTTATATAGTAACCAGATAGAATGTTCCTGAAGATGAAAATTCTACAAAGTTTTAACAGTTTCTAGGGGGATTCTGTCATAGTTCAAGTAAACAAGGTCCTTGGCCTACTTAAACAATTAAACAAGCAACTGCTATATGTACAATATATTATTGTAACAAAGATGTAAACAAAGGTCATTCAGTGCAAATGAGTCAGACCAGTCAGAAAATGCAGAACAATAACAAACTCAAAGAATTATCAACTAATGAAATATCAATCTCAATATAATATGGGGGCTATATAACACACCCCACCTTAAAATAAAAAGTTTGAAGGTACTGAAAACTTTTCATATAAGTTTAGTAGGCTCTGACGGGTTTACAACACACACACGATAATCTTCACATTTTTTTTAATAAGCATATATACACACTTAAAGTGAATAAGGACAGATCTTATCATTTTAAATTAGGATATTCTGGAAAGAAAATCAGCTACAACATTATCTCTTCCCGAAATATGCCTAATCTCTAAATTATATTCTTGAAAGGCTAAACTCCACCGCAATAATCTTTGATTCTTGTTTTTCATTTTATTGATAAAAGTTAAGGGGTTATGATCGGTGTAAACTGTAATTGGGCATTGGGTGGTTCCTGGATACACATCAAAATGGGTTAATGCCAAAATTAGAGCCAAAGTTTCTTTTTTCTACTGCAGAATAGTTCTTTTGATGTTTGAGAAATTTTCTGGACAAATAACATATAAGGTGATCAATACCTTGGAAATCTTCCTGGGCAATATACCCACCTGCTCCATTGTCACTTGCATCTATAAATAATTTGAAGGACTTTTCATAATTGGGACTGGTCAGGATAGGGGAATTATTTAATAAAGTTTTTATTCTGATAAAGGAATTCTGGCACTCCTCAGTTCAAACAAATTTAACCCTTTTGCTCAATAAACTGGTCAAAGGGGAGACAACATCTGAGAAATTTGAACAAAATTTTCCATAATATCCAGCCATGCCTAAGAATCTCATGAGCTCTTTTTTAGAGCTTGGTACTGGAAAATTTACAATGGCATCAACTTTTGCCGCAATCGGCCTCACCTGCCCCTGACCCACAACATGACCTAAATAATTTACAGTTGCTTTGCCAAATTTTGATTTTACCAGGTTAATAGTTAGGTTGGCTTGGGTCACTTTGTCAAAAAATTCTTGAATATGCTTTAGATGATCAGCCCAACTTGTATCTGTGTGTATAATAACATCATCTATATAAGCTTCACTGTGATCTAGGTCTGCAATTAAGTGGTTAACCATGCAATGGAACGTTGAGGAACTTGGCCATGCTAAATTTGTGACAAAATTTGACTTGTTAAAGGGTTATTGGCATGGCCAAGTTCGTCAATGTAGTCATCAATTCTTGGAATTGGATAATTGTCTGTTTTGGTGAGGCTGTTCAATTTTCGGTAATCCGTACAAAATCGGTAACTCCCGTCAGGTTTAGGGACAAGTATACAAGGCGAACTCCAGTTGCTATGGCTAGCTTCTATGATCTCATTGTCCAGCATATACTGTATTTCCTTTCACATGATCTCAGCTGTGAAAGGGTTCAATCTATATGGATGCTGTTTGATGGGATTTGCCACTCCTACGTCAACATCATGAAAAATAACAGATGTCCTACTAGGCACATCGGGAAATAAGTGTGATATTTGAAAATTAAATCAACTAAATCTTTTCTTTGGTCAGGCAGTAAATAATCTATTTTATTTTGTAGATCTCTCAGGACATCTGAGTTCTGTAACTTCAGAGGTACATTTTCGCCGCCTTTATGAATATCTTCCACAGGAATTTCCACCTGGTCCATGTGGGTGACTGTTGAGACTGATAGAGAGCTTGGTTCTCTCTCATAATATGTTTTCAACATATTTATATGGCACAGCTGAGTATTGTTGAATCTATCAGGAGTCTCAACAACATTATCAGTATCACTGATCTTGTGCTTAACAATATAAGAGCCTGAATATGCTGCTTGTAAAGCATTGCCCTTTAAATGGAATAATACTAGCACCTTGTCTTCTGGTTTAAAGGTGGGAAATTTCGCCTTTTTATCATACCAGGTCTTCATATGACTCGGGGCTCTCTGTAAATGTAGATTTGCCATTTCTCTGGCCTGGTGCAATTTTTCCTTAAAAGTGGACACATAGTCCAGAAGAGAAATTTTAGGTGGCTCTTCCTCGAGCAATTTCTCCTTCAAAGCAGTGAGTGGACCCCTCACTAAGTGTCCAAACACTAATTCAAAAGGGCTGAAGCCCAGAGATTCCTGAACAGTCTCACGGGCTGCAAATAAGAGGAGATGTACTCCTTCAGCCCAATCCTTCTCATTATCCACCCCATAGGCCTTTATCATGGTCTTCAGCGTTTGATGAAAGCGTTCTAGAGCTCCTTGACTTTCGGGATGGTAGGCACTTGGTGTGTACTGTTTAACTTTGAGCTCATACATCGCCTGCTAAAAAATGTTTGACATAAAATTTGAGCCTTGGTCTGATTGCACCGACCTGGGTAGACCGAAAGTGGTGAAAAAGTTTATCAAGGCCTTAACTATAGTCTTAGTTTTAATATTTCTTGGAGGTATAGCCTCAGGAAATCGTGTAGAAGCACACATGATGGTAAGAAGATATTAATTTCCAGATCTTGTTCTGGGCAATGGGCCAACACAATCAATAATAATTCTACTAAATGGCTCCTCAAAAGCAGGGATTGGTTGAAGGGGGGCAGGAGGATCCTTCTGATTGGGTTTCCCTACAATTTGATAGGTGTGGCAGGTTTCACAAAATTCGACAACATCCTGTCGAAGCTTGGGCCAGTAAAAACACTGTTGAATACGAAAGTAGGTTTTCCTAACTCCCAAATGTCCAGCCATTGGATTTTCATGAGCCAGGCTTATTATTTCATTGTGGTATTTAGTGGGGACAACTATTTGATAAATAACCTCCCAATCACAATTGGAGGGTACTTCTGGTCGTCGCCATTTCCTCATGAGTGCATCGGATTTTTTTAAAATAACAGACAGGGGAGTTTTGGGCTTCTGCCTCTGTTAGAGCCCTTTTGCGTGGCTCTGCAAGGTCAGGATCACTTTCCTGTTCCTGATTTAAAGATGTCCGGGAGATGACATTCAAGGAGGTCCCCCATCACTCTCCGGTGTAGTGGCCTCTTTACAATTTCTGGAGGAGTCATCACACTGACTCAAAAATGTCTGAGACAAATCAATGTCTTCAGAATCCGTAATTCTGTGACTGTTCTTATCCTCAGCTTTGCTGTTCAAATCATCACAATTGAGGTTGTTATCAACCTCAGCCTTCTTTGCCATGGACTGAGTCAGGGCACATGCTGGAAAGGCAAAAGGAAAACATTCCTTCATATTAATAATACCTTCATCTGTGCTCGACTTATCCACCACTTGAGGTTCTACAGTGACTTTGTCACCAGCTAAGTCATTTCCCAATAATAAATAAATACCTTTTACAGGTAGAGTAGGTCTGATTCCTACTGTCACAGTCCCATTTACTAAACTACTTCTTAAATTTATTTTATGAAGTGGGTCATTTAAAGAGTTTCACTCAATACCTGATACTAGAACTTGTGCTCCTGTAACACTTTCTTCAGAAAAAGGCAAAATGCCTTCTAACATTAATGACTGAGTAGCCCCTGTGTCTCTCAGTATTTTTATTGGTAAGGAACAGTGCTTATCCCCCTCAAGAGAAACAAAGCCTTCAGAAATGAATGGCTTATAATTTTCTAAAGAATCTTGCTTTATTACATAATTTTCAGGGCATGGTGCACATGCTAGTGCATTCTGTGAAGTTGAGGACTCATTTTTTCTTTTTAACAGACAGCAATCAGATAGTAAATGCCCTGGTTTCTTACAATAATTACAAGTTTTAGTTGAACTGTTGGGTCGTAATGGCGTAGGGCTGGCATTAGAGGTTTTATTTTCATTAGGTTCCTATTAAATTTGTGTGGTGAAAAGTTTGGAGGATTGGAAGGGTGACTTTTATCTGAAGTTAGTCTAGGTCCACTTTGGACAGAATTCTTGTGGGGCCAAAAATTTGTGGCGTTACGACTCATTTTAGGAGTTAAGGCATAGTCACCTGCTAGTACTGCTGCTCTATTTAATGTGTCAACTTTTTGTTCATCCAGGTGGGCCATTATATCTGAATGTATCTTTCCTTTAAACTCTTCTTTCAGCATCATTTCTTTTAATTTAGAGAAATCTTCCCCAATTTCTTTGGGATGGCACCACCTGTCAAATAAAGTTTGCTTCTCTCAGGCAAATTCCACATTAGTTTGATTTTCGTTTTTATAATAATTTCTAAATTTCTGCCTACAGATCTCTGGAACAAGTTCATATGCCTTAAGTGTAGCCTCTTTAACAGTGTCATAATTATTGCTTTGCTCAGAAGATAGAGCAGAATAGGTTTCTTGGGCCTTCCCTTTCAAAACACTTTGTAATAGCGAAGTCCAGACATCCCTTGGCCATTCTAAACTTGCTGCCACTTTTTCAAAATGTGGAAAATATTTATCAACTTCTTTTTCTTGAAAGGGGTGGGGGGGGGGGGAACTAGCCTAACATGTTTAGTTGGATCAAATCTACTTGGTGAGATTACATGTGAGCCGTGACTTTGAGATTCTAATTCTTTAATTTTTATTTCTTTTTGGGCCTGAATTTCTACTTCTCTTAAATTCATTTCTTTTTGAGCGTGAATTTGTTCCATTTCTTTTTTGAGTTTCAATTTCTTTTAATTTAATTTAATTTTCTCTTTCTTCTTTTTGAGCCTGAATTTGTTCCCTTTCTTTTTGAGCTTCTAATTCTTTTAATGTCATTTCCTTTTCCAGCCTTTTCATTTCTTGTTGCATTTCTAATCTCTTTAGTTCCAATTCTAACTTTTTGAGTTCAAGGGCATCAGTAGGTTGTGGTTCAGAGACAGGTACCCAGACTGAGGCAAACGACCCTCCTAAATATAATGATTAACAATGAGCTGTTTAAGTTTATGTTTGTTCAGGCCAGGGGTGGCAGGTAATTTTAGATAATGAGCAAGTTGGAATAAATTCTCCTTCTTAAGAGATTCTAAAAGGGCCAAAGTAGGAGAGCTTTCAAATTCCGAAATAAATTCTGTCACAATAAATACCACGATGAAAAGGTTTGCTGGCTCTCAGATTATATAAATAATAATACTGAAATTTTCTAAAAAAAATTTAAATGTTTTGAAAGTGAGCCAAAATAATAATTGCAATTTGCAAATAAAGCTTTCTCGTTATCTAATGTTCAATCTCGGCAACGAGCCACCAATTTGTTTTACGGTATGGAAATATTATTGATATTGGTAACAGAAAGAAATCTGAGAATCAGCAACAATGACTATGAATTTAACTATTCTACAATTTAATTTAAAAAAATTAATAATAAAAAAAAAAAACGATACAAAGATCTTTTACACTAATTGGTTTACACAAAATAAAAATAGTGGTACTTATCAATTATTGAATTAGTCCAAAGTACGGTTTGACAGAATCAGGTAATCCAGTGGTGAAGAATCTTGTGAAGAAAGTTACAAGCTGGTAGTATTAAATCCAAGAATGTCCCTTCAGAAACAGTATCAGGTAGATTTGTAATAAAATTTTCACTTAGAAATTTCAGCAGTCTCCAATAAAATATAATAAAATGCTCCGCAAAATTCAAATGGAGTAAAAATCCAAGAAGCATTAGCGCCACAGGTAATTTCCAAATAATCTAGTAGAATCCTGGTTTTTCACAAAATAAATAATATTATTCTGTTTCACAGAAAGTATAAATTCTATTTTCCAAGACGAATACATTCTCTTCAAAATTCTCGTTTGGAACCAATCTTCCAAATTCACAAAGAAGCACTGCTTCTATAATAAATGCACTGTTCTGAAACAATAATAATCTCCAATGGAAACAAATGAAGTGAGTCTTTCTGAAATGCTTTCTAAAAAATGAGTTTTTGAATTTTGTTGACAAACCTTTATATAGTAACCAGATAGAATGTTCCAGAAGATGGAAATTCTACAAAGTTCTAACAGTTTCTAGGGTATTCTGTCATAGTTCAAGTAAACAAGGTCCATGACCTACTTAAACAATTAAACAATCAACAGCTATATGTACAATATATTAGTGTAACAAAGATGTAAACAAAGGTCACTCAATGCAAATGAGTCAGACCAGTCAGAAAATGCAGAAAAATAATAAACTCAAAGAATTATCAACTAAGGAAATATCAATCTCAGTGTAATATGGGGGCTATATAACATCTCTCAACCCTCTCAACATCTTTCTCACTTTCGGCTGCCCGTAAGGCAGCCTCCTCGGGCTTCAACGTAACCTGACGCTGCAACTGCGCGGACATTTCTTTCGCCACACGCTTTTGTTCATCTCGCAAAATGTTTTGCAACTTACTGCTTTAAGAGCTAATCTAACCAACGATCAACGCCTGCACATCCTAATAACAATATTAATATTTCAATGCGGAAACCTGTATGAACATTAACACTGAAGCATGTATTAAAATTGTCATTCAGTGATCCTGTTGATTCTGAGCTTTTCAATTGTTATCTTTAGGGAAGATCATGGTGTTAGCCTC
The DNA here is from genome assembly GCA_031216915.1 of Pictodentalium vernedei. Classification (NCBI taxonomy): domain Eukaryota; kingdom Metazoa; phylum Mollusca; class Scaphopoda; order Dentaliida; family Dentaliidae; genus Pictodentalium; species Pictodentalium vernedei. The sequence goes on from CM062294.1 coordinate 181,865,205, forward strand.
GCCAGATGTCGCAAACCGGACTTTGTCGCAGGCAGAGGAAAAAAAATCACGCCGCGTATTCAGCCAAAACTTAAGGAGTGTTGCCTAAATCAGTGTGCGAACATATGTCTCACCGTGATGAACCCGCCCGTTTCACTTTTGTTGGGGTGGTTCTTATCCTGAAGGGGTTAATAACCTTTCCTCGAAAAGCATAAATCAACAGGGATTCACCGAAAACAACAATTTTAATATATATATAAAAAAATAAACATGATAATTTGTGACTAACATGGAATCCAAAAGAATAAGAAAACAAAACGTCAATCACCCCCTACCCACACAGCTTTTGAGTCACTTGCTGGTGCGCATTCTCTGTTGTCGCTGCTTTTTCCTCCTTTTCGCTGGTATTTCTTCCTTGGTCGTCTCTTCACTTCACTCATTTCGCTGCCCTCGCACGGCCACTAACGCATTGTCACTTTATCGGGACGCCTTTCCTCAAACAAGTGACGGGATGTCACTCCACCACTACCGTCGCACGGCCACTAGCTTATTGTCACTTTACTTGGAGTTTTTCACACAAGTAGTCGCCGCCAATGGGGTTAAACTCCCCATTACGTTTGTCTCAGAATAATGCTCATACAGGCAAAGCCTACCCTGTCTACGTATGGCTTGCCTTCTAAAACAGGTAATGCCGTTTACACAAATGCAAATAGATCCCTGTGCTCCTACTTCGTGTTTCTGATCTTATTCTCACATATGGCCATCGACTTGGCCCACGACTGCTCCTATTCTAAATATGAGCTCATTGGCGCCCCTACATAACAAGGTGCCTATATATTACTTTCGCATCGATGCGGTACCTCTTCTAACCTACAGCATGGGACATCCCCACAGACTGGAATTGGCTGGAATGAATTTTTCGAGAAAATACCCGATTTTTATTTAGATAGCCAGAACATTAATTCTCGGTTTAATCGCGTCTCTTGAACTTGGCCGATTAGATCTATCTTAATTTAATACTCGCTTTAAAGTTACTTTGGAATACTAGAATTGTGGTATCTCCGTGACATTCGGTGACAGGATAGATGCCTAATATGGGTGTGTGTCCAGAGCATGTGTGATGCACTATTTTCCAAAAAGTTACATATTAACTGGCCATAATTACCCAGATAATGACGACAGGAGAATACTCCTTTGATCAGTTATCAGATAGCCCATGTGGCATTCAACAAATTCGCCATAATGGACATTAAATTTCATGCTTAGTTACCAGCACTTGAATTATTGCTGGTCAGTTTGAGTGACAAATCGGTTTTCGGGGTCCGTTATATAAACGCACATTCTTATACCTTGCCCGAACGAGAAAACTTATCAAAGATATATACACTTTTGTACAACAAAATCGCAACTTTTAGCTATCACCTTGACAGAATGGTGGTTTGTTTCTGTCTATTTCTAGAGTTATGAACCCCAAAAAGCAAAGGCCAAACAAAGGGTAAATGGGCTACGCCCAGTTACATAGTTTGGCCTTTGTTTTTTTTAGGTTCATAACTAAAGAAATAGACAGAAACACATGCTCATTCCTTATATATATTTCTGAGCCATGTATAATGCCAGGGGCCTAGGCAACATGAAAATGACACTAGTTTTAGGAAAATATCCGCTTTCTGATCAACATAGTAATACGCGTTTCAAGGCTAAGGAAAATTGTATGGATGGCGTAGCATTTCGACTTCAAAGAAGTATTGAATTTTTTTTCTACTTTTTATTTAATCGTTTATAATATCATGCTAAGAGGAACGAGGCAATTAAATCAGGTGGAGGGAGTACGGGTGGTGGGATGGTGGGGTGGACAAAGTGAAAGAGCATTGGTGGTATAACTAATAACCCCAGAAGAACGTCGCGGATTTTTCACTGTTCTGCTGAGTTTAAAGCATTGATACAGCCTACAGAAACAGTATTACTAGACACTAAAATATCACGCTACTCGGTCTGTTTGTCCAAGATTTTCATGAGCTGATCACGAGAAAACGATGCTCACCATTCACGCGCCCTCTCTACTTTTTATTTCACTCTTGTTCTGTGTAATCCCCATCTACAGCAACACTAAAACATGCGGAATATGGAATTCTGCTCCGCACATATGTGCGGAACGGAAATCGTTGAAGGCGAAATTTCTCTGGAATTTTCTACAAATCGTACAACTCAATTACAATTTGAATCGCTAACGATAGCTGAAAATCGGACCCTATAGGTCCAATGTTGTCTATGTGCCAGTAGGCAAACACATTGGAACTCGGGGGACAAAATAGTAACATGGGCTCCCCTCGCTAATTTCGTTTGCGATAAAATGTGTTCTTTTGTTGATAGTTATCAAATGAATTGCTGAATGTCCTTCTAACAACTGTTTTTATAGACGTGAAGGCGTGTGTATTTGTCAGTCATTTTTTTGCACAAGCACTGAAACTAATTGGTACAGTATTATCCGCAATAACACACGGACATCAACAACCGGAGATAGTGGCTGTGAATGAGTTATCGTGGGTAAAACCGTTCCACATGCATGCAGCTAAAGCTCCTACGCGGGTCTCTCGTGAGCCTTTATAAATAAACTTTCCATTTTTCAAAATGTATTATATTCAAAAGGACGGGAATATTATTTCTGGAAAAGATGGTGGCCTGTGAATAGAAGCCATCGGAAGGCCACATTAGCCTTCCTTTCCCGAATATACATCTCAAATTCATCCCACCCCGCCGTCGAACGAGGAATACACCTTCCAGTGCCCCACCCCCTCAAATCGAATGATCCTTCGCATTGTTACCCAAAATTGAAATGAGGCGCACCCCCCCCCCCCCCCCCCCCGCCAGAATCCCGTAACCGCCAGTGATTTTTTTTTTATTTCAGTGACACATAATGTCCAAATAATCCTTTAAAAAATTCCAAACAAACAAAACATCTTGAACACACATGGTATGTACCGAGCTAGAATTCTCCACATCTGTTCTTTCTTGTACCGATAAAATAGTTTTTGTCATGTAGATTGAACAGGCGGAAAACAGCGAATGATATGTTTGTGATAAGGCAAATAAAGGCCGACAGTCTTGAATTTATTCTTTCAAGCACTGACAACAGTAACATCAATAATTCACAAGTATGCACGTGCTCGTTTTGCGTTGCATCCGTACCTTCCTTTTTGATGTTTGGAATTTCAGAGAGAGGGCAGCATTCGGTGCCTATGATTCAACATTCAAACAATTAAAAAACGAAAAATAAAGAAATAGAGTTTGATCATTATCTCCTTGCACGCGCTTGTGAATATTCCTGCCGAGGATAGGAAATATCTTGCCACTAAAGTATAATCAGGCCCTATGAAACACATTTTCTTCTCTAAATTAAATCAACGTTTTGACCAATGATGTCTAGACTTAAATTGGTATACATTTGCTATCAAGTCTAGTCATAACTGCTTCACGCGACCAAGACTAAATTTGATGACAAATATCTCGAAACATACTCAGTAGGTTAAAAGCTAATCACACACGTCACTAATATTTGTGCGAAAGGCTTCACAAAATAGAGAGTGTATTATCAATGATCACCTGCTGCGCGTAGTTTTCACTTGGACATCAAAACTCAAATCCTACTAGACTTACATAGGGCAATAGTAGTTATATAGGACCTTGGCATGGTGCGAAGCGCCATGTATAGTGTCAACATTTTATTAACTTGGAGCCGCAGGCGAAGGGAAAACACAAATCTGACAGGGTACATGGAGTACATTTTCGTTTATTAACCCTTTGAACCCCAGCGGCCTTTTTTTCCGGCCAGGAATACGATACGTCATAACGTCATTATATAGGATGGCTGTTCAGTAAATAGTGTGGGGTAGACCATTCAGTATTTGCAACGTGCAGCCCGAGGCTGCACGTTGAAAATACTGATTGGCCTACCCCAAATAATAAATATGGACTCTTCCAATTGCTGCAACTGAACTGGCATGGAAGATACCACTAGAGGTCATAGGGTTTGTTAGTACAAAGCCAGTCTAAAAGGGAGGAGGCCCCCTTCCCCTACTTTCAAGTTCAGATATATGTATATATTTCTTCTCTCTGTGTTGTAAGCACACATGTTTTAATTAGATAATTAGCCTTAGGCGATTCACAGTGGGATACTTCTTTGGCATATTACCAGTCAGAATAAGATGTCTTCCTGTTATCATCAACTGACACTTATAAATGAATTCCAATCATCGCGGCTTTCAAGTATATTATTTCTCGGGATACGCTTGATAGCATATGCATTGGCGCGAGGTGGTTTTATATTCAGAAATGTCGCGTGCCATGTTTAGGCATCTTGACATATTGTTATATGACCATCACAAGGCGAGATATAAAGTGTGGGGAACAAGCTATTTCAGAGAGACTTGGATTCCGACCGTTTAGGAGTGAGACTTGAGTTCAGCCGAATAGGAGACGCCGTACAGGGTCTCGTACGAGTGGAATTCTTGGGCAATCCATTAAGTCCCGTTGTACGCCGCTATTATCAGATTAGGTGGACGTTGGAGTGCTACAAGCCCGAATTTAGAGAGTAGATTACGAACCCAAGTAAAGACTAAGTTTAGATGTCATTAGCGAGATCGACTCGCACCTGTCTCAGAGTGTAGGCTATTGAATTGTGGTTTTAACCCTTAGGAACGCAGATGTTGGTCGCGTAGTAGCCTGTGTTAGTACCAGTGTGCTGTGGATAGCGACTCAAGGTTGACAGTGGCAATTCGCGCAAGCTCGAAAGCGCATTTTGAAGTTGTGAGTTATGCATGAACTGTGTTGTATTTCAAAAGGACAGGAACATTTTCAAGGAGAGTTCTATCAAAGGACACATGTATAAGGTATGTGACGTAGACTTGCTAAACTAGCCGACAGAGTGGATAAACCGAATCCAAATCAGAACTATGTTACAACAAGATAATTAACATTGCTAGTCAGGAAACCCCGAGCATTCAGAGCTACAGACGCGCACAGACGCTAAAGATTAAGACTCGGTGTTTTTAGCTCCTGTTGCGAGCCCACGAGAGTGATATTTTGAGAGTGTACTATAGCGCCAGTACAGGGCTATAGATAGACTGAATTGATGAAAAACTATTTAACCCCTGTGATGAGTCTTTGATTTGTGTTGACCAAATTCGTCGCCAGAGTGCTAGAATGTTCTATGTCCCCTATGGGACATAGAACATTCTAGCACTCAGGCGACGAATTGTTAAATGTGTGGAATATGGAAAGAGTTATTTTGAATGTAAATAAAAGAATCGTTGTTACTTTAATCATTGTTTCCTTTCCGCAGCCTGAAGTGATTAGGAATCACACCTAACGAAGAACGAACCTATATTTCGAGTTCACTCGGCAGGGAAGAAAATCATAGTGCGGTCCCAACTCAACTCTGTGAGCCGAGTTTGGCACGTGTCCGGATTCCGACCCTCCTTGTTGGCTCGTCCCCCAATATTTTTAGTGGCGAGGCTAAACAACCCCATGTCACACCTCCCACGTGGATAGAGGTGTTTGACAGGGTTAAACGTTAAAAAAAAGGAACAAGCCAATTAGAAGCAACAAGTTCACAGATAATCAGTCATTAAGAACATCCATCAGAATCACACCTACCAACTCTAATGTCCATTTCGACTCTTTGTTTACGAATATGGTTTTACGGGAATTTGAAAAAAAATAGCAAAACGCAACTCCATGGCCTTCATGTTAATGAAAAAGACAGTGGCTGCATTACTTGTTACGATGCGCTCACTCTTGATATAACGAGGAGATAAAAAAAAACAGTTACAAAACATCAAAAGTTTGTGAAAACGCCGTTTTTTAATTTTTATTTTGGTTTCAACAGAGAGTGATGAGAAAAAGTCAAATGTTCAAACTCTGTGGGCAACAAAATGTAAAAAAACAGCTTCAATATTGCTCTACTACCCCCCCCCCCCCCGCCCCCAGGAAAATGCCCGTTGTGCACATTTCGAAAAGTCAGTTTTTATATGGAATTCCCATAACCTTAGTGTTAAATATACTGGTAGCCTTAGGAAATTACGGGGAGTTAACTTTCCCGTAGATCACTTCAAATGACGAAAATTGTTAGTCATGTCTCATGATCACGAAATGATCGTGCATGGGTATATAAAATAGATCAGTGGTATATACCAGCGCTAATTTTACTTCACTGTAGTAATATGTATACAATCCTACTATCCATTCCACCATGACTTAAATTCGAAGATGATGCATCCATTGATAGATGACCAACACGGATCAACACGGATCACAAACTCGACACATGTATATTATTGGGTTTATTGGGTTTATGTACAAAATGTTGTATCAGAGTCGAGCAGGGGGCGTAGTGTCTCAGTAGGTAGAGGTGCAGGCTGCAAGCCGGGAGGTCCTCGGTTCGAATTCCACCTGCGGCACAAGCGTTGTGCCCTTGTGCAAGACACTTAATCCCAATGGCCCGGTGACGTTGTGTACTAAGGCGTACTGCACGTCGATAGTGCACCTGTCTTCAACCAATGCTAACTCTGCTTCTGTGGAGTTACCATGTTGGGGATTTGACAGTTGTTCGCCTTTGCTCGGTGGTTCTCTCCGGCTTTCTCCGTGCATAAAACTGTCGTTATCATGATTAGCCATTGTGTAGAATTATGTGACCTTAAAACACCAATAAAAAAATCAGAGTCGAACGTTTGTTTCCAAGGTCAAATCGCGACTAATCGAGAAGCAAAAGGGAGACTCGTCGAGATATGGCCTTAACCCTTTACCCAACGTAACGGAAAAAACTGGCAGCGCTATTCTAAAAAATAGCCAATTAATTTTCATTATTTTTTCATTTTTCGTCTAAAAAATATATGTTATGACCCCTCGTTGGAACGAGTTCGTTCCAACGAGGGATCATAACCTATGTTTTTTGTAACAAAAAATGAAACAAATTAGTTATTCAAGAATTGTTTAGTGTCGTCTGCTTTTCATGTTGGGTAAAGGGTTAAGAAACAAGAGCCAGATGGTAAGGATATATTTATCTAACGATTCTAAACTGTAATAACTTGACTAACACTTTACCTAAGGAAGCGGCTGCATCCCCACGCAATTCACAAATCGAGCTGTTAAGAAAAAACTTTTTTTTTTAAACATATCAATAAAACCAAATCATGTGATCCCTCACTGGAACGAGCTTGACAAGCTCGTTCCAATGAGGGGTCAGATTATATGTATGCTTTTTTTAATGTGTTGGAGTTTTTTTTTACAACAAAACTAATTAAAATAAAAAAAAAGAAACTCTGATATCGTGTGCACCAAGCAAACTGTTATCTGGCATTTGAATTTCAGATTTCTGTTTCCGGCTCACAAAATGTTTGTAATGTCCTTTGATTTCATCTGGCTTTAATGTTCGAGTCTTCCCCTGTGACGTCATGAAATTCTATCTGTGATATTTTTAGTATTTTAGCTGTATGGACGTTTCTGATTGGACTGAGATGAATTGTTGGACGTCCTAGTTATATTGGCGATTTTCATTGGACCGTGAAGCAGAACGGCGGGAAGAGAAGTTGTTTTCATCACTCCATACTTTGATTTATCATCGGCTGGACGTCACCTTGAGATCTGTGAAGATCAGTTAGAGATCTGCGAAGATCAGTTTACCCAAGTCTGTTGGGCTGAGACGGAAGCTTTCGACGCCATCGAGACTAGCAACCTCGACCTTTAGCGGAGCAGCATACTTGAGTAATTATTGAATATTGTAGATTTGCACTCTATTTTATTATAGTAATGACATTTCACTGGCGACGAGAGATGTTCTTTTGAACCTGCTGGGAGATTATTGTCCCCCAATCGTTCGGGTGTATATTTATTCATTATTTTGCTTTTTCAAAATATGATGTGATCGATTTTTTGACGATCGTGTAGGAATTTGATCGAATTGTTGTCGATCAAGTTGATAGATCCAATATTGTTTTGGGTCACATAGTACGCGTGATTAGATTTCCGTACACACGGCGAATCACGTGACTTGAAGTGTCAGTTTTCTTTTTGACATTAGGATATCCCACGATTTATCAATCGGGATCTCCTTGCCTTATTGAACATTTTTTTTTTCTTTTTCTTCTCTAAATTTTAATTATGTTAAATTTCAATTGATCTTTTTGTAAATAAAATAGGTATATTGCTGATTTCCCAATTAATTTTTTTTTTGGTTTTGAGAATTCAGCAAATTATATTGATAGGTTACAAAAGTGGATTTTGTACTCATAGGATTACTTAAATAAATTTATTTATAAAGTATACAAGTTTAGATAGAAGATGGCTTCTAATTTTCGATTAAAGATCAATAGCTGTACATGGGAAGACTTCCGCCTGCTCCCAGGGGTAGCAACAAAAAGGGCTGATATTATTCTATATTATAGGCATAAATTTAGTTTTCTGACGCCCGAGATATTTGAAGCTCTGCCCCTGAGATTGGATGTTAAATCTCTGACATATATGATAGATTTTTCTATTTGTTCTGACAATATTGAATTTAACTCTTCGCCTAGAATGCAGGACAAGAAGACAATGGAAAGACTTGTACATGTTTTAGACATTTTTGAGAATCATCCCCCCACAACAGAGGGTTTAGAAAATTTGTGGTCTGCATTTTGTAAGAAAAATCAAAAAGATACAAATTTCACATCAACATTACAAAGTGGAAATTTGCTTGGGTTTTCCCAAGCGAAAGATAAACCAAGAGAGCTTACTTGTAAAAATAGAAAGGAATTGGCATTTGGGAACCATAATTCGGAGAGTTCTATAGACTTTAACACATTAAGTTTTGGATCCATGGTGTCTTCTACACCCAAGAAAAAAATAATCAATGGATTCTAGAATCAGTGATCTTTCGTTCGGTGACCAGATATCTATGTTAAAAGTAGAAAGGAGTAAGTTGGAATCACTGTTGAAAGATATTGATTCCAAAACTAGATCTTTGGAAAGATCAGAAAGTAGGGGTTCCCAAAGGCCGATTTTAGGTAATAAATCTACATTTGGTTCTCTATTTGACTCAACAGACAAGTTCCCAGTGGTACCTAAAACAGAACCGGTTTCACGATTGAATATTAATTCCGACTTAAAACATTCAAATCCTCGAAAATATATACCAACACCTAGTTCAAAAACATCAGGACCTGTGGTAGCAAAACAGTCGGTACAGAATTCATTTATCCCAATACATGACAGTAGAAAAACCTGGAATTGGCCATCAAAAATTAAATATGATGGTAAATCCAAGTTTTCTGGGTTTATGGCCAAGTTTGATAGAATTATAAATCTGGAGGATATGGATGACAGTGATAAAATCACTGCATTCTGTTTTTGTTTGCAAGATAAGGCATTGGATTACTATGCTTTTTTAAACAAAACAAACCCAGATATTCAATTTCATGAATTAATAAAAAAATTTAAAATTAAATATGATTCACAACAACCACCTGAGGCATTGAGTGCTCAGTTTCACTCAATGGTTCAGGAAAAAGATGAAGAAATTACTGATTGGGCTGATAGGGTTCTGGATTTGGCTGTAAAAGTGTGGGTAGGATCTCCCCAGAATATTTTACATGGTCATGCTGTTTCGCGGTTCTGTCAAGGCTTGTATGATAAGGTGACAGGTGACTATGTTAATGGCCTGCAGTTACCTTCTCTAGAGCTGGCTGTTAACAAAGTCCGGTATATTCAAGCCAGTCACAATTTAAATAAGAAGGTCAGAACTGTGAAATTCCAAGACAGTGAATCTGAGGGGAGAATTGGAATACGGGAAGTCAGTAAAAATAATGATATGTCATCCAATACTGACAATGGTTATAAAGTGTTGATGCAGCAAATACAGGAGTTGAAAAAATAAGTCCAGAGTTTAAAAACTAGTACTGGAACACACAAACAAAAAATGAAGTTTAGGTACACAAAATTAGGGCAACCCATATGCAATTCTTGTGGTTCTGCTGGGCACATAATGAGGTCTTGCCCTAGTTTAAATGCTAAAAACCGAATGTCAAATAAAAATCAAAATGTCAATTCGGGAAACTAGTGAGAGGCGGGCCTGCAGGCCGAGGTTCGGCTCAAAATGGCTATTTTAAAGGCCTAAATAAACATCCTTCAAATATTGAAATTAATAATATTCAGGGTGTTTTGGTCCCATCCCATTTGGGAGGGGAACAGCAGCCTGGACAATTCCACACCAATTTTCAAATTGAAAACGAGAAGGGAAATTTGGCTATGGCACCTGTTACTTTAGGCACATCCGATTTGGGGGGGGGGGGGGAGCCTAGTATGTCTAACAGAACCACAGGTGTGAATGTTGTTGCTGAAACTCCTCTGGATACAGTTTGCCCATCCTATTTGGGAGGGGTGCGGTCTTCAGAGAAATCAATCAAGGATTCTGAAAATTTATCGGCTACCTTGCGTCCATCCTGTTTGGGAGGGATGCAGTCGTCTGGTGAATTAATGAATCTTTTTGCTTGTAATTTGGATTCTATGCATTCATCCTGTTTGGGAGGGATGCAGTCTCCACAAAAAGTTACAGAAAATGTTTGTGATCCTTTGGTAAGTCTTCTTGATTTAGCAAATGAGGATTGTTCACCAGTACTAATACCAAAGAATAATGCCATTAAAAACCAGCAGGAAAACACAGAGGTTGTAAATATGTATAAAGCAAAAGAGTGTTCATTTAAGCCTGAAAATAATAGTACCTCCAATGTTTTCTTGTTGGATTGTGCATTAGAGGAATTGGCCGAAAAGGGTGTTGTTGATTCGACTCCTGTATTGAATCCTTCCATTGTCAGTGCTGGAGGTAGTATTGAACATTTCCACGATGAGAGTGTCCTTGATTCGAGTTTTAAAGTGTTAAAAATCCATAGGGCTCTTATAACTGTACCCTTGAATTTAAATAACATTAAAATTGACGCTATCATTGACTCTGCAGCAGAAGTGTCGGTAATTTCGGAAGAAATTTATCGTGGGTTAAATCCACAACCTGCGATTGTCACATCCTTGAGTTTGCAACTGGCTGCTAAAGACAGTAGTATGCCTGGGTTATACGTAGGACCTGTGAACTTGGGGTTGGGTGGCCAGGTATTTGAAGAATTCATATATGTTGCTCCCATTATGGACGACATGTTATTGGGATTCAATTTTTTAAGTGAACATGGTATTAAAATAGATTTATCAAAAAATGTTTTGTTAAATCATGAAAAGATAACTCTGAGTTGCGGGGAGATTCAGGATTTGATGAATACTGGTGTGTCTGGTGTAAAGAATACAAAAGTTTTAAAGGAGTCATCTTTCGAGCATATTTCTGATGCATCATCTGAGGAAATTATTGACACTAAAATTGTGGATTTTTCACCAGATCATACTGAAATTCAGTCAAAACCTCAAAAGTCATTGAATTCTGTTTCTTCCTCGGATTCTTCAGTTCTTTCGGGTATTAGAGACTCGGAAAATAATTCTGAAAACATCATTACCAGACCATTTAACTGACTTGTTCAATAGATCAATTAAAAATTTGCCTGAATCTCAGCATGGAAAAATAAAAAAAACGCTTGTTGAGTTTCAGGATGTTTTTGCCAAACATGATTTTGATTTAGGGAATTTTCATGCAGTGGAACATTCCATCCCTACTGGAGATGCAAAGCCTATTAAACTCCGAATGCGAAGGGTCACCGATGCTTTTGCTGAGGAGGAGGAGGCAATACTGAATAAAATGCTGGAAGCTGGAATTATACAGCCATCCACTTCTGAGTGGGCGGCTGCCCCTGTTTTATTACGAAAAAGGGATCAAACTGTTAGGTGGTGCCTTGATTATAGGAAATTAAATTCTGTGACCGCCAAAGATTCTTTTCCGCTTCCGTTATTGACAGAATGTCTAGATGCCTTGACTGATAATGAATGGTGTTCTAAGTTAGATTGCAATCAGGCATATTATGAAATTAGGATCAAAGAAGAGGATCGTCACAAAACAGCATTTGTGACAAAATATGGGTTGTTTGAATTTGTTAGAATGAGTATGGGCCTTATAGTCCAGGCACATTAGACATAAAAATGAGAAAGTAAGGAAAAAAATCGGAGAAAGCTGATTTTTTTTATATGTTTCCGGGACACACATTGCGGATAAAGTGTGAAAAGTCCCCGCGAATCCGAGTTGAGCTTTTTTAGTTATAGCGTTTTTTTGATGAAAAAAAAAAATTCGACCCAGCTCCATATTTCTCATTCTTATTCGCCTTAGTAGGGTGAGAATCATAAATATCGTGCTGAATTATATTGAGAATACATACCCCCAACAGAAAATGCCAACTTTGTACCAATCCTCACACTCAATGGTGAAATATTCACGAAAATGTACAAAATTACGAAAAAAAAATTATTGTTTTCATACACACAACGGTACACAACGTCCATTAAATCAAATCTACGACTACTTTCGGAGTTAAATTATATATCAAAAATTGCAGAAAAGCAGTGGCTTTATCGTGATATATAACAATAGTCATTTATTCCATAATGAACTGGTGAAACGTGTGAAATATTAACCATACCCCCTAAACTCAAATTCAAACGGCATCGACTTTTCTCATTCAAATACCGCATTATAGCATCATTGTTTCAATTTCCATGTTCGATTAAATCCATCCAACCCGAGCACAATTTACACTGCTCTCATGTTTGCACAAACTGAATGTGAGAAACAGGGACTGAACGTTTGTCCAGTGACGTTTGACCAACCACTTTATATCAAAGCAGTGGAGATTGTGTCTTCGTCAGATAAGTTGACAAAAGTTTTCGTTAGACTCGGCGGCTTCCATATGATTATGTCATATTTAGGGGCAATTGGTTCGATCATGGCTGGTAGCGGCTTGGATGAACTTTGGGGGACTGTTTATGCTGGTGGGTCAATCCATCATTTGATCAGTGGTCATGCATATTCAAGAGCAGTTCGTGCCCATTTGCTAACACAAATTGCCATTACAAAACTTGTGTTTGAAAAAAGCCGAAAACTAGATAACATAGACTGCACAGAAGTCAATGAAATATTCTGTGGACTTGCCAGAGGTGACTGTACAAAAGCTGACGCTGTCAATCAAGAAAGTGTCAACCATCTACTGTCAAAATTACACGAACTGCTCCAGAATGCGTCCGTAGGACGCACAGGAAAGCTTTGGGTACAATACTACGAGCAAACAGGTCTTCTCCAGTTGTTCTTGAGAGCAGAGCGCACAGGCGACTGGGAACTCCACACATATTGTGTTCGCAATATGATTCGAGTATTTCACGCAGGTGGTCATTTTGCATACGCAAAAAGTTCTCATCTCTATTTGCAGCAGATGAATGAGCTAGCAGAAATAATGCTACAGGATGATTTGAAGTTGTTCACTGAGAAAGGTTACTTTACCATAAGGCGCTCAGATAAATTCTGGGACGGGATATATTCTGATCAGACCATAGAGCAGTGTTTAATGAGAATGTTCAAGCTCCCTGGTGGTCTCACACATGGCAGGGAAATAACCGATAGCATTTTGTTCATGTTCACACTGGTCATGGCGAACAACATCGGGATCTCCGTCAAAGTTCACAATTGACTGATGCCAATGATATCACCAAATTATTGAACTGGCTCAGAGTGCATCCCCCCTTTCAGAATAGAGATCCACTACAATTAGTCTCTATAGCGACCGGGCTTGTGGCCGACGAAACTGTGAACTGTGACCAAGTTCGCAAAATTGGTGAATGTTGCGTATCGAATGTTGTAAGCAAAACGTTCAACAGCATCAAACTACGACGTGTTGACACTGTGAAGTCTTTCGCATCGATGGCAAATAGCATCAAAGTCCGTGGACGTAAGGTAGTGATTGACCCCACAATTCTGTTCAACCGCATCACATGTGTTATTCAGTCACAAGCAGAGATGGAAGAGTATCTCAAATATGAACTCGCCCCGAAACCACCAGCATTGTTTGATTCTGCTGGAATGAGGAAGACACAGAAAAGCACGCTCGGTAAGATCCTCAAAACATACGGTTCCGAGCAAACTAAAATCCCAGAACATTCTCTGTTTGTTGTAGATGGTGGATTTTTATTGAGGGCAGTTGTATGGCCTAAACAGTCGTCATATAAGGACATATGTACATCATATTCCAATTATCTAGTGAGACATTTTGGGGCGAACGTCGTGGTTGTTTTTGATGGTTATGCTTGTACAATGTCGACAAAGGGCATGGAACAAGCCCGTAGATCTAAAGACAGGTATTCCATTGATATCAATATCTCACCCGAGTTACCAGCCACCACACCCCAATCCGATTTCCTTGCAAATGCCAAGAACAAAACCCAACTGATCGATCTTCTAATGCAGGAGCTATCTGCTATCAATATTCAGTCCAAGCAGGCCGAGGCTGATGCTGATGTACTGATAGCCGAAACTGCACTTGACTCGCTCAAGATGACAACAATGTTGTCGTTGTGGGAACAGACACAGACTTGTTAGTCATTCTTACCTCTCGACTTCAACCGGGATGTAACATTCACATGATGTATTCCATTACCCCAAACTTACAAGTTTCAGTTAGAGAAATAGCAACCAAAATGGGTGACCATAGAAGCAACCTCCTTGTAGCACATTCTATAAGTGGTTGTGACACTACTTCTGCACTCTTTCGAGTTGGTAAGAAGAAAGTATTCAGTACAATTGTCTCCGATGTTACTAGCGACTCACAACAGTATGTCAAAACAATTTTGGCGGATGACAGTACACCAAGTGCAGTAGCCGCTGCCGGGGAACAACTTCTCCTGATCTTATACGGGAGTAAAACTGTTTCCTCTCTCGACCAATATAGATATGTCACTTACAAGCGTTATGTAGCAAAATCTAAACTGAATAAACCAATCGACCTAGCCTCACTCCCACCAAGCAGCGATGCTGCACAACAACATGTCTACAGATGTTATCTCCAGGTCCAACAATGGCTGGACACTTCGCTTCCTCCGACGGATTGGGGGTGGTCGCTAGACAATGGACTTCTTGTACCGACTGCAGCCACAAAGCCATGTGCCCCCGATAACCTACTGAATCTGATCAGTTGTGGTTGCAAGAGTGCTTGTACAAAAAGGTGTGGGTGTAAGAAGGCAGGACTCTCTTGCTCAGGTTTGTGTAATTGCAGTTCGGATTCTTGTAACAACCACAGAAACACTGTCCTGTCGGAAATTTCTGAGTTCGATGAATAATATGTATATAGGTCATGTCATTTCTGTATATAGCGTTGATAATAGTCAATGTAACTTAATCCATGTTGATTGATTTGTACATTCTGTAAATATCATTTATTTATTTTTGTACATTCTGTAAATATTATTTATTGATCTAATGCTGCCAGACACAGGCGTGTCTGTTCGGTCCCAAGCCCGAAAATAGTTGAGTTCTCATGCTGACGAATTTTATGCCAAAAGGGGAACTCGGCCAGAAGCAGAGGGGGTCTTCCATAATGTCTATTTTGTAAGCAATGATAAAAGTCTTCAAATGGTGGTGGATTTTTTATCGTCTGTCCAACTAACATCCCGTTCTGTACTACGACCCTTTGGGCAAATCCGTTAGGAAAATCGTCATTTTTTGCGTAAATCCGATACTTTTTTGTGAATTTTCAATAATTTTTCGCAGAAATTGTCACAGAATGCACATTTTCCTCTAGGTAAATGTATATTAGACATTATGTAGCTCGAAATACGCGTAAACAAAAAATACAGTTGGATCAATTCGAGGTTACAAAGTTCGTGCGATTTTTTTTAATTTTTTTCAAACGCGTTTTCGATAAAAGGCTGTAGAAAAAAAAGCTCAACTGGGATTTTAGGGGACTTTTGTCTAATCGTTCAGTGACATGTACTCGACATTCCCTGAAAAAATCAGCTTTCTCCGATTTTTTTTCCCTAGTGAAACCTAATGTTCTTGGGCTATTACTGGGGCAGTTGCTAGTTATTGTCGAGCAATGAATCTTGTTCTACAAGGTCTTCTATGGAAAACCACGTTGGCTTTTGTAGATGATTGTATGGTAATGGGAAAGGGGACGGAAGGTCATTTAAGTAACCTACGGGAATTTTTTTTAAGGTTACGAAAATATGGACTGAAATTAAAACCCCGTAAATGCATTTTATTCCAGAAAGAAGTACAATTTTTAGGCAGATTAGTTAAGGAAAATGGGATGGAAATTGGGAATAGTGCAATTGATGTTATAAAAAATTGGCCCCGCCCTGAAAATGCCAAACAAGTCGAGAGATTTATGGGTTTAGTAAACTATCATAGAAGTTTTTGTAAAAATTTTGCAGAATATGCTAGACCCTTGTATCAATCAATCAGGAAAAAAACATTTGTTTGGACTGACGAACTGGAAAATTGTTGGCAAAAACTGAAGACTGATTTAATGAATCCCCCAGTGTTAGCCATGCCAAATAAAACAGACCAATTTATTCTGGATACAGATTGTTCCCAATTTTGTATGGGAGCTGAGTTAATTCAAGTCCAGAATAATGAAGAAAAGGTTATTTCTTATGGTAGTCTGGCTCTTTCCAAAGAACAACAAAACTACTGTACAACCCGTAAAGAGTTATTGGCCGTTATTGTATTTACTAGACAGCACAGGCATCATTTATTAGGTAGACCATTCATTTTGCGAACCGATCACAGTAGCTTGACTTGGTTAATGAGTTTCAAGGAACCTGAAGGGCAACTCGCCCGATGGTTCCTAGAGCTCAGTCAGTTCGATATGAAAAGTGAATATCGAAAAGGCGATAAGCATTCAAATGCAGATGCATTGAGTAGGATTCCTTGGGAAAATTGTTGTGAACAGAAAAGTAACTTAAAATATTTACCTTGTGGAGGTTGTAAATTCTGTGAAAGGGCTGAATTAAAATGGAGGCAGTTTGAAGAAGAGGTTGATGATGTTCTCCCTTTAACTGTACGACCTGTGATCAGAATAGTGTCTGAAGCACCCTCTGCTTTAGATATTGTTACATATTTTCCTGAGGGTCCGTGTGATTTAAACTTCAATAATGAGTGTTGGAATAATTCTTCCTCTGATTGTTCTGTGAGTTCCCTCAAATTTGAGGTGAATTCAGGGCAGTCAGATATAAATCCAGTTTCTTCTGCACTCATTGAGTTAAAAAGTGAACCGGAATTACATACTGAAAACCCTAATTTGCCTGATTGCAAGCCTGATGATATCCAGATAAAATTGGTAGGACAGTTAAAAAATTCAGTAGAAGAATTAATTGAGAAACAAAGCAGAGATCCTGATCTTGAAATAATTCTCAATTGGTTGAAAAACAAAGTTGAACCTCTTAACAGTGAATTGTCAATATCCAGTCCTGCTTCGAAATATTATTGGCTTAACAGAGAATTGTGTTCTCTTGATAAGGGGCTTTTATACCGTGCCCGTAAAACGGGAACTAAAGCCTTAGTAGTTCCCTTTTGTTTGAAAAATGAAGTTTTGTATTTATGTCATGACATCCCACTTGCTGGTCACCAAGGTATGTTACGGGCACGCCAGAGAGTTAGATAATCTTTTTATTGGTTTAATTTAGCACGGGATGTAGAAAATTATGTGAGTTCATGTAAAGCTTGTAATGTTTCGAAGAAACGGACTCGAAAAAGTAGGGCTCCTTTAACATCATTTCAGTCAGGTGCACCCATGGAGCGAGTTCATTTAGATTACTTAGGACCACTCCCTAAAACTCATCGTGGAAACGAATATGTTTTGATGATGGTGGACCAATTTTCGAAGTGGGTAGAGTGTATACCCTTACCGTCACAAACAGCTGAGGATACTGCCAGAGCAGCTGTCAATGAATTTTTCTCCAGGTTCGGATTTCCATTTGAAATTCTCACAGACCAGGGTAAGAATTTTGAAAGTGCACTATTCAAATCAGTAAGTGAGCTTACTCAGGTACACAAGGTGAAGACAACTCCGTACCGACCGTCTGCTAATGGACAGGCTGAAGTTTATAATAAGACCCTAATGGGTGCTGTTAGGTGTTTTATTGATAAACAAGATCCAAGGAACTGGGATTTGTATATTCCCCAAATTGCTAGCGCAATTAGGTCGTCTGTCTGTCAGCAAACGAAATGTACTGCTGATAAAGTCATGTTGGGGAGAGAAGTAAATAAACCGGTAGATCTTGTTTTCCCAACTAGCCAAGCAGTTGGAATCACTAATCAGACTGTACCTGAGTATGTCACACAGTTAACTGATTCGATTAGATCAGCTCATGAAGTAACTCGGGACAATTTGAAGCAAGCACAAGTGAGAATGAAAAGAAATTATGACCTAAAAGTTTTGACGAAATCTTACAAAGTGGGAGATGCAGTATACATTTTAGATACTGCAATTATTAAAGGTCGATGTACTAAACTTGCTTCAAATTGGAAGGGTCCGGGAGTAATAGTTAAAGTTTTAACTTCCAGTTTGTTCCGTGTTAGGCTACGGACAAACGAAATGACTCTACATCATGACCGATTAAAGTTGTGTCGTGATCGTGAGTTACCTAAATGGGTCACAGCTTTGAAAAAAACACCTGGAGAGTCAAACCGATTCAGCTTCAAAATCAGATGAGATTTTATATTGTTCATGTAATAGACCTCAATTAAACAAATTTATGATTCAGTGTGACGACTGTTTAGAATGGTACCACGGGGAATGTGTTAGTGTTACACCGAAAATGGCTAAGAAAATGAAAGATTATTTTTGTCAGGAATGCACAGGCTAGCTATAAAATTTATTTTATATTTATAGAACTTAATTATCATTTGTTAGGGAACTACAATAATGTATCAGTTGTCAGAGAAGGAATTGAAAGCAGTAGAGGGAATCAACCCTGGTGAGTTTATGATATTAGAATCCTCAGGGTCTGATTTTGGTGATGTGACTGGGAAACAGTTTGGCCCTGACTTATATAGTCAGGTTCACTGTTTGCCCAGGGAAGAAGTATAGTCTGGCCCCACCCATCTAGGGAGGGAACACCCAAGCTTCGAGACAGTGGTTGATTATGGCCTTCACAGTGGAGTTGAGTTTGGACCAGCCCATTTGGGGATGGAACACTCAAGTTCTAAAAGTGAAGTTCATGGCCATAGTCATGGTGGAGATTGTTCCACCTCCAGAATAGTGGACAAGTGTGATAAAAAATGTGATAGCAAATGTGATACAAACGTCTCTTTTAACAAACACGCAAAAGTTTTATCTTATTTATTGAGGCACAGCAGTATTGTAAATAAGGATGGTTTTATGGATGTTAGAGATGTTTTTAAACACCATCGATTGAGATCCCTGGACCTTGATATGCTAAAAAAGATAGTGGCCAAAGATAAAAAGCAACGTTTTACCTTGATTGAGACAGTGGGTGGGGAATGTAAAATTAGGGCTAATCAGGGGCATTCGAAACCTGTCCCTAATTTAGAGATTACTTCCATTGTTTGCCCGTCCCACGTTCCGGTGGCGGTTCATGGGACGAGCAGAGCCAACTGGGAGCGTATCAAGGTCGAAGGACTCAAGCCTATGGGTAGGCAACATATTCATTTTGCCTCTTCCTATGTGGAAGGAGGTCCTGGTGGGTTGAGGCCTGGTTGTGAGGTTAAGTTATTTTTAAACGTTGAATAATGTTTTAAACAAGGAATTCCTCTTTTTAAAAGTTGTAACGGAGTTATACTTTCTCCAGGTGATGGAAATGGTGTCATTCCCAGTAGCCTTCTTACCACCTCGCCACCAGCCTCAACAAACAAGATTATGACAGTTCCCCAAGCCGGCAGTGTAAAAGCATATCGTCGCCTCGTTAAGAAGCAGAATAGGAAGAAGAAAGGGCTCGGGAAAGCTAAATCATCTTGTTTTCTTTGTAGTTCTCAAGTTTCTCATCTTCGTAATCATTTTATTTTTAACCATGCTCCAGAATTTTTATGGGATATGTCCAAGTTGGATTTGTATATTTCTGCGGTTTTTACTTTGTTAAAATTGTTTAACAATTCTAATAATTTAGGAAAGGAGGAACTTGAGGCTGCGATGAATTTTGTAAATAGTAAATCTTTTATTCCATCCAATGCTACTGTGGATCCTAGTTATATTCCTATAATGCAGGAGTTTTGTGGAAGGTTGAATCTCGACTCCCCTGCCACTTTTGCCCTTCACCCGGTAAATTCACCTGGTTGTTTTGCCCACTGGCGTGTGTACATGGTTTTGATGTCATCGCTATCAGAGGAGCAGTGTTCTACCCTTCTTGTAGAATGTAAGGGTCCGGGCACCCGTTTTGAAAATTGGGGTTACTGACTGCAGGAACAGTTGAGGAGAATGATGCTTTGGTCCCATCCCAGTTGGGAGGGGAACAGCGAGAGGTGGTTGAGGAGGATGACGCTTTGGTCCCATCCCATTTGGGAGGGGATCAGCGTATAGTGACAGTGTCCTCGCCATCTAATTTTCCTCTTCTGGAACTGCATGATGATAGCCTTGATGCCTGGAGGAAGGAGGAAGGGTTTGAAACTGAGGCAGAAATGGATTTGACAGAGGATAGTGGTGATGTCGGAGCCATGTCCAGCTCTGGTGGTGCTGTGAAGGTGATTGACAGCCACTTCCACATTGACAGGATTTTAGAGAGAGTTTGGGGTCGTCGAGATGACGAGTATATCTGGGATCAGGTTTTTAATTTTCTCCCTGGTGGTGAGACGGAATGTGAAGTGGTGGGTGGAGTGGCAGTGTTTTGTGATCCCCCCACTTATCCTTCTGTGTTGGAGTTAGGTGAGCGTTGGAAGGTGGCGGTAGGGTTACTTCCTAAAAAGTTAAGTTGTTTACTGCTGAGTTGCTGTCAAGATTAGAGGAATTTGTAAATAATCCTTTGGTTTGTGCTATGGGGGAGATTGGGCTTGATCACACGGTGCATTTTAATTCTTTTATGTTACAAGAAGAGGTTCTTTTTAATCTTGTGAATATTACTCCTTTAAATAAGGTCATCATTTTACATTTAAGAGGAGCGGATCG
Source organism: Pictodentalium vernedei (assembly GCA_031216915.1). NCBI lineage: Eukaryota > Metazoa > Mollusca > Scaphopoda > Dentaliida > Dentaliidae > Pictodentalium > Pictodentalium vernedei. The sequence continues at coordinate 181,886,243 of CM062294.1, forward strand.
GACTGTTTTTTTAGTAAATCGCAGGGCGATGAATATTTTAAAAGTTGCAAATAGGTGTAGTCAGAAGTTGCATGGTCATTGTTGCCTCTGAAGTGGAGACAGTTGAAGCTTGGCTCAAAGACTTTCCCAATGTTTATTTCGGTTTTACTGGATTAGTGAAGTATTTTAACAAGGAACATAAGGCTGGTTTGAGGGCGGTGCCACATGATAAGCTGTTGCTAGAAACGGATGGGCCGTATTTCGGCGGTAAGGGTGTTGTCACCAACCCCAGGTTTTTTGCCGATGTTGGGGTTGAGGTATCGAAGGTTTTAGGTGTGTCTGAGTCAGAGGTCTTTGAGTTGTCTGTAAGGAATGCTTTCTGTCTCTATGGGTTTTAATCAAATCTCTATTGATCTGTGATAGACGGTGTTTTTAATTGAATAATGTTATCCCGCCTTTTACAAAACGGGGAGGAATGTTGTGTCCTTTGATTTCATCTGGCTTTAATGTTCGAGTCTTCCCCTGTGACGTCATGAAATTCTATCTGTGATATTTTTAGTATTTTAGCTGTATGGACGTTTCTGATTGGACTGAAATGAATTGTTGGACGTCCTAGTTATATTGGCGATTTTCATTGGACCGTGAAGCAGAACGGCGGGAAGAGAAGTTGTTTTCATCACTCCATACTTTGATTTATCATCGGCTGGACGTCACCTTGAGATCTGTGAAGATCAGTTAGAGATCTGCGAAGATCAGTTTACCCAAGTCTGTTGGGCTGAGACGGAAGCTTTCAACGCCATCGAGACTAGCAACCTCGACCTTTAGCGGAGCAGCATACTTGGGTAGTTATTGAATATTGTAGATTTGCATTCTGTTTTATTATAGAAATGACATTTCATGCTTGTTGTTTCGGTTAAAACTGTTCTGTACGGTTGCTTTGAACGTTTGCTTTCCTCGCGTAAACTTATTGGGCGAGCACACATTCAACATTCGAAACGATTGTGCGCTGCAACAGTGCAACTACGTGCTGTCCGAGGCTGTTCAAGATTTTATTACACATCCATTCAAAATTAAGGTTTGTTCACGACATTCTTGGATGTGTGATAAAAATAAACTTTTATCGCACACGTGTGGGATACAGATTTTTGCACTTTTTTAATGTAAGAATGGGACCAATCATATTTCTGGCGATACATAGGCCCATTGCGATACAATGGGCCATTTATTTTGATATTGTACAGAGGATGGTAGCGATCAATAATATCTGAGTTTCTATTGTTTCCGTAGAAACTCATGTCTTATACACCGACCGATCCTCAGAAGAAACTTTCTAATTTATTTTCTTAACGTAAACAATACTGAATATTGATTAAATAACCCGATGGGTTAAAGTGTGACATGGCAAAGATTGACATGCAGTTCCAACTAAAGAACAATGTAGACAGAATATGAAAGCGTCTGTGGGTGACGTCATTTCGAAATCGAAATACAAAATTGCCTATCGATATTCAATGGCATTCGTATGGATTCTGTACCCCTGTTAAAGTCTATAACACGATCTTTAATAAATTTTGAGCAGGCATTGTGATCAATACGATAATTTCTCTTGGGCAATACAGATATAAATTTCATTTTCGTGGGGTGAATCGACGATAACTATTGTAGCCTTGGCTAAAATCCTAACCTGCCAATCAGTCGAGTAACAACAGTCGCATGGAATTTGGAAGACAGATAAACATGTGAGTTTTTTTTATAATTTCTCATAGAGGTATTTTCCGAATATACACCTGTTGTTTGTTGTGAAAGTATGGTAACTTGTTGGTGGGTATCACATCAACCATTCACAATTCGTGCTGTAATATTGAGGAATAAAAAGACAGTAAATTTGTATTTTAGATGAACAGTGTTTCATCAATCGAAGTGCTGACGCATTACAATTTACAAATTAAAACTATGAATGAAAGTTCAATCAGCGTAAGAAATAACAAGACTGGTCTCCTGCTTGTGAAGATTAATTGGAATTTTTGTCTTATTTTTTTTTCCTTCACCTCTCAGAAGGATAGGTTACTTCTTACTTAGTATTTCCGTAAAAGGCATGTTTTAGAAATTTGCGAATGTGCGTAATAAATATAGAACCACACAAGCGTTTGGATGGGTTAATGTTTATCGCACGAGTTTGGTTGGGCGCAAGAATACCACTCGAGTCGAAGCCTCGAGTGGTATTCTTGCGCCCAACCAAACTCGTGCGATAAACATTAACCCATTCAAAGGCTTGCGCGGTTCTGTCTATGTTTGCTTCCAGTGATTCAGACACAACAGCATAACAGCAATGTAGTTCCATTATTTAATAATTATACTTTTGAGAAGTCTTGTTTTCTTTCATTTTATTCTCTCTCTCTTTCTTTTCGAAAAAATAAAAACGTACGAGAAACCTAGCAAACGCGTTTCAAAAGCCTTTAATGACCTATAATTAACGTAAACAAATCGTAACAAAGCACGAGATTATATTCTACATTTGCAAGATATAGATTTAGTATCAGGTGCCCCTGATAAACACTGTATTCGGATAATTACAGATCCAATACATACTTATTGAGAGTAAAATAGAAATAAATCATACAATTGTTTATGTAAAACTTACTAAAGGAAGAATATTTCCATACACAAGTCCTCGATGTAACAGCAAACAAGTTGGAGTTTACTAGTACCCCTGTGATAATGTAAATGTTTCGATATAACGCAAAGTGTTATTATTCATAAAACAATTAGAAAAACGACATGATCTCTCCCACCATCCAGATGGTTCCGATTTCTCAATTCCACTAGACTATAACCTCTCAGTCATAAAACAAACGGCAAAAAACACCTGTACTCTTGGTAATTTGGTTTAGATGAGTTTCATGCAAAGTGTTTACAGATGAAGCGATCCGTTTGATAATGTGGATGATATTCTGTTTCGAAAGCATCGGAGGCCAAATGTGTATCACTCGGCACATACATTGACGTCATATGTTGTGTATCTTGAGATCAGTTTCCCATCAGTACGCAGGTGAAACCTTTAAAATTCAACATGTGCCCTTTCCACCATATCGTTAATCAAGGATGATTGAGATGAGTATTATTTTTACAGAACACACACACACACGCACATTCGCACCCTCTTAAACCCGCCCTCACGCACGCACTCACAAACATTACACTCGTGCACACCTATGCACAACACCTGCACCCTCACAAATATACATAAAAAGTTAAAACACACACACATACCACCTCAGACTGCCTTACTCACCCACGAACCCCCAGGCACCAGCACACACCCACAAATACAAACTATTTATATTTACAATGGCACAATGAGGGTTCGAACTCAGGCTGAGAGAATTTCCTTATATGACGAATAATTAAATAACTGTGTATTCCTTCAGTTCTGTAATGTTTTCGTGTATCCTTTGTTAACTAGCATACCCGTTAGGTTCTGACGGTGGCCGAGTGGTGCGGGGTAGGTATAGTTTCGCTAGGCGCTAGGAAGCTCTCTCCGCGTGGGCTAGAACCCCCGATATCCAATTGTCAATATACCCAGCGTCCTTTCGTAATTCTGTGCTACTCGGGAAATTTTAAAAAGAGACGTTCTCGCTGATTTCCATAGAGTGCAACGTGCAGAATAAAGTGATGAAATTATATGATGAATAAAAAAAGACGGTTGCCCCCCAAAAAAGGTAGGGTAACCATGTTTTAGGAAGGATAGCCCTAATATATAATATGTACATGTCTGGATATCAGGGAATATGATTTGGCTTTGTGCGTGGTCCACGCTGATTGATACACAAATCCACAACCCATTTGGTGGCACTTTATCATCAAACGGGTGATATACTATTGAGTGGCACACCATTAAAAACGGTTTCAATCAACTTCTTTCAACAGTGGGTCGTTGGCCACACTCCCTCGACGTGGGAAACCTTTCCAAAAACGTTGACTACATCCCTTAAAATACTGAAACAATGTTTGCTACGACACGAATACACTTTGCTTCAAGTACACTGTGATCGACGATGACAAGTTTCGGAATTTATCTAAATGCCACGACATAAAAGTAAAATTACTTTTTTTGAAAAAAAAATCCGAAACGTTCCCTTAAAGATGGCTGTTTATCATAGGAAATTCAGTGTAGCACTGTTACACTTATGTCCAGCAGAATGTAGAAAACAATTATTAAAAAATGATATAAACCTTATTGTTTAATAATGTTAATTCCGTATGTATATATTAACCCTTTGAGACTTCAATTATTCTGACGTTCAAACGTCATTGGGAATTCAGTTTCTTCAACGTTTTTCTAAATGCGACGTCAAACTTCGGAAAGTGCAAATAAGATATTTTTCACATTAGTGATTATCTGGTTGAGGGCTAGATTATTTTTGGTGGTCTGAATTTGTTATTCAAAACTTGTGTTATTACAAATTAATAAAACAAATGTATATAAACAAAATATTATTTGTGTTTGACTGAATGTGAAATATAAACAAGGGAAGTGTTGGCTTTTGCTCTGGCATCCTCATTTTTTGAAAGCCCTGATAGTGGTTTCTTGCACTTAACCAGTTAAGAAGTCTTGACAGCAGGATTATATTAGTATTTTAAGCTGCGATAACATTTAGCTCAACGGTTGTCACTGAGCACTATTCGAGAGAAAATAAGGATTGAGGTTAAAAAATCGAAAGATAATAACAAAACAAATGACCACAAAGTATCAAGGCGCTGTTTGATTTCGTACGTCATAAGACGTACAAAAGTATCAACGCGCTGTTTGATTTCGTACGTCATAAGACGTACAAAAGTATCAAAGTGTTAAACAGGTTATCTATACAATGATCTAATGCTGGCGATGAAGTATCATCATTTCAGTTACTGGTGATCGCATCACTTCATTCAAAACAACAACCGAAAGATCTATTTTCACAGCTGAAGTTGAAGCGTTAGAATTTGCGCTTGAACAAATAGTGAATGGATAGGAAAGGAAGTGGATTTCTTTTTTTCTTTCTTCGACTCTCTGTCCTCTTTCTAGTTTTACTCAACCCCAAGTTAATAACCCCTCTGATCTTTATCTCATTGGTCAGACATTACCGTATACAACTTCTCACGGTAATCATACCGTGAGAAGTTGTATACGGTAATATCTGACCAATGAGATATCGTATTTTCTGATTACCTAACATGTTGGTATCTCCGGTAACACCAGAAGAGACAATGCAGCCAAACAACCCCTAAACAAGCCTATAATACTCTATAATGAGTTGAACCGATTTTAGAGTGTACTGATTTAGAGCTGAAGCGGATAATGGATTTCTTGATCGATTAATCACGTGGATTAACTTCGGTTAACCGATTAATCATTTGTCCAAATAGATATCTGAACAATTGCCATACCGTTGATAATTTACAGCATGAACCCTTTACCCAACGTATCAAACAAAACCGACTAGGCCTATGTACAAAAAACTCCATTCAAATGTATTATGTTTTCGATTTTTGTCTCAAAAACATAGCTTATGACCCCTCTTTGGAACGAGCTCGTTGAGCTCGTTCCCATGAGGGGTCACAAGGTATATTTTTGAGACAAAAAGTGAAAATTTTCAGTAATTCATGCATTAATTTTGCAACGCAACTATCGTCTGCCCCCGCAATGGGTAAAGGGTTAAGAATGACCATTTCCAGCTTCTGATACATTATGACGATCATGCAAGTAAACAAGTATGTCAGCTAGTAACTTTCATGCTTTACTCTGTCTCATACAATTGATGTGAGTTAGTGTGACAATGTTTGCCTGTTTTGGAGCAAGTTTGTTCCTTTGTTGACCCATATAATACAGTAGTTCAAAAGTAATGGTAATCGAACACTAATTACCTTTTGGGTCGATCAAGATGTTGATCATTGATTAATCGATTAATCGGTTAACCGTTTCAGTGCTATGCTGATTTAATGATTCCCTTCAGTGACTACAAATCACACCCCAATAAGTACATCACATTTAAGTGGCAGGCGGATTGGCAAGGGGTAACACATGACAAGCTCCACCACCTCCGACAAAATATCAATGATAAATAGCTGTTGAGAAACATTTGGTAGAAGAGCAAGTTATTATGACGCGTTGAAACTGTTAATTGGTCTACCCGCAAATACAGAATAAGTAATCTTCCAATTGTTGACATTGAACTGAGATGGAAGATACCATCATGGTTCCATGGATCAAGTGTGTTAACCATATGATGGCCAATAGAATTATGGTGTTGCCCTACTCGTTGTTTTTCAAGATATTCTAGGGAATACTCAGAACAGTTGTTATTGTTGATTGTTTGACAGATAACTATCATCTGTGCTGCTGAACCAATGAAGATTCAGGCCAACTTAAATTTGAAAGACTGTTCATCAAAATGAAATTCATTGGAGGTGCATTCTTCTGCAGTCTAGGAAAACAGAGCGGTTAATGCTTTATTACTACAAGTTTATAAGACGAAGTTTCCAGGCACGTCACCTTGGGGTGTTTTGCTTTTAAATAGGAGTGTAGGAAACATTTCGAACTTGTGCGGGGGTGGGCATGGCCATAGAAGGGCACCCACAGGCAGATATAAATCAATAGTGGCCCGCGTGGCTTAGTGCCGTAGTAGGAATACCTTATAGAAATCTATTTCCGTCACTAACGTGACACTACATTCTTTCAACCCCTTCCGAAAAAGAATTTAGGCAACTGCTACCTTGGTAACTACGCATCTGCTTTTAGACTGCATTTCGCTAGGACGGGTTGTGTCCGGAAAAACACTCCATTTAGCTGTAAGATAAACGCGGATTTATTAGCGAAAGAGAAACATTCCATTCAGAAACACATATTTAGTGCAGCATGAGAAACATTTTAGTCAACCACCGAAAATGAAGCAAACTTACATTTGACCTACTTGACTGGGTATACCTTATGTTATTCTGGTTATTACAACAAATTCGCGACGCGGGCTGTAATAAGCGATCTTCTATTCCACCGTGGGACTGAAGATTTAAAGCAATAAAGAATGTACGATTTTTAGAACAATCTGTATTGGGTGCATTAAAAGTTAAATTCAAATAAAACATCAGCGAAGCTTAACAACAAAATTTACCCATTTTGTCCACTACCAAACGCCGAAGGACCTTAGGAATACAAGCCGTTGTCAAGGTGATGGATTAATTTTCAAATTTTTGTTTAAAAGTGAATATGCCTTTGATAATCTTCCTCTACGGGATAAGTATAAAGCGTAAAGATAGGTATATGACGGAACCCGAAAACCGATTTGCCATTTGAACAGACCAGCAGTAATTCAAGCGCTGGTAATTAAGCATGGAATTTTATGTCCATTATCGCGCGTCGAGAAACCAGCGTTTTTTTTTTGCACCCGTTATCTATGTACATATAATTATAGCCAGTTAATAGGCAATTGTCGTAAAAACAGTACATCGCACATCTTCTGGTCAGACACCCATATTACGTATCTGGTCAGTCGCGAATGACAACATATACCAAAAATTCGAGACTTTCAAAGGAATTTAGAACCGAATATTAAATTAAGTTAGATTTTAGCTGCCAATTTCAAGAGAAGCAAGTAAGATGAGAATTCATGTTCTGGCGTTCGAATGAATTTCGTGGAGTTTCTCAAAAAATTCAGTCCAGTCTGAAGGCGTGTAAGACAGTGGGGCGTAGGCGTGGAGCTGGGGATGCGGTTAAAGGAGGTGCCGCATCTGTGCGAAAGTAAAGGCATATTGTAAAGAAGGGGGGCACGGAGCTCATATTTAGAGTAGGCACAGTAGGTTTTGCCTGTACGGTCATTATTCTGAGTTAAAGGAAGGGGAGCATTTAACATTTTAAGTGGCAGATGCTTGGGTGAAAAGCGTCCAGTCAAGTGACGATACATTATTGGCCATTTGACGGCAATGGAAGAGTGACATTCCGTCACATGTCATGGTAAAGGCACCCGACAAGGCGGCAATACGTTAGTGGCCGTGCGACGGCCGTGAAAGTTTGAGGTTCCAGTTTTATGTTCGTGAAAAGGCGACCAGTGTCCAAATACCAGCGACAAGAAGTAGAAACCAGCAACAACAGAGAACACGGGCCCGTGAGTGACTCAAAAATCTGTGTGGGTGGGGTGTGGCTGACATTTTGATTCTCATTCTTTGGATTTTATGTAAGTTACAAATAACTATGCTTTTTCTACATGTATTAAACTTGTTAATTGTGCTGAACACTGTTGATTTATGCTTCTTGAAGAAAAAGTCATTTACCCCTTTAGGATAAGAACCACCCCAACATGACGAAACGAGCGCGTTCATCGTGGCAAGACATACGTTCACGTATGGATTTAGGCGAGTTTTGGATGAATATGCGCAGTGTGAATCTATTTGTCCCAGCAGCAACACGTCCGGGGTTTCCGGCAGCCATATGAAATTCGTCCCACGTAAGGTGTGTTTCACTTCGGGGTATTATTGTCTTGCTATATGTCATGGTACATACAACTACTTGAGTGTACCATGCATTTATAATTATAATTCACACATAATTTTTCGGGGAATGTTATTACACCGTCCCTCGAACATAAAATAGAGAGGAAGGTTTGTAGTGGAGTCAGGCTACCTTTATTACAATTATATAATTCCTTCAGTAATGATTACGTCCCAACTAGCTCTCGGACCACCAGTCATATTTGGAATTTCACGCTGTTAATGGCTGTTTGTTCTACCACTTTTGTTTGAGCGCGGACTACCGTTGATCTAAAGACAAGTCCATTAGCTCATGGTTTCGTATATCACACTACCATACACAAGGAAACGATGGACGAGTTTTCATTGCATTTGTGGGGAGGTTCTACTATAATTTAATATTATAATTAAATTATGCTCGATCCCCTGTCCAGTTAGGTGTATAGTCCTTCATTTCGTGCTTGATAATCTCCACCTCTAACTGTCCATTTGCCAGTAAATATAGAGGCAGCTGTTGCAACGCCATTTATCAAAATGAACATATGCTGTATTCGGTTCAGTAAGTAATATATTAACTCCTATAGTGAAATATTTTACTTCTTTTGCTTTCCAAATTTTCTCCCACCGGAGCAAATCGCGGGGCGTTTGGTGTCCGACAGACTGAATAAATTCTGGCCAGTCCAAACACCAACCCTCGCATCCGCGACTTCCGGTCGCCACTGCGTCTAGGATGGGTCACGATTGGATTCTCAAGTCAGAAACCATTTTAAAGGAAACTATATCATAGTTTCATGGTTAAATGGTTTTGTAATTCAATTTGGTGACTTATATTAACAAAAGTGTCTTGAGGAAAAAATAGCTTGCGGGAAATACTTAGCATTGGAGCTGCGAGTCCCTCCACTCCCACACCCTGCTACCCATCTACGTTTCTGGAATTTTATTTTCCTGCAAACATATTATGCATAGTGTGACACGAAATGAGGTTGGCCGATGTTCATAGTTTATTGACCATATTGACCACTCACTGAAACTTAACTTTTAAAACCATCCGGCACACTCAGCAAGACCTGAGAATCGAAGAAAGGGCATTTTTTGAGATCTTTTTTTTTCATCAGGCTGAACATGGGGTAGGGCCAGAACGTTGCAGTTATTTGTACTGCGCCGCATACGAGTACACACTTTCACTTCCCTTGAGCTCCTGTCGTGTCTATGTGGAATCGACTTTACAGAAATATAGAAGCGTGATGTATTCTTCAACCTGCAGTGAAAATGAAGTCATTTAGCTCCCTGTGAGAGAGGGTTACCTCTACCTCTTTCAAAAGAATGAAAAATCAAATTATTAGTAAATGAAACTCCGACAATTTAATACAGCATGCCCGGCCGCTTCGATTCATCGTGGCGTTATTTGCTCTTGTAAATCGCCTCTTCCATATTACGATCGTCTTAATACTTTCACCAGCAGACAAACGGGTCCAGCCTTCGTTTGTAGGGAGTTCCGGGAAAAGTTAATGTCAGTTCCATCTCGTATGCTGTTCAAGATCAATGCAGACACTTTACACATTTATTTAATAGACGTGATTTTTTCTTATCCATAACTGCCCATTATCAAACTAAATATTATTTGTTAACCTCTAGCACTCTGGTGATGCAACAGAGTTTTCTTCAATCACTCTGTTTTTCTCTGGTTTAACTATCAATTTAACCAATTATATCTTGTTTGACAGAGTTCAATGAGCTCTTTCAAACAAGATATATTTGGTTAAATATCAAACTGCAGTAAGGAAAATATTTGCTGTTGAAATTTTTGCCCTTTTGACATCAGTGTTCTGAAGGTTAAACGCCTGTTCTATGATATTCCCATCTACAGCAACACTAAACAATGCGGAAAATGAAAATTTGTTCCGCACATATGTGCGGAACGGAAATTGTAGACGGACTATTTTTAAATAGAAGGGAAATTTCGCAGGACTTTTCTACAAATCGTGCGACGCAATTACAATTTGAATCGCTAGCGATAGCAGAAAATCGCCATCCGAGTTCCAATGTGTTCTATGTGCCAGTAGATTAAACCCTGCGGCCTCTCGTTTTATACTTCCGCGCTTGCACTCCGGCTATATCGATTAACGCATTCACACGTGTGTGCCGTTCTGTATATTAATGGCATTATCAGGCACTGTGGAGATGTTTGAAGGTGAGTTTCTTGTATGACGGGGCATTAATGGTAGAAATAAATAATCATTAGGAGGTTGAAGAAAAGAAAGAAGAGAGTTGTGCAGAAAATTCATCACAAACTAAGATTAAGAATCGTAAGCGGAGATTAGTCGAAGTGGGAGAAGAGATAGTTCAACTATCCGAACTTCGCGGCTTCCCCATTTGGGAAACCGAGACATTCGCACAGCAAAACCAAGAAAATAAGAAACTAACTTCGGACTGTAAAGAATGACAACTAATAACACTGTCAGGACACTGTAAAAGATCTGAGAAAATTTTGCAATTATTTGTTTTGGTTTATTAACCCTTTACCCAACATGACGGCCAAAACCGACCAGCGCCATTCTCAAAAATCGCCAATTAATTTTCATTATGTTTTTCATTTTTTGTCTCAAAAGCATAGGCTATAACCCCTCATTGGAACGAGCTCGTCGAGCTCGTTCCAATGAAGGGTCATAACCTATGTTTTTGCGACAAAAAATGAAAAAAAAATAGTTATTCAAGAATTTTATTTGCAAGTGTCGTCTGCTTTTCATTTTAGGTAAAGGGTTAAATAAGAGGTTATTACTTGGTTCGTTTCATATCCACCGACATATCATCCCTCGGTAACTGCCCATCACCCTTCGACCGTCGGTCTCAGGCTGATAAGAAGTTACTCAAGGGTAATATCTCGGCCGATATAGAATTAACCAAGTAATGCTGAGTAATGACCTCTAAATATTGTTGGAAGTGATAAAGCTAAAACATGTTTTTTGCGTGTAGATCTGACAGAACAGAATTCATTTTTGCACCTTAGATACCACAATGTCATACCACAAGGGACAGGAGGTGTTAGCGTCCAGGTAATTCTGCATTTTCACCCGGCACTGTAGAGTTTGCTTTCGAGTAGAATTGAATATCTTTTTTCACTCAACAAGACACAATAAACGTTTTCCAATCAATTACCACAAAACTACTAGAGATTCTCGAACGTCACTAGTGTCGTTAGCCCTGTCAATAACAGACTGATACATTTATCAACTCGATTAGGATTCCTGTGGAACGTGTTTGTATATCTAGGGAAGGTAACCTGGGAAGAACACCTAGTCTGAACTCAAAATAAGTTATCCATTATGTTGGGTGGCGAATTACCACTAAACCTAAACCTATCACTAAAAATGGGGAATTGTGGTGCAAAAAAAATCCAATCCACTGGAAAGGAATTGGTGTGTGGGGTTCGAACGTCCGACAACATAATGCTTTCGTGTTCGTGTTGAGCAGCGTGTTTGCATTTGTGTGGTGATGGGAGATGAGGTGGCAGTCCGAGACACTAACTAATTGTTCAATTTGTGCCTCTAAAACATAGCTTATGGCGCCTGAATGGAACATGTTCAACACTTAGGTGTCATGAACTATGTTTTGGGGGCATTTGCAGAACTGAGCTGCCATATCTCGCCCGCTATTCCTAGTAGGCAAAGAGTTATAAAATAATTAGTTTTAGATTTACAATTCTCCCTCGATGAGTATTTTTTTTATTTAGGAAATGTGTGTGATATGGCAAAATATATGATTTGAAAAAGTGAGAGAATGTGGGGGCATCGATATTGCTCCCATTCCTCATTTTCGCCACCAGTGGGCTGTATACATACTACTGAAGTAGGAAATACCTTTAAACGATATAAAGGATGCAGATGGAACAACTGTGAAAACGAGCTCCCCAGCTGCGCTCAAATTCTTGAACCAATCTAACGCCGTTATAGTTTCGAACCCGTCTAATCCTCAAATAGACAACTGCCTATTTTTTAGAATCAATCAGATTGAATATTTCAGTTGGCCGGAAAAGCGAACCGGACCGATTCGCTTTTGTCACCAAATGAAAGATTCTGTTTGATTGGATGTGCAAATGCCATTAACATTATTTTACTTTCATTCAACACAACAATATTTCTCACTGTCAAATGAGATTTCATTTCATCGAATCTTTTATGTCATTACAAATACTATAAGGAATGTTTGTTCATTAAATATACTGAATGAAGACCCTCCGCCGGTATAGTTTTATGATTCCATCATGCTTGTTGACTAAGTGTGTTACTATCTTGATGTTTTGGAGGTGAAATAATTACTTGTTGATTGGAATATCTATAGGAATATGTTATTAGAAGTTTACTTAATTCATAGAATCAATACCTAAATGAGTCAGTAGTATATTCCAAATGACTGCTATATACACATTTGCTAAGTCCGCTCCGTCATTTTGTGTGACGTCAGTTGTGAAAGGTGATGAGGGCATATTCTTTTGTTTACGAAAGTTGGTCACTGATATGTTTCCTTCAATACGCGTAGTTTTGGTTGTTGCAAGGTGCAATCAGTTATTTCTTGAACCAAGTTGGGTGAATCAGCAACCTTTGACGATTTTAAGCGATGGACTGTGCGAAAACGTACAGACGAACGGGATAGCGCTGAAATTAATGAGTCTGATTTACACCCCTATTCACACATCTGCCATTTCTATCGCACTTTACTGTCAGTAGTATTTCCTATTTCAGGCGACATTATCTACGAATCAGTCCCACAAACATTAGATTTTGTCATTTCAGATAATATAAAAACGTGTACACGAAAAAGTGTCACGATCCCTTTTACGTATTTTGTCTTGGGATTTTGTGTTATAACTTAATTCAAATCTGCCATTTAATTGTAGTGGACGTGTTCTAATGTGTGATGGACGACAATATTTTGTCATAAAACTGTAAAGGTAGATTGCAGATGTGTAACATGATAAGATAATACTCTACATGTCTCCCCTTAGCGCCTCTCCCTTGTTCTATTGATAAATAGCAGAATGTGCACAAATCACCATTCGCCTATTATGTCAAATAATAGGCAGGCAGGACTTGGGCGTGTTCCATCCAATGCCGAGGTTTCGTATCGTAGCCTGAAATGAACTGAATAACGGAGAGAAGACGGAATGAAACAAGAACTTTGACTGGAATTTTTTCGTTAATTGAGCAGTGATTGGCGTAATTGACATTTCGGGAGAGTGGCTAGGCGCAAATGAGATTACACTTTACACCATTCCTCTTAATCCTTCAGATTCAGATTCATAACTAATCATTTTTTTTAATTATTCAGAAGAATTGCATGGGACATTTGTTTTTCAAGTTCCCGGATTGCCAAAGAATCAAAATGATTATATTGCAAATCACATGGTAGAGGTTCAAACTCGGAGAGGCTTTTTAAATGTGTTTAGTTTTGAAGGGGAAGAATGATTGAATGTTGCAGATATTAAGAAGATAAAACTTAACAATTCTATAAGTTTAAGATCAGTGAAAATAGGTAAATACATGCAACCATTTAAGTAGTATAGCTCGTATGTTTCAGGGATCATTTGGATGACCTCGGTGGATGACCTCGGAAATGAGGTCATGTCACGTGACCCAGTGGCGCCATGTTGTGTTGCCATGGTAACCCGCGTGAGCGGCTATCTTGTTACGTCATCTCCATAGTGATACGTGATGTGTTTCCGTCGTCCATTTTGTATACCGGAGGCCGCCATCTTGGTTTCTATGGTAACACGTGATTGCTATGTTACCAATGGCTTCTAACAAGACAGGGGTATGTTCGGGGGTGTGTTCCTTTGTAGAAGAGTAAATCTGATTACCACAAACAACCCGACAATCACTCCAAATCAGCAAAATCCACCCAAAATCACCGAAATTGACTTTATTTCCCCTATTTATCGGCTTAGCACATAGTGCTAGAGTACTAAGGGGGGTGTCGGAGGTGCGTTCGATTGAACAGGAGTAATGTTCTGGCTTAGAATTCTCCCAGAATCCCTTTTTGGATCCCTATCCCATGACGTTTTATTTCCCTATTAAGAATAGCACGTAGTGCTATAGGACAAATTTACCCAGAATTCTCTGCTTCTATATGTATATACAATAGTTTACATCTATCTGGCCATGTTCCTTCGCTCTAGAGTATACTCCAGTAACGTAGAAGAGCGTATTAGTTGGAACAGCTTTGCTTATTATTACTATATTTAGCTATTCTAGTCTATTCTTGTTAGTTCTGACCCTATTCCGTGTACTCTTGTTGTTTCATTTATCTAGATCGTTTTTATAAATTATAACTAACCAATCAGATTGCTTGATTTCCCATAACCTGTACTTAATCGTATAGAGTTATTTCCCCTTATTACAACTAAGTTGTATCAGATTCTCATCACATCTATATCCAATGGAAATATCCCCGGGCACCCCAATTTCGGCACCCCTTTTTTGAAAAACATATGACCTTCGGCACCCCTTTTTTGTCATATGTGCTTATGTGAAAAAGCACAATGTGACACAATGTGCCCTAGCACATAGTGACATGATTTATGTGTCGATATGTGCCTATGTGAAAAGGCACAATGTGACACAATGTGCCCTATCACATAGGCACATACGGGTATTTGAGGATACCTATTGCCTGGTATTGTATTATTCGAGGATACCTACTAGAGAATCCCTTTTCTGTCATATGTACTTATGTGAAAAAGCACAATGTGACACAATGTGCCCTATGACATAGTCACATACGGGTATTTGAGGATACCTATAGCCTAGTATTGTATTATTTGAGGATACCTATCTAGGATACCTTCTGGAGAATCCCTTTTTGTCATATGTGCTTATGTGAAAAAGCACAATGTGACACAATGTGACCTAGCACATAAGCACATGCTTTGGACTGTAAAATCATATGGTTGTGGTTCGAACTCGGAGAGGCTTTTTAAATGTGTTTAGTTTTGAATGGGAATAATGATTGAATGTTGCAGATATTAAGAAGATAAAACTTAACAATTCTATAAGTTTAAGACCAGTGAAAATAGGTAAATACATACAACCATTTAAGTAGTATAGCTCGTATGTTTCAGGGATCATTTGGATGACCTCGGTGGATGACCAAAATGGGATTCCATAGCCACAGGTGTTTTCCAAAAGGGATTCTTTAAAAGGGATTCCATAAAATGGAATTCCTATCCGTTTTCGTAAAATGGGATTCCGTGTTTTATTATCGACACTCGAGGGTATTCCCCTTCCCTATTAGAAGAATTCGGTTCAATGGGTTGTAGTTCATTAAGTTTAAAATTTATTCAGTTAAATGTCGTTTAGTTCAAAGGGTGTTTAAGAATTCAATTCAATGGATTGTAGTTCATTAAGTTTAAAATTTATTCAGTTAAATGTCGTTCAGTTCAAAGGGTGTTTATTTATATTAGATATAAAAAGTTCATTCAAAAAGTTCTAAAAGTTCAAGGGTGTTAACATTGGGATATATTTAGGGGTTATAGTTCATTCAAACAGTTCAAGAGGGTTAATTATATATACCTCCATTAGGGCTGTAGTTCATTTCAAACAGTTCAAGAGGGTTAACATTGGGTTATATTTAGGGGTTGTAGTTCAATCAGATCAGTTCGATCTTCCTTCACTTTGTTCTGTCCACTTCGATCTTGGCTGTGTTGGATCTTTGTTCATTTTTTATGGTCAATTCACTTCGAGTTTGCTTATATTCGATTAGACTAGTTCGATTTTCTTCAATTGGTTCTGTTCACTTCGATCTTGGTTGTGTTGGATCTTCGTTCTGTACCTTTATTGTTTTGTAGTGGTTGGTTGTCTCTGTTCAGTTGTTTCCAACTGGTTCGATCTTCGTTCATGTTTCGTCTGTTTAGTTAGGTTGGTGCATGTAGTATTCAGGGGTTACAGTCCATTCAGGTTAAAATTGTACTGTATATATTGGGCGTTAAGATTAAATCAAAGTTTATGTTGTGTTCTCTTCGATCTTGGTTGTCAGTTGTATCTGTTCGGGTTCTTGCAATAATAATTGGGTGTTATCAGTCCCTTTCCATACCCTCGAGTGTCGATGATAAAACACGGAATCCCATTTTACGGAGTCGGATAGGAATTCCATTTTATGGAATCCCTTTTGGAAAACACCTGTGGCTATGGAATCCCATTTTGGCCGTATGTGCCTATATGATAGGGCACATTGTGTCACATTGTGCCTTTTCACATAAGCACCTATCGGCACATAAAGCATGTGCTTATGTGCTAGGTCGCATTGTGTCACATTGTGCTTTTTCACATAAGCACAAATGACAAAAAGGGATTCTCCAGAAGGTATCCTAGATAGGTATCCTCAAATAATACAATACTAGGCTATAGGTATCCTCAAATACCCGTATGTGACTATGTGATAGGGCACATTGTGTCACATTGTGCCTTTTCACATAAGCACATATCGGCACACAATGCATGTGCCTTTGTGCTAGGACACATTGTGTCACATTGTGCTTTTTCACATAAGCACATATGACAAAAAAGGGATTCTCTAGTAGGTATCCTCGAATAATACAATACCAGGCAATAGGTATCCTCAAATACCCGTATGTGCCTATGTGAAAGGGCACATTGTGTCACATTGTGCCTTTTCACATAAGCACATATCGGCACATAAATCATGTGCCTATGTGCTAGGGCACATTGTGTCACATTGTGCTTTTCCACATAAGCACATATGACAAAAAAGGGGTGCCGAAGGTCATATGTTTTTCAAAAAAGGGGTGCCGAAATTAAGGTGCCGGGGATATTGCCATTGGATACAGTTGTGATGAGAATCTGATACAACTTCGTTGTAATAAGGGGAGATAACTCTATACGATTAGGTACAGATTATGGGAAATCAAGCAATCTGATTGGTTAGTTATAATTTATATAAATGATCTAGATAAATGAAACAACAAGAGTACACGGAATAGGGTTAGAACTAACAAGAATAGACTAGAATAGCTAAATATAGTAATAATAAGCAAAGCTGTTCCAACTAATAGGCTCTTCTACGTTACTGGAGTATACTCTAGAATAAAGGAACATGGTCAGATAGATGTAAACTATTGCATATACAGATAGAAGCAGAGAATTCTGGGTAAATTTGTCCTATAGCACTACGTGCTATTCTTAATAGGGAAATAAAACGTCATGGGATAGGGATCCAAAAAGGGATTCTGGGAGAATTCTAAGCCAGAACATTACTCCTGTTCAATCGAACGCACCCCGGTACCCCCTTAGTAATCTGGCACTACGTGCTAAGCCGATAAATAGTGGAAATAAGGTCAATTTCGGTGATTTTGGGTGGATTTTGGTGATTTGGAGTGATTGTCGGGTTGTTTGTGTTAATCAGATTTACTCTTCTACAAAGGAACACACCACCGAACATACCCCTGTCTTGTTAGAATCCATTGGTAACATAGCAATTACTTGCTACCATAGAAACTAAGATGGCGGCCTCCAGTATACAAAATGGACGACGGACACACGTATCACCCCAGCAACACGCGCTTCGCATGCGCACTCACATCACGTATCACTATGGAGATGACGTCACAACATGGCCGCTCACTCGGGTTACCATGACAACACAACATGGCGCCACTGGGTCACGTGACATGACGTCACTTCCGAGGTCATCCACCGAGGTCATCCAAATGATCCCTGAAACATACGAGACATACTACTCATTTATTTACTTCAACAAAAATGCATTTCCCATACGAGCTAATTGTCGGAAAAGGGGCTTTGTCGTTGCTGGGGTGGCTTTTATCCTGAAGGGGTTAATAACGTTTCCTCGAAAAGCATAAATCAACAGGAGTTCACTGAAAACAACAATTGTAATACATATATACAAAAATAAATATGATAATTTGTGACTTACATGGAATCCAAAACAATAAGAAAACAAAGCTTCAATCACCCCTACCCACACAGTTTTTGAGTCACTTGCGGGCCCGCATTCTCTGTTGTCGCTGTTTTTTTCCTCCTTTTGGCCAGCATTTCTTCCTTGGTTGCCTCTTCACTTGACTCCTTTCACTGCCGACGCACTGCCACTAACGTATTGTCACTTTATCGGACAACTCTGCTCTAATATGTGACGGAATGTCACTCTGCCCCTAACGTCGCACGGCCATTAGCTTATTGTCACTTTACTTGACGCTTGTCACACAAGCAGTCGCCTCCAATGGGGTTAAACTCCCCTTTACGTTTGTCTCAGAATAATGTTCACACAGGCAGCGCCTACTCTGCCTGCGTATGACTTGCCTTCTAAAACAGGTAATGCCGTTTACCTAAATGCGAATAGCTTCCTGATCTCGTACTTCGTATTTCTGATCCTATCCACATATACGGCCACTGACTTGTCCCGCGACTGCTCCTTTTCTAAATATGAGCTCTGTTGCCCCCCCCCCCCCCCCCCCCCCACGTAACAACGTACCTATACTTTCGCCCCGATGCGGCACCTCCTCTACAGCATGGGACATCACCATCTTACTCGCAACGACCCACATCCGTACACACCTTCAGACTGGAATTGACTGGAATGAATTTTCGAGAAACCCCCCGATATTTATTTCCATAGCCAGAACATTAATTCTCAGTTTAATCGCTTCTCTTGAACTCGGCCTCTTAAATCTTTCTTAATTTAATATTCGGTTTAAAGTTCCTTTGAACGACTCACATTTTGGCATCTTTTGACATTTCGGAGACAGGATAGATGCGCAACATGGGTGTGTGTCCAGAACATATGAGATATGCCGTTTACACCACAATCACCTTTCAACTGACCATAATTACGTAGATAACAATTACAGAAGAGAACTGGCTTTTACTGCCTTTAATGTTTTATCCAGACCGCCCATGTGGTGTTCAACAAATGCTCAATAATGGACATTAAATTTCACGCTTTATTACCAGCGCTCGAATTATTGAAAAATCGGTTTTCGTGGTCCGTTATATACCTATCTTTATGCTTTACATTTAACCCAGGCAGAAATATGCTCGAAAATATTTTCACTTATAAACAAAAAAAAAATCGCAATTTTTAGCTATCACCTTGACACTAATGGTGTATCATGCAGGGTGTTACACTCGTTTTTAATAGTGAGTTTATGATCCAAGTAAAGTGGTTGTATGTTCAAATCTATATTTGGTGTTCTTGTGTTCCAAGATGATTGCAATTGTCAACACCTACTTGAAATGTATATGATTCAATAATGACCCGATTGAATTTATAGCATATACCTCTTCGTATAGATATTAAATTACCAAACTAATGTCACACGACACTGTTGCTAAATATTAACTCATCTGTTCCAACCATCGTTTAAAATTTGAAACAGAAATACAACCTTTGCGAGGAAATAATACTTCGGTTTTAACACTTTGAACCCTGGTTGTATCTTCCATGTCAATACCATGGTAGCAATAGGAAGAGTCCATATTTATTATTTGGGGGTAGACCAATTAATATTGGGCTGCGCGTTGAAAATATTGATTGGTCTACACCACACATTTACCTTGCAGTCATCCCCCTTAAAGATATTATGGATATTATGACGTACCTTGTGATCCTGCCGGAAAAAAAGGCCAATGGAATTCAGAGGATTAAAAATGTATTCATTTAAAACTAAGATGTTCCCGTTTGCGTCTTATTCCAAGGAGTCATGATCCGATGGGAGCGAATGCATGACCATTTGGTGGTAGTTGGTCGGGTAGATTTCCTTACTTTTCCCATTTGTGGGGGTGGGGGCACTGTAACGTTTGGTGGAAGCATGCCCCCAAGCACCCCCACCCCCTTTGGCTACGCCACTGGAGTGGGGACGAGACTATGAAATTTCACCAAAATTATCAACGGTTTGCTATCCCACAGGGCTCAAAATAAGCGGTGTCGCGTCGCTTTTTGCTATGCAAAACTTGCAAAAAGCTACACAATGTTCAATTATGTGTAGCATTTTGCGATACAAGATAATCAACTGCAGCCTATTAGGCTGCAGTTGATTATCTTGTATCGCAAAATGTGAATGAAAATTTGCAAACAAATTTGAAAACTAGTTCACTGATGCTTTACGTCTGATTGTGGAACATTCCAGGCATAACTCAGATTAACTCTCCATCAAGCATCATTTGCAACTTCATATGTAAGATGAATTCTATTGGTTTAAATTCTTCCTGTTTTTACAACATTTTGCATAAAATGCCCATTAAAAATAACCTCAAGCCCATCAAATTAAAAATCCCAACTTCCATTTTGAGAACGCTATTAAACAACCAAGACGCCATTTGAAAATGTCCAAGTCCATGCAACCCTACAAGGCATTTCAGTTAAAGAAAACATAGTAAATGCTTCATGTGTTGCAGATCATTCGGAAATGCCCAAAAATGGATGGAAACTATCTATCTACTTAGAAGAATTCAATACAAAACAGTATAACATAACTCTGGTACACAAAAATAGCTATGTAATTTTTACAAAATGTTATTCATTTTTTTGGAAATGTGTAGCATTTTGCTACGCAAAGAAAAAAAAAGTTATTTTGAGCACTGCTATCCCAATTCCTAAACGGAACGTTACGCTCTTGATACCCTTTTTACACGACCACAGAAAAACCGTTTCCTGCGACAGTTTTTTTTTGTGGTGAGTAGAATAATTCGGAAAACTAATTATAATTACCTTCACATTATGCTCTCTTACATGAAAAATTTCAAATGGTGTTTCCTCGAGAAACTGAAGGAAGACCTACAGCAGGGCAGTGTCACTTCCACGGAATTTGCAGTTTGTATTGTTTCGTTTGATTTAAGGCTTAATTTGATGTGCTGCAATAAAAGAAAGAACATAGTTAATTTGATTCTGATGTTGACTGATACGCATTGTCGGTTAGATATGGGTAGGGTAGTGTAAATCTCAAATTTCAGAGAGAGTCGAATCCTGAATCGAAACAGAGAGAGGATTTGAAATGAATTCGAATCTCGAATTGATTCAAAAGTTGTAGATATTGCAACCATAAATACTGTCTGTCTCCACTCAAGGTGCGTATTCACCGGTCTGTCTCCACTCAAGGTCCGTTTGGCCAAGTCAATAAAAAAGCAGACAACTCAAGAACGGAATCGAAATAGATTCGGAACTGGAACCTCCTTGACCTCCTATTCTATCACCGAGTCTCCCGTAGAGGAGACCTGTTGATAGAAGAACAGTTTAGGTGGAGACAATTAATAGCATTTTAAGAACATGTCGGTGATTCGAATGCTCAACTAGCATCGAATCAATGGGATACTTTCGAACCGAATCTAAGTTAGATACTTTGTATGGCCCTGGGTATGGGGTCACTGGTACATTCGATAATCCACTGGGTCCTCAACAGAGGCAATTACTGGCATGACTGGAATGTTTTGCTACTTTTCACGAGAAAACACTAAACAAGACTTTTAACTCCTCAGATCTCTAATAAAATGAACAAAATAAAAGGCAGAGAAACACTGTAATACCTAATGATAATAAATCACCAGAAATCTCGACGTTAATGTGCCTTCATGAAGTGTTTAATGTGTGTTCAGACCTTTTTTCTGATTAAAACATCTTATTTCTTTATCTGACACAACAAGACGACGACACGTGAACAAGAACAGATGATCTATCATTCCAACGACCCCTTTCAAATCAGGGACTCTAGGGTCTGTTTTGGAGACAGGGAATTTACAAAATAGTATAACATTTAAATGACACTTTTGGTCGTTACATTAGCTAAAGGGAGGACATTTGTTTTCAATTCTTTCATAAAACCATTAACACTTTCACTCATTTGTGTAAAAATACCAGAAGAAATGACTGGAGTAATTGCAGTAAATGCGGGATGAACATTCGTTACATGTTCAGAAGATTTCGAAGTGGGCAAATCGTTTACATTTTAGCGACACTTGTCTATAATTCATGTGCGGAGGGATTTCCAAGTGGTAAGCACTGGTTTTCCAGTCCCATATTGAATTGTTAAATATAGAATAAACGTATAGTGTTTTCAAATAAAAAAAAAATTCTATGAGTAGGATAAAGAATGAAACCGGCGAGCCTCTGCATTTTTTTTTACTTGGAAACACTACACGTTTATTCTGTTTACCCCATAAATCTTTTACAGGACAGTCGCACCGAAATCGTGTTGTTACCCGCTACAAAACACCGCGAGAAGTGAAGAGCACATTGGTCAAATTCGATCGACAAGCAAAATTGCCAAAAATAAATAAGGCGCAGTGATACATTTCTCTTTAAATATAATTCCCCTGCAAACTTGAGCTAAACTTGCAAAAATGCTTTATTAAATGATCAATGTTTTTCATTGTTGCTGTTTTTTTTGGTCGTCGATTCAACTTGAGTTTTATAAACAGAGCAGCCGACACGTGAGTTTGTTTATGTACACTTTCCTAATCTGGAAAATGAAACATCAATCACCAAACCCCCGCCTTTCACAATCGGTCAGCGTTTGTAAAACGTCGGTTCATAAAATCTCCCACAAGCGTAAAACAGGTCTCGACAACACGAATGCGTGGAGGTCAGAGGTCAACAAGTCCGTCTCTACTTTTAGAATAAATTATTTCAGTGTAAAACCAACGGGGAAAATTTATCACCAACTAGCAGCTGCTACCAAATGAATAAAGCAAACATATATCCAAGGCTTTTATTGTTCGAATAAATGGCCATTTATGGGATAAATTGCAACAGATATGTTTAATCCAATATTTGTGACGAAAGCTTCCATCTATTAGACAATATACACCGGATATTACGGGAGCAAGTCTTGCTTGTATTGAAGTTGCGTCGTTGCAAAATAAACTTTTGTCACGGTCACGAATGGGACAATTTTCGGTACCCACTCTAAAACAATAGCATTTCTTTGTATTCTGTTATGCATTTTAGAAGTTTTAGGTAGATTTCAGCGTTAAATCGGAGGTATTCATCTTAGTTACGCTGCAAATCGAAGCACGAAAGCCCAGAGTTGATTTTTGCCCTTTTCTTCAGTAATATTCCACTGTGTTAAAATATAGTTTCCATATACTTCCGTTGGTCTACCTAAAATGTATCAAATATTAACATATAGTAAACATAATATAAATATAATAATATCAATTAAGCGGACGTGACAACTGTCTCTTATTACCAGTTCCTTATTCGACATTCTTTATCAACCGATTTATTCGGTTGATAAAGAATGTCGAATAAGGAACTAGGAATAAGTAACGGTCGTCACATCCCATTAATTGACATATTTTATCGTACACGGAAACATTTCGTAACGTTCGCGATACAGTGGAAGTGAATATGTCTATATCTTATACGGCAGGGAATACGATTACTACTTACCCGCTACCGCGGTGTCACCAGGGGAGTCAGAGGAGGAGCTGCAGCCATCCTCCCCTCAGTCGCGAAGGTCTAACCTACCCCACCTACTCCCGCTTGGGAAACTGCCTCCTTTATTATGGGCTAATCGGGCAATACTCTAGATGTCGGGGAACATTCTCCCACCCTGCCTGGCGGGAAATTCTGCCGCCATGGGTTACGGCTTTTCTAAAATCTATAGTTGATAGCATAAAAAAGCAATATCCTAAAACTACTTTCCCTTTGATGGACAGAATTTGTAATTGAGATATCCAATTTTCAGAACTTCATGTACTTTGATCGATTTCCTTCATTGACATGAGGGAATGGCTTTATTTGCACCCGGGAGTCTCATCAATCATCGACGCTTGATTGATTTTAAGTTGAAGTACTTTTCGTTTCATAAGCAGATTGTATGAGGAAATAAAAAACCCAAATAGCATGTTAACGAAGGATTACTTTTTCGCTTGCGAAAGAAATGCAGAAATCATTGTTGACCGAAAATCTTCGCGTGGGGAGTTATTGCTTTGTTATATCATTGCGTAATACCACTCACACATGATGTCAGATATTTCCCAAAGACGCGACAAATGTGTCCCGTTATACTTCGTAGGATTTTCATCAAACTCCTTCGAGGTGATGAATATTCATGGTTGTTAAATTCACCGACTCAACAAAGGACTCTTGTCACGTCACACTGCAGAGAAAAATGTCGAACTGGAATGTGCCACATTACCCGAGTATATGGAGCAATGTTTGGATTTTTGGTCCGGTACATAAAACCATGGGACTTTCTTCGTAGTCAAGGGAGAAATTGAGCCAAAAGCTGATTAACCACGACAATAAGTTATGTGTGGTAAGAAGTGTACAGAATCAAGTAAACTGGAACAGATGTGCGAACCATCCAGCTTAAATAAGTACTAACTGCAAAAAAGAATAATTATAACTCGGCAGTTGAAACGTTTCGGGAATATTAAAGTGATTAAACGCCCGATAAAACCTTTGAACGTTATTCAGCAGAGCAAGGTGATAAAAAAGCCTACATTATACTACAGTAAAGCTGCGTGAACTGTTCATTTTCCACGGGCGGACAATATTTCCAGGGACGTAATAATATTATATTCCAAATATTAATTATAGGAATAATCATCAAAAATAACTAATGAAGCATCGGGTACAACTAGATGCTTCATTAAGTATAATTTTGCTGCTGATGATTTTTTATTACCTGGTAAACTTAAATGTGGACAACAGTGCCCAGGCGTGGATTACGACCATTCCACGGCGACTGAAGTCTATTCGGTTGGTGCTGGGAGGGACATAAGAGAATCCTGCATTCGTAACATATTACAATGGCGTTCCAGTAAGACAAATTCGTTATACAGGTATTTTGATGGAAACACAGCCACATGTACCATCTCATAGTTTTATGTTCTCTGATCCTACGGTTCAGTGTACAAACAATTCTGAAAGGGTGCATGCGGCCGTGTACCATGTCAAATAGCCTCCTGTGAAAATTCTAAATTCGATTCGAACTTTGTTTCCAAAGTCTATATTCCATTCGATTCGAAATCGAAAAATTCGAATACTTTCGAATATGTGTGCACGGTGGCGTTACGATAACCGGTTCTCGTCCGATCATCGAAGTTAAGCAATGTCAAGCCTGGTTAGTCCTTGGATAGGTGACCGTGTGAGCGATCGATTCGGACCCTCGCGTTGTGTCCTTGGGCAAGTCACTTAACCCCAATTGTCCACATGGGGGCACGATGATGCCGTGTACTAAGGCGTACTGCACGTCGATGGTGTGCATGTCTTCAACCAATCTAACATTGCCTGTGCTGCAGTGCGGAGTTACGATATTGGAGAGATTGCAGCTGATCGTTGTTGCTCGGTGGTTGTCTCCGGGTGCTCCGACTTCCTCCACCCGTAAAACTGTCACGGCCATGATTAGCCATTGTTCATAAGTATGTGACCTTAAACACCATTAAATTAATAAATTTTCGAATTTTCTTCGATCATTACCGTGAATGTTTACAGATTGTAATTGATCACATTTTTTTTATACTGAGGATTGTTCTGAATAGAAAGGTAACTGACTTGTAGCGGTTACAGCGTTTGTAGCGATGCAGCTACAACTGTACAACATATGTAGCTACATTGGTACAGACACTATTGCCGCTACAGCTCCCCATGTCGACTTATTATACATTATGAACAGTGACCATTTATAAAAAAGTTGTGAGCTTTGAAAAGTTATTCAGCTGTTCAACTTCAATAAATGATTAGTTTCACAACATGATCAGACTATTTTATATTGAGCATTGTTCTGTTCGATCACAGTTACTGGATACATTGTCAAAAGCAACGGTTTTCCAAAAGAATACCCCTGATTATTATAAAAACAGAAGTAGAGCAGGGTTTAATTTGCAAGCGGATCTACTCCATTCGGCGTTGAATTATCGTTTCGTTTTAGTCAATCGGCATTTTAATACAAATGGTATCACAGAACTAAATATTTTCTCATAGGCGACCATTATAATGTACAGGCGGAAAAAATATGATCGCATCACTTTAAGTTTGGCATTCAAATATCTCTGTCAAGTATAGCCCTTTAGACAACCTTTTCTGATCTGAAAACACGAGGTCATGCAACAAATAAGAGAGAAAAACTGACACAAAGGGAAGTACCGGTCACGTGCACATATTTTTCAGGGAATTTCCTACAAAAACACACAAAAAGTAAATTGTATTTTTTAGGTCCAAAAGTCATCAAATCACCCTCTTTTTTATCAGGAATATTCAACAATAATGCAAGATGTCAATAGAATGTTTCAAACGTTTATTGAAACAATGGATTTTCCCAAGGCTGTTTATTTTTAGAGATTGCATCATTTCCGAGTGCAACATTTTAAGGCGGTTCACTCTAATTTCAATATTTAGTTCTGCGATACCTATAATCATCCCCAACCCCACCAGAGACATTTTACCACTTGTATGGGTTAAAAGAGTCATTTCTGCATTAGAATCCAACTTTTGGCTTTGGCTGAATCAAAAACATGGAAAATTTGCTCTTTTAAGGAAAAGTGTCCAAACTTTGTCAAGTGGGCTTGAAAACTGGTATTGACTCCAAAAGATTTTTCTATCCTGCTACTTTATAAATTAACTGAGAAAGATGAGAATTTACAGCTTTCTTTAAAAAAAACTACCCTGATCCCAAAATAAAACTAAAATCTGCATCAGCACAAACTATTTTTAGAAAAAAATCTGTCTCATTTAACCATACTGCAAGCAAAACAGTGTCCCAACCCCTATGGACCAATATGGATGTCAATTTTGTTTCCAAAATTGGGGATGCAGCTATATATTTCACCAATATGAAAGGACTCTACCAGTTTATCCTAACAACTGATATCAAATTTTATCCTACCATCTGATGTAGTAAAATTTTGCCCTGAATAGGACCCCCCGGCGTGCCCCTTTTCATCAAAATCTATGATATAATTCATAATTTAATTGATATTGACCCAAAACAAACCTACTGTGATATGAACTTTCCCATCTGTAATAGTTTTTAAATCACAGTCTGGCTTCTGAAGACATTTCACATTGTATTTGATGAATATTTTGCAATTTTTGTAAAGGAAAAGCCTCAGTTTTCTTACTAAAGGCACATAGAGTCATTGGTATGGCACTGACAAAACATAAAACAGTGTGTTTTTCCAAAAGAATGACCTGCTACTGTGATATCTCATAACACTGGTAAGATGCCTAAAACCATCAAATATTGATTCTATAGTGCTATGCTTATGCTGCAAGTTCCCATAAGTGCACTTTCATAAACTTTGTTTTAATCCCCACAGACACCCATTCTGGCAAAAAAATTGAAATTGTTGAAAACATGTTTCCAAAGAGGATGAATCCGACATTTGCAAATGGAATATAATTTGTACTGAAGGTATGGTAAATGGTTTTGTGTTTGAAAATTATATTCAATTAACAAGGATATACAATTAACAGATATCCAGTTAAGTGGGTTACACTGTACTCTACACAACCGCGTGTCTTCTAAAACCCGGGGTTATTGTTTTAGAAAAAAAAACACTTTTCTTTCCATGACGTATCCATTAACTGTAATTCGATTCGAAATTCAATTCGAACTTCGATTCAATTTTACCAATTCGATTCGATATTGGTTTCGATAAAAATCGGCATTTTGCAGGTCCTTAATGTCAAAGACTTTTATAACTAATAATATTTTAAAAAATAGCCGTAAATGACCCCTGTTTAAACAAAAGTAGAGTCTTGCGAATCTCAAATTTCGGGTTGAATCGAAGCAGGCTGAAAAGTTTGAGAAGAAACGAGTCTTGAATCGAATCTTACCTCTCTTCAAATTATAGATTTTGCACCATCCTTCTATTATCCTAAGTATTGTCAGTCATCAGCGGCGCATCGTCGGTTTGGACAAGTCAATCAAAAAAGCGGAATCTTGTGAAACTGAATCAAAGTATTTTCGGAAAGGGAACGTCCTTGATCTCTTCTTATCTACAAGAGACCTGATGGTTGAAAAAGAGTCCAAGAGAAGATACTTGGTAAAGATTTGTGAATTTCAAAGCATCGAAACGCCCAAAGAAAATAAATCAGCATTATATCAATCGAAATAATTTAGATGTTTTATTTCATTTTTTTTTACAAAACATACCTTATAACCACACACCGGCCAACTCATAACAACGAGAGATTATACACTTTGTTTTTGAAAAGTAGATGAATAACGAACAATGGACCATTTTGAAAAGGGTTAAGAGATACTAGTACATTTATTTTTATTTTTCTTAAATATCTTTGACTAAACCTCTACATGTCCGCAAGTTCGCAACGAATAAGGGTAAAATATGGCCAAAAATTGTGACTTATAGAAACGCCAGGACAGATGGCGGGAATCTGACTTATGCCTATTAAATTACAAACATCCGTCTTAGAGAAGCGTGCAATAATTAGCGGGCAGTACAGGTTCGTATAACGTTACGTTAATTCAAATTAAGTAATCCGTAACCACCATCTAATGCGAATTGACCACTAAGTGTAATGATCTATTTTACCTGATGGAGAGATTACGTCTCTGCAAAACCATATGCACTCTGTTACATTCACCAGACTCGGAATTCAAATGTTCAGTAAATTGTAATGGCATACGTTAGTCAAACAACGCGTATACCAGAGCGCCATTAAAATGTCGAAATTCTTTCAAGTAGACTTGAATGAAAGGAAGCTTTTTTATAAAGATATTTATATTGGCCAAGTGATGTATTCCGAAGAGAGGACTTATTGTGCAAATTGATTACTTTAAAACTGTAAATATTCTGGAAATCAACCAATAGTGAGTTTTCCACGGATCGAGTGCGACGGCGCCGGTGAAACAAGTTTGTGAATACGCCGACAAGGGCGTACGATAGCAGAACGTTAAGAGAAAAGTCCAGACTACGATGGATTTAACCCTGTAGGGAAGTGTCGGTGGAAAGATACACGAGCACTAGCGTAGATACCGAATTCAAAAGTGTGTGGAAAGACCAAGTCAGAGATTTCGAAGTGATCGAGAGCACATAGCCACCTTGACAGACGACGAAGTCCCACAGAGTGCGGGCTGTAACTTTGATGTAATGGTGGTGAATTTGTAAGTAAATTGTAACTTATGGATTCCCGGAATTATCGTCGTTCACCATTAAATACCTTTAAGTTGCCGACCACTTCAGGGTAAGAACAGGCCAAAACAGATAGGGCATTGATAGGTGATGAGATGTTCGAACCGGGGTCCAGACGATAGGCACCGGGTGTCGATCGTGCAACTAACGAAAACATAGATCACAATAACGAAAACGTAGATCACCCACCACGCGAAAGCATTAACCCCCTTTTTCGTGACACTTTTATGAAGATTAGGACGGATATATTAATTTGTTTGGTGTGGGTCACACTTCGTAGATATCATTATGACTGAACTCACGATTGACAAGTTTCTGTAATTCGTAACGAAAACATTTCACAAACATTGAATAGGTTAAGATTAACGTAAGTACTAGGTTACGAACGAAACATTGCATGGTCTGTTTCCACAATGAAGA
This sequence comes from Pictodentalium vernedei, assembly GCA_031216915.1. Taxonomy (NCBI): domain Eukaryota; kingdom Metazoa; phylum Mollusca; class Scaphopoda; order Dentaliida; family Dentaliidae; genus Pictodentalium; species Pictodentalium vernedei. The sequence continues at coordinate 181,916,266 of CM062294.1, forward strand.
ATGTTTTATTTTATTATTTTGCCAAACAGCGAAACAGATTTTGTTTGGCGATGAACGGTCATAACTGAAATTTAACCCATTACCCAACCTAACGGCCCAAATCGACCACCACTTTTCACCAAAAATTGCCATTCATTATTTGTTTTTCATTTTTGGCGTCAAAAATTAGCTTGTAACCCCTCATTGGAACGAGCTCGTCGGGGTCAGAAGCTATGTTTTTGACGCAAAATAAAAAAAAATAGTTATTTAATAACATTTGCAATAAAAAATTAAATTAGGTATTCAATATAAATATTTGCAAGTGTCGCCTGCTTTTCGTGTTAGGAATAGGTGTAAAGAATTTCAAGAAATAAAAAGATTAACTTCTATTTGAAAATCAAACGTTGCCATGCTTTTTTCAATCTGAATTAGTAGCCAACCACTCATGGGAAATGTGTAGGCAATGGTATTTTCCATTTTAGTTGAAAAAAGCCTTCTTGGAAACATAAAAGTGACGCTTGTGTTCACGTTGGTCTATTTATAGAGTATGTGTCAAGATAATCCCTTTTCATACATTGTAGCGTATGTGTCAAGATAATCCATTTTCATTTTTTTTTCGATAAACATGCTGTGGGTTTTATTTTATAACTGTAATTTATGTGAAATAAATAGATAATTTCCAATTAGTCCTAAAATAATGCACATCTGTTTACCGTGCAGTATATATGCATACAAAAACATGGCCCGGTATAAAAGTAGGGAGCTGAAGTCCCACCCAGCCTCCACCCCGGTTCGCGGAAGACACTTATGCAAGCAGCAAGATTCTTAAAATTAGAAGCTGCGTGTGTTCAGAAATAACCTTACGGGGATTTCCCGGATTTGTTTACCTCCGATAACTTTCGGGTCACTTCGTTTTTATCTTCGCGGTATAGTACTTTCTAAAATTTCGACTTCATTAAAGGCTTCTTAATTACAAAGTTGTGTAATTTCGCGTTGTATCGGTTGTCTTACAATCTGCATGCAGTGTTTTATACATGCTCTTTCACATAATTGCAAAATCTGATTGTCATTGTTTTGTTTTGTTTTCAAATTAGCGGCCTATTGTACCTTTAAAGTTCAAGAATAATGTTTACGATAATTACTGCCTTATAGATACGTAAACATCTGTTGATGATTTAACAACGTTTCTGTTTTTTTTTGTTGGCTGCCTTTACAGGCAGCCAACAATGATGCAAAAACACAATCAAGATAAGTTCATCCAACCGGTTAGTTATCATGGACGAATGAGCCATCTTTTTCAAAGCAACTGCATAGATACATAAATTTGAAGAAATATACAAAAAATATTATTTGTTCAGCGTTGTATTGTCCATCGTTGAAACAGGCGCTGATAAATCTGCCAGCAGTGTGTTGGCTTCCTTTCCCCCGAATTGCCGAAAAGAAATGCAGCCAGACAGTTTTTGTTCATGCCGCACACATTTCCTATCTGTACACGTTGTAGACGAAGTGATATTGACAGTTTATTTGTATGGTCCGAGCTGATTTGAACATACTATATCCTCCACAACTCATTTTGTTGCGGTTTCTGACGACATATTGATGATATGCTTTTGAGTTACACACAGACAGCCAATCTGGCTATGTCATCCCCCAACGATATAGACTGAATATCATTTTCTAGTTATCTATTTGTATTTTATAGTCAAATATGTAATTGCCTGTAAACTATACCGTTAATAGAGGATATGGAATGAGTGTTTTTCTCATATAATATTTACGAAACGAGTCTAAGAATTTTCCGTTTGGGCGAGCCTCTGGCGAGCCCAAATGGAAATTTCGGACGAATTTCATAAATATTATATGAGAAAAACGCTCATGTTATTTATATTTATCATATGACACACACACGCACAAAAAAACACCAATTATTCTGCAACACATGGTTATAAATCAAAGGAAGTTCAACTTCGAAAAGCGCTGTGACTAAGACGCATCGCTCATCGTACTGTGAATTCACTGCAGGAAAAATATAGTTCTTCATTTTTGGCTGGATTTGTTTTCTATAAGCACCATCAATAAATGCGTACTCCAATAATGTCCACAATAAAAAGAAAATTATGATAATTGTGGTATTGGAACTTAATATGACTTTTTAATACAATATAAGCCATCCTAAATAGAGCACGCAACGGAAATTCTCCCAACTCGCACAGCATCACAGACGCAGGACATTTGAAGGGTCACCCTAAACACTGAAATCCTCTGTGGTGTAGAAAGTAATTTTAATCGGGCGGCCGATAAGACGGTACAAAAATCAGTTCTATCGATTTCGACTTCATACTGATCTCCCGCTGTTGCCGATACTTTTTAACTTATGATTGCTGTCCCTACGTTGTGGATTTGAACTTTTGAATTGAGCGTAAAATCGGACATCATAGCTTTGTTATTGTTTTGAAATAGTTCTATTTATAATCAAGTGCGTACGAATATCGCCCAGTTCTATTTTCTTCAGTCAATGAAATTGTGCAGTTTCCAAATTGACCAGTGAAATCGCTCGATGGCTTTATTGATCACTGATCAATATGAAATCAAAATATTGAATGTTTTGTAGCGAACAGAAAGCACGTGTCATATGATAAAAAAAAATATCTGTCTATCTATCTACAACTCATTTTGTTGCGGTTTCTGACGTCATGTTGATGATATACTTTTGAGTTACACACTGAGAAACATGTCTCAAACTGTTAGTTCCCAACTGTTATAACTGCATAGGTATGGGCAATGTTTTCTGGAAATGGTCGGCTCCATTCTCTAAATATGGTGAAACTTGGGGCTTTTTTATATGAAAAGAATACATTTTTGTCCAGTTAAAATATGTTAACTGGTAACAGGATGGCGAATTTACATCATTACCAAAGATATGTATACAGACAAAATAACGGACACAAAATAAGTTTGGTGTCTTACTGTATATTTTATTTAACGTACCACAATAGAGCATAGAACTTGTTAAGATTATCGTTGACACCCAAATATAATATAAACAATATTTACAATAATATTATCATATAATAATCGAAATTCTCAATCCCTCATATTTTAAAAACATATTTCAATTGATGTCTGAACACACTTCGAAGCGCGTCAGATATTTTGATGCGTTTCGAAAGCAGCTCAAACTTTGGTTGAAGAAGATACGGAACGAATTTTTAAGAACGAAACCCTTAGTGGTACTCATACGCGAGGATCAGAGTTGTGTGGAGCTCAAAATTTACTATAGTCTCTACGGAGAAAATAATTAAAGCTAAGATTAAAAAAAAAACAGAAATGATTTCCAATGATGCGAGATTTAAATCGTGTGAATGATGTTTTTGTACGTCCATTCTTTTTTTAAATTTAGCACGTCTGTACAACTCTATTTATAATGTGAAAAGACTTTTTGCTGGGCCTCCTTGTTGAATGTTTTTTATGTTCCGCATTGCAAAACCTTGTTCCACTCGAGGGACGAATTTATCAATTTTATTAACTTTGGTAAAATATCAAACATAAATCATTTAATTTTATTTTTTTTAAGTTTGCATTGGTAATAAAAAGAGAACATGTGGCAGTCAAAAGGACCATGCAAGGAGGGCTTGCGAAACAGATTTTTAACAGTTTTAGGCCTTATCTTCCGTCTTCCATTCAGCAATGAAACGGAGTTGTCTTTTTTATCTCTGCTGGGATTTCAGACATGTGGATATGATATCATCCTGACAATATACATATTGAAGTGATTCAGTTTAATTAGCTGCTTTATTCGACAGTAATCATGGGAGACATAGAAAATGTATCATCGACGAAGTTGATATCTATAGTTCAGATTGGTTGGCGTACATCCATTACTAATTGGCAAATTGGTAATGGGAATTAATATTAATGGAGGCGTCTGAACAACTAATTACTATTACTACCAGGAAATACACGTGCACATTTGCAGAAAAAAACAGTATTATGCTGTGCGATACGACTCAGGGAACCAGCATTGAAACTGTTCAAGCTTTGTGAGAATTTGGACTCCAATCTCCAGCATTTTACATAACCTGCATTGCAACATGAAATCGAAACTAAAATACGCATCTTAATTTGCGTTTGCTTCTAATTGATAATATCTATAGGTTTTATGTGAACATTTACGTCAGTTTAATTGTTGTTGAGGTCGATATTCTACCCTTAATATCATAGATCAAAGAAAAAAGTAACTTGCCAATAAAAATTCTATACAAACATGCGATGATACCTCGATGGGACGTAGTAAACCGAGGCACAAGGGCACTCCCCAACTTTTTCCAGAAAAAGTTCATTTAATTATCTGCCAACTTTTAAGTTTCGTCGATCAAAGATAAAAAGAAAAATTAACATTGCGACCAACTATTCCAACTCAGAAAAGCAATCTTTTGAATAGACTGGGCATATTTCTTTCTTCTGGGAAAATATGACGCTAACACTCAAGGATTTTCCATTTAATAATCAAATTTGTTTAGGTAGAACGAATTCGTGCACGAAGGTTAGACGGAAATCCGCCGCTTTGTCATGTTTCTTTCAATTAGTGATTATAGAACGCCTTCTGTGGACATCTACGTTAACCCTTTGGACACTGGTGGTATCTTCCATGCCAGTTAAACGCTGAAAATGGAAGAGTCCATATCCATTATTTGTGGTAGAGCAATTCATATTTTCAACGTGCAGCCTTCAGGCTGCACGTTGAACATATTAATTGTTCTATCACAAACGTTCGCTTAGCAGCTGTCTTACTTATATATTTATTTATTGGTGTTTAAGGTCACATATTTCTGCACAATGGCTAATCATGACCATGACAGTTTTACGGGCGGAGGAAGCCGGATTACCCGGAGAGAACCACCGGACAGCGGTACGCTTTTAGTACACAGCGTCACCGTGCCCACACATGGGCAATGGGGGGTGAAATGTAAGCATTAGTTGAAAACAGGTGCACTATCGACGGTCGGTACGCTTTTAGTACACAGCGTGACCGTGACCCCCACATGGGCAATTGGGTGAAATGTCTTGCCCAACGACACAACGTGGTTGCCGCAGGTGGGATTCGAACCGAAGACCTCTCGGCCTACATACTGCACCTTTACCTTATGAGCCACCACACCCCCAGCTATCTTACTTAATGAAATTTTGACGTATCGTGAGACTGGTCCGTTAAAACGGTCTCTCGTGTTAAAAGAGTTAACTGCTTTGACTCAATCAAATTGTCGATTTTGCACTAAACCACGAAAAACCATATACAATGTAATTGCGTACATAGTAAAAAATAGTTAGCATAACCCAACAAAACAAATATTTGTTCTTTCATTGCCATTAGCTTTACAGGCAGTCGGTCAAACATGGCGGGGTAAGCGAGTAATTAAAATGGTCAGCTAAAATATTAATACGTCGAAAAAGTAAGTGGATAATTGTTTGCTCATGAAGATGTACGGATCCTATGTTATTAATTTTAGTTGTTGAATCAAACAATATTATTTTGTGTCTTGAACTTGTTGAACAACCGGTGATCAGCGAGCAGGACAGATGACGATTCACAGAAATCCCAACTCAGACGCTTCGCACCACCGACATTTGCCTCAGACGTTCTATGCTCGAACGTCCACAGAAAACCTTTCTTAGTCAATATAACTAACATTGAGTTAGTCAGAGGCCGTATTAATTATTATGACTTACATTGTTCCCGAAGTTGCAAAATTGTGGTTAGTCAGAATGACCAACCTAAACTTTTTTTTAGGAAAAAATACCAAATAAAACTGAAGTGAGTCTTTCTTGGGCAGATAATCTGAACTTTATAGTTTGCCAGTTCTTAAAATACAAATGTCATTAAATATTTTGACCTGTTAGTATATGTTAATAGCTTATACTGACTTCAGTTGTCAGCAAGTATAATAATTCCGCTTCCTTCCCAAACCATGATCTTTGTTATCACAGAGTTATCATTCCTGAAAAGCGAAGGATTCCGGGAAACGACGCTTTCTCAATGCGCCATTTGTAAATTGGAAATCTAGAAGATCTACACGTTCAAAGATCTGGATAAATAATTGAACATCATTCCGATTACATTTTAAAGAGTTATGGACCTTAATTAAATAATTCTTTATGAATTCTGAACGTATTACCATTATAACTTGAACGAAGGTTCCAGATTTGGCAACCTGGATGTGATTGATAACCGGGTTATGGAAATTCAACACTTTCCGATTGCCACCACTACTCGACACCTGCATCTCCTGTGCGCACCTCTTGTTTGTATGCAAAATTAGATGTAGGGCTAAACATGCTGGTATCTGGACAAACACACATTTATCTAATATCCAAGAAGCCGGATTTGTCATTGAGGCCTGTGGTCCTAGGTCATGTGTATGGCTAATGTATGTTACTATGTTGGTCCACACAGGTGGGTCATTTTGACTAATGAAAAGATTTGACTAATTAGTTTTAGTCATAATGGGTATATATTAGTCAGAATGACTAAGTTTCATGAAAGTTAGTTATTGGAGGACAATGTTGTGACTAACCCAAATTAGTGAAAACTGACCAAGTTAAGTTTTCAGTGTGTCAGGCAACATTTTGTTTTTGATATATCAATGAATATTTTTAGTTTAAAGTTATTTTGTTTTTACTCTTCTCTCTCTCTTCTCTTTCATCATGAAATACTAAAATTAATCATATGTATAACTTTCCAAAGTGTGATTTACTGGGATTTCCCGGTTTGATTATAAACGATAACTTCACAAGTAAATTATGCAATCAACAATTGTGTCATGTATCCGTGCGCGCAAACGGAGACGCTTTGCCGTGGGTGTAATGGGGACTTCATTGTTTTGTTTTTTTTAACCCTTTACCTAATATGAAAACCCAACGACACTTGCAAACAATTCTTGAATAACTATTTTTTTTCTCATTTTTGTCTCAAAAACATAGGTTATGACCACTCGTTCCAATGAGGGATCATAACCTATGTTTTAGATACAAAACAATTGGCGATTTTTGAGAATAGCGCTGGCCGGTTTTGGCCGTTGCCTCAGATAAAGGGTTAAATAATATAATTATCGTTAATAATGAAAAGTAATAAACAGAGTAATCGCTTGACTAGACTGGTTACGTGAAATAATTCATTCCAGGCGAGGGATTATATTGTAGAACACTCGTGCGCATTCGCACACTCCTGTTTGTACAACATCCCTCACCTCTCATGAGTTATTTCACGTAACCAGTCCAGTCAAGCGATTACTCTCTATTTGTTTTGTTCTCTTGTTTTCAAGTTACGTTCTTTGTTCTTTAGACGTCCTGAAATTGGAAAATACTCATACTGATATACCTACCATATACAGTACGTCCGCCGTGGACTCGTCACTTTCAACGGATGGGCACAATATTTCCACGGACGCAGTAGTATTAGATATGAAACACTAATTATAGAAATAATCATCGGACATTTAATTAATGGAACACTGGGTACAACACGGTGCTTCATTTATTAAAATTTTGATGATGATGTTTTTATTACCCTGTAAACGCATGCGTGTACATCACTGCTCATGCGTGCATTACGAACAGTCCATTGTGGCTGTACTACATGTATATATGCTTGTTGATATATTTTCTCCTTTTCTCTCGTTTTCTTTTTGTGTACAATCATTAAGTTATTTTATTTTACTGAAGAATTATATTTTCAAAGTTTCGACATTATTGGCCAATAATATCATACAAATATGGGCGTCATCGGTACCGTTGACACGATCAGTGTTCAATGAAACTGATACTTGAATGGGTTTGATGAAGAAGATCTTTTGTATTTCTGTTTGTTATTTAGATGCATTTTATATTATTTCTGTCCGTTTGTTTTCGTTTACACTTTCTTTCAATATTGCCTCATAAATGGCAAGGAGCAAAACGTTCGCTTAGATTATAAACTGTGGTCCGAACCTTTGCACCAAAACAATTATGAGACAAACCGTTCCACTTTCCATTAGCAACTACGTTTTTTCATGCATTGATTTCGACTCTGCGGACTCGCAAAACTACACAAAATTATTACACACTATTACGTGAATAACGTAACGTTTACCAGACACCCATCTTGTTAGTGACTCTGTTCAAACTCTGGATTCAGATATTATGAATCTGGGAGTATCCGATCACATGGCCGTCTATATATGTGTAATATTTGATAATTGGCATTGGCAACCTTTCCTATGTAATGTACGGAACTAAAAAAAGAACAGTCGTTATCCAAACTAATGAACCTATAAGAGGGTGGATTGGGATTATTTGTTCAACTCGTCTAGCAATATCAACACGGTTACTGAATCCTTTACGGAAATATATCTGAGTATAATGGACCAATGCATCTCAAATTACAAATATCCTGATACGCCCTAAAGACAAACGTTGGTTTTTTCCCGAACTTCGTACAGAAGTTCGTCGTCATAATAGGTATAGGAAAAAAGGCTTTAAATTCTGGAAAAGAAAATGACTGGAATAATTACCGATGTTTCCGAAACACTGTCAACAATATGAACAAGTACGATAAGGCCCAGTATGAACTCCATATACAAGAAAAAATATCATCTGTGCCCTCCACTAAACATTTCTAACAATTTATTAGGGATGTTATCTCTTCACCAAAAGCAACCTCCACCCCACCCCCTCTCAAAATTACCAGGACGATTGCTAGACTATGTGTTTCACCGACTCTCAAAAAGCGGAATTGCTAAACGCAACATTTATAGAAAACGGCCGCATTAATGAAGTTGTCATAGTCTACCCATCTCAACTTTAAAATGCGAACACCCTTTGTGTAATGTTGATTGTTGTGAACAGAAAATAATGGATACAATTAACTCATTAAAAGTCGACAGAACTCATGGTGGTTGTCAGATTATCTGTGAAATCGACAAGAACGAGTACTTGTTAACAGAACTTTCTCAAATTATAAGAAACTAGAAGCAGGTGTTCCTCGAGGATCCGTCCTGGGTCTGTTTCTTTTCCAGGTACGTACATACAAATGGCATAACTGAGAGTATTGAAGCTGTTACAATAATGTACACTGACGATACATGCCTTACACAATCAAAACTCTCGTACACAAATCTTCTATCTCAACTAAATAAAGACATTGCAGACATGTACAAATGGCCGCGCCACTGGGGAGTAACCTTTAACCCGAACAAAACTAAAGCTATTCGATGTGCATTAAGTACCCCTAGCTTAGAATTCGATAACAGCCCAATCAGCGTAGTCGACACACACAAACACCTTGGGATAGTATTACAATCGAATCTGAAATGGAAATCCCAAATTAACAAAATATGTCAGAAAGTGAACGTCCGGCCAGGACAAATGAGAAAACTTAAATTTAAACTTAACAGGAAACCCTTGAACATATTTACTCAGCATATATTTTGCCGTTCATGGACTATGGAGATATTATTTGGGACGGTGCCCCCTGTTACCTACTCCACGACTTTGATAATCTGCAACATGACGCAGCTCGTATAATAACTGGAAGTGCGCGCGCTTCCTCACATGAACAACTTCTACTAGAAGTGGGGTGGATATCGCTCTGAAAACGCAGATAAAAACATAGACTATGTACGTTTTTCACACTCATCCATAACGAAACGCCCTCGTTTGTTGACAACCAACTTCCCATTCACACTGCTGACGTCTCCTCTTATAACCTACGTGGTCCTTCCTACTTCACCCTCTACAAGACAAGAACTGAGCGGTTTAGACGATCCATTTTCCATCCACAACACGGCTGTGGAATAGTCCCCCGGCCAGGTGATCAACGCTCAAAGTTATTACGAATTCAAATATAATTATTCATTGTTAACTGGTAGAGTGCTGAATTATTTTTGGTCATCAAAATTTGTTCACATATGTTTACCATGTTACAATTTATGGGAGAGTGCAGGCACTCTCCCATAAATAGTAACAAGGCAAATCCTAACAGACTAAATAATTTCACTTCAAAGGTGGTATGAACAACATCCACAAAATATGAAGCCTTTAAGTGCTGGTACTGACACTAAAGAGTAAAGCCCAAATACGGGCTTCCAGCACTCTACCAGTTAAACTCCAATCCAAGGCCTCCATAAGTTCTCTCCTTGTACTCCGGGTTCCTCCATCCGTGAAACTGTTCGACACGAGGTAACCCTGGTTGTCAAAGGTGTCGTTAAATACAAATAAATAAATAAATAAAAAAATAAATAAATAAATAAATAAATAAATAAATAAGGCCTCCATCATACTATCTAATGAGAATTGACAATATTGTCCCCTGTAAACTACGAAATAACTGTAGTTATTTGAACGGTGACACATTTCGAAACCATATATCCCTATCGCCTCATAGCTCATGCAGACATCTCTGTGAGGATGCATACCACTTTTTCTTTTCCTGCCCCCATTATAGCTGTGCTCGAGTAACCTTTCTAAACAATCTTCACGCGCTGAAGATTGGTTCTATAGAAGATTTTCTGTTTGGAAAACTAGTGCTCACTCAGCAACAAAACGAGCTAATTTTCAAGAAAACCCAGTTATTTATTACATCCAGAGGGAGGTTTGCATAGCTATTTTGACCAATGTTACTCGTTGCACGTTGTCGGCCTCCTTTAGATAGTAGTTTTTATGAAGGCAACCTCAGTAAATTTACCCCATGATTTTCTTTTTTTTCGGGTATTTTTTTCTTGTTTTTTAATTTTTGTTTTCCTTTCACAAAACTAGCTTGTTGCTAACTTTCTTTGATAATTATTTTAATATGTACATAAAGGAGTTGTTAATAAGTTGAATAACTTCCACTCCAATCCAATTCTGCTTATTTATGAGAATATAATATATTTAAATTACAGATCGTGCTTATGTATTCGAACACTAAATCTTGTCCTGTATGCCTGGCCACTGATAACATAAAGACGTATTAAAATCATTTCCGACAGTAGTAAATTTCCCAACAATCACAATTGACGTCTTGTTGTACTCAAGAGGCGATATAACATTGGCATGTAATGATTGTGCCATTTCAGAATTATACGTTTATTCCCGTTGGCGTCTGATCTATTCTTAACTATCTATGGATTTTGTCAGATTACTTCACTTCCATGATGGCCCATTACCTTTCCGAGTAAGTGGCAATTGCAAATTATTAATGTGATTATGCAGTTTAGGTATTCATTTTTGCTTCAAGTGGCGAGCGACGACGCTCTGGGGCTCAAATAGTTTTTGAAGAGGTTATGGTGTCCCAACACAGACAGACAAGACGACCTACTCCACCGCTCTGAAATAGCATCCTCTCAAAAGAAGCTACACCTTTCTTCTACATGAGCTCTCTTTAACAACAGCCTAGACACGAATGGCAGTTGACGCAAAACAAAAACGTTTAGTCGGCCGAGATGCCCGTGGTCCAGAAACATTGAAATCAGAAATCTAAAACTTCCGAGTTCATCATTAGACTTGAAATATTCCATCAAAGCAAAACGAAATAGATGGAAAGCACAAATAACACTCACAAGGCTCATTTGTAGAGACCAGAACTGGGCATCATTTTGGAAAAACAGCAGTGGAATTGCTAAAAGTAATCTACACTTCAGGCGGTCTAGTAACGTCAGAGGAATATCCTACGTTTATTAGAGAAAAAATGTATTACGTGGGATGTAACAATTCTAACTGCCTCGTGATTTCATAAGGGAGATTAAAATACAATAATTACCGGTGACTAAACAGTTTTGTTCCTATGTTCCTAGGGCCCTACGAATATTCGTAATCGAAATCATATTCGAGTGGGCGGTAGTATTCGATTCCAATTCGATTCGGCAATCGGTGCCGAATATCTATCGAATATCTCCGATTACCCTTGCAATTTTTCTCTCTGTTCGAATGCGTCGGATATCGGTGGGACGAGAACATGTTTTAAAAATAGGCACCCATCAGCTTAAAAACGGATTCCATCTTACTCAACTCCACATTGAGTGTCGGCGACGGATTTATCCGGCGCTTGTACTTCCTATTTTATGTACCGGCGACGGATATATCCGTCGCCGGCACATGTAACAGGGAGTACGGGCCAACGTGGTAATGTTCCGGACTAAAACACGATGTTTTTTCCTGGTAGCACCACCGGTAACCATTCTAATAAATTCGATTGGTTATTCGCTTCGATTCGTGAATAGTGAGAGGTATTCGATTTGGTATTCGTTTCGGTATTCGATTCGGTATTCGATTAGATCGCATTCGAATATTCGCTGGATCCTACATTTACCCAATCCACGTCCCAATAATCTTATCAAACATACTATTCGTAATTTGGTACTTGTTACAATTTTGACAGAATCAACACGATGATGAAAGTATACGCTGTGCGTCATTCTCTATCGGTTTACTCAGTACCACACACCACATAGCCATAGCTAGTTGTCCTGCCTGATGATAGTGTGTATTGAAATTCACTTGGAGACATACTCTACTTTTGCCTATTCAACATGCCATTGTCCACTGAATGCATCTAGATGCCACCTACAATGCCCTTCTCCCTCGGGCTAAATCCTTCCAAGAACTTGACATGCCTTGGGCATGAAACAAATGTATACCCAATCCTCAGTCACGGTGATATTGCTGTTTCAAGGTATGCGAGCAGTGACTACATAGGCAGTGCATTAGTAAGACAATGATCATTTCATGCTAATTAATTATTTGTTAAATTAATGAAACAGAGGAGTGATGCGGTTGTGATAAACTAATACTTTGGGGTAGAGTACGACCACCGTGGACTGATCACTTTCCACGGGTTGGCAATATTTGCATGAACGCAATAATATTAGATCCCAAACACTAATTATATTCATGAAGCATTTAATTGGAGAAGCGCCGTGTACATCCCGATACTTCATTAACCCTTTTCCTAACGTAACGGCCAAAACCGGCCAGTGCTATTCTCAAAAATCGCCAATTAATTTTCATTATTTGTTTCATTTTTTGTCTCAAAAACATAAGTTATGATCCCTTGTTGGAACGAGCTGGTTGAGCTCGTTCCAATGAGGCGTCATAACCTATGTTTTCGAGACAAAAAATGAAAAACTTTAGTTATTCAAGAATTATTTTTGCAAGTGTCGTCTGCTTTTGAGGTTAGGTAAAGGGTTAATTAAAATTTTGAGGATGATGATTTTTATTACCTGATAAACGCTTGTGTGGAAATCACTGCCCATGCGTGGATTACCAGCCCACGGCGACCGTACTGTAGGTTATTCGAACAGGTTAGGCCAAACGTCTCTCCGTCAGCCCATTATATTTCATTTAGGGACAACAGCCCTGTCCCGATATGTTTTTGGAGACAATTTTGGGTGTCATTGATTCTCATGAATGACACATTTTTTTCCAGATAACCGTTCATTTGTGATTGCGATCTGAATATTGACACTTCTTTTTTTATGAGATATTACACATTCAATTTTCATTTTCCTTTCCTATATTCTGTTTTATTCTTTATTTTCATTCATGTTTCTTGGCACCACGTGTCCTTCTAGGATACGGTGGTGAATAAGAGCCATCGTAATGTGCACTGTCAAACACAGTAGTCATTAACGTGTGACTGTTATCCTGTCCCAAATCACGTCTGGGAGAAAAATATTGAATAACTAAGAACTGTTGAGTTCTGCCTAGAAAACGTAGCTTTTGTCGACCTTGTTAAAAAGAGGGTGTCATAAGCTATATTTAAAAAAAAATGTATAGGCATTCTTATGAACATTGCTTGCTGAATAATCTTCACATTAGGTACAGAATTAATTGATGTAAATCGAGAATGGCAATATAACATCCTAACATGTTCAACCCATTTCGTCAGATCCAATACAAATCGAAACAAGAAACTGCAGAACAGCAATGAAAAAACTAAAAATGTTATTGATGGATCTGCGCAACCCGCGGCTTGTTTATAACAATTCTGTTTCATGTTAACTGGCAGAAAATTATGTTCGACAAAACATTTTCTCTAGTTTTGCCTCGTTACCGCCAGCAATTAAATACGCAACACCAATACATCATGAACTATAAAGGAAACGAACTCTCACACTAAATGTCGCCAGATAGATATTTATACAAGCTATGCATTAAAAAAATCAGTATATCCTTTACGTTTACTGTTGTCATATTTGACCTTCTTATCATCTAACACCGTTAACCATCTCGAACTGAGTTTAAGTAAACGTGTAACGCTTCTCCTCGAAGGTTCAGTTTCTAAAATATTACAAACTATTTATATCTGTACGCCACAAAGCAGTGGCAAATCATGTTGATTTGATATTAACAATTAAAATTACTAGAGCTGAAACGGTTAACCGATTCATCGATTAATCAATGATCAACATCTTGATCGATCCAAAAAATAATTTTTTGATTAAGCGTTACTTTTGAACTATTGTATTATATGGGTTAACAAAGGAACAAACTTGCTCCAAAACAGGTAAACATTGTCACACTGACTCACATTTATATGAGACAGAGTAAAGCATGCAAGTTACTTGCTGACATACTTGTTTACTTGCATGCTCATCATACTGTATCAGTAGCTGGAAATGGTCATTCTTAATCCTTTACCCATTGTGGGTAGCAGACGCCACTTGCAAAGTAAATTCGTAAATTACTAAAAAAATTCAATTTTGGTCTCAAAAACATGGCTTATGACCCCTCATTGGAGCGAGGGGTCATTTAAATGTACTGAATGAACGAGGGGTCATAAGCTATTTTTTGAGACAAAAATTGAAAACATAAACAAATTTATTGGAGATTTTTGTATTTTGGCCTAGTCGGTTTTGTTTGTTACGTTGGGTAAAGAGTTCATACTGTAAATCATCAACGGTATGGTAAGTATTCAGGTATTCATTTGGACAAATGATTAATCGGTTAATCAATGTTAATGCACGTGATTAATCGACCAAGATAAGCTCTTAACCGATTCAGCTCTAAAATGCGGAGTTTTTGACTGGATACTACTTGTGTTTGAGAGCACTTTTTTGTGTATTCTTCCCAGAGTTTAACAGGAACCAATGCTTGAGGTTTGTTTATCAACTGTAAGATCTGTGACCCTTCCGACAACATATTTAGATTATCGCAGGGATCCTACAAGGAATGGCGGATGCCAGGCAGGGCTATTCGATGCCTTTTCTCCACATTTCCAACATTTTTCAAGGCTCTACATAGACAAGTTCAAGGATCTTCAAATCCCCACCGTCATTATCCCTAACTATGGCCCTCTGGTCGTTACCTCCTCCTCCAACGTCTCTTCAAGGGAAGTGTGAGGAGGGGTAATGGCCGTAGGATCCTAGCTAGAACTATAACTTCACTAACTATGGCATATAAAATGTTGTAGCTGTTATCAAGTTCTCCACCGGCGTTTTCATTTTGTGAAAAATCAAGGCCCCGTGGCGCATTTTGCAGGATTTAAATGTACCGAATGCCCCTTAGTCGGATTCAAGGCCGTTTCTTGAATCCAAGACTACGAAGAAACCCTGCAGTGATGTGGATGGAATATATTTTATTCGTACTGAATACATAATCGTACATACAAAGGGTGTCAAGCCTGCACGTGGTAAAACCAAGGACTCGTACCCAATGTCATGATATAAAGATGAATGTGACTGACTTGCTACGTGAAGGATTAAAGTAGAACGCACTCTGATCCAACGATCCATTTGACGATTTTTCCAATAGCTTCTTCATTTAGATGACGGTGCAAAATATGCTTTCTTTAGTATTGATTATTGTAACACAGTAAACATAATCTCGTTTTTTTTTTCATCACTGGCAATACTAAGCGGTCATTCTTGGAATGATCTTTGAGAGAATATTCCAATAACCACTATCAAAGAAGGCTATTATCAGAAGAAGGAGACAATGAACATACATTTTCTTGATGTAACCACGTACATTATTTCTTTAGTGTATACTGTAATGCACAACATGACACAAGGTGAATATCAATTGAACATATTGGGACCTATAGGCCTGGAAACAGTTTTCACGATACCGGGTATCAATGGTGCACTACAGTAGTCAGCTAGGCGCCCAAAAATGAAGCATTTGACACCAAAAATAAATGTTGGTAAGTCACACAGTCTTTGTGTTTATTATTTTGGTGCGTCGTTTTCGATAAAATCGTTGTCTGAAAACAAATGCGAGACAGAATTCACGCTTGACAAGTAATCTAGAGGCAACTTTAGTAACCATGGCTCTTTGTTATGCGTGAATAATTCGTATCAAACATTTCATTGTTTCTTAATTTTTTATCTTTATTTATTTTTTTCATAATCATTCTGGAAGATAATAAATTATTTTCATCTTCTTTATTTGGATTGAATAAACACAGTGAGTAAATATCAATCATAAAATTATTTTGTACACGTTGATAATATCCTTGTTTATCTAACAATCATATAGATACTGGCCTAAAAACCACGAGAAACGGTACATATCACATAATGTGTTCCGATTCCGTATCATATAGTCGATTCATTCTGATTATATATCATATAGACGACTCGTTTCCTGGAACACGACGGCTATCATAACAGGCGCAAGAATACATTCTATGTGCGTTTCTGTGATCGATTCAGCTGATCGTTTTCAAAACAAAACAAATGTCAATGACACACACACAATAAATAGAAACTGCACAATTCAGTTTTACACATTCGTAAATTCAAGTATATCATCATAGGAAGTGACAATGAGAGTGAATAATTTGACAGCACAACTTTGAAATTGCGGTAACAGCGTTACCCATTGCTTGTTAGAGAGCACAACAATATAATTCCATAAAATATGTTTTTTTTTAACTTTTTCTCGGCCAAAATTATGACCCAAAACATTATTAATAATTTAAGATTTATTCTGTTTATAATGATAATGTGTATGTCCTGTGATTTGCATCAGGTTCTCGGTGGTGTCCAAAAATGGAATCACAACTCGCCTGCAAAGCCGGCGTCATAATTTCATTAAGTAGGATGGCTACTAAGTGAACGTGTGTGGTAGAACAATTAATATTTTCAACGTGCAGCCTGAAGGCTGCACGTTGAAAAGAGTATTGCTCTACCCCCCCCCCCACCCCAAAAATGGATATGGACTCTTCCAAATTTCTCCCATTTAACTGGCATGGAAGATACCACCAGTGTTCAAAGGGTAAACGACCCACGCAATACTACATAAAAATATGGTATTTCAGTGTAACAAGGCGCCATATGCAATGCTTTAGTAGAGTGGCGTGAGTTCCTAACATAGCTTTGTGGTTTTTATTCCCACCAAGCAGTTAAAGCACAAAGGATATATATCAGTGTTTGGGTGCCCTTATAAAACGTAGCCTCTCCCCCCCCCCCCCCCCCCCACACACACACACACTGTTTCCTACGTCAGTGACAATGAATCCTTGCGTCAAAATAAGAATATAATATGTTATACTCCAGCTAGATGAACAGACGCAGTGTAAACAAAACAATCATTCCAAGTATTTGTTTTACACATGCTTACTGCTTCTTATAACCTATGACAAGCAAATCGTGATCTAAAAAAAACAAAAAGTTAATTATTCCTGATGAACCGATGAATTTGTGTGTAGCTTCAGTGGGTTTTCATTTGATCAACATATCATGGCATCTTCACTGAACTGGTATTCTACATTGCACGTGCTAGGACATGCAAATCACGTTACAGGTTCTCTTAAGTCCCGATACAGAAGTTATTCTGTGAAGTGAGACGACTTGAACTTTCTGTCATCATTTTATCTAATACACCCTTTCCATTTACTGCCAAATCCACGGGAAAACAAAGTATTTAAGGTGTATCTTCACCTCTCTGGATAACAGGTAAATTGACATCAAGAACTCCCCTTGAAATGCTGACCAATCGTCGCTTGAGAGCTAGAAGGGACATAGGACATTCTAGCACTCAGGCGACGCAATGTTCTCTCACCCTACCCCCTTGACATGATTATTTTACAAGTTTGTTCAAACCCAACTGTAGCTAATGTTATATTTATATATGACGGATTTTACTCTATTATCACGTGTACGGGTGCCATTGTTGATTTTTTAGAGCTAGGATCTTGTGCGATGGTGCAGATAACGCTGGTGGGTCACTTCAACTGTAAAGTAGGCAAACGAACTACAGGCTACGACAAAACAATACAACATAAATTAAATTCTTAATCTCGCGTATTTTGCATGTTTTTTATAACAGATTAGAAAGAATACACTCCACCAAGCTATGTTTGGGACACATGCACCTCTACATTGAGAACAGTGCACATGCTTGGCCCCATACTCAACAAATTTGTTAACTATGGAGCCTGGAATGTCCATTGGTCTCGAATTTAAAGGCTGTAGAGGAGACAAATCAAACAAGGGCATATTCGGTCACATCTCATGAGTAAAGAGTCCGTGCACCGCCCTCCTGCTAATTCCTAATAAAACTGCAATGACGAGTTGGTAAACACAATGTTGGCCAAAACTCTCTCTCTCTCTCTCTCTCTCTCTCTCTCCTTCTCCCCCTTTATCGCTGTTTCCTCCATCTCCCTATCTCACAACTATTTCTGGACGAAATGGTGGGCACGTCCAACCACCGCGCCGTTCCTATGTCCCTGTTCAGTGCATCGAAGTTACAAGCACGACTACAGAGTTCGTTTATGATATTATAGTGATATTATGGTGTACAACTATATTGGAATAGCAAATATTACCGTGATCTCTCTTTCCACGCCCTTCTCTCCTCCTCTCTCTCCCTTTGGAAGTCACCTATCTGTCCCGGTTCTCAACTGAGAAGGCCTCCACTCATTGCCACCCCCCACTCCGTATCGCCTTAAGTAAAAGTACGTTGATAATAAAGTCCCCGCACCGTTTGCACCGTTCATGTCGCATACAACAGGTATGACTCTTATGTCGTTTGACTGTTCGCCAGGATCACAGTAAAGGTCCTGTTCGCGATAAGCGGCGTTTGGCTTTACTAATTCAGGTGTTTAACCCCTGAACAGTGGTGGTATTTCCCATGTCATTTCAATGGAAGCAATTAGAAGAGTCCATGCATGTATTTATCATTTTATGGTAGACCAATTAATATTGTCAACGTGCAGCCTTTAGGCTGCACGTTGTAAATATTGATTGGTCTAGTCTGCACTTTAACTTATCAGCCATCCCACTTCAGGAGAATATAACGTGTCATGTTATTCGGCCGTAAAAGGGCCTCACAGTTGCAAAGGGTTAATTAGTAGCTAATTATTTGATTCCATCTTTCTCATGTTCAACAAAGAAAAAGGTCGATAGAAGAGATCATGCTATTTCTCTTTCTGAACATGAAAACACAGTCGGTGTCTGAATAACGACATAAAATTTATATGGTTTTTACTTTGATTTCGAAGCATGTAGGCGGTATATGTGCTATACTTTATTCGCAGCAAAACCAAAGCGAAGGGTTTTAATTGACTCGTCTATTTTAACCACAAATCGATTGCGAGAAATAAATTCTGAGACTAAACCAGAAAGTCGTTTTTTACATTCAAGTTTATTTCCAATAGCAAACACAAAGATAAAAGAAAAACGCCATTTCCCTTCGGCAGGAATATATGTACGGGGGGGGGGGGTCTGGGGGGGGGGGGGGGGTACTCAGTCCATGCTTCCAGAACATCTCAGCAGAATAGAAGTCCATGGCTCCATATTTTAAATAAAAACAACAACTCAAGTTCTCACTTAAGTCTCACTAAAGTCACTCAAGTCAAATTTGCACCCAAGTCAGATATTTGGAAAAAAAAAAATTATGTTCGAACTAAAACTCAGTTTTTACTGAGGTCTTTAGTTTAAACACTATTTTATTTCCTTAATTTGACAGAATATTATGATACATTTCATCAAGATACATAAATGTGAAAGAGGAAAGAGGATTCAGCAGCAAGCTATAGCTTATGTAAGCTGTCTCCTTGTGACAGATTACTCATATGAAGCAAAATAACGAAGGAAGTTCAAACACAAACGATGAAAATGTGGAAATACATTATCGTACACGGGTTGAACATAACAGAAAAGAGCAAGAGATATAATGAAATGAGATAGTGTGAGGAAAGGAATGTAGGGTGAAGGTACAAAGAAGGAGAAGCCCAGGTTGTTTGGAATGATTCCACGTATAATCTAACAACTATTCCCACGGGGAAAGCGTCCGATGCTGGTAACGTTAATTAATCTTGGTAGAAACACTAGTTGTAGCTTGGTCAACCGACCTGTACAATATCCTGGTGGCACTGTCATCCTGCCATAGGACGAGACTCATGGATCCCTGGACCCGCGAGTTGTAAATAAACGAGAGGTGTTCGGGTAACCAATTTGGACATCTGTCATCATAGAGTTACCCATGTTACTTGAGGTACTTGAAATGACAAGAGGGACGGATCGTGATTGACCGAATTTGAGAGGGGCGTGGATGGGGTTTGAATGTATGATATGTACCGCGGTTGTAAAACAAAACAAAGCAAAAGAAAAAAAAAACCCAAAACTTGTGGGTCCCTTCGGTAACTTGCTAGTGTGATAACCACCATTTAGGCAACGTCACGTTAAAATCTACTTGTTGCCTCAATATATGCGTGGACGCATTTGAATATTGTCTCATTGACTTCAGTGGATAAAAGGTACCTCCGTATAGAAGAGTCAATGTGTCAATAGTGTATGGTAGGGTTTCGAGCGTTTCAGTTCTGATGTCCGAGTACAACTGGCAGTTAAAGAAATAGTGATCAGTCGTTACACGCTCTCCACGCCCACAAAGGGGCGAACTGAACAGATGATTATTATAGAGGTGATCATTTAAATTGCTACAACGTAGCCGTAATCTGCAGTGATATATTTGGGTTTTGCGTGACTTCAGGAAGTAAAAATCTTGGGAGTGTGTAATTTGTCCCTGTTTAAGTACAACATAAATTGGTAAAATAAACTATTCTCCCTGATCTCAGTGGGTATGCTATTCCATATCTTGGTTGTGGAGGGTATGAATGAGTCTTGATGTGAGGTAGTGCGACAATAAGGAAGAAGTCAATAGCCATGAGCAACCGAAGAGGATGAGGGAATTAATGTTGACAAATAACCAGGGACGAGGTGGTGGTACATTTTATAATTTTTTTTTAGTTTATGTTTTTCTCTTCGAGTTTTCAACCCCGTCTCGGCATATAATGAATCTTTATTGGCACTTCTGGTTGCTCCTGGGTCTTTACACACCACATTGGCTATTGCGATCAGGTGAATGCATGTTGCATTTATGGGTCAGCACAAATGTAACCCCATAGCTCCGTAGAGCTGAGGGTTGAATTTTACTGATCCTCTTGAACTGTTTGTTGTCCGTTGAGTTGCTCACCAGCCGACTGATGTATTTTATTGATGCAAAACATAAGCTATTTGCTGTTTTTCTGTGTTGCTCACAAACTGAACGATGAAGTTTCTCGATGCCAAAATGTACGCAAACCTGTTGAAAGGATTAAATATTAACTTAAATAAAACTAAAATCAAAGATATATCGTCATTTTTCGGAAAACAAAAAATCACGAACACTGACGGAAACTTTGAAATCGGCTACGTTTTTCTTTGGTTCTTTTTAAAAATAGCGATTCGAGTCAAAATCTAACCCGAGTCTATAGAGTTGCCCTTGAGTCTTGAATATTGAGTTTGGACTTCAGTTTTTTTCGAAATATGGGTTACTGCGTTTCGTTGTCAGTGACGTAGAAACACTTTTCATGTGATGAGGACAGACCATATAATTTCGACAGAAATTAGCCATGAGCGGCATCGCCACTTGCCATAAATGACAGGCAGCAACACACAGCATTAGTGATGTGCATGAAATCTTCTAGGCGTGACCCCCACAATACGTTAAACAGTACTCTCAACCATCATTGAAATATTATGAACAATGAATGTGTTAAATAAAATGCAATCTTCTCGTTTCAAGGTGAAAACTATAAATATTCTGACTCCGTTCTAATCATAAGTATGGTTTCCCAATACTTGCGGGCATCAGAAGCGTGAGGCACTCTTTGTTGGTTTGGGAGTGAAGCAATTCCACGTTTGGAGCGTATCCCGGCAGTCTTTCCCTTACATAATATGACAATACGCAAGGCGTAAGAAGGAACCCCAAAGTATCCAACATATTGAAATATTTCATTCCGCAACCTTAACTCCAAAAACATTTTGGTTTATTCAATCGAATTCCTGCAATTGTTTAATTTCAGCCAAACATGAATACGTTTCACAGTACTAAATATTTTCCCATAGGCGACCATTATAACGTTCAGGCGAGAAAAAAATGTGGTCGCAACATTTTAAATTTAGCATTCAAATATTTTTTGTCAAGTATAGCCCTTCAGACAACCTTTTTCTGATTTTTAAACAGGGGGTCATGCAACAAATAAAAGAAAAACTAACAGAAAGGGAAGTGCTGGTCACATGTTCATATTTCTCATGGAATTCCCAAACAAAACACACCAATAGTCAAACAAATTTTTAGGTTCTAAAAGTCCTCAAATCATCCTCTTTATTCATCTGGAACATTCAACAGTAATGCAAAATGTCAGTAGACTTCTTCAAATGTTTATTCAAACAATATATTTTCCCAAGACTGCTTAGTATTGGGAATTACATAATTTCCGAGCGCTACTTTTCGAGGCAGGTAAATCTAAATAAAATATTTACAACAGTTATACCTATGAGCAAACTCAACCCTACCAAAGATGCATTTACCTCTTTCGTGTGATGAAAGAGTCATTTCTGCAATAGAATTCAACTTTTGGCTTCTGTCTAGTGACTAGTCCAAAGCCTGGGAAATTTGTTCTTTTGAAGAGACCTGCCCAATCTGTGTCAAATGGGCTTAAAAACTGGTATTGCCTCCGACAGAATTTCTACTCTGTTACCTAATAAGTTGGGAGGGATAAGAATTCACAGCTTTCTTTGAAACTACCCAAATCCCAAAATAAAACTAAAATCTGCATCAGCACACAAAATCTTTTCACAAACTCTGTTTTAATTAATCAAACAGTAAGATAAATAGTGCTCCAACACCAGGAAACAATATGTCAATTTTGTTTCAAAATTGGGGTTGTGCAGGGCTTATAGTTCCTCTAAATTTGGGAGAATCCATTTGGCTTCTTGTGGAAATCGTTCCGAGAATTCAGACCAGCTATGGGCCAGGATCCTATTAGGTCAGTATGATTGAACCCCTGTTGCATACTGATAATACACGTTAACCCTTTAGCCAATAGAGCTTTTTAATTTTTACAACACCAACTACTGATTTTTACCCCCCCCCCCCCCCCCCGCCTCCCCCAGGGGCCTTAATCGCTCACTTGACGAGGTGGTTCAGAGAAGTATTTTGGGTCAGATTCAGTTAGTCAAGGTTCATGTACACTACATAGGAATAATGTTATGAAATTATTCATAATTCTAGTGTCCATGTCAGATGATTATTAGCATAGGTCTTCCTGACTGCTTCCAATTCTGACAGCTGTAGACAAGTACTGCCAAACTTGCAAGGGTTGTTGTGTCACTGCAGCTTGAAAGGCAAATTTTATGGAAAAGCTCTAAGGAATGGATTTGAACATTTATGAACAACCTCGAACCTAACCCACCACTGCCCAAATATTCAGCCACAGACCCGAAATGAACAAACTCAAATCTGCTCCCCCCCCCCCCCCTCCTGCGATACCAAATATGAAAGGGTTCTGACTGGCAGGAACCAAACTGGAACAAATTTACATCTGACCTCCCCAGAGATGTTCTACACCAAATATTAAAGCATTCTAACTAGTGGGTCTGAAGAAAAAGATTTTTAAAGAAATTTTCTCATGTTGCTTTGAGTTAATTTGCACTCTCATAATGAGCCCAAATATTAACCCATAGATTTGGCTTAAACAAACATGAATCTGACCCCCTTAGAGATGCTGTAAGCCAAATATGAAAGGATTCTGATGGGTGGATCTGAAAAAATAGAGTTTTAAAGAAATTTCCTCATACTGCACTAAGTTAAACTTTGGGCTTCAATAGATAGACCAAATATTAATCCAGAGACCCGATTCAAACAAACTTCAATCTACCCCCCCCAACCCACCCCCCTCCCCTGCCCCCCACTAGAGATGTTGCATTCCACATATGAAAGCATTCTGACTGGTGGATCTGAAGGAGGTTTTCAAAGAAATTTCCTCAATTTGCACTGTTGATATTTGGGTGTCCAAAGGGAGCCCAAATATTAACTCAGGGACTCGATTTGAAGCAACCTAAATCTATACCAAGTATCAAAAGATTCTTATACATGATTCTGGAGATGATTTTTTTTCAATTTTGGAAAACAATTTATGCGTGCTATCAGAAAATGCTTGGGGCCCCCTGTGGGTGTGGCAACTTTATTTTAACAAACTGGAATTCATAAATGATAAGGAACAAGAATATCAAATTTGGTTCAATTCGGCTCAGTTGTTTATGAGGAGAGGTTGATAATGTAAAGTTCACGCCGGACAGGAAGGACAGATGGTCGACAGACAGAAAGTCATCATTTAAGCGCCCCCCTGACTTACAGTCAGGTGAGCTAAAAATAAACAATATTCATCAAGCGTAATAATTATGGATGTTACTGGAACCGGCTGATGAGAGCTGGTTCCAATGACAGCCATATTTGTACAAATTTTATTGCCAGTGTCACAATATTTCAGGTCATGTTAGTGTTGTATTGGTTAATTTGCTGCCTTTGTGTTAGGTAAAGGGTTAAACTGACTCAGTTCTATTCATGTGAATCCTAGCAGCAATGTTACAAGAAGCTACATGGTTTCTCACTGGTTTTGTTGCACGGATCTCTACAGGAATCGATTCTCAGATTCTTATAAGCCCTGGCTGAGGCTATTTAATTCACCAATATCAATAGAAAGTGCCATTTTATCTCAACAAATGTCAAATATTCTTTTACCAGGTGATGGGGTAAATTATAGCCCTGGATATGCCCCCACCCCTGACCTCCCAGTATGCAAACAAGAGGCCCCAGGGGGCCTGAGAGTGCCCACCTGACATGGTAGTCTAAATATCAACCCAGAAACTTGATTTCAACAAGTTGCATCCACTCCTCCTAAGAATAGCTTACATCAAATATCCAAAGATTCTGAGAAGTGGATCTAAAAATGAAAGTGTCAATGACACTGTAGCTCAACTTGTCAAGACAAAGACATGTACATGTATAGTATGTGACACAGCAATGACAAACATCTTGGTAATGACCTGATAACAAAGGTACATACATGTATAAAGTATTGTAACGATCTGTACATAAATACTGACCGTTGCCTGTAACAAATGTATAGGTAAAGTATTGTAAAGGTAGGTGACAGTCAGATGGTAAACTAGACAAAAATCTTTGAGTCCCAGAAAAAAAAACCCAAAATATTTGTTCTCATAGCACAGTGATAACAAAGGCACCCCAAAACACACTCGTTCCTGCCCAAGGTGAAAACAAAGGTACCCAATAAGTTTTGTGAAGATCAGTTCATAAATACGAGCTGTATAGAACTTGTGACAAAAAACTGATTGGACCTAATTTTGGCACAAAATGGCCACTGGCAGCCATCTTGAATTTTGGACCGCACCCAGAAAACTCATTCTCGTCCCAAGGTGATAACAAAGGTACCCAAGAAGTTTTGTGAAGATCGGTTCATAAATACAGCCGCTACCCTGAGCCGTATTGACATGTGTGCTTACATTGTGTAAGTAGCACTGAATAAATCAAAGTTCATCTAATTTGCATAATTTCTGCACGAAAAAAAACCCCTTATAATATGTGATGTAGTCATTGTTACTAAACATTCATACAAAAATTTATTCAAATCAGAACTTTCATACAGAAGTTCTGTACAAAAGACTGATTGCACTAATTTTGGTACAAAATGGCTGCTGGTGGCCATCTTGAATTTTGGACCACACCCCAAAACACTCGCTCTCATCCCACGGTAATAACAAAGGTACCCAAGAAGTTTCGTAAAGATTGGTTCATAAATATGGCCTCTAGTCTGAGCCGTATAGAAGTTGTGTACAAAAAACTGATGACACCTAATTTCGGTACAAAATGGCCACTGGCAGCCATCTTGAATTTTAGACCGCACCCAGAAACACTCGTTCTTGTCCCAAGGTGATAACAAAGGTGCCCAACACATTTCGTGAAGATCAGTTCATAAATACAGACTCTAGCCCGAGCCGTATTGACATGTGTACTTACTGTAAGTCGCACTGAAAAAAATCAAAGTTCATCTAATTTGCATAATTTCTGCATGATAAAAAAACCTGTATTATATGTGATGTATCCCATGGTACTAAACATTCACACAAAAAATTATTCAATTCAGCGCTTTCATATGGAAGTTCTGAGCAAAAATCTGATTGCACCTAATTTTGTACAAAATGGCTGCCATCGGCCATCTTGAATTTTGGACCGGACCCAAAAACACTCGCTCTCGTCCCACGGTGATACCAAAGGTATCCAAGAAGTTTCGTCAAGATCGGTTCATAAATACGGCCTCTAGCCCGAGCTGTATTGGCATTTGCACTTACAGTGCTGAAAGTAACACCAAAAAACATCAAAATTTGTCTAATTTGCACAATTTACGCACGAGAAAAAAACCTGTATTATATGTGATTTATCCCATGGTACTAAACATTCATACAAAAAATTATTCAAATCAGAGCTTTCATATGGAAGTTCTGTACAAAAAACAGATTTCTGCATTGTTGGTACAAAATGGCGGCTGGCAGCCGTCTTGAATTTTGGACCGCACCCCAAAACACTGGTTCTCGTCCCACGGTCATAACAAAGGTACCCAAGAAGTTTCGTAAAGATCGGTTCATAAATACGGCCACTAGCCTGAGCCATGTCCAATTGTTGACAGACGGACAGACGGACGACGGACGACTGGCCATGACAAAAGCTCAAATTTGGCTTCGCCAAAGTTGAGCTAAGAATGATTTTTAAGGAATATTCCTCATATTGAACTAAGTTATAATTCGGGCTCCAGGGAGCTCATATATGAACCCACGGACTTGGCATTAACAAACTTGAATCTCACCCCCCTAAGGATGCCGCACACCAAATATCAAAACATTCCGACTGCTGGATCTGAAGAAGAAGATTTTTAATAAAAATTCCTCATTTTGAACTAAGTTACAATTCCAGCTCCCACAGGGAGCCCAAACATGGACCTAGGGACATCGCTTGAACAAACTTGAATCTTGCCTCCTAAGGATGCTGCATAAAAAATATCAAAAGCATTTATCTGCTGGATCTGAAGAAGATTTTTTATGAAAATTCCTCATTTCGAACTAAGTTACAATTCAAGCTCCCACAGTGAGCCCAAATATGGACCTAGGGACATGGCTTGAACAAACTTGAATCTCACCCCCTAAGGAAACAATCCGACTGCTGGATCTGAAGAAGATTTTTAAAGAAAATTTGTCATTTTGAACTAAGTTATAATTCGGGTTTCCACAGTGAGCCCAAATATGAACCCGGGGATTTGGCTTGAACAAACTTGAATCTCACCCCCCTAAGCATGCTGCATACCCAAAATCAAAAGATTCTACTGCTGGATCTTGAGAAGAAGATTTTCAAAGAAATTTGCCTGAAAAGCACTTGGTTGAAATTTGGGCTACTATACTGAGCCCAAATATGAACCCAGGGGGCCAATTTGAACAAACTTGAATCAGATCCACCCCACAATGTTGCATATCAAATATCAAAAGATTCTGCCTGCTGGATCTGGAGAAGAAGATTTTTAAAGAAATTTGCCTGAAATGCTTCTATAGTGAGCCCAAATATGAATCCAGGGGGGGGGGGCCGATTTGAACTAACTTGAAACAGATCCACCCCACAATGTTGCATACCAAATATCAAAAGATTCTGCCAGCTGAATCTGGTGAAGAAGATTTTTTAAGAAATTTGCCTGAAATGCACTAAGTTTGAATTCGGGCTCCTATACTGAGCCCAAATATAAACCCAGGGGGCCGATTTGAACAAACTCAAATCAGATCCACCCTACAATGTTGCATACCAAATATCTGTCTGCTGGATCTGGAGAAGAAGATTTTTTAATGTTTTTCCCATTGCCTGCAGTGTTAAAAAGTGTTTTCAAAGTCCTGAAACTGTACCCTATGATAAAACTGATGGCAATTTTTTTGCACCAATCCTTTCTGTTGGTCCTAAGGAAGCTTCACACCATATAAAAATTCTCAGTGCCGTGCAGTTTTGGAGATATGGCATTTTACTTTTTTTCTATTTTTAGCTCCTGCGGTTCCCACGGGGCTACAGAAAAAGAAAATTTGGCATAAATTAGGTACTTATGACCCAATAAGCCCTCACATAAAATTTGGTTCAAATCAGCCTCTCGGTTCAGAAAATAGAAATTTTGGGCAGGGCCAAAAATTTTGCCCCTCCCATAACAATGCCAAACATAGCCCATCAAACTTCTCTTAAAGAAATCCAAGTCTACACCTTAAAAGGAAGCTGCATACCATATATCAAGTCTCTGCTACTGTTGGTTCATGAGAAGAAGATTTTGGTGCCCCTTGGGGGCATGGCACCACCCAGGAGAAGGGGGCAACTTCATTTGAACAAATCTGAATTGGCATTAGGTAATAAACATTTACCCGACATTTGAATAATGTAAAGTTAACGCCAGACGGACGGCGTACAGAATGTGATCAGTAAAGCTCCCACTGAACTTTGCTCAGGTGAGCTAAAAAACTATATTAATTTATAAATAAACTGATGGTGACATGAATTTCCCATTATTTTTTAATCACATTCTTGCTTCTGAACACATTTCACATTGTGTTTGATATTTTGCAATCTTTGTAAGAAAAAGCCTAAGTTTTCTCAGTTAAGGCACCTCGAGTCATAAAACAGTGATTTTTTCCAACAGAATGACCAGTACCTGCTACTGTGGTGTCTCATGACACTTAAAATTCCTAAAATCATCAAATATTGATTCATTAGTGCTGTGCTTGTGCTGCAAATATCCACAAGTGCACTTTCACTATTTTGGTTTTAATCCCCACAGGCATGCATTCTGTCAAAAGGAGTGAAATTGTAGAAAATATGTTCACAAAGAGGACAAGTTACAGTACAGTCGCTGTGGACGGGTTGTAATATACGCGTGGGCAGTGATGTTCACTCATGCATTTACCAGTCAATAAAAATCATCATCTACAAAATTTTAATTGATGAAGCACCGGGTTGTACCTGGTGCTTCATTACTTAAACTTTTGATGATTATACCTATAGTTAGTGTTTGGCATCAAATATTATTGTATCCGTGGAAATATTGCCCATCCATGGAAAGTGAGCAGTACACAGCCACTGTACTGTATTTGTTTCAAGTATATAATATACTCTTTGATGTTTAATATATTTGTGATAGGCTGGGTCCAAAGTACTCAGTACTCATAGTATGCGAGTACCACTTTTTTGATAAACTACTCAATACTTGCCAGCCCATATTTTTGTGTGTGTGTGTGTGTGTGTGTGTGTGTGTGGGGGGGGGGGGGGATTAGATGGTGACAGATAGCTGCAAATTATTTAAAATGTTGAGCCAGGCAAATGAAAAGCAAAGAAACATTTCATCTGAATGACAGACAGACAGACGTGCAGTAACAAATTTTGGAAGCCTACATAAAAGTAGTGACTAGCTTACAATGAAAAATCTAGATAGAAGAGCGAGGGCAATCTTGTCAAACAGAAAACAAACAAGAGCCCCCAGAGGGCCTGATGGCATTCACCTGACATGGTAGCCTAAATATCAACCCAGAGAATTTATTTGAACATTTAGTTGCATCTGCCCCTCATAAGAAAAGCTTATACAAAATATCCAAAGATTCTGACCAGTGGATCTCAAAAAAAAAAGGATTTTTAAAGAATATTCCTCATAACTAAGTTATAATTCAGGCTCCCACAGAGAGCCCAAATATGAACCCAGGGACTTGGCTTGTACAAATTTGAATCTCACATCCCTAAGGATGCTATATACCAATATCAAAAGATTCGGACTACTGGATTTTAAAGAATATTCCTCTTATTGAACGAAGCTGTAATTTGGGCTCCCACAGGGAGCCCAGATATGAACCCGGGGACTTGGCTTGAACAAACTTGAATCTCACCCCTCTGAGGATGCAGCATCCCAAATATCAAAATATTCTGAAGGGTGCATCATCAGAAGATTTTAAAAAAAATATTCCTCATATTGCACTAATCTAATCAGAGAGAGCCCAAATATGGACCCAGGGATTTGATTTCAACAAACATGTGAATAAATCTTCCAAAGATGTTATATGTGAAATATGAAAGCCTTTGCAGCAGTGGAATGGGAGAAGAAAATTCATTAACGTTTTTCCCATTACTAAAATGATGACTCCGCATAAGTCTTGGAAAACTTCCCTATGATAAAACTGATGGCAATTTTTTTTTGACCATTTTTTTCGGCTGTTCGTAAGGAAGCGTCACACAAAATAAAAATTCTCCGTACCATGTAGTTTTGAAGATATGGGCGTTTTAAATTTTTTCTATATTTAGATCCTGCAGTTCCCACAGGGTAACAGGAAAATGTTTTGTCATAAATTAGGTACTTACGACCCAATAAGAAGCCCATCATATCAAATTTGCTTCAAATCAACCTCTCAATTTTATATCTCACCTCCCTAAGGATAAAGTATATATCAAAACATTTGGACTGCTGAATGTGAAGAATAGTTTTGAAGAATATTCCTCATTTTGAACTAAGTTATAATTCAGGCTCCCACAGTGAGCCCAAATATGAACCCAGGGACTTGGCGTAAACAAACTTGAATCTCCCCCCCCCCCCCACACCCCTCCCCCTGTAAGGATCTTGCAAACCAAACATCAAAACATTCCGACTGCTGAATCTGAAAAAGTCTTTTAAAGAAAATTCTTCATTTTGAACTAAGTTATAACTCAGGCTACCACAGTGAGCCAGGGTTTCACAAATATATTTTTTGTGGGATCCATTTCCAACATGTGTCTTAATCACATGAATTATGCTTATTTATCTTCAAATACATAGATTGTTAGATTGTTGAACCACCACATCAAAGGCTATTGCAGTAATCATGTTTATAGAAATTAATTAGATCTGATACGGTTAACCAATTAATCGACTAACCAATGATCAATAACTTGATTGATAAAAAAAAGTAATTGATCGGTTAACCGTTACTTTTGAAGTACTGTACTATATGGCAGGGTATTTGATGGCTGGATTCACATCGCAAAATGCTATACAAAAATGTCCAATTGCTAACCATTTTCTTTCATATTGGGTAAGCTTATATTCACTATTTATCATCACTTTTTGAAACCAAGATGGAAACTGCTAATCAAATTTTTAAAAACAAAAAATACCCTGTATGGGTTAACTATGGAACAAACTTGCTCCAAAACAGGCAAACATTGTCACACTGGCTCACATCAATTGCATGAGACAGAGAAATGCTTGCCAGTTACGTGCCAAAATACTTGTTCACTTGCATGATCATTACACTGTATCAGCTAAAAACGGTCATTCTCAACCCTTCACCAAATGCAGGTAGCAGACGATACTTGCACAAGAAATTCTTAAATTACTAAAGATTTTCAATGTTTCTCTCAAAAACATAGCTTATGACCCCCCACCCCCACTGGAACAAGCTCAATGAGCTTGTTCCAATGAGGGGTCATAAGCTATCTTTTGAGACAAAAATTGAAAATATAATAAAATTTGAATGGACATGTTTGTATATGGCGCTGCCCGGTTTTGTCCATTATGCTGAGTAAAGTTTTAATTATATAAATGGTCAACGGTACAGCAATTATTCAGCTACCTATTGGGGCAAGTGATTAATCGGTTAACCAAGGTTAACCCATGCGATTAATCAATCACAAAAACCCTTTAATCATTTCAGCTCTAAAATTAATTTAATTTTATTAAATTTTATCTGATGAAAAAATGCTTATATTTTTGTGGGAATGGTAAATATGGATCTTCTTAACAAGCATTTGCAAGAACGTCACAGGAATGAAATCACCGTTCTCGCAATTTGCGAAACCCTGATGAGCCAAAATATAGGCTTGGCTTGAACAAACTTAAGTCTAACC
The DNA here is from genome assembly GCA_031216915.1 of Pictodentalium vernedei. Classification (NCBI taxonomy): domain Eukaryota; kingdom Metazoa; phylum Mollusca; class Scaphopoda; order Dentaliida; family Dentaliidae; genus Pictodentalium; species Pictodentalium vernedei. The sequence continues at coordinate 181,948,480 of CM062294.1, forward strand.
TGCCTAATGATGGTGCATAGCAAATATCAAAAGATTCTGATTGGTGGGTCTGAAGAAAAAGATTTTTAAAGAATATTCCTCGTACTGCACTAATTTCAACATTTGGACTCCCATAGAGAGCCCAAATATGGACCCAGGGATTTGATTTCAATAAACGTGTAAAAAAAATCTTCCAAAGATGGTATATGTGAAATTTGAAAGGTTTTGGAGGAGTGAATTGGGTGAAGAAGAGTCTTAAATGCTTTCTTCATTACCCACAGTGTTACAGAACGCTGACTAAGCATTTTTTTAAAGTCCCGAAAAAGTACCCCATGAAAGACCCGACAGCAATTTTTTAGACCATTCCATTCTGTTGGCCCCAAGGAAGCTTCACACCAAATCAGAATTCTCAGGGCCATGTAGTTTTGGAGATATGTGCGTTTTGAATTTTGTTCTATTTTTAGCTCCTGCGGTTCCCATGGGGGAACGGGAAAATATTTTGGGGCATAAATTAATTACTTATGACCAAATAAGCCCACAAATTAAATTTGGTTCAAATCAGCCTCTTGGTTCGAAAAACAGGAATTTTGGGCGGGGCGAAAATACTTGCCCTCCAACAATGAAGGCAAATAAAGACCCACAAACTTCTCTTGAACAAAACTGAGTCTACACCTCAAAAGGAAGCAGCACACCACATATCAAATCTCTGCTACTCCTTGTTCACAAGAAGATTTTTTAAGATTTAGGCAAAATTTTTGGGCATGGCCCTAATGAGGAGCAGGGCAACTTGATTTAAACAAAATCAAAATGCAATGTCATAACAAACAAGCATCTCAAATTTCCCTTAAATCGGTTCAGCAGTTTTGGAGGAGAAGATGCAAACACCATGTTCACGGACGACGGACGGCGAGTGATCACTACATGTATACCTCACCCTGACTGAAAGTCAGGTGAGCTAAAAACTTAGTGGACCATGAGTGCTGCAGTTGGGCGAGAAGCTTGGTTCAAGGAGAGAAGAAACATGTAGCTGCTGGTTTTCGAAAGTGTTGTTAAAACCCAATAAATAAATAAACAAGAGGCCCCACGGGGCCTGAAGTGCTCACCTTGAACAGAACACGATATAAACAGAGAACAGAACACGATATAAGAGTCCAAGAATGAATCTACATTAAACCATAGGATACACTGCAAATCTTTGAGCCCCTCAGCAGGGTATTTGATGACTGGATTCGCATCGCAAAATGCTAGTCAAATATGTCCAAATGCTAACCATTTTTCTTTCATATTGGCATTTTATTCACTATTTATCATCATTTTTTGGAAATCAAGATGGAAACTGCTAATCAAATTTTTAAAAACAAAAAATACCCTGCTCAGGAGTGACAAAAACAGTCCAAGCATCATGCCTTTTCTTTCGTTGATCATGATGTAAAATGTGGAGCTCCCCTCTCAAGCCACTTGATACAACCTATGTAGATTACTCTTCACCTCTGGAGGGTACTGAATAAAAATTGTCTAATTCTTCAGCTACTTGGCCACTTCTGGCTCCCATAGGGAGCCCAAATATCAACCCAGACACTCGATTTGAACAAAGTTGAATCTGATCTCCTAGAGATGCTGTATACCAAATATGAAAGGCTGAAAGCATTCTGACTGGTGGATCTGAAGAACAAAATTTTAAAGAAATTTCCTCATATTGCACTAAGTTAAAATTTGGGCTACCATAGCGAGCTCAAACTCTTTAACCTACAGACCCAATTTGAACAAACTTGAATCGCACCCCCACCCCACCCTACCCCCCCCCCCCTCCCCCCTTAGAGATGTTGTATACCAAATACGAAAGCATTCTGACTGGTGGATCTGAAGAAGAAGATTTTTTTAAAAAAACTTCCCCATATAGCCCTAAGTACCAAAAGACGCCCAAATATTAACATAGGGACTTGGTTTGAACAATCTTGAATCTGACCATCATAACAATGAGGGTACCAAACATTAAAAAATTCTGACTTGTGGTTCTGAAGAAGATTTTTAAAGAAAATTCCCCATAAAATTTGGGCTCCTGCATTGAGTCCAAATATGAACCAATGGGCTTCATTTTAACAAACTTGTATCTGACCCCTCTATGGATGCTGTATACCAAATATCAAAAGATTCTGAACATTGGTTCTGGAGAAAAGATTTTCTAAAATGTTTGCAAAAATGCTGCGCCAACATCATTCTGATGCCCTCTGCAGAACTCCCTAACAACAACAGAGGGCATTTTTTTTACCATTCAATTCTACTGGTCCTAAGGATGCTTCATACCACATAACAGTTCTCTGTTCCAAGTGGTTTGGGAAACATGGGAGTTTGAAAATATTTCTATTTTTTTGCTCCTGGGGTTCCCTTGGGGATGCAGTGGTTTTTTTGCATGAGGCAAGTACTTATGACCCAATATTACCACATACTGAATTTCATTCAAATCGGACCATCGGTTCGGAAAATAGAAATTTTGGGTGGTACCAAAAATGTAACCCCTGCCATTACAAAGCCAAATATTGCTTCACAAAGTACGTTTGAACACAGGGGATTCTACACCTCAAAAGGTAGTTCCATAACAAATATCAAGTCACTGTACCAACTGGTTCATAAGATTTTAAAAATATTTTGGGAGCATTTTACCCCACCCCCTCCCTATAGGGCTGGGCATGTTGAGTTAAACAAAAATGTAATACCCCTTTGGTACCATTACTCACACAAACTTGAATTGACCAAAACATGGTGTTGATGGATGACAGACGGATGGACAATGGACGGAGAGTGATTAGATAAGCCCTGCTTGACTTTGTCGATGTGAGCTAAAAAAAAAAAAAAATTAAATGGTTCATGTCCGATATTTTACCCATGTTATTAAAATTGATAACTTTGTCCCTAGAGTGCAACAAGGCCTATGCTATAGCATTGCAAAGCCTTCTTGCACTCAAGTGATGGAATACACCGCCACCCATGCTATTCTGTAGATTATGAGGCCTAAAACAAACAACGAACATGAACTTATGCATGAATATTATTACAATGAATACACTGTTTTACACAAAGGAATACCACACAATCCAGTTTAGACTGATATCAAAAAGTCCTCTGTAGTGGAAGGGCAATTTTAACAAACATACAGGCCCAAATAAGCTTCATACACAGTGTAAAAATTCCACAAAATTAATAAACATTCATATATGTTTAATAGGAATTAGGAGTATTGTAATTAAAAGTCAATTGTGTGGCTGTTTATAAACTTATATTACTTTGTTATCAGGTGTTAAAAAATATTAATATTTGTAAACATACCCACCCATTTAGATTAGTCTCTTCTCATAGCAGTGACACAGACATACAGCACAGTTGCTGGTCATAATCCTTGCATGGGCAGTGTACGAGGTCTTTGCATGTTTTTTCCAGGTAATAGAAAACATCATCAATAAAATTTTAATTAATGAAGCACCAAATTGTATCCTGTGGTTCATTAATCAAATTTTTGATGATTATTGCTGTAAACAATGTTTGAAAACTAATATCATTGCATCCGCAGAAATATTGCCCACCCATGGAAAGTGACCAGTCCACGGCAGCCACACTGTAGGCTTGGTGGCTGGAGGGGGCACATGCCCTCCCCAATTTCATTCATGCCCCCACCCCTTTCTCCTGTTAACCTATATAATGAACATCCGAAGACATTTTAATATCTAGATATTTATGCTTGTTCGCAACTTATTATGGACACAAATGGACACAGAGTCAAGGTAACTGTGTTTTACTGTCTTGAATTTCAAATTATTTTTTTTTTTTTTTTTTTTTTTTTTTTTTGGGGGGGGGGGGGGTGGTGGTGGGGGGGGGGGGTGCACCCGACTCCCTCCACTGATGAGAGGGTCACACACCCTCTTGTCCTCACCCCTATCTCACTGCTATGTGGCTCAGGTGATTCTGTGCATCATATTCTTTATGACACGGCCCCACTCCCACTGGATACATGTATTACTCTTGCCCCTACATGTAACTTAGATATCCTGGCTAAGCACCAGTATAATGGTAAACTAACATCAAATTGTGTGCTTATGTACAGTAGCTAACATATTAGAATAGTACAATGTGCTTTGTCAGAAACTTGATCAAGTATTGATGACAAACAACAATTTTCATTACCAGTAGCCGGTGCCAGTAATAAAGCAAGATTTGCAAATATCACCCTGCGTTTTTTCAGCTATTAACTAACATAAAATTGTGCACTTCATGAAAATTATTTCGTTACTACCTGTTAAAAATTACTGTTTCTTGTTTTGCTCTTTTAGAAAAAGAAATCACTCCTTTTCTGGCGGGCATACTAAACACCGAGGCAAACCGAGGGATACCAAGGTGAATGAAAACAGGAGAAATGGGTATGAGGTGGTGTGTTCTTTTTATTATTTATTTATTGGTATTTAAGGTCACATTTATCTGCACAACAGCTTATTGTGACCATGGCAGTTTTACGGATGGAGGAAACTCCCAAGAGAACCACTGAGGAATGGCAAGCAACTGTGAGCTCCAAACATACTACACAAGCAGGGTTAGCCTTGTTCGAAGACAGGTGCACCAAGAACATGCTGTATGCCTTAGTACACAGCATACCTTGCCCCCACATGGGTAGTGGGGTGAAGTGTCTTGCCCAAGGGCACAAAGCTGTTGGCGCAGGTGGGATTCGAACCGAGGATCTCTCGGCTTGCAGCCTCCACCTCTACCTACTGAGCCACTGCACCCCTGGTGGTGTATTCCGATTATGTAAACAGATTTAAGCAGTATGTGCATGGTTTTAATGCCATATTTGAGAATTATGGGTGCTGAAGTAATAAGAATGCATAAGAATGCACTGAAAAATCTTCCCTTTGGTATTTAGTAGGTAGCTTGGTAAGGTAAAGTGACCTCACCTCAGTAAGCAACAGTGTGAGTGCCGGCAGCCATTTTTAATATCGGGCCGCACTCAAAAACACTCGTTCTCTGAATCTCATCCCAAGGTGATAACAAAGGTACCCAAAAAGTTTCATGAAGATCGTTTCATAAACACAGCCTCCAGCACTAGCCGTATTGACATGTGCACTTACAGTGTGTAAGTACCACTGAATAAATCAAAGGTCATCTAATTTGCATACTTTCGGCACGAGAAAAAAACCCATATTATACAGTATTTTTTGTGATGTATTCCATGTCACTAAACATTCATACAAAAATTTATTCAAATCAGAACTTTCATACAGAAGTTCTGTACAAAAAACTGATTGCACTAATTTTGGTACAAAATGGCTGCTAGTGGCCATCTTGAATTTCGAACTGCACCCCAAAACACTCGCTCTCATCCCACGGTGATAACAAAGGTACCCAAGACATTTCGTAAAGATCGGTTCATAAATACGGCCTCTAGCCTGAGCCGTATAGAAGTTGTGTACAAAAAACTGATTGGACCTAATTTTGGTACAAAATGGCCACTGGCAGCCATCTTGAACTTTGGATCGCACCCAAAAACACTCGTTCTCATCCCTAGGTGATAACAAAGATACCCAAGAAGCTTGGTGAATATCGGTTCATAAATATCGCCCCAAGCCCGAGCCGTATTGACATGTGTACTTACTGTGTATAAGTAGCACTGAATAAATCAAAGTTCATCTAATTTGCAGAATTTCTGTACAAGAAAAAAACCTGTATTTTATGTGATGTATTCCATGTTACTAAACAATCATACACAAATTTATTCAAATCAGAACTTCCATACAGAAGTTCTGTACAAAAAACTGATTGCAGTAATTTCAGTACAAAATAGCTGCCGGCGACCATCTAGAATTGTGGACTCCCCCCAAAAACACTCATTTTCACCCCATGGTGATAACAAAGGTACCCAAGAAATTTCGTAAAAATCGGTTCATAAATACGGCCTCTAGCCCAAGCTGTATAGAAGTTCTGTACAAAAAAACTTATTGTACCTAATTTCGGTACAAAATGGCCACAGGTAGCCATCTTGAATTTTGGACCGCACCCAAAAACACTCATTCTCATCCCAAGGTGATAACAAAGGTACCCAAGAAGTTTCATGAAGATCAGTTCATAAATACAGCCTAGCCCGAGCCGTATTGACATGTGCACTTACTGGATATATACGTAAGTAGCACTGAATAAATTAAAGTTCATCTAATTTGCATAATTTCAGCACGAGAAAAAACCTGTATTATATGCGATGTACTCCATGTTACTAAACAGTCATACAAAAATTTATTCAAATCATAACTTTCATACATAAGTTTTGTACAAAAAAACTGATTGCACTAATTTCTGTACAAAATGCCTGCTGGAGGCCATATTGAATTTTGGACTGCACCTCAAAACACTCGTTCTCGTCCCACAGTGATAACAAAGGTACCCAAGAAGTTTTGTAAAGATCGGTTCATAAATACAGCCTCTAGCCCGAGCCGTATTGAATTGTTGTTCCCAAACTGACGGACAGCGGGCTATGACATTACCTTAAATATGACTGTGTCAAAGTTGAGCTGAAAATGGGGAGTATCCAGAGTATCACAAAACAAAAACCTATTTGTAAAGGATCCCCCCTCCCCTTTCAAGGACAATCTGACAACATTGGCATTCAGCACCATGCTGCCTTGAGGCTGCATTTTGAATTCCTGTGTTTGTTGTTCTTATGAAATATTATTTTATTATTATCAGTTATGGTACAAATGTGGTACCGATAGCACACTTTCAGGAACTGCTGATGTCTGATGGCGACTGTGTGTCAGTGTGTGAGGTGCACACATACTTTTGGGGTTCTATACACCACATCCTTCATTTTGCTATAGAATTTGTGTAAATTTATTTGGAATTTATAGAATTTCAGACTTGGAAATTTCATAGTATTGTTTTTGCCTTAGTTATGGTGCTTTTTCAGTAATGGGCAATTTAGTTTGAAAAAAGGGGTTCATGAAGGTTCAGTCACAGGAAGATTCAGCCCTCATACTTTTTCTGAGAATATTCGGTCTCAGTCGTGGTCGAATGTCATCACCTCTGAGGTCAAATCCTCACAGAAATTTTTTTTTTGAAAATATTCTATGCATTTTTTCTATTGTTTTTTTTTAAGGATTTATGATTACTAATTTTGACAAAATTACAAGCGCGATATGAAACAAACCTTAATGAAGCTGGAACAAAAAAAACCTTCCCTAAACAAGCTGAGAGGTTCTCAGCTCGAATCCCAATTGCGGCAACTGAAATAAGGCGTACTGCACATTGATGATGCACTTGTCTTCAACAAATGCTAACACTGCTTGCTTGGAGGTACAATGTTGAGAAGCCTGACAGTTGCTTGTCATTGTTGCTCGGTGGTTCTCTCCGGGTGCTCTGAGTTCCTCCCCCAGTAAAACTGTTGGGTGGCCCTGGCTGTAAAAATTGTTGTTAAACCCCAATAAATAAAGAAATCAAATTTGCTGAATCCAAGACCTTTGAATGATGGCTTTGATTGAGGTGGGGGGGGGGGTGTTATACAGTGGTGCCCACTTAATTGGATATATCTTAATTGTATATCCCTGTTAACAGAATATAATTTCCCAACACAAAACCATTTACCATGCCTCCAGTACAAATTTGACCTGGTAATTGAATATAGGTTATAGAGTAATCTCCTGTTAATTGAATAACATCTTGTAACATCTTGAGAAATTACCCTGACTCTTCCCAGTTTACCTTTGGTTATAGACCAATTTGGCCTCAGTACATTCAATACGGGCATTTAATCTATTATATCCTGTTTGACAGAGTTCATGGAGCTCTGTCAAACAAAATATAACAGAATAAATTCTAAGTTTATCTCTCGAATACAGGAAAGTGACACAATCCCTGTTAATTGAATACTCCTGCTAATTGAATAATTTTATCGGCAAAGTGGCTCTTCAATTAACAGGGTTCCACTGTACAGCAAAAACAAATATCACAAACTAATAATGAAACTATGTACTTGTGAAATTTTCATGTGGTCATCCTACAACATGTTTTAGCTGGTACTATACAGTTTTGAAGGTTAAAGGGCTCAGTAGTTAGAGGTGTAGGCTGCAAGCCAAAGGGTCCTCTATCAAATCCCATCTGCGGCAACCACTTTGTTTCCTTGGGCAATACACTTCATTCCCATTGCCCACGTAGTGCCATTGCGTACCAAGGCATACTGCATGTCAATTGTACACTTGTCTTCAACCAATGTTAACCCAGCTGTTTGTACGTTAGATGTTTGTAATTGCTTGGTGGTTCTCTCTGGCTTTTCCCACCTGTAAAACTGTCCGACATGAAGTGACCCTGGCTATCAAAGTGTCATTAAACCCCAATAAATAAATCAATAAGAATCATGTGCCCCTATTCTGGAGAACAGTTTTTGGCAAATTGCCAAAGGATGGTTTGGGTTAGATTAGTATCCAGTTTGGGTCAAATTGTTGGAGGACAGTTTGGATGCAATTCTCACAAATTCCAGTCACTTTGGCCCCAAGTCATTTCGGCCCCAGTCATTACAGCGTCCGGTCAATTCAGCCCCAATATACCAGGTCATTTCGGCCGCTATAAATATTTTCAAATATTGTTTGAATTTTAACAATTTTCTATTTAATTTTTTTCAACATTTATATCTCAATTAGATATTCAGGTATACATATGATATATGTCTAGTAGATTTTCTTTCATGATGAATAAATAAAAGAAAAGTTTCAGCATGTCAAAGGTGCATATGGACCATGTGGGCTTTGAAATCCCTTGCGACCTGAATAATTTTATTTGCTTATGAATCTACGAGAACCGGAAGTGAGGGTCAGTAATGTTATTTGGTTTGAGTGTATGCCTTGGAAGTGGGGCACTGGGGTCAGACCCCTGTGGACATCGAACTGGAAGGGGACTAGGAACTGCGCATAACTACAAGGATTCTGCTCTGTGTTTTAGAAAATGTGGACATATTTATGGTAGTATCGAAATCGCAGTTTGGTGGTTGTTTCAGAACAAAAAAGAAAAGAAAAAGAAACCCTGTGAACCTCAAACTGGAAGGTGACTAGGAATTGTGCATAACAATATGAATGAATGACTGCACATACTTTGCAAAATTTCAAAGTAAAATAATTTATCTTACTTATATAGATAGCATCTTAAATGTATGTAAAATTGAACACATGGATAATTTTTAATGTCATGTATAACTTTTCTGTACACTGTGTAAATACAAATAACTGAACATTACTTAATAAAGGTAAATTAGGTAATTACCCATTACTTCTAAACATGAACTATGCACTGATCTTTATAGATCTCTACACTTAAAATGATGCCGAAATGACCAAGGGACCGAAGTGACTAGGGGAGAGATGACTTTGAGGTCGACGTGACCAGAGGACGAAATGACTTGGAGTCTAAGTGATTGGATACCATTCTAACAGATGAGAGACGTTAATTATTACAGAACACATCGAATGTGAATTTACTGCAGAGATAATTGCTCGACGATATACATTATATTAAAATTTTTTCAATAAATATCGAACAATCTATTAATATTTTTTTAAGAATTATTTTCAGGAGTTAAAACGAAAATCGTAGCGTATCTAAAATATCCTAACAGATGTGTACTGCTTTTCTTTTGGATAATTCTTCCCTGGGCCTAGTTCTCCCCAGGCCGAAGATTCCCCCAGTTCCCGAAAAAAGATGACATGCCATTTTCAATGGCAGTAAATATCCAAAAGGGTTATTATTTTCCATTTTTTAGTGTTTGAAACTACAAAGCACTGTTCAGAACTACAGATGGCACCAAAAAGTAACACATTATTACTTTGTTTTGGTTTCTAACGGGACTGAAAGCAACCTGTCAGTATCTCTTTTTCGAATTACACCCATTTCGTCTGCTAACCAAATCGTCCGCTGCAATTTTACCCAAGTCGTCCTCTACAATTTTACCCTACACGTCCGAAATTCGTTCGCTGGGGGAAAGTATTCAAGTATTGTATTTTGAATCATTTTTTATTTATTTATATAATAATTTTATTGTATACTTTATTGTATATTACCTATTGTAATATATCTTAATGTACCTCCTTGCATTAAATTTCATATACGTGTACGAAATTCTGAAAACAGAAACGTCAGAACAAAATAAACTACCCAACCATCTAATAAATTTTAATTACTGTTTATTTATGGTTTACCTATAATAATTATATTATTACAGTAAAAGTTCTTAAAGTATGTGTATGTTATATTAAGTTCCACAACATAATCTTATAATTTTGCAATTTTTCATTGAAGAGCTTCACCGGCACCTAACAGTGAATAATTGCAAAATTATTAGCAGAAGTATTATAAGAATTAATTATATTAAGAAATGCAACAAAGTTTGTTATATTAAGTTCTGCAACATAATCTTATAATTTTGCAATTATTCATCGAGGCGCACCGTCGCTTTACAATGAATAATAGCAAAATTATTAGCAAATGTATTATAAGAATTAATTATATTAAGAAACGCATCAAAATTTATGGTTTATTAAATTCTGCAACACAATCTAATAATTTTGCAATTATTCTTGGAAGAGCATCACCGGCGTTTTACAATGAATAATCACAAAATTATTAGCAAATGTATAATAGGAATTAATAATATTAAGAAACGCATCAAAAATGTTATAATTATATTGAGAAATGCATCAAAACTTGTTATATTAAGTTCTGTAACATAATCTTATAATTTTGCAATTATTCCCGGGAGAGGGGGGGGGGGGGGGGGGGGGGCAGGGGACACCAAAAATTTGTAAGACGTGATGTGGGGGGTGGGTGGGTCTCTTGAGTGAACCAAAAATGTGCATTTCCAACTTGTGAATTTTTTTGAATTTTTTAAAAACATATCAATATATCAGCCAATATATGACATCATTTGTGTTTCAAACCTTAAAGATGATGCTGTACATCACACTCTTAACATAAATACAACATCAGGAGGCTTTATATGGTCACGGGTCGTTTCGCCACTTTTCCCGTTCGTCCCGGGTCGTTTCGCCCCAAGTCGTTTCGCCCCCAGAATTGGGGCGACATGACCCTGGGTAAAAATTTTTTTTTTTTTTTCAATGGTAATTTTTCAGCCCAAAGGGTAGTCTTACCTTATTGCAAATCCACCTTGATAACAAACAAATGAAACGCGGAGTAAGAGAGGTGGCCGATTAGGTTCCAGGTCAACTTGCCTTAATCATCCTTTTAAAAAATCCAAGAATCAAAAACGTAAATCCTTTCATAGAAAACCCATGGAGTAACAGGGAGCACATAAACACAACATGCTAACATCTTGATTGAATAAAAAACAAATCTACAGGGACCGAGTTGACACGAATTTCTCAAACTGAATAGCGGTTCTTCAAAAACATCTTTGATGAATTGTTTTTTTTGTTAACAGTCAAGATGTTTGTTTTTACAGTAATCACATCATACCAGTTGGTGTTTATTTGAGATTGATTGTGTGGCTGATTTGCCTTTTTTATTCACAAGCGTAAATATGTATGTATATATGTTATTAATTGTGATGCATTTTCCTGAACTGTGTATTTTCATTATTCAGAACTTGATCAACATAAAATGTATTAAAATCTGAACCTACGAGGCTACATTAGTACGTTTCCCCATTCCTCATCAAATATCCCTCGGCGAAAAACATTTGCGATTTCAATACATTTTCTCCTATGGTGTGAAGGTAAGGCATTTTTTGCTTTTATTTTAATAAAATTTACATATTATACTTGCCCGGGGATTAGCAGAGTAACAGCACAGTGGCTGAAGAACAGAGAAATAACAAAGTGGCAGATTATACTTGCCCGAAGAAGAGCAGACAAATAACAATGTGGCAGATTATACTTACCTGAAGATTAGCAGACAAACAACGACGTTGCAAATCTGGTGGATTCGACAGATTATATTTTAAGATCATTGTATTACAGCAAATGCATTTTCTATCAGTCAACTGTAAACTGGGTGTGTTGTATAAAATTTTATATAAAAATAAACTGAATCATCGTTTCAACCGCTAGTTCTGTTTTTTCTTTTTCTTTATCAAACCCACCCTATACCCTGGGAAAAAAGTGGGGCGAAACGACCCACTCTCAAAATTGGGGCGAAACGACCCGGGGCGAAAGGGTATGGGGGCGAAACGACCCAGGGGGCGAATGGGATTTGGGGCGAAACGACCCGACACCCTTTATATGTGAGAATATTGGGCTTAATCTGGGAAAATGTCACACGTTAGTAGGGGGTGGGTGTCTTGTTCGAAATGTAGAAAATGTGCAGACAATATTTTCCTTGACAAGCGGACGACTCGGCTTGCGGACGAAACGTCCGTATACCCTTTTTTCAAGCAAACTTTTCCGTACTTTTACAACACCTTAACAATAACATTCGGATAATTCAAAAACTGAGTTTCTGTTCGTCTTGATATTTCGTGTCAATGCATGTCTGTATACAATCGCACCAATATAACAACAATTATCAGTTTTTTTATCGGTTATATGTACGTTTTTTTCGATTGGGGTTATCACTGGCAGACAAGCTGCAACGAAATCAGGAATGAGAGTTCGATCTGAAATGACGAGATCATCAGCTGAGCATATTGACAAACCTCCAGAAGGACAGAACTCGAGTAATAATAATAACACTTTGGCCGGCCGCTAATTTGTCGCGGTTCTCGGATTAGAAGTATTGGTTACCCCTGAAGTGTAGATATGTAGGCCAATGTATCACGCAAAGCTTTGAAGCGAATTAGATTGCAATAAAATACATTAGATTCCTGGGCAGAGGGGGACAGGCCAATTGCAATTGCATGGGCAATTCGACACCGGAAGTTACGTGTTTTTTTCACTGAAATTTACTGTCCACTTCAAAAATCACATTGACGGCTATAGAGAATTCTGTTCTGGAACACATTTATCTGACGGGGTATGTGGAACCCTTTGCGGGCCTACGGCCCGCTTGGGGTTCCTATAATACAGGAATGCAAACTCAAATAAAACACAAGTAACAAAGAGATGCTAGTTAAGCATATCAGCGGGGGCCCTCTAACCAATCTTTTTCATAAGTACTAAGCAAGGTCATTTGTAAAATCTAACATATATTCAGTTTGAAATCACACAAGTAAAGCATTTTAAATTCCATAAGTGTATTTCATTAAGAATACGAAATTTCTACTTTTGGGACGATTTGGTCTCACAAATCAAAAAAGCTGTTATCAGAGAAAAGGAGTTATACATTCTCAAAGCGTTCAGATAAGACAAATCCAGAATGTTGTTATCTTTTGTTATTATTTTTGAGAGTTTTTTTATGGTGTAAGTAAATTTGAAATGCATAACAAGCCGTTACCGTGAAAGGCGTGACTCACTTCAAAGTCTGCATCGTAACTGTCAGTCGTATGAAATTCTACACTCACCTAACCTTCATGAAGAGCGAATGTTTTAGACAAATGTCTGGGCTAATCTTGTAATTGTTTACAGTTTTGTTAAGCACGGATATTACTGATAGTTTGCACCTTTTTGCCGGCAAGTCTTGAAGTTATTATAACGAGTTTGGAAGTCCCCATAACTAGTAGGTAAACGATTATACTGACTTGACAAAGCGTTATAATGAGCTGTAAAGTCATTATAACAAATTGGCAATTAGTTATAATGAGTTGACAAGTAATGCTAGCGAGTTGGGAAGTCCTTACGAATCGTAAAGTAGTTATAACGAATTTACAAGTAGTTACAGTGAGTTGATCAATCATTATAGCTAATTGACAAATCATTATAAGGGGTTGGTTTGTCATTATAACGAGTTTTACGAAGTCATTATAATGAGTTATAATTAGTTGAAATAATATAACCAATGGAAACCAGGTCGTTAAATTATTATAACGAGTTGATCAATCATTATAACTAGTTACAAATTTATTATACGTGTTTGCTTTGTCGTTATAACGAGTTATTCAAAGTTGCTATAATGATTTGTCATGTCATTATTATGAGCTGAAATAATATAACTAATGGGTAAGCAGTCGCGAAATGATTATAACAAGTTGGTAAAATCAGTATCACAAGCAAACAACCCGTTATAATAACAACCCGGTATAATGACAACCCGCTATAACAAAATGTGTAATCATTGCGACAAGTCCCACTGATATTAGCAGATTAATGAGCCTTACTGATATTAACAGATTAATAAACGAATTGGCAAGTCATTATAAAGAATTGAAAATTCGTGATGAGTTGTAATGTCATTAAGATGATTCGACGAGCTGTTATAACTATCTATTGAATCTTCATAAGGAGTTGTCATGCCATTAAAACGGTTTTGAAAAATTACTAAAAAGAACTGTAAAATTGTTATATTGAGTTATGATATCGACATAACAAGTCGGTTCATATTGACAATTTTTACAATGCCCTGCAGTGTTTTTATATATAAAGTCGTTATAATGTGGTGACGAGTCTTTATAACCGGTATAGAAGTACTTATGGGCTGTAAAGTCATGTCATTATAATGAGTTGTCAAGTCATAAAAACGAGCGTCGCCATAACGATTTGAAAGGCCATGGCGAATCGTGATGTTATAATGGTTTGTGAATCTACCATAATGAATTTAAGTTAGTTAATACGATGGGTAAAGACACAAAAACGAACGTGCAAGTCGTTATAACGAGTTGACAAGTCCTTATTACGAGATGCGAAATCATTATAACGAATTGTTGTGTCAGTATATCAATCCCCCAGGTCTCTATAACAAGGAGTAATGTCATTATAATGAGTTGCGAATTTACAATTCATTGTGATGTTATACGAGTTGGAATGTCATTATAATGAGTTGAAAAGTCATGGATTGTCAATTCGTTATAATGAGTTCTGAATCCGTTATAATGAGTTGAAAGTCATTTTTAATGAGTTCACAAGTTTGTTTACAAATAGTTACAACAAGTCGCGACCTTATTATAAGGAGTTGACAAATCGTTGTGAGTCGCAGACATTGTTATAACGAGTTCGCAGGTTATTATGAACAGAGTTGTGATGTCATTACATAGGGTTGGAATGTCATTTTTAACGAGTTGCGAAGTCTTTATAACGATTTTGACATGAAGCTATAACAAGTTGGATAGGCGCTATAATGAGTGAAAAGTCGCTAAAATGATCTAACACACCATTATAGCGAGCCTCAGACAAAGCTATAATGAGTTGCCAAATCATCAGGAGGAATTTTGAAGTTGTTAAAACGATGTGTCCTTTTTAATTACATCTAAAGTTATGACTAGTTTTGAACACACTATAATGATTGGAAAAGTCGTTATAACAAGTTGTGAAAACAAACCTTGTTGATAAAGCATTATAGTGAGTGGTTAAGTTAGCATACTTAGTATACGACATAACACGTTGACAAGTTATTATAATTAGTGCAATGGGTGGTCAATAATTAACGAGTCGACACTATTTTATAACGAGTTGTTAAGTCGTTATATTGAATTCTGCTGGCTTAATAATGATTTGATATTATAAAGGAGAGTGAAGTTGTTATAACAAGTTGATAAGTTGTTATAAATAGTTATGAATTCATTATAATGAGTCGTGATGTTATTATCATGATTTGGCCTTGCTTGACAATATGTTATAACGAGTTGAGGAATCATTATAAAGAGTTGAATAACTTGTTTTACAAGATGGAACTTATATAAAATTGTATATCGATGATGAATTGCAATGCCATTCTAATGAGCTGTTCAGTCGTTACAACGGGTTTATAAATCGTTATAACGAGTTGTGAAGTCATTATAATGAGTTGACAAGTCGTTATAACGAGTCTCAAATGTCGTTATAATTGACAAGTCACTATGCGTTATTAAGCCATTTTAATAATCTGGCATGTCGTTTCAAGAGGTGTGAAGTCATTATACCAGTTGACAAGTCGTTATACCGAGCTGACAAATCATTACAGTGAGTCTCGAACATCGTTATATCGAGTTTTGATGGCGTTACGAAAAGTTGTGAAATCAATTTAACGAGTACAGCCGATATTATGCTGAGTTGTGGACACACTACAATGATTGAAAAAATTCTTATAACATAATAATAACACTTTGGCCAGCCGCTGATTTGTCGCGGTTCTCGAACGAGAAGGCCATGGTTACCCCTGCACTCCCAACTGCCTCCCTATTCCCACGCTTCTCCTCTCCTCCCAACACTCGGAGACGAACTGCTTGATGACATCCCTTGCCTCATTCTTCCCAATCTCTCCGATTAGCATATTAACCCTATCCTTCGAGTCTCCCCCTAACCACACGCCCTTCATTCTCCCATCCCACTCCCCATTATACTCCCCGTGAATCTTGTTCTTTTAGACTGATACTCTGGGCATTCTAGAAGAAAGTGTTCCAGGGTCTCCACCATGCCCAAGTTACACATCTGGCACTCCCTTTCACCGTCTTTCCCAATTTTTTCCCTCAGCTCCAGAGATCGCGACCTCAGCTTGAACAACAGTGACCCCCCCCCCCCAAAGGTGCCATCAAGGTACTCTTCAAAACCTGGCCTCTCTTTATCACGCAGGCCACCCAAATACCTCTTTGATTTGACCCCCTCTCGGCAATTACGGTTTCAATCCTCCATGACCCTTTCTCTGACGATTTTTTTACCCTGGTTTGCCCCAACGTCCAGGTCCAAGATCTCCAATGAGTAGTTCTCTACTAGCTCCCTCACTTGGACCATCCACCCCGTTTTGATATTTGAGTTGAAAATTTTCAGGAATTATAATGAGCTTAAAATCCTATATAACAAGTTGTGAAAATATACCTTGTTGATGAAGCATTATAGTGAGTTATCAAGCTAGAAAAATGAGTGTACAACAAAACGAATTGACCAGTCATTACAAGGAGATGGATAAAAAAAACACAACAATAAAATAATAACGAATAAATAAGTCTTTATAACAGATTAGAAGTCGCTATAACGAATTGAAAATTGATGATAAATTGCAATTAAAACGAGTTGCCAAGTTATAAAGAGGAATTGTGAAGTTGTTATAACGAGTTCTCGTGTCATTACGAGGAGTTGTGGAATCATTTTAACCCTTTACCTAACATGAAAAGCAGACGACACTTGCAAAAAAATTCTTGAATAACTAATTTTTTTTTCATTTTTCTCTCAAAAACATAGGTTATGACCTCTCGTTGGAACGAGCTCGTCGAGCTCGTTCCAATGAGGGGTCATAACCTATGTTTTTGAGACAAAAAATGAAAACATAATGAAAAATAATTGGCGATTTTTTAGAATAGCGCTGGCCGGTTTTGGCCGTTACGTTGGGTAAAGGGTTAACGAGTAGAGCTGACGCTTTGGCGTGTTGTGGGCACAATATAATGATTGGAAAATCGTTATAACGAGCTGCCAAGCTGTTATATCAAGTTTTGAAAACATACCTTGTTGGCAAAGAATTATAATGAGTTGTCAAGTTAAAACAAGAGGCTCTCAAGAGCCTGTAATAGCTCAGCTGGCAGAACTACATATCCATCAGTTATTCTAAAAAATCAAAGGCCGTCATGCTTCTTCATCTGTGTGAAACAGAAGGATGATGATTTTCTAAGGATTTTCCGTACATTATTTTTTGCCAAATTTGTTTCACACTGGCCAAGAAGTTTCAGATAAGAAGATAAAAAAATGTGATTCACCGTAGGGTTTCCATGGTAACTATGCGATGCAATGGCAGCCATGTTTGCAATCTGATCAACATTACACGAGGATTATTGGTAGATGGTGTCCCAGTCACCAGTAATGTGAAGTTTCAAAACATTTGGCCTTGTAGTTTCAGACTAGAAGGTTTTTCAGAAATCACTAATCAGAATCAAAGAATGCCTCTGGCAGTCATGTACTCCAAAATAAGGATAGTGTGTAGAGGACCTCCAACAGAACATTCCTGACACGTTTGTTCACATCGGCTCATTAGTTCCAGAGAAGATGAAAGAGTGAGTAACTATAGGCCACATTTGCAACCCAATCAACATTAAATGAGGATCTTTGGTCCCAGTTATCAATCATGTGAAGTTTCAAAACATTTGGCATTGTTGTTTTAGAGGAGAAGATTTTTCAAAATCCACCAATCAGAATCAATGAATGTCTCTGGCGGCCACGTGTTCCATCCGACGGGAATAAAATGAGGGTCGTTTGCAGTAGAATTCACATAGACAATTGCTGCCAAGTTTGGTTCACATCTACTCAGTGGTCCCAGAGACGACGATGAAAATGTGATTTCTTATAGGGTTTCTATAGTAAATATGAGTCGCAATTGCAGCCATGTGTACAACCCGATGAACATTAAATGAGGATCGTTGGAAGAGGGTGTCCCAGTCATCAACCATGCGAAGTTTTAAATCATTTGGCCTTTTCGTTTTAGAGAGGATTTTCAAAATTCCCCAATCAGAATAGACGAATGCCTCTGGCGGCCATGTTTTCCATCCGACGAGGACAAAATGAGGATCGTTTGTATAGGACGTCCCGTAGATCATTTCTACCTAGTTTGGTTTATATCAGCGCAGTAGTTCCAGAGAAGAAGATGAAAATTTGATTTCCCATAGCGTTTCTATAGTAACTATAAGCCACAACTGCGGCCATGTTTGCAAGCTAATCAACATTAAATGAGAATCATTGGTAGAGGGTGTCACAGTCATCAATCGTGCGAAGTTTCAAAACATTTGGTCTTGACGTTTCAGAGAAGATATTTGAAAATCGACTAGTTGGACGCAAAAAATGTTTCTAGCAGCCATGAATATCCACCGACAGGAACAAAATGAGGATCGTCTGTATTGGACCTCCCATAGGCTATCCCTGCCAAGCTTGGTTCACGTCGGCTCAGTCGTTCCAGAGAAGATGAAAATGTGATTTCTCATAGAGTTTCTATAGTAACTATGAGCCGCAACTGCCGCAATGTTTGCAACCCTATCAACATTAAATGAGGATCGTTAGTAGAGGGTGTCCCAGTCATTAATTGTGCGATGTTTCAAAACATTTGTCCTTTTGGTTTCAGAAAAGACTTCTCAAGTAGACCAACCAGAATCAATGAATGCCTCTGACGGCCATGCTTTCCATCTAACGAGAACAAAATGAGAAACATTTGTAGGGGACCTTCCACATACCATTCCTGCTAAATTTGGTTCACATCAGCTTAGCAGTTCCAGAGAAGAAGATGAAAACGTGATTTCCCATAGGGTTCTGCATTAACTATAACCCGCAATTGCGGCCATGTGTGCAACCCGATCACCATTAAATGACGATCGTTGGTAGAGGGTGTCCCAGTCATCAATCGCGTGAAGTTTCAAAACATCTGCCCTTGTACTTTCAGGGAAGATTTTGAAAATCGACCAATCCAAATCAAAGAATGCTTCTGGCGGCCATGTGATTTCTCATATGGTTTTTATAGTAACTATAAGTCGCAGCTGTGGCCATGTTTGCAACCCGATCAACATTAAATGAGGAACGTTGTTAGAGGGTGTCCCGGTCATCAAGCATCTGAAGTCTCAAATCATTTGGCCTTCTCGTTTCATAGGCGAAGATTTTTCAAAATCCACCAATCCGAATCAAAGTCGGCCATGTTTATCAACCGACAGGAATAAAGTGGGGAACTGGTAGGACCTCCCATAGACCACCCCGCCGAGTCTGGTTCACGTCGACTCAATAGTTTCAGAGAAGAAGACGAAAATGTGATTTCCCATAGGGTTTCTATAGTAATTATGAGCCCAAATTGTGGCCATGTTTGTACCTCGATGAACATTAAATGAGGATCTTTAATAGGGTATTCCAGTCATCATTTATATAAATTTCAAAATATTTGGCCCTGTAGTTTCAGAGTAGATGATTTTAAAAAAAAAAACAACAACCAGAATCAAAAAATGCCTTTTACGGCCAAGTTTTTCATCCGACGGAAACGAAATAAGGTTTTTTGTAGAGGTCCGCCCATAAACTATTCCTGCCAAATTTGGTTCCCACCGGCTCAGCGTTCCAAAGAAGAAGATGAAAATGTAAAAAGTTTATGGACGATGACAGACGCCAAGTAATGGCAATAGCCCATATGACCCTTTTGGGCCAGGTAAGCTAAAATGAGTATACAACATAACGAATTGACAAGTCATTACAAGATAATAAAATAAGAATAAAATAATAAAGAGTTAATTAGTCATTATAACAGGTTAGAAATCGTTATAACGAAGTGTAAATTGATGATAAATTGCAATCTACTTAACCCTTTTCCTAAAGTAGAAAGCAGACGACACTTGCAAAAATAATTCTTGAATAACTAATTTTTTTCATTTTTTTGTCTCAAAAACATAGGTTATGACCCCTCGTTGGAACGAGCTCGACGAGCTCGTTCCAACGAGGGGTCATAACCTATGTTTTTGAGACAAAAAATGAAAAAAATAATGAAAATTAATTGGCGATTTTTGAGAATAGCGCTGGCCGGTTTTGGCCGTTACGTTGGGTAAAGGGTTAAAATGAGTTGTTGAGACATCACAAGGAGTTACAAGTCGTTATACCGATTTGTGAAGTTATTACAACGAGTTGACAATCCGTTATAACGAGTCTCAAATGTCGTTATAACGACTTGACAAACAACTATGAGTTGTTAAGTCATTATAATGAGTTGGCATGCTATTTTAAAGAGATGTGGTGGTCATTATAACAACTTGACAAGTCGTTATATCAAGATGACATGTAGTTTGGATTTGGTTTTCAAGTTATCATAAACAGGTGCTGAAGCATTATCATCAAAACGTTATAAGGAGTTAAAAAGTCATTAGTGCCATGAGTTGGTAGGTCAAAATGAGTTGCGAAATACTTATGACAAGTTGTGAAGTTACTTCAGTCAGTTGTCGTGTCATTATAGAGAGTTAAAACATCATTATAATGTGGCATGTAGTCAGTATAAAGAATGTTGATGTTACCAAGCAGAGTTGACAAGTCGTTTAATGAGTTGTGAATTTTTTATAACGAGTTATGAAGTCGCTATACCGAGTTTGCACGTTATTATAACGAGTTTTAGTATAAACATTATTTATTCAATAAGTATGCTATATGTTAGAGGACTGAATACGAAGAAAAGTAACAGTATATATAGTAAACATCAAGAATATAACATATACTAACAAAAGTCCATATTAGATGTAATGGGGTATCTGACTGAAAGCTGGGAGCTTATGCTGGTCATCTCCCGCGGTCATTCATTAATTTACAGAAAAATGTGGTATAGTATAGTAGATGGTCTCATATACCGCCGGCCGGAATCCATGGCTTGTGGTCGATCACCAGCCGCGCGCCAAGCCGGGTCCCCGCATCAATGCACACAGTGAGGGCTGCTTATAGGCCATAAAAGTGTAGACATTGGAGCAAATACCCGAGAGATCTTTCAGGGTTGATTTGTCAGCATGGTTGTCGACACAATTAGGTAACCGCGAGTGCACGGATACGACACCCCGACCAGGGACAAAACCAGTGAGAAAGTTGGTGGTAATTCTAGTCATTGAAAATTAGGCATAAAGAGTCAAACTGACGGTCGTCAATATATGATATTGTTTAAACCATGAGTGTGAATGAAGGAAGAGATGAAAAGAAAGTACAAGGAACATGAGCAATGGGAACAGGGGATGCCAGCTTGAGAGCACAATACATTGCCTTCAGATTCAATACACTCAAACGAGTTTTAAACGGGTTATAGATAATTACCAAAACACTACGAACTGACTCGTCATAATGGTTGAGTGGAACAGTCGGTATAAAATGTTGTAATGCAATTATATAGTTTGGAAGTTATTATAACGAGTTGGGGGTCACTGTAACGAGTGGACAAACTGTTATAACGACTTGACAAAGCGAAGTAATGAAGTCATTATGACAAATGGGCAATTAGCTGTAACAAGTTGATGAGTTATGTAATGAAGAGTGAAGTCATAACACACTGTGAAGTTGTTATGTCATTAAGAAGAGTAGACTAGCCGGTATAACTAATTGTGAATTCATTATAATGTGTTGTGAGACGTTATTATATGTTGGGAACTTTTGATCACGGAGATAGGCTATCTCCTGTCAAAGGGGGCGATCGAGGTCTTCGGGAACATTCATTCAGTGGGATTTTATTCCCGTCTGTTCTTGGTAACGAAGAAGGACGGTTATCGGTCTGAGTATCCAGACCCATTCTATCATTGCTCCTAACTTCAGCATGCAGGTTTTCAGGTCGGTTCGCCGCTCCATTTACCAGGGAGTTTTCCAGTTCAAGGTCAGCCCTTCGTCCTGTCTGGATCCTTGGGCCTTCACCCTCCTGATGTCGCATGTGTTAGCCTTACAACGCACACAGTGAAGGGTGTCTTCTTCGGCATATCTAGTCGATATCCTCCAGAGGCATTCCAATGCTGCCTTTCTGGAGTCGGATGTCGACACACTGTTGAGCCTGCTCACGTCACTAGTGTTCAGAGTCAACGAGGAGAAGTCGGACTGTCACCTAGGGATGGACTTCCATACTCAGTTGGACACGGTGGCGGTTTCCCTGGCAAGGGCTGTGATTTTCTCCTGCCTTTGCCCTGACTCTGTCCCAGTCCACGTCCGCAACAGTTCGGAGTCTTCTCCGGCTGCTCGGTCTGCTCGGTCTCAGCGGTTCGGTGACGGATCTCATTCCTCTAGGTCGCTGCATGTCAGACTCCTCCAACACTTTCTGCTCAGTCGTTGGAGGCCGAATGTCGATCCTCTGGATCTGGTGCTTCAGTTACCGGAGTCTCTTCCTCGTCACCTTCTCCTCTGACGGATGGATGTTCAGTGGATTATGCAGGGAATTTCCGTTGGACTTCCCCTCGTCCGATCGTGTTCTAGAGGCAGTCGCCAACTATCTCGGATGGGGTGTGACGTTGGATCCTCTAGGTCTTTCCCTTCATGGGTCAGGGGACCAGGATCCAGCAGCCCTTGCATCAACCAGAAGGAGTTTCTTGCTTACATTCAGAACCAGGGCGGCACGCACTATGTTCCCATGTAGGAATTGGTTCGGGATCTTCTGCTCGCTCTGGATGTCAACGCCGGAGTGGTGGTTCATCACATTCCCGGTCGTCTGAACGTCCTAGCCGTCTCCCTGTCCCGACTGGGCAGGTTCTTTTCCACCGAGTAGATGCGCCACATGGCGGTGTTCCAGTCGCTTTGCGATCTTTTGGGCCGTCCCCACATCGATCTCTTTGCGACTCGTTGGAACCATCAAATGGACACTTTCATGCCCCCGTGTCCAGATGCTCTGACTTTCGTCGTGGATGCGCCGTCCCTCCTTTGGAACGGTCTTGTCGGCTACGCCTTCCTGCCGTTTCCGATTCTGCCTCAGGTTCTAGCCAAGATACGAACTTGCGGTTGTCGAATCTTTTCGATCGCACCCCTGTCGCCTCAGTGGGTGTGGATCATTCTGCTCCGCTCTCTGTTGGTGGTGGTTCCGGCACGTCTCCCTCTACGTCGCGACCTTCCTTGCCAAGGTCGCCCGCGGAGGTTTCACGTCGACCCAACTTCATTGTGCCTACGCGCATATCTTTTGTCAGATCCTGTCTCCTCCGTAGCGGTTTTTTCGAGAGGAGCAGTGGAGTTGCTTTTCTTCTTCAAGGAGGCACTGCGCTGGTTTAGCCTATGTGGCCAAGTGGAAGGTCTTCTGTCGATGGTGTGTGGATCACTCTGTTGTTTCTGTCACCCCTTGGATCACACAGATTGCGGAGTTTCTGGTATATGTTTGATTCTTTCGTATGTGGGACAGCCTCGTATGGGCACTATTCCATGCCTTTCCAAGCTTATTCCGCATTTTTCCTGGAAAAGGCCTAGGGCTTTGCAGCTTACCCCAAGGTGGAATTTTTCTTCGGCGCTGCTCTGCTTGGGGTGTGTGTGTGTGTGGGGGGGGGGGGGGGGGGGGGGTTGCTCCGTTCGAGCCTTTATCCCAAGTGGATATGCGTTTTCTCACATTCAAGATGGCTTTTTTGATGGCTTTTGCCTCAGCCAGACGGGTTAGTGAGCTTCACGCCCTCTCGGTTGACCTGGCCTTTTTCTGGAGCTCTCCCACCAGTGTTATGTTTACCAGTGATTGCTTCTTTCTGGCCAAGAATCAGATACCAGAAACTATTCCGCCTCCTATCTGTATCGGGACTCTTCCTTCTGTTGTGGGTAAACACTCTTGCTCCGTCCGGTTCGTGCAATCCAATTTTTCTCAATCGGACGCTGTTTATTTGGAAGGGTAGGAACGATTTTCTGTCTCTTATTCCTGGTCGACAGAAGATCTGTCCCGAATCCATTTATCGATGGATTTGTCTTTCTATTCGTGCAGCTTCCGCTCGTCTAGCGACTGGCGATTGTATTACCAATCGTTTTTCTGCCACGAGGTGCGTGCATTGTCTACCTCGTGGGGCTTATACTAACTCCGAAATATTGTTATACTGGCAGCCTACTGGAGAAATACTACTTTCTACACTTATCTGCGACGGTTGCAGGAGCTGGCAGAGGACCTTTGTGCTACGGACCCTCTTTCTTCTGTTGTCTATCCCAGCCATTCAGCTTCTTACAGGGTCAGTTTCAACTCTGTGCTGTTACTGCCCTTTCTGTCTGTGCGTCGCACATAACCATACGCCTCATCTCTCATTGTCTTTTACTAATGTTTGTGATGCTATGGTTTGAAAGGCCTGGGCACCTCTTCCTCTGTCCACGGTTCCAGTGCAATTGGGTTATGTGTGGGTTGGTTTTCTCCATCCTATTGTTTATTCAGCCTGGAGTAAACAATTATAAGGTAGGTTGATAAGAAATTTAAATTGTATAGTAAATTTCCTTTCCTATTATATCTACCGCAATTGTTCACATGGAGGCCCTCTCATCTTCTTATTCGGGTAAGAGTCCTTCCTCCCCGCTGATCACACAACTCATGTTGGCGGACTCAAAAGAATGGCTCATTAGTGACTGCTTTGCGCACTGGTTAACGGAAGTCGTGGAATTGTACTAAGAGGAGAGCGTCCCCTACTGGGTGTGCGCCGATGGCACTCGACCCAGTTTTGGCTTATTTTTTCGTGGTGTTTTTGTACCACTTTTCTTTCCCAAATCTCTTGGGAAAGATCAAATAGAGAGTATGCGGTAGGTATAATAAGAAAGGAAATTTTCTATAAAATTTAAATTTGTATCCATCACGGGTGCCTTTGTGAGGGAATATATATATGTAAAAGTTTACCCCCACCACCCCCCCCCCCCCCCCCAACACAAGTGTCCGAAACTGCATGGTTTGGTGGGCGTGCTGTGTTATCAATTTATGATTGCAAAGGATGGGCCTTCCCTTCACAACATTTTTTTCTTGGACCTACATTCCAACACTTCCACATGTTGTCTGTTATTTTTGGCCTATAATTCACATAACGGAGTTTTTAATTTTCTCTCCTATACTGGCAATAGCAACAGAAAATTATTAAACAACCCTCGACATACATGTATTTTATTTTATTTTATTTTAGAAAAATATTTATGAAACCTTTCCAACAGTCGTAGTCAAAGTTTAATGTGGTGTTCAAAAAAACAAAGACAACTGAAAATTCTCTACATGCTCATGCTATAGAAATCAATTAAAAATCTGTTTTTCATTTTCTGTCCACGTGCGGCTTTTTGGGGTGAATTGATGTTCTGATGCGGTACATTTGATAGGTTAATATGCCGTAGGAAGCATTTCCAAATGATTGAGAACAATCAAAAGCGTGTAACAACTATTTATTCATGAAAAATATCTAAAAGAACGTATTAGATTACTCAGTTTTTTGGCAAAAGCATGAACATTGTGGGCAACTTTCTCGACCAAAGCATTCATGACACGCTGTTTAACATCCTCTCTCAGTATCGTACCGCAGGCGACTCGACCCATCGATCACGTGAATTCAATATTCTCAGACTCTGTGAACGACTGTACTTTTGATTGTGGATATCCTGTAACCAGTCTGAAATCCATCCACGGTACATGGTGAATGATTTGGTACAGGAACACCAACAAAGTGGAATTTCCAGGCATATTGGATTGTGTTATGTGAAAGAAACATTCCCAACTTCAAGTGAGCATCGAACCAATATAAAAAAAGCCCAATCCTGGCAATCCACTGAACCATACTGTGTGTTCCCTGTGCTTTCTTTGTCAAAGAAAGAGAGTATATCATTTTGGTCCTCATTCCACCCCTTGGGTGTGTCAAGGTGATAGTTAAAAGTTGCGATTTTGTTGTATAAAAGTGTAAATATTTGCGATAGGTATGTGACGGACCCTGAAAATAGATTTTTCAAACGCTGCTAAATTAAGTATGAAATTTAATGTCCATTGTGGCGCACGTGCTCAACGCCATATGGGCTTCTGATAACAGATCAATAGTAAGAGAGACAATATTCTCTTCTGCAATCGTTATCTGGGAAATTAAGGCCAGTTAAATTGTAACTGTTGAAAACCAGTGCATCACACATGTTCTGAACACACACCCATATTACGCATCTATCCTGTCGCCGAAATGTCAAAAGATACCAAAATGCGAGTCTTTCAAAGGAACTTTAAAGCGAGTGTTTAATTAAGATAGATCTAGGTGGCCAAGTTCAAGAGAAGCGATTAACTGAGAATAAATGTCCTGGCTATCTAAATAAAAATCGAGGAATTTCTCGAAAAATTCATTCCAGCCAATTCCAGTCGGAAGGTGTGTAAGGCTGTGGGTCGTTGCGAGCAGATGGGGAGGTCCCATGCTATAGGTTAGAGAAGGTGACGCATCGGTGCGAAAGTAAACGCTCGTTGTGATTTGGGGGAGCCACAGAGCTCATATTTAGAATAGGAGCAGTCGCGGGCCAAGTCGGTGGCCATATATGAGAATAGGATCAGGAACAGGAAGTATGAGCTCAGGGAGCTATATGCATTTAGGTAAACGGCATTACCTGGTTTAGAAGACAAGGCATACAGAGGCAGTTGGCCTGAGGGCAATCAGAGAGGTCCGAATTTAGCCTTTGCCGTCGAGGGTCATAGGCACCGAGATTGAAAGTCCGCGTATTGTCGTAGCCCTGTGAGGGTTGTAAGGAACCGATTGTAGTTTGTTAACGGTTGCCAAAGAAGTAAAAGCTGTAACGTTGAGGTCTAGAAACCGTGTTAAGAGCTTGAGTAAGTGCTGGAATAGCTCGCGAGATAAGATAGTTTTAGACGGTGCAAGAATTGGTGATGTTGAGAACACTTTGCAGAATATTTTTATGTAAGCTTTGTTAAGTAGAAAGCTGAAGGCGAAGAATAACTTAACTCCGTGAGAGCCAGAGAAGGCGCAAAGTTATCGTGAACTGTGGTAGACGCCGATTGAATTGTGGTTGAATTGTGAGAACGCTGATAGAGTCGCACCAGCAGAACATTGTATGAGTTAAGCCCGACTGACTGCAAAGTTAACCCTGCGAGGAGGAAGCAACGAGAAGTGAATAGACACTTTGTATTTGTCACAAACCGTGAGAGGATGAAGATGATGTGAGGTTGATCCAGCGGACACAGCTAGCTGTGGGAGACGTCGAGAGCACTAAAGAATAAACTTTTATTCGCGTAATTAGTGTATTCGTATGGATAATAATAGACACTTTATATTTGTCACAAACCGTGAGAGGATGAAGATGATGTGAGGTTGATCCAGCGGACACAGCTAGCTGTGGGAGACGTCGAGAGCACTAAAGAATAAACTTTTATTCGCGTAATTAGTGTATTCGTATGGATAATTTTGTGAGTAATTTGTTTCATATTATATTTCTTCGTACATGTAAATAAATAATCTTTCAGTGAATTATCGTTGGTCACCCTTTGGCGTTGTAAGCCACAGGCACCTTCAGGAATCCTAAGAGTCCCAAGCGGATAGGGCATTGCAAAATAGTTCAATTTAACGCAAATGCCTGTAGATTTTATACCCATATAATTGTAAATTCCCACCATGGAAAGTTCCTCTTGCATTCAATGCCTTGAAAGCACTCTGATGACATTTCAACGCAATCAGACAAACTGACTGTAATAAAAAATAACTGAATGGTCGCTGTCAAACAACCCAGTGATGCGTTTTCGAGCCGAATACTCGCAAATGCTGTGTGAAAGGTAAAATAAGATAAGATAAGATTTATTCAGCAAATACACCAGAACAAAGGCAGATTGCTATGTACACACACAATCAACATAAACAGAATAGGCCTAAAAAGATAAAAAAATCTGTTTCTCATGCCATCCCGCGTGGTCCTTCTGGCTGCCGCATGCTCTCTCTTTATATATAACCAATGTAATCTTTAAAAAAAAAATTAAATAGTTTATGTCTGATATTTTACCTAAGTTTAACAAAATGCTAAATTTGTCCCTTGAGTGCAAGAAGGCTTTGCAATGCTTTAGCATTGCAAAGCCTTCTTGCACTCAAGGGATGAAATACACCACCACCCATGCTATTCCATAGATTATGAGGCCAAAAACATAAACCAAGAACATGAACTTTTGATGGCAAAGAAATAATTACAGAAATAAAAAATAAAATAAAAAACCGCTCGCTCGCATGCAATTTTACAAATAATGGCCTGAGAAACAGAAGATCTACTTTGTATGGCCATAATAAAACACATTAATTCCATATTATACATGTGAACTGAGCATCCTCCTTTTTACTCCCTTTCACTACTGCCTTTTTTCCAAAAGGTTACCCGACAAAGCGCAATCAAACTGAAGGGACACAAAATATACACATTGTACAATATCGTATATGAAATGCTTCCGAATTCATGGCACCAAAGTATCTGCCACGAATAAGAAAATGCGTTTTTAGTAACTGATGATCTGAGTAACTCGAATCCCACGACGGTGCACTTGTCTTCAACCAATGCTAACCCTTCTTGTGTGGGGTTAGTATGTTGTGGGGCTGACAGTTGCTCGCCGTTGCTCGGTGGTTCTCTCCGGGTTCTCCGGATTCCCCCACCCGTAAAACTGTCGTGTTCATAATTAGCCATTGTGCAGAAATATGTGACCTTAACCCTTTACCCGACGTTATGGACAAAACCGACCAGCGCTATTCTCAAAAATGGCCAATTAATTTTCATTATTTTTTCATTTTGTGTCTCAAAAACATAGGTTATGACCACTCACTGGAACGAGCTCGTTCCAACGAGGGGGGTCAAAACCTATGTTTTTCAGACAAAAATGAAAAACAAATTAGTTACTCAAGAATTTGTTTGGCAAGTGTTGTCTGCTTTTCATGTTAGGTAAAGTGCTAAACACAAATAAATAAATAAATAAATAAATAAATAAATAAATAAATAAATAAATAAATAAATAAATATATCTAAGAAATGTAACTTGTCTAATCCATAAATATACATATATAAATATATATGGCTTATATTAACCATTTATAAGACACACAGTTTTATTGTCCTTATTTCAAAGTTCAAAATGCTACTAACATTTAATTATTTATTTATATATTTATTTATTTGAATTTAAGGACACTTCAGGCAGCGAGGAGGGAGACAGGTGACTCATTGGTAGACTGTTGGACTTCTATGCTAGAGGTCGTGAGTTCGATCCCCGTCCAGGAGGACCCGCGTTGTGTCCTTGGGCAAGGCACTTTATTCCGGTTGCATACAGGGGGGGGGGGGGGGGGGGCATAATGACGCCGTGTATTAAGGCGTACCGCACGTCGATGGTGCACGTGTCTTCAACAGAAGCGGTAACCCTGCTTGAACGGAGCTTAAACAGATTTAGAATGTTGAGGAGTTGACAGTTGCTCGTCGATGCTCTGTGGTTCTCTCCGGGTACTCCGGCTTCCTCCACCCGTAAAACTGTCACGGTCATGATTAGCCATTGTGCATAATTATGTGACCTTAAACACCAAAAAATAAATAAATAGGGAGACGAGGTCACCTCGCGTCGGACGGTTTTACGGGTAAGAGACGCGGAGTAACCGGAGAGAACCACCTAGCAATTATTCAATAACTATTTTTTCATTTTTGTTTTTTTTGCCTCAGAAACATAACTTGTGATTTGTGGGAAAAATAAACTAAGCACACCATAAACCAGCAATGCAGCCATTTGCTCAAAAACAAAAGTAGCTCAGTCTGCGCGCCCTATAGGAATAAACATAAGGATGGTAACCACAGTGATTTCAATATATAGGCCTAACCAATAAGATTTTTTTCAAAATAGGTCACTTGGATGTTTAACAGTTACCACATTTTCTGCCTAATCTTTGGACCCAGATAAATACACTGCCCACGTGAGTAATGGACATTAAGGGCCTTGTCCAATTAAAAAACAAAGCAGTTAACGCTGGCTGGGCAGATCGACCGGTGCACCACACCTTTCGGTTTGAAATTTAGTGTTCTAACCACAGGGGCGATCGCGCTTCCATCAAAATGATATCAAACAATTTTACTGTTGAAGTTCTCAACAATGAACAGACCCGTTTTTGGAGGGGCGGGGGGTGGATGGTGGTGCGGGAGGGGGAGGGGATGCATGTTGGCAAAAGTTTCTAACATTATTTTTCGAAGGAGCCGCAGCCCATTTCGCCCCACACCCTCTCTTTCCTTCATGCATACACTATTTACACAATGCAAAGAAATCAAATATGTCAATAAACTTGCCTTATATTTCTCAGTGCGCATAAAACGTCAGCTCTTTGGAATTCCTCATTTTGCAAAACAGGAGCTTAAAATAGACCGCATACGTTCACCCAGAGCGTATGATTCAAGGCCAACTTTAAAAAAATCATGACTGCGAAAAATATATTTCTCAGTACATGCACGTAAGAATATCAACTCTTTGAAATTCTTCATTCTGCAAAAAAATGAGTTTAGAATAGACCGCATACATGGCGTTTGATTCAAAGCCAAGTAAAAAAAAAATCACGACTGCGAAAAATCCAGCGATAGGTTCACACTTAGTCATTTCAATGTGAGTTTACTATAGTTCATTGAACCTGACGGAGGCCAGGACCAGACTGTAGGACATATCAGGTATTGAGGGTTGGGGGAGGTGGGGGGGGGGGGGAGTTCTTCGTTCTTGGGCGCTAAGTATTTTTACGTTCTAGACCCACAGAACTACAAGAATCGAGGTCAGTAGTTGGAGAAAAATTTGAAGGTGGTGCAACTAAAGCGTTCGTAGGACGAGGGACTCATCCGGATAGGCCTACATTTTAAAAATGTGACCTAAATTGCGCCGGTTGAATGCATTTTGAGTCTCAATGGACCGTTAGGCGTTGTAAGCTGAATGTGATTTCCTCAGCTGACACCCAAGGCCTTAGAATTCAGAATTTTAGGGTGTAAAAAGATATCAAGGTTCACCACTCCCCCACCCCGGGGGCTGCATTAATGATCAGACCCAGACCACTTCCCACAGCATACTTGTTTCCATAACCACTATTTTCACGACGTAAAAAAGAACAGAAATGGCGAATTCAATATGCACGTTAAATACATGTAGGTTTACTAAAACAAAATAAATAGATAACAAGCTAACTGGGGTAGGCATTAACGATTTGTGTCGGCTTGCTCCATATAGAAACAGAAGACAAAGTTGCCAATCTCACTCTCAGTGCGCAAAACGCGACGTAATATAATAATAACACTTTGGCCAGCCGCTGATTTGTCGCGGTTCTCGGACGAGAAGGCCATGCTTACCCCTGAACTCCCAACTGCCTCCCTATTCCCACGCTTCTCCTCTCCTCCCAACACTCGAACTGCTTGATGACATCCCTTGACCCATTCTTCCCAATCTCACCGATTAGCATAATCGGTGAGATTGGGAAGAATGGGGCAAGGGAAACAGTGCACGTATGGCTGCACTGAGGAAGAAAAGAGACGCACTGGATAAATCTGTGCTCTTCACCCGTACAGACCCTCTCATTTAAACGCAGATATTTCTGAATTAGGTCGTTCTCAAATCGTCTCGGGGGTGTAGATTTTAAACGTTGTTAAATTTGTTGTAAACTGGGTTTTTGCGTGTTTGAATGCCGCAAGAATATTTTTTTGTTCCTTATCAACACATGATCTTCAGAAATACGTTAATTTGGCGTTGAATATAAAACAACTGTTCGTAACCCACCTTCTATTCAAGTGAGTTCAGCTATTTATAATATGACACGAGGTTAAAACAATTGTACCAGTGCTGACCTGTGCTGACTTGTGTACATAAATTAGGTCATATAAAGTTACGAATGTTTTTAACAACCTTCAGATTGCCATCAGAAAAAAATAATATTTTTAAGAAAACCTTTGATTCAGCTGAATAATTTTTTCAAGATAAAACAATTACTTTCCAGTGAAACTGTAAGTGGGTACAAAAGTTCACGGTCAATGACCTGAAACAGAAATATTTGTTTTCTGTCAAAGTTTATGCAAGAACAACTGAGAATTCAGTTTGCGTGCATTGGAAAAATGATCAAATACGCATATCCAAAAATAAATTCTTGATTTTTTAAAAATGTTCGGTTGAAATGTTACAACCCAAGCCTTAACTGAAGTAAATGCAGAGCAATTAGAACCGATTTTAATACAAGGTATGCATTTCTGTAGTCGGTCGTGATGATTTCTCCCCAATTTAGAAAAGGCTCATAGTAAATCATCCCATGAAAAAAAACAACCACAGAAAGTAGAGCGGGGGCCCTTTGGGGGTTCCCGCAATTAGAGGTATGCGCGTGTGTCTGCACACATGCTGTCTGTTCGTGCATGACAATGTTCCTCATTGAACGAGATTTACGGGAAAGTTAGCTCCCTTTATGTTCATACATCTGTCAATAAATTTAAAACTTAGGGTTTGGGAATTTCATATAATAATTGACATTTTGAAATGTTAATCAATTTGTATCAGCGTTATGTGCATATTTTTACAAACTTCTGGCACTTTTCTGTTGAGAGGTATAAAAATACAGAATTGATTTGAGTAGTATAAAAATACAGAATTGATTTTGTAAATTTTTCTTCCAATCCGTTTGAAAGTTTGACTATTATTCCATGTGTAAACCCATTTAACCCTTTGAACACTAGTGGCGTCCTTCACATCAGTTCAATGGAAGCAACGGGAAGAATCCATATTCTTTATTTTGGGGAAGACCAGTTAATATTTTCAACGTGCAGCCTTGGGGCTGCACGTTGAACATATTGATTGGTCTACACCACACCTTCACTCAAAAGTCAACCAACTTAATGAAATTATGAAATATCATGTTACTGGGCCGGAAAAATGGCCCCTGGGTCTCAAAGGGTTAAAAATAAGAAAACGACGTTTCAACCATCGTTTGATGTTCTGTGACGTTTTATTTAGTCATTATACCAACTGTGTGAGAATATAAAACATACACTGGGTTCATATTCACTCAACCCATTTGATTGGGTTGATTTTTAACCCAACTGAATTTAGAATGAAGTTTTGAAATTTCCTCGCACGGTGTCCTGACGCGCTGAATTTTGAAGTACTTTGAATTCCTTGCTTTGTTCTTGGATATCTAAAGCATATGTGACCAGGAATTGTTCTCGTGAAATAATATCTTGTTTTCAGTTCTGATATGAATACGATAGCAGTACTTCGGGAAGCGTTTTTGTGTGCTATCAACTATGTGGGTTGAAAACGTATATGTTTCGTGTTACTTGCACCTCGTCCTTCATTTTGGTGTATCATTTGTGTATATTTGTATTACTTTTATGGACTTTCAGGGTAAATTGTCTTCTCTTCCTCATATATGACCTTAAATACCCAACACAAAATAGAATAAACTAACGCAACCCACAACTGTGTCAACACTACAAATTGAGATCGTCACGTGTCATTCCGGAATATTAATTTGTTTTGTTAGATTTGTGCCACAGCATCCGTATGGCTCACGCCCATGTTTGAGTACTGTTTGAGTTAAATTGCACAATGGACATGTCAACTACTTTGACTGACGTTGGGGGGGGGGGGGTATCTAGGGGGTGGGCTGTTTGGGTGTATGCGGTGGGTGCAAATATATAGTTTTGAGCGACCAAACCGTGGGAGACCGTGACATAACCACCGTAGAGACCGTAGAAGAACCGTTGCCGAACTGTAGCATATCCGTAATCCCGTGGCATGACCGTGACTAACCGGGTCAAACCGTTGGACAAGCGAGGCTTGTTCGTAACGCTTCCGGTGGTACCGTAGGAAAACCGTCACATAACCGCAATAATCCTTGACGAATCCTTGGTACTTCCTTAGCATAACCTTAGTACATCCATAGCGCGTCGGTGAATCTTTCGTAGGCACCACAGCCACATCATAGTGCCACCGTAGAAATTGTCTCTCATAGCCTAAACTTCCCGGTTTTACCACAGTTCAAAACCGTTGCAATCTGGGGCCCAAACCGTGAAAGCGAGAACCCCGCATAATGCTTGGTAGATGTACGGTGCAGAATATAAAAATATATTTTGGTAACCACAACTAAGACAAGACGTTGGAGAAAGCAAATTGCCGTAATACTCCTGTCAGCAGGTAATATCACAAAATACGAAGCTCGACAGAAACTGCCTTCTTTCGCCAGTTACGGCTTTGATACTTTGGGTGTTGGTTAACCCTTTAATATTTTTGTGCGTCTTATGACGTACGAAATCAAACAGCGCGTTGATACTTTTGGACGTCTTGTTACTTACGAAATCAAACAGCTCGTTAATACTTTGTGGTCATTGGTTTTGTTATTATTTTTTTAATTTTTAAAGTTTTAACCTCAATTCTTATTTTCTCCTTAATAGTGCTTAGTGACAACCGTTGAGCCAAATGTTATCGCAGCTTAACCCTTTACCCAACGTAACGGCCAAAACCGGCCAGCGCTATTCTCAAAAATCGCCAATTAATTTTCACTATTTTTTTCATTTTTTGTCTCAAAAACATAGGTTATGACCCCTCGTTGGAACGAGCTCGTCGAGCTCGTTCCAACGAGGGGTCATAACCTATGTTTTTGAGACAAAAAATGAAAAAAATTAGTTATTCAAGAATTGTTTTTGCAAGTGTCGTCTGCTTTTCACGTTAGGTAAAGGGTTAAAATACAAATATAATCCTGCTGTCAAGACTTCTCGCCCGATTGAGTGCTAGAAGCCTCTATCAGGGCTTTCAAAAAATTAGGATACCAGAGCAAACACAACACTTTCCTTGCTTTTATAACATTTGTCACGATCACATGGATTTTAGGGGCATGCAGTAATTTTAACCAGAAAGCTCTAGTGCAATCCGATAAAAAGTACCCTTCGCGTGCAGGAGTTCTCTCGTTAGACTGGTTCTTATAGTTTGCAGCGTTCAGTGGAATATGACCAATGAGAACCATCGGCTATAATTATCTGTCGGAATTACCGATTCTCATTGCAAAATGTTTGATGCACAACTATGCTAAAAACTGTTGAAAGTCATGAAAGACACATGATCTCTGCCAAGAAATTGAACAGTGCAACTCAACCATTGCATTCGTTATTGAAAATCAAGGAAAACTTAACAAATTTTAAGGCGAAAAAGTCTAAATGGGTTCGATATTGCAGCCAGCCACTAGTACAGTTCCTATAAAACTTTGTAATGTTACAATGTTGCCCTCACCGCTACGTGCTGCCGACGCCGGCGTCGACACGAGGCCTACTGTGTAACTGTAATCCTATTCGATTCACACTTCGGCAATGAAGTAGCACGTTTGCCAACGTAAGCATACTTTGAGGAGCATATTAAGTTGAATAAGTTCTCAGGAAGCAAGACTAAATGAATCTTGAATACTGGTTACCATGAAGTGGAACAACAGACCGCGACACGCCGACATCGCCTGGAGATGTTTGACAGCGAGTAGATGTAGTTACTAATTAACTATCTCCAATTCCACCCTTACTAGATGACCACTCCCACTCACCCTAGCTGAATAAAGAAAATAAATTCGGAAGAATGAAAAACCTGGTTTTATAAGAAAAACTCGGTAGTTTACATTTGTGGAACCAATGTTTTTTAACGTGCTAGTGGGTATTGGGGCAACAGGTTCATTTTATTTATTTTTTTTTTTTTTGTTGGGCTTTTTTAGGGGGATATAGTATTGCTAAAATATAACTTTCTGGAGTTTGTACTGGGGAAATTAAAGAAATGTTACCAGTTACCCACTACAGAAATTCTGAAAAGTCTTGAGTAAAGTGGGAATGAGACCATGAAGCGGGGAGCGGTGGTAAATACATGTGGTCTGATAAATGCAATATATTGTCAATTTTATGAGATGACCTCCATGAAATTCAAAAATAATTATGAGAATATTTGAAACATAGACAATATGACAATATTTTCCAGACACAGATTGATGTGTATTCTTAAATGACTAATTGATTGAGGATTTTTGCTAGTAATATTTCTGTTTTATACAAGGATATTATTTTGCTTTAATTATCAGCAACAAAACTTAAATCGAATGCCACCTATGTGACTTATCTACATGTGTGTATGAGATGGGGATGGGGTGAGGCACTCTCACCCTCCTCCCCCATCACCAATAAGCAGTTAATTTGCAGTTGTCATTGAAAGGGACTGGTATTTTCAGAACAGATTGTTCAGAGGGAGGGGGTATTTATAATTCTGGCAAATATCAGGGCAGTGGCAAGAGCATTTTCATAGGCAAATTCGAGGCAAGGGCCTGCATTTTGATTTTGAAACAAACGTTCATGGCAGTTTGATTGGTCAGCCCCCATCCCCAAGAAAATGTTCTCCAAAAGCCTATAATTTTAGCCACATTCTATCAGTCCACTTTAAAACTACTTACTAAGTGCAAATTCAGAATACTAAATTCCAAATTTAAGATTAACAAGATATTGGAGCAGACACATAAACAATTATTTTGTTTTGAACCAGATTACAAGAAAAAATTATTGACAGAACCGTTCAGATAACAAACAGGTGAAGTAAAGTACTACTACAGTACAAATAAATGTAAACTTTAATCAATCTTTGAAAATATTATCAACCAAAATATGTTGAAGCTTCCTGGTGAGAACACCCCCCCCCCCCCCCACCCCATTATTTCTCTTTCAGCCTCTGACTAAGCCTGTTGGATACTCATTTCGTGAGCTTTCGAGAAAATGCTGTCGGGTTATAGGTGGGTGGAGAGTTTGTAGAAAGAGGTGTACAAACTAAATTACTTGTGGAGACAAGACATGACACTTTCTTGCAGTTATCATGCAATATATTTCTCCCTTTGTATATCTGTAGTATTATGTGGACAACCCAAAGCTTTTATTTGTAAGTGCAGCCCATTTCAAACAAAGGTTATCAAGA
This sequence comes from Pictodentalium vernedei, assembly GCA_031216915.1. Classification (NCBI taxonomy): domain Eukaryota; kingdom Metazoa; phylum Mollusca; class Scaphopoda; order Dentaliida; family Dentaliidae; genus Pictodentalium; species Pictodentalium vernedei. The sequence continues at coordinate 181,985,782 of CM062294.1, forward strand.
CTTGAGGTAAAATAAAAAGAAGGCTAAATTTAAAGTCAGAAACTTTATAATGTTTAAAAATAAAGTGCCAACTTACCAATACTGCAGAGTTCACTCAGATTCAGAATGGAATCTCAAACTGCCTCAGGCTCAGTTACTCTAAACGATCGAATGAATGCTCCGTTAGGTTAATTATTGCACAAAATGTCTTTTGTCGTCCAGTGTGTACTTTTGTTACAGTGCAGAACAGAAATGACCGAATGTCCACATGCGATAGCCTGGTGGCAGCAGTGCATGTATCGTCAAGCCGAGTTCAAACTTATATTTTTACTAGTAGTAGTACTAGAAGTTTCAAATTCTTTAAAAAGCACAAAATTTAAACAGAGCGGCCAGTTCGCACCGTATTCAAATTAAAATCCTTGTACATATTCCATCCTCCAGATATAATGATGCCGGCACACACACTTTTGAAAACACATTTGATACCTCATAATTTGTGACGTCTGATATGCTGAACGCAATCTTTTGAGTTTTGAGCGTTCGGATCGACATTGTTTGCGAATAAAATGAATCAACAGCTATTCTACAGGTGGCAAGGTCAAAGACTTAAGACTGGTTCTCTGACAAAATTGCCCGTTTCTCTCTAAAATTCTTTCAACCGTTCAAATTGTAGACTATTTAATTAAATTAGCGATTAATTACAGTGAATTCTTGTTCATGGTTGGGTGTCTAATAAATGCAGAACCACACTTATGTTTGAATGGGTTAACGATTACTGGACTCGAGCGTGTGGCGCTGGGATAACCACCGGCTCGAGTGGTTATCCCAGCAACACACGCTCGAGTCCAGTAATCGTTAACCCATTCAAACATAAGTGTGGTTCTGTATATATATTTCATATTCAGTCAAACATAATTGATATTTTGTTTATATAAATTTGTTTTATTACAAATTACTGGGGAGTGCGTGTGGGTACTCTCCAATAATATGTAATAAAACAAGTTTTGAATAGCAAATTCAAATCATCAGAGATAACTAGCCCTCAACCAGATAATCACTAATGTGAAAATATCCTGTTATTTGTATTTCCGACGTTTGAGGTCGCATATTGAAAAACGTGGAAAAAACTGAATTCCCAGTGACGTTTGAACGTCACGATAATTAAAGTCTCAAAGGGTTATACATACCCAAAACAAAACGTAGCCTACATCATACTGGAACACCAGTCGGAGTTTCGTGCTTTTTTATATTCGTGACTATACGCTCGGGGCTCATGCTGTTTGTTGTCCCCACACCACCTCAACACCGAAACGACCAGGGAGCAAATAATTCAAAAATTCACTCTGCCAGAGAAAAAAACACAAATGTACGCATGCTCCTAGATGCCGAACAGTACCCATGCGTGAACGGAGTCTTCTGTCGTCAGTGTTGGTTTGACTGCATGGTTATTTAAACTTAATGACGTCGTAGTAAAATCATCATAACCTAACGAGCCCCCAAACATAGTGTGGGTCTATATTATGTATTATACGATTCTTTCATAAGACCTTAGTTGACAATCATTTGAAGTAGAAGTTTGATATATTTGCTTTTGTATAATTATCTGCAAGATCAATTCAGTTAATTGATGAATTCACCTCGTTCTTGTTAATCTGATCCGTGTTACATGCCCAACTATATCAAACGAATGCTGCACGCTGCTAGCTTGATTTATGTTTATGGAACACGTACTCCTATTTCGACTCCATTTTTACCACGGATGGTAAGCACTTTTCCGCTTTTCACTGCAGTTAAAGAGTTTCACGTTGGGAAATTGATGACAAACCATTAATGTAATAACAAGAATTGGAATATCGTTATGACAGCATAAATAAATCATACAATCAATTGAAATGATTTGTGATGCTAATGACCTCACATTGACAGACCAGCGCAGGGATTGTGCCATTTACTCCTTACCCTTTTAACCCTTTACCTAACATGAAAAGCAGACGACACTTGCAAAAAAAATTCTTGAATAACGATTTATTTTCATGTTTTGTTCCAAAAACATAGGTTATGACCCCTCGTTGGAACGAGCTCGACGAGCTCGTTCCAACGAGGGGTCATAACCTATGTTTTTGAGACAAAAATTGAAAAAATAATGAAAATTAGTTGGCAAGTTTTGAGAATAGCGCTGGCCGGTTTTGGCCGTTACTCTGGGTAAAGGGTTAAGTGCATTCTGGATAAATGTTTTTATTTTCTAATTTTCTTGTGACATCCAAACGTGCATGTTTGTGTATGGGGTACCCTATATCAGAGGGGCCTGGAGAGTTTGCAATCCGGTAGGGGCGCCGCTGAGGAATGGGGAGGAGTTAGGGGATGTACCCCTACCCCAATATATTTCTTTTCCAGTTGGGACCTTTTTCGTCAGGGTGGAGTCTATGATATCAGTTCACACTTGCAGGTAATTGTGCTGCACGTTCTTAAAAGACAAGATTTGATAATTGGGCTTGTGTTACCCACAGAGTCGGTCGTCGTGTAATAGAGATGAAGTCAGCTAGTGCATATTCTGGTTGTTGGGGCCCATAATAAACAATTTGGACTACTGGTACATTACGCGTTAATTATATTGGACGTCGCGTTACAATAACTATGTGTATATTTTATTTATTCGCTAATGCATGTTAACCGTTTAAGAGCGCGGTGGCTCAGTGGTAGACTGTTGGACTTCTATGCTAGAGGACCCGAGTTCGATCCCCGTCCGGGACGACCCGCGTTGTGTCCTTGGGCAAGGCACTTTATCCCGGTTGCCAACATGGGCGCACGATGACGCCGCGTACTAAGGCGTACTGCACGTCAATGGTGCCCATGTCTTCAACCGTTGTAACCCTGCTTGAGTGGTGCTTGAACAGAGTTGGAATGTTGAGGAGCTGACAGTTGCTCGTCGTTGCTCCGGCTTCCTCCACCTGTAAAACTGCCACGGTCACGATTAGCCATTGTGCATAAGTATTTGACCTTAAACCTCAATAAATAAGTAAATAAATAATTTTAACCGTTTGAACCCTGATAGTATCTTCCATGTCAGTTCAATGGCAGCAATTGCAAGAATCCATATTCGTTATTTGGAGGTAGACCAATTAATATTTTCGATGTGCAGCCAAGGGGTGCACATTGGAAATATTGATTGGTCTGCCCCACACATCATCTTAGCAGCTATCCTGCTTATTATATACTGTGTTTGGCCCCGTGAAACGGTCACTCGGGTCCACAGGGTTAAATAAATATTGATTTAATATTGAGTTGTTTAACTGAAATCCTGACTGAATAATGCTCCAACTCCACAATAAAGGCATGCTTTCGACGTATTAGTTGGAACATTAATAAATCGGGAATTGTGCCATCATAGTCGGGACAAATCAGGTCTGTACACGTCACGCCCAGTACATGTATATTTTATATATTGACAAAAACATTTCTAAAGCATCTTGTGTTTTTAAACTGTAATACTGACTGTCTATTATTCCAACTACATCATCAAGGCATGCCTTCGACGAAGGCATGCCCTGATGATATAGTTGAAATATTAGCTATGAGGAACTTGAGCAATCACAGTCGGGAGAAATCAGGTTCACATCCGTCACGAAGACTACATGTACATTTCATTTATTAATTAACTGAAAAAATTCGAAGAAGACTTGAGTTATTTATCTTTAACCGTGACTGACTAATATTCCAATTACATCATCAAGGCATGCCTTCAACGGAGGCATTCCTTAATAATGTAGTTGGAATATTAGTCAGTCGGGTCTCCCCTGTTTTCGGACCGTTCGTAGAAACTAATGTACCCATTTCTGCTGTATAAATGCAAGACGCTATGGAACAGTGGCGGAGCTAGGGGGCGGAGTGGTCTTGGGGGCACTGACCCACCACCCCCGCCCCCAAATGCTACTGTGCCCCCCCCCCCTCCACCACCCCCACCCGGTGCTTCATTAATTAAACTTTTTCTGATGATGATTTTTGATACCATCATTGCCCAATGCCCACGCGTGGAATATGGCCAGTCCAGGACGACTGTACTGTATGCGGTGACGACTCGAGTGTTTGGGTAAATCAATCTAAAATGTGGAATCCTTCAGAACGGATCAAAGCCGTTTCAGAAGCGGAATTTACTTGAACTCTTCTTTTATCATCAGGTCTCTTGTACCGGTCAGCTGATGATAGAAGAAGAGTTCAAGAAAATACACTTTTTTAGGATTTTGAGAACATCTCGGCGATTCGAAAATTCCCGGATCGGCGCGAATGAAATCGAATCGAATCGAGAAGATTTCGACTCGAGTCGAATTTCGAAGCTCGGAGGGTCCTGTGCACCATTGTCTCCCAACGAAAACATGGTGCCCTAAACGGAAACCAGTAATATCTCAATTGCCCTTTTGGTGTTATCATTTATGACCATCTATTCTCGCTAAGGCGAAATTTCTTGCTCAGACATAAAAGATGGAGACAGGCCTATACAGTACGGTCAACGTGGACTGATCACTTTCCACGGGTGGGCAATATTTCCGTGGATGCAATATCATTAGATTTTAAGCATTAAATATAAGAATAACCATCTAAACCTCAAAAAATTAATTTTTGATGCTCCGAGTACCACCCAGTGCTTCATTAATTACAATTTTGCTGATACTAAATTGTATTACCTGGTAAACGCATGCGTCGACGTCATTGCCCACGCGAGGAATATGACCAGTTCGCTGGGATATTGCTGTATGTTGAGGTGAAAACGAATTTTGTAATAAATACCTTACATAAACCTTCGTCTAAGCACAGTCTAGCTAGATTTGCGTTTTTGTTACGTTGGATTCCTTCTGTTATAAACGAAACACACATACCTGTAATCGGATGGCGCAATCTTGGTGTGTCGCTTCCAAGCACAAGAGATCATTCAGAAAGTTGAACTCAAATTCACAACTTCTTTATCTTTCTTGGGATAATTATAGAATATATCAACAAACTGAGATAAGTGAACGCATTCTTAAAGTCTTAGCACTATTGATCCAGAAGACTGAAGCATTCATACAAAGTTGTTTTCACGTAAGGATAACATCTGCAAGTGACTGCATATCGATCTGCAACCACAGTGAGCTACAACCTCGAAACATTGTTAGACTTAACAAACTTCCGACGCTGAATAAAGATTACTTCTATTCAACGTTATAATTTTAGCTTCTTGTCCAGCAGAAAAAAATGTTTTCAAGGTAATGGTGAAAAAACACAATATCATAGCATGAGAATTATTGAAGAAAATCAGCTCAGTCAGTGAAACAGTGAAAGATCTGTTTATTTTGCAAACATTTACTGAAGGAACACGTGTGCCTTGGTTTCAAGGCCGCTTCAATCCTCCAAATAATACCTTATTTTAACTCGTCTATTTATAAAGCATTGATTGGAAAGAGACCTTGTTATTAAGTCAGAGAGCATTCATTTGTAGCGTTTATTAAAATAGAAGACAATCCCACATTAAATAATAGTAATAATAATAATAATAATAATATCAGAAGTCGTTCCATGTTTTGACATTGAGCGCGTGCAGGGCGTCATGGGAAATACAGATTTCAAACTGCTATGGAATAGGCTCATTTACAGCCTAAGATTGATTACCGACACCAAACCTGACCTTGTCCAATGACAGGGGTCCAACTTCCGACTCGGTTTCCCGAGCCGGAAGTTGGACCCCTGTGATTGCTAAAACAATGAAGATCATATATATTATTGAGTTTAGTGTTCCTTTTAAAACAAATAACTATGACAAAATACATGAGAAGCTTGAAAAATACGCTGACATCGCTTATGAAATGTATCGGCAGCATCTCCTTAGTATTAGGTAATCAGATTACCCATTGTCATCGGCCAATTGGGATTGTTGCCTTTAGATTTGTTAGGGGGTATTTGAAGTGACTCGGCTTCAGTGAACTATGCAGAAAACAACATTGCTGGGTTGTCTACATATTTTACAACATACTCGTGTCGGATTAAGCATGTCAGCACTTTCTGGGAGTAGTGTCATTTGCTGTCGGGGCTGTGTGTAGAGGGTGTGGGTGCTGATGACTGGGCTTTAGGTGAAAACTAAAGTTCTGAATGAGCCAGGACAACCTGAGCCCCCACCCCTCTGCTGCCGTTTTACCGATCTGTGATATGTGCTGCTGCTGTTGCTGTTGCTGCTGATGATGATGATGAACTAGAATGAAAATGAAATTGCACGGCAATTTCAATACTTCCATGTTTTCCAATGTTAGCATGTGCATTAAAGAATCTCCCGAATCAGACATCTGAACCCTACCAGTTTTTGATATTACCTACCTCACGCACAAGCGAATGTAGTGCAAAAAGGCCAAACTCGATAAAAGTAGTATTTAACATGTTAGTGCCAATGTAACCCGTTGCGGATTGGTCAGAATACCAAGCACAATGGGGATTGCTGGAACGCTTGTCACTTAATACAGGAGATCTATAGTAAAAACCCATGTAGGTCCACCAAAGCCTAATACCAGGCAGGTTGGACTCTATTATATCAACTTACGGATAGCTGCATGATGCACACACCTGACGGGACGAGGCGACTGACCAGATTTGAATGTCACATATAGGCACAAACACTGCAAAATTGCTGACCTCGACACGTCGAACCATTCTGCTGAAGTAGTGATAACATGAATTTTCTATGAAAAGGTTCGTCAGACTTTCCAGACTTTAGTGGTTTCCCGAGCCGGAAGTTGGACCCCTGTCATATTTTGACTGAATATAGTAGATGTGTAGGTGCACCTAACGAAAGAAATGCAAACTCGATAGATCAAGACGTTCCAGTGGAGTAGTGATTAAAAGGATTTCAAGTAATGATCTTTAAATGCTATGGTCAAATTATTCAACCCATCGTATATCCCGAACCGGAAGTCTGATCGTCACCATTTTCACAAGGTGTCTCTCCCACGTACAGGCGTATATAATGGATGGAATCCAAACTCCATACCTCGAGCCATCTGGGAGGAATTGTTATTACAAAATCTTTCGATGAAGAGCATTACCCAATTTTCGACCCCTACCGTTCTACCGAACCGGAAGTTGGATCCTTGCCTTTTTGGACTGAATTTACCTTATATCTAGGCGCACGTAGGGAAAGAAATGCGAACTCGATAGATCAAGCCGTTCCAGAGGAGTAGTGATTACAAGCATTTCATGTAATGAGCTTTAAATGATATGGTCAAAATATTCAACCCATAGTATCTCCCGAACCGGAAGTTTGAGTCTGACCCTCACCATTTTTTGCCAGTGTCATCCATACGTACAGGCGTATATAACGGAAAAAAAATCGAAACTCCATATCTCGAGCCGTTCGGGAAGAGTAGTGATTACAGTAAGTTTTGATAAAGAGCATCGCCAAATTTTCGACCCCTACCGATCTCCCGAACCAGAAGTCGGACCCCTACCATTTTTGCATAGTATATAGTAAATATATAACCTAATATAGGGGAAAATTATGAACTCGGTATCTTGAGCCGTTCCGGCGAAGTAGTGATTAGAAGGATTTCCGATAAAGAGCTTCACATGCTATGGTTAAAATATTCAATCCATAGTATCTCCCGGACCAGAATTCTGAACCTCGCCATTTTTTGAAAGTGTCATCCCCGGTTACAGGCGTACATAACGCAAGACATCTGAACTCCATATATCAAGCCGTTCGGAAGGAGTGGTGATTACAATAAATTTCGATGAAGAGCGATGCCAAATTTCCAACCCCTACCGATCTTCCGAACCGATCCGCACCGCTACCATTTTTGCACACAATATAGTAGACATATAGCCTAATATCGGAGAATAATTTGAACTCGATATCTCAAGCCTTTCTAGAGGAGTAGCGGTCAGAAAAAATTCCGATAAAGAGCGTTGTTGGAGAACGACAAAATTTGAAAAACTTCTAGTTGGCCCTACCCCACAAGGGCTACCAACCCTGCAAATGTCATGGCTGTAGGTCTTGTTGTTATTGAGTTCTTAATATTGACTAAAAGTAATAATAGTAAACCCTACAGGTCTCCCGAAGCGGAAGTCGGATCTCTACCATTTTGGGGTAGTGCATGCTAGACAATACATGTATAGGCAAATATAAGAAAAAAACGAATTCGCTACGTCGAGTCGTTCCAGAAGAGTAGTGATTGGAAGAAATAAAGACAATTTGCGACAAAAGAACACTGGTGGCGAAGGTCAAGATCGTGGAAAAATCGCAATAGTTCCAGCCGGACCTACACCGTGAGCGCTACAGCCCCTGCAAATTTCAAGGCTGTAAGCCTTGTCGTTCCTGATATTTCAATGATTATTAATAAGAACTACAACAATAATAATAATAACGAGGCAAAAAGGCAATTACAATATACTTCCATTAACATGGAAGTATAATATTAAAAATAATAAAAATAAAAATTAATAATAATAATAAACAAAGACAATAATACTGTGATTAATCCCATGTTGTATAACCATCAACCACAGAAAGTCATCACTAAAAATGATATAACCATCTCATGGGACACACAGGTACACACCGATAGACATATACCATGTAATTAACACGACATCATTCCGAAAGATCGGAAGAGTGGTACCTGCCTTCTGCTGGACATTTCAATCTCCAGCAACTATAACATCGTACAAAAGGAAATAGAGAAAGTGAAGAAGTATGTTGATCTGCAAATTGAGTGACGTAGGGTGTGGAATTTAAAAAAAAGCAAGTGTCATCCTAATAGTCATCTGAGCCACAGGCTCCACCACAAAGAAATTTAGAAAGTAGCTTGATAATGTATCCCGTTCCATCAGATCACATCACCTTTAGAAAACCGCAATTCTGGGCACAGCGAATATCCTGAGAAAGGTCACCACCATCAAAATTGTGAATTGAAGGACAACTCAATATGAACTATCTTCAAAGGGGGGAGAGTGTATCCTAAAGAAATTCTTCCAAGTGGATTTTGACTCACAATCTCTCGACTACTCTTGTTTTCCCCCCTTTTTACATATATGTAAATTTGGCGTTCATTGGCAGTTTCGTATAAGTTCAATTTAGGTCCCATCATAACATTTTTCTCACACATCCTTATAGTAATGCAGAGATTATTGTATTAGCAACACTTATGGCTCTACCCACCTGCATGCATAGTATACAATCCTACAGTTCATACTACATTTATGATTGAATGCCTGCCGTTTTATTCATAACAATAGTCTGATTTCGCCGACCTCGATATTACAAACTGGTTGCGACGCGCGCTTCTAGGGTTCACCCGGTTCACCTAAGTTCGTCCTGATATCTTGATCCGATTGGGAATATAACAATAACATGATTTTGGAGAGCATTGTGGTGTATTAACGGCCTAACAGGTGTGAAAAACAGCCCGACAGCTTATAAAAGGCCCGAGACGAAGTCGAGGGCCGTTAATAAGCTGAAGGGCTGTTATTCACACCTGTTGGGCAGTTAATAAACCACAAGGCCCGACAAAGTCATGTTATTTCTATTATTACCACTGCGATTCTGAGAAAGTTTTGAACCTGTACTTTAAGTTACTTGGCAGTTACAAACATCCAATTGGTCTTCATTCAATTCGCTTGATTGAGACATGTTTAACCCTTTACCTAACATGAAAAGCAGACGACACTTGCAAAAAAATTCTTGAATAAATAATTTCTTTAATTTTTGTCTCAAAAACATAGGTTATGACCCCTCATTGGAACGAGCACGTCGAGCTCGTTCTGATGAGGGGTCATAACCTATGTTTTTGAGACCAAAAATAATGAAAATTAATTGACGATTTTTGAGAATAGCGCTGGCCCATTTTTTGCCGTTTCGTTGGGTAAAGGGTTAACGTTTTCAATTTTGGCAGACGATATTATCGTCTGTTCTCAAACAAACTGGCGTGACATGATTATCACGTGAATGGCACCGGTACTCTTTCAATTGCAACGAAGTTAGAAAACTTAAAAACAAAAACGATATTTACCGCTTTTAAGTAAGGAATAAAGGCTTAAAATGTCTGCAGACTTACAATATACAGCTGCTTGTTCTTATGGGACTAACTTTGCTGGACATTTTAAATATTTAATAATTTAAATAAAAATAGTATTGTTTACTAATTGAAACCATTTCTGGAAACTGTTTCCATTTTCGAGTGTACGACAGCGAGAAACAAAAGTCACTTGACGTGTCGGGCTGTTAATGGGATGTTTAACTCATTAACGGCCCGACACATCACGTGACTTTTTAAGTTGAGCGTTACGTTCTTGTAATGCTCTGTTAAACTTTGTTAATGTACTAGGGAACGCCCTATAAAGTTGTAATAATCTGTTTTATCAGGCAATCAGTTTGAACGGATATCTAATTTGTCTAATCGTAGGAAAACGGGGTAGTGATCTGTTTAAACGGATTAGTCAATTTGTTTAAATAGATTAATGATATTCTAAAACATACTAATAATCTGTTCAGTCGATTACTGATCCAATTTATCGGCTTATTGGTGTATTGTATTTTGAAAGACTGTTGCTCAGTGAAATCGTATTACTAAAATTACTAATACGTTTACTCGGATTAATAATCTGTTTGAACGATTCAGCAATCTGTTTTATCGAATTACTAATCCCCATCACAAGCATCGCTGAGACCGAAGTCATTGAGAGGAGAGCAGAATCTGAGAATTCAAACATTCTCCGCTTGAAGAAGATTTGCAGAGCAATAGGTTCAAATTCTCTTTGGGCTCCAGCATATTTTATTTTTGAAGCATCTTGTCCATGTGGAGAGATGTTTGCACATTTTTTTCCGTTGGATCCGTCACCTGCATCCCTGATGTGCAAAACTGCACTTTGCCTCCAATGTGAAAGGTCTTCACTTTCTGTCACTCTTCACACTCCCCAACACAACAATCCTTTGGCTTCTGGGCCCATCCAAATCTTCGTTCATTGCTATTCAACTGTGTTTTCTGTAAACCGAGTATTTAATAACTACTACAGCAGTACCCCCCCCCCCCCCCCGGCAACGTCTGTATACGTGTGACGCTGTTCCCATTACGCCACATGCTACCACAATTATACGAGCCACCACTAGTGCTGATTTTCTACCGCTGGCAATGGTAGCTTCCACGACTGCTAAACTATTCAACTGTCAGAGGTTTGGCATTCAAATTGCCGGAAAGCAAAAGTGACACGATAATTACGGGTGAACAGTCGCTTCTGGTGGATGGCTATTGTAACGGGTAAGAGGCCAAGAAATCACGCCATGACTGTGGTTTTTCTGCGGGTGGCACGGGTTTCCATCTTCCAATTTGTGTGTTGGAGGCCATTATCTTTATTTCTATGGCTCCGAGAGGTAGATGACAGATCTTCAACAGAGTGTGAACGTGTGTTGTTCCTGTCTATTGGAGCCCAGAGGTGTATGTCGATATACTGAAAACGTGCTAACAACTGCCTGGATCACAAAAATGACCCAAACACCCTCTTACAGTTTGTCATGTTGGGTAGTACTAAGTTCTATAGTCCACGGTTATCACGAGTTGTTAAAAAATATGATTACAATTATAATTACTTTAAATTTTCATTATTATAATTACCGTTACACTTACTCCAATTTTCAAAAGTAATTATTATATTACGATCACAGTTACTTTGAAATTGCAATTATTTGTATTACTGATCACATTTCAAGGTCATATTCCCTTTCTGCTTTAAAAGATTGTATGTTGGAACTCCTCCACTGAAAGTCTCGCCAGGATTATTAATGTAAATATATTTAAATAAATTAAGCCTAACTGATTATCAAAAAACATGACAATTTTTCTGAAAATGTCCCAGTTGGTACGATTACTGCTGAATTAGTTCATTAATAAGTTGTTGGATACAGTCAAAATCCTCCCCCTCCTCCGACATAATCCATCGACATAATCCTCCCCACCGACAAAATCCCTGCTCGCCCCCCACCCCCCTCCCCCGCCCCGCATGACAAAATCACTGCCCGGCAAAATCACTCCTCGACAATATCCTATTTGTATACGTCTGCGGACTTGCGGACTGGCTCTTAGTCAGGACCATGTACGAAAATACCAGCACATTTTCAGGCAATGGCCAACCAAGTTGAAAAAAAATCCTCTGCATTCTGATGTCGAAAGAATCAAATTTTTAAGTCGCACATTTTCCAATAACTCATCTAAAAATTTAACAAATTCAATCTTCTTTGGCAGAGTTCAATGTGGAAAGTGGATTGTCACAACAGTACAGCCTGTCGTGGACTAGTCGTAATCCACGCGTTGGTAGTGATGTCCACGGGCGTGTTTACCAGGTAATAAAAGTCATCACCGTCAAAATATTAATTAATAATAAAGCACCGGGTTTTACCCGGTGCTTCATTAATTAATTTTTTGATGATTATTCCTAAAATTAAATTTTGGAATATAATATTATTGCGTCCGTGGAAATATTGCCCACCCGTGGAAAGTGACCGGTGCACGGCGGCCGTACTGTAAATCACTACTGGATTGGAGTTAACCCGTATATCCATTGTTTGAACATTTGATTATGCTTGGTACGATTTTGGACAAATTAGAAATTATGCTTCTCTGGAATCTCCAATCTACGAGTGATATAGGAATAGTACACCCTCCATGTACAGCAGTATCAAAAAAGTAAATAGACAGTCACCGGTTTACAATAAGTATGCAGTATAAGAACAGCAAAAGAGTTACAGCAGACAGAACTTAAATCATTGCAAGAACGAACATGTCCGGATACAAAGAAAATAGAATCCATACGAGAGAAGACGTCTGAGATTGGTAGAGAAAGAGGCGTTTGAACATGGATTACAAAATCTGAACGACGTTAAGAATCTACGTTAATCCACCCTCAGAAAGTACTCCCGCCCCATTAATCCAATAACAACCCGTAAAAAACATATGTCGCAACACGGAAGAGGGAAACACGAGTCACCATAACCACACGCGCAGCGCTTAAACAAGAACATCATCCAGCGCTATGGCGATTACGTCATACCGTCGCTTGTGCTGCCACAATAGCAGGCCTGATGCCACTGATCACGTGACCAATGGGTCATTGCCGAGGTTCCCCACCCAACAGCCAAACTAGAAGACGAAAACGCATCTAATATACCATTAAATGGTTGAGGGCTAGATTATTTTTGGTAGACTGAAATTTTTAGTCAAAATTTGTTTATGACAAATTACTGGAGAGTGCCCAGAGGCACTCTCCAATAATTTGTAATAAACCAATTTATATAAAAATATTATTTGCGTTTGACTGAATATAAAACATGAGCAAGGGGGTTTTCTGGCTTTTTTTCTGGTACCCTCGTTTTTTCTAAAGCCCTTGCAGAGGCTTCTAGCACTCAACCAGTTAAGAGCTTATCAGCAGCCTCGTCGTTTACACGTAACAGGTAAATATTGCGGTATTTATGCCTGGGAAAGATACAGTTAAAACGAGATCATTGATTTCAACCTTGGTTTAATACTCTCAGATAACTTTGCATCACTTGCTGAATATATTGACTGTTTGGTGTTACGAACAATATCACCCGATGCTATTTGTAGATACGCAGTATCACGAAGAAACAAACAAAATACTACTAGTATTTATATAATTCCTGCCAAGTGGATATCATATATAAAAAAGAGACAGCAAATATCAGATTGTTTTTTACTTGAAGATAAACTTCTTATGCAAGGAGTATTTTATGACGCAGTTTCTTGAAATAATCAAAGAACAATTTGTTGAACCAAACGTGCGTACCTCCATAAAATGAATGTTGTTCTCCACGTTTAGAAAGAGGGCGTAGACGAGAAGGTTTCTTACAGGAATTATCTCATTATTTCAGTATTAATGTGTGTTAGGATTTGTTATAGCGTCATTTGCCTCTGATGTCTAGCTGTTGAAGCAGTTAACATCGTTTCATATTGTTGTTGCAAACAGGGCATTATTCGTTTTGTTACCCTTTAAACAAGGAATTCCTGAATGAGATTTCCACATATCGTGTTGATTACAGGGACTGGTGTGCCCATTACACATAAAAATGTGTTGGAAGGTTTGTTCTGTAAAATTGGGACTGATCCAATACAACTATGTTTGTCCATTACGCTGTTCTTTCATGCCAAAAAAAGTCTCCCCTCACTCTCTCTCTCTCTCTATTTCTCTCTCTCTCTCTCTCTCTCACTCTCTCTCTCTCTCTAGATAGATAGAGAGAGAGAGAGAGAGAGAGAGAGAGAGAAGGGGGTATCGGGAGAGATGGAGATAAATATATATAGAGAGAAGGGGCATCGGTAGGGACACAGAGACTGTGACGTAGGGTTAATGAGATAGACAGAGGCGTAGAAACAGACAGAAAGGTTTCGAATCGGCCGTGGTGACAAAGATAGGGTTAACAAGAAGTATGAAATTAGATCCAAATTGGAAGAGAATAACACATGGTTCGATTATGAGTACAGTGGTAAAAAACCCTATTCCTGAATGATATTTACAATTTCTCAGAACAAAAGATGCATGGATGATGCTAGTATCTTTTGTGCCTCCTCTTAGACTTTGCAGTGGCGTAGATAGCTTTACACTGGCGGAGAGGCAAGCCCAAAATGTTCCGACAGACCGAAAATTTTCCGACAGTGTAACAACAACAAAAATCCAAACAAACAGAAAGAATCTGTTGTTTACTGCAAATGTACTGAAAATTTGACTTTTTTACCCCAAAATGGCATGTTTTTATCCCCAAAGCCAGCATTTTAATGTTATTAGGCATAAATTCGCCTAAAAATGGTCCCAAAAAATTTCCGACAACACTTCTGGTTCTGGTGGGGGGTGGGGTGGGGGAGGGGGCTCTGCGTTACATAACTTTATCCACGCCACTGAGACTTTGTAAGCAAGTTAATTCTGAAGCCGATAAGTATTTTAAAAATATATATTTCATCAAATAGAGTGCGGTAGGCTCTGCGGAACAGCCATGCCGAGATTTGTTGAAACACCTAATGAACCTTTAAAACGTTATAAGAGGGCAGTTGATTTTATTCTGTTCTCGTACAGCCATGTACCGGTCCACAAAGGCATTACGTAACGTATTTTCTCAAACAATGACAACCCTTCCCCGTCATTTATCTTCAAATTCGGTGGCACTGTTTGCGAAGAAGCGCGTACTGGTAATACATGATATTCTATTTGTTTAGGGTCTGACAGAGGTAACTCTTTACAGAACTGTGGTCGCAATAGTCTTTGCCTCGATTGGAACCCTGTCGAATGACGATCTGCTCGCAACACACGTCATTTGATAGGGATTGCTTGAAAGAAACTCAGGCGGTAGTCCGGCCGCCAAACGCCATTTTTTCACCAAACCATGTTTTGTTGTATTAAGTTTTTTTCTCAACGGTTTATATTAGTTCAGACATCCCTCTTACTAATTTTTCTTACTGGACAGCTGACAGCATTGAGCATTTTTTTTTAATTGGGCCTTAAAGTGAGGTACTGTTGAAGGGGTCGAAAATTAATGTGGAAATTACAGATCCGAATGATTATTTCATCTTAACTCACTAAATAAGCACAACACGTGATGTAATTGTGTTTCGATATAGTAACTACATCCGCAAGTGTATTTGGTAGAAATTGAAGGATATTACACCGCTATTTATATCTATCAACGCTATTTATCTCTAACGACGCTCTTTATATGTGAACGCGTTTGGAGATTACGTCATATAACTGTTCTTTCGCTTTGATTTCTTAGAGCGAGGACGCATTACTGCAACTGCGCAATTGTGTCCTTATAAACTTGCAATTTTGTCTCGCCCTTTATCACCAGCGTTTCTATTTCTTCAACTTCACTCGATATAGCATCAGGTTCGGGCGACCTATGCTTTGAAACGACATAGACTAACTCCGTCATGTCAGATGCTTGTTTTTTCTCAACCACATTCGGTTGTGCTGAATCGAGGGGCAAAGATCCTCTAATGAACGTGAAAGCAAAGCGAATTGAGAATATACTCAGGTGTATTAGGATTTATAACGACGACTTACATATAGCTTTGCAACATGGGTACGATGCAGATCCAGATTTGACTCTGAGTTGCCATAAATACTGTGTTGAGAAGTATTTGCACCCGAAGAATGTGAAGCAAGCAAGCATTGCTCATAGCACATCCTTAGATTCTGATGCTCCGCCCGAAAAACGATCCAAACGTTCACATGGCGAATTTACTTTCAGGCGTCATTGTCTATTTTGTGGTGATGACTGCACAGTTGACCGGGATACGAAGAATCATTCAAGGTGGAGGTCCGCCTACCCGTTTCGCCACATAGGCACACATACTCCGCATATGTCAGTTAGTGATGAAATAATTGGCATTTGTTGTCGTAGGAACGATAAATGGTCCGAAGAAGTAAAGCTTAGAGTGTGTGGTGCTGTTAGCGTCTTACATGCTGCCGATGCTTGGTACCATGTTGACTGTAGGTCGAAATTTACGAATCCAAAATTGGTAGAATCAGCTGCAAAACAGAAAATTGATCTTTCGTCACCACATAGTCAGGCCATACAAACTGTCATATCTTACATGAAAAATGACCCCCCCCCCCCCTCCCACGTGGAGTTCTGTCAAATTATTTGATCTTTATCTGCAAACTGGTGGGACTTACAATTCCCGTCGATCATTTGTGTCTGATCTTGTCGATAGCTGCGGAGATGACATTTTGGTGTTGTCTTCCCCGGGAATCGCCACCGTTTTGGCAGACAAATCCAGAGCTGGCACCTTACTTAGGCACGTTAAAGACTCGGATGATGACAATATTGGCAGTTCCATAAAGATTATCAGTAAATCAATTGGCAAAGAAATTAAAGATATGGATCATGACAAAGATAACTACGCAACTGATGTTAACAGCGACAGCGTATCCTCGTTTGTAAGTGGTACACTTCTGACATTACTAAGTCGTTTAGCTCCACAGTTGGACCACACATTACCTACTCTGATGATAGGAAACATAGTGACATCAGTGTTGTGTGGAAAATACACACCGCTTCAAATTCCGTTGGCAACGCTGTTAAGAGATTCTAAAGAGTTGGTAAAAAACATGCATGATTGTGGTGTTACATGCCCATATGACGAGCTATTGAGATTCAAAAAATCTGCGGCAGCTCTGGCTGCAATGAATGCAAATGATACACCGATTTCGGATGCCAACAATGGCCTCATACAAGTGGATGTTGACAACTTTGATGCTAAAGTGGTTCTCAAAATGGGAAGCTAAGCACCCATTCATTGGCAACCGGGATGGCTCGAAAGGACAATAATGATTCCGTTGAGTCTCAGACGATCCCAAGATTGAAAAAGTCAGATATGACAAAACCAACAGAGTACGAATTGGATGTTGTGCGTTTCAATGGACCCAAGCGACCCGACATGCCCGCATCACATGTACGAAACACTTTTCCCCTTCTTTCAACATTGTGTCGCAGTGCAATGTCATTACGCAGAGCGACAGAACTTGACTTCACATTTTTGAAAGACATGGTCAGTGACCAGAACTGTCCGGAGTTCAATGGGTATAATACCCGCATGACGAGAGACTCGGGTCAAGCAACGAACCCAAAAACGAATGCAGCATACCTCCCTCTAATTGACATGACACCTGCTGATCCAGACACTATCATGACAGCTATGGAAAAGGCAGAGCAACTATCGCCAGATGTAGGACAGCCGTTCACTATATTTACTGCCGATCAGCAGTTATACAAGATAGCAGTTCAGGTGTTGTGGTCTTATCCAGACAAATTCGCGGCATTTGTTCCTCGATTGGGTGGTATGCATTTGCTCATGAGTTTCATTGGTTCAGTTGGAACGCTCATGGCCAATACTGGACTTTCAGATATACTTGTGTCAGTATTCGGTGGGGTTGAAAAGATGTTGACTGGGAAAAAGTTTCCAATGAATATGAGAGCCATGCGTTTTTTATCAGAATAACTTTTGCGAACAGCTTTCGAGAATAATGATTTGCAATGTGCAGATTTATTTGACTTGCTAAAAGAGAACGCGTGCAAAAGCCGTACGACAAAAATGTGGGTTGATGTTTTTTTGAAACCATGTTTCCTCGTGATGTACATACGAGCGGAGAGAGAAGCTGACTGTGAAAAGCATGCTTCCTTATTTCTTTGCTTCTGGTCATGGAAATTTCGCAAGATATGGGCTTTACTATCTGCGGCAGATGCAAAATATGCCACCGGATATTTTATCTCATTTCTTGAAGGTGAACAAGTGATGAGACACATACCTGGTCTATGGAATAGCATATGGAGCGATATGTATGTCGAAACTACCTTCATGCGATATGGCTATGGCCAATCCGGTATAATAGGGATCACATTAAAGCCAGAAACACTAGAAACCTGGGCATTGAGTTTGCATGCATGTGGGAAGTTAGCTACCGGTATATCAAATTTGCGAGAAGATAGAGATAGTGACAAATTACAGATCGCACATAAGGAAGAGGCCAAGTCTAGAATTGCAAGTGATTCTGTCGACCGTATGGGACTGAGAACTAAACTAGGTATGTGTATCGACCCATTGGATCCAAACGGACACCCCGAGACCACAATTAACATCGTAACTGGTAGGATAGGTCCAACGTCTGTCAATGTCGATAAGATTGTCAGCCTCGGAGTTCAGAAAATGCCGGAATTTGAAGAGGCCTTCCCGAGTGGATTTTGTGAGTCAGTTTCGAAACCAGTACAAACTATGGCAATCTTGAAAAAGTCGCTGACGGTTGGGGAGGTCAAAATATATGACACTAATCTCATTTATTCCAGAGTTATCGGACTTTTATGTAGTCCACGTGAATTAGATATCAAACATACCCTTTCCTTTGAACTGTCACCACTACCAACCGCCATATTTGATGAATCCGGGGATATGCGCGTGTGCACATCAAAATCACTATTGAAAAATAAAACAGTTGTTGAGAAACTAAAAAGAATGTCTGGTCTGGATAAGAAATCTGCAATTGTTTTCGATGGCTGTGCACTGCTCTGGATACCTCATTGGCCCGTGTCTACCAAAACCAGACCGGCAACTGTTCTAGACTTCATTACAGCGTTTAAAGACAACATCAAACAGAAGTTGCGATCGAGTGATGTGTATTTGGTTTTTGACAGATATGTTGACTCCAGCACCAAGTGTGTGACAAGGGCACACAGAAAGGCCGATAGCTGCCGGGTGTTTCAACTTGTACCCACCTCCCTGCTACCACCACAAAAACATGTGCTGACCGTATTGGAGAACAAAAAGCAACTGATCTCCATTATATGTGATCAACTCACCACGGACAAAAGTTTTGCTGAGCAAAACACACGAACTCACAAACTTGTAATTACTGGCTAACACGATGTTCCGGTTGAGGTTAGTTGTGGATCGGTGACAGATAGAGTAGATATGGCAACTAGTCACGAGGAAGCTGACAACATTATCGTTCAACAGGCAATATTGTTTGCTGCAGCTGAATGTAATAACGTTGTGGTTGTTGCTGACGACACTGACATCTATTTGTTGTTGCTGCATCACTACCTTGAACAACACTTGACGGTTGCAATGACTATGGAGTCACCAATCCATGCACGGGTGGTGATAGATATACCTGCCGCAGTTGATACACACAAGAAAATTGTTCCCCAATTGCTCGCTGCTCGCGCACTCTCCGGGTGCGATACTGTGGGGGGATACTTTGGTATCGGCAAAGGGCGTGTACTGAAGGTTCTGCAAACAGGTGGGACACTGGAATCACTTGGTGAGAATAACGTGGAGATATCGGATGTTCTAGAACAAGCCACCAAGTTCATAGCATTATGCTATAGATCTCCTAAATCAACATCAATGTCCGATACTCGTTTGTGCATATGGAGGACACGAATTGAGAATCCGACTGCAACATCTGCTCCTAAATTGTACAGCCTACCACCCACAACAGAGACTTTTACTGAGAATGTCAAACGGGCCCACTAGCAAACTTGTATATGGAAGCATGCCCTTCAACCTAACCCACCGCAGATGGACCCAACTGTATTTGGATTCGAGAAAGACTTGAATACAAAATCTTTGGACCCTGTGACAGTCGCGTCCAACGTCAAGCTAGCACCTGATGAAATACTGAAGATGATTAGGTGCACATGTTCGAGTAAAACGCCACGCAAATATTCGAGGTGTAAGTGTAATGTAGCAAACATGGCGTGTACCATTTTCTGTGCGTGCAGTGTTTCAGAGGACTGCTGCAATGAACAGACATCGCTGGCAGTAATGCGTAGTGATGAGTCGATCTAAGGAACTACACAGTCATTCAACTTGATATTCCCTCCATCTTGTGTGGTCCTTATAAAGTACTTCACCAATGATATTTGCAAACATCTCTCTTGTTACAATTTCTCGTACATTTTAGTTCCCACCTCCGTTTTGGAGTCTTTAACACTACTGCTGAAAATAGCAAAATGTTACTAATTTTGGTAGCCATTTTGATTTTTTTCTGGAAAATCTGGGGATAAGCTGACCCGCTTTGTGACCAACACAATCAGTTGGAAATGGCGTGCTGTACTGAATTATTTAGTAAAAATCTTTGACTTTCAATTTCAATATTTTCAGTTGTGTCGGCCGAAACTTGAATTTGGGGCCATCTTAGGTCTTGGCGTTATAAGGAAATTGATCAACCCTGTCAGCTGCCCAGTAAAAGAAATCGCACGAGGAGACCATATAGTTATACGATATAGTGATACGATAATACACCGAGAAAAAAACAGGTTAAGTGTATTGGCGACTGGACTATGGGCAGATGAGTGTAGACTGTAATTGCTTTGTTATTTTTCCAATTTTGGGGGCATTTTGGACGCCATATTGGGTTTCTCAAACAATTCCTTTGATCCTGTATAACAAAAGAGCATCACCCCATATGGCTAATTCATATCGGTAATCATGGTTGGACATTTCAAAATAATAGCGCCTAATAGCCGCCTATATTTGTAAGAAATGATGATGTTTTGCCATATTTGCGGCCATTTTGGACGCCATCTTGGGTTTTGAGAGAATATATTTCATATGACACATGAGAGTAACAGTACGTTCAAGAAAATGTGCCGATATGTGTATATACCTTACATTGTTAATACATATAATATCGGTTAATTCCCCCGGACATAACATAATTCGCAACTTTTTTCGGATTGACTAGGTTATACCAGCGTTTATAAATAACGTGATACAGTGAGCAACAATCCACTTCTGGTGGATATTAGAGTACCAATGTGTGCAGAAATGGACCCTCTGGTAAACAGAATTATATAAGCATGCATATTTGTCAACATCTTAGCAACAATATGAAGGATACGTGGAGAATAGTGTGACACACTGGCGGCCATCTTGGCCTCCATATTGGATTTTGGTAATCTTATTTTGGCCAATAAGTAACAATTATATATGTGCACGATGAATCAAGAAGAAACATCTTCAGAATTCCATATTATCTTACCAAAAATTCCGATCCAAGTTATATGGTGATATTTTATTTTTTCATAGCGGCTACCTTGGCGGCCATCTTGGATTTTGTCGAATAAAAAAAAATGCTCAACATTGTCAGCTGTCCAGTAAGAAAAATCTCATCAAGGAGACCCTATAGAATAATAATCCGCCGAGAAAAAACTTAATACAACAAAACCAGGTTCAGTGCCTCGGCGGCCGGACTATAGCCCTTTTCGGGTTGCCGTAAATTCTTATCTGCGCAGGTCTTGCATATCAAGTCAATGCAGTGAACACTTGACTGTGAGAAAAACAAATTGAAAGCTAAAATACTTAGCAAGAAAAGAGTTCATACTAAAAGTTGTTTCCTTGACAATAGATCATCTACGTGCCGCGTTTTAGTCTGCGTGAATGGCATCTCCCCGCTTGTTAGAAAATCAATCTTGGAATGTCATTCAACAGTACTGTAAATCCAAAAAAGCAAGTAAATAATTTATTACAGAGTCTCGTTTAGTTTTTCATAAATGTCTTTTCAAGCTATAAATATCTGTTCTTTTAGTTCTACTTTCTCATTCGTGTAAACCTGCATAGCACTAATGGCCAAATGCAGCAACCGCGAAGATGCAGGCCATTATTAATTAATTAATTAATTAATTAATTAATTTATATATTTGGTTTAACGACACTTTCGATAGCCAGGGTCACCTCGTGTCGGACAGTTTTAGGGTTGGTGGAAGCTGGAGAACCGCCGAGCAATGACAAGAAACTGCCAGACTACCCAATGTATTAGCTCCATACATACAAGCTGAGCATTTGTTGACAAGTTCACCATCGATGTGCAGTATGCCGTATTACACAGCGACATCGTGCTCTACAAAGGCAATCAGGATTAAGTGCCTTGCCCAAGGACAGAATGCAGTTACACCTGGAGGGAGGTCGAACCGTGGATCATTTAGTTTGAAGTCCAGAGCCGTAACCATTGGGTCATCACGCTCCCCGACGCGTAAAACAATCAAGTGGACATTGATCGTTCCAAACTATGACGTGGGAGCAAAGCAAAATGTTCCAAACAAAGAAAATGTCACCCATATATAAACTGTGATATTCCCTTTACCTGCCGCCTCTCACGACAGCGCTTTGTGTCTCTTCTCACACTGGGTGATATCATCCACTTAAATTAACGTGTGAGAGGAATTGAGAGAAATGCTTAACCTTTGAACACCAGAGGCCCCTTTTTCCGACCGGGCTATAAGCTACGTCAAAATGTCATGAAAGGGGATGGCTACAAGGTAAATGCGTGGTGTAGACCAATCAATATTTCCAACGTGCAGCCCTAAGGCTGCACGTTGAAAATATTAATTGGTCTAACCCCAAATAATAAATATGGACTCTTCCAATTGCTGCCATTGAACTGACATGGAAGATACCACTAGGGTTCGAAGGGTTAAATGAACTGTGTACTACCGTTGCTACGAAAGTAGCGTTGTTTTCAACATACAACGTTAAATCATGTAAACGGTTTGCACGCATGACTAAATTTCGAGAATTGGCCAGCAAATTCTCGAATAGGTCAGGCAGATGTTTGTTGGGTTTGTACATATTATAGATCGTAGGGCATTTCCGAAGTGCACTGCCCATTTAAGACAAATACATTTCTAGTATGGCTCAATTTAGCACTGTTTATGTCCAGTATCTACAAACTCCCCCACCCCGAGGGAAAGTCACGTAAGAACACCAATGGAAGACACATATCTCCCAACCTAAATCTTGCAGTATATCTGCCTATGGAAAGACACACCATAGATCCTTCAAGTCGGACTTCCAAGTTGGAGCCCTGGTGCTCCGAAAGTATCTTCAGCTTAGAGAGCAACCTTTTCGACACATTGAAGAAAAACCATTTTACGCAGGCGTGGTACAATGAACCACACAATTTGACCAGTGAGACCAATATGGCGCCGTCTCCAAAAGCATTGCGCTCAAGGAAGGAACTAACACTACCAGAGAGAGTTCGTAATTCTCTAATGTCGTCCAGATTGTTCATCGATCCAGAGTCTCCTGGCTTTTGAGACCAGCGCACTCATTCACTCGGAAATTAATCGATTCACCATCTAGCTATAGTTATACCATGGATAGTGCTCTTATATATTTCTTCTTCCTGATCTATACTGACAAAAATAAACGTTACAGATGCACAATAAAACGCATCACCCTTAAAATAGAACCTCATTAGAATCGAAAAGCTCAGCGATTTGTCCCGCTACATTGAAAAGGAATTTGGTGCAACAAACTTCAGTCTCTATTTTGGGATACAACGTTTGCATGTAAAAGATCACACAACTCCTCACACGCAATTGTCACTTATATTTTGCAGTCCTGTAGACTTTTTCGTTCGGCCGCCGTGGATTGGCCACTTTCCACGGAAGGTCAATATATCCACGGACGCAATAATATGAGATTCCAAACACTAATTATAGGAATAATCATCAACAATTTAATTAATGGAGCACTGCGTACCACCCGGTGCTTTATTGATTAAAAGGTTGATGATGATGATTTTTATTACTTTGTAAACGCATGCGTGGACATCACTGCCCACGCATGGATTACTGCCAGTCCGCGACAGCTTTACTATAGTAATCACATTCGTGACGCGATTCTTGTATACAGTACGACCCCCGTGGATTGGTCACTTTCCACGGGTGGGCAATATATCCACGGACGCAATAATATTAGTTTTCAAACACTAATATAGGGATAATCGTCAAAACGTTTATTAATGTCACACCATGTACAACCCGGTGATTAATTAATTAAACTTTTGATGATGATTTTTATTACCTGGTAATCACTGCCCACGCGTGGATTACGACCAGTCCACAACAGCTGTACCGCAATGATGTTTCATAACGTTGACAGAAATGATCATTATCTTAGATTCTCAAAAGCCTGGCTTCCACATAAGTCACTTATATGGTGTCTTTATATTATCCCCCCAGACTAATTTGATCACGTCTCGTGAGGGATGGTTTATATTCTTGGTGTTGTCCAGATGATGTACTATTGTAAAACATACTGGTATGCGCAGGTACAGACAAATGACTCTAGTTTCTGGTACCATAGCTAAACAATTCATGGAAATAACAGAGTTAATTAACTCTTTCAACACGAAAGGCCGCTTTTCCGGTCCAGGAACACGATACGTCATAATTTCATTAAGTAGGATGGCTACTAAGTTAATGTGTGTGGTAGAACAATTAATATTTTCAACGTGCAGCCTGAAGGCTGCACGTTGAAAATATTAATTGCTCTACCCCAAATTTCTGCATTTAACTGGCATGGAAAATTCCACCAGTGTTGAATGTGTTAAGAACGTCTTTACAAACCGATCGTTTAGAAACTCACGGGAATTATCCACCCTCCTACTACCGGATCTCTACCGAGAGAACTACTCCCCTCTAGTTTCGGGTCATGTATAGTATCCGAGCTAGCTGTTCGGAACGGCGTTATACCCGGGAAGACAATTATATTGGTGAACAGTTCCCGAGAGATAGATACAATATAAAAATGTAGTAGACCTCATGTTTTGTATGTATTTTTATAATTACGAATCTGATTTCCAGAAACACATGGTACTAGATCTTTGGAACAGTGTCAGATAATTGGGTTTCTGGGTTTTTTATCATTTATCTGAGCACAGAACAAAGAGAAATGATATATTCTGAACTGTTTTCAGGTATTGTCTCTCGTTTAACGGCATCGAATTAGTACAGGCAGGCATGTTAGTTATTCCCAAAGGAACGGCCGATATATGCACAAAACGTCACGACAATACGACCGGAATGCCAGCATGGAAGAATAGAACGAGAGGCGCAGCATCGAGTTCTATCCCTTTGTGACGGCATTAGTGCCATATTGAAGAACGTATTCGCACGTCGTGTAGTTTTCCGTTTACAGGCCTCTGTGACATGAAATATATTAATTTAAATATTCAAACATCACACACAGAAAATTTAAAACATTGAAACGTTTTTGTTATTTGCTGTTCGCCTGCATGAAAGAAAAAAACAAAAACAAAACAGAAATACGTGCGACAGACCGATTTGTAAACAGAAAAATATTCATGAAAACTGTGTACAAATAGGTTATTTATTCGTATTTTTAAGAAATTAGTTTGGAGCTATTCGCTTCAAAGTCTGGACCCTAATTATATAAAAAGTTTAATTTCGTTAATTTTGTTGGAATTGTACAAAAGCATTTCACAGTTACCATTTGATTTATCGTCTGTCAGCGCAGCTTTCGTGCTGATATATATCAGAATGACGTTTCGATTGCTTGATAAGAATAAGGGGCGGAGTTCAGTTCTTTTGATGGATGGCAGGGGAAAAATAATCCATCAACGGAAATCTGTATGGAACACGTGTTTCATACGGAAATGTAACTACGGAGCTGGAGTAAAAGTAATAGGCGAGTAATCAGATTGTGAATAGAATGCTCGTGTCTACCTAAGTAATTTACAAGGACGTAGTTTGTTATGCACTGAAGTTCATATAAATTCCGAAACCATGTAAAAAGATATACATGTACATTCACGACATTAGCGAATCAAATGCGCAATTGTGAAATGAGCATGGAAGATAGCCGCTTATACATATTGTACTGTGTCTAAAAACATCGGAAGAGAATGTCGGTCGAATCGCGACCGAGTCGCGATTCGGTCAAAATTCTATGTCCACTTCCCCACCCATACCTATTCACAATCCCATATGTAAAAAAACATTCATCACCGTTTGTTATTTTTATTGATTCAGTATTGATTTCGGGATATTTTACTAAAAACTTTACTCACTTGTTTTCAATTGATTCAATATCATTTTTGAAATATTTTACTTCTGACATTTTGACCCATATGCTTGTTGGGACAAGATCGCCATCGGATCGCATCCCAATCAAAAAGAGACATTTTCTCGCGACCATAGCACCATAGAGCTTGAAAATTGTAGACATTATTGGAAACCTCCTCTTTTCCGAGACTTATTTCCCCCCCAAACATACAAACACACTCACACTCACACCCTACCCAGGAGGACTACACAAACCACCCACCTGCACACCCAAACTGATAAATCGACACTTACCAAGACTACTTACAGGGGAATGCGACGTTCTGGGTGGTTGCTGTGGCGTGTCAGTGTATATATGCAACTTATCTATATATATATATATATATCCCGTCGAGGCCACGTTCCAAAAAACTTCACAGTTTTCACTCCAGTGGCGCGGTGTTAGGACGATGCCTGGTGGAATTCCTGCTTGACATAGGCGGTATATACTACTCAATGTTTGCTAAGCACCAAATCTATCCAACGACCTGTTTTACGTTTTAGTTGAATATTGTAATGAAAAGTGTACATATTTTTTATTTAATTATATATTTAATGATTTAAGTACAGAAATTAAGATTTTATTTGTGTTTGACATTATTTTTTAGCTTTTGAATACGATAACCGCGAAAAATGGGTATTATTGGTAAAAGAGGAAATTTTTCAATTTGCAAAAAGTTGACGGAGTGAACTGGCATGGGCTCAATATCGAGTATGAGACCCATTACTGTTAATTACACCTTGACAACGCCTTTGCATGCTCCCAACCAGGTTCCCGGTGGCCCTTTGTGGGATGTTGTTCCATTCTTGGACCAGCATGGCACCAAGCTCCTGAACACTTTTTGGTTGGACTGGACGGGCTGAAATTGCAAGCTGCAACTCATTCCAGACATGTATGATTGGATTGAGATCAGGAGTTCTTGCTGGCCAGTCCATACGTTCAATTCCCCTCTTTGTCGATACTCCCCGACAGCATGAGCAACATGAGGACGGGCATTAACGTCCTCCAGAATGAATATATCACCCACTGCACCTGCATACAATCTGGCGTAGACATCCAGGATCTCATCAATATACCGCTGTGCAGTTAGTGTGCCACGTGCAAGAACACAGAGCTCTGTACGTCCATCCCTGCTGATGCCGCCCCAGACTATGATTGACCCACCACCATACCGGTTATGCTCAGCAATATTGGCTGCACGGAATCGCTCTCCTGGTCTTCTCCATACCCTAGAACACGTATCTGCGTGGTCTACGCAGTACCTTGACACATCTGTTAAAAGGACAGGTCGCCAATCTTCTCTGGTCCATCCAACGTGGTCCATGGTCCATTCATATCGTGCCTGGCGTGGCTCTGGGACAGCGGAATACGAATACATGGTCTTCTCGATCGGAGACCACCTTCGTGCAACCTTGCCCGGTTAGTCTGCGTCGAAACATTTACCCCGGATACATTCTGAAGGTCACTGTGAAGATGGGTTGCTGTGGCAAAGCGGTTCCTACGGACATGAATGATAAAAAAACGGTTTTCAGCTGCAGATGTTGCCCTGTCTCCGCCACCACCATGCCGTCTTACTGGTGTGCTATACTTTGAAATCTTGCCCAGGCTCTGGTGATCACCGTATGGTGCATACCAAGGGCTTCACCAACCTGACGATGGGTAGCCCCTTGCTCCACCATCCATACAGCCCGCCACATTTCTGCTTCAGTCAAATGTCTGCATTTGCCATATTAAATCATTAAATCACAAGGCTTTGCGTTGAAATGAAGACTAAATACCCTACACATGGCATGTACATGTAGACAGTATACGAAAACATCATGACAATCAAGGGGTACAGGCTAACCATGACTGTCACGAGAAGTCTGCCTGTCACGAGAGCTGTAAACACTGGGGACCATCTCAGTACATTCCTCAATCATATCCACCAAAAATATCGCAAATATGTCATAAGCAAATTTCACGATGATGTGTCAAATATTTGGTGCTTAGTAAACTTTGAGTAGTATATATATATTGTTGAGTTATCCAACTTGCGTTTGTTGCTTTGCTTGTTGTTTTGTGTATTGGGATTTAACTATACTTTCAGTAGCCAGGTTCAAACCGAGTCTGATAGTTTCACAGGTGGAGTAAACTGGAGTACACAAAGAAAAGCACTAAGCAGAGGGGAGCAAATGTCAGTCCTCAACTTACCAACTCTGCAGATAAAGAGAGGTGGAAAATTGCACCATCGACGATGACATGGCGCAGCCTTGTCCACGCGTTGGCAGTCCAAGGAGACAACGCAGTTACTGCTGGTCCTGGTCGAACCATCACCCCTTCGATTGAAAGTCTATTGCTCAAATCACTGAAGCACCGCGCTCCTCAGAAAAGTAGGCTACAGCGAAGAATACGGAAAACAAGTTTCTGATGTCAATACCTGATCATGTCGATAACGTTTTAGGGTTTGTTAACGAAAAATAAAATGATTAGAATTTATTTACGTCATTTACGCCACGAATGTAAATACGATATAACCTATATTTTGTTGCAATTTGTTTAACTGTTTATAGTTCATAGTAACTTACTGATGAAATCAATGGTAGTCTTGTTTGTTTTAATGCAATATTCTTGCCAGATAAATGTAATTCTGCCATCCGGGCAGATATAGAAAATAAATGATGCTTCAAATGACATCGATACTTCCTGGAGTTCTTTGGAATCAAAAGAAATACGATGAATACATGGTATTTGGGTTTAAGTCTGCTGCATAAATTACCGAATTACCATTACAGGTGCGGTAGATACAACGAATCGGCCGCATCCGCCCACGTAATATGCAAATTTAGCATTTGAAAAAATATTATTTTTCAAAAAATTTAAACAAAACCATATCATGTGACCCCTCTTTGGAGCGAGCTCGTCGAGCTCGTTCCAATGAGGGGTGACATGATATGGTTTTGTCGAAATTTTCTGAAAAATGTTAAAAAATGATTTTTTCAAATAAAAAATTTTGATATCGTTTACGTTGGGTAAAGGGTTTTAAATCAGTTGGGTTAAAATTCATCCCAAATCCACTGGGCTGAGGGAATATGAACCCTATTGGTTCATATTCACTCAGCCCAGTTGATTTGGGCTGATTTTTAACCCAACTGATTTTTGAGTGTTTCTAGACAGCCAGTTGTCTTGACGTTGTAAATATTACTGTAATGACTGACTATACTTGAAGTTTTATCACATGATAACGTGACATGGAGTATACACAGATGAACATTTTTCCGAAGGAATGCATTCAAAATGGCATCATCCATTTTCAAAAGTTTACAAGAGTCAGTTTATATGTGGACTATTTACTATTTTTAAGCAGCAGCCAAACGGCTGCAGATCAAATATATTCGTTGGTCTACTCTTTATGACATGCTTATGCCAGCTTAGTAGGTTGGATGATCTGACAGTTGGATGCCGCTGCTCGGTGGTTCTCTTGGGGTACTCCGGCTTTCCCCACTTGTAAGACTGTCCAATATGATATAATCCTGACTGTTGAAAGTGTAGGTACACTCAGATAAACAAACACGTCATCTCTGAATGACAATCAACGACCTTCTTGTTAATGACGAGAAACCAAAGAATCAGTTTCTTTAAAATGCTTTAAGGTCGATCAAAATATAGGTCAGCCTTGCCAAAATTAATTGAAAACTGTACATTCATCCTAAATTTTTATGGAATTACCGTTGTCGGATACCAGTGTGGGGAGGACATATAAAGATTGTGGCGCTTGAACAACATCGCCCGAAGGTTTATACTTTTTCTTCAAACGTTGATTAGCGGCATGTTTCCGTTATGGGGAAAGGCTCCCTGGCACCCCACAAACACTTTATCACGCTGTGTGAAAAGTTGCATTTGGCTTATAAAATCATTGTCAGAAGTGGAATTTTTCGAGAGGCGGCGACGTCTCCACCATTTGGTTAATTTCAAACCATTTGGTGGTGATGTGGCAAATTTATGGATTGTCATAGTTAATGAAGTTGTTGGACACCTTTGGAATACAAAACCTTCACCATTTTAAGAATATATCACCCGAAAATCACATTGTTTTGGACAATTTGAAAGGATTTCTTCAGATCAGGCAATTGCACTTGATGATCAGACAGGTCGTCGCTTCAGCTGGAACTGAAAGATTCGGCCCGGGTCAGATTCGACATTTTTTCTGCCCCATGAAAATTCGACCGGAAGATTCCGCCACAGTATTTGGATCAGCAAAAAGTTTAACCAGGATATTTGGGAAATTGTTAAGGGGTTGGAATAAACCTCATGGACATCATAATTGATGATCATATATAAGTCACAGAGTTCGTGGAATATTCTTCGATCACTTAGCGATGTACAACGAAGATCCAACACGAGTTTTTCGTATGGAGAACAACCAGTCAGCGTCGCTATAATTCTGACTGCGCCGTGTCTGCCAGTTCATTTTAACCCTTTACCCAACGTAGACGATTTCAAAGTTCATTATTTTAAATATCAATTTTTAATTTTTTTCAAAATATTTCAACAAAACCATATCATGTGACCCCTCTTTGGAACGAGCTCGGAGAGCTCGTTCCAAAGAGCGGGGTCACATGATATGGTTTTGTTGAAATTTTTCGAAAAATAATATTTTTTTAGCTTCTGAACTTGCATATTAAGTGGGTGGATAGGCAAGGCACAATCAGAGCCAATATCACCATGTCACTTTAGTGGAAGAATAAAAGCGGACAATATTTTGTTCCAATTTTTTTTCGGAGGAGCATTAATTATAGTTTATGTACTTGTGAGAATCAAGAATTAATTTCCATACATATTTCTGTAAACTCAGGTTGATTGTAAAAATAGCTGAAAAGGTTATGATAGTTTCATTTCCGAGCGTGTGACTGGAAAGAGCACCGGTTTGAAGAGGTTATATCTCGGTTTGCAGGCTCCTCGCCTTTTTAAAAATCCCCGACCTGCCCGATTCTAAATGGTATTCTTGGTTTATAGTAAATGTAACTATACTTTGTTTTAAATAATTGAACAGTGAAATACTAGCAATAAGTTCTATCTATTAATGTAATTATTTCACTAACACATAAAGTCGGTTTGGTTGAGTGATGGAGTCCAATATCTGACACAACTTAAAGACTTCACATTCTATCCATGTGCTTAATATTATTATCTCTGTAGATATTTAATCCGTATCCATTTGCCCTGGTACAATTAATGAGACAGTGCCTTTATGGGATAGTGCCTGTAGGCCCTCCCCCAATAAACTAAAACAATGTAAAGACATTCGAACAAATTTTGGCGACCGAGAATAATTCAGCACCATGGCAGTTAATGCAGACGTATAACACAAACGGGGAGTCTTTTTTGCCCACCATTTGATTCACAGGAAAATTAAAAAAGAATCCGATGATATTTAGATATTGATTTGTAATGACATTATGTCTGTATATTTGTCGGAAACCGAGCGTTGTCGTTGCTGGGAGAAACAGATTCATGCCGAGTCTTCAGCCTAAACTCAATTTATTTGTTTATTGGGGTATAACGACACTGTCAACAAGCAGAGTCACCTCGTGTCGGACAGTTTTACGGTGGGAGAAAGCCGGAGTACCCGGAGAGAGCCACCGAGCAACGGCGAGCAACTGCCAGACTCGCAAGCGTGCAACTCCACATAAGCAGGGTTAGCATTGATTGAAAACATCGACGTGCAGTACGCCTTAGTACACAACGCCATCGTGCCCTCACGTAGGCATTCGGGATATAGTGCCTTGCCCAAGGACACAAAGCAGTTACCCCTGAACGTATGTTTCACCCTTTCGAAATCACCCGTTTCGTTTTTGTTGTGGTGGTTCTTATCCTGAAGCGGTCAGTGACTTCTCATCAAAAACCCAAATTAACAGGACTTCACAACGTGCCTATACTTTCACACCGATACATCACCTTCCCTAACCTATAGCACGGGGCATCCCTAGCTTCTCGCATACGGCCCGCAATCTTATACGCCTCGAGAATCGAATTACATTTTCGAGAAAACTCCCTGCCTCCCATTCGATCGCGAGGACATTAATTCCCATTTAAATTGTTTCGCTTGAACTTGGCAGCTTTTGATCTGTCTTAATTTAAAATTTTCTTTCAGTTTATTTTTAGGCATCGTTCCTTCGATATACATTGACACTTGCGACGATTCACCGTCAGAAAGAGATGCTGTCCATACAACACAGGCCGTACATGTGCGCGATGCTTATGAATAGGAGATTATCGATACTAATAACCATATAATTAGATGGCTGGTTACCTTGGATGGCTAAACGAGAGTGTTTTGTTTGAAGTGTATCAGGCAAGATCATTGTTTCAGACCAGATAAGCGTTAATTGGCGTCGCAGGCTCCTATGGAGATTCCGCTCCATTAAAATTATCACTTTTATTGCTCCTTCACTGATTCATTTCTAATTACATACACATGTGTCTTACTTGACAACTCGGTTTTTCGGGATCCATCGCATACCTGTTCTTGGCCTTTAGCCCAAGTGAGGAAAATTACCAATAATATATACCCTTTTAAAACAACAAAGTTGTAAATTTAAGCTATCACCTTGACAATATTTTAATGAATCTTTGACCTCTTGCTATAATTTATTGCCCATATTGGAACTAGACTATAACAGTAATCCGTCTTACGACTATGGTTTTATCAAGATTAAAACTAATGCGCCATTGCTGGAATCAAACATGTCTCCGGATCTTGATTTCAGATTTATTTCTTGCGATCTTCATACAGTCTGTGGGGCAAATGCTATGCGAGACACATGAGCATTGTTTTATAGCCATTTTCTAAAGTGCATGCAAAACAAAATGGGTTTCCTTCAGCCAATTCCTTTCGATTATAGAACAGTTAACCCCTAATGTAACGTAACGCCATGTGCAACCAGCGCTACAAACAAAAACTCGCCATTTAAATTGGATTGGCCTTTTAATACGTTTTGCCTCCAAAACAAACAAAGCATATATGACGTCTCAATGGAAAGATCAATCGCTGGGATCAAACATGAATTCTCTGGAGATGTTGATTTTAGATTTACTTCTTGCGAGCGCCATGCGGCCTGTGGGGCAAATGTTATGTGAGACACATAAGCATTGTTTTGTAGCCATTTTCTAAAGTGCATGCGAAATGGAAATGGGTTTCCATCAGCCAAATTATTTCGTTTATAGAACAGTTAACTCCACCACGTAACGTAACACCATGTACAACCAGGGGTACAAACAAAAAAATCGTTATTTAAATTGTATTAGTCGTTTAATACGTTTTGCCTCCAAAAAGCATATGGCGTCTCAATGGAGAGATCAATCGCTGGATTCAAACATGAAGTGTCTCGAAATCGTGATTACAGATTTACTTATGTCGATCGTCGTCAGGTCTGTGGAGCAAATTTTATGTGAGAGACATGAGCATTGTTTTGTAGCCATTTCCTAAAGTGCATGCGAAATGAAAATGGGTTTCCTTCAGCCAAATGATTTCGTTTATAGAACAATAACCCCCTCACGTAAAGGAACACCGCGGACAATTAGCGTTACAAGCAAAAACTCGCCATTTAAATTGTATTTTTCTCACACCACAATAAATTTTTCACAACCATGTGCCAGTTTTGTTACTATTCCTATATAATTGTATTAGGGTTTTCTTGACAATTCTTTACATGAAGTATCGCAATAACCGTTATTCACAAAATGTGAACGAGATCTTCGAGATCGTCCCAGTCAGCTGTGTAGTCACATGGAGGGAACATTGGACGGCAATGGGGGTGGGGTGGAGGACTCTATATGTACCGTGCGCCAAACATAATAATTTAATTTAGTTCTGTAGACTTCACCCCATACCCGTTTAGCAATAGACCAGCAATCTCGATTAAACTTCGACTTCGGCATACACATTTTACGAATACTCGTCCAGCATCTTGCTGGTCTGGTTGACTGCTCCCTGCGCTTTTGCCTTTTCCCGTCAGATACCAGATTGCACTAGTACAGGGTGAATAGGATGGATTAATGGTATATACATTCCGGTGTGACAGGAATGGAAGTCCGTAGGAAAATTAGTCCCTCTGGACTATTATTCCGCGGAATTATAGTCCTAGGTCTAACATTTCTAGGAATAGTAGTCCGCCGGACTACTATTCCTAGAAATGTTAGACCTAGGACTATATTTCCGCGGAATAATAGTCCAGAGGGACCAACGTTCCTTCGGACTTCAATTCCTTTTACACCGGCTTTAAAGCTATGATACTGATTCATGTACTGTCACCTTGATATTTATTGGGCCATTTTTGCTATGCTTGTTCCTCCACTTTTTGGGTACGTTACCTTTCAGAATGTAGTTAGTGTACACAAATTCGAATGAGAAGGGCTTTTTTCTCTCCGAAGTGGGCACTGGATCTTTACCTGTGGGGGACATACAAATTTAACCGTGTATCACGAGAAATAAAGTCGGGGAGATTTGATATTGTTCTAACAATATTTCATCCCTCACCCACCACTTCACTTGGACTGGTCACACCCCTGGTTCCAATGAGACACAGATTGAAAATGTTTACCTATTCAAGAAATGTTTTGCAAACAGCGTCTACCAATCCTGTTAAGCTGAAAGTTAAGCTATAACACCGGAGCATTTTGAAAGATGCAACAGAACAGAGTAATTTGGATATCGAAACCACTTGTGTCATCCAAACCTTCCTTTAAGAAGCGCATAAATAAAAAGGAATGATGCGAGATAAGTAATACTCAAGTTTATTTGAGATTCCCATTCACCCCGCCGAACTTGAAACGAAAATGTACAAGAATAAGAGAAGAAATTACCTTTCGTCAAAATGTACAGTTTCCGTTGATAACTTAAAGTTGTTATTTTACCTTGCGTAAGTCCAATGGGAAAAATCCAAACTGCTTTAACCCTGTTCTATAACACATGACATTCCTTTCTTAACGTCACAGGCAAGTATACATGTAGCAGTGAGAAGACAAACTACACCATAAGTGTGTTTGAAGAATCAACGATCCCTGTTACAACCAGTAGTGTATAAATTTACCAGTAATGTCGAAATCGACCAGTAATGTCGAAAAAATTAACCAGTAATGTCGAAATCAACCAGTAATGTCGAAAAAATCGACCAGTAATGTAAAAATCCGTAATGTCGAAAAATTAACCAGTGGTGTCAAAAAGTGACGACCAAAATGACGATTTTTCGCAAAAATTTCAATATTTTTTCAGGTTGCTCAAATTGTACTTTAGCCTGTATTTATCGACTTTTAACCATTTTCGCGCAAGTTTAAACACATTTACCCCAGTAAATATGGAATTTTATGTTTAACAATTATTTCCCTCTTTCATATGCACAACATATCCCATCCTATTTGCTCTCTCTCTCTCTCTCTCTCTCTCTCTCGCTCCCTCTCTCTCTCCTCCCCTCTCTTTCTATCCCATGTCCCTCTGCCTTTGCCCCTTCTCTTTCTCTCTCCATCATTCTCTCTCTCTATCCCCCTCTCACTCTGTCTTTGCCCAGCTCTCTTTCCCCACCCCTCTCTCTCCGTCTCTCTCTCTCTCTCTCTCTCTCTCTCTCTCTCTCTCTCTCTCTCTCTCTCTCTCTCTCTCTCTCTCTCGCTCTATCTATCTATCTATCTATCTATCTATCTATCTATCTATCTATCTATCTACTATCTATCTATCTATCTATCTATCTATCTATCCATCTATCTATCTATCTATCTATCTATCTATCTATCTATCTATCTATCTATCTATCTATCTATCTATCCATCCATCCATCCATCCATCCATCCACCCACCCACCCACCCACACATCCACCCATCCATCCACCCATCCATCTATCCATCTATCCATCTATCTATCCCCTGTCCCACTGTCTTTGCCCCTACCTCTATCTCTCCTTCTCTCTCTCCCCTTCTTTCTCTCTCTATCGCTCTCTCCCTATCCCCTTTTCCCTCTGTCTTTGTCCAACTCTCTCTCTGTGTCTCTCCCCCTCTCTCTCCCTCCTTCCCCCTCTCTCTCTCTCTCTCTCTCTCTCTCTCTCTCTGTATAGATAATGAATTGATACGACGCTGAAATATTTAGTCTAGTATTTAGCGCTCGCACAGACAGATATACAGTCACACATGTGGGCTGGCAAGTGTGTAGGCAGGCAGGTTAGCAGCATCCAGGCAGACGGACAGAAATCCAGACAGACAGATAGCAATGTGGCGTGTGAAAAATAACCCCTAGACGTGGATAGACAACTGAATGTCGGAAAGACAGGCACACCTACATACAAAGATTGATTGGTTGGTTGATTGATTGATTGATTTCGTTTACGACACTTAGTTTAAAGCACGCGCACCATACACGTGTCATTTCGGCATGTGGCTTGGCACACGAAGTCAACGTGCACCTGGGATAAAGTGTCGTTCCCAAGGACACAACTTAACTGACCTCGTCAGGTATAGAACCCGGATATTCATCAAATTGAATTGCGAGGCAATTTCTCGATTGAGCTAATAGTACTCCCCGCGTACATGCGAGTACATGCGGGTGACGCAGACTGACTGATTGATGGATGTAGGTAAAATGACAGGTAGCAAATTGGTAGAACTAGATGATAGACATGTAGCAAATATCGGGTAGTGACTGACATTATAATAGTCAGTCATTAAAGCACACGACCAGGGGTGTCATCGGGGCTATACCCCCCTCCCCCGTCGGCAAGTGTTAGTGCTCCTCATTTTGGTCGTCACTTTTTGACACTACTGGTTAATTTTTCGACATTACGGATTTTTACATTACTGGTCGATTTTTTCGACATTACTGGTTGATTTCGACATTACTGGTTAATTTTTTCGACATTACTGGTCGATTTCGACATTACTGATAAATTTATACACTACTGGTTGTTGAATGTCTTTGGATTGAATAGTTCTTTTGACAATAGTGGACAGTAGTATATAATTTCCCGTCTCTGTTTTCTAATAACCTCAAAAGACGAACCACGCACGATAAAACTATTTTGAAAACACAAGCTAAATTCCCGATGATGGACTAACGGGTTCTCTCCATAGACCTATCAGTAGCGATTTTGCTTGCGTTTACTGATGTCTTTCTAAGAGTTCCGATTATCTGGCTGTAACTTCGCGACGAGGACGTTTCGCAGCAACGTCGACTTTGATATACACAGTTTACGAATGCTGGCCCAGCATCGTACCGGTCTGTATGCCCGCTCTCTGCGCCCTTGCATTCCCATCAAATGCCAGATTTCAACATTACAGGGTTAATAAGGTGGATTAATACTGTTGTTTGGAAGGGTTTGATTTAGTGATATATATTTATTTATTTATTGGTGTTTAAGATCACATACGATTTAGTGATATGTAACAATGATGGGTAAGTATCCACTATATACTTTTACACATACCCAGAGGATTTATTATTTTCGAATTCTTCTTAACAGTTTATTATTGCTGGTTATTTGGTATGTAACTGGCGGCTGCACAGAGCGTTTTGTATATAATAAGATAAATACTTCATTCCGTCGCGAGGAACTCGCGACGGCATGAAGTATTTATACAATTAAACGCTGCATTTTTGAAGATTCGCAACCCGCCAAGCCCAGTGGATTAAACAATGCTTAGTCGATTAATCTGTTATTATCTAAATGCGACAACAAGTTCACGTACTTACATTATTCAGTCTGACCATTAACTGAATCAGTGGCACAGATTTTACTTAGATGATATCCCTTTCCGTCTACCAGGGATTTCGTCAGAACTTTCCATTTCATTTTCATTTATTTATTCACTTTTAACTATTTACATGGTGTAAAGCTAGGTGTGAATCACAAAAAATATAATACACTGCATGTCCGGGGTAGTCAGTATATACATTACATGCAACCCCTCCATCGCTGTATGTCGATCATTCAGCATACTGACATTGCGACCGCAATCCCAAGATTAAAGAGAATCAAGAAGTGTTGTCAACAGTACCATCCCACAACCTATTGAGGTTGTGGGACCGCACTGCTGCCAAACCTCCCCACCTTGAAAGTACAGGGTCTTATTTGTCAGTACAAGCTGCTGGGGGGGGGGGGGGGGCTACATGGATGAAGTCTCCCGGAGAAGGTATGTAAACTCTAATTGCCTAATAAATTAGGCTATAATGTGTTCGGTGTGTGGGGGTTTAGGCGGTGTTTAGGAATTCGATCGATTATGTCATGCACGACAGGCCCCAGTGAGCTCCCTCGTGCATGATACAATCGACAGAATTCCATCCCTTCTAATTATTATTAACTTCATTTATGGGCGTTATCGGAAATGGGCTTCTAAGATAAGTAAAACAGGCATAATATTGCATGCAGGTCCTTGCATCGAAATCAAAATTCATTTGAAAATTTCTTACATTTCCGCATGCAAGATGTGTCCAATCTAAATTGTAGGAACACAACATTTACCCGAGATCTCACCCTCCTGCACAACACTCTATTTGCGAAACATGACCAGGAGAGTTCTGCTTGTCGGGAAAGGGTTGGGTGTGTGCACATTTTCAGGAGGGTGGGCTCAGGGATGCTAGGTGTTTGATAGTTGATACCTAATATTCATTACTATTGTGCTGTGCACGATGCACACGAAGACAAACACACATCCACAACCAAACATACACGCACACACGCGGACACTTACACATGCATTCACGTGTCCGCGTACATGAACGTAGATACATATTAAAGACATATCTGTGTATGCATGATTGTGCACCTCGACATACACCCATATCACATGTGTACCACACACACTCCTATACACTATATGTGGGTTCTAGATCTAGATCACTTTATGCGTATACGCTCGCGATGGGGTGGGAGGGAGAGGTGGGTGGGTGGGTGGGGGAGTCTCTTGTCAGTCTAAATTAAGCGTTAAAATTTATTTCAGTTTTTTTTTATTAATTTGGAGAGTCTACAGATTTGCTTGATGTTTGTACTAGAAAATAGAGATTGGGCTTTATACATACTCGGGTGTCGTCTATAGTATGGTTTAATGTATTTATTCCTTAGTTCCTTGTCACATACAAGGATATAATGATATTCGTCACCAATATCGGACTGACATGGATTACATTTTCTTTGTGACATTTCTTCCCCTGTCCAACTCCCAGTTTCGATCGGGAGCCTATGATTTCTTGATCTAAACTGGGTAAGAGGGACAGCCAAGGATAATGGTAATTTTCGAAGGTGATATTCCAAACCGAAGTTATTTTTTATCACATTATAAAGCAGATACGTGGTTGACTTGCACATGTTTGCTCGCCATTCTTGCAAGAACATATCTTGGGATCTTTCCTTCACTACATAATTGAATAATTTTCTGTTACTTATGCTCTGATTAATCCATATGTTGGCCATACCTAACTTATCCAGACGAGAGGAGATATAGGTTATCCAGGGGCTTGTATACCACCCAAACTAGTGGTTTAGATATAAAATTGAATACAGGGAAGTGGATATTTTGTATTCCTTTCCTGACAGTAATTGGGCCCAGAAATTCAGCAGCCGAATTTTAATCCTAACATCAATGGGTATCAGTCCTAGTTCGCCATATATAAAATTATTTCCAGTTGATTTTTTCAATTTTAGGATAAATTTGAAGAACCATAGTTCGAGTTTCTCTAACGGTGAAGTATTTTCACAACCCCAAATTTCACAACCATAAATCAAGATTGGGAGAACTGATTTTTCATAAATTTCACAGACAGTCAGTTGATTTTGTCGGACTTTACTTATTATGGAATACATTGCCTTTTTCGCTTCAGCACATCTAATATTTATTTCATCGGAGAATTTACCAGTTTTAGAAAATGTTACTCCTAAGTATTTAAAATTATTAACCGTTTCAAATATAGTTCCTCCAAAGTAACATTTATCGTTTTTCCCAACCCGTGTCCCGAATTTTATTATTTTTGTTTTACTTGAGTTAACCTCCAGTTTCCACTCTAAACAGTATTCATAAAATATATTCACTGTGTATTGTAGTTCATTGCCATTTGTAGATAACAGAACAGTATCATCGGCATATAATAGCACGAGGTGCTCTAAGTAAAGTTGGGCACTATCTTTGGGGTTGGGGTATACGATTTGTAACCCACTGCAACTATTATCGTATAAGATTGTTTCTAAGTCATTAAGGTACAAGGCAAAAAGTATCGGCGATAAGTTTTCGCCTTGCCTTAACCCTACGAGGCTTGGGATGAATTTACTTATTTATCCATCAACCATCACAGTGGACTTTATATCACTGCACATATTTTTAATAACACGGAGTATTTTTCCTTCTATGTGTGAGCCAATTAGTTTTTCCATAGCGCCGCCCGCCATACCATATCGAAGGCCCCTGGAAAGTCTATGAAAGCACAGTACAGTGTTTCTTTATTCAAACGTAGTAGTTCCCGTATAGCCCTCAGTGAAAATATGTGATCAATTGTGGAGTATTCTTTTCTGAAACCTGCATATGATTCGCTTAAAGATTGTTCTCGTTGAGGAAAGTACTAACTCGTGCAGTTTGAATACTTGTCAATAACTTTGATATGTTGCTCAGCAACGTAACTGTACGGTAATTTTCGGGGGTGGAGGGGGGGGGGGGCTTTCTTTTTGTATGTCGGTTTAATAATTCCAATTGTCCAATCGGATGGGAGAATTCCTGTATTCAAAATTAAGTTGAAAAACTTCAAGTAAATATTCCTAAATTTTAAGAAAGTTGATTTAATGTACTCGTTACTTACTCCGTCATACTCTGTCGGATTTCTCGATCAATTGATTTGGCTCAAATGGCGATAAAAACACCCTCCCATGCTGATAGCTTTTTGGCGCCAAAACACTCTGTTTGGCACTAATATGTCCAAAATGGATGAACATAGGGCACAATACAGTTTCGGGCCTGTGTAAATTATTGTATGTTAGACCGGAACTGACTCTCACTTTGCCGCGTTGGCGTCGTTTTTTACTCCATGGCTACCCTTCAATACCAACCTGAGGGCTAGGTATGTTAGTTCTGATAATTACAGCTAATCCAATGGCAGATTGGTACATGCGGCAACTATCTAATTGAAAAGTCACAGCTGCATATGTTCTTCTGCTTTACTCATCTGAGTTGTGACGTCGATCAAACCGTCTTCATCTAGGTGTCTTCGGTGAAAATGAAAGGACACACTGTGTCAGTTGCTGTAACGCATTGACGATTCTCGTGCAAATAACAATGCGATATTTATCGATCGTTCGTTCCTTCGTTCGTTCGTTGTTCGTTCGTTCGTTCTCGTTCGTTCGTTCGTTCTCGTTCGTTCGTTCGTTCGTTCGTTCGTTCGTTCACTATTCATTCTGGATGGATGAATGGATGGATGATTGATTGTGTGAGTGGGTGAGTTTGTGGCCGAGTTGCTGTTTATGTTCACAATTTAAGATATCGGTAAACCTCATATTTGTATCAACCGCTATTAGGCATTAACATCATGCTTGATGCTGACATGCTACTGAATTCTCACCACAGTGATGTGATACATATCACTGTGGTGTACTTGTACCCCACAAATTATCGTCATCATCAGACCAAGTGCCTCCCGCACTAGTTAGTCAAGTTAGTTCGTGCAAGATCACTTTTGTTCCCGATAGTTCTCGCCTGGCTATTCACCAACCCTTGGCTCTGCGTAGCGTCCAAAACCGACCCCTCATCAAAGCGAGCCTGTTCCAGTGGGGGTCGTGGGCGGTTTGTCTCGACACATAGCCTAGAACTTGTTTACTAGTGTCATATAACATCCATGCTGGATAGAGGGTTAACTCATTCATTCATTCATTCATTCATTCATTCATTCATTCATTCATTCATTCATTCATTCATTCATTCATTCATTCATTCATTCATTCATTCATTCATTCATTCATCGGGATGGATGGATGGATGAATGGATGGATGGTCTTGTATTTATTGGTGTTTAACTCTTTAACTAACACAGCAGGAAAATCAAACGGCCAGAAAATTAACCAGAATAAGTCTACCCCAGCCTAATTTATCTTGGATGTGTCTCAATAAAGCCATACAAATATAGATACAGATATCATTAGAACCAGCTCTTCGAGCTGGTTCTAATGATATCCATGTTTCGGTGGTTTTATTGAAAAATTATGAAATTTCTTTTCGCAAAAAGTGAAATTTAATTTATTATTTAAAACTAATATGTTAGGTAAAGGGTTAAGGTAACATATCTCTGCACAATGGCTACTCGTTACCGCAACGTGGCGTCAAGTTTAATCAATCGTTTATACCCATGTTGCCCATTTTAAAAGACTCACATGCCATGCATGGGTGACTACGTTATTTTTTATACCACAGTAAACGAGCACTACTTCACTCCCCGTGGTTCCCACGTGGATATATTTCTTTAAACGACACTTGTGTTCTGTTGACATAGTGGACAACGATTTGTTTGATACTTGTCTGAACGTACTCCGTGTCTCATTTACTGGACACATGTCCTTCAGAAAGCACGCGGAAACTTTAACCCTCTTCCCAACATAACGGCCAAAACCGGCCAGTGCTATTCACAAAAATCGCCAATTAATTTTCATTATATTTTCATTTTTTGTCTCAAAAACATAGGTTATGACCCCTCATTGGAACGAGCTCGTCGAGCTCGTTCCAACGAGGGGTCATAGCCTATGTTTTTGAAACAAAAAATGAAAACATTCAGTTATTCAAGGATTTTGTTTGCAAGTGTCGTCTGCTGTTCATGTTGGGTAAACGGTTAAAAAACGAACGAAACATACAACCCCACAACCTAACAAATGTAACTGTAAAATCTTGATCATCTATGTTTATTGTACCTGGCTAATTTGTGAATCCATCGACACACGTGTAACATATTTGTTTTGGTTATTATCACTAACACCTAAGTCGATCGACTTTAAAGTGCATTATTGAAAATGTTAAAGAAAAACACTATGCTTTATTTGATTTTTATGATGAATGCTGAAAAGGTTTGTAAACAGCGTTCAAGATTACGAGTTATCTGTTCATAATATTTATATTCTGATAGCAATTAGTTCTTAAAAAGGTTGGCAATTTTCCACTAACACTTTAAACTAGTGATTTGAATGTCGGAGGCATGACATACACGCAATAAGACAACGGTGTGTAAATATATGTTTTTTTGAAAATAATATCAACAAAAAAACAACAAAAAAAAAACAAAAAAGGTGAGAAAAAAAGACAAGTCAAGTCAACAGTTAATTAGAGCAAATAAAAACGCCCACGTAAAAAGCGAAAGCATTGCAGTTGGCGCCTTATTGCACTCAAAGGAAGACATGATGTATCCCATGCATATGTCTGAAGTCTATTAGCAGCAGAGCGTAAACGTTATCTACAAAACACTATCAAAAATACTGGTCCAGCAACTGCAGTGTCGACCTGGCGCTTAATGACGCCTCACTTTGACCTTTTGCTGAACTCGCCGGATGAAATGGTTTCGCGCGCCGAAGGTGCGCAGGGGTGCTGTGGAACAAGCCCCTTTCGACCATCTGTGACTGTTGAGATCAGGAAGCTACGTGTCTAGGCGTGTGGAAGGAGGAAAAGGTTCGAGTACTCAGCAGATGTCTTAGGCTAGATGATCAGGAAGAGTGTTTGGTTGTCTTTGTGTAGATCGTTGACTGAACCCTCGGGTGAGGACCAGAGCGAGAGGGGGTCCTCTCACAAAGGTGCTACCTCTCCCCGAGGGTGATGTGGTGTTTTTTCGGGCAAGTATGGTCTGCCACTTCGAAGATAAATCATTGGGCGATAGTGGGCCATCATTGGCAAGTATAATTTGCCTCAGGCTGTTTTAATCAATTTTTCTGGCTTTACAGTTGGATGTGTTTTTGAATAGACGACAACAACGGCCCCTTTCGGGGACCACCCATAGAAAGACCCGAACGTCCTGGTTCGGAGGCAGGCCTGCATTGGAACCTATTTGGCTGGGTCAAAAATGCGCGCTACAGACGCTTACAAAAAGGGTTAGAAGCGGGGCGCAGCATCAACGCTCGCCTCATTGGAGGGCGGGTGACCACTTCTAGGGATGGAGCGGAGGATGTTCAGAGTCCATAGCGGTTACTGTGTTCTATATCGGTTATAGTTTCCATATCGGTTTTTGGGGTGCTGGCGATCAAAAAGAAAGCATCTTGGTGTACCTGCTAAAAGAAAAAGGCAGAATTAGTTGATTATTAAGTTGGACAGAAATTTGTAATTGCATTTTTTTGATGGCTGTCGATCACTGGGAGCAGATAGTACAATTCTTTTGTTCCGTTTATGATTTCCCGGATTAATTTTTGCAGC
This sequence comes from Pictodentalium vernedei, assembly GCA_031216915.1. Taxonomy (NCBI): domain Eukaryota; kingdom Metazoa; phylum Mollusca; class Scaphopoda; order Dentaliida; family Dentaliidae; genus Pictodentalium; species Pictodentalium vernedei. Next base: position 182,030,554 of record CM062294.1, read on the forward strand.
TAATAATTGGAGGGAGGGGCAGGCCTTTACCAAAGTACCACACCCGGAGGTGTTTCCTGCCTTTACTCCTCTTGATTTAGTTGAGTCAGTGAAGACAGCTCTTCCTTGTAGAAGGTCACGGCTGAGCCGTTTTTACTGCCTGAATGTTCACCTGTTTTTCTTTCCCCGTATTTGTTTATTTTTAGACAATAAATTTTCGTGATTTAGCTGAGTTGGCGAAGACATCTCTTCCTGGTATAAGATCATGGCTGAGCCGTTATTACTGCCCTTATGTTCACCTTCTCTTTCCCAGTACTTGTTTATTTTATAGATTACCTTTTACTGATTTAGTTGAGTCGGTGATGACATCTCTTCCTGGTAGAAGATCACGACTGAGCCGTTATTACTGCCTGTATGTTCACCTTCTCTTTTCCAGTATTTGTTAACTATTAGGCCATAAATTTTAGTAATTTTTGCTGAGTCGGCAAAGACAGGTCTTCCTGGTAGAGGGTCACGGCTGACCCGTTTTGACGGCCTGTTTACTCGCCTTCTCTTAGGTATCTACCGGTCGAAATAGGGGGCAGGTGTTAACAAAACAGCCACACCTGGGGGAGTTTCCTGCCCTTATCTCCGCAGATTGGATCCTACATACACGGTGGTTAGAAATAAATATCGGCGTTTTAGGGTTTTTGTCGGCTTTCGCAAATGTCTTGTAGTTCGGAGATTAGTTGGCTGTCGGCGAACCGGTCGTGATTTTTAGCAGCTAGGGAGGCGAGGTGGTCCTTAATGGTTGGAATGTCGACTCTGTCGTGGAGTGTTTTGGTAAGTGTATCCCAGGGAGCACGGAGGGCTACCCTGAGCGCGTGGTTTTGGACCTTTTGGGGTTCCCCGTATTGGTTTATTTAAGTCGGTTAGGATTATTGCTAAAAGGAACAAAACACGAGACATATGCACTTGTCTAAGGGAAACTATTAATTTTTGATCTCGAAAATACAGCTTACAACTTCATAGAAACGAGCTTCACATGCTCGTTTCAATGATGAGTCACGAGCTATGTTTTGTAGAAAGAAAATGAAATAAAATCAATTTGGAATAGTTTTTTTTCAGTAAATAGCACTCTGTCAACGGGTTAAGAATCAAAAATACAAAAACAACAGCAACCCGTTTGTCAGCAATCTTAATGTTTTTTTCCCCATAGATTGTAATTACATTTCGCTTTGAATATATACTGTTTGTGTAAACTCATTCATGTTTCAGCGTCTGCTAATCCACTTTTGGCCCTTTGTTTGACAGTGGAATGATATGTGTTGGCACTAATCTGTGTTCGGTAAGTATATCAAGGGTGTAGGCCTCTAATTAAGCTTTCAACTTGCAATAAATCATTTCTCGAGCAATTAATAAAAAAGTGGGCACAGCATTTCAGCCGGGTCGCGAAACAAGATCAGTTAGGATTATTTGTGTGCTTATTTGTAGGTGGCTTTAGGACACATTCAACTGTCAGGGCCACGTCGTGCAGTATAGTACTTCGAGATAACCATCGAACAGCGGCGAGCAATTATTAGACTCGCCAGCTTACTAATTCTGCGCAAGAAGCGGTAGCATCGGTTGAATGCAAGTACTCTATCGACGTACAGTACGTCTCAGCGTACACCACCACTCCCCGTCACCCTTTCACACTTATTCCTTCGGGATTCGGTGTATCGCCCAAGAATTCAACGCACGTACCGACGATAGAATCGAACCGTGGTCCTTTCGGTTTGACGTGCAGCTCTCTAACCATTGAGCCACCGTGTTTCCCGATGGATTCGATATAAGATGAGGTGTGATGAGATGCCGTTCCCATTATTCTCTTGCATACTTCTTATTTTCTAAGCTTAAATATGTGTCAAGGTGATAGCCAAAAGTCGCGATTTTGTTGTATAAAAGTGTAAATATTTTCGATAATATTTCTGCCTGGGTTAAATGTAAAGCAACATAGATATGTGACGGACCCCGAAAAGAGATCGGCAATAATTAAAATTTTGCTAATTAGGCATGAAATTTAATGTCCATTATGGCGCACGTGTTCAACGCCACGTGGGCTAAATTATGACAGATCAATAGTAAGAAAGACAATATTCTCTTCTGAATCGTTATCTGGGTAATTAAGGCCAGTTAAATTGTAATTGGTGAAAACAGCGCATCACATATGTTCTGGACACACACCCATATTACGCATCTATCCTGTCTCCGAAATGTCAACATATACCAAAATGCGAGTCTTTCAAAGGAACTTTAAAGCGAGTGTTAAATTAAGATAGATCTAAGCGACCAAGTTCAAGAGAAGCGATTAACTGAGAATAAATGTTCTGGCTATCTAAACAAAAATCGGGGAATTTCTCAAAAAATACATTCCAGTCAATTCCAGTCGGAAGGTGTGTAAGGCTGTGAGTCGTTGCGAATAGATGGGGAGGTCCCATGCTATAGGTTAGAGAAGGTGCCGCATCGGTGCGAAAGTAAAGGCACGTTGCGATGTAGGGGGAGCCACAGAGTTCATATTTAGAATAGCAGTCGCGGGCCAAGTCGGTGGCCATTTATGAGAATAGGATCATGAACAGGAAGTACGAGCTCAGGGAGCTATATGCATTTATGTAAACGGCGTTACCTGTTTTAGAATTCAAGACATACAGAGGCAGATGGCCTGAGGGCACTCAGAGAAGGTCCGAATTTAGCCTTGGCCGTCGAGGGTCATAGGCACCGAGATTGAAAGTCCGCGTATTGTCGTAACCCTGTGAGGGCAGTAAGGAACCGATTGTAGTTTGTTAACGGTTGCGAACCGTAGTGGCATAGTAGCCAAAGAAGTAAAAGTTGTAACGTTGAGGTCTATGGGCCGTATTAAGAGCTTGAGTAAGCGCTGGAGTAGCTCGCGAGATAAGATAGTTTTAGGCGGTGCGAGAATTGGTGATGTTGAGAACACTTTGCAGAATATTATTATGTAAGCTTTGTTAAGTATGTATCTGAAGGCGAAGAATAACTCAACCCCGTGAGAACCAGGCAAGGCGCAAAGTGATAGTGAACTGTAGTAAACGCCGATTGAATCGTGATTGAACTGTGAAAACGCTGATAGAGTCACACAAGCAGAACATTATATGTGTTAAGCCCGACTGACGGTGCAGTTAACCTGCGAGGAGGAAGCAACGAGAAGTGAATAGACACTTTGTATTTATCACAAACCGTGAGAAAATGTGAGGTCGATCCAGCGGGCACAGCTAGCTGTGGGAGACGTCGAGGGCCCTAAAGACTAAACTGTTATCCGCGTAATTAGTGCATTCTTATGGATCATTTTGTGAGTAATTTGTTTCATATTATATTTCTTCGTACATGTAAATAAATAATCTTTTCAGTGAATTATCGTTGATCACCCTTTGGCGTTGTAAGCCACAGGCACCTTCGGGAATCCTAAGAGGCCCAAGCGGATAGGACATTGATAAGGTGGCAAGGTTTACGTTCGAACTGGGGTTCAGACGACAGTCACTGGCTGTCGGCTGAGCACTGATAAGAACATAAATTTTCCTCCATCAATTTAACCCCCGTAATCATGCGACAATATGAAACGGTATTATAAAAACGTGAGCAAAGTCTCCCGTTGGATTTAGATTGATCCGGAATACCCGATACCATTTTATTCTGTTAAAATGTCAGGAAGCACTTAACACTTTACCCAACGCAGACGATATCAAAATTTATTATTTTAAATATCATTTTTTTTAATTTTTCAAAAATTTTCAACAAAACCATATCATGTGACCCCGAGTTGGAACGAGCTCGACGAGCTCGTTCCAACGAGGGATCACATAATATGGTTTTGTTGAAATTTTTTGAAAAATAATATTTTTTCAACTGCTGAATTTGCATAGTACGCGGGCGGATTCGGCCGATTCGTTGGGTAAAGAATTAAATATACAAAATCAGTCATAGTTAAAATTATTTCTCCGGGCAAGAAAATATGCATGGTCCCAACTGAAACTTTAGGACCGTGCGAGTCTTTGGGCAAGGCACTTTATCCCGGTTGCCTGCATGGGGCGCGATGACGCCGTGTACTAAGGCGTACTGCACGTCGATGGTGCACATGTCTTCAACCACTGTAACCCTGCTTGAGCGGAGCTTGAACGTAGTTAGAATGTTGATGAGCTGGCAGTTGCTCGCCGATGCTCGGTGGTTCTCTCCGGGTACTCCGGCTTCCCCCACCCGTAAAGCTGTCTCGATCACGATTAGCCATTGTTCATAAGTATGTCACCTTAAACACGAATAAATAAATAATAAATATATAAGTAGGGCTTGCGAACCTGACATTTCGGGTCGAATCGAATCTCGAATCGAATCTCACCGCATTTCAAGTTGTAGATAGTGCACCTTCTTAAAACCGTACATATTGACAAGCAAAAAAGCGGAATATTCTAGAACGGAATCAATGTAATTTCGGAAACGGAACCTTCTTGAACACATCTTCTGTCATCAGGTCTCCTGTAAACAGGAAACCTGATGATAGAAGAAGACTTGAAGAGGAGACTTGTTGTAGGATTTCGAGAATGTCTCAACGATTCGAACAATTTCGAATCGGCGTGATTGAAGTTAAATCGAACCGAATCATCTGGGTTATTTCGAATCGAGTCGAGTTTCGAAGCTTCGCAGGGACCTGTGAATCATACAAGTGACTTTCATCAGAACGACTGTTTTACAGCACCTAGCCTGTGCTAACGGAAAATTGAAAAAAAGTGAAATACTTGTTTATCCATTTTCTATCACTGAAAGGACTGGTGCATGCATCATAGGTGTAGCCAGAGAATGTTTCTGAGGTCGTAATAATTTGGGTTCTATGTGCCATGCATGATCAGCGATCATCTGCGACTGCAACATGCAAAACGTGGGGGAGAGGAGCACGAGAGAAGTGCCCACACTATTTGGTTGGGGTCCGGAGTACCACCCCAGGAATATTTTGAAATTGATTTCCAGCCCATAAGATCTCAGTGGCCCCGACGCTTGTTTTAGGTAATCTAAGAGAGAAACTTTTGTTGACTGAAATAAAATCCCGTTGGTTTTCTACTGTATTTCTAGGGGGATCTTAATCGATGTTGTTCTTGTCCAATCTTGTCCAAGAACGACTTAATATAATGTTGTGGCGTGGTATGTCCTAAAAAATATATTACGACATTTGGGTCCAAATCTGGACCAATGTTTATTACAAGTTATTTTTTTTTAAATTAGAGGGGGGCGTGGGGGGGGGGGGGGGTACACCCTTGTGCGTCTTGCTAATCATATATGGATGGATTTAAATGAATGTCCAATGAATGCCAGGGTATATGCAACAAAATAGGTAAATCAGTGATATAGAACTGATATGTTTCCGGTTTATATCTCGAAGAGCCAGTAATCCTACTTATACACTTATTTCAACATTCCACAAAAATAGGATACACCGATAATGGCCGAGGAAACAGCTGTCAGATGTATCAAATAAAGGGAGAAAACTTACCCGTTTGTCAATTACAATGATTAACCCTTTACCCAACGTAACGGCAAACCGACCAGCGCTATTCTCAAAAATCGCCTATTAATTTTAATTATATTTTCATTTTTTTGTCTCAAAAACATAGGTTATGACCCCTCATTGGAACGAGCTCGTCGAGCTCGTTCCAATGAGGGGTCATAACCTATGTTTTTGAGACAAAAAATGAAAAAAAATAGTTATTCAAGAAGTTTTTTTGAAAGTGTTGTCTGCTTTTCATGTTAGGTAAAGTGTTAAAACACTTGAACACGAACAACATTTATCTTTGTTTTATAGCGAAAGAAATATAAAGTCCGATTTGTTGTTCACAATTGTCAGAAGTTTATTATAGTTTTGTTTCGTGCCATCCATAAAGTGTAGACCAGCATTAAGTTCAACTGTGACATTGGCAAATCCTAACATTGACAGGGTGCGTGGAGTGTGGTTTAAAACTAAAACCTACACAAACTGGGTTTAAAACTTGGCTATGATTTAACTCTAATACAAAATATAATGGCACAAGCAAAGTTTCAAATAATGAACCTTCAAGATGCGGATGTACTTTAATCGAAACTTCTTTTTTGTTTCTCTGCATGTTTCGAAAAAAAAAATTCTCGGAAAGTTTAGTGCTCGTCGGCTTGATTTAATTGTAGATCGCGGAGGAGATATTAAACCTTTCAATCCGAACGGCCACTTTTCCAGACCTGGATCGCACGATGCGATAAATTCATTAAGCAGATGGATGTTCAGTGGATTTCTGCGGTCGACTAATCAAGATTTTCAGCGTGCAGACGTCCGGGCTGCACGTTGAAAATATTGATTGGTCTTCCCTAAGTGCGAATATACAGTCTACCAAATTCATAATACTGAGCTGGCGTGGAAGATACCATCAAGGTTCAAAGGGTTAACCCTTGAACATTACAACTTCCAAAGGAACCTTATTAGGTTACACGCCTCTGCAAAAAACGGACTTTTCAGTTAAAACCAGAAGTCTTGTCAGGAAATGCGCACAGATAGCACGTCGATCTGCGCGTTAATCTCCGCGTTATGACCACAGTAAGGCTATCAAATTATGTACATATGGCCTGTGCACAAGCAGTATTTCTGCCAATGGACCTCCGGGTAACCCGGAGGTCCACTGGAAGAAACATTGCATGTGTTTGCTATGAGTAACCAGGAGAACCTGCCATGCTTTGGATGACATTCGATGTGGCAATTGAGCGCAATTCATACTCGCAATTAAGAGTAGATAAGGCGCCCAGTTCGTGACAGAACTTATAGTTTTAACTGTATATACCATAACAACATACAGAATCGACAAAAATATGTGGGCTGGTTATCTGGGTTGAAACGATCAGCGTTGACACGTCAACAGCAGTCAAAGGTTGAAAGAGAAGGTACAATGCTGTAACCAAAATGGCGGGCAGGGACTTTCAACTTGATCGCCACTAGGTCAGTCTAAATTCTCAGTCCGTTTCATTCCGTCCACAACACCATGGTATTTTAGCTTTCGAAAAAAGAGTATATTATTTCGGAAATCTCGACCCATTGGTGAATGTGTGCTGCGATTAAATCGCGAGCTGAATATTATTTGATCACAGTAAGAGAGTCATATGTCATCTCATATCCACACCGACAACAAGAGTTGTGGGGATGTTTTTTTCCGTTGTGTGTCAACATTTAGCACGGTCACGTACTAGGGCCCTGCGAATCACATAGTTCCGATTCGAATCGAATTCTCGAATCGAATCGAGTCTTTTATTCGAAATCGAATCGAACTGAAATCAAATACAAAATATGAGAAAATTGCATTTCTAATGACACGACGGAGTAAAAAAACCCTACCACCGAATGATATTTACACATTCTCCAAAACAGATGCATGGATGCTGGTACCTTTTGTGCCTCCTCTCAGATTTTGTAAACAAGTTAATTCTGAAGCCGATGAGTATTTTAAAAGAAAAATATATTTCATCACGTACATTGTTCTATCGGAGGATCCTGTGAATTACATGTTTCCTATTCGAAATGAATCGAGTCTCTTATTCGAAATTGAATCGAACCTCGAATCGAAGACAGGGGTCTTGAAGTCCCGACTGATAAAATATTCCAACTACATCAACGAGGCATGCCTTCGTCGAAGGCATGCCCTGATGATGTAGTTGAAATATTACCCAGCAAGGATTTCTGCGAGAATTCTAAGTACTGGGTACTGCACGTGGCTAGCCGCTAGCAGATGTGAGCTCATCGTCGATATTGGTTGAGAACTTTAAATCTGCTTTCAGTAGTGGTAGTGACTAGTGGTGGTCCAAGTGAGTGAGCTAGTAGAAAACTACTCATTGGAGATCTCGGACCTTGACGATGGGGCAAACCAGGGTAAAAAGATCGTCAGAGAAAGGGTCACGGAGGATTGTAACCGTAATTGGCGAGAGGGGGTCAAATCAAAGAGATCTTTGGGTAGCCTGCGTGATAAAGAGAAGCCTGGTTTTGAAGAGTACTTTGAAGGCACGTTTGGGGGGTCACTGTTGTTCAAGCTGAGGTCGCGGTCCCTGGAGCCGAGGGGAAAAATGGAAAAACAGTGAAAAGGAGTGCCAGATGTGTAATTTGGGCGTGGTGGAGACCCTGGAACACTTTCTTCTAGAATGCCCAAAATACCAGTCTAAAAGAACAAGATTCACGGGGAGTATAATGGGGAAGTGGGATGGGAGAATGAAGGACATGTGGTAAGGGGGCGATTCAAAGGAGAGGGTTAATATTCTAATCGGAGAGATTGGGAAGAATGGGGCAAGGGATGTCATCAAGCAGTTCGTCTCCGAGTGTTGTGAGGAGAGAAGAAGCGTGGGAATAGGGAGGCAGTTGGTAGAACAGGGGTAACCAAGGCCTTCTCATACGAGAACTGCGACAAATCAGCGGCCGGCCAAAGTGTTATTATTATTAGTGGTACCGGAATTAGCATGGATGGAGGAATGGGAACAGATGCTTTTTACGTAATATAGGCGAAATTACACTCAGTCTTTATTTTCAACACTATCTACATGTATGTACAATTTCTATCTCAGCTATATATTTTGTAAGACGATTAACCCTTTACCCAGCGAATCGGACGCATCCGCCCGCGTAATATGCAAATTCAGCAGTTGAAAAAATATTATTTTTCAAAAAATTTCAACAAAACCATATCATGTGACCCCTCGTTGGAACGAGCTCGTCGAGCTCGTTCCAACGAGGGGTCACATGATATGGTTTTGTTGAAATTTTTTGAAAAATTAAAAAAAATGATATTTAAAATAATAAATTTTGATATCGTCTGCGTTGGGTAAAGGGTTAAGATGACTGATACGGAGCGAAATTCCATTGAAAAGGTTCGAAGGAAAACGAATCGAACAGCCGATTTCGAAGCGAACCGAATTCCAACTTAAAATACGAAATCGAATCGAATCTAGAAGCTTCGAAGGGCCTTAGCACGTACGACGGTCAAGATTTCAGCGTTTTATATGTTCTCTTTCAGTTGTGGTTTGCAGAAAAAAAGTGATAAAATAATCTACTTTCGTTGAGAACCTACTTCCCGGGCTAGGAAATTGGAAATAAATTAGATCAATCGTTGGAGGACTGAAGCGGATTACGAAATATTTGCATTGCATGTCAATATCGATCCACTAAAACTCTCCATCCAATAAAAAATCTACTTTACTACTTCAAAATTATAACAAATTGTACTCCTCAGAAGAAATACTTTAATAATGATTTATAGCACTTGAAATAATGAAACCGAGCAAAGCAATTGACTTGTTTTTTCTGCTTTATTTCGCTTTCAGCCACATGATCATTGCACACATTCAAGAGTATGTCAGAGTTACCTTCCCTGAAACGGTTTTTGTAAGGCGAGAACGTTGGCACAAGACAAATACATTCGACGTGCTGGGGCATATGTCCAAGCGGTGGGGTCCAGGTGGAGGGTGACGGCGCCTCCACAACTTTTCCCAAGATGTTTTAGACGTTTCATTTGTAAAATTTTGCAAAATTGTTTTAGACCTTTTATTTGTAAAATTGTGCAAAATTGAAAGAAAAGTATCAATATTTTAACTAACATATGCTTTTAGAATTTCGATAGAATTTGCGTGAAATAACTGTTTTTGGAAGCCAACAAAAAGGGCTAACATTTGGTTTCCCAATCTGAAATCTGTCGAAGCTATCCAAGCATCAGTACCAAGGGGTATTATTATCAAAGCAGAGAGAATGAAAAAATACAGTTTTATGCTCCCATCCCTAAAGTGTTAACTGGTGTTCTGAACTGATACACATTTAGATTCTCAACAGTCAAATATGTTAACCCTTTATACATGAATTCCGACTATTCCTGCCGGGGTCCTCACAGACCCAGATTTCAAAGTTAATGTCTACATAGTGAGTTTGTAGGATACACAACTCATTATTGTTTAACCCACAGTCACAAGGCCATGCCATAAAAAATAAAAACGAACTCTTCTATATGATTCATTTGTCTTTACAGTGAAGACGTCATTCTGTGTGAGGAGAGTTGAGTGCTTCAAGTTAACAGGAAGCCACTTTTTAAATGCGGAGTAAAGATCTACTTATGTAACTGCCAGTGGCGGATCCAGATTTCTGCTTGGGTAGGATTGGGGAATTGCAATCCGTAATTTCGTTTCCATTATTTGCCTCCAAACCCCAGCTTATGGCCTCTCATTTGAACAAGCCCATTGAGTTTGTTCCAATGGGGGCGGGGTGGGGGAGAAAGCTTTTGTTTTAAAACAAAACAAATTAAGTTTCGCAACTGTTCGAGGAAGGTAAAAGGTTAAAATAAACTCTCAAGCCTCCACCCGTTCGGGAACCTGTCTCTCCAACCCACACACCACCATAAACACCAAACAATCAGGCATTGCCACCGGAAATGAATTACGTACACAAAATTGCAGTTTCATTTTAATAGACAAGTAAAGCGTTGGTGATCGCCCAAACCAATGGACCCACCATTGGCAACAGCACTTAAACGTATAAACGGGTTTAATTAAGATATAGAGAGAATGATATTTGCATTCGTATCAGTTCTGAAAATACATGCAAATGTGGGCATGGTTTATTCATCTATTAAAGATTCGATCATTAACAGAAATCAAATACATCTTTCTGAGATGGACAAATATTTGCGTACTTCGTTGAAATCCGTCAAGGAGATACTGTCCAGCAACTGGCGACTTATATCAATATTGTAGTTTAACCTTCCGATAATGCACGTCTAAAATGGTTCAGTTTCTGTTATTTCAACGAGGCCATTAGGGCAGTTAAAGTTCAATATTTGGCATCCCAAACTTATATCTTCATATGGAAATCAATTTTTTATTAAGTTATCTCCCTTGAAATTACTGGGAAAGCGATGAAGGTCCAATAGCCCAAGAACATTAGGTTTCACTAGGGAAAAAAATCGGAGAAAGCTGATTTTTTCAGGGAATGTCGGGTACATGTCACTGAACAATTAGACAAAAGTCCCCTAAAATCCCAGTTGAGCTTTTTTTTCTACAGCCTTTTTTCGAAAACGCGTTTGAAAAAAATCAAAAAAAATCGCACGAACTTTGTAACCTCGAATTGATCCAACTGTATTTTTTGTTTACGCGTATTTCGAGCTACATAATGTCTAATATACATTTACCTAGAGGAAAATGAGCATTCTGTGACAATTTCTGCGAAAAATTATTGAAAATTCACAAAAAAGTATCGGATTTACGCAAAAAATGACGATTTTCCTAACGGATTTGCCCAAAGGGTCGTAGTACAGAACGGGATGTTAGTTGGACAGACGATAAAAAATCCACCACCATTTGAAGACTTTTATCATTGCTTACAAAATAGACATTATGGAAGACCCCCTCTGCTTCTGGCCGAGTTCCCCTTTTGGCATAAAATTCGTCAGCATGAGAACTCAACTATTTTCGGGCTTGGAACCGAACAGACACGTCTGTGTCTGGCAGCATTAGATCAATAAATAATATTTACAGAATGTACAAAAATCAATAAATAATATTTACAGAATGTACAAATCAATCAACATGGATTAAGTTACATTGACTATTATCAACGCTATATACAGAAATGACATGACCTATATACATATTATTCATCGAACTCAGAAATTTCCGACAGGACAGTGTTTCTGTGGTTGTTATAAGAATCCGAACTGCAATTACACAAACCTGAGCAAGAGAGTCCTGCCTTCTTACACCCACACCTTTTTGTACAAGCACTCTTGCAACCACAACTGATCAGATTCAGTAGGTTATCAGGGGCACATGGCTTTGTGGCTGCAGTCGGTACAAGAAGTCCATTGTCTAGCGACCACCCCCAATCCGTCGGAGGAAGCGAAGTGCCCAGCCATTGTTGGACCTGGAGATAACATTCTGTAGACATGTTGTTGTGCAGCATCGCTGCTTGGTGGGAGTGAGGCTAGGTCGATGGGTTTATTCAGTTTAGATTTTGCTACATAACGCTTGTAAGTGACATATCTATATTGGTCGAGAGAGGAAACAGTTTTACTCCCGTATAAGATCAGGAGAAGTTGTTCCCCGGCAGCGGCTACTGCACTTGGTGAACTGTCATCCGCCAAAATTGTGTTGACATACTGTTGTGAGTCGCTAGTAACATCGGAGACAATTGTACTGAATACTTTCTTCTTACCAACTCGAAAGAGTGCAGAAGTAGTGTCACAACCACTTATAGAATGTGCTACAAGGAGGTTGCTTCTATGGTCACCCATTTTGGTTGCTATTTCACTAACTGAAACTAGTAAGTTTGGGGTAATGGAATACATCATGTGAATATTACATCCCGGTTGAACTCGAGAGGTAAGAATGACTAACAAGTCTGTGTCTGTTCCCACAACGACAACATTGTTGTCATCTTGAGCGATGTCAAGTGCAGTTTCGGCTATCGGTGCATCAGCATCAGCCTCGGCCTGCTTGGACTGAATATTGATAGCAGATAGCTCCTGCATTAGAAGATCGATCAGTTGGGTTTTGTTCTTGGCATTTGCAAGGAAATCGGATTGGGGTGTGGTGGCTGGTAACTCGGGTGAGATATTGATATCAATGGAGTACCTGTCTTTAGATCTACGGGCTTGTTCCATGCCCTTTGTCGACATTGTACAAGCATAACCATCAAAAACAACCACGACGTTCGCCCCAAAATGTTTCACTAGATAATTGGAATATGATGTACATATGTCCTTATATGACGACTGTTTAGGCCATACAACTGCCCTCAATAAAAATCCACCATCTACAACAAACAGAGAATGTTCTGGGATTTTAGTTTGCTCGGAACTGTATGTTTTGAGGATCTTACCGAGCGTGCTTTTCTGTGTCTTCCTAATTCCAGCAGAATCAAACAATGCTGGTGGTTTCGGGGCGAGTTCATATTTGAGATACTCTTCCATCTCTGCTTGTGACTGAATAACACATGTGATGCGGTTGAAAAGAATTGTGGGGTCAATCACTACCTTACTTCCACGGACTTTGATGCTATTTGCCATCGATGCGAAAGACTTCACAGTGTCAACACGTCGTAGTTTGATGCTGTTGAACGTTTTGCTTACAACATTCGATACGCAACATTCACCAATTTTGCGAACTTGGTCACAGTTCACAGTTTCGTCGGCCACAAGCCCGGTCGCTATAGAGACTAATTGTAGTGGATCTCTATTCTGAAAGGGGGAATGCACTCTGAGCCAGTTCAATAATTTGGTGATATCATTGGCATCAGTCAATTGTGAACTTTGACGGAGATCCCGATGTTGTTCGCCATGACCAGTGTGAACATGAACAAAATTTTCGAGAGCATTACATATCGGAAGGCAAAGAGGTAGTCCATGTACACATTTCGCAACAGTGCTATCGGTTATTCCCCTGCCATGTGTGAGACCACCAGGGAGCTTGAACATTCTCATTAAACACTGCTCTATGGTCTGATCAGAATATATCCCGTCCCGGAATTTATCTGAGCGCCTTATGGTAAAGTAACCTTTCTCAGTGAACAACTTCAAATCATCCTGTTGCATTATTTCTGTTAGCTCATTCATCTGCTGCAAATAGAGATGAGAACTTTTTGCGTATGCAAAATGACCACCTGCGTGAAATACTGGAATCATATTGCGAACACAATATGTGTGGAGTTCCCAGTCGCCTGTGCGCTCTGCTCTCAAGAACAACTGGAGAAGACCTATTTGCTCGTAGTATTGTACCCAAAGCTTTCCTGTGCGTCCTACGGACGCATTCTGGAGCAGTTCGTGTAATTTTGACAGTAGATGGTTGACACTTTCTTGATTGACAGCGTCAGCTGTTGTACAGTCACCTCTGGCAAGTCCACAGAATATTTCATTGACTTCTGTGCAGTCTATGTTATCTAGTGTTCGGCTTTCTTCAAACACAAGTTTTGTAATGGCAATTTGTGTTAGCAAATGGGCACGAACTGCTCTTGAATATGCATGACCACTGATCAAATGATGGATTGACCCACCAGCATAAACAGTCCCCCAAAGTTCATCCAAGCCGCTACCAGCCATGATCGAACCAATTGCCCCTAAATATGACATAATCATATGGAAGCCGCCGAGTCTAACGAAAACTTTTGTCAACTTATCTGACGAAGACACAATCTCCACTGCTTTGATATAAAGTGGTTGGTCAAACGTCACTGGACAAACGTTCAGTCCCTGTTTCTCACATTCAGTTTGTGCAAACATGAGAGCAGTGTAAATTGAACATGGAAATTGAAACAATGATGCTATAATACGGTATTTGAATGAGAAAAGTCGATGCCGTTTGAATTTGAGTTTAGGGGGTATGGTTAATATTTCACACGTTTCACCAGTTCATTATGGAATAAATGACTATTGTTATATATCATTATAAAGCCACTGCTTTTCTGCAATTTTTGATATATAATTTAACTCCCAAAGTAGTCGTAGATTTGATTTAATGGACGTTATGTACCGTTGTGTGTATGAAAACAATATTTTTTTTTTCGTAATTTTGTACATTTTCGTGAATATTTCACCATTGAGTGTGAGGATTGGTACAAAGTTGGCATTTTCTGTTGGGGATATGTATTCTCAATATAATTCAGCACGATATTTATGATTCTCACCCTACTAAGGCGAATAAGAATGAGAAATATGGAGCTGGGTCGAATTTTTTTTTTCATCAAAAAAAACGCTATAACTAAAAAAGCTCAACCTAATGGTTTGTACTGTCTAATGGGTAGTTCGGAATGCTAGATCTTCGTAATAGAGTATGGACATTCTGTGGCTTGGCCGAAGGTGGGCGTTGTGATCTGAGATATCTAGCAAGCCTGTAGTAGTGCTACGAGCCAAGCATCTAATTGTATAATGTTACAAGGATGGTAGAACACTATTGTAGTGGTCAGGTCAGTAGTACTGGGAAAATATAATGCAACAAATCATAGGCAGATGATGATGGCTATGGCTAAGTCAGCAGTACTGGTCTTAGCGGTGGGCTAGATGTCATCACGAACTGAACAATCGCTAGGGGTCATAACTGTTTTCGGGTAGGTATCCTCATATAATTATCCCCCAAAAAGGCATCATGCAAAAGGTATCCACCAGTAATATACCGAGGTAGTACATCACCATGTCTTAGGTAACCTCCAATACCTGGGTGAGCATAACAGTCGTAATAGGAGTCACTCGTTCGAATAATGATCTGTATTCTGTTTCTGAATAATGGGCGGTCTGTATGGGGGAGGATGTTATTTAAAGTCCAGAAGTGGAAATGTTTCGCAGTTGGTAGGGCAAGCGTACGGAGATTTGGCTACAAAATATCACAAACAGGCAATCACACGTTGGTGATCACTTGTAGTTGTTTCTACATCCTCGATTTAGGGCAGAAAGGTTTTTATTACACATCCGTTAAACTTTAAACCCTTGTATTCAATGGAATCGGGACAGAAAGGTCTTTATTACACATCCGTTAAACTTTAAACCCTTGTATTCAGTGGAATCGCCGCTATGATATAAATGATTCTGTATTCAACGGGTGATATACAAGCCGGGACATTTTTACCGCACCGTTTAGTTACGCTTCGAAAAGTTTCCAAATTTCGTTATACAATCATCGACTGTCTGTCGCATAGTGTGAAAATGAAAACGCCCAAAGCAAAATGAAGTCGGTTCACAAAAAATTAGCCAAAAATGAGATAATATTTAAAAAAACCCCAATCATTTCCAATAAGAACATTAACCCAGTCCCGTGGCCGTATTGTTTTGTCGATCCCATTATATCTAAATTGGTCAACTTTATTTCGGTAAATCTTCGTACATCTTGGGAGGCTTCGAACTTCTTATAAAAATGTTTCTCCCAGCTGTTTTGCAAATATGCACAAATTTGTACTTATATTTTTACTAACAGTAACAGCCACCAAATGGTTAGGCGTGAATGGGCACCAGCCCATTCACGCCTAACCATTTGGTGGCTATTACTGTTAGTAAACAGCGATAGGAATTTCAACAAACACTGGTTCCGAAAAGGTTGTTTTGATTTTTTATCGATCCATATGATCAGTACAGCTTCAGTCAAAACAAACTCTTCACCTTTGGGTTTAATTATAGGAATTAAAATTTGTTTATTTAAATGAATTTTAATGCATGGGTTGTGTAATAAACACAGAACGCGATGTGCGTTTGAATCGGTTGGTGTTTTACATAACTCGCTGGAATGGCTCTCGCGAAATATAATTACGCCATTCCAGCGAGTTATATAAAACACCCACCGATTCAAACGCACATCGCGTTCTGTCTATGTATGCACAACCACCTATTACAATAGAACAAAAAAATGGTTCTCATTCTAGAGTCGGCAATGCATCAGTTGTTATTCGTTTTTAACATTTTCGGTTGATGTTGCGTAATCGTTTCTTCTTTGGTTGACAGTATTGCAGAAGCAGACAGGATGAAATTCTTTATCCGCCTTCTATCTCAGAATACTGTAGAACTTTACACGTCTAAATAAGAAATGTGAAAACATTGAATCTCAGAATCTCAGATGCTGTTCTTTTCCACATTATCTTTATTCAGTCTTGATTTCTCAATATCTTATTTTTGAAATCTCGATCCGCTCATTTTTGTCGCAATCGGATCGCTTTCTGATCGATAAATAGAGTAGTTTTTGTGATCACAGAACTGTACATTTAGTTTATCTTTTGTTGTGTTAAGGAGATTACAACAGTTTGCGAGCAGTTTGTAAATATGCTATCAACGCTTTGCCTTGGCGTCATGATACAGATAACGTGTAAGTTGAGTGTCCTCCGTAGTGATGACATCCCACCAAAGTTCTTTTTAAATAATGCCACATCTTCGACCTGCGCGGGGTGCGTCTCCCTCAAAACAGGAGGCAGCTATATTCCACCCCCTATCTATACGAAGGCAGGCTACCATAGCATCAACTCATCAATACCCGCAACAGCCTGAACGCCATTGGAATTGTCCTCTCATCCATCTCATCTGCTCGTTATGATATTATCAGTTATAAAAGACGTGTTTTAAGTGACGAAGAAAAACACCAACAATGAAATTAGCGTTGACTCGAAAACTGATTACAATCAAGGTCAGGACACATTTTCACCAAGAAAATACACGCAGAAATGTAGTTCAGCGTTGACCTCGACTTTTAGACTTTTAGTCTCGATTAGCATGGACTCTCATACCAGTATTTATTTATTTATTTATTTATTTATTTATTTATTTATTTATTTATTAAAGTTTTGACGCTATTTTCAGCAGTCAGGGTCATATCGGATCGGCCAGTTTTAAAGGTGGAGGATGTGAAGTACCAGGAAGGAACCATCGAGCAGAAGCGAGTAATTGTCAATTTTACTAACCTCGAACAAACAGAGTTACCGTCAGTTCAAAGCGTATGTACCATTGGCGTACGGCCGCCTTAGGCCCTTAGATTACTGTCTCACTGTGCTTCCACGTGTCCAATTGGGCTTAAGTGTCTTGTCCACGGATATAGCACAGTAGATGCAGGTCAGGATTGAACATCGGTAAGTATAAAATAAATATATTGTGTGGCAAAATAATAAATATAGAATAAACGTACAGTGTTTTCAAGTAAAAAAAAATATTCTACAAGTAGGATTAAGAATGAAACCGACGAGCCCCTGGCGAATCGGTTTCATTCTTAATTCTACGAGTAGAATAAATTGTTTACTTGAAAACACTATACGTTTTGATTTGTTTATCCCACAGGGCAGTCGTGGCGAAATCGTGCTGGTACTCTCTACAAAACACAGCGAGAAGTGAGAAGCACATAGGTCCAATTCGAGGACAAGCAAAATTGTCCAAAATAAAAAAGATGCAGTGATACATTCCCGTCTAAAAATAATCCCCCTACAAATCTGAGCTAAACTTGTAAAAATACTTTATTAAATGAACAATGTGTAGTGTTTTCTACTGGCATTGTGTAGTACTTTCAAACAGGTTTGAAGAAAACAACAATTGAACTGTTACTAAAACTACACGAATGCGGTAGAGGTCAAAGGTCAGCAAGTACGTCTCTACTGCAGGAATAAATTCTTTCAGTGTTAATTTATTTATTTATTTATTAGGGTTTAAGGTCACATATTTCTGCACAATGGCTAGCCATGACCGTGACAGTTTTACGGGTGGAGGAAGCCGGGGTACCCGGAGAGAACCACCGAGCAACGGCGAGGAGCAGTCAGCTCCCCAACATACTAACTCCACACAAGCAGGTTTAGCATTGGTTGAAGACAAGTGCACCATCGACGTGCAGAACGCCTTAGCACACGACGTCACCGTGCCCCCACATGGGCAATGGCGGTGAAGTGTTTTGCCCAAGGACACAACGCGGTTGCCGCAGGTGGGATTCGAACCGAGGACCTCTCGGCTTGCAGACTGCACCTCTACCTACTGAGCCACCGCGCTCCCTCTTTCAGTGTTAAACATTTGGGGAAAATTTATCACCCTACTAGGTGAATAAAGCAAAAATTTAGCCAAGGCTTTTATTGTCCGAATAAACAGACATGCATGGGATAAAAATATTCTACGCATTGGATTAATTATTCAATCGACAAATTTTGGCATGTGTGTTAAACAACTGGTTTTGCGAGCTGCATGAACGGTTTATTTTGGCAAACCCAGACATGTCGAATATTTATTTTGTTTGTCCAACATATAGCATCTGTGAGTATAAAATTATCATTTACGAGAATAATATAAGAGACTCAAAGACTCAAACCTTCCATGTGTCAAGTTCAGTATTATACTGGAAGCCTACTGATATAACGCTACGACAAAATGTCTTGTCTAGTGGCAGTTAATATATTTGTAATGACATTCTCACCACGTGGAATATTTTACAATACTACATAATTGCCAATGCTTTAGCATTGCATATGGCCCCTTTACGCACTCGGTGGACGATTTATAATATCCTTACTCCCAAAGAGAACGGGGGGGGGGGGGGGGGGGGGGGTATGTGGGGTATCTTAATGACAGTAATCAACAAATGGGCTACCTCCTCCGAATCTTCGTCCTCTCTGTCTTTCTTATTTTGTGATGTCTTCGAATGGTTGTCTTGTATACACTGTTGCCTGTAACACCGCATATTATGACATAGCAGAATACAGTCACAATATCAGAAATATATTATCCTAGTTCGGGAATCACAGAGCAACCATGGCTGACAATTTTCGTCGTTGGGTGAGATTTATGGGAAAGTTTAATCCCTTTGATTTCACACAGCTGTCAGTAAATCTAACACTGAGGCAGTGGGATTTGCACATACAAATTGAAATTCCGGAAAATTGGCGAATTTGTATCATCGATCTGCTCACCATTTCATAAACTTCAGGCATTTTCCTGTAGAGTAGTCAAATATTATACAAAAATAAAGAAGGGCTGAAACGGGTGGCTCATTTTCACAACCGACTAACCGAGAGCTATAACCGGTTAATATCCGGTTATCTGTAACCATTATTTCACCTAATCTCGGATCAAAACTATAGGCATTGGAAAGCAGTATTCTCAGAAACTATTCCGTAGTGTGTGTACAAACGAACGTTGTCGAGTACTCGACAACGTTCGTTTGTATACATACTACGGAATAGTTTCTGTGGTTACTCAGTACTCACGGAAACTGCCGATCATTAACGAAGTCTTGAAGCCAAAGTTCTCAATATATACAACGCGGCATCGAGGTGTATCTATCCCAAAGGAGAAGCGGCAGATTTACTACGTTTTAACCGTGGAATTAGGATCACTATCGATATTTCAGATAACCGGATGACGTTTTTTACAAATCGGTTAGGCAGGTAACCGGTTTCAAATCGATTATCCGGTTAACCATTTCAGTACTAAAATAAAGTAGCATAATTTTTTCCCCCAATAAGTTTAAACGGTTGACTGCTATTCTCTGTTGAAACCCATTTAAAATAAGAAAATGGCGTTTTCATCATCTATTGATTCTCTGTAACTTTTTTTCCAGTTCATTATATCCACATTGTGTGCATCGTAACATATAATACAGATACTGTCCTTTGATTAATGTAAAAGCCTTGGAGGTAAGATTTGCTAATTATTTTCCGGGAAGAATAAAAACCTGCAAATAAAGTGGATCTGTAGTGTTGGTAGGTGTGATACCGAATTACAGATACTGTCCTTTGATTAATGTAAAAGCCTTGGAGGTAAGATTTGCTAATTATTTTCCGGGAAGAATAAAAACCTGCAAATAAAGTGGATCTATAGTGTTGGTAGGTGTGATACCGATAGATATCCTTAATCAAAGATTATCTGTGAACTAGTTGCTTCTAAGTGGCTTGCCATAAAAGGTGGCTCAGTTGGTAGAGATGGAGGCTGCACGCCGAGATCTCCTCGGTTCGAATCCCACCTGCGGCAACCGCGCTGTCATTCGGCAAGTCAGTTAATCCCATTTGCCAACGTGGGGGCACAGTGGCGTTGTGTACTAAGACGCACTGCACGAAGATGGTGCACTTGTCTTCAACCAATGCAAACCCTGCTTGCTTGTATGGAGTTAGTACGTTGGGGAGTCTGACAGTTGCTCGCCATTGCTCGGTGTTTCCTAAACACGTAAAACTGTCCGACACAAGGTGACGCTCGCTGTCGAAAGTGTCGTTAAACCTCAACAAACAAACAAATACATTTACCCTTCCTCGCTCATCTAATAATTTCAAGTGCGATAACTTTATCAAGCGTCGATTAATAATAGTAATCAGGGGACGACATTTCAAGCTTTAAAATAAAAGTGAGCAGTTACACAACTCAATTCATAACTAAAACTGCACAAGAAAGCGAATATTCAATGCTACCCTGGAAGGTCTCGACTCACAGAGTGCCGAAAATTTCCGAAGCCAGAAGTCTTACAACGAGGCTCCAACTTTAATTCATCTGAGTGAATATGTTCTGTCTTTGTAAAAGCGACATATCTGGATATGTGGTGCAGCAGATGCGAAAAGGAGCGCTATACTTATTCCAGCAAGTGCTCTTTATTACTGTTTTAACCAATTTGACTAAAAATTAGGTAGGTCGACTATAAGACGGAACATGGGCGGAGTTCGGGGAAATTCCTGAAAAAACTCTTCCAAGGGTCGTTAATTTCCGTCTTCCGTACTCTACCCAAATTTGTATTTGCTATTTTCACTACGAAAAAAATGAATATTGTACTAAGCTGATACCTACGGAAGCGTTGAGGCGCCAATTGAGTATTATTTCTATCTTGCACGTGCAAGTTAGCTATCTTGCACCTACAAGTTACTATCTTGCACGTGCAGGTTAGCTATCTTGCACCTGCAAGTTACTATCTTGCACCTGCAGGTTAGCTATCTTGTACGTGCAGGTTAGCTATCTTGCACGTGCAGGATAGCTATCTTACACCTGCAAGTTAGCTATCTTGCACGTGCAGGTTAGCTATCTTGCACCTGCAGGTTACTATCTTGCACGTGCAGGTTAGCTATCTTGCACGTGCAGGTTAGCTATCTTGCACGTGCAAGTTACTATCTTGCACGTGCAGGTTAGCTATCTTGCACGTGCAGGATAGCTATCTTGCACCTGCAAGTTAGCTATCTTGCACGTGCAGGTTAGCTATCTTGCACGTGCAAGTTAGCTATCTTGAACGTGCAGGTTAGCTATCTTGCACGTGCAGGATAGCTATCTTGCACTTGCAAGTTAGCTATCTTGCACGTGCAGGTTAGCTATCTTGCACCTGCAAGTTACTATCTTGCACATGCAGGTTAGCTGTCTTGCACCCGCAAGTCTATACTATATTTTAGAATGTCTGTCTGTCTCTCTGTCTGTCTGCCTGCCCGCTATAGAAATGGATATGGGGCTATCCAGAGTGCCCAAAATGGGTCTACTAGGGGTACTGTTTATGGAGGAGGTCCTCGTCAGGTTTAAAAAAGTGTGCGGGGTGGGGGTGGGGTGGGGGCAAGGAAGGGCACCGAAAGTTATGACCAAATATTTTTTCACCGATATAGGTCTTCAAAGGGGTCTACTTGTGGTAACTTTTTTTCAGGAATCTAATGGTGGTGTTTAAAAAGTGCCGGGGGTCGGGAGGGGCAAAATTGATGGATTTCACCGTTATAGGTCATCAAAGGGGTCTGCTAGTGGTAACGTTTTACCAGGAATCTAATGGTGGGGGTGTAAAAAAGTGGACGGGATCGAAGGCCCCGCCCTCCGCCCGTAGTGTGCCGCCCGTAGGGCGGGCTGAGTCGAAAAATACGCGGCCCCTCTTTTTTTTGGGGGGGGGGGGGTACTTTTCATATGACCCCTACATTTTCCTGTGCAACGCGGGGTAACCCTGCTAGTTAGTTATATTTGAGGAACATCATTTTAGTCATACCTGAAGTTGAGTTCATCAAAATTAGTATATAAGGGTCCAACATAGCCCCAATTTGCAGGACCTAGGTTCGAATTTGCCGGACCCCCTTCCGGACTACGGAAATTCCTATCGCGGAGACAACCACTATAGGCTCATTGGACATGCCTAGTCGCCTGGCTATGTACGTTTCGCATCGCTCGCATCGCAGGCTAGGTGTGGATGCTTTATGTTTGGGTGTGAATGGGAAACGTCAGATATAAAGAATAAAAATGGTTAGAGTTGCACTGACGTCCGTGACGCCATGGTGAGCTCGCGACGTCATGACGACGTTGACCGCTGTCGATGTCCACAGAAATGGGTTACTGGAACCTGCAAGTTGCTATCTTCCACCTGCAAGTTGCTATCTTGCAAGTAAAAGCTACTATCTTGCACCTGCAAGTTACTATCTTCACTGCAACTCTAACCGTTTTTCACTCTTTATGCCTGACTTTTCCCATTCACACCCCCAGCATAAAGCATCCACACCAAGCCTGCGATGCAATCGATGCGAAACGTACACGGTCAATGAGCATATAGTGGTTGTCTCAGCGATAGGAATTTCCGTAATCCGGGAGGGAGTCCGTCAAATCCGAACCTAGGTCCGGCCGGCAAATTGGGGCTAGGTTGGACCCGTATATGCTACTTTTGATGAACTCGACTTCAAATGTGACTACATATATAACTAACTTGCAGGTGCAAGATAGGTAACCTGCACCTGCAAGATAATAACTTACGTGTGCAAGATGGCTAACCTGCACGTGCAAGATAGCTAACTTGCAGGTGCAAGATAGCTATCCTGCACGTGCAAGATAACTAACCTGCACGAGCAAGATAGTAACTTGCACGTGCAAGATAGCTAACCTGCACGTGCAAGATAGCTAACCTGCACGTGCAAGATAGTAACTTGCAGGTGCAAGATAGCTAACCTGCACGTGCAAGATAGTAACTTGCACGTGCAAGATAGCTATATTGCACGTGCAAGATAGCTAACCTGCACGTGCAAGATAGTAACTTGCACGTGCAAGATAGCTAACCTGCACGTGCAAGATAGTAACTTGCAGGTGCAAGATAGCTAACCTGCAGGTGCAAGATAGTAACTTGCAGGTGCAAGATAGCTAACCTGCACGTGCAAGATAGTAACTTGCAGGTGCAAGATAGCTAACTTGCACGTGCAAGATAGAAATAATATTCAACTGGCGCCTCAACGCTTCCGTAGATACCTTTGTGGAAAAAATTCATTTTCAGCTGTCCAATAACGAACTTGCAGGACAGTGCTTTTTGTGTCGAAGCATTTCATTCACATCATTACGTCATTTAGCGGGGTAACGTCCAATCAGTTGCGTTCTTCCTTGACATTCTTACGCGTAATCTGGTTTCCACGCGTTGTTTTGTTTTTAGCGCATTCCCAATGTCTGTGTCGTATCGTGTAACGTTGACTACGTACAATAATCGTGGTATAATACTGATTATCTATTCATCACATCGTTCGTCCGTCCCTAGTTGTCCGTCGACAAGGTGATGCTTGAATATTTGCCTACCAGACCACTGAATCTATTCCAATAACATTGCATATGATTGTTCATAGGGGGTGATATTTCAATTTCCTAAAATCGACGTCCCCCTCTCTTGGTTGGGATGAGGAAAACGTCCTTTAAAAACTCTAATTCTGATGAAATGAGGATGGAGTGTATTGGAGTCTGGTGATGAGCTTTGTTTCTAGATGCACAGCGAAGTTTGTTCAACAAAGGAGTGGGAACGTTTGCTGCCACAATGAGGGGGGGGGGGGGGGGGGGCATTTAGCCCCACCAATATTTTCCTTTTTTGGAAGCCTTGGTTTGATTATAACGACATTTGGCACACATTTTGGGTGGACGCCAAACATGGAATCCTAATTTATATAAAAGAGTTACAAGGTATTTCTCTGGGGATTCTCATTCTCTGACAGTTTAAACAGACAATCAAACATCGTTTATTTTTCCAAAACACGACACTAGTAATTGATACCTAGTATGGTGTATCAATCTGAAAGTATAACCAAGTTGGTGGATGCATTTTTGCATCTTTGATCGAATATATAATGGGCCATACATGAGGGCCACTCACGTTCATGCCTCATGAAGTGGGCAAAACAGTTGAACAATAATTTCCACACAAACACCAGCACTCCAAATACTTCTGTCAGGGACGGACTGAGCTAAGAAAAGTTGCCGTGAAATGTACCAAGGGGGCCGGAGCCGGACACAATTTTGATATTGCGTTCTTGAAGAACACTGCTTCCCTGCATCTGGACAATCAATGGCAGTCCACATAGAGCGCATTTCGGTGGTATTTCTGTATCATCTTTGTCGCTCATTTGGAAAAAAATGGTTGCACTAAAGGGGTGGGAGCGGGGGTGGTGGTGGGGGGTCGGGATCGCATCCGATCAACCATAGCTCGGCCCAGTGGAAGAAAGTTTTAATTTCAACCGAAAGAAGACCGTTTCCTTGCATCTGACCGATTAATGGCAGACTGGTCTGCTTGTAGATCGAAATGCTCTTTTTGTGGACAGTCAATGGCAGTTCACATACCGGGTATTTCAATAAACCGAGAGTCTATGCAATCAGATCCATTTCGCCTTTCACGAAATTTCAAGCACTAACAAGTGTTGGGCTGCAACAATTTTGGGGCACTGGGCACACGTAATAGAGGCCCATCTGGAATGGAAATTTGTACAGTCACTCCTCCGTTGATTTTTCGGAGGACCCTGATTGATTCATCGCGGGGGTTCTTTATACAGGAAATGAACTACACTATATACAGTATATTCAAGGGGGGGGGGGGGGGGGATCGGGGGAATTTTGCCGAGCTGCAGCTATTTTGCCACAGTAGGGTTCTTTATTTATTTATTTATTGGTGTTTAAGGTCACATATTTATGCACAATGGCTAATCATGACCAAGTAGGGTTCTTTAACGTGCATAGTAATTACTGCACACGGGACAGCCATTTACGTCCTCGCCCGATAGGACGAGCATAGCACAATCCCCGAACATGGCACTATGGTCTGGAGGAGCAGTGTGGTTTTGAATCCACGCCGGTGTTGCATTGCGTAACGTTTTCCCCGCTGGGGTTCGAACTCGCAAACCTTGGGCTCCGCGCGCAACGCGTTACGCTCTCGGCTACCGCATCCCCGATGCAACAAGGCATTTAATCAATCCAATGTTTTGACAGAGCTCAATGAATTTCCTATTTGCATTGTGCAAAAAATACTCAGTCCGAAATTTCGATAGTTTCGACATCAGGCTGCAGAGATATGGAAAAAGGGACAATAAGACACGAATTTTAAAAAAATAAGTCGACCGTTTAATAAAACTACAATGTCCGTTAAGCAAAAGCATCCTTGTGTTTCATATATCATTCCCATGAATTCTCTGGTATCTATTAACACTTAGCTACAGAAGGCGACTATTGTCACCCACTTTATGATGATTATCTGTACGTTCTGGTGAGCGTAAATCAAATCAACCATTTGATTAATTGTTGGAAAGAGCTTAGAGATGATATAGTTTCAAGTTTGTCTTAACGCTTTACCCAGCGTGACGGCCAGAACAACCCAGCGCTATTCTCAAAAATCGCCAATTAATTTAAATTATTTTGTCATTTTTTGTCACAAAAGCATAGGTTATGACCCCTCGTGGGAACGAGCTCGTTCCCACTAGGGGTCATAACCTATGTTTTTGAGACAAAAAACGAAAAAAAATATTTATTCAAGATTTTCTTTTGCAAGTGTCATCTGCTTTTCATGTTAGGTAAAGGGTTAAATATCATTAAACCTCGCATACAGGCGTAGATAGAGGTCCTCGTTATATTCCTAAAGTGGGTGTGGCAGCAAAAGGGTTAAATAAATTAACTATGCCATATTGTGTTAGCCGATCACATACAGAAATTTCCAGCACAGCACAATTTCCATATTCGGCAAAATAAACACAATAGCGAAGTTTGAGTACACTTGTTTCTATTTATAGCCTATGCGTTCATGAAAACTATCTCGGTATGTCGTTGTCAGTACTCGTCTGTGGATTTTATTAGAAGCATAACTGCGCTTGTGAGCGCGGTGGCTCAGTGGTAGACTGTTGGACTTCTATGCTAGAGGTCTCGAGTTCGATTCCCGTCCGGGGAGATCCGCGTTGTGCCCTTGGGCAAGGCACTTTATCCCGGTTGCCTACTTGGGGGCACGATGACACCGTGTACTATGGCGTACTGCACGTCTATGGTGCACATGTCTTCAACCGCTGTAACCCTGCTTGGACAGAGTTAGAATGTTGAGGAGCTGACAGTTGCTCGTCGATGCTCGGTGGTTCTCTCCGGGTACTCCGGCTTCATCCACCCGTAAAACTGCCACGGTCACGATTAGCCATCGTGACCTCAAGCACAAATAAATAAACAAAAAATAACTGCGCTTCATTTGAAATAATATAAGGTATTTGATCTGACAATGAACAGCTAGTGTTAAAATAACGCACGGTTGTATGTTGTTCGTGCCAATCAAATATTCGTAATGTATTCACTTATTTTCACGTGTAACAGCTGCGTGTAACAGAAATTATAGCACACGGTTTTCTGTTTACATGCGATCACTTCCGATAAATTCGTTCATGTCTTCGCAATGTCGTATCTTCTACAAATTCGTCTGCATGATTTTTTTTTAATCGTAGATTTAAGTACTTTGTGTTGCTTCTGACGCCCAGCACGTAATGTTCAATTGACCTCTGACTGACACACAGACAATATACACTGCTTTTCAGTTCACATTCAAGAACAAAAAAAAATGATTCCACTGATAGAAGAGACGATGACAGACAGAAAGTGAAGAAATGCACAGTGATGTCATTACAAAGAGTGTAATGTTTTCCGGATTGCGATATACAGTTGTGTTTCCATAGCCAACTACTTGGCAGTATCCAATCACCATTTTCGAATAAGATAGACACACGCATTGCCCCTCAAATGAAATATTCGTTTGTTTTTGATGATTGAGTGTTTTGATACAGGAATATTTTAGTCATGAACATTTTTTGCGCAAGAGGGAATTATGCGATCAGTTAGAAAACAGAATAAAGGATAGCCGACAGGGATGGGTAGTGCTACCTTCGAGAGAAGGCATTGAATTAAATTATCACTGAACCTCTTTGCAAATAAGAAATTTGATTCGTACAGTAGGGCCGTCGTGATCTGGTCACTTCCCACGGGTGGGCAACATTTCAAGAAACGTAATAATAATAGATTCCAAACATTAATTATAGAAATTATAGAAATAATCATCAAAAATATAATTAATGAAGCACCGGGTACAACTCAGTGCTCCATTAATTAAAATATTGCTGCTAATGATTTTTTTATAACCTGGTAAACGCATGCCTGTACATTACTATCCTCGCGTGGATTATGACCAGTCCATAGCGACTGTACTGTGTGCCTTAGACCAATGCACCACTTTGATCACAACTGGGCAACTGAAATCAATTTATTGGTTATTTTTTCGGTTTTAAGGTGTCATATTTTGCATAATTGGTAACTGCGACCGGATATAAAATGAAGTCCAGACAATCGCCCGTATCCACAGTATGGCCGCCATGGACTATTCACTCCCCACGGGGTGGGCAATATTTCCACGGACGCAATAAAATTAGATTGCAAACACTAATTATAGGAATAAACATCAACAATTTTATTAATGAAGCACCGGGTACAACCCGGTGCTTCATTAATTACAATTTTGCTGATGATAATGTTTATTGCCTGGTAAACGCATACGTGTACATCACGGCCCTAGCAAGTATTACGACAAGACCACGGCGCCTGTACTGTAAAATCCTTAGAGTGGGTATCATATGCCGATATCCACTTCAATAACTCAATTGTGAACCAATTAGTTGTGTCATGGCCCAACTGCAATCTGATCGAGAGGACCTTTTGTACTCTTCGCACAAAAATTGCATTGTGGCATACCGCACGGGCACTGTATTGTGACAAAATCGCAATCGAGAAAGCATTTTCAAAGATCTTGCAATTTGCCAGTTGGCAAATTGCCAGGTCTTTGAAAATGCGAATGGTTCATTTTATCCCATTTAAAGTCATAACTCGAAAATACAGTTCTAGAAAATAAAATTGTAGACGTTTTATATTATAGGATCCTGGTAGAAATTATCGGTCCGTTTTTTTTTTTTTTTTGTTTTTTTTGTAATCACTGAACCCATTGGAACGAGCGTTACATTAGCCGTGCTGCCATGAGAGGTTTTGAGCTATAGTTTTCTGAAGGCTACGCATAAACCTAATTTAAAATGTACAGTAATTTTGTTATTTGCTTGCCGTAGACGTACGACGTGTCGAATAACAGTTAAAAGACAGTGCGTGGTGACCTTATCAATGAATACAAATTTTTTCAAGAGTATTGATCAATGTATTTCAAAGTTTATACCGTAAGTGACACCACATAACACGAAGCTGCAATCCCTAGCGAACTTTTTCAGTGTATAACTCAATAAAGGAACATCGTTGCAAGCTTTTCAGCAAAACACGTCAAATTTATATTCGGATTTTGATTAAATTGACATCCGCAGTTCTGTTGCTGACAAGCCGGCGAATTTAAAAGCCATGCTACGCCTTCTTTAATTCACAATGTATTATACCTCAAGGACACATCAAATCGCTGTTACTTTACATTTTGGACAGGAAAGGGCGCTTTTCCAGCCAACGACCATGATACGATCAGAATGCATCAAGTAGATAGTTGATCGGTAAGTGTATGTGGTAGACCGATCACGATTTTCAACGTCTGTGTTAGACCAATCTGGGTTTTCAACGTGCAGCCCCAAGGCTTGATTGGTACCCCCACTGACGAATATAGACTCTTCCAGCTGATTGATCTGCACTGGAATAGAATGTACCAGAAGTACCCAAAGGCTTAAATCGCAGTCAATATTATGCAGTGGCGTGGCAGAATATGGCACATAATTTGTTCCATTTCCCTATAACCCTTTACCCAACGTAACGGCCAAAACAGCCAAAACCCAACGTAACCCAACGTAACGGCCAAAACCGGCCAGCGCTATTCTCAAAAATCGTCAATTAATTATCATTGTTTTTTTTCATTTTTTGTCTCAAAAACATAGGTTATGACACCTCATTGGAACGAGCTCGTCGAGCTCGTTCCAATCAGGGGTCATAACCTATGTTTTTTTATGAATAGTCATTCAAGAATTTTTTTTTTTGCAAGTGTCGTCTGCTTTTCGTGTTAGGTAAAGGGTTAAATGTATTGTAATTTCTCCGTGCTGCAATTGTACAATATGGCTCGTAGTCAAGCGACATTAGGTCGAACGTTGTACGCGAGAAAGTCAAAAGCAATCGTGACGGTGAAACCTTAAAGACAAAGCAACAACGAAAGAAAAAAAAACTAATGGCGCTGTTGCTGTTATGTGAGATGATGCAAATTTATGTGACCTAACATTTTAAGGATTTGTTTTGTCTCTGGGGAGCTTTACTTGTGAATTTGTGCAAAATAATGGCAAAAGTAAAAATATGTGTAGCCAGAAGAGTTAAGGGAAAACTGCCACAAGACCGCTCCCTACCTGTAAATCTTCAGTTCTTTTAGGTCTACATGTATTTACCTAATTTAGTCATTAGTTTTGAAAGTTTTGAAAAGTTTTTTATGTTAATAAAACAGTCGATGCAGAGCCTTGATCATCGCTTTCTTCTTTTTTGAACTGACGGTTATAATTCAAAATTCTTTGGACAAAGGTGTTGTTTGATAAAATGAAGGTTGTGCATACCATAACAAACATTACCCTTCGTCCCGATCAACGTGATATTTTATGAACCGATCAGTCAACCTGTAATGTGAACATTGATAGAGGCGAGTGTAAGGTTCACACGCATATTAAAGATTGCCTGGCTGGTCCATAAAGTGCCATGTGGCTCGCAGCTTTATTAATTATTACACAGTCGATGTCTTTCCACCGTGTCTCAGACTGTTGGAAAGCGATCGGGGAGCCAATTTCAACAGTGGAAATTATGAAAATATTACACCAACGGGAGTGTACAAGGATACATTCTTCCATGTTCAGGACAAGTCGTGGGCAAACGAGTTGTGGATAATTTACAATAATTAGTTGGTGAACTGTGATAGCTGCATCCACTGAGAGGAGATTGCGTCTAAACTTATTCCGAAAACGTGTGTAAGACACAGTAGCAAAGTTTAAGCAAAAGCACACCAGGCTTGATCCACTGGCCGAACCTTCGCTTGTTCTTTTTCGAAGAATATGGAGTATTGTTTGGCATTAAGTCTACTCCGCGAGTACATTCGCTTTTGACCGCCATAAATTGCAGAAAAATCGGTGTCTCAAAAACAAATGTCACTCACCTGGTTAAACAAATGTTAGCGGTAATCTTTGCATTAAAGCATGGAATATGCAGCTAGCTGTTTTAACTCTTTTGGCGCGGAATAATCTGAGAAACAGAATTCTTAGCGCCAAATACTCATCAGGAATTTTACAGAAAGTTTTGGTTGTTAGACTAAGGCATTATTATTTTAACCCTTTACCTAACGTGAAAAGCAGACGACACTTGCAAAAAAAAATCTTGAATAACTAATTTTTTTCATTTTTTGTCTCCAAAACATAGGTTATGACCCCTCGTTGGAACGAGCTCGACGAGCTCGTTCCAACGAGGGGTCATAACCTATGTTTTTGAGACAAAAAATGAAAAAAATAGTGAAAATTAATTGGCGATTTTTGAGAATAGCGCTGGCCGGTTTTGGCCGTTACGTTGGGTAAAGGGTTAAAATATGTTCTAATGATCTCATTGACAGTTTTTCAAATGATTTTCTGTATATATTTATACTTTCAAGGGACGATATCGTTGTTCATGGATAGGACATAAATGGTGCATGAAACATAGGAATACGTATCTTTGTTTGACCCTTTACCCAACGAATCGGCCGCATCCGCCCGCGAACTATGCAACTTCATCTGTTGCAAAAATATTATTTTTCAAAAACAATCAACAAATCCATATCATGTGATCCCTCGTTGGAACGAGCTCGTCGAGCTCGTTCCAACGAGGGGTCACATGATATAGTTTTGTTGAAATTTGTTTGAAAAGTTTGAAAAAATGGTATTTAAAATAATAAATTTGGATATCGTCTGCGTTGGGTAAAGGGTTAAAAGCACTTAGAAATGGGCACATACAGTTGGCTAAAATGACTACTGCAGTACCTTTCCGCGGTCTGCCGTCTATCGACTTTAGTCGCCTGTCGCGCCAAAAGAGTTAAATGCTATATTAGGGCAATGAATTTAAGCCTTTTCAACCTGGTGTGCATACGTTTTGCGTGACAAAAAGTGGAAGTGGACGAGTGGACGATATAAAGTGCAGAATACCTGCTGCGAGGTTCGGTAATAATTTAAAAAAAAATGTATTCATGCCCCTGCGTGTAGGCAGCATTTTTGTTCGTGGATCAAAATCTTTGCTCTTTTCATATTCCAAGATCGTTTTCGGGAATTATTTCTGCATATGATGTTCGGAATACTACCACGAATATCAGGAATATCAGGAAAGAAAATATTGTTTACATTTATTTTGATTTATATGCACTCTTAATATATCTTTTTTCACCTTCAGTCTACACAGAGACGCTGAGCATCGCCGCCCCCCCCACCCCCCCCCCCCCCCCCCCCCCCCCCACTGTTTCCAATACGAACAGTAGTTGTATTGTCTGCGCTTGCGTTGTTGCTGGACGACAAGCTTTTTTGCACAACACACAGAATGACCACTACACTTGTCACCCGAAATCACATATTGTCTGGGTTTAAATACAGTTCTGCGGAAATGCGTGCATTAAAACCGTCATTCGAGAACTGTGATCTAAAAACTCCTTTCTTCTCCTCAGTGATGATGTGATAAATAATATTAAATCGTTTGGTATCCTTCGCGAGCGACGAAATAAGAAATGCTGCTAACGACGACATAAACAATTAAAATCCAAAACTGTAAAAAATCTTACCCCTTTTAACTTAGTCAGTACCGATTGCAAATCTAACGATCTCAAATTGTGCCTAGTAAATGCTCGTTCGATAGT
Organism: Pictodentalium vernedei; assembly: GCA_031216915.1. Lineage (NCBI taxonomy): Eukaryota > Metazoa > Mollusca > Scaphopoda > Dentaliida > Dentaliidae > Pictodentalium > Pictodentalium vernedei. Next base: position 182,063,083 of record CM062294.1, read on the forward strand.
GAACAAAACTGCAGGGCTAACTCGACACAATCGACGATAACAATATTTCAATATCCATGATAACTGAAACATGGTTAACTCCAGACGACACATTGACTGTCGGTGAGATCATTGCCAACGGCAGGATTCTTAACCCTTTACCCACCGTAACGGCCAAAACCGACCAGCGCTATTCTCAAAAATCTTCAATTACTTTTCATTATTTTTTTATTTTTTGTCTCAAAAACATAGGTTATGACCCCTCGTTGGAACGAGCTCGTTCCAACGAGGGGTCATAACCTATGTTTTTGAGACAAAAAATGAAAAAAATTAGTTATTCAAGAATTTTTTTTGCAAGTGTCGTCTGCTTTTCAGGTTAGGTAAAGGGTTAAACACAACCCCAGGAGGTCACATGAGGTGGAGGCGTGGGTGTAATATGTGATAACACCGTGAAGGTTAAGCGTAAGTCATCGCAGACTTGGGTTACATTCGAGTGCATTGACACCATTGTAACAATCGACTCACACTCAGTCCGCCTCATTGTCATTTACGACCCCACTGAGCTCCAAAAACAAATTCACTATCAACCAGTTCATTAGCGAATTCCAAGACTTCCCAGGATGCATTACTGCGCTGCCAGGAAAATTCATCGTTGGAGGTGATTTTAATTTCCACATGGAGAAAAAAAACTTCCAGTGTTTCTTCTAAACTACGTGATCTTATCAATTCAATGAATTTACTCCAACATGTTCGTGGCAATACCCAAAAAGATGGCCACACGTTAGATCTGCTGATCACCAGAGAATCCGATGCTGATCTTGTTAAAAATGTATTTATTGTTGATCTTGCAATCTCTGACCATTTTATGATTATCTTCGATTTGGCACTTCATCGTCCCTCTCCTGTTCGGAAGAAAGTCACATACCACAAGTACCGAAGTATTGACCTTAGTAAGTTTGCGGATGCCATTCTTTCGTCTGTTGACAACATTGGATACATCCTCACTGGCTCACTTCAACAAGTTATTGACAAGTTTGCGCCTAAGCAAACACGCACTTTTAGCGTCCGCCCTTGCTCACAGGGGTTCGGTGATGGGATTAGGCACGCAAAAGTTTTCGACGCAAACCAGAGCGCCAGTGGCAGAAAACGAAACTATGTGTCCACAGAGAGATGCTTGTCAACCAGCGAAATGTTGTTAACAAACTAGTCAAATCCACGAAACAGAAGAAATACGTTTCGGACTTGTTGTCTGTTAATGTTAATTCCCCTAATGCTCTGCCTGTCGTTCTTGAGGAGCTACTGTATCGTCAAAAGTCAACTGTACTCCCAGAGCATTCGTCATACAAAGACCTTGCGAATAGATTCTCTTCTTTCTTTTCTGAAACAATTGAGACTACCAGAGAGAGCTTCGCTTGATACCAGCTCACAATCTGATCTTCTACAGATGGCCGAAATGCCTTGCACCTGTGTTAAAGCTGTTTCTCGGTTGCCCCAGTTCAAATTTGTGGCTACAACAGATATCCAGAGAGGTTCATATCCAAGGCACAATCAAAGCGATACATACTGGATATCATTCCAACTTGGTTGTTAAAAGCATCTCTTTCGCAGTTAACTACACCGATCTTGAAACTGGTCAATGCCTCCCTCCACTCTGGCGTCTTTTCGACAAGCGTGAAACACGCTTTAGTATAACCTCTTCTCAAAAAGCAAACACTTTATCCAGAGGTTCTGAAAAACTACCGACTGGTCTCCGATCTTCCATTCCTATCAAAGATTATTGAGCGTGCGGTGGCTTCTCAACTGAATTCTCATTTGGCAGCCCACGGCCTAGGTGAAGTTAACCAATCTGCATACTGATCTAATTGCAGTTTAGAAACGGCACTTCGAAGGGTCAAAATGATATCCTCCTATCCACGGACAAGTCCAACCTAACAAGTCTTGTTTGGTTGGATTTAAGCGCCGCTTTTGACACCATAGATCATGACATACTTATTGAAAGACTGTCAGTGAGAATAGACCTTACTGACTTAATTGGTTTTCGTCGAACCTTAATGGTCGCACACAGAGTGTCGTTATTAGCAGTGAGTCGTCAGACAAGGTCACACTACGTTTTAGCGTCCCTCAATGATCGGTGTTGAATCCCATACTATACACTGTCTATGACTTACCTGTCGGTGACACTATCCGAAGCCATGGCCTTGATTTTCAATTTTACACAGATGACACACAGTTTTATTTTAGTTTCCCTCACGCCTTTGAGCCTGAAACATGCAGTAAGTTTGAACGTTGTATTTCAGACATCAAGGCATGGATGACTAAAACTTTTCTTCAACTGAACGATGACAAGACAGAAGTAATATATATAGGTCAACCTCATCAACCTTCAGAAATAGCCAAACTGTCCATCAATATTGGAGATTCTGCGATAAAACCCAGTAGCTGTGTTCGAAACTTAGGTTATCTCATGGATGAAAATTTGGCCGCTGATGAACATATCCAACATGTCTCTCGCAGTGCATTTTTTCATCTTTGACATATTAGCAGAATTCGACCCTTCATTGATACGCAGACGTCACAGCAGCTTGTCCACGCCTTTGTTACCAGTCGCCTCGACTACTGCAACTCTCTTCTGACTGGCTCTAAAACATCTATTCTTGAAAGGCTACAACACATCCAAAATTGTGCTGCACGGGTCACAACCAGAACTCAGAAGTATTGCCATATAACTCCAGTACTCTCTGAATTACACTGGCTACCCGTTAAGCAAAGAATTCAGTTTAAAATTGTCCTTTTGTTGTTTAAGTGTATCTCGGGATCTGCACCATCCTACCTGTCCGATCTGCTTACCATCCACAAACCACTGAGGTCTCTTAGGTCATCAGGTCAACGCAGTCTGGTTCAGCCCACATCTAAATTTATTAGTGCTGCTGATAGGGCCTTTGCGGTTTCTGGCCCAAGGCTTTGGAATTCACTTCCAATCGACATAAAAATAGTAAATCATCTGAATCATTCAAGTCTGGTACTAAAATCTACATTTTTCGAAAGCATTTCCTTCAGTGGTCTTTTAATTTTGGTCATAAACTGACATTACCAGGTGCGTGGGTATGACTGAGTCGGTGAGGATTGCCTTCGTCACTCGTCAAGTCACGCTCACATACTTGTTTTGGTAAAGTTATAGTTTATTTTTTATTTTGTTTAAATTCAATACCCTTTTTATTTTAGGTTCTGTCGCTTTTATCGCCACGATATAGCCTGTGTTGCTGATGTGGCGTAGGCACCTATAAATGATAACCTTGATCCGTGTAACAATGTATCTGTGAAAGAATGTACGTACATGTGTGTATATGTAGGTATGCAATCACTGTACAGCCATTGAACACCGTGTGTGGATTCTAGGCTTTAAAATTATTATTATTTTTATTATTATAAATCCAACAGCTCTATCGAACTGTTGGATTAAATTATTACTGCACATCCCAACAAATCAGGATGGTTTCGACCTTTTCGACGTTGACAATATTGACTGAAATGATACCTTCCAGGGCGCCAGTGTTCAGAAGGGTTAAACAATTCAGCTAAAACGGCCGCATACAGACAACCAGTATCCGTATTTTAATAAATTAAACAAAGTGATATTCGAGTGAGTTTCATTCGTAATTGACTATGGTTTAGGAATGTCGTTAAATAATAAATTGTCGACGTTTTTTAGGTACTGATAAAGAACTTCGTGCAATTGTTTAGAGAAACCGCCCCATAGAGGGCCGAGAGGCCCTCGACGGATTGGTTTCTCTAAACGATTCAACGAAGATGAGTTCTTTATCTTACTTAAAACAAATTCCCCCTGTTGCGAACCCCACCGCAGAAGTATCATTTCAACTATCCAACAGTTGGATAGCTGAAAGGATGAGAAAACAATAGTGGCTGTCAAATGCGCTGCTCTTTGCGTAGAAAACCGATAACTCACCCGTGATCCGCGATGATTCGTAGATTTCTTAGTGGCGTTTTGATTTATAATTCGTTCTACAAGTCTCTTATTTCGATTTAATCGCACCCAAACCAACCTAAAATATGCCCAGCGACGACGATTTATTTCTGACCCAAAGTAATTTTGTACCAGTTAATACGAGTGACAATGACAGTGATAGTGTTTTGAACACAATGCTGGACCGAGAAAAAGAGCAGAAAGAAGATAATCCACATTTTCACACTGAGTACGATATTTGTTCTACACTTTTGGACGCCAAGTCGCCACAATCGCGGGATGTTGAAAAATTGTCGCGTTTATTTTGTAGTTTTATCCATATTTCCGTTGACGTTTTGTTTCATTAATTACTGGAAAATTAATGCAACATAAAAACTGTGCAAATTTGTGTAAAACAAATGACTAATTCCAAAATTGATTTACAGAGATTGTGTGGCTTATGGTAGTTGCTTAGAAAAACCGTCAAAATATTGTACGAATTGAAAAACAATTACAGTTTATTTTTTGATGTAACAGGCCTGAAATTCTTAAAAATGCAGCAGGGATAAAATCGTTCCTCTCACATGACCTATGGAAGCGATTAGTTCTCCTCAAGCTTACAAAAGCTAAAGGTGACAAAATTAAGTTTTATTATTAATGAATGGTGCCTAGTGGGCGTTGACATTTTATTTAGTGCTGCAAACAGGCTAGTCTCTGTGAGAAGGCTACACTGCCCCTCCCACACCTCCGGGCCTCGGCAAGGCCCGGAGGTGTGGTGGGTCAGTGAGGCCGACTTACAGAGACCGTTAACATAGCAGGGATCTGAAAAAGAGGTGGGTTTTAGAAATAGGTTTTATGGTAATCATTATTACTTTCTAAGGCCAGGAGGGCTAGTTTTCGCCTGCCTTATTTTTTTAAGGCGAGCAGGAGGCGAGCGCGAATACATCGCTCTCCTGAAAATGCCAGGCCTGATGTAATCTATGTAATTTTGAACAGTTGCGATGTCCAAACATAAAATCACACGTTATTATGGAGATATTCCCGTCTCATCGTTACACACAAGCCAGACGTTGAATAGTCATTGATTCGCTGGTTTCGCTGTTGGATATTTGACTGTCCATCCACTCAGTCGCCGTTAACTCCTTCATTATTATCACTGAGCCTGCGGATAAGTTCAAAGATACATTTAGTAATAACAGTGGGTGACGTCATGAACAAGTTTTAAGAGACGAAAGAATGGAGAGCAAACGATCGTTCGACCATTTATGCAAACCAGGAAACACGTCCATTCCTTGCGAAAGGGTTAGAACTCGTTGCGCGAGGCGAGGTTCAGACATTTATTCGTGGCAATACACGTGCACTTGCTGTGGCATGTCTGAAAGCGTGAATATTTGGCAACGCTTCAAAACTTCTCGTTAAAAGACATGGCATTATTAACATAAACATATTTTCACTGAATCTATTATACACACTTATTCGCGGTGATGAATGCTCCTTACGCTAATAGCATCAATTCAATTTGCTGCAAATCACTTTTCTACGGAAGATTGGGGTGTACCGCATGATTTGTGACATACAATAGTACAAGTAATTGCTTGAAGGTCAAATTTGTTATTTTCGTCTTTTTCACTGCAGGATGTTCCCCTCTAGTCCAGACATTCAATTTCGTAAAACAATTTAACCCCTTATTACATTACTGAACGAAATTTAACCCTTTGAAACCTGGTGGTATCTTCCATATCAGTTCCATGGTGGCAATAGGAAGAGTCCATATTTATTATTTGAGGGTAACCCAATTAATATGTTCAACATGTAGCCTTAGGGCTTAGTAAATATTGATTGGTCTACACCACACATTTACCTTGCAGTCATCCCCCTAATGACATTTTGACGTAGCTTGTGACCCGGCCGTAAAAACGGCCTCTGGAGTTCAAAGGGTTAAGTGATATATAAAAATTGTAAGCTTTCTTTCTCAGACAGGTTTTTGGGTGATTCTACTTTACTCACAATCATGAAAGCTGCCACAATCTCCGTCCGGAATCCGACCTTTACCTCTCGAACCACTCTTGAATTTTGTTTTTTTTATACTCAATAACATCAATTTCGTGCGTTTGTACGGATTTGGATTTTCGAACTTTCTTCAGATCTTCACTTTTGAAAATTTGGGAAAGGTAATCTACCGTAAAAACCATACCTAAAATGTTTTGCCGTTCAAGGAAATTTTAACCGGTTATGACCGAACTGATCTCTGGTGTCAACGCCTAAAAAAATCGTCCACTTTGTTGGAGTCTCACGAAATTTTAGTATGCTGTAGAGCGAGCATAATAACTTATCAGATGCTTATATTTAGTTTTTCAATTTACACTAATTTTTTGGCGTTTTTGCATCACCTCAAATTTCTGGAACGTTTTGAAGAATTTTCATTAAATGCTCCGGTTTTCTGACACACACAGTTCCCTAATAATAAAACATAGCTACAGTTGGAACTAGAACTCCTGTGACTGTATGTGACAATATTTTGAAGTAATAGCGCGCTGAGTAAGTGCACTTTTGTTACAGTCAAACTAGCCATTTTACGTAACTCAATTCCTGTCGAAAAACAGCATGCCCATCTCTTTACAATCCTATACTAGTAAATAGAGATCATTGTCATCATACCTAACCTCTACTGAGATACGCGTACATATAATGTCGTAAACATATGTTAAAATGCGACTGCACATAACAAAATAAATAGAGTAGATTACTACTTAATCGCAGCGCCATATATTCACCACTCGAAAAATTATTTATAATTTTTCACAACATTACAAGAAACACTTGCCAGTTTTCATTTCATGGAACACAATGGGATGAAAATATGCAAGTGCTTCTTTTGTGTTGTCCTCATAAGTTGTAAATAATTACTAAGTGACAAACCTTTCCTACAGCGATTTAGTAGTAATCCACGCTCCACATACTCAAGTCTCAATATTTTCTTTCTGATTGATTTCGTGTCTTCACTGCCGAACTCGCTAATAGCTCATTATATTTTGTATTGCACGGCGCAAACGCTCTGGTGAATCTCATTCTTCTGCAATAAAGACCCCCATTAACTTACGGGCACTTTCTGCGCTAATTGTGACGGGACTTCTAGTTTCAATTGTATACAATGTCACACACAGTTTCTTTGGTGATGACTCTAGAGAAAAGATATCATCTCTTTTTAATCCAAAACCAACGTCAAATTTACGTCTTTTCCTTGAACTTGTAATGCCTACCTCTCTGGAATTTTTTAATATACATTCTACGATACATACAGATTATCATGATAATGTGCATGTCTTGTGATTTGTATCAGATTCGAGGTGGTATCCAGAATGGGATCTCAACGAGCCGGCTTTGCCGGCGAGTTGTGATCCCATTCTGGACACCACCGAGAATCTGATGCAAATCACAGGACATGCACACTATCATGATAATTCATTTATCTCACAATTACGTCACATTTTCAGATTAACTCTTAAATTATTAATACAGTTTTGGGATATAATGTTGGGCGAGAAAAGGTTAAAAAAAACATTTTTATGGAACAATATTATTGTGCACTTTAACAAACAATGAGTAACGCGGTCACCGCAAATTTTCAATGTTACGTTGTAAAATTATCCTCTCTCAATGTCACTTCCTATTATGATAAGCTTGAAGTTATAAGTGTGTATTTTATTGTGCAGTTTCTATTTATTGTGTGTGTGTGGGGGGGGGGGGGGGGGGGCATTGGCTATTAATAGTTCTGTCGCTAATTGTAAGGAATTATGTTTTATTTTGTAAGCGATCAGCTGAGCCGATCAAAGAAATGCACATAGAATGTATTCATGCACCTGTTATGATAGCCCGTTGCGTTCCCGGAAACGAGTCATCTATAATCTATATGATACGGAATCAGAATGAGTGGTCTATATGATGCGGAATCGGAACACATTATGTGATACGTATGGGTTATCGTGGTTTTCGAGCCAAAATGTATATGATTGTTAGATAAAAAAAATCATATCTAAAAGTGTGCTGCCGTCCTGGCAAATCTTCGACCAATTTGATTACTGCCAAATCGTTCGCCGTTATTCCTTGAACGCGATTAGGCAAAATGGAATATTTTTTGTACCATGAGAAATTAGTGACAGCAATAACTAAGGAATAGGTGGAAGAGAATGTCGCGTATACGTTCGGATAACCGTACAGGGTGAAGAGGAAAGTTCGGACTTAATTGAAGAGAATGAGAAACAACAAGACTGTCAGAAAACCGTAACAGCTCTGAGAACATTTTGTAGTTATTTATTTTGGTTTAATAAATAAAGGTGTTAATACTTGGTCAGTGGCATATTGGCCTAGATATCAGCCCTCTGTAACTTCACTCCAGCCTTCGATCTTCAGGCTCAGTCTAAGGTTGCGCGGTATATCGATAAACCGATATATACCGGTATTCAAACCAATATCGACTGAATACCGCACTGCAAAAAATATAGGTTCTCTTTACAACCAAAACTGGTTCCAATCTTGTCCCTGAGATGGAACCAGTTCCGTTTAAACAGTATTTATTTCAAATCAAATAAAATTTACCAAGATTAGCATTCAATTTTAACAGAATATTACATGAACTGAAGTAGATTCAGCAGTAAACTTGGAGCTTATTCAACGCAGTCGCCAAACATTTTGAAACAAAGGAAATATGAATAGTTTGCATATCGAACCAGTTTTGGTTCTGTATAGAACCAAAACTGGTTCGATATGCCAACTGTTCATTTATCTTCTTTGCTTAATAATGATTTGAGACAACCTCGTATAAGCTCTAAACTTACGGCTGAAACCCCCTCAATGTATGTTTAATTCTGTTAATATTTAATGTTAATCTTTATAAATTTATTTGATTTGAAATAAATACTGTTTAAACAGAACTGGTTCCATCTCAGGGACAAGATTAGAACCAGTTTTGGTTCTAAAGAGAACCTATATTTTTCGAAGTGCGGTATAATTACAAAAATATCGGTTTATCGTCATTATTTATTTACCGACAATTTAATTTTCAAGATGTCTTGAGTTTTTTAACTGTAGCCCCCGAATGAATAATGTAATCCCTTTATCCAAGGAATTGTCTGCTTATGCCCTCGTAATAAACGAAGTCAGCAGTTGGAAAAATAATTTTCAAAAATTTCAACAAAACTATATCATGCGACCCCATCATTGGAACGAGCTCGTTCCAATGAGAGGTCACATGATATAGTTCTGTTGAAATCTTTGGGGAAAATCTGATAAACTAATTTTGAAAATAATAAATTTTGACATCGTCTGCGTTGGGTAAAGGTTTTTCGAACCGGATCATCAAGGCATTCTAATTCGTTCCGACTCTGATGCCACGAGTCTTGATTGTGGTGCTTGTGTTCATATATCTGAACAGTTTTCGATATACCGGTATACCGCGGTATTTTATTGAATACCGATACCGGTATTCAGTTTTGAAAATCGTGCAGCCCAAGCTCAGACTGATATGGAGTTACCACGGGCCTGACGTCTCGGTCGATATGACACTAACCAAGTAATAACCTCTAAATGATTTTTAAAAATTTCAAAGTAAAGCAATTACTTTGCAGACCAGTTTACAGTATAAAACACATTACAAAATAAGGCGACCTGGAAGGAGATTGTCGAATCGATTTTTGTTTCAGGCGACCCGTATTCCATGTACTACTACACTGCAAAAAATATAGGTTCTCTTTAGAACCAAAACTGGTTCTAATCTTGTCCCTGAGATGGAACCAGTTCTGTTTAAACAGTATTTATTTCAAATCAAATAAATTTATAAAGATTAACATTAAATATTAACAGAATTGAACATAAATTGAGGGAGTTTCAGCCTTAATTTTAGAGCTTATACGGGGTTGTCTCAAATCATTATTAAGCAAAGGAGATATGAACAGTTGGCACATCGAACCAGTTTTGGTTCTGTATAGAACCAATATACCAGGTATTTATATTCGCTTTGTTTCAATATGTTTGGCGACTGCGTTGAATAAGCTCCAAGTTTACTGCTGAATCTACTTCAGTTCATGTATTATTCTGTTAAAATTGAATGCTAGGCTTGGTAAATTTATTTGATTTGAAATAAATACTGTTTAAACTAAACTGGTTCCATCTCAGGGACAAGATTAGAACCAGTTTTGATTCTAAAGAGAACCTATATTTTTTGCAGTGTACGTCTGATTGTGTGAGCAAGAGATACGAAAGTAATTGTGATATGTTTACCAGTGTTAGTAAAAAGTGTTGGGGTGAGTAAACAAAGCTACTGCAATTACTGCCCTGGGACGTTGCCGAGTTGGCAATCGAAAGGATATAAACACGCAGGGACGTCGCGAAGATGACAGAGTGGGGGCGTAAAGCTATGTTGTCCCTATTGTGATGGCTTAAATCGCGACTGACTTGTTTTCCAACAATGTCACCAAAGCATGTTATCGTCGAATGCACGCCTTGCAGATGTATTTGGAGTATAGGTCGGCCGGATTGTAGTTCCAAAATTCCAGACTTATTGGACATTCACTTCTGGATAAATAAGATATACATGTACATGTAGTAGTCAAAACACAGCTTGGTCTTTAGACACTCGCCCATTGGTATGACCAACTCTGTGTGTAATATATACACAGAACGCCACACGCCGGTGGATGGGTTAATCGATATGGCACGAGTTCCAGCGCCGAAGGATTAAAACGAGAGGCCGCAGGCCTCGATGTTTATCTTTCCGAGATGGCACATGTGACATATCGATTATCCCATTCACACGCGCGGGTCGTTCTGTGTTTATTACACGCTTTCACGTCTTTAAAGGCAATTATTAGAAAGACATTCAGCAATTCATTTGACATAACAAACCGAACGAACACTTTATCACCAACCAAATTTGCGAGGGGAACCTGTGTTACTATTTCGTCATCTGAGTCCCAATGTGTTCTACGAGCCTACTGGCACATAGAACACATTGGAACTCAGTGGACTATTTTAGCTATGGCCAGGGATCAAATTGTATTTGCGGTGCACGATTTATGTAACTTTCCAGTGACATTTCGCTTCTATTTAAAAATAGTCCGTTGACGATTTCTGTTCTAAACCGCATGGTTTAGTGTTGCTGTAAATGGGGATTACATGCAGTACGTGGAGAGTGTATTATCAATAAATCACCCGCAGAGTGGAGATTCCACCCAAGCAATAATTGCAAATTTGTTGCAAAGCATAACAAGTACAAGCAAAGTTTCAGCCAATGGACCTCCGGGTTGAACCATTGGCTGAAACATTGCTCGTGTTTTTAGAAGATATGTACACAATTTCAAACTTATAGTTTGGGTGATAACTCCACTGCGCGGGTGATTTAGTTACAATCCACTCCCCACGTACTGTAGAATAGGCGTGTAATAAAAATCCAAGTAAAGTATCAAGTCACGTAAGAAAATGCATAATTGCTACCAAGAGCGAGTCGATATCTTGGAATTCCCTCCAGACGAAAATGTACCGGATGGAAAAACTATCGAGGGAGTGTAAAACTCTTCTCCGCTGCCCACCTGTAAAACATGTAGCGGCGGGTTAGATCAAATTCACCAAGGCTGACTTTTTTCGTCATTGGACGTTACTTACATGAAAGGTAGCTCCGCTTAATTTTTTAAAGTTGTCAGTAAGTTTTGGAATTTCATAAAAAAAATCGAAATGTTAGCGAATTTATTTTACCGTTTTATACATCATTTCGCAAACTTCTGAAATTTTCCTGCAGAGTAGTCAATAAAAAAAATACAGAAGCTGGGTTTTTACAGTTTTTGTCTCAGTACGAAAACGGCGCTCTCAACATTTATTGATGTTCTGTAACTTCCTTTCTGTTCATTTTATCAACAGTGTGCGCATCGGAATATATAATTTAGACACTATCTTTTTCATTAATATAAAGTATAGAGGGGAGGATTTCTTATTTTGTTTTTCACGAGAAGAATACAAACTTGATAACTGCTGAACACACACATGCGCTAAACAGAGTGCTAAAGTGGACAGCTACTTACATAGTTGCTTCCAATTTGCTTTCCATAAAAGATCAGTATCCTTGTGCAACTTTTAATACACGAAAACAAAAGATAGCTCCGCGAGCTGTCTGTTGTTTTCGTTTATAAACAGTAACAAAAGTAAGCTTCGCTTTTTTCTACCGATGTCATATGCTCTTTTTCAACAATTACATGCATTTTGATTGGACCACCCTGGCCCGTCTAATAATTTCAGGGGAAAAAACGTCTTTGAAAGTCAATTTTCAGGACGAGATAAGTTTGGAATGTGAGGCCATAGGTAATTTCCTATAAGTCGCGTTTGGGAACGGGGCCAAAAGAGTTGAAAGATAACAAATACAAATCGTATCCTGTATTAAGGGTTGGCAAAATGGGAATATTTGATAGACGTACTCACTCACCCTGTTATTGATATTCAATATCCGTGAACCCGCAATCCTGGTACAGATTTCGGAATATTACCTTAAAAAAGAAAGAAAAAAAGTTGCGTTTTAGTTTTCTTGAATATATTCCATCACGAATGTGACACTATTTATACAACAGATTTTCTGTGTGTACACATTCTGGAGCCCTGTCTCTATTGTTCATTTGGAGTTAGTAGCCAACTTGAAATACTTGATAGAACAATGAATCGGGTGTTCAAGTGACGTCATTTGAATATTTCCTGTGTATGAGTATACCCATGTTCGAGTGTTTTATTGACTGAACAAACACTGTGTGTAATAGTTACTAACCTCGCTGTCGGTATTCATGAATTTGAACAACCTGCCAACGTGCGGTATGTGACTCCGAGTCACGAAGCGGCAAGGTGTTACAGCACGTTGGTAGGTTGTTCAAATTCATGAATACCGACAGCGAGGTTAGTAACTTACGTACACGCCAAATCACAGAACGCACAGAACAGGTATGGTAAATGAGTACAGGTGACGTCACCTGAACACATAGTCTATTGTTCTATCGAGTATTCCATGTCTCTTACCAATCCGGAGAAGACAAAGGAATTGGTGTGTAAAAGTCAGTTACAAACCTTCTGTCGCGATTCATGAATTTGAACAACCCATCAGCGTGTTGTAACACATTTCCGCTACGCGACTCGGCTTCACTTAGCGTACGCTACCAAAGGCCTTTTCAAAGTATAATAGGGCAAGAATGCCAAATATATTAAGGTTCTTGCATTGTTTTAACAAATCAATAGTTCAACGAGTAGCTTCGCCAATGTGTGTTCCTTTCATGAAACCTAATTGAGTTTCCGAAATTAGTTTTGGTAAAACATTTTTAAGACGAGCCTATCATTACGTCCACATTAATTAGTGATATAGGACGCGAGTTTTTTTTAAAAATTATTTGGATTTATTCTACTTTAGAATACACGTTAATATGCCACACCACTGTGTAATCGACAGTTCATTTGATATACAGCCATGGTTTAAAGATCGTACTAGAAATGAGCAGATGTCCTTCTAATTTGTTTTCTAAAACCCAGCTGTAAAACCATCGGATCCAGAGGATTTATTATGTTTTATTGCATTAAGTGCTGCTAAGGCTTCCCTTTCGGATGGAGGGCCTTCTAACGCGTCGCTTTCATGCTGATCAAGAAAATGGAGAAAAGGGTTGGTCACGTCAAAGAACTGGTTTTGCGTTTCATTATCTTGGGTTTAGGGGGACACTTTTAAATAAAAAAAATGTGGTAAAAATCTCTCTGCTCCATTAAAATTTCGTTTAAGTCTTCGGAACCGTCAGACTTTAATAATCTTGTAATTATTTCGTGAGTATAATGTTTTTTTTCCAAGTTAGTTTAGTTTAGACAATATTTTATTCAATAAGTGTTAATTGTTACGTCATAGAGACATCAATGTATTATCAACTCAAAAATAAACAGTAAGACAATATAACACAATAAACAGGTGCATGGTACAAGGTAAATGAGGGATTTGACAAAAAGCTTGTAGCTTATGCTGGTCATCTATTTTCTAAGTTAAACAAATACTTTGTTGGTTTTTCACCCTCTATCATTCGTTTAGCTTTTGTTCTCAGTATCAGACCATTGTTTTTTTTTATCACGAATAGCTTTTAATTCCAGTTCTAGATTTTCGTTTTCTGGAGAGACGGATAAATCACCGCTTTCAAATCTTTTAGTTTCTTTTCGATTTCGTATTGTTTCTTACAGTACGTGGAGAGTGCATTATCACTAAATCACCCGCAGAGTGAAGACTCCACTCACGCAGTAATTGCAAAATTTGTTGCAAAGCATAACCAAAACAAGCAACGTTTCAGCCAATGGACCTCCGGGTTAAACCCGGAGGTCCATTGGCTGAAACATTGCTTGTGTTTTTTGTCGATATGTACAAAATTTGAAAGTTATAGCTTGGGTGATAACTCCACTCCGCGAGTGATTTAGTTACAATCCACTCTCCACGTATTGTACGTTTATTTTGTTTCAGGCATTTCGCGTAAGCTATTGTTTTCCCGCGTATCGTCAACTTCAGTGTTTCACTAAGAAGCTGGTCATTGATCGTAAAATTATGATGGATAATATTTGGAGTATCGTAAGGGTTTATTGTCTCTGATTTGACTTCTTTTATTGAATTAACATATTTGGGGTCGGCCAGGAGGCTGTTATTGAATTTCCAGAAACCCTTCCCGCTGGGTTTATTAATGAACGAAAGCAGGATGCTCACAGGACTGTGATCAGATTTGTACCGCGTCTGAATATCAGCATTTCGGAAATGAACCTGTAATTCCGAAGACATCAAAAAAAAAAAAAATAATCCACCGTTGATATTTTTTTCGGGCCCCCTCCATGTATTACTTTTGATATCTGAGTTTTTATTTCCCCATGCACCATTTAAGTCTAATTTATCCATGTAGAACCTAATTTTGTCGTTAGACTTAACGAACAGCGTCCATTTCGTAGTCTTGGGGAACATTCCAGTCGCCGCAGATTATAATGGAGAGGTTACCAACATTTTCAATTTCAGTAAAGAATTCCTCGTAGAATTGAGTATTGTCAGTATTAGGCCCATAAACTACTACTAGAGTAATATGATGATCATGTAATGAGATGTCGAGGATAATATAGACACCTAATGAATCTTTGATAAAACTAGAAACGTTGCAGCTAAAGGTGTTTTTAGACAAGAACCTACTGGAGCTTGCGTACTCAAACAACAACGATGAAAGATGAACTTCAGAATGGGAAATGTTTATCGCTTCAGGCAAAAGCACCACAAGACACAGCACACTTGAAACCTTGTTTTTGAATTGATTTTATCAACTGAACTGATCGATATTCCGATATTGAAATTCATACATCAAAAGTGTTAATACATAGTCATTAAATAACATTCCACGAGAAAGACCCAGTTGTGTGGACTTGTATTCTTTCGGAAAGTTGACCCATTTGTACTGGTCACCTGTTCACATTTCGTACCCTGAGTACAAAATGCAACAATGTACCATCTGCAATGTATTAGAATTACAGATGGGGCATTGTTGCACATAAGAGACGACATTCTCGAACGCTGCACATCAAGTTACATCATTTTATGAATTTTGAACCGCCGTTTCAGTAAAACGGTTTCACTGAATGTTCAAAATATCTACGTCCCTTTGGTCTATTTTTTGAGCTGGCGCTCAGTCAAACAATGCATTTCTTTCATTGCTTCGTAGAAAGCGCTGTGTTTTTCGCGACCTATTAGGGGTATTATATTTGGCTTTGGGTCAAGTGATAAATACAATCTTCAAATCGTCCACAGTTTGTTGGGAAATTTACGAAATGCGTCCAGTTAATTGTGTCTATCACTCGCGGAAGAAACGACCACGACATTCATCACCAACTCGTTTCGCAAATTTAAACTATAAAATGGGTCCGAATTGAAAGTTCCTACATATAGACGAAACTGTATTTCTATCCTTTCTACCATAATTTATATCCGAATACGTGGACAGGAACGTGGTTCACGGGACGTTTGAAGTCACGTTGCGACCCACAATAGCATTGAACTTCAAACCGAAAGTCAGTGGGGATTACGTCATGCACAGCTCAAGAACGCAATACTTCATGATCTTCATTCATTCATAAATCAACGCTGAGTGGTTCTCAAAAGCTATGCGAACAAGCCAAGAAAGAGAGAAATATTGTAAGATAAATTAGTTATTATCAACAGGTTTCCGTGTGTATTGTAGACGAGACCTTGTCTTTGTATCGTATATAGACGTAACAGTTTCTAACTGAGCTGGAGGTATTCATGAATTTGAACAACTGCGGTATGTAACGCCGATCCCTGAAGCGATGAGGTGTTACAGCACGTTGGCAGGTTGTTCAAATTCATGAATGCCGACAGCGAGGTTAGTAACTTACTTACACGCCATTTCACAGATCGCACGGATCCAGGTATGGTAAGTGAGTATAGGTGTTCAAGTGAACACCTAGTCTATTGTTCTATCGAGTATTTCACGTCTCTTACCAACCCGGAAAAGACAAAGGAATTTGTGTGTAATCGTCAATGTATGCGCAGAGACGAGTTCTGGACTTCTACATACCAACTCGGAACCCACATTCTGGTAATAATCTATATTTATTGGGAGTTGGAAATCAGAATAATGTTGTGTGCTCCGCGAACGCCCACTTCTCTTGAATATTATACAGTATCATTTCATGATGAATATGAACATTATGTTTTCAGCCATTTATATTCCTCAAACGGTGAGCTCACGTTGCATGGAATCATCTTTATTGGCAGTAACCTTTATAAATGGCTTTGAAAGATTCCCATTGATATTTCCTAATTAATATGCCAGTCACGTAAAACGGTATCATGTGAATATTGGTATATGTTTTCCATTTGTTACTAGTATTTTGCCTTTTGTTTCTCATCCGTTTCCAGGAACCATGCCCACGTATCCAAACAAGTGAATAGTGAACATCAAATGTCAATCAACGAACAGTAATCCACCTCTTCAGTTTAGCACCTGGCCGTAATAAAAAAGGTGTTCAGTCCAATATTCACGCTGGACTGAAACTGTCTGGTGCCACTTTTTTACCCGTTCTGGACATGTTAGTGTCAAACAAAGTGCTTTTGGTGCCAAACCGCCAGCGGGTGTACTTCACTGACCGATCCGAATAAATTGATCGAACTTTGAAACATGAACTGGAAATTATATCAAGACGGACCTTGCGCTTGGCCCGGAAAATAACTGACAGAACACGAATGTTTTGACGATATCTTCGGTACGTGAGAAGGGCGGTCACCTAAGTTATATCTATGTCAACGATTCAATTCATGGTCAAGCTGAATGATGTCTGTGCATCAGCAGGACTGCGCGGTATATCGATAAACCGATATATACCGGTATTCAAACCAATATTGATTGAATAACGGTGTAATTACAAAAATATCGGTTTATCTTCATTATTTATGTACCCAAAATTTAATTTTCAAGATGTCTTGAGTTTTTTAACTATAGCCCCGAATGAATAATATTATCTCTTTATTCAAATGAATCGTCTGCTTGTGCCCTCGTGATATGCAAATTCAGAAGTTGGAAAAATAATTTTCAAAAATTTCTACAAAACTATATCATGTGACCCCTCATTGGAACGAGCTCATTGAGCTCGTTCCAGTGAGGGGTCACATGATATAGTTCTGTTGAAATTTTTGGGGAAAGTCTGATAAACTAATTTTGAAAATAATAAATGTTGATATCGTCTGCGTTGGGTAAAGGTTTTTCGAACCGGATCATCAAGGCATTCTAATTTGTTCCGACTGCGATGCCTCGAGTCTTGATTGTAGTGCTTGTGTTCATATATCTGAACAGTTTTCGATATACCGGTATACCGCGGTATTTTTTTGAATGCCGATACTGGTATTCAGTTTTGAATATTGTGCAGCCCAATGAAGCAGCGCGTTGTTGAACTTAGATACAAATCGACTAATTACTAATTACTGTTACTCCACTGAGCTTAGGTGATCTCAAGTCTTTAGAAAGGACATATTTAATTAGATAATCACTTCATACCGCCGTGAGTCACTCGCAATGGCATGAAGTATTTATCTAATTAAATGCAGACTTTTAAAACTTTTATAACCTACAATGTCTTATTGAAGAAAAAACAATGCCTCATTACCACTGATTGACAATTAACGTTGGAAGTTCGTCCAAACGCGCTTACCTTATTGACAAAGGAAATAATAATATACTTCTTTGTTTGTTTCGTCATCGATCGGGCTCGTCACTACCGCAATAGCTTTTATGAGCAAGTGAAAGAACATTTTGTGGTGCCAAAAGTTTAGGCAACGAAGATTTGTTAGTACCAAATCAAATGTATTACTGCAATTGGCTAATCTGGCACCGGCAGCGTGAACAAGCCTGAAAATAAGCAGACTGTCATCTTCAGAATGAGGAACCCAGATGGCGAATTTTGTGATGCTACCCTGCACATTCTGAATAAAGATATCAGGCCTAAACAGAAAGAGGTAGCCAGTGGATACATTGGCCCACCGAATGGGATAATATCAGCAACTTCACCCTTTGGGGACCTCATTCTGCAAATGACAAATTGTTTATTTCCATGCTTGACACTGGTCATCACTTTCCATGAGGCATATAAAAAAATAATAAAGTGTATCAAATAAAAAGAACAAAACTGTGATCGCAAAACTGATCACTGTCTAGGTTTTCTCGCAATCTGACCGGGACTATCGGACACCAGCGGGTCAAGATTTCATGCATAAAGACAATACTTCGAAATCAGGACCGAATGAAGAAAGACGGACGCAACTAGTATTTGAGAGTCAATATTCTCGGATTTATTTTTCGACAAGTAAACTATTATACAGTTAAAACTAGAAGCCCTGTCACGAACTGTGCGCTTATCTAGGCTTAATTGTGCGCAATTGCCATATCGAATGACATCCAAAGCACGGCAGGTTTTCCTGGTTACTCATAGCAAACACAGGCAATGTTTCTGCCAATTGACCTCCGGGTTACCCGGAGGTCCATTGGCTGAAACATTGCCTGTGCACATGCCATATGTACAGAATTTGATAGCCTTACTATGGTCATAACGCGTAGATTAACGCGCAGATCGACGTGCTATTTTTGCGCATTTCATGACAGAACTTCTAGTTTTAACTGTATTATTTAAAGGAAGATGGCGGGTGGAGAATTTCGACCAGATCGATACCTAGTCACAATTCGGTTGAAATTATCTGTCCGTTTTTGTAACTAATATACAGTACTGTAGGCTGTTATTTCCAGCACCTCTAGCGTCCCACGGTGTCCTGTAAGAGTGGGTTATGCTTGCAGCAAAAAGTCAAATAAATTCTCATAGAAAAACAAAATAACCAGTTACAGTTATGGACAGTCAGGTATGTGCATTTGCACCATATGCTGAACGTTTGCTTATCCCATTTGGGCCTTTTTGAAAATGCTTAATTTACCGCCGAGAAACGGGCTGACCCCCTCCCCCAACTCTAGTGATATATCGGCTATATCTAGGGAGTGTATTACCACAAAAATACCTAAAAAAATTATATTTACAGGCCTGATAAAACCCAAGTTCTATGAAAAATAAAAAAGAAACAGGAACTCACGTATGCCGAAACCATTTATTTGAGATTTAACCACCAAAACAAAAATCAAAAGTATGTCCGTATGACCCAAATGCCAGGTTTGACATTGTGGAACATGTCCACGAATTAATGATATTCAAACATGTGGAGTTTTTCGGTGAACTATTGTTGTTACATGATACACCAACAGATACAATGACAAATAGACGGCCCTGTGGATAGACGTATAAAATACAATAGACCTCTCATTCCCTGTGAAAGTGGGGAGATATGACTCAGAGGAAGCATTACTTATACTTGAAATTGTGAAGTGTTTGATCGGAAAGGTAAACAACTAGATACAGTTCAGTGAACATCTTTTACTTTTGTTTTTCTAAATCAACAATAGACCATAAGACTGGTGAAACTGTTCTAAAGCCTACTGGTTCAGTATAGTTTCGCTAGGCGTTTGGTGCCGGAGGAAACTCCTCGGCGTGGGTTCGAACTCACGCTATGCCACTGTAAACACACCCAGCATCATTGATTCTATGGCGGGGGGCGCGGTGGCTCAGTAGGTAGAGGTGCATGCTGCAAACCGAGGGGTCCTCGGTTCGAATCCCACCTGCGGCAACCGCGTTGTGTCCTTGGGCAAGACACTTTACCCCCATTGCCCACGTGGGGGCACGGTGGCGTTGTGTACTAAGGTGTACTGCACGTCGATGGTGCACCTGCCTTCAACCAATGCTAACCCTGCTTGTGTGGAGTTGGTATGTTGGGGAGCTGAGAGCTGCTCGCCGTAGCTCGGTGGTTCTCTCCGGGTACTCCGGCTTCTTCCACCCGTAAAACTGTCACGGTCATGATTCGCCATTGTGCAGAAATATGTGACCTTAAACACCAATAAATAAATAAATAAATTGATTCTATGACACGTGGAAATTTGAAAAAAGAGAAGTTCTCGCTGATTTCATTGCAGTGCAGTATGTAGAATTGATGCAATTACTCGATGAAAAACTCTAAACTAGTTGAGAGAGAATTCCGTGAGATCTGTACTGGTTTCGTATATACTTAGTTAACTAGCATTCCCTTTATGGGGACTGTCGGTGGCCGAGTGTGCGTAATTCAGTATAGTTCCGCTAGGCGGTTGGTGTCGAAGGAAACTCTCGGCGTGGGTTCGAACCCCCACTATGCTTTTGTATTTGCCGGACTATTTCATCATCGTCAGCATTTCTATACAAACTTGGCGACCCTCTTCGTGTTAATTGACAAATCCATCCTTCGTATCCCCGACATCACTCGAGGAAGACATTTCTCTCATCCCATCCAGACGATGCCAAGGAAATTGATCAAATGTGTCGTCATCGGAATGTCAGCTGTTTCAACATGCTGAACTAATACTGTTGCGAACTAACAATGGCATCCATGACTTATCTCGTCATGAAAATTGATTTTTGATAAAATGATCTCCCTTGAAATAATTACACGAATTAATAGAAAATTAGGCGAAGTTTCCTTTTGTTACTTTTAATAAACAAAAGCAACAAACAGGCTGCAGGTTGAAAACATTGATTGGTTTCCCTCAAGTTACGAATGTAGACTTTACCAGTTGATGGCTCTGAACTGTCATGGCATATGCCATCAGGATCAGAAGGGTTGGGAACGACCTATCTGTAACTGAAAATATCATTGCAAAACCTGATGCATGTACACCAGTCAATTCTAAGTCAGCACAGAACAGTAGAAAACGAGCAGACCAAAAGCAAAAAATGAAACCCTGTGTGCTTTCAACCTAAAGTCATTAATCACGATATATAAAGCCATTCTGTTAATTACGACTGAAGATGTGACCCAACAATCCCGAATCGTGGGAACTTCGATATGCTCAGTATTCATGGGTTAATATATTCTAAATGAAGAGATGCAACCTCCCAGAGGCACAGTCGACACTCAGAGCCTCCCATCTGAACCTAGGTGCGATCCTATATATCAAAATCTCACCTTATTCATTCTCGTTTACCTGTGACTCAAGATTCGTCTGATATTGATATTGACATTTTATTCACCAGTGTACTAAACAAATATAAAATTGACAAATGTGTATAAATCTGCAATAGCCAAGTTTGCAGTAGCAAAGCACAAACACAGCCAGAAAAGATACAAATCTACAGGCCTGGCATTCTTTTGGAGTGCAGAAGTGCTGCACGCCTACTGCACACCTAGAACTAATTGAGGAGGGCAACGTTTTGTTTGTACCCCTTGATTTTCTGGAATGCCAGACCTGTTTGGGACAGCCTTTAAAATCTATTATCATTTCGTTGCCTGAGTTTCAATGTGTTCTTTGTGCCCACTGGCACAGAGAACACATTGGAACGCAGGGGACGATTTGTCAATGTTGCCTTGAGTCGCAATAATTCATGACCCATTCTGTGTCGCATTTTGATAGATTTTGAGTGTAGAAGACAGTCACATAAGAATTGAATGCAACATTTTGAGTAATGAGAAGATGTGTGTGCCAATTTTCTTCTACGTAGCTGAATGCTGTACAATTATCCAGTCACAATATTAATACCTTGAAGGGAATATAATCAAAATAGCGTACAAGTGTTTGTATTGAAAATATCGGGTGCAATTGCACTCCCAAGCAACCTAAGGAGGGCAACTGTTTCACACTCCTTGATTTTCTAGATTGCTAGGCCTGAATCTATACATTACACTGGAAGTGGAATGCATAGCCAGATTGGCTGTCTTCCTGCCTTTCCCTATAAAAGGAAAGTAAAGACAAGTGAGACAGAACAAGAAAGATAAATGCGAGGAAAAGCAGTCCATGGACAACATTGTGCATTCCCAGTACTGTTTATATTAAGCTTTCACCGTGCTCATGGGGCTAACGTTCATTATAACATCTGTGTGCGGTGCACATGATGGCCGGACTTCAAAATCAACCAGGCGCCGCTGAAATGACCCCAATTAAACACAAAATTACTTGTCAACAGATCAACATAATTGTGTATATGTTTGACAAGTACCAAGTCAAGAGGCGGCCTTGGACGAGTTCCATACAAATTTAAGTAGAGAACATTAATGTACAAAGGAGAGTCTAACCAAAATCGTCTGTTGTGTACTATATTCTTGTTGACCATTAAGGAATAACAGACACTGGACTGGATCGCCGAGGCTACTCATTGAAATATAGGTAGGGCTAGACAGCACGGTCTGGACAATAAGTATTTAAGCAAGAGATGTTATTCTCATTACAGGAAAACTATTTAGCTGTTAACTTGTTTTTGAATTCTGCCCTGTTGTTAGTTCCCGAATGTCAATATCTAATACATTGCATAATTTTTGGGAATGCAACGACTGGGAAGGTATCAAGCGTTTTAGTTCTCGTTCTGTGGTTACGAATGTGACCTGTTTTGTCGAGTTCACAAGTTTAGTTTTCACGGCCAAAAAAGAAGTCATCAAATGATCCAAAGAGATTCCCATTGTGTGAATCAAACAAAAACAGGGATGCGTGTTATATATATATATATATATAAATTTTTAATCTTCAGTATATTATATTTGATAAATAAGGGGTCAGTGTGAGCATTATATTTTTGGTTGTTTAAAATTCTTATTGATCGCTTTTGTAATATACAGAGAGGTCTACAGGCGTTTGAGACCACCCCCTACCCCCCCCCCCCCCCCCCACCACCATAATGGAATTCCATAAATCAAGTGACTTTGTATTAGTATGAAATATAAAGTTTTTATGAGCTTTTGTGGAGGAACTTTCTTTATTTTGTTGGCGAGTGCAACTTTTGAGCAAATATGCGATATGTGTACCTTATCTTTCCTTACGGCTTCGATACATTTAATGTATTATAGGGTATACTTAAGGCGGTTATGCATCAAAAACAATTTATTTACATGGAGAAAAAAAAGAGATATGCTGTTGTCTACAATTACATCCAGCAGTCACATGGAATGCACTCTTTAAGGTAATTAGCCGTTTAAAATGTTCACAGTTACTTCAAGCCCACGTCGTCCTATTGTGGTCACTGCTGCGTGTATCTTCTTTGTTCCCACTGCATAGTTGGGTTTCGTCCCTGTGATATGTTTTGGTTATCATATCTCAGACGACTAGGTTTTCACAAGGTACTCGCAACACAGCTTACATGCGTTTGACGATACAGCGCTGCTTCTGGAGTTAATGGCATCATCGTCTATTGTTATTGCGTTGAAAATGCTCAGCTCCACCTACCCCTGAAGTGTCATTTACCTGGTTAGCACTTCACGCACTATACGCCGACAAGGTTTAAAAAGGATAAGACAAAACCCCAAGGCAAAACCTCCCATAACAAAACACCGTAAGACAAAATCCCTCAGAAAAATGATAAAGTTAGACAAAGCCCCTCAATACAAAACTACCAGACACACTCACCCCCACCCACCCCACCCCACACCTCCCTCAAGATGAAAATCACCTTAAACAACATTTCTCAATACTTCTTGCATAACAAAACAGTTAATTTTATGCAGACATTTATGTAAAATTAAAATTAAATATTTTTTAAAGGAGAATAAGAAGGAGATTATGTTCACTGTGTGTTGTGGTTTGGATATTGTGTTAAGAAAACACTGAGAAAAAAAGATTAACAAAGCCAATTGCTTTCGATAAACTCATTTATAGAATTAAATTGGAATTATATTAATGACAATTTACATTCTGATAATCAGTTCATATTCGTAGTACCTTGGAATTAATAAATGAATAACTTAGTAATAAAAAAAGGCTTCATCATCAAGAAATCAATTGGGTCTGTGATTGTTTTTCACTATGGCTTCTTTAATCCCACTGTAACTTACATAACTCCTTCAGCTCGGTGGTATCTTCCAGTTCAGTGCAATGGCAGCAATTGGAATAGTCCTTATTCATTATTTGGGGGTAGACCAATTAATAGTTTCAATGTGCAGCCTTCGGGCTGCACGTTGAAAATATTCATTGGTCAACCTTGCACATTTACTTAGCTGCAATCCCATTTAACGAAATTTGGCGGATTGGGATGGAGTGACAAATAACAAGCTCCATCGTTTCCGACCAACTGTTAGAGATCACTACCCGTTTAGTAACCTTTATAGAAAGGATCTTGCAGTTTTGACGCGATGTCATATTGGTCATACACGTTTTACACGTTCCTTTTTGTTAGAGGGCACTATGCGACCAGAGTATGTTCCCTGCCACCAGGTGTTGTCAGTGGAGCACATTCTTTAACATTGTACTGATTTTAATCTTCTCAGACAGCAGTATTTTAATGTTGTGTCTCTTCGAGACCTATTTTATAATACAAACCCACATAACGTTTTGTCGTTCCTGAA
The DNA here is from genome assembly GCA_031216915.1 of Pictodentalium vernedei. Taxonomy (NCBI): domain Eukaryota; kingdom Metazoa; phylum Mollusca; class Scaphopoda; order Dentaliida; family Dentaliidae; genus Pictodentalium; species Pictodentalium vernedei. Next base: position 182,087,997 of record CM062294.1, read on the forward strand.
GGAAATCAACCTTTTTAATACATTTTAAATTGTTTGTTTTTATTATTTCATTTTCTCATTCATTCAGGGTTGATTTAAGCAGCATTGTCTGAACGCTAGATCTCATTTTCACCTTACTGCGTTCATTGATTACTTTTGTTCCTCATACTTCATATTTCGTTGATTGGTTTTTGATTACCTTATGGCAAATGGTGATCTATTTTAGAATTCCTACCTTTCATCGCCTTAGCTGCTGATGTGGCGTAAAGCACCAATAAATAAATAAATAACTTAACAAAATTGGGACTATGTATAACGTTCCTCGGCGGAAAAATACGGTCTCTCAGGTTCAAAGGGTTAAATCGGGTGTTATACGGACATCTCTGAAACAATGTTTGCAAAATAATATTTCCTTGTCAATTTCAGATTTCTTAATTTACGATTTTCTGTGCATTATTCATTTTTTTCTAATTCTGTCATTTTCCTCTCACTTTTTCCATTGCCTTTTTCAAGACTATGAAATCTAAGGTCTTTGGGAGGCACCACAGCTCGATTAGAATGCTGTTCCAACAAACTGAATGTCCATTGTTTCACACCATTTCCTGGGTAGTGGAGAGTGAACCCTCGGGACTTTTTCTTGTGTTTGGATTTCAATCAGGCAGAATGGCCGTAAGAAAGGGGGAATCAAACACGGACAGTTGATTTCAATGTTGTAGAATACTGTTGAGTCAAAAATAAAATATATATACATTGAAAATGGTAGCGTTCGTTCATCGTTGTCATTTTGTTTCAGGGATTTTGAACTGATGGACTTTATGTAGTTTTCTTCGCCCTTGTTATTTTTCTTCAGGAACTTTGTCTTGAGGGGTTTTGTTTTGAGGGGTGTTGTCCTACACTCAGCTTCAATGCCACGATCATAACACCATATGCATTGGTTCTATGCCGCTAAAGATGATATTGCCAACTATATTTGGAGCTCTGTAAGTTCCCGAACCTTCTCTGTAGCGCTTTATCAGCCTTTATTAGCCTGTTTACGACTATACTATATCAGTACTCGAACTCTACGTTATATCACATGCGCAGTACTTAATGCCACCAGAGGAAGTGAACAGATCAGCGCTATTTGCTTACACTTGCGAGTGAGCAGAGATTCGAGGTTTTAATCAGATTCGTGAACAAATTTAGCCGTCAATAAATTAACATTCAGGTTTCTCATTCCAGTCTTGTAAGTATGTTTTGTCAGACTCGTCTTTGAACTGGACTCTGTTTGAGGCTCTTACTCCATATACGTCAGCAAGGAAATTCTGTACAACTAGTTTAGAATTATTTCTTCTCTCTTGTGAACTTGTTGCATCTTTAACTCTCTACCCGCTGAGTATTTGAGGTTATTTGTCTTCTAATCTAGTCATGGCTCGTACGTGCTTACATCACCTCGTGTCACAACACGCCCGCCCCGAATTACTATCAAGTAACAGATTCCATCAGTCGCACAATGCATGGCCCATACAAAAAATAAATTGATTTCCAGTGCACAAAATTACGACTGGAAAGGACTGAATATCGATTTGTGAGGTGTTATGGTACATTCAAAATGCGTCATCGAATATTCATTTCCATTGTTCGATACCTGTCAAGTGACAAGTTGCCGGAAATATATGTTTCAGATCTCACCAGAGAGACGTCATGTGACCGTGATTAAAAGCAATTTTGTGGAGATTCGCAATGACGGCTTCAGTCGAATCTTCAATATATTCTCGGAATTGTTGACACGTTCTCTAGCGTCATCAAAGAGTGTGTATCAGTGAGTGTTATAAAATGTGTCATAAGCTTCTTTACAAACAAGAGTCGTTTAACTCTTTACACAAATATTGACAACGCGTCACGAATAACAAAATATGTTCATTGTTGGCCTTACAAACGCACGATAAATTCACTGCAAACATAATTTGGGCAGAAGCGAATTTAGTTTAACCCTTTACCCAACGAATCGTCCGCATCCGCCCGCGTAATATGCAAATTCAGTAGTTGCAAAAATATTATTTTTCCCAAAAAATCGACACAACCATATCACGCGACCCCCTCGTTGGAACGAGCTCGGCGATTTACAGTCAACCTGGTTACAAAACAAAAAAACAACAACACACAAACATAATTAAAGGTGATCAAAAAGAAGAAAATGAAGAAGGGCATGAAGGAAGTGGGAGTAACAGGGAGAGTGATATATAGTTATAGAAATAGAACAAAAGATAGCAGTTGGGATGGCGGGGAAAGGAGAAAGTGGAGAGAGCGAGAGGAGAGAGTGAGTGAGAGAGAGAGAGAGAGAAAAAAAATGAAAAATTGCAAATGAGAAACAAAGAAAAAAAAAGCATCACAACTTTGTTAATTAAGTGAGTAATTCTCTTCAGATTAAATAGGCTCGTTTGCTTGATTCGGACTTAACTCCACATTTTATTTGCAGCCGAATTTTCTCATTCATTTCAGGAGTGCAATCATATAGTCTTCGATCTAATCAAAATATTCGAGTGTCATTTTTTTCCATCGACATCAAAACTCTGGAATGATATTACACAACCAATAAAGGAAACTCACTCAATTATGAACTTCAAAAGATATCTCAATCGAAATAATCAACGTCTTCCCAACTTTTATAAAACAAATCTGAAACACGAAAAGCTCAAATCTTTCATTGCAGACTCCGGCTTCATTGTATTAATCTGAACGACCACCTCTATATGAACAACTTGGTTAATTCGCCTTTATGTGTATGTGGAGAGCGTGGAAATACAGACCATTTGTTGTTAGAATGTCCAAAGTGTAACGTTATAAGGACTGAAACTGTTGGATCCCTTGCATGCTTCATCGATAGTGATATTCGCCTGTTGGGATCGAAGTTTTATGATGACTTTACTTTCAGAAATATATTTAAAACTGTCCAGTCATACATTTTGAAGGCAGAGCGTTTCAAGTAAGATCAGGAATACACACAATACTCTATCACTTTCAGGCCCCAAACCCTAGACAGGTCGACGTGGATACCAGGTGTGAGCAGTCAGAAGCGAATGTTCCAGCACATCAGATGCTCTTTCAAAAAAACACGAGTCCTTCCCTCTTTTATCAGAGAGAACTGAATTTAAGATAGTTGCCATTGGTCTACAAATGTTTGTATAATCTTGCTTGGCTCTTACTTAGCAGAACTGATTCAATATACACCAGGTTCCTATGCCACTGGGTCTAGTAACAAATGGCTACTCAAGGTACTTTTCCATAGACATGTTACGTTTGCCGAGAGATCATTTGGCTATATTTGTCTTTCAGACTGGAATGCTTTGCTTGGCGATATAAAGTTTTGCGAGACACTTCACAAATTCCAAATCAAACTTGAAATCCATATTTTCAAGAGAGCCTTCAACATATTCTAACTAATATAATACTGATTGAGACTGTATAGCGCTATAGAATATTCCTGGTTTACTATGTGAATGATAAACTGTTATGAACGCTATACATGTATCAAGCATTTATTTATTGGTGTTTAATGTCACATATTTCTGCACAATGGCTAATCGTGCCCGCAACATGGATATAAAGTCAAGTCCAGCAATCGTTTATACCCATATTGCCAATGTTAGAATACTTCCACCCCATGCATTTGTGGCCGGGTCATATTTTACCAGTAAAACGGAGCTTGTTTAACCACAGGGTTCCCATGGGGCATGAGATTCTATATTATTATTATTGTTATTATTATTATTACCCAACCACTGAAACGAACACGTCGAGCTTGTTCTAAATAACGGTCATGCGTGAAGACGTTGAGACGTAAATAGATACAACAACGAATAACCAATTTTGAAAGGCGATTTGTGTGAATAACTCTGGTTTTGTGAATATCTCTCATTCCAGTGTCGTGGTTACAAAGAAGTATATACTTAGGCCATTTGTTTACTTACATTGATGTTAACTCTTTGAACGGGAAAGCCCATTTTGTCGGGCCAGGATCGTAATACGACCTGAATTCATCAAGGTGATAGATGCTCGGTGAATCTGTGTACTGGACCGTTCAAGATTTTAACGTGCCGCCCGAAGGCTGCATGTTGCAAATATTAATTGGTCTTCCCCAAAGTAACCAATATAGACTGCACTAGTTGAATGCTTTTAACTGGCATGGAATATACCATCAGGGTGCAAAAGGTTATGTTCAGATTCTAGACAAAATATTGTAATCCTGCAATACATATAAAAACGGTATTTTCACAAATTTATCCCGTTTTACGTGTATCCATCCTATACATTGTTAGAATTTGAAATTTTGTTGCCAGCACATTTTAAAGTAAACATTATTCATTTATTTTCTAATAGGCCTATAGCAATTTACTGCACGCAGGTACACGTGTAGATGTAAATAAAATAAATGCATTTTGGAAATTGTTCAAATCATATACCACGATGAAGGCACTTACAGTTAAAACTAGAAGTCCTGACATGAAATGCATACAAATAGCACTTGGATCTGTGCGTTTATCTACGCGTTATAATAATAGTAAGACTATCATATTCTGTACATATGGCCTGTGCACAAGCAATGTTTCAGCCAATGGACCTCCGGGCAACCCGGAGATCCATTGGCAGAAACATTACCTGTGTTTGCTTTGAGTAACCAGGAGAACCTGCCGTGCGTTGGATGCCATTCGATATGGCAATTGCGCGCAATTCCTACGCGCAATTAAGCCTAGATAAACGCACAGTTCGTGACAGGACTTCTAGTATTAGCTGTAACGGGTCGTCCAACCTAACTTTGGACATTTTTTTGAAAATTGCAACAATGCTGTAAATACGAATTAAAGCGGTGAATAACGACATATTATGTATTAAAACGAAGGCAAAATAACACACAACCTGAATTTATCCACCTTTTCAAATTTTTATTTTTTAATTTTTTTTTGCTTTTGATGACAAGGAAATTGCCAGCCGCATAAGCAACCCACAAGAATAACAAGGAATAGATCTGTAATTCGAATGTCTGAGTTGTAAATAATAGACTCCACACTCCATACTCGGAGAGCTCATATTTAACATTTCATCACTGACGAGCTGAAAACGCTCAGAAGAAAATGAACAACCACGAAATATAAATTGTGTTGGGATGACATGCTTGTTATGATCACGTGATTCTTGGGCCAAGTTGGGAAACAATTTAATTTCTTAAGATCTGAAATTTGCAAACATTGCACTGCTGTCTTCTAATCTGAGAGGAGATGTAATGTATAACACACGATACATTCATAGGAAAATATTTACCTGACAATGTAATAATTGCGAGATACAGTCTTCAGAAGCAATGTTGAGTTCGGAAACTGTAGAAAGTTACGCAAGTTTCAGCAAGGGATTAATACGCCACCGATTCGAACTACTATTATTTGGTTGTTGTCGATGAGCTAAACCTAAAACTGGAAAATTATAGTTGAAAACAAAAATATATTCACATCAACATGCATTGCACTCCTTACAATTGTATATTTACGAAAACATATTTTGTCTAGCCGAACTATATTGGTGACGTAAAGAAGGCTTGGTGAAGTCTGTTAATTGAAAAAGAAGACCAATGCCAAGCAGACTGTTCAGAAAGTTATTTTACTGTTCACCAAATATAACGGATTTTAGCACCATCGTAAATTTAAATTTCTTCCTCGCACAACCGGATTGTGTGTAAGATGGATCAACGTCGATTTTGATCGCTGTTGGCACCAAAAGGGTGAAAAAATCTATGTGTATTGACAATCTGTTGTTCGAAACAGCATGAAGCCATCTGGTGGAAAATATCACGAATTACCGCAATGAGACCACAATGTCTGATAAGGTGTAAGATAAATTAATTTAATAACAAACGTATCTGAGATATTGTTTAGGCCGACAATTCACTGCTTATAAAATTAATATTGGTAAGCAGATCAGTTATTAATGTTCTTAAATCTCACGAGTAAGCAACAGTCAAGCCTCACTAAACAGTAACTACAGAAGGGTGATAGTTTCAAAACACAGGAAGCATACCAAACTATGTACACAAATGAATGTCACATTGATGCACTCTCTCATGACCCCACACTTGCGCTTGAGAACTCTGTGGATTTGACCCTTGTTGAACTTCATAAAAGGTAAACATTCACAAGAAAATGGCAGCCTCTGTGCTATTTAGACATCCTACATTACAGTTAGTCTTGCATTCCGTTCCTTGCAAGAATGAGAAAAAGATTTCCCATAGTCAGCACTAGATGGATAGCAGAATTTAACTATTCTGTAAATTGAAGGTATTTTATTGTATAAAACCTGGTCTCTTAGTTATGCCATAGCAGACTTTCAGACAGTGTTTTTTGCCATATTGTAAAGGTTCCATGGCATATATTAATTTCTATAAAATCTGTGTTTCATTCCCAAATAATTGATAAAGAATATATTGGCGGTTATTCCTTTCTGGCCTTTTTTGGACTTTGGAGAAAATTACCTGAAATTTTACCTAAGTTAGGTCGGACTCTCCTTAACAACTGTAAAATAGTTCGTCATCACACCAACGAATAAGGTTATGTCAGTTGTCGTTTTATTTCGTAATAATTAAATAATGAACGACAAAGCAGCAATAACAAATATTGTTAAACCAAATGTATAATATAATTGGCTTTAATGGTGTCCAATTTGCATGCATACGAAAGGGTGAGGTGAGTCTTTCATAACTAAATGTTTTCTTGCTATGGACGTTTGATGAATGATGAATGAAAGGTTAATTCATGGACGTTTTGCTTTGCCCCTGCTCTTTTGTCACAACAAACTGTGGGCGATTTCAACGATGCAATTAAATTGTAATTACAGCAGGTCGGCCGCCAGTATCCATCTGTGTTCTTCACACTAGATTTCATCTTGATTATATCGAGATTGCGTGTATTAGATTTTGTTGAAAATATTAAATTTATTGTCTGGACAAAAAAATGATTTGACCTCAACGATATAAGAACACTTTGTTTACCCCGTGGTACATTAAAATCCAGTAACTAAATCTAACTTGAACTTTAATAAGTGAAATGACTTCTCTGTTTCTTTATCGGAGTATGAATGTGGCATGGGCGTATTAGGTTCAAATTAACACACCTAGACGCAATCATACTCCGATAAGGCGACATGTAAGTCATTTCAATTCCTATATATATTCACCTATTTCGCACCATAATGCAGAAGCAGTTTAATAAGATCAACAAATGTCTGCTCGTTGAAGGACGCAACCACCAAAATAGGATTATATAACAGCTAAGCTCCTTGCTCAAACAATGCAATTTTACATCTTGCCAAGATAGATAGCAAGATAAATTGTATTCGTCAGTATACATAAGCACAGCACAATTTACATGGAATGCACATATTTACAATATACACGTCAAAGGCATATTTTTTCCAAATGAAACAGAATACTGCATTTTGATTGGCTGAGAGGTACGGTGTAACTTGCAATCCACAGTGGCTTTTTTACACCGTGTTTAACAACGGTGTAAAAACAAGAATATACAAGATCAATCTTTATGGCTAAACATGTACCCATTTTTAATTATTAATTCATACCTTCTGCTCGCTTATGTTAGAAGAAAAATAAAAATACAGGAAATTTAATATTTATGTGCAATAAAATATTACAGATATGGATGTCATTAGAACTGGCTCATTGAGCCAGTTCCAATGACATCCATATTTGTCTGGTTTTATTTAAGAAACTTGCAAAGTACAAATTTTCTGTCAGTTTTTGCCCACAGTGTAGGTTAAAGTATTAAGTACACCAATATTCTTGGAAATAAATCCGTTATCCTTGTGTTTTCCAGGTTGTATGGGGATTCACACTGGTTTGGGAACTCATACACCCTTCGGCTTCGAGTTTGAGTTCCCAAACCAGTGTAAATCCCCATACTCCCTGGAAAATACAAGGATAATTAATAACATCCAAAGTTTAACATGTGTATTCCGGCAGGAGAAGGCATGGCCAGATTGGCTGTCTTTCTGCCTTCCCCCGAGTAAGGAAGAAGAAAAGGAAAACAGATACAGATAAAAAGGTAAAGGGAAGGAGGAGGAAAGAAGGTGGAAAGAACAGAAAAATACTAATGCAACATCCATAATTTGCAAAATACAGATTCGAACCGTTTCTTCGGCGTCCGATGACTTTTCCTCACCCGGGGAATCAGTTTTCCTGACTGCAATTCAGAATCGTATACTAATAGCTAACCAATTGCAAATAGATATCCCCGTTATCTTAAAATTAAACAGGATTTCCTGTCGAATGTTTCTATACTGAGGATCTCAAAAGATGCAACCATTTTGGGCAACTTTAGACACTAACACAATGTAAAGTATTGGAATCGAATACTGACGTGATATTGATAGAAAGTTCGTCGTGTAAAAACTGCATCTCCTGATGCAATACAGTACGGCCGCCATGGTTTGATAATTTTTTATGTGATGGCCATTTGTCCACGGACGCAATCGTATAATAATAATAATCATAATAATTTTAAAGCCTAGAATCCACACACGGTGCTCAATGGCTGTACAATAATTGCATACATACATATACACACATGCACATACATTCTCTCACAGATACATTGATACATGGATCACTGTTATTATTTAATGGTGCCCAACACCACATCAGCAACCGAGGCTATATCGTGGCGATAATCGACAGAACCTAAAGGAAAAAGGGTATTGAATTAAAACAAATAATAAAAAAAAAACAAAAAAAAAAAAACAAACTACAACTTTACCAAAGCAAGTAGGTGAGTGTAACTTGACGAGTAACGAGGCAATCATCACTGACTCAGTCACACCCACGGACCTGGTAATGTCAGTTTATGACCAAAATTAAAAGACCACTGAAGGAAATGCCTTTCAAAAAGGGTAGAATTTAGTACCAGACTTGAATGATTCAAAGTGATTTGCTATTTTTTATGTCGACGGAAAGAGAATTCCAAAGCCTTGGGCCAGCAACCGCTCGCAAAGGCCCTATCACCAGCACTAGTAAATTTAGATACGGGCTGAACCAGATTGAGCTGGCCTGATGACCTGAGAGACCTCGGTGGTTTGTGGATGGTAAACAGATCGGACAGGTAGGATGGTGCAGATCCAGAGATACACTTAAACAACAAAAGGACAATTTGAAATTGAATTCTTTGCTTAACGGGTAGCCATTGTGACTCAGAGAGTACTGGTGTTATATGGCAGTACTTTTGAGTTCTGGTTATGACCCGCGCAGCACAATTTTGGATGTGTTGTAGCTTTTCAAGAAAAGATGTGTCAGAGCCAATCAGAAGAGAGTTGCAGTAGTCGAGGCGACTGGTAACAAAGGCGTGGACAAGCTGGTGTGACGTCTGCGTATCAATGAAGGGTCGAATTTTGCTAGTATTTCTAAGATGAGAAAATGCACTGCGAGAGACATGTTTGATATGTTCATCAGCGGCCAAATTTTCATCCATGAAATAACCTAAGTTTCGAACACAGCTACTGGGTTTTATCGCAGAACCTCCAGAAATTCCAAACACTAATTATAGAAATAATAATAAAAAATGTATTTATAGGTTTGATGGTGATGATTTTTGCTACCTCGTAAATGCATGCGTGGACATCACTGCCACGAGTGGATAACAGCTTGTCCACAGCGGTTGTACTGTACACCAAGGTGAACAAATGTAAGGTCTGTAAAACTGTGGATAAAAGATAATGACTTTTAATTCAATCGAGAAAAGGATTTACTTTTAATAAATTGTCCAGTGGACAAAATGATAAGATTATATTTTTAAAATGTTGTAGAACAGAAGAAGGCCTAAGGCCTAACAAAACTAAATAACTGATTCTCCGGCAAACGAATGAGAGAGGACGGTTTTTATTTTTTTTTATTCCCGATGAATTGGTCGCCGATGCCTAAAATCCAGTTGTGAGAGCCTAAAATTAAATACTAGAGCTTCCATGTTGATTTCACAAATAGTTTTTGTGTAACAGTGCTCATACAGCGCAAAATCAGTATAGAGCAACTAAACTGGAGATAAAAAATAACGAGTTTTTAACTGGATGAGTGCAAGAAGCCACAATCAGGCCTTTCAAAAAATATGAGGCACCTGTACAAAATCCAACATACTCCTTGCATGTGTCTCATTCAGTCAAACGTAAATAATAGTTTATTTATACAAATTTGTTCTTTTCAAATTATTGGAGGGTGCCAACGGGCACTCTCCAATAATTTGTAATAAAACAATTGTTGACAATTTTTGGTGAATAAGTTCAGACCACCAAAAATAATCTTACCCTCAACCAGTTAATAATATGAGACTCGTGTCGCATTTCGCGAAGAGAATAACAACAATGTATCAATATATTGCATCGTAAAGCACGATGCGATAACTCTAAAATCACACCCTATAGTAGTTTTATACATTTTGAATTTGTTTTTGCCTCCGAAATAAATACGATGAACGCGGGCCGAAAAAACGAATGCGCCGTTGTCTGAGAATCAAAGGATTAATTTTGTTTAGGCTTAGAAATATTTGATATGCAAAGTATACCTTCTGATTTACATTTGCATTGTGCATGAATATTCAAAAATATGAATTTGGTCTTTCTTTAGACATTTTAAATAACCATAACCTATTTATGTATTTACTTATGTATTGGTGTTTATGGTCCCATACGTCTGCACAATGGCTAATCGTGACAGAATCATAACCTAAACATGACACTAAAAGCTAACATAGGTCAAGATTCGATAAGTTGCCTATTTGTGACCGTGTACAACGATAACCAATTCGAAGCATCGGGTCATCGGGATTATCAAATGTTCTTTTGGTACCAAAAGATTCACTTGTATCAGTTGTCACACACTAAATCCTGCCATCGACCACATTCATTCAAGGGAATCATAAAGATAATAAAGATCATAGCTCAATATTGTCACTACAATTCCCGTGCTGTGGTGGGCTGAAACGAGGTTCGAATTCTCTGATGTCCGTTGTTACACACATAATTATTCTAACAACCACACATATTCGAGGGAATCCCCAAATCTAGTTCATTCTTGTTCACCGTAATTCCAGTGAGGTATATTGAAACGAGGTTTGTTATCATCTGGTTGATCTCTGAGGTTGATAGGATACTCCTTGCGCCTTTTTCGTACCTCCAAGTTCCAGGCTTTGAGAAAATTGGAAACTTCGAAAGAAACGAATCATTTCGAACCTATGAAAATACATCCTTGCTATGTATCGTCATTAAAACCGAATTTCGATAAAGTTATCTCCCCTGAAAGTATTTATTTGAAGAACAAGGAAAGTCTTTTCCAGAAGAAAGTTATTGTTTAGAAAACAGCTATGACATCAGTGGAATATAAATCATCTTTTCATGTTGTCACTTTTAATAAACGAAAAAGCAAACAGCTCTCAGAGCTGGGTGTTATTTTCGTCTTATACAATTTACAAAAAGGAAACTTGGATTTTTTTTGCAAGCCAACACATTGCGACTACCTTACAGGTTATCCGTCATTAAGAATATCTATCAGTAGAGGACCTACCAACACCAAGTAAATTTCCACTTTGTTTAGCGAATGTGTTTTTATTACACGTCTGTTCTACGAGATCCCTATCTACAGCAACACTAAACCATGCGGAGAATGAAAAATACGTTCCACACATTCGTGTGGAACGGAAATCGTTGACGTACTATTTTTTTATAAATAATCGAAATTTCACTGTAATTGTCTACAAATCGTGCAAAGCATTTACAATTTGAATCGCTAGCGATAGCTGAAACTCTTCCTTGGAGTTCCAATGTGCTCTATGTGCCACTAGGCACAAGAAACACATTAGAACTCAGGGGATGAAACAGTAACACAGCTTCCCTTCGGATATGTTGTTGGCGATAAAATGTTTTCTTTTTGTTGATAGTCGTCACATGGATTGCTGAGTGTCCTTTTAATAATTGCTTTTACAGACGCGAAGGCGTGTAATAAACACAGAACGACACGCGTGTGTGAATGGGTTAATCGCTATGTCACTTGTACCATCGCGGAATGATAAAACTCGAGGCCTGGTGCCATATCGATTAATCCATTCACGCACGCGTGTCGTGCTGTGAATGTACGGCCGCTTGCAAGTTTTTGTTCTTCTCAGGAACAAAATCAGCAAATCTCACCTCTTTGCCTTTGTATTAATGGAAAGGACAATATTCGGTTTTTTGTCACGATGCGCATACTGTTGATATATAGAATAAATAGGTACTCGGGCTGGTAATCAGATTTAAAGCACGAGTAGGATAACGGTTTTAACCACTCGGTTCTTATTCTGCGAGTGGTTTAAATCTGATTACCGGACCTAGTACCTATTTGTTTTATTTATACCATGCTCTTAATAAATAATCGACTTTGTCACTTAAAATGGAGAAAAAAACGAGACTTTCTATCGCAAACACACAGGTTTGGTTTGTTTACATCTGCGCCGGAGGGTAGTAGTACCGACTGCATGTTAATGCTTGATTTACAGCTAGACACATCGCAAAAGTTGATTGAATTTATCTTGCTTTTTCAGTCAAATTATTATCAACAGTTCTTAAATTTTATTTTAAATATTTAATTCGTGATATTTTAAACTTAATAAGTCAACGCACGTAGTAAATAGTACCGCACAACATCGTATGTTTGAATGGAACATCGTCTGGAGATGTCAAAGTTGGCAAATTGCGTCATGCCAAAGGTCAAGTTGGATGGACTTTCGACTTTTGGTGTAAATGTTTTTTAACCGCAGTAGAAGCTTTATACCGATAGAGGGGTTAAAGGCTAAAATTTAACATACAGGCTTTTCACAGGTAGCAATAATATAGGCGATGATGGTATAAATAATGACAGAACAAGTTACAGAACATCAAAAGGTTGGTGAAAACGCCGTTTTCTTATTTTTAAATGGTCTCCAACAAGGAAGAATAGCGAAACAGTCAAGCCGATTGGGAAACAATTGGGAAAACCCAGCTTCCGTATTTTTATGTCATTTTACATTTTAGAGAAAAATACCTGAACTTTGTAAAATGATGCGCACATCGACGATACAATTTTGCTCACATTTCGAAATTTCAGTTTTTATCTGAAATTCCAATGCCCTCGGTGTTACAATCACTTGCAACTCTAGGAAATTCGGGGGCGGGGGCGGGGGCGCAGGGGAGGGGGGGGGGGGGGTAACTGTCCTGTAAAGCTCTCCCAATGACGAAAATTATCAGCCTTGCAGAACTACTGACGGTCACACAGTTGTAGTGACGGAGTTCTAAATTTCTCTAACCCTTTACCCAACGAATCGGCCACTTCCGCCAGCGTAATATGTAAATTCAGCAGCTGAAAAAATTAAAAAAAAATGATATTTAAAATTGTAAATGTTGATATCGTCTGCGTTGGGTAAAGTTCTAAACGGCAGCATACATTTATGTCTATTCAGGAAGAGAACTTCTCCTCTGAGCAAACAAAACATCATTTTCAGATCCATTGGTTCATCCATTGTGATGCCATTTACCTTATCACTAAACGTTAGAAGAAAACAGTATGCGAGTTATTATAAGAAGGTGCTACTCGAAACAGAATTGATATGAACGCTGAATAACACAACACGTTAATCTCCATGTCCAATCCTGGTGCGATTTCGAAAGTTATTCGTTTGGTCGGACACCAAAAGAAGGTACGGAATCTTAAAATGACAAACTTGAACAAAACACGAGAAACATTTTGATTATTTAACTTTGAACTTAAAACGCTTTAAATGTGTGGTGTGAGCGGGGGGAGGGGAGAATATGACAGGTGATCCATCATTCCTTTCACTTTAAAAACACAAAATAAATGTCAAAACAACAACAAAAAATTAAAAGAGTAGTCCAATATGACCAATTCTAAATACAAGAACCTTTAAATTTTAGAACAAACATTACTAATTAGTTAAAGATAAACTTGTAAACAGTAACAGGCACTGTTTCACGTCCATGGATTGCCAAGGTGCCTCACATTAGTTAAACCGATCTATACACATGAACCCAGCTATTCTGTGTCGAGGAGATAAGCTGGGGCACAAAATCAGTGCAGCTTATATGAGATGATGTAGTGTTAGTTGTCAATATGAGAGCTGAGGTGGGGTGGGGGTGGGGTAGGTCAGGGCCTGCAACAAGATATCAAGATTCCTTTGTTTAGTGAAACCAGTTTACACAAAGGTATTCTACTTCTAGAAGATCAGATGGGGCGCAAAATAGCTAAGTTGACTTTGAGAGGATGTATTGTTAGTTATAATTATAATTAACCAGTCTCCAGGCTGGCATGAACTAATTAACGAATATAGACTCTACCAGTTGATGGCTCTGATCCATCATGGAGCATACCATCGGGGTCCAAAGGGTTAACATAAGTTTCACCCTAAGGCACTGTGAATACGTGAACAAGTTGAAAAACCCCACACAGACAAGCATGTCCCACGCGGACTTTCCGCTGCGTTATGTGCCTTGGAAAGAAGTTCTTAAAATAGTTTGAACCCTTCTGGATTTCAAACACGAGATGAAGTTACATACCAAAAAAAAGAAACTTGGATTAAACTAAGTGATGAGCGAAAGAGCGTTTTAAACCGAATTATAATATTCGAGGTTATTAATCGAATGGCTCCTGTATTGTTCTTACAAATATGTTCCACGTCAGTTTGAAACCTTTTCAAGTTGATGGCGTCCATAAATACGGCGACTCACTCAAAAAATTTCCCCATTCTCCCATTGGCTTGTTTTCATATATGATTTTCTCGGCATAAATAGTAGCCAATGGGATGTTTTTGTGAGCATCATCGCTTCTATGGATGCCGTTTGCTTGTTCAGTTTCCGAGGGAAGGTTAAAAAATGTATAAACGGCAAATGTGATCGCCAGAAATGAATAAATGTGGATCCGAGATTAGTAATTGATAAAGGTATACGGTTAATATTAGAATCTGCCCTCCATAGACAATTGGACCCCGAATTATTTATAATAAATCGGACAATCGCTCGTAACCCATTTTTCACTGTACCCTATCTTGCCCGACTAAATGTTTTTCAGCCTTTTCTGCGACTTATCAAGAACAATCCAAGAACACCCAACGGTCGTGTAATACACCAATGTAAAGCTTTTTCATGCCCCTTTCTACTGACACTGGGTACTGCTGGATACGTTATGTGAATCAAATTTGAGGGGGTATAACGAAGATGAGTGCTATCGTTTTCGAAAAGCGCGTTGTGTACCTTGTTAATATTTATATACCATTATGGGGGCACGTCAGCATCGATTAAAAAATGCTATGAAATGCCATCCATTTTTGTTTCGATTTCACAGCTTGTGCCGAGTACCTGTGATCGTGATGCGCTCGCGACTCACCTACCTTGATGGGTCGCGATTTCATGAATACCATATTACGAACAAAATTCTGTGGAAGGAAAGATAGTGAAAAGCGGTATATGATTATCAATGTGGCCGCATTTAGCTTTGGATTCTACAGTGACTTAACTATGAAAGACCACAAATGATTTCGACCAAATCGCCATCCAGCTACGATCCGGACGAAATTCTCTGTCCACATTTGTAGTCACAGTACTGTAAAATCCACGGATCAAAAGATATGTATCATTTTGATCCCGAACAGGCCGCTATTGGAGTCCAGGATTAGGATACGATCTGAATTCATAAATTTATTGGTTGCTCGGGGAATTTTGTATGGCAGACCAACCAAGATTTTCAACGTGCATCCCCAAAATTATTGATTGGTCTTCCCCCAAGTAACAAATATAGACTCTATCAGTCGATGACCCTGAACTGGAATGGAATACACCATCTGGATCCATAAGTTTAAATAGATAATCTAATGTTCCAATCAGACTAAAATGCTCCTCCTCTGATTGGACGAGAGCTCGCTTAGTATATTCTATGTTTACGGATCAAGTGGCAAATGCTACCATCTGACGTCACAACGCGAAATATTCGAAATGACGTCGCCCGTTTCGTTTTTGCTTCATCAGCGGTGTGCCTAGTAAGTCGCTTCAGTTTTTTCTGGATTTTTCACACGTGCAGCAGACGGTGTTCCAGATAAAGTGTTGTTTAAATTACAAACCGATTTATGTTTGGAACTAAGATGGAATTGATTGATTGATTTCTATTTAGCAGTATACAAGTATAAATGCAAATAGTAATACAGTAACGTTAATCAAAATAATTTTGGCACGAGAGAAAGATATTTGGCTTTAGTACTACCTTCATGTTCAACATAGCGTGTTAGTAGTATACCGCAGGGAGACAACATAGCCAGATAGGCTGTCTTCCTGTTGTCTCCCACGATTACTTTATGCAACGTTTTAAACCAGACTGCCCGATAGTATTTCATTCAATATATTTTCAAGTCTAGGCCAGTATGATGGGAGGGGGGGGGGGGTGGGGGGGGGGGGGTAAACATGATATGACATGGATGTTGTGACTTGATTCATTGAAGTTGTGACTTGATTCACCTGGTAGCTCGTTACGAAACATATCCCATCCTGACACCGATAGCCCATTGTCTCTTTAACGGAGTTACATTACTGTGAACTGTGATTCCTCGGAGCCAGATGGAGTTCACGAGGTGACCAGAACAATGCCTGGAGTACGTTGATGGTGCAATAATAATACTAATAATATCAATACCGCCATCAACATCAATATCAGTTTAAGGGATTCCTTTCAAAGTTTCATAGGCGGTGAATGCATTTTAGTCAGACGTGGATAAGCTGGACTGATTTTGTATTTTTATGGCGTGAAGAGTACATTGTACACCAACAAATTCAGGGACCACAATCGGGACAATATGGGTTATTTCAGTGAACATTGTCTGAGTATGAAGACAGTAATTTTAACTTTAACAGTTTTTTTTAACAGATTTCTCTCGATTATATTTCTGATATTCCTATCCAACTCGTTCCAGATTTTAGGGTGCATATTTGTCGGTGAATAATCCAATGATTTGGTTCGGTGTTTTTTTATATGAAGGAGGCCATTTCTTCTGTTCGACCTTTCAGAAGGATTATCACTTAGCTTAAAGCAATTTTTAAATGAAACGGGCAGGTTTTCATGATACTAATCAAATACAAATAAGGAAGCAGCGTTAAGTTTAAAAAGGTCAGTTACTTTTAGTATTTTATTTTTAAGAAAAAAGGGGTCTGTATGTGTGTTATACCTATTGTTATTTATAATACGCACAGAGCGTTTCTGGAATATCATTAGATTCTTTACGGTTCTGGCGTTTCCCCATATGTTTATTCCATATGTTAGATGGGTATGGATTAAAGAGAAATACAGGGTGTTCATCGCATCATGTGGGAGAATGGTCTTTACTTTGTTGAGGGCGAAATTGGCATGGGCTATTTTGATGCAAAGTTGGGATACATGATATTTGTAGGAAAGGTTATCATCGATATAAATCCCTAGAAATTTGAGAGATTTTTCTGCATTTTCAGAACCCCCTCTTTTTATCTCCTGTCCATTTGCAAGAACGTTGTGTGAAAGTGTTGCTAATGTCGACTTATATGAGGGATTAATTAAAATGTAATTTGTTTTCGTGGCATTTAAGACTAACTGGTTGGCGCAGCACCACTCGAAGAGATTTTCGAGTTCTTTATTTAAAAATGGAACTATATTGTTTGGGTTTGGGCCAGATGAATATACAGTTGTATCGTCCGCAAACGATAACATATTTAGGGATGTTGCTTGCCAGATATCATTCACGGACAGTAGACATAGCGTGGGCCCGAGTATGGAACCTTGGGGAACTCCATGTGTTATCGGGGCTACATTGGATTTATGGTCGTCATAAACGACATATTGTTTTCTTTCGGTTAAATAACCTGTGAACCAATCTTTTCCCAATCCTCGTATACCGTATCTTTCTAATTTATTTATTAGAATTGAATGATCTGTTGTGTCGAATGCTTTAGATAGGCCAATAAACAGGGCTAGAGTGCAGTTTTTACTATTTTTATCATTTTCCTCGGCTACTTTTTTGAGTAACTGCATGACAGGATGCATTGTACTGTGGTTCGTCCTAAGTCCATACTGATGGGGATGTAGGATTTCAAAACGGTCCAAGAAGTTTAACAATCGCGAAGACATAAGTTTTTCAAAAATTTTAGAAAAGGTTGGCAAGAGACTAATAGGCTTGTAATTGCCAAAAGTGTGCTTATCACTGGATTTGAATATCGGGATGACTTTAGCAATTTCCATTCTGTCTGGTACAACACCTTGTGCAAATGAGCAATTAAAGATGTGCGTTAATGGGATAAGTATAGGATCAATAGTGTCCTTGACAATTTCTGAGCCAACATTATCACAATCTTGACTACGTTTGGCTTTTAGGGATTTCACAGTGTTTTTAACCTCAGTGGCACAGACTGCATTGATATAAAAATTGTTTGTTGAACTTCTGCCTGTGTACTCATAGAATGATTTATTTGGCTTGGATATTGTTTCACTTGTGCATTTACCAATATTAGCAAAGTACGCCTTCAATTCTCCCGTTATGTCCGCTGGATGACTGGTTTGGTTATTGTCTTTGAGGAAATAAGTCGGTAAAGAGGTTTCTCGCTTAGATATTAGAATGGCTTCATTCAGTATTTGCCAGGTCTTTTTTAATGTTAAACTTATTGTTGTTGAGAATATTTTTATAGTAGATTGCCTTGCATTGTTTTTTAACTTTATTGAATATTTTGCAGTAGTTTTTATAATTTTTTATGTTTATTTCCGTAGGACGTTTTAACTTTTTATGATAGAATTTATTTTTATTATTAGAGGAAAATAACCAAGCCCTTCGTCATCCAAGGATTTTGTTTAATAAATTTATTGTTACTACTGACACGTTTCATGGGAAACGCCGACTCGAATGTTTCTATGTAGATACTCATAAATGAGTTATAGGCCGAATCAGGACAGTTTGTGTCTAACACTGTCGCAAAATCACACTGAGAAAGGAGTGATTTGAACAATGCTTTGTTGTCGGCGCTAAATTTGCGTAACCAGATCGAAGTTTTGTTACGATTTTGCTCGGGATGAGTTTCCACATGGTAAACACCGAAATGGTCGGAAACATCAGTTATTATTATCCCCGACTTAGACGGTGTTTGGAGATTATTTATTAATACATGATCTATGAGAGTTGCGGAGTGGGTCGTCAATCTCGTTGGCTTTGTAATGACGGGTAAGAAGCCTTGACTGAACATGGAGTTGATATAATTTTCGGTTTTCATATGGTGCGTGGTCTTTAAAAGGTCAATATTAAAGTCCCCCATTATTTGAGAGATCACATTTTCTTGATTTATTTTATCGGTTATTTCATTTAGCATGTTGAATGGAATGAGTTTATGTGGTTTATTGATTATTTAATCAGTGGCCTCGTGGGGACGAGAGGTTTATTTACTAAACCTATGATCGTTAAAAGTTGCCTTGCAGAAGGCAACTTTTAACGATCACAGGTTTAGTAAATAAACCTCTCGTGTGTCACGCCGTAGGTTTTGGGCCATGGGTAGTGTCTTATTAGAACTTATACGTTACTGTGATGAGTTGACGGTAACATGGTCTGAGGTTTGCGGCCCGGAGCGTATGTTCAACCGAGACGCTTTTATTAATTCAGTTCACGCAAAAGAAAAAAACATGATTATAATTGCTGCCCACAGATTACTTGACAGGCGTGAAGTCTGTCTTGTCTGTGTCCTCACACTGCCTTTTTACCGCAACGGATGAACTGAAATAATAAACCACGAAGCCTTTGAAACCTACCAATAGAATATTTGGGGGGGGGGGGGGGGGCAAATTGTGGTGCCAAATGCTGTATTTTTGGTGCCAAACAAATTTATTAATTGGTACCATTATTACCCGACATCGTGAACACAGGAAGTACGTATGTGTTGTAGAGTCATTAGCTCTTTACGCGTATATTTAGTGTAGCGAAGGCTTTGACATATATTCTGTCGGTAGTTTCTGGAGAAACCAAATAAATCAATCTGGTCGCATGGGAAGTTAATTAGGATAACTACTATTTGATGAGCTTTATACTTTCCATAGCGACATCCTCACGCAATGGGATGCCAGTAACGTGAACAATATTGTTTCGGTTTCCCCAGCGATTGTATTTCATAAAGTCTTAATGACAATTTTCGAGGAAAGCGAACGGTCTGCTATTTGGGAATCAATTATTCCTTTGAGTATAATTATTAGGATAAAATTATCAAAGGAGATGTTCGACTTATATTTT
This sequence comes from Pictodentalium vernedei, assembly GCA_031216915.1. Taxonomy (NCBI): domain Eukaryota; kingdom Metazoa; phylum Mollusca; class Scaphopoda; order Dentaliida; family Dentaliidae; genus Pictodentalium; species Pictodentalium vernedei. The sequence goes on from CM062294.1 coordinate 182,108,294, forward strand.
TTTTGTCACAACGGGTAAATATCGACCAGAAGAATGAAAGGCCAATTTTGTCATGGGGCAACCGAGGTGCGGGGTTCTGGTGAGGGCACAGGGGACACGTGTCCTCTACTTTTCTCATAAATAGCCAAGAGAGAGAAGAGAGAGGGGGTAGGGGAGAGTGAAAGAGAGAGACAGAGAGAGAGTTTAAGCAAACATAATCTTTTATCAACCTGATATTGCAGTATTATTAGAAATTACCAGGAAAGGGTGCACGGTGTGAGCGGATATTCGTTTGTATGATTTGTCTTTACTGCAGACTTTACAGTCAAGAAAAAAAATAATTCTGGATCCAAATTTAACACGTTTTCCCATCAGACCGGAAACCGGTATGGCTAGATGGGAAAATTATTAAAGGTTGTGCCAAAGATTTGCATCTTTCTCAATGTAGAAATGCGTGAGTCTCAAAGATATACACAGAACGACAAACGCGTGTGAACGGGTTAATCGATATGGCAGGATAGCCAGCGCGGAGGGATAGAACGAGAGGCCGCTAGCCTCGAGTTCTATCCTTCCGCGATGGCACAAGTGCCATACCGATTAATCCGTTCACACGTGCGTGTCCCCCGTTGCTTATTACACGCTTTCATGTCTATAAAAAACATTAGGACACTCAGCAATTCGTTTGGCAACTATCAACAAACAGAACACATTTCATCACCAACCAAATTTGCGAAGGGAACCCGTGCTACTGTTTCGTCCCTGAGCTCCAATATCTTCCATATGCCTACTGGCACATAGAACACACTGGAGCTCAGGGGATGATTTTTATCTGTCACCTGGGATTCAAATTGTAATTGCGGTGCTCGATTTGTAGAAAATTCCAGTGAAATTTCTCTGCTGTTTAAAAATAGTCCGTCAACGATTTCCGTTCCGTACAAATGTGCGGAACAGATTTTCGTGTTTGGCATGGTTTAGTGCTGCTGTAGACGGTAATTACATAGAACAGGCGTGTAAAATGTGTTTTGTACTGTTGTATTCCTACCGTGCCACTAAGGAACATGGACCATCACTGATATATATCATCTTGCGGGGCTTCGTATGATTGTAACCGCCTTTACCCCCAAATCGAAATGCTTCTTGCACAAAGGTGAAATTTTCGACGGCTACTGAAGCAAAAATGCAGGGCGGTCTAATTTGAAATGTGGAGTTCAATCTTACATATTTAGATTGTGAAGCAATAGGACTAGAGTACACAGGATGATTTTCTGACAGACTGTTAGAAGTTTGTTTTTCGGTTTGGGGGCGAGGGTTCACCCATGCAGTGGCGTAGCCATGTGGGGTGTTGAGGGGTAATTGCGTTTTTTTGTCTCGAATTTCAATATTTTCCTGGGGAGCCCCCAGCCCACCTGCAAGAGGGGATGTCTCTCTATTATGCTCACCCCATCTCGCCGCTACTTGGCTCGGATTGTTCTGAGCATCCTGTTATGTATGGCCCTAGTAGTTCAGATATCTGAACGTAGCGGCTAACCCCCTTGGTAGGTAGCCGCTACGTTCAAGTCGCTGATCTACCCCACCCACCTAGAGTTTACTCTTGGCCCCCTAATTCTGATATCCTGGCTACGCAACTGGACCCATGTCTGCCGGACTATGACATGAATTTGCCCGATGGTTCGTATGTGAATACACCTTTGTGCTTAGACGAGCTATTTAAACTAAGACTCGACAACTACCTTAGTTAACAACGGCAACAAAGTTTGGCAATGTCGTGGTGAAAACTGTAACTGGCAGCTACGACTTTTTCTTTGTCTTTGACAATTGTCGAGGCTAGTTTCAAAAGTCGACACGATTAAGATTGCAGCAAACTATCAAATAGTTGGGGCAATCCAACTACTGGCCGAGGAGATGAATATGTGTCTATATATCGTTTGTTATGGTGTGTGTGTGTGGGGGGGGGGGGGGGGATTTGTTATATACTGAATATATTGACAGTATGTAATTGAACATAACATACGGGAAACCCAGTGTTAATATTTTATATTACGGCAGGTTTCTGCACTTGACACTACGGTACTGCTCTGTACAGGAAATCAGCGAGAAAAGTGTCCGTTACAAATCTCCCGAGGAATTTAGTGAGAAGACACGACGTCGATAATACTGCAAATGGATGGTCGGGGATTTTAATCCCTTGTCATTTACATGATAGTGTGAGCATCAACAGTTACTAGCAGACTTTGCACTGAGGTTTCGTATTGTTATGTCAAGTGGTACAGTACTCCGATGGTAGAAACTGTAAAACTATACTTCTTGATAAGTATCATAGCAAATAATACGTACATTATTTTTGAACAATAAGCATATAAATAGACGTGTAAGGAGGCGGCAGTGGCTCAGTTGGTAGGGGTGCAGGCTGCAAGCCGATAGGTCCTCGGTTCGAATCCCACCTGCTGCAACCGCGTTGTGTCCTTGGGCAAGACACTTCACCCCCATTGCCCACGTGGGGGCACGGTGACGCTGTGCACTGAGGCGTACTGCACGTTGAAAGTGCACCTGTCTTCAACCAATGCTAACCCTGCTTGTGTGGAGTTGGTATGTTGGAGAGCCTACAGTTGCTCGCCGTTGTTCGGTGGTTCTATAAGGAGGCGGCACTGACATCCTTGAGAACTAACATTGTTAATATGACAATAACAACAGCCGTTGTGGAGATGTGGGAAAACGTGAGAATTTTAAGAATTGTATTATTGATGTTTTCTTTTTTATTTACAGATGAATATTTTGTTGAAAACACGTCATTCAAGTCAAAACGAAGCGCTACATTAGGGTCCTGCGAACCTTAAATCGAAGTTCGAATCGCATCAGACATCACATTTCGAATCGAATCGAATCTGGAATCAAATCTCATCGCTTTACAAGTCGTGGATATTGCACCGTCTTACAACCGTAATATTGACAGTCTCCATTCAAGTATTGTGTGCAGCTGCTACTTGTGCAAATCAAGCCAAAAAGTGGAATATTCCAGAGCGGAATCAATGTAATTTCGGAAGCGGAACCTACACGAACTTTTCTTCTATCATCAGGTCTCCTGTACAGGAGACCTGATGATAGAAGGAGAGTTCAAAAGGAGACACTTTGCAGGATTTTGTATGATTTTGAGAACATTCCGACGATTCTAAAATGCTCGCATCTGCGCGATTGAAATCGAATAAAATCGAATCCTGGGGACTGTTTCGATTCGAACAGAATTTCGGGACTTCAAATGACCTTACGCTACATATCGCTATACCACGCTTGCTGTGTGTATTCAGCATTACCTGATACAATACAGACATTTAGAAATCTGCTAGATACACCATGCATGGAATCCGGCCTAGTTGTCCTGCGTGTTAGAACTTAATGTAAGAAAGCATCTGATCGATCGTTTGCATCTGATTGTCGTTATGACATTAACGAAATGCTTTGACACAAAACAGGGTCAAGCAAGGAAGTAAAGTTGACAACCGAAGGTGATATTTTTCGTTAAAAACCTAGACTTCATTCACTTAAATCAACTTTAACCATGGAATAAATGAATAATGCAACAAGTGAGGCAGAGGTGGGCAGAAATCGACGACCCATGTTGGAGAGTTTTCCTGTATTTCACGCGTGCCTACGGTAGGGAAATAAATTTAAAAAAAAGTCGGTCCTTGATATCAGTCCCCCGAACTCCAACTCGTGTGTTGTCGTATTTCCCAATATTCTTGACACCATTTGATGTAATATATGAAAAACAATGATTGATTAGCCGTGTCTGTCTACTGAAGTTTAACGTTAATTTATGAACAGAAATAATGGTTGGTTCAGTTATGTCTTTTGTTGACAACTTCCAGTCAGCACGTGTTTGTATTTTCTGCATTGACCAATGGCAGTGAAACTTACATGTTGTTATAACTACGTCTCCAGGGATTAACGTCCCAGCAGATACTACGAAATAACACCAGTTGTATGATTTTTTACAAGGGGGAAATCATCATCGTGTGTTACGTAAATTTGGCATAATAAACTAATATAACCCTTTAGGTAACAGGCAGGCGATGCTTGCAAAAAAAATATTCTTGAATAACTTATTTTTATCATTTCTTTGCGTCAAAAATATAGCTTTTGGCCTATCCAAGGAGAGTACATAAGCTATGTTTCTGAGATAAAAATGAAAAAAATAATGACAATTGTTGAATGGTAATTTTTGGCTCACCAACGATAGTTGTGTGAGCCTGTGCCATAGCCCTCATGTCGGCGTCGGTGTCGTCGGCGTCTGCGTCGGCGTCCGGATTCATACATTTTGAACTTTTGCGTGCAGGTTTTGTCTTTCTTTTCTTCCAAAGAGTAATTCACCTTGCAATATATTGCCATGGTTCCAGTTTTATGTTAGAATGCTTCTTAGGGCCAGTATTATATTATTTAACCCTTTCCCTACTTATTTACTTTAATTTTGGACTTTTGTGTGCAGGTTTTTGACTTTTCTGTGCAGGTTTTTGACTTTTGTGTACAGGTTTTGATATTTCTTTTTTTAAGTGGAGTTTTACCTCACTGGCATATTGCCATGGTAGTTACTGTAACACTTTCAGGGTATTTTTCTAAATTTCAACCCTTTGAAACAAATGTGATACTTTTTTGACTTTTATGTGCAGGTTTTGAGGTTTTTCTTTCTTTTCTTCCAAGTGAATATTTTTCAAGTAGAGTTTCACCTCACTGGCGTATTGCCATGGTGGTTACTGCGACATTATCAGGTTATTTTTCTCAATTTTAACCCATTGAAACAAATGTATTACTTTTTTTTACTTTTATGTGCAGGTTTTGAGGTTTGTCTTTCTTTTCTTCAAAGTGGAGACTTACCTTGTAGCATTTTGCCATGGTTCCTATTTTATGTTAGTATGCTTCTTGGGGCTATTATTATATTATTTAACCCTTTAGCTGCTTATTTACTTTAATTTTGGTCTTTTGTGTACAGGTTTTGGACTTGTTTTTGCACCAGCCACCCCTTTACATTGGCCACCTGCTGATGAGCCACGGGGTACTCATACCCCCTCTAGTTATGAATAGCGTTCGTCGGTTTGGGCTGGTCGGGTTTGGACCGATGAATGTCTTTATGACTATTAGGTTTCCAATCCATAACGATTCCCATGCACAGTTGCCTCGTTCCACTCAGTGGACGATATACCATTGTAAGAATGTATACTGTCCCAGATCATGACTGATAAACGAATGCTGATGGTTAAACTGACAATTAACCCTTTACCCAACGTAACGGCCAAAACCGGCCAGCGCTATTCTCAAAAATCGCCAATTAATTTTCAAAATATTTTCATTTTTTGTCTCAAAAAAATAGGTTATGACACCTCGTTGGAACGAGCTCGTCGAGCTCGTTCCAACTAGGGGTCATAACCTATGTTTTTGAGACAAAAAATGAAAAAAATTAGTTATTCAAGAATTGTTTTTGCAAGTGTCGTCTGCTTTTCATGTTAGGTAAAGGGTTAAGTGCTAGAGTTTCAACAGAAACTAGATTTTCAACAGAAAAACCTAGTACAAATCCGTTCACAAATACACGCTGATCCAGTACCACAAACAGTATATTGTTTGTTATGAGGGGAGACTCTCAAAAAGAACTTCATTTTTAATAACCGCAAAAACAAGAATAACAGGTATAAAAATTTGTGTTTGTCCTCAACTTCAGTTATACTATTTATTTATTTATTGGTCTTTAAGGTCACATACTTATGCACAATGGCTAATCATGACAGTGATAGTTTTACGGGTGGAGGAAGCCGGAGTACCCGGATAGAACCACCGAGCAACGACGAGCAGCTGCCAGCTCCCCAACATCGTAACTCCGCACTGCAGCACAGGTAGGGTTAGATTGGTTGAAGACATGCGCACCATCGACGTGCAGTTCGCCTTAGTACACGGCGTCATCGAGCCCCCATATGGACAATCGGGGTTAAGTGCTCAGTTATACTAAAACACTTTAGTTGTCGACGGGTTTTCAATCAGTATTCAATCAATATTGTGTCATGTGAAACGAAGATATCCACACCGACAACGTCAGGAGAGAAGGAAACAGAGTTGGGGCGGGGCGGGGTGGATATTAATATCCAAAACTCATTTGACCTAACATTGTTCGGCCCATTGGGAACAATTTAAAAAACGGAATAAGAGAAAAGTAATTTATGTTGATTTCCAGGTTTTGATGAGTACTGCGAAAGGCTTTAAAAATGTGTGTGTTGGTAGTGTTGGTGTGGAGGGGGTGGGTCGACGATGGGCAATAATTTGCATACTGTACATTCGAAGCAGCTGACGACGTCATATTTTGCCAAGTCGCATATTATAATCGTCTATCAGCAAAAACGTACAAATACTCGCAAGCCATCCATTTTTGTAGGCATGTTATGATCTGGTTATTATCTCTGCATCTGAATCAGTATCTGTATCTGAGTTATTTCGTCTCACGAGGAAACCATTGTGGGCACTTTTTGCTGTGCCACTTCTGTTTTCCAGATGGTTCAAGTCTTTTCCAGGTTTCTGGAGGATTATTTGGTCTGTTTCCTCTTCCTTAACCATTTTTCAACCCGAAGGCTAGCCTTCGGATTGGAAGATGGTTGAAAGCGAAGAATTACGCCGATGTTTTTCAGAAATTCCAATATTCACATACTTGCGCGATCTCGTTTTTTCTAAACTCAATGAGTAAATGTGTGGCATTTCTGTGAAAAAAAAATAAGGGAACATGTGTCCATATACACTGGCACATGGTCGACGGTGCATGGAGCGAGATACCAAGTAATGGCCTGATAACTATGTCAGATGACACATGAGGCATTCGGGCATTTGTCCACCTAAACGTTCATCACTCAAAATCGAGAAAAAGTTTAGAGTGGCTGCACTTGATCAATATATTTACCTTTCTGTACACCTGTGTTTGAGATATCAAAATTTCTGGTTGTAATTTTTTCTATGATGTAACCTGTTTGAATAAATTAAATTGAATAAATTCTCAGTTGCCTTATGGGAAAAGTTTCAGATTGAAAGTTCCGTATTTGACAACAATTTGCAGAGGGCTAATGTCTAAGAGTTCTGATTATTATTGTTGGATAATGTTAATCCAAATAGATTGCTTGTCATTTCGCAGAATAATGGGTGTTTGTTGTTGCAAACAAGTGCTTTCCCTACTAGAAAAATATTGTCAGTTTATAGATAGGGTTTAATCCCGGGAACGGGAATTTTCTGGTTCTTGTTATTTGAAACTCAGTCACGATACAGGGAATTTTCCGATCCTCGTAATTCTCCGCAAATTTTGATCCCCGATTCTTGTCAATGAATTTCCCAGCGATAAGCACTGATTTTTATAACCTGTAACCGGGAAATTCCCGTTCGCGAGATTAAACCACAGCTCCAATGGCGATACGTGTCTCGGAAAAAAATGATATTCGTCGTAATCTCCTAAATAATAATACGCAGTCATCGATACCATGCTCTATGAATTTCCCGGATATCGTGACTGACTTTCAGAACCCAGCAGCAGAGCAGTGAAATTCCCGCTCCTGGTAATAGCCTTACTTATAAAGCAATAAAACCTTCATATTGGATTTTAATCTGTGTGGACATTTCCAGTCTACAGGTGATTAATTGTGTAATCGTTGCAAGCGACGTCCAGTTCCTTATACGTTGCTTACTCGATGAATGAACGTCGCAGACGACAACTGTTGAATTTCAGGAAAGGCTCAGCTAAAGCATGACTATGATATCTTTTTTGTTAGTGTGCCGCAAAGGTGCGACACACTAACAAAAAAATTATCATAGTCATGCTTTAACACCGTGGTGCGTAATGCATCACCCGAACGTGCGTGTAATGTGCGCTGAAAAGCGAAATAACATGATATTCAATATCACGCTAACACGTATCTAAAATTCAACGTCTCTCCAGCACCAGCAAATCACCTGCACTACGTGACTAATAGACACGAGAGGGCAGTTTACCGCATTGCAAACATTTATGTAGTATTTTGCCATCAAAAGTATGATGACATTCGGTCGCAATTAGGTATGGCATCTGTGATACCAAAAGGCTGTAAAGGTATATTTTTCTTAATGACGTCCGGAGTGTGCTATTTTCCCTTCGTTGGAGTTCTCCTATTAACGAGAATCCGTGCTTTCTCCGCTTCGGGCAGTTCAAAAGGACGCAATTTCAAAATTGCTTTAAAATAACTGTGAGAGTTTTTAGATATTTTAATTATCCGAATGAAAAGGTTTTTCTTTTGAGAAACTGTAGTCTTCTTCCCGGATCAGGAAGCGAAGCTTCAATTTCATCAAGAACAAATTTGTGTTTAATTAATTACACAGTTAACTACACAACTGCGTTTGGAATGTCGCAGAGAAGTTTTAATGAAACATTCACTGCTTGTGTCCGTTATCAGGGACGACGGAACGATTTTCAAAGTGTATGTGTGTGTGTGGGGGGGGGGGGGGGGGGGCTGGATCGGGCGATGGATGGTCGTCGGTATGAAAATTTTAAATTCCACGGTCCCAAAACCCGCATTTCCATGCATCTGAGTGGATATTTTGAGATTTTTCAGATGATGTATTTGAAAGATTTCACACTTTGAGAGCTGTTAAAAAACGTCGGTAAAGCATACAGCTGAGGTCTAAAGACCAAAGCTGGTAAATAGACCTCACTTGTATGCTTTAACAGACGTTTACAGCAATTATACTGTCTGTGGATTATCTTGTCTGGGGGTAGATTTGGTACTTTTATGTCTGTAAGATTACGATCTACTTCAGTTAACAGATTTTTAAATGTACTGTATACACCGTGAATGCAAAGATCGTTCACAAACTTGTACATGCGGCATCTCCAGTGTTTTTGCTACCATTCTGGATGAGAATCCCTAGCAAATATACATAGAATTGAATTGTCTCGTGAATAAAAACAAGAAAAAGCTCAAGCAAGAACGGTCAGTTCACCTGATTTGCCAGCACTTCTTGGTAGTGAAATAAGCTACAGTACAGTCGTGGTGGACGGCTGATATTCCACAAGTGGGCCATGATGTCCACACATGCGTTTACCAGAAAATAAAAATCGGCATCAGCAAAATTATAATTAATGAAGCACCGGGTGGTATCCGGTGCTTCATTAATTACATTTTTGATGATTATGCCTGTAATAAGTGTTTTGAATGTAAAATTATTGCGTCCGTAGAAATATTGCTCACCAGCGGAACGTGGCCAGTCCACGGTGGGCATGCTGTATATAAAGATTAATACGTATTTAACCGCACCTGAAAGTGTAATAAATATCGTATAAAGAAGATCTGCAGACATGATCAGCCACTATTACATAAATATAAAAGAAGATACACAAATACGTCTACAAACTTATTTGTGCTCTAAGAGGAGACAGTCCGTAATGTCCACCACGAACCAGGTTACCATTTTTATAATAACCCATGATACGTTTAAAGTGTATGGATATTTTGAGACAAATACCTTGAATGCAAAAAAAAAGATTAATTCGTACTCGACTCACGTCGCCTCTTTATGATATAACATTGACTTTAAGTTGTGTGGATATCAATAATACTGACGAACAAAGAAGTCGACGTGCACCTCACAACTCAATATCATTCACGTGACAGCGCACATGAACGCAGTTAATATGTCTGGAAACTGCAAACTGATGACGACTATGCGGACATATAATAGGAGAAGGAGTGGAATACATTACGAAAGTGACCTTTCCGACACTAGTAATTGATTCAATATTCCATAGTGTATTATCCAGGCAGACAGCCTATCAGTTGAATCAACATAAATCGGATATCAGAATACAATATAATACGGACAAGTACTCCAATTTGGAAATAAGGAGAGTGTGGAATAATTCATCTTCCGCGGGAAATATACAGAACTGATCTGCGATTATCTTTTTGTCTTAGATTTCATATGTTGATACAGGAAGAGTTGTAGAGGCTACGACCGCCATCCCTTCTTTCTCTAGGGATATGAACGAAAATAAGGATGTGTAGAATGTGTGCCCCCTATCAATATTGTTTCAAGTGGGACATTTTCCTCTGGATTGGAGTCGTAGGTAGGAATTCTCTCTTGCCAGTAATCATGTCCTTAACCCTTTGAACCCTGGTGGCATCTTCCACGTCAGGCAATAGGAGGAGTCCATATTTATTATTTGGTGTGTAGACCAATTAATATTTTCAACGTGCAGCCTTAAGGCTACACGTTAAAACTAGTGATGTGTCTACACCACACATTTACCTTACAGTCACCCCCCTTAATGACATTATGACGTATTTTGTGACCCGGCCGGAAAAACGGCATCTGGAGTTCAAAGGGTTAATGATATCCGATTTGTATGCGTATGGTTCACCGAGATACGTTTTTCAGAGCTCGATGAATGTTTTTTTTTCTACAGTATGAATGCTTTTACATTTCCCGCCCATTTATCCCCGACATGTTGACGTGTCCGACGATGCATCTAAACCGTAGTTGCCCCAGGTGGGCTGAGAAGTCGCTGTACAGAGTAAGGGTACATTCATTGTAATGCAGATAAATTAATTTACAAATTGGTTTTAACATGGGCTCTTCCTTCTTGTTTTCCTTTTGAGTATTCTAGACCATATTAGACAATCTTGGAAACGATAAAACTACCGTCGGTGCAAGGACCGATGCACAGTTCTTAACTGGTAGAGTGGTGCTGGAAGCTTGTATTTGGGCTTTCATCGGAAGTGCAGTTAACTCATCTTAAAAATTTAATATTCAGTGGATGTACTTTATATTATCCTTGAAGTGAAGTTATTTTGTCTTTAAGGATTTGCCTGTTACTATTTATTGGAGAGTGTCTGTGGGCACTTCCCCATAAATTTTAACAAAGCAAAGACATGCCGACAAATTTTGATGACCAAATATAATTTAGCACTATACCAGTTAAGGAACGTCATCATTTGATATTTCTTTGGTATGAATGGCAGAGAATTCGACCGTCCCATGGTACAAGCTATTACTTCAAATGAATTTATAAGAATTGAAATTAATTATCTGCCGCTTCATCACAGTATGAAAGTGGCATTGGCGTGTGAACGTTTGAATGGGGGACAACGCAAATTGGCACGTCTGCTACGCTCTTCATACAGCTGAACTCTCCTATTACAAATTCATACTCCGCAAAGCGACAGGTTATTCATTTCAGTCCCTATTTCGCGTGTTACAACCGTAAATGTATTAAACTATCAAAAATATAATAAACCTACAGCCTGTCTAGAATGTAATCAGTTACATTTATAACCACCTTTTATTACATTTATGATCATTTATTACATATATGCCACTTTTTTACTACATTTAGGTCAGGTGAAGTTTAGTCTCCGAAGATGTATGAAGCAGTTCTAAACATGTTTAGGGTGCTTTTTTTATACCTTAGCCTTAAGTTTGATAATACTGAGATAACTTCGGCACTGGAAGTTCGTATTATTTTCCGTCGAAGATACTGATTGCAAAGGGAAGAAGAGAGTTTACTACATTTGTGACAGTTTATTACATTTATGAACGTTTATTACAATTATGAGCACCTTTTTATTGCATTTACGACAGGTTGCAGGTTTATTACATTTATGAGAGTTTATTACATTTATGACCGTTTATTACATTTATGGCCACTTGTTATTACATTTACGACAGGCTGTAGGTTTATTAAATTTATGACAGTTTATTACATTTACGGTTGTGACATTCGCGAATTGTTCCCCTGTACACGAGGATGTCATACAAAGTTAGAGCTATGCACAGAATGCACCGAGTGTATTCCATTTCCTCCATGGTAACAATTCAAGTTCTGTGAAAATGGATAAGTATATGAAGAGTTCCAGCCAACGTTTCTCAGAATTTTCTACAGGGGTCTAAACACTGCTAATACCTGCAGGCATTTTCCACAAAATCTCAAGAATTTTTTCTGGAATATTTATTATCGATTCAAGATCAACACGATGTAAATACAACATAATCTGGCCCACACCTCATTTTATCGTGATAGCAGATTATCACCGTAACTCTACGCGAAATAATTTCCACACGATGAACAATTATGATTTCCAATAAGTATACTACTCAAAGTTTGCTAAGCACCAAATAGTTGACACATCATTGTGAAATTTGGTTGGACATATTTGCGATATTGTGGTGGATATGATTGAGGAATGTATTGAGATGGTCCCCAGTGTTTACATTAGTTCTCTTGGAATGCAGACTTTTCGTGACAGTCATGGATAGCATGTACCCCTTGATTTTCATGATGTTTTCGTGTACTGTCTACATGTACGTGACATGTGTAGGATATTCAATCTTCATTTCAACCCAAACCCTTGTGATTTAATGACTGAATATGGCAAATGCAAATGTAAGAAGACATTTGTCTGAAACAGAAATGTGGCGGGCTGTATTGACGGTGGAGCAAGGGGCTATCCATCGTCAGGTTGGTGAAGCCCTTGGTGTGCACCATACGGTGATCACCAGGGCCTGGGTAAGATTTCAGCAGTATGGCACACCAGTAAGACGGCATGGTGGTGGCAGAGACAGGGCAACATCTGCAGCTGAAGACCGGTTTTTGATCATCCTGGCCCGTAGGAACCGCTTTGCCACAGCAACCCAGCTTCGCAGTGACCTTCAGAATGCATCCGGGGTAAATGTTTCGAAGCAGACTATCCGGGCAAGGTTGCACGAAGGTGGTCTACGACGAAAAGACAATGTATTCGCATTCCGCTGTCTCAGAACCACCGCCACGCGCGATATGAATGGGCCATGGACCATGTTGGATGGACCAGAGAAGATTGGCGACCTGTCCTTTTTTACAGATGAGTCAAGGTACTGTCTAGACCACACAGATAGGCGTTCTAGGGTATGGAGAAAACCAGGAGAGCGATTCCATGCAGCCATCATTGCTGAGCATGACCGCTATGGTGGAGGGTCAATCATGGCCTGAGGCGGCATCAGCAGGGATGGACGTACCCCATGAACGTGGTCCATTGACTACACAACAGTATATTGACGAGATCCTGGATGTCCACGTCAGATTGTATGCAGGTGCAGTGGGTGATAGATTCATTCCGATGGACGATAATAGCCGTCTACATGGTGCCCATGCTGTCGGCGAGTATCGACAGAGGGAGAGGATTGAGCGTATGAACTGGCCAGCAAGATCCCCTGACCTCAATCTAATCGAACATGTCTGGAATGAGTTGCAGATTGCAATTTCAGCCCGTCCAGTCAATCCAAGAAGTGTCCAGGAGCTTGGTGCCATGCTGGGCCAAGAATGGAACAACATCCCACAAAGGACCACCAGGAGCCTGATTGGGAGCATGAGAAGGCGTTGTCAAGCTGTAATTAACAATAATGGGTCTCATACTCGATATCGAACCCATACCAGTTCGCTCCGTCAACTTTTTGGCAAATTTGAAAAATTTCCTCTTTTACCAATAATATCCATTTTCCATGGTTATCGTATTCAAAAGCTAAAAATTAATGTCAAACACAAATAACATCTTAATTTCTGCACTTAAATCATTAAAGATATAATTAAATAAAAATATGTACCCTTTTCATTACAACACTTCAACTAAAACGTAAAACAGGTAGTTGGATATACTTGGTGCTTAGCAAACTTTGAGTATTATATTTGTACACAAATGTTATTCTGAAAGACAACCACCATGCACCCAGTCACAGAGCGGCTGAGGATGGGCATCTGTATACCCGTATATCAGTTTGAAACTGGGATATCTCTACGGAAACGTTTGATTATATCGCGAGTAGGTCGCTATCAAGTTGAAGTTCACTGGCCAAGACACTAAGAAATGTCACAGGCGGAAATGGAAAAGCGAACACATTTCATCTGGAGCTCTATTTTCGTCCATTCAGAGTGATTTAATGTTGCTTTTGCAATCAATTCTAGAAATTGCGATCCATTGGAGTAAATGTTCTCGACCAGGTCGCAATCCCTTCCCGTTCCGATTTTGTGATCACAACATTGTATTCATAACATTTAAAAACATGTGAAATCTATGTTACAGTTAGTAATGCAGCCTTTTCCAGATGCTCAAACAGTGACAATGATCCTACAGGCGTGTCTAGCTGATCTTTAGCACTTCTCCCAGCCACACACAATTCTTTAAAAAAGTATCATTTGCTTTGTTAAAATGATGCTTCACGCCAATAAATAGCATTTGTTCCTACTTACTTTAAGCTGGTTAATCATTCTCGGCAACGGTGCAGTGGGGTGTTCGTACCAATTATCGAAATGTCTGTCTTCGATTTTGATGCAGTACGGCCGCCGGGGACTGGTCACTTGACACAATGATATTAAAAGTTTGCCGATGATGATTTTCATTACCTGGTAAACACATGCGTGGACATCACTGCCTACGCATTGATTACATTCAGTTCACGGCGACTGTATTTAAATGAACTGAAGTGTATCTGTAGCTTTATTTAGTATAAATGCCCGATGGGCGGGTTAAACTGTTTGCAGTGAGTGGGGCACTGTTTTCAATCCGATTACATGACAGAATATAAACGTCACTCTGGAACAACATGTTGTGTTAACCCTTTACCCAACGAATCGCTGGCATCCGCCCGCGTAATATGCAATTTCAGCAGCTGAAAAAATATTATTTTTCGAAAAAAGTCAACAAAACCATATCATGTGACCCCTCTTTGGAACGAGCTCGTCGAGCTCGTTCCAAAGAGGGGTCACATGATATAGTTTTGTTGAACTTTTTTGAAAAGATTCAAAAAATGATATTTATACTAATACATTTTGAAATCGTCTGCGTTGGGTAAAGGGTTAAATGAGCTACCTGTTATTCATTGATATCCTTTCTTTGTCCTTATGGCAATCGAATACAGGCAAAGAACGGAGGATTCGCGTCAAAAACCAACGGGAAGACTTGACTAACTGGTAGCGTGCTGGTTGTCAACATTTGTTCATCTGCCTGCGTGGTTACAATTTATAGGATAGTGCATAAAGGCACACGTCCATAAAAAGTAATATGGCAAATATATACAGATTGAATAATTTGACTTCAAATCCGATGTTTAGTATATGGACAGAATATAAAGTCTCGGAGTTGTGGAACTCGCTCTTCAG
Source organism: Pictodentalium vernedei (assembly GCA_031216915.1). NCBI lineage: Eukaryota > Metazoa > Mollusca > Scaphopoda > Dentaliida > Dentaliidae > Pictodentalium > Pictodentalium vernedei. The sequence goes on from CM062294.1 coordinate 182,123,442, forward strand.
ATTAAGGTCCAAATACTGGCGTCCAGCACTATACCAATCAGCACCTTAAACTGGCTATATTTACATGACTACAGACTCAAAATTAGATAATAAAAAAAAACGTTAAACAACGCAGTTGAGTAATCAATAAGAATTAAATACTGTTGAATCCAGGTGATATCTAACATGTCAGTTCAATGGCAGTAACGGGAAGAGTCCATATTTATTATTTGGGAGTAGACCCATTAATATCCTCAACGTGTACTACACGCTGAAAATATTGATTGGTCTACCCGACATATTTTCTTAGCATCCATCCTATAGTACGGCCACCGTGGACTGGTCGTAATCCACGCGTGGAAAGTGAAGCGCACGCAAACGTTTATCATGTGATAAAAATAATCATCAGCAAAATGTTAGTTAATGAAGCACCAGGCTGTACCCGGTGCTTCATTAATTATTTTTTTTTAATGATTATTCCTATCATTAGAGTTTGAAATAAAATATCATTACGTCCTGGGAAATATAGCTCACCCGAGCAAAGTGACCAATCAGCGGCGGCCGTTCTGTACCTAGTGAAATTATGGCGTATCGTGTTCTTGGACAGAAAGCGGGCTTTCCGGGTCAAAGGGTTAATCCTATAAAGATATGGGTGAAACTAGTTTTTTAGATTAACTTGACAAAGTCAAGATAAGCTATTGCTATCACGAGTGCGGAAGTCTGTTAGTCTGTGAGTCTGTTAGTCTGTGGGTCTGTGAGTGTCTGTGAGTCTGTCACGTTTTCCTTTGGCACAGGCTACACCCCGTAGTTCTTGTCCAATCGTCACGAAATTCCATATGCTGGTTTGAGGTCATGTCTAGATGAGATCGTCCCCTTTTGGTCGCGATCGGTCAACCGTGATGGCTGCCCGAGCCCAAAACCAGAAAGCCTTTAGCACAGTCTACAGGTCGTATTTATGAAGATGAGAACGACCCTTTTTGGTCATGACCTGTCAACCGTGACGGCTGCCCCAAGCCCGAAACCTAGCAATTTTCAGCAGAGTCTACAGGTCATATTTAGTATGGACGGATTTCATTGTTAACTTAGTAGGACGGCTCCGTATGATGTCTAGATGAGAACTTCCCTATTCGGTCGCGATATGTCAACCGTGACGGCTGCCCAAGCCCAAAACCCGAAAACATTTAGCACAATCCACAAGTCGTATTTATGGAGGGATTTCCTTGTAACATGGAAGGATGACTCCATATAATGTCCAGACTTGAACGTCCCCTTTGGTCGCGGTTGGTCAACTGTGGCGGCTGCAGAAGCCCGAAAACCTTAGCCTACAGGTCATACTTAAAGGGATTTCATTGTAACTCGGTAGGATGACTCCAGATTATGTATCGATGAGAACGTCCACTTTTGGTCGCGATCAGTCAACCGTGACAGCTGGCCGAGCCCAAAACCCGAAAACCTTTAGCACTGACTACAGGTCGTATTTATGAAGGGATTTCATTGTAACTTGGTAGGATGACTCAGGATAATGTCTAGATGAAGATATCCCATTTTGGTCATGATGTGCAAACCCTGCCGGCTGCCCAATCCCGAAACCCAAAAAACTGTTAGGACAGTCTACCCGACATATTTGATATGGAGGCATGTCATTGTAATTTGGTATGTTGACTCTGTGTCATGTCTAGATGAGAACTTCCCCATTTGGTCGTGACCTGTCAACCGTGACCACTGCCCGAGCCCAAAAACCGAAAACCTTTAGCACAGTCTACGGGTCGTATTTATGGAGAGATTTCATTGTAACTTGTCGGATGACTCCATATAATGTCTAGATGAGAACGTCCCCTTTTAGTCGCGATTGGTCAACTGTGACGGCTGCATGGGCCCGAAGCACCAAAATCTTTAGCACAGTCTACAGGTCGTATCTACGAAGGTATTTCATTGCAACTTTGCAGGATAATTCCAGATAATATCTAGATGAGAACGTCCCCTCTCGGTCGCGATCAATCGACCGTGGCGGTTGCCCGAGCCCAAAATACCTTTAGCACAGACCACAGGTCGTATTCATGAAGAGATTTCATTGTAACTTGGGAGGATGACCCACAGTATAGTGTCTAGATGAGGACGTCCCCATTTGTTTGCGATCGGTCAACCGTGATGGCTGTACAGGCCCGAAGTCCGAAAACTCTGCAGGCCGTATTTATGAAGGGATTTCATTGTAACTTGATAGGATGACTCATTTTGGGATAATTTCACTGTAACTTGGTAACTTTGGTTGACATGCATTAACTGTGAGGGCCAAACTAACCCACCCCTCAATTCTTTAGTACAGTCTACACCTCGAATTATTTTTATTGAAAATATAGCATACAGGGAACAGACATTAACACATTCTCAATTATCACAATTCTGTCTTATTTCATAATCCGTTCATAAACATTGAACATTATCCTTTTCGTCAAACACAACACACAGTCAAGTTAACCCTTTACCTAACCTGAAAAGCAGACGACACTTGCAAAAATAATTCTTGAATAACTATTTTTTTTCATTTTTTGTCTCAAAAACATAGGTTATGACCCCTCGTTGGAACGAGCTCGACGAGCTCGTTCCAACGAGGGGTCATAACCTATGTTTTTGAGACAAAAAATGAAAAAACTAATGAAAATTAACTGGTGATTTTTTTTTGTATCTCTTTGTCTACATGATTCTTCCTACTTATACAAGCGAGACGTGCGCATTTTAATGAACATTATAATTATACAAACGGAACAGCCAGGATTAGAATAATTGAGAAGAGCGTTTCCTTTGACTCCAGCATAGCGCAAGTGAAACCATACTCACGGCAGAAAAGATCTTGCCTACAGACAGACACTTTAAAGGGAATGCAAGATAGCTGAATGTATATGGGGCCTGCACGGAACAAATGAATTACCCAGTCTTATTAATTATTCACAGTAGAATGCATCACTCAACACTACATACTGCAATTCATTTGTAACGATTGGAACGTATCTGCTTTAATTCTCCTGAGTACCTTGTAGGATTTGCAAAAGAGAAGCTCCAGATGATTTATGCGAAGTGAAATATCGCGTGTTTACTGAGGCATTAATTATAAGTTAATAACAAATTTCATAAGATTGTATATCCAAGAAACTCAGACATAGTTTTCGGCAATATCTCTGGATTTTGAATTCCATTTACTTTATGAATAACGCAGGGATGTATTAGATATCTATTTAAAAGTTGTCTTGCATTAACCCTTTACCTAACATGAAAAGCAGACGACACTTGAAAAAAAAACTTCTTGAATAACTAATTTTTTTCATTTTTTGTCTCAAAAACATAGGTTATGACCCCTCGTTGGAACGAGCTTGACGAGCTCGTTCCAACGAGGGGTCATAACCTATGTTTTTGAGACGAAAAAATGAAAAAATAATGAAAATTAATTGGCAATTTTTGAGAATAGCGCTGGCTGGTCTTGGCCGTTAATTGGGTAAAGAGTGAAACATGAACGAATTCATGTCTCCAACTAAACTGGTAGAAGTGAGTGTCATTGATTACTGAAATCCAGATGCCACATTTCTGTGTGAACTATAAGATGAGGCAAGTTTCACACCAGGGTCCGTTTCACGAAGCAATGTCATAAGATCATCTTAAGATGGTCTTAAAGTTAAGAGAAGAGATAAGACCAATCTAAGCTATGACTGTTCCGTTTCACGAAAGTGTTACACGAAACAAACTTAAGATCATCTTAAGCATAAGGTTAGGATTGAGTTTTTTCCAGACTGGGTGAGGCTCTTTCGTTACAGCTGCGAACGAAAAAAATGTGATTATCGAGTACAGGGTTACTTCCCTTGGTGTGCTTGATACATTATCAGATCTCAAATGTTGTGCAGTGGCGTATACCTCAGTCTATGAATTCGTCTTGGTTCAGTCTGACTGACTGTATAACTGTATACTTGACAAATATAATCCACCATTTACTGGGTCTTCACATAATCATTTTCCCTTACTTAGAAATGTTTTTTAAAATACTTTATTCGAATAAAAAGTTATCAGCATACAAAGGCAATACCATACATGTAATACATTACGCAAACGTTATAGTCAAAGAACAACATAAGGTGGGCGCAGAAGTTTCTCTCTCACTCTCTTTCAGGGATGAGGTGACCGATGTTTGGGGCGGGGGGGGGGGGGTGGTCTCACCCCCTCCCAATAATTGGAAAACAAAATCATTTGTTGGAGATTCCAGGTCCAAAATATGCATACTTGGAAATTCGAAACCTCAGATTGATCTTTTTTTGGTTGTACAGTTGGAAAACCAGACTTCTGACTTGCAAATTTCTATAGATGGAAAAATCGGTCGCCCCCCCCCCCCCCACAACGACGATCCCCTAGCCACATCCCTGCTCTCTCTCTCTCTCTCTCTCTCTCTCTCTCTCTCTCTCTCTCTCTGTCTATCTTCTATGTTTTTATAAAGATACATAGTTTGTATTCAATGATCAATTGATAATGTAGATGAACCAATGAAAGTATCGAAATCGTGTAAATTATTGCATGTATAGTTCTGACATAAATACATTCGTAAAATAGATGTGATATCCTTACTTAGAAATTATGATGCAATCCGAGACCATCTGCAATTTCACTGATTGTAACGGCAGTAAAAATTCCACGACCCCACTGTTACATTTGATATATCATGGCTCGACAGGTAGATTCAGCACGGACTTACAAATTCAAGTAGCAAAATAGAAACTGCGCCAGATCACATCCAAAATATGCGATGCCGATTGCCTCTAGTAAAGTGACCTAACGGGACCCACACCCCCTCCCCACCTCATCCTAGGAGGGCTGTCTTATGGGAGGGGTATCTTGAGTAAACCAACGTATGGCGCCTTGAGCATAGATTTTGAAAGCATTGGTTCATAAGATAATAACCATGCCATTTCCTTCACCACGTTAATATGAACGGTTGCTGAGGGTTTTTTTTTCTCGAAAACACGCACGATAATTGTCGGCTAATCCACTCATCTGCACCGAGTGTCTGTTATCGTTGTACGGATTTGTGATCAGCAATGATTCCACAGTTCACTGTACGTTCCAATAATCGGGCACGTGAAAATGCTTTGTTGCAAGATATCTGTGGGCCAAAACCAGATTTTTTTTGTAATTTTCCTGCCAACTGGAATTTGTGTGTGTGCTCATTGCTCACTCTGTGATTCTCGTTCAACAATGTCTACGCGAAGTCCGAATTTTACATCTGATGAATTGGAAGTTTTAACGGATGGAGTTTCAAGAAATAAGGAAATTCTATTTTGTGAATTCAAATCGACTGTTACAAACACAAGGAAGACGAAACTCTGGGAAGAAATTGCACGTAACGTCAATGCTGTAAACCAATCTCGTCATATGAGGAGTATCGATGGAATAAATAAAAAATCATGCTGAACATAATATGAATGCAATTGACTGAATGAATACTATACGACAATATTGATCTGTTAATCTACTATTTCAAAATTAATTTCTCCGTTAACTTCAGACACACTGCAAGTCTTCGAATACAAAATATGTTTATACCATGATTACCTATTCTACTATATATGAAAAGCCTATGACATAAATTTTAGCTTTATATACCAACTGTGAACACGCCAGCAATGGGATTTCAATAGTTAAAATTTACACCAACTGTGGAACTACATCCAAGTTGATCTTTGGTGACGTCGACCTGAATGCGAACTTGTCTAAATTTATCTCACATCGCCTCGCGAAGAGTGAAATGAAAGTGGCAATTATTTATTACGTTTTTAAATGAGTTTACCCCATAAAACGCTAAAAATTAACAAACATGCATTGTCTCATGTTAATAAAGCACCCATTACTCGAGATAGTATGTTATTATGTTATTAAAATGAAAAGGCACCTATTTCTTTTTCTATTTCGTTTCGGTGAAATAATTGACAGCGGACGTACCACCAACCGATGTTCATGTAAACAAAAACAGTTTCTCACGTATGTACGTCTGGCGCTCAGTAAAATCGAGAAAAATAATAGCAACTCTTAATAATCTGACGGTCATGGTATAAATAAACCCAAAGTGGCTTGGTGTACCAAATGTTCACCAATCGTGGTGAAGTGGTGTTAACCGCTCGCCAAAGGCTCGCGGTTAACACCACTTCACCACGAGTGGTGAATATTTGGTACACCAAGCTACTATGGGTATATTCTATATATATTGCCTGCCAGTAGTTGCAGCGATTCTCTTCTCTGTCTTCCTCCATTATTAACAGTTTGAAATTGATGATCATTCTATTGTAAATTCCAACGAAGTTTCTGACGAGGAAACTGAAGGTAACGAGCCGCCAGCTGCAGTGCGGTGTTCTTCCACCTCGACTAGGAAGAAACGTCACAGTGGTTTGGACGTTAGCGAGAGGATGCTTGTGGTAAATCAGAAAAGGTTGAAAATATCGAGGAAGAGAGATTTGAAGTTGAGAAGAAAAGACTTGCTATCGACGAGAAGATCATGGCAAACCTGAAACAGCTTGTGCGTGTAGTTGGCGAAAGCATCAACCAATTGTTGGAATCATCTTTGAATAGCTGACTCCTTGTTACCAGCTAATGTTATGTTAAAAGACATTTGATTATTCCACCTTGATTCTTTTGTTATCTCCCTTATATTTCCTCCACATGCCCAAGTATATCTAGGTTTCCTTTGTCGCCCTTTTCCCGCTTTCCCAACAAGTACAGCAAATATTTATAAATTTTGTGCAGGTGTCGTTTACAAATGCAAGATAATTCACTAGAAAAGTTATCAAATAGGGATCAATTCTGATCATTTTCCACAGATAATTTCTCGCATAAGGTCAAGTTGGCGTATGACTTCATTTATTAGTTTCGGCGGGGGGGGGGGGGGGGGGGGGGGGGGGGGAGGGGGGGCCCATTTGAAGTGATAAGGAAATTCTGGTCGTGGACATAAATTCCAAGAATCCGTGCAATATTATTTAGAGTAAATACACAGGTTATTTCGGACTTACCACTCGCAATTCTAACATAGTATAAATAAAAATTGATGGATACTGAGTCGAGTAAATCAGATCAGAACCACTCTTGTGTTGTTGATTTTATCCACTCGGCAGACCCTCGAAGTCAATACCAACACCCCATCCGTTGTTTAAATCTGATTTGCCCACCCATGTATTAATTTATTCTGAAATAATTTAGAAGACTTCTTTCATTGAATGGTTCGAATGACCAATTAGTAAGGTTTTCTTCGAACTCCTTTCCAGCGCTGGCATTGGGCGTTCAAATCAAGGTAACTCCACTGATCATCCATACTCGCTGTTAAATTCAAATGGCTAGTCAGACTCATGATGGGAAGTTACTCATGATATCATCCCATCCGCGGTGCTGAATGGCCTCCCTCCTATGGGTGCAGAACTAATCTAACTCAAGATATCTTTAAGAAAGCGATTCAACGCTTCCAATAGTTCTGTGTAAACAGGATAAAGTCAGCGTCCGTCGAAAGTAGATATTTCGATTTTATACGATTCCCAAAATGTCATATCTGACACATTGTTTTTTTTTGTGTGTGTTTTTTTTTTTCCACCTGACAAACTCAAGGCGTTAATATTTCCCATTTCTCCGATTGAAACAAGCAGCTGTTTATCAATTCTGCTGTAAAGAAGCCGAGGTAAGATGAACAGTTGTTCGAATGTGATTGTTTTGAGTTTTATGCAATCGATGCGTGACGATGACCCGATAGGAGTGTTTGGACCCCTCTAATCTAATGGTATCAAGAGTTTCTTCCAACCGAGTCTGCCATGCAGCGTTGAGTAGCTAATTACCCATATGGGCCTGCAATATGTTAATGTTTTCATTCAATCGAAGATCAACAGTGAAGGATATACTTGCCTACAAACCATCTAACCACTGAGGGGTTTCTACCCCTCAGTGGTTAGATGGTTTGTAGGCAAGTATATCCTTCACTGATAATTAGCTACAGTTTTATTCCAATAAATTCAGGCCACTAATTATTGGAACCGTCCCTCCACAAGCGCAGTTCTCAGTTCAATCCCCGTGGAATGCTCCTCTTCTCCATTATAAGTAATAGCCATATCATCGTTTGTTGGCATTTCTTCGTCTGGTGTTGGCAATCTTCTATCGAGACGCACATTGTGGAGACCTCATACAGCTAGCTAATGTTATCTTACAGACATGCGTTGGGGAGAACAACAGTGCACCACCGGAGTTGTCAATGCACCGAAAACGCATTTTCAGAACCCCAAACGCACGCGCTATAGTGTTCTGAGTTTTCCCTTGCGCTTTCGTCAAACTTCGCTCTGCATCAGTTGTCCCATTATTTATGATTCGGGGCGCAATGGGTATCCACTGTCTCCTACTAACCAACCGACTGGTATGTCCCCATTCTCGAACAGTCGACAATGTCCTGACGTTGTGTAGATGAAAGCGTCGTGTGCTGAATCCGGCCATTTCGCCACAACATTTCTGAACAGTAGATCGGAGTCACAGTCTCCCCGCACGTTAATAGAATGGTAACGTTTTCTATTCAGGTATGCAGCTTCATCCTCAGAAGGAGACATAATCCTGATATGGGTGCAGTCAATGACTCCAACAACGTTCGGAAATCCAGCGATCTCATGAAAACCAACCATTATCGCCCCCAATTTGGGTTCGTTTCCTGGAAATGAAATGAAATGATTAGCCCTCTGCACAACGCAGATGTCACTGAATTGACCACACGTGATATCGCTGACTTGTTCACACCGTGAATGTTTCCTGTGACAGCATGAAAACTCCAAGTTGCATAAAATCGTAGCGCATTCAACACTTGCATCGACACAGACATAGAATGAGATCTTCTTGTCGGATGCGCAATTGAGTCTTCCAGCAACCCACAAACATCAGAAATCATTGTCCGATCCAAACGGTATCACGAAATTATTTCTTCGTTACACATATAATCTAGGGGTTGTTCCTATCTCTGAAGATCCTTTGTCGTCTCAAATTTATTCGAGCTTGGTACAGCATGTAAACACCAGCCATGTTCTTCATGTGAAGCACCAATTCACCATGCAATGACCTTTATGCATATAAATGACCCTTCACGCATAAATTATTATGAGTTCAAAGATTGTGATACTTTTAAGATCTACCTGAGATCATCTTAAGATCATCTTATGACATATACCGACCAGTCTTAACCCTTTACCTAACACGAAAAGCAGACGACACTTGCAAAAACAATTCTATATAACTAATTTTTTTTCATTTTTTGTCTCAAAAACATGGGTTATGACCCCTCGTTGGAACGAGCTCGTTCCAACGAGGGGTCATAACCTATGTTTTTGAAACAAAAAATAATAAAAATTAATTGGTGACTTTTGAGAATAGCGCTAGCCGGTTTTGGCCGTTACGTTGGGTAAAGGGTTTAATTTTCGTCTCAGCTAAGATCAGTTTATGTCGAACTTAGTGCCATCTTAGATCTACTTATGTCATAAGTTGGTTTCATGAAAAGGGCCCCAGAACTATTTATAAGTAAATTTACCCGAAATATATTATCACAAAGCTAGTACATTAGATAGGGTGAGCTGGTATGTACAGTACGGCCGCCGTGGACTGGCCACTTTACATGGGTTGGCATTATTTCCACGGACGCAAAAATATTAGATTCCAAACACTAATTATGGGAATAATCCTCAAAAATGTAATTAATGCACAACCCGGTGCTGCATTAATAACAATTTTGCTGATGATGAATTTTTACCTGGTGAACGCATGTGTGATCACCACTGCCGCACGTGGATTACTACCAGTCCACGGCGACTATACTGTAGTCATGTCAGTCACATAAACATCACCAACAGGATTACCTAATGAGCTTGGTAATGGTACAGGGCACAAGAAATGGACGATGTATTTATTTATTTATTGACGACACTTTCGACCGCCGGGATCGTATTGTATCGGAGATATTGAAGCTGAACGTTGAAATGTATTTTATACCACGATTACCTATTTTACTATACAAAAAAGACTATGATATACATTTTAGCTTTACACACCAACAGCGGTGAACACGCCAGCATGTAATTTCAAAAGTTAAACAGTGGAGCTACATCCAAGTTGACCTTTTTTGATCTCGACCTGAATGCAAACTTGTCTAAGTTTATCGCTTGTCACCTCGCGAAGAGTGAAATGAAAGCGGCAATTATGTATTACGTTTTTAAATGTGTTTACCTCAAAAGATGGGAGCGCGGTGGCTCAGTAGGTAGAGGTGCAGGCTGCAACCCGAGAGGTCCTCGGTTCGAATCCCACCTGCGGCAACCGCGTTGTGTCCTTGGGCAAGACACTTCATCTCCATTGCCCGCGTGGGGGCACGATGACGCCGTGTACTAAGGCGTACTGCACGTCGATGGTACGCATGTCTTCAACCAATCTAACCCTGCCTGTCCTGCGGTGTGGAGTTACGATGTTGGGGAGCTGGCAGCTGCTCGTCGTTGCTCGGTGGTTCTCTCCGGGTACTCCGGCTTCCTCCACCCGTAAAACTGTCACGGTCCTGATTAGCCATTGTGCATAACTATGTGACCTTAAACATCAATAAATATAAATAAATAACCTCAAAAGATACCAACAATTAATAAACATGCGTTGTATCATGTTGATAAAACATCCATAACTCTAAATAGTATGTTATTATTATGTTATTAAAATGAAAAAGGTCCCGTGATCTTCGCGTTTCTTTTTTCCATTTCGTTTCGGCGATAAAAATGACAGCGGAAGTACTGCCCTCCGGTTCTCATGTAAACAAAACCAGATTCGCACGCATGTACTGGCATTGTTTAGAATTTAACATAGGCTATTGTATTATTAAACATTCACACTCTTAATAATCTGACGACCACGGTTTGAATAAAATATACCTATAGTTGCTTGGTATACCAAATATTCACCACTCGTGGTGAAGTGGTGTTAACCGCTCGCCAAAGGCAGGCGGTTAACACCACTTCACCACGAGTGGTGAACATGTGGTACAGCAAACCACTATGGGTATATTCTATATTTACATTAAGCATATGTCCAAGAAGCGAGAAATGATCAGGTACAAGTATTGAGTGGTATGGGAAAAAAAGCTTCACTCGAAAGCTCATAAGTTTTTAAACATGTTGTAATATATTTTTCTGTTATGTTACGTTACACTGAGATCGTTGTGCAAACCAACATCATACGACAGTTCTGTTTTCACAGGCGTTTGTCGCATGTACTTGTTCAAAGATGTCACAATGTACCCGTATCTTTTGAGGAAACATTCCCTTTGAAGAAGACATATACGAACGAATGGGAAAAGGACAATGACGTCTCGAAAATAAAAATAAGACGTGAATTCATTTATTTTCTAGTCCAAACAGGATAACCACCCACTGCCACACAAAAAAAATCACCATTCATTTTCTCAACATTTTCGGTATGCCAAAATGCAACTCATAACGTCATACACGCATTTAATGACCCCTAAAACACATGAACGTATACACGTTCTGAAACCAGCCCACCGAACGAGTCTAAAATGTAGGAGGTTTGTTGCAGTCCGATAGAAATTCAACTTCATATTCTTCGTTATTATAAGACAAAGTCTTCGTTATTTTATCGTACCCTGCCGTTGTTAGACAGTGAATAAAGGAAGCTATGCGAACAGTTGGTGGGCTTTGTTGAAATCCGTCGTTAACCAAAACTATACACGTCTTCGGTGAACTAATAAATGAGTTAAGCTGAATCACACATGCACCAACATGAAAAAGAAGAGCATTTCAGGAAAGTAGTTAGTCGCCCTTAAGCAGTTCGGAAAGCGAATGTGCAACAAACATGAAATGAGATTAAATCGGCTCATTAATTGCCATCAAGCACCAGGGGTGGCGCCAGGGATTTCTCGACAGGGGGGCTGACCTCTCCGACAGGGGGGGCTATAACATTTCACCTCCCAAACGAAGGAAAATGAGTGATAATTGGTAAATTGGAGAACCAAAATAGAAGCAAATTGAGTATGTTTGTTGATTATTTAACCCTTTACCTACATGTAACCTGAAAAGCAGACGACACTTGCAAAAATAGTTCTTGAATAGCTAATTTTTTTCATTTTTTGTCTCAAAAACATAGGTTATGACCCCTCGTTGGAACGATCTCGACGAGCTCGTTCCAACGAGGGGTCATAACCTATGTTTTTGAGACAAAAAATGAAAAAAATAATGAAAATTAATTGGCGATTTTTGAGAATAGCGCTGGCCGGTTTTGACCGTTACCTTAGGTAAAGGGTTAAAGTAAACATATTATAATAAGGTCGGGATAATATTTCATCTATAAAGCCAGTTTGACGAACGACATTAAGGAATTTTGTGAGACTCACTATTCTCTATCAAAGTTCCAGTGCTGCACGGGTTCGAGACAGACAAGACGAGATATCAACATTCGATTGTCGGAAATGTCTCGTGAAGTCGGGTTTACGAGACTCTCCGACGGACTGACTAAAAATCTCCGACGGGGGGGGGGGGGGGGGGGCTGGACCTCTCCGACGGGGGGGGGGGGGGGTCTCTAGCCCCACCCACCCCTCTTGGCGCCACCACTGTCAACCACATAGTTATAATTTCATAATCGACAAACTGCAAGAATCGGCGGATTACTGGGAAGCAAAGTAAATGCGAATCATCGTCAATAGAAAACGGTGTACTAGTCCAGGTTTGATACGAAAAACCATGGTCGCAAGTGCAGGGAACAATACCTTTCCATGCACTCTATTTGTGTCACATTTGCTAGAGTTTATTAAAGGACATATACTGCAAATAAGGATGACTGATTTATTGATCCCCCACGGGGTACAGTGAAGGGACTTATAGATTGCACTCCGTCTGTCTGTCTGTCTGTCTGACTTGTTAGCACCTGTATCGCCGAGATGGCTGAATGTTGGTGTTCCAAATTTTTAATTAATCAGACATTATGAAGATATTGTTGTAATTTTTCGTATTTTTTCATGTTTTTAATCGTTACCATCTGTATCTCCGAGATGCTTGGACGTTGGTGTTTCAAATTTTGAACATTAATCAGATATTCTCAAAATATGATGCGCATCAAATTTTGTAGAAAAAAATAAAGGTGACTGAATGGCGGCCAATTTTGTTGTAATTTTGGGCGTATTTGTTTCATACTTTTATATCCTACCACCTCCATCTTCGAGAGCGACAACTTTAACAAATATTAACGTATTTAGGATATGAGATTTTCTTGACGATGTCTGGAACGAGTTCGAAAACCCCTGTAGTTTGATCATACTGAACAGAGTTATGGCCCTTTGTTAGCTAGTTTTGTGCGCATTTTCAGCTCGTTAGCGTGATAAGTTGAACAAGTATTAACGCATTCCGTTAATCTTTGGTATGTGAGACTTCCTTAAGAATGTGTTGAACAAGTTTGATAGCAGATGTGGTTCGATGATACTGAGTACAGTCATGACCCTTAATTTGTTGATTTTTGCACATATTCCACTTATTGGTGTGATAACTTGAAAAAATATTATCGGATTGGGTCAATATTTAGTATATGAGACTTTCTAAACCCTTTGAACTCTGGTGGTATCTGCCATGCCAGTTCAATGGCACCAATTAGAAGAGTCCATATTTATTATTTGGGGTAGTCCAATCAATATTTTCAACGTGCAGCCTGAGGCTGCACGTTGGAACTATTGATTGGTCTACCATACACTTTTACTGAACAGCCATCCTATTTAATGACGTTATGGCGTATCATGTTTCTGGTCGGAAAAAGCAGCCGCTCTGGGTCAAAAGGTTAACAATATCTCAAAGGAGTATGAAAACGATGACGTTTGATCATACTGAGCAAATTTATAGCCAGTAACTATTTCATTTCTGTCTGTTTATAGCAGTTTAGAAGTTATGCCTCTTGACATAAAGAAAAAACTGTTGTAAGTAATTTCCACACATGCCTACCATCTCAAGTGCGATAAAATTCAAATCAAGTTTGATTTTTGCTTCTGTACTTCTACTAGTTTGAGTTATGCCCCTTGAATTGTGAAAAAAAGGAACATTGAGGTTTTTCCTCTGCTTCTGTCAAAGAACATTTGCTTCAAGTGACTGATTTTCTTTTCTTTTTCAGTCTTCACCGACATCTGATCCTTCATGGAATATCATACTACTCAAAGGTTGCTAAGCACCAAATATTTGACACATCATTTTGAAAATTTCGTGTGACATATTTGCGATATTTTTGGTGGAAATGATTGAGGAATATATTGAGATGGTCCCCAGTGTTTACGTTAGCTCCCTTGACAGGCAGACTTTTCGTAACAGTCATGGAAAGCATGTACCCCTTGATTTTCATGATGTTTTCGTGTACTGTCCACATATACATAACATGTGTAGGGTATTCATTCTTCATTTCAACACAAACCCTTGTGATTTGATGATTGAATATGGCAAATGCAAATGTAAGAGGACATTTGTCTGAAGCAGCAATGTGGCGCCCTGTATGGATGATGGAGCAAGGGGCTACCCATCGTCAGGTTTGTGAAGTCCTCTGTGTGCACCACACGGTGATCACCAGAGCCTGGGCAAGATTTCAGCAATATGGCAGATCAGTAAGACGGCATTGTGGTGGCAGAGACAGGGCAACATCTGCAGCTGAAGATCGGTTTTTGATCATTCAGGCCCATAGGAACCGCTATGCCACAGCAACCCAGTTTCGCAGTGACCTTCAGAAATGCAGCCGGGGTAAATGCTTAGACGCAGACTATCTGGGCAAGGTTTCACGAAGGTGGTCTCCGATCGAGAAGACCATGTATTCGCATTCCGCTGTCCCAGAACCTCCTCCAGGCACGATATGAATGGGCCATGGACCACGTTGGATAGAGCAGAAAAGATTGGCGACCTGTCCTTTTTACAGAGACCACACATATAGGCGCTCTAGGATATGGAGAAGACCAGGAGAGCGATTCCATGCAGCCAACATTGCTGAGCATAACCGCTATGGCAGAGGATCAATCATGGTCTGGGACGGCATCAGCAGGGATGGACGTACAGAGCTCTGTGTTCTTGCACGTGGTACATTGACTGCATAGCGGTGTATTGATGATATCCTGGATGTCTACGTCAGATTGTATGGAGGTGCAGTGGGTGATAGATTCATTCTGGAGGACGTTAGTGCCCGTCCTCGTGTTGCCTATGCTGTCGGGGAGTATCGACAGAGGGAGGGAATTGAACGTATGGACTGGCCAGCAAGATCACCCTGACCTCAATCCAATCAAACATGTCTGGAATGAGTTGCAGCTTGCAATTTCAGCCCGTCCAGTCCCAACAAGAAGTGTTAAGGAGCTTTGTGCCATGCTGGTCCAGGAATGGAACAACATCCCACAAAGGGCCACCGGAAACCTGGTTGGGAGCATGCGAAGGCGTTGTCAAGATGTAATTAACAGTAATGTGTCTCATACTCGATATTGAGCCCACACCGTCAACTTTTTGCAAATTGAAAAAAATTTTCTCTTTTACCAATAATATCCATTTTCCGTGGTTGTCCGCTGTGGTGGAGGGTCAATCATGGGCTAGGGTGGCATAAGCTGGGATGGACGTACATAGCTCTGTGGGCATTGGTGGTATTGGTGAGATCCTGGATGTCCACGTCAGATTGTATGCAGGTGCAGTGAGTGATAGATTCATTCTGATGGACGATAATGCCCGTCCTTATGTGGGCCATGCAGTCGGGGAATATCGACAGTACCGACAGAGGGAGAGGATTGAGCGTATGGACTGGCCAGCAAGATCCCCTGACCTCACTCCAATCGAACATGTCTGGAATGATTTGCAGATTGCAATTTCATCCCGTCCAGTCCAGCCAAGTGTCTAGGAGCTTGGTGGCATGCTAGTCCAAGAATAGAACGACATCCCAGAAAGGACCACCAAGAACCTGCTGACTGGGAGCATGAGAAGGCGTTGTCAATCTGTAATTAACAGTAATTGGTCTCATACACGATACTGAAGCCATACCATTTCGCTCCCTCAACTTTTTGGCATATTGAACAATTTCCTCTTTTACCAAAAATATCCATTTTCCATGGTTATCGAATTCAAAAGCTAAAAAATAATGTCAAACTCAGATAAAATCTTAATTTCTGTACTTAAATAATTAAAGATATAAATAAATAAAAAGTATATACAATTTTCATAACAATATTTCAACTAAAACGTAAAATAGGTAGTTGGATGTACTTGGTGCTTAGCAAACTTTGAGTAGTATATATGCAGAGCAGTATACTGCTACAATGAACCACTTCCCCGCTGTACGACCTCCCGTGGTTTACAGTTAAATACATGGGGATGTTGGGGTGAAGGTTCATTCAGTGAGATTATCATGTACTTTATGATTTTAGGACAACCAGTTGTAGTTTCTCCGTGGATTCAGTTATATGGGTAGTATGATCATGAACCAGTGCTGACTGTATCCGGTGTCCAGAATCAATATGTAAATGCCCATTGTTCTTACAAGGTGATACGGGGCGCGGTGGCTCAGTAGGTAGAGGTGCAGGCTGCAAACCGAGAGGTCCCCGGTTCGAATCCCACCTGCGGCAACCGCGTTGTGTCCTTGGGCAAGACACTTCACCCCCATTGCCCATGTGGGGGCACGATGACGCCGTGTACTAAGGTCTACTGCACGTCGATGGTACGCATGTCTTCAACCAATCTAACCCTGCCTGTCCTGCAGTGCGGAGTTATGAACGTGACCAGTCCAGTCAAGCGATTATTCTCTATACAATTGCCACCTGAGCTACGACGACGAATATGACAGATCCAAAGCTAGCTATATTCCAGTGAAAGGATTCGAAGGAAAACGAATCGGGAAGCCGATTTCGAATCGAACCAAATACCAACTCGATTTTCGAAAACGAATCGAATCTCGAAGCTTCGCAGGACCCTACTTTCAAAAGTGTATGTCTCGATCTAAAACACACAGAAGAGCATTGGCGTGTCTGTCAGCTGGGTCAATGGAAGTCTGAGTTCAAATATTCAATGTAGGAAGTGTATTTCCAGATAAACACATTTCGTACTTGTTTGATTTTTATATCATCTCATGGTCCATGTAGAAAGGTGACTTGCTGGAGAAGAGAAAATTTATGAGGAAGACTATTCAACCCTTTACCTAACGAATTGGCCGCATCCGCCCGCGTAATTTTCAAATCTAGGAGTTGAAAAAAAATCTATTTTATAAAAAAAAGTTTCAACAACACCGTAGCATGTGACTCTTCGCTGTAAAGAGCTCAACGAGGGTTAGATTATATGGTTTCGTTGAATGTCTTTGACAAATTTAAAACAAAACAGTAATTAAAATAACATGTTTTTCATATAATATGGGTCGGTAAAGGGTTAATATGTTTAACATGCGATACTGATGCCGGTGTAAAAGGAATGGAAGTCCGTAGGAACGTTAGTCCCTCTGGACTATTATTCCGCGGAATTATAGTCCTAGGTCTAACATTTCTAGGAATAGTAGTCCGGCGGACTACTATTCCTAGAAATGTTAGACCTAGGACTATAATTCCGCGGAATAATAGTCCAGAGGGACTAATTTTCCTACGGACTTCCATTCCCGTTAAACCGGTTAATACATCACTTAATCTTGAATCTCTTTCTGGTGTTCAGACACGTTGTGACAATGGCTGTAGAAAGTGTCGATACACCCCAATAAATAAATAAATACATTTGCGTCAATTATTGTGATCACAAAAGAGGAGAGACAATTTCGATTGGATCTTCCCTCAGCACAGCATAATCTCCATCCGTCGGAATGAAATTCGAGAAGATTTAATCTGAGATGCATCTTTTTTTTAACAAATAAACTTACATGTAAGGTAAATACAATAACAAAATGCATTTGGTATATTGTTCCGGGGTGACATGGACAAGATCGGCCGTCTTCCTGTCGCACCTAAATGATATTATCAGAATTAACCTTTGGATATTAGTGGTATCTTCCATTCCAGTTCAATGACATCAATTAGAAGAGTCCATATCCATTATTTGGGGCAGGCCAATCAATATTTTCAACGTGCAGCCTCGGGGCTGCACGTTGAAAATATTGATTGGTGATTGGTCTACCCCACGTTTTTACGGAACAGCCATCCTACATAATGATGTTATGACGTGTCATGTTCCTGGCCGGAAAAGCGGCGGCTCGTGTTTAAATGGTTAATACTGAAAGGCGACGTGAAATGGCTACTCAGGTGTTGTATGACGTCACATGAAAGCTTGGTGTAACAAACTCTACGTGAGTTCAATGTATATAAGTAAATTCCCACATGTTAAAATATCAGTTACTTCAGTGGTTGAGGCTATTGGTAGAAAAATACTGCTTCAGTTAGTTCTGACAGGAATTTTCGATTGTTTAAGCGATTTGGTCTTGCTTCGAAATATATTATTTTTGAAATTTATACCCACTTTTGGATACAAGTATCGTGATCCGACCGGAATTTGATCGAGAAAATTACTGCTATTGTTTTGTCACCTAACCAAACTTTAGTTACAAGATCTTGTTTCTGCAACGCACATAAAGGTCATTTAAGCAAAACACACTGCCTTGTAATGTCGCATTTTATGAAAGTAGTCCTGGGGACAATACTATAAAACTTTTACAAGTATATTTTCTAGAACAGTATTTTCTAGTCATAACTTTAAATGGGTTAAAATGAACCCCTATCATTTTCAAAGGGCAGATTGCTATATCTCTTAAAATGCTAATGATTATTTATCATGACCAATTTAGATTTCCGGTACGACAGGTGGTAATTAAACCTTTTGGGCATTGGTGGTATCTTCCATTCCAGTTCAGTGGCCGTAATTGGAAGAGTCCATATTCATTATTTGGAGGGTAGACCAATTAATATTTTCAACCTGCAGCCTTCGGTTTTTTTTATTTTTTTTTTTTGAATTCTTGTTATTATTCAGATATGTCAAATAGTACAAATTTGTTACTGGATACAGCAGAAGTATGACATTACTGAAACACGGTTACTACAAACATACAGATTGCTGAAAAATAAACAATCCACTTAGTTATTAAATTAAAGGCGCTTACACACTATGTGAGACCACGGACTATCAAGAGAGAAGACCAACCCCAGGCCATGACATGTTACGAATAAAAATAAAATAAAATAAAATAAAAAAATAGAAATAAAACCACGACTCTGATGCAAAACATCGTACCAATACCCCACCAATCCGCATAACAAACAGAGAGAGAGAGAGAGCGATCATGTTCCTACTCTTGCATCCGCGATATCGCCTTAGTCGAGTGTTGTGTACAATAGCCTTTAAGACGAAACACAATTAGTCAGAAAGGGTGTGGATTTTAAATTTTGACTGACAGCGGTTTCTCGTCTGGAAAGCTGTAGTATAACTAAATGAAATTAAGTCGTATCATGTTCCTGAACGGGAAAAGCAGTCTTTCGGGTTGAAAGGGTTGAATAGGAAGTTGTGCCACGTGTGCTTTATGTGTGGTATTTTATTTATGCACAAATAAATTTCAGGGATATCTTGAGATTTTCAACTAAAATTCCGACTAACCGATGTCATCGTCGAAGGCTTGCCTTGATCATGCAGTTTGAATATTTTATCAGACGGGACTTGAGACATTATATTCGGGGCAAATCCGGTCTATGCTCGATCCCACCCCTTCCCCGATCGGCCATCTTTCTCACACCTCTGAGTAGATCGCTAGAATAATGCAACGTACTGGTGGAATTTTTCGGGTGCATAGAGGTTAAGCGATTGGGACGCCTAGACAATTTTTGTCACTGGGCATTACAGCAATTTCATCCAACAATCATTGGACCATATACTGTACGTGGAGAGTGGATTGCAACTAAATCACTCACGGAGTAGAGTTATCACCCAAGCTATAAATTTCAAATTCTGTACATACCGACAAAAACACAAGCAAAATTTTAGCCAATGGACCTCCGGGTTTAACCCGGAGGTTCATTGTCTGAAACTTTGCTTGTGCTGGTTACGCTTTGCAACAAATTTGCAATTATTGCTTGGGTGGAATCGCCACTCTGTGGGTGATTTAGTGATAATACACTCTCCACGTACTGTATAATTGATTTGTGACTTATTTTCTAATATCCTTTCTGTTTCAATGTACACGTGTCTTGCATATGTTCGATCAGCAACTCTTCAAATTATGATAAAGAGTAGAAACGTTACTGTATGTCATTTCCTGAGATTATTCAATCGCTGACACAAATTATTCCCTGCATGGATTTTATTTGGTAGATCGGGACACAGTTAATGTGAGCAGAGAAAATGTTACATTTTATCAATTCTCAAGGCAGCTAATTCTCCCCCAAAAATGTAATGTCGTTGATCGCATATGATAGCATGCATTACAATTTCCTTTGAATAATTTATAACATGTCGTGTGAGTTAAAAACACTAGAGGCAAACGGGTTTTCGCATAACATTTTGTCGCAATGACGTTTATTGAGCGCGATGAACGAAGGAGACAAATGGAATTGTTCAGTATTAAAAATTCATCGCTTGAACATCTCTACTTCCTAGTCCTGTCGGAAAACGATTTTTGTTTCATGAATAAAGAACGAAGACATGGCTTTCTCTTCAACCATTTCAACCCTGACTACCTGAATGGTATCCTTGTGTGCTTGTTTGCTTTATTTATTACACGCCTATTTCTTTCCTTTCGGTCCATATTTACATTTCCGAACGACCATGTGTTCCACGCAGATTTCCGTTGACCGTGTATTTTTTTTCCACCTGATGTCATGAATCCGTCAACAGAACTAAACTCCGCCCATTTTCTAAATCGGTCAATCGAAGCACTGACCTCATTCTGACCCGGGTCAATTCAGAAGCTGCGGTAACAACCGATAAATCGAATGTCATGTTGAAAATGTTTTTGTTAAAATCCACCAAAATTACCGAAATTAAACTTATTCTATAAATGGGTAATGATTTTCTAACTCCCAAGTTTTGACTCTGAAGCGAATATTTCACCTAATTTCTTAAAGATGCGAATAAATATTCTAGTATCGATCTGTCAAACGTGTTTGCCAATCACATCTGATTTTTGTTGCTTGTTTTTATTTCCAGCAGTCGTCAGAACTGTCAAATTCTACAAATAAGACCGAATGTTTAAAGTAATGGGTTCTGTGTCATATAGACGTGTAATAAACACAGTGCGCCAAGATGTGTGAATGCGTTCATCAATACGTCACTCTTGCCATCACTGTAGGATAGAACTCGAGGCTGCGCCTCTCATAATGTCTTTCTGCGCTGGCACTTGAGCCGTATTGACGAACGCATTCACGCATAGTGACGTTCTGTGTTTTTTTAGTCTAACAGCACTTTAAACAGCCATGGTCAGATCGGACATTTTTTACGGACGAATACACCTAGAGTATTCAGAGAGAATCACCAAGTAGACGGGAGCAACTGCCAGTCCTCCTTACTTACCCAGCTCCAGCAAATTTGAAGGCAAGTGCACCATCAACGTGCATTACGCCTAAATACACATCACCACCGTAGCACCACGTGGACGATCGGTATTAAGAGTTTTCTTCCCTTGAAGTTGGATGGTTATTGTGTTATCATCCCTTTGACTGCCAACTTTTACTTAACGCATAAATGTATGCACACTGAGTGGAAAGGGTGAATAAAAATTATTTTTTGATACCAGTTAGAGTTCTTTTTTTTACTGTTCCAATATTGGAATGGTATATGGTGATTATTGGGTTTTATTTAGCAGAGGTCACAATGCTCTCTTTCTCTCTCTCTCTCCTCTCTCTCTCTCTCTCTCTCTCTTTCTCTCTGTCTCTCTCTCTCTGTCTCTCTCTCTCTCTCTCTGTCTCTTAAATCTTATTTGATATGTTTGAACTGATTTGTAATATGTTACATTGTGTTTTTATACGGGTTTAACCCTTTACCCTACGAATCGCCCGCATTCGCCCGCGTAATATGCAAATTCAGCAGCTGAAAAAATAGTATTTTTCGAAAATTTTCAACAAAATCATATCATGTGACCCCTCTTTGGAACGAGCTCAACGAGCTCGTTCCAAAGAGGGGTCAAATGGTATGGTTTTGTTGAATTTTTTTGAAAAAATTTAAAAAATGATATTTAAAATAACAAATTTGGAGATCGTTGGGTAAAGGGTTAATACCACTCTCAACATCTCTGATTATAGCGCGCAACCAAAACGTTAGTATCAAATCTAGCGAATCTACATAAATATGGTGCGATTTTAGATGACTCTAACCAGTCGGTAACTGGAACATATTACAATACGGCCGCCGTGGACTGGTCACGTGGACTTATGCATTGCAAACATCGAGTAATGTGCTAGATACACCATGCGAAAAATCCGATCTGAGTGTTAGAAGGCTATGTAAGAACACCTCCTATTGATCGTTACAGATCTAACTCGCACAATGACGTAAATGATATACCTCGACACAAAACAGC
Source organism: Pictodentalium vernedei (assembly GCA_031216915.1). Taxonomy (NCBI): domain Eukaryota; kingdom Metazoa; phylum Mollusca; class Scaphopoda; order Dentaliida; family Dentaliidae; genus Pictodentalium; species Pictodentalium vernedei. The sequence goes on from CM062294.1 coordinate 182,145,966, forward strand.
GACTAGCAAGGAAGAAAAAAAAATAAACATCCAAATCAAAGCGTTACTTTTATTCGAAAATATCAGCTTCATTCACTTTGTTAAATTTAATTGTGGTATACATACAGAACATAACTCGGGTGGAGTACCGGTGACAGGAAATAAATTGCACATGTTAGAGTTTTTCCAATATACCACTCGTGTCCATGGCGCTGTGAAACCCTCGAAAAAGCCAGACATGGGTCGTTGATTCCTGTCTTGCATACTCCAACTTTGCTGTGCTCTATCTTATTATTTTGCTTGTTTAGTAATGGTGGTGCAATACCGTGCATTTTAGACAGCGCCACCACGTACTACGCGTAGATTTTCATGTTTCTTTTTTCTAAAATGCATATTTATTTACTTTATTATATTAAAAAAGGAAAACACTAAAGGTGGGAATTTAACATTCGCTGCTAAAAATTCTACTGAATAATCCAAATGTGATTTTAATCGCAGCGAATGACCGACGAAGGTTTTTTCCCCAGCCTTGCTATTGTCTTAAAACTGAATAAAAACCTGGTTCAAAGAATATAAAGAAATTACCATGGTGTCAGCCACTTTTACGTGAGCATAGGAAGTATGTTTCTGATAGAGACAATTCAGTTTCATCAAATCATTCCTACAACATCAAAACGAGTTCCGTTTTTTGCGTACAGAATTCGACGTAACATTTCTGCTCACGCGCGATTAGTCAAATATTTTACAACAAATAAGTGAGTGAGCGTTATCCGTCTTCGAAAATATAATAGTTGGAGTTATCCGAGGTTACATGCCATTCGAAACTTAGCAGTGCTGAAAATGTATTGTTTCGATATCCGTTTTAATTCAATTATTGCATTACTGCTTAATATTAGGAAATGCAAAGAGGTGATCGGGCGATTTTCAGGAAGAAGCGAATACAATAAACTATTTGAAAATTGTTGATGGAAATTTGCCAACAAAACAATCATGCGAGTGTCCAATATTCTACTTTCGGTTGATATAATATGTTGGCCAAACATGTCACTCATCCTATTCTCAAATTTCTATTTTATTCCAATCCAACATCGAACCGGGCAGAGGATATCGATTCTTACCGCAACTTAAATTTTAGAAGCAACACTTCTAATAACAATAAATGTAGCCAGTCGCCATTCAAGTAGGGTCCATTGCGCAGACGCGTATGTTTGGTCAGGTCAATCAAAAAGCGGAATATTCCAGAAAAGTTTAAAGAGAGGAATTTCCTTGAACTCTTCTTCTCTCATCAGGTCTCCGAGATGAGAGAAGAAGGTTTCTTTCAGAGACACATAGTTGTATACCACTTGAAAACTTCTCAATCAAGAGACTCGAATCGAATGGATTCGAACCATCGGGACGATTTCGAATTGAATCGAATTTCAAAGTTTCGCAGGATGCTGTGTATTATTTCCAGTCAAAGAAAACACAAATTATCATCTTAAAGGAAGCCAGCGTTTTGCTTTCCATTTAGATTCACACGGTCTATCATTATGATCCATAATGATTTCAAATATAGGGCTTCACTCCGTCTAGTGAAGAACTTTAACGCATCGTTAATTAGGATTTAAAATGATCTTTTATCCTCTCAAAACTGACAAACATGTATATATTAAACGTAACCCTTCTTACTCTGAAATCACACCTAGTATGTACTAATAATTTATTATTTATAGAAAAGAAGATGAGCTAATTTTGTCTTGTTATAGGACAGAAAACATATGATAATTTAATTGGCTAAAACACTCGTCAAAAGTCATGATATACTCCAGTATTGCTTATCTATACGATTTCTATCGACAGCAAGTAGCTATTTCACTATTCTGTCTTTGCTGTCTATAAATAGCGCAGATAGGTTGATATAATAATTCCAAATACCCGTTCGCGATACAAAAAAAACCGAAAAGGGTGTTCCAACTTGCCCCTTCCTTTAATTCCACTGTTACAATGTTTAGGAACTGTTCAAAATATAAAATTAACTACAACATGAACAAACAAGTCAATGCACATTGCTTCTTGATATATGTTGAGATTAAATTTATTTTGTAACATATGGATATGCTGTTTTTCTTCGAAAAATATGTAATAAAGTAAGGAATTGGAAAACTCGTTTTTCTATCATAATAATAAAACACTAATTTACAACGAATTATTAACCCGAGAAAAGTAATATTCACCGAGGTCTCGGTAATTATTACTTTTCTCGGGTTGATAATTCCTTTACCAGCCTCAAGGAAAGACAATAATTCCAGTAACACTTTAATCATTCAGCTCGTTTTTTTTGTCCTAATAATAAAATAATTGACTTTCCCTTAGGTTGATACAAGGAATTATAAACCCGCGAAATAATATTCGCCCCCGCCTCTTTAATATTACTTTTCTCGGGTTGATAATTATTTGTATAATTCATTGTATCAACCTCAAGGAAAGACAATAATTGTATAGTAATGGAGTTCCGGTTATACCTTACTCATTCAGTTCGTTGAAATTGGGATAAAACTGTAGCTGATTCTTCGTAACATCTATTCTCCGTTTTTACATCAGCACATCGCCAAATATCAAATATATCCCCACGCACACAAATGAGAGCGTATGTTTCCAGATGTTTACAACACAAGAAGTCAATACTTGAACCAGAATAACAAGCTGCAATGATACACTTTCCAACAATGGTTTAATCACAAGCCGAAAGAGGGACAGGAATAAGTTACTTTGAAAAGTCGATATACATATTTCACCCAAACTTTTCTCTTTAAAATGGATAATGGACTCAAGCTGGAACAACATAGTTTAGGTTGTTCAAATTTAATATATTAAATGTGCTGCACACAGGCGTGCGAATAAAGAGTTTACATCGTAACCCGTTCGCAGGTTATGATATATCACGGGGCGGTAAACCATAGAGAAATGTGCTGTGGCGTTTTGTCTGCATTCTCTGTTTTACTGCGCCAGTCATGCAGTTTACATCTTAGCAGAATTTCCCACAAAATAAATAGCAGCAACTAATATGTGATTTATTAATCGTGTAAACACGCTTAGGTGTCGCATCTTACGTGAAACCCCAGTACAAAGAATATCCCTGTGACCAGTTTCCCGTTGATAGGAGACCAAACAGCGAACTTCCGACAATGGTCACTTTCCTCGTGTGGGCAATATTTCCATGGATGCAATGATATTAGACCCCAAGCACTAATTATAGGAATAATTAACAAAACTGTAATTAATGAAGCACCGGGTACAACCCGGTGCTTCATTAATTAAACTTTTGCTGATGATGATTTTTATTACCTGGTAAACGCATGCGTGGACATCATTGCCCGCGCGTGGATTACGACCAGTCCACGGCGACTGTACTGTAGGCAGTAGATAGAAACATTAAAAACAAATGATCAAATGACTGAAGCCTACAAACTGCATATGCACAATTAGTCCCATGGTCTATGTCATCTCTTGGGTGCATGGGTGCAACAAGCCGGCATCTGTAATGCCGAGGGGTTACACATGGCGCCTTTGTGCACTCTATGAACCTCATATAATATGAATGAAGTCTTTCAATCGCATTAAAAAAGAAATTTGAATATTAAAGCGACGCTATGCGTTAATTTGTCCTTTGTCGCAGGCTAATGAAAAAGACAAACTTCATCTTTTGGTTCCTTGTATTTACCTTCCAATGCATTTTAAAAATCGAAACCACAGACATCATCCAAATGGTATATGGGATCCCATGGGCTTTTTCGAATATGTTTTTGTATTTTCTTTCTTTTGAGCGTTTTTTTTTTTGTTTTTTTTTTTTGTTTTTAACATTTTGACTCAAGCACTTCCCCAATTACCCGAACGACAAGTTAGAGAGAAATGTATACTTTTTTATTTTTAAAAAAAAATTAAAAAAGGTAGAGATAAACCCTCTCTGAAAATCTTGAGTCTATGTGGTTTAGTCACTAGGCTAAAATGCCCAGAATTCCTTGAATTGATAGGCCAGTACGACATAATTGGGTTACTCGAAACTAAAACAGATGATGCCGACAATATACTTATACCTGGTTATACATGCACCATGAAAAACAGGAAAAGATTATCAGTAAGAAAATCAGGGGTGTGGGGGGGGGGGGGGATAACTCTCTATTATAGACAAGAACTGGAATCTCACCTTTCAGTTCTGCCGACAGAAAATAACTGTGTTTTATGGACCCGGATTTCCAAGAAACTGATAAACTCCCCTGAAGATTGTATTATAGGTTTTGTATATATCCCATCAGAAAATAGCAGTTACTTTTTCCCCGATATTTTTTACGAAATTCAAGAAGAGCTGACCGGTAAATTTAATGACTGTAAAATGATCGCTCTTATTGGAGATTTTAACGCTAGAACTGCCGAAATACATGACTACCATCAAGCAGCCGAGATCGAGCCGGTATTGCATTTAAATAACTCAGACTTCCTGTTTGAACTTCCAGATCGTGTGCCCCCAGAATCTAGAACTATCCCACCCCGAAAATCACAGGATAAAGGCATCAACAACTTTGGTCGACGTCTTATCGAGCTGTGCAAATCTTGTAATCTTTATATTAATAACGGGAGAATAAGGAAAGATAAAGGTATTGGGCACTTAACATGTAAGGGGTCTAGCGTGGTCGACTACTGTATATCTACAATTCTTTTTTGACATTATATATGAATTTTCCGTTCTCGATTTTTCAAGCTTATTTTCAGACGTACATAACCCCATAGGAATCATAATCAAAAAAACCCAATCAGCTAATTATAATACGGGGGAAAGGCTCGATGGAAATTGTGATCCCAATACAAAAAAACATAAAAAAGACTACTCCCAAATTATGGTCAGCGCCCAAGGCGAACGACTTTGTGCAAAACATCGACCAGGGATTGGTTTATGAATTGCACAAAATTGTAGCAGCTGCTGGACGCGACACGAACCAGTTTAGTCAAACTCAAGCAAATGTAATTGCGAATTCAATCAGCGATCTATTTACGTCTGCGGCAGAAGCGACATCCGGGCGCAATAAAAACAAGGAAGTAAACACAAATAGAAAACCATGGTTTGATGATACTTGTAAGACAGGGAGACGGGAATACCAAACAGCCATGAGATCTCATGCTTTATACAGGGACACTGATACTAAGACCATGCTGAAAATTAAAAGTAAAACATATAAAAAATGTATAAAATCTGCTGTTAAGAAATATAATAAAAATATGTCATATAAGCTAAAAACTTTACAGAAGAGTAACCCCCGTGATTACTGGAATATCTTAAATTGCACTAATCAGAAATCTAAGCCTCAAGTTGCAATTAATGATATATATAACTTTCTTAAAAGCTCCCAAGGATACAGCTACACTGATGATGAAGAACCCACAGTTAGCCCAGATGAAAACCTTGACTACCCACTGAACATGAAAATAACCAGCACTGAAATATTGAATGCAATAAACAGTCTCACGACAAATAAATCCGGTGGTTGTGATCATATATTAAATGAACATATTAAGGCCACAGCTAACCTCATGCTGCCCATTTATAACTTTTCTTTAATATTATTTTGGAAACTGGAGTTATTCCTGATGTGTGGCTGACTGGCATTCTGTCTCCAGTATACAAAAACAAGGGGGATCCTTTACAACCTGAAAACTACAGGCCTATTACAGTCCCCAGCTGTCTTGGTAAACTTTTTACAAAAATTCTGAATAAAAGGCTAAACGATTACGTTGAACTAAACAATTTGCTTGGTGAAACACAGACTGGATTTAGGAAAGGCTACTCTACCCTAGACAATATTATGTCCTTATACTTTATCTCAGAAATAACAAAACTTCTCGGAAAAAAAACTGTATTGTACATTCATCGATTTTAAACAAGCATTTGACACCATTTGGCGGGTAGGTCTATGGAAAAAAAAACTATTGGAATTGGGGGTCGACGGGAAAATCCTGAGGACTATAATAAACATGTATAAAGGAATTAAATCCAAAGTAAAAGTTGAAAACGAACTATCTGAGAATTTTTACCCCTCGATGGGCGTTAGGCAAGGGGAAAAGTTATCACCCTTACTTTTCTCTATATATCTTAGCGATTTAGAATCATTTCTATCCACGAATACCACCAAAGGTCTCTCTAATATATAAACCCAAATAGCAGAAGAAACATCAGACTATATTAAATTGCTCATTCTCCTCTATGCCGATGATACCGTGCTTTTAGCTGAGACAAGTTCTGATATGCAACGAACCCTGGACAAGTTTTCAGATTATTGTTCCCAATGGAAACTAGTAATTAACCCCAAGAAATCAAAAGTAATGGTCATAGGCGGAAGGCGACCTTCACATCAGTTCGTAATACAAGGCGAACAACTAGACATAGTCAATGACTATAAGTATTTAGGCGTGGTCATCAACAGGAACGGTTCCTTCTTTAAGTCCTAGAAAGACCTAGTGGAAAGGGCTACAAAGGTGGTGTACTCTGTGATCAGAAAAATAGGACACTTCTCTCTTCCGTTTGATATTCAGTTAGACCTTTTTTCATAAAATAATCCAACCGATCTTGCTGTACGGCTGTGAGGTGTGGGGGTTTCAAAATATACTATCAATAGAAAGGTTCCAACATAAATTTTTAAAATTTATTCTGAAATTGAAGCCAAGTACGCCACCCATATTTATTTACGGTGAATTGGGGACGACTCCAATACAGATTGAAATAAAATGTCGAATTATTAGTTACTGGTGTAGATTAATAAATAGCCCCGAAACAAAAAATAATCTTATCCTTTACACTTATTTAAATGTGTTAATGACTATTAATAAACACTACTGCCAGTGGCTTCTAAATGTTAAGAATATCCTAGACACATGCGGGTTATCCCACGTTTGGTATTCTCAAAACTGTGGAAACTCAAGATTTTTGGTAGCTGAAGTTAAGAATATCCTGACTGACCAGTTCCGTCAAGAGTGGTGGTCAAGCGTTACCAGGTCGACATTATACGATAATTACAGGTTACTCGATCACAACTTAGAAATGAAATTTTATATATCCCGTCTGCCATTAACAGATGTCTTTACCCTTGTTAAATTTATCACATCTAATCATCACCTGCCGATTAACACAGGTCGATGGAAAAATATCCCAAGACAAGACCGCATTTGTAAGCTTTGCCCAATGGGAAAGGTTGGGGACGAGTACTACTACGTTATGGAATGCCAAAGGTTATGCGATGACAGAAAAATGTACTTACCCTCCTTTACGCATAAACGTCCTTCGGCTTTTAAATACAGAGAGCTCTTCTCAAGTAAAAATATTACAGTCCTTCATAAATTATGCCAATTTATTAGAGTTGTTAATGTTATGACAAGATGAACATTATACATAAAATGCACGAATCCACCAGTCTTTTCCCTGTTGATATCTCAGTTTTAATTTTGGTGATATGCACAGTATAAAACCCACCCAACCCCAGTCAGAAATCTGAGGGGACACGTTAATTGTGAATATCAAATTTTCTCTTCCCGGTCTGCAGCGGACATAGGGTATATGAGACATAGTACCTGCGTACCTACCTTATCGTGATATGTTGAACATGGTGCCCTTTTAAGTATCCTTGTTTTCGTCTAATTTTCTTCTCCCAATGGTGTTTGAGCGAGGGGTGTTCCATTCCAAACTAACGTTTATATCTGACAGTTGTTAGATTATAGATAACGATAAAGTAACTCTAAGTTATGATCAATTTAGGGTGAATTTTAAATCGAGTAGAGGTACGCTGGCGGTCTCTGCAGTCTTGTGGCTCACCATATTGTCGTATGGGGGCTAGAGTGTTCTATGTCACAGTTGGACATCGATCACTCTAGTGACCAAACGATGCTATGTCGAGAAGTGAAATGCTGAATAGCTACTCGCGGACGTGGTCGTGCCACTGGAGCCGACGCAGTGAGTCGACTCCTGCAACATTCCGCATCTGTGGTTTCAGGCTGGAAAAGGTTTCAGTTTCTTTAGATGTTCTGATATTTTATCGATTCCTGTTGGAGTGGGTTTTATACTGGGGATGGGTCTTTTGGCATATCCTACTTCTATTTATACTTAGTAATATATAACAATTTATACTGACTGCTCTACAATATACTTTAATGTAAACACACATATATACCTCTCACACCGCTTATGTGGCAAAGAGAGTGAATAAAGATTTGATTTGATTTGATGGATAGAATGAGGCCAGAATTAGCACATGATTTGTCAATGTGCGAATCGTCTCAAGATTAAAATGTCAAATAAGCGAAACAATATGATTAGTGAACTGGAAAATTATTAAGTCGAATTGGATTATATTAATTAGAATTAAAGACGTTGCTCGCCGGTAGTCACACCAGGTGGAGATTACTGTAGAAGTCCAATGAAACACGTTTTTGAACCGCGTTTATTAGCTTCGATATAACATATATGCAACACAGAGGCCCTTTTCCGGGCCAGGATTGTGATACGTCATGAATGCATAAAGTAGATAGTTGTCCAGTGAAATTGTGTGGAAGACCAATCAAAATATTGAATGGTCTTTCCCAAGTAACAAATATAGACGCGTTGATGGCTATGAATTGGCTTGAAATAACCATCAGGGTCAGTTGATGGCTATGAATTGGCTTGAAATAACCATCAGGGTCCAAAGGTTTAAAGTATTCGCGGACAAAGGTCACCACTTCAGGACAATCCCACCTTTGAATAAAACCTCATTGATAAAAAACACTCTTGATGCCCCAACCTCCACACACACACACACAAATCGTCCAAACATAAACCATACCTGGCTGGAAAAAACAACTTCTCATTTTGTTCTTAACCCTCTGTACACTGATGTCGAAATTCAGAATTTTCAAGCAGTGAAACTTCCTCATAATACACAGAGGAATTTAACCCTTTACCTAACATGAAAAGCAGACGACACTTGCAAAAATAATTCTTGAATAACTAAATTTTTTCATTTTTTGTCTCAAAAACATAGGTTATGACCCCTCGTTGGAACGAGCTCGACGAGCTCGTTCCAACGAGGGGTCATAACCTATGTTTTTGAGACAAAAAATAAAAATATTTTGAAAATTAATTGGCGATTTTTGAGAATAGCGCTGGCCGGTTTTGGCCGTTACGTTGGGTAAAGGGTTAACCAATTTAATCTTGTTTGGCAGATCTCATCAAGCTCTGTTAAACAATATTGTATTGGTTAATTTCCAAGTTGTATTAGGGGAACCATTGCTATTTAAAGTTTTGGTATTTTGATATCAGTATGTCAAGGGTTAATACCCTCGGTCATGGAAGCGCTTACAGTTGCGTGTGTATTGACTATTCGGGTTAATTGTGGTAACTCTAGTTTATATTGTATTCTTTTCTACCTATTTCATTGAAAATACTGAGGCTGATGTTGTTGGATGTCCAGTAAATAATTTGATGGATCATGAACAGAAACGTCGCTTTGTCGATTTTTGTTTATCTATCAAATCAGCCGATGACTCTCCATTTTGAGGGGATCTAATTCAAAATGTCTTGATAATACTCCGGAAATTAGTACGCCTATACCAACCCGGGTAATCCCCTACACCAACAGCAACAGCGAAACACCCCCCCCCCCCCCCCCCCCAAAAAAAAAAAAAAAAAAACCCGGAGAGAACAGCTTAAGGTGGTTCTTAAGGGGCCTTCCCTGCCTCTTTGAGATATTTGCTTTCAACTTGACGATGCATGTAAACTTAATCAAACCATATTCATCGGGGTTGCAAGGGATTGTGCATCACCACCCTAAAAGTGTTTGTCTGTTGTTTTTTTTTTGTCAAAATGTGGGCGTGGGACTAAATGATTTAGACTTGGAAGGTGTTGTTTGAAGGGAAAGAAAGTGCAGTGGGATTTTACTTCTAGCTAATCTGCAATTTTGTATGAAAATCTAGACATCATTCGGGTGAGCTTTAACAAAACAATTAAATATGTATCATAGACCCCAAACGCTGCGTGCATTGATGATGAAGCATTGGAAAAATTGTCTTGCCGGGCATTGTAAGAAACTTTCCTTGCCACCAATAGAATGAAGTACATTGGTCGTGTCACTTTATATGAATCGCCCTGCTGGTCATAGAAAATGTCGGTTATTATGAAGTGTATTTAGATTATTTTCCGAGATATCAGATTAATTTGGCTTCATCGCATTGGTAAAGCAAGCAATGCTGAGCTTGGGATACTCAAAATGGAATATTGGCGTCATTAGTCATGGCCGCAGCAATCCATCAGATGAGTGCATTTTCCCATCTTTATACTTAGAAGTCCGATGTCAGATGCGTTTGATCTAAAGGATATATTCACACATATCGCAATTAATGTCGAAATGTAAAAAAGCGTATCCATCTCAATTTTCTTACGCGGGATGTGCAGTTTACATAATCAACAGGTTTCTGGCACTTAGTTTGGATTTAAGAAATACTCACAAAAATAAGATTCAAGACTCTTTCAGTTCAGCCGGAGTTTACAGAGGCCTGAAATTTTGTGGTGCCAAATGGAATTTTTGTCCTCTTCCAAATGAGAGTTTTGAAAGCCAAATGAAAGATTGTAGTGCCAAATGAAATTTAACTGCAAATAACAACGCAGTAACCACGTACCGTACTTTGAGTGTAAAAATGCGCCATCTGCGACGCTAAAGCGTCACAGATGGCGTCTTTTTCCACTCAAAGTGCGATGTTTTAATTTAGTATTACTTGCATTTTTAAGTATTTAGGTGCACCCCCTCCCCACAAATGATAATAACTTTTGATTATAAAAAAGTAAAAGGCTCTTATCAACGTTTACAAAATAATTTCATCATTATTATTTACTCAAAGTTTATTCACACCAGATAAACTAGAAAAAAAGATTATCTTCCAGAGGACTATACAAAAGTAAGCCGGATAAAAAACAAATAAGAGAAAAACATGTTTTGATAAGAGTCAGATTAAACGGATAAACTGTTTATTAAGTTCACCTTTAACAGAGAGCCATGATTATGACTGTTGCCCGTAGATTACTTGATGGGCGTGAAATCTTCCCCTACCCGCCCCTGTCATCGGTCAGCCACACCGAAAACGACGCACGAAACTAATAGACCACAAAGCCGTTGCGATTTACCAAAGTATATTTTTGGTACCGAATTTTGGTGCCTAATGCTGTATTTTTGGTGCCAAACGAATTATTTTAGTGCAATTGGCACCATTGCACCCGGCCGCGTGAACAAGTTCTACATGGTGTGGTCGATTATCAAGCTGTCAATATTTCCCTGCGGTGGTTACATACTGGTGCCGCTTACAAAACAATCGATTTTGAAGATGCATCGTCGTTTGATCGGGTCGTTTTCATTGCGTTCATAATGTTTCACTTGTGTCACAAGCATTCGCTCTATCAATACGACTCGCTGATTCTTTTGATCATCGTATCAAAAATTACATTTCATTTATAATACTCGAAAAATTAATATCTTTCATTACTATTCAAATGTTACACAGATGTTTTTTTTTCTAATTTCATCCCGCTGGTGCTTTGATTCATCGAAACTCCTCTCCCCTGCGGCGTGAGAGCTGCGGAATACCAAATATAAGCGTGGGTTTTTCTCTGGCGATAGTCGTATGTTCTCAACCGAGAAAAGGAAGTGATGGTGTAACGTGTTTCCTGATACATAAACTCGGATTACCATCAAGTCCGCAGTAAATGTTAATGCGACATGGAGAAACCTGATTTACTTTGAGAGGCTTACACATTAAGACGAACTATTCTCTTTTCTGTTCGCATTATGGTACAAACTTTCAGCTTGCTTCGCTGTTCACATCTACGTTTATTAATTACAACCAAAAGTGTTCTTACGGGGATCAAATGAGTTTTACACAAGTGGTGCGGATCGCACCGGATCGCAGTTGGTAGTCCGGTCCTAGAAATAACGACCCACAAGTTTGTAGTCCGACCCTAAAAATAGCGATCCGATACGGCACGGTAAAATCATTTGGGCAAAACATTAACCCAAATCAACTGGATTGAATGAATATGAACCCTGTCGGGTTCATATTCACTCAACCCAGTTGATATGTGTCAGTGTTTAACCCAACCGATTTTGGTGTGCATGTATTCGATGGTAGATATGGGCTGCAGGTTTTTAATGGATGTCAGGCATGTTTAATAGACTACTAGTAAAATCAAAACATTATGGCTTTGAAACAAGCGAATATTGTATTTTCTCGTGCTGACATTGAATGCAACAAGGTACAGTGTACAATACTTTAATCTTGCAGATGACGCATTTTTGCACTCAATAAACGATACATTTTGTCAGTTATGTCTGTCTTCGTTTTTAATGGACAAGTGTTCTCTATCTGAAACGGCAAGGATCTTAGATTTTGAAGGAAGCGTGTTTACCAGAACTAATCACCAAGTTATTTCACATTTTAAGTTGAAAGATAAAGTAAAAAAAATGAGCGTTGTGTCCAGAACTAGCGACAACCTCGCACATTACAATACCTCGAAGAACCACCTTGGAGCGCCGGGACCGATCCCTCTCATGTGTGTGCCGGTACAGCAGTGGTGGTCCGGTTCTGACCGCTGTCCAGACGTGTACCTGTACTGGTACGATATTTTGTGGTCCGTCCGCAACATTGTCTTATATTCATCTGGACTCAACAAGAACGATTTTGGTTTCGAGCGATCTCCCCATGTCGGATATTCATACTTTGATCCCTGGTGGTATCTTCCATGTCCGTACAGTGGCAACAATTGGTAGAGTTTATATTGATTATGTTTTTTTCTGGGGGTGGGGGCTGGGGGTGGTAAATGATTAATATTTTCCACTGGAGACATTGATTGGTCAACCCCACTCATTTACTTAGTAGCCATTCCAATTAATGACATTTTATCCCATAAATGACCGTTTATTCGAACAATAAAAGCCTTGGATAAATGTTTGCTTTATTCACCTAGTAGGGTGATATATTTTCCCAGTAGGTTTAACACTGAAAGACTTTATTCCAAAGGAATGGGTGGACTTGTTGACCTCTGACCTCTACCATCTTCGTGTTGTCGGGACCTGTTTTACGCTTGTGGGAGACAAAATGAACCGACGTTTATCAAAAGTTTGATCGTGAAAGGTAGAAACATGATGATGGATGTTTAATTTTCCAAATTAGGAAATACAAATAAACAAATGCATGTGTCGTCTGCTCAGTTCAATTGTTGTTTTCATTAAAAATTTTTGAAAGTATTACACAATGCCAGTAGAAAACAGTACACATTGTTCATTTCAAAAAGTATTTTTGCAAGTTTTGCTCAAATTTGTAGGAGAATTATTTTTAAACAGAAATGTTCCACTGCGCCTCTTTTATTTTTGGCAATTTTGCTTGTCACCGAATTGGATCTCTGTGCTCCTCACTTCTCGCTGTGTAGTGTAGCGAGTAACAGCATGATTTCCCCGCGACAGCCCTGTAAAAGATTTATGAGATAAACAAAATAAACGTATAGTGTTTTCGAGTAAAAGATTTATTCTGCTCGTAGGATTAAGAATGAAACCGACGAGCCTCTAATCCTACTCATAGAATATATTTTTTATTTGAAAACACTCTTACGTCTATTCTATATATTGCACAGCATATTTGTGGGCCAGACAGCGGCCCCTCGGGTTCAAATGGTTAACTGCATGACCACTCATAACTTATACCCAAAGTGAGTCATTGCCGACCACTCTTTTCTGTCTAGAAGATGAGACGGCTGAAGATGACAAACATTTAAACTGTTGACGTGTTCTTCGCAAAAGTCGTTAAATTGTACGAGTTAGAATAAAATAAGCCACCTTGCTTTCTTCAGAAATAATGCAATACATGATTCTTATGAAACACATTGCACGACTTTTCAGGTTTCCAGAAGACTAAGGTCATTAGCTCACTCGTCTGACGATTGAAGAAAAGAAAATAACTCGTTCCCGATTCATTTCCACAGACGCGGGATTCGTATTCCTCCAAAGTTTAGTCGCGATAGACTGGCGAAATGTGTGGAAATAGCCTTAGATATGCAAGTGTGAAAAGTAAATTAAGACGAACAATTTATTTGAGCTAGGTTTTACAAGTCGATTTTGTTTTAACGAAGTTGAAATTATGATCACAAGGAAATGTATCAATTACAATGGATACATGTATATTCTCGAATAAAAATACAGAGTGCCCCGACAAGAATAATGTATGAAATCAAGTTATGATTGTGCAGGTATTATTTTTGGAGTAGACCCAAGATACAAATTTCTTTGTGTTTATCATACAACTTCTGCCAGCTGACTATGTAACTGCTGTGTGAGGTAAATTTCCCTGCTTGCGTGCAATGAATATCAACAATGCAGCAGCCTATACATGGATAATCCTTTTGTCTCCTTTGTATATCCACATTACCATTTCGAGCAAGAATATATCAATAACATGATTTTTGAGGGCGTTATGGTATATTAACGACCCTACATAAATGATTAACAGCCCAGTGGTCTATTAGCGGCCCGAGACGAAGTCGTGGGCCACTAATAGCCCAAGGACTGTTAATCGTTTCTGTAGGGCCGTTAATAAACCATAACGCCCGACAAAAAGCATGTTATTTCTATTATTACCACTAATAGGGGAGGGCATTCAAGTTATCGTCTGTTTGTAAACAATACCATGTGATCAAAACAAGCCAAAGTAATTGAATATACATGAGTTGTCGGAGTTTATTTTTGGAAGTTTTTTGAAACAAGTACGAAATAACCGATGTTAAAAATCCAGGATCGGAGTTTGGAAGCTTCAAAAACAGAATGATACATAGATATACTCACATTATATCACTATTTGGCCCCTTATGTTTCAGTAAATAGGTTATATTTGGTGTAATCACCTCATTTGTTTACCTCGCACAGCATCCGAACTTACAAAGCAGAAACAGAAGATTGGGAATGGGAGGTAATTCGGTCACGTGACGTGTCGGGCCGCGGGCGCTAATGGGAAGGAAAACCCATTAGCGGCCCAGCACGTCACGTGATGACCTGAGCATTTATCGCGTATTAATACCCGGGAAATTAGCGATAATGGCCTAAGGAACGCCCACTAAAGTGGTAATAATAATTACTAACAGTACACCAACAAGCGCGATTCGTAGCAAAACGTATTCAAAAACGGGACATTTCGCGATAAGGGATTGTATACAAGTACAATTGGCACATGACGCTTTTATCTACCTTTCAGGCGTCAACAAAACACATAACCATGAATTCTCAAAACTAGTTGTCAACAAACAAAAGGCAACATTCAACTGATCCAAATTATGTGATTCCATTTACAATTCGCTTCGCTCAACAACGGCACGTGAGAAAATTCTTTCAACATGAATGGAATTGTAAAACGTGATAAAAAGTAATCAAGCTCAGCCCGAGTTTCCTTTTTTCGGTCGGAAAATAATATTTCTAATGAAACTCAACTCAATTGTTGAGGACAACCAAGTGATTTTTGAAAACAACCAGGGAATTATATTTTTGGAGTACGCAAGAATCGCTTGAAATGCATGGCGTCACTTCATTTATAATGTTTAGAAGCGTGGAAGCCACACCGGGACTGTCGTTACATTACATTGCGTTACATTTCAATTTTGTTGCGCTGTTACTTATTGGACGGTTCAATTTCGTGCTACATGGAATATATGTTGAGGGAAAATAGACGCGGGATATTTTATCGCCAAAGCTTTATTTCTACAGATATTGCTGTCTGCTATTGCGTCTTGGTGCAAATGGTTGATAAATTGATATACGCTAAATGATAGATTATCGAAGAAATTGCGGAAAGATAGATCCCCCACAGTGAAGACATAAAAAGTTTCTCTTTCGCTGTATCAATCAAAATGGCGGCTTTTAAAGCATCACTTCAAGCTGAATACGAGTCAAATTATCACTGAAAATTATCAGTTTGTTCTAGAAGCGTATAATGAAAAGAAAATCTAGTTCTATTGAGTGGATACCGGTCATTTGCAGCAATAATTAAACACGTATTCACCTTGAATTGATACATGAAACCCGCTAGTCGAAACATTGCGTGAAAGCCTGTAATACAAGTTTTTGGTTTGGTACGTCCTTTAGAAGGACGTACCAAACCCAAAACTTATATTACGAACTTTCAGGCCATGTTTGAACTGGAAACCCGTCAGTGGAATCAGATTGCAAGAGGCTGTCTAGTTCGATTATCGATCAAATCACTTCCGCGTATCAATAATTCAACGCGCTGTTTACTTTCATGCATCAATTCGAGGTTGAAACGAGTGGAATTATTTATCAGATTCTTATAAAAAAAAACTTATAATAACAAAAAAAATCTAGTGTTTTTGAGTGGATACCGAAAGTTATCTCACCTGTGACCGAGACAAGCGCTCGCGAAAAATAATCTGTCTCGGTCCCTCGTGAGATAATTTTCGGTATCCACTCAAAAACACTGGATATCCTCCATTTAATGCATGATTATTTTCGATGTTTTCCTACATCTCATATATTAATCATATAGCTGTATACCTGAAGACATATTACTGTCATATTTATTTATTTATTTATTTATTTATTTATTTATTTATTTATTTATTTATTTATTTATTTATTAGGGTTTAACGACACATTAACAGCCAGGGTCATATCATGTCGGTGGAAGTTTTACGGGTGGAGGAAGCAGGAGTACCCGGAGAGAACCACCGAGCAACGACGAGCAGCTGACAGCTCTTCAGCATCATAACTCTGAACTTTGCACCACGGCACAGGCAGGGTTAGATTGGTTGAATGCGCATCATCGACGTGCAGTACGCCTTAGTACACAGCGTCATCGTGCACCCATGTAGGCAATCGGGGTTAAGTGCCCTGCCAAAGGACACAACGCAGGAGCGCGAATCAGCCGCTGCAATGGTCACCGGTATTACTGTCATAAATTGCACCACGTTTCGTGTAGTGCACAGACGGAACTTGGACAATAAATGGAGTTGAACGTACCCAGTTAATATTTGAAATCAAACTGTTGTCGGGTGATCAAAATATACTCCGTGTACGAAGAACCCACAGTGTCTGCCCCGGGTAGGGCTACGACTAGTTGACAATATTTTAAAAGAAATGTTCTATCAAAAAATTTAATTAATGAAGCACCGGGTGCAACTTCATTCGCCATTAAATAAAATATAAAATTCTGCTGATGATGATTTTGATTATCAGGTAAACGCATGTATGGACACCATTGCCCTCACGAGGATTACGCCCAGTCCATGGAGACTGTACTGAATGTCAATCAATATTGTGGAACAATTGGTGAACAATTTAAAAGTCCATGCAAACAGTATGGCTGTATTCTACACTACACCTTATTGTAACAGTCGGGGGTTACCTATACCACATTCTGTATAGATATCATATTGTGTATGAACTTACTCCAGTTGATCATTACTAAACCAAAGCTTGCATAATAGCATCCTAAGTGGGTTCCCAGGAGAATAACAGAGGTCTATGTTTGAACTGACTTATAAATCAAACTTAGCACCTTTTCAGCTATTATCGGATGTAAAAGTCGATAGGAAGCAGTGGCAGCTGGAAACAATACTGCTATTGCTATTCCCTCAATTGTACCTCAGCTATTTGTTATGTTCTGCTATGATGAGAACATCAAGCCTAACTTGTAATTAACCCTGCCAAACAGCTGAACATTTATTGTTGCATGAAGAACAAAAATGGTGGTGAAGATCAGTACAAATGCAAAATGGGTTCGTCCATTTCGTCTCAGATAGTTTAACTCTTTACCCAACGTAACGGCCGAAACCGGCCGGTTCTATTCACAAAAATCGCCAATTAATTTTCATTTTTTCTTTCATTTTTTGTCTCCGAAACATAGGTTATGAGCTCGTTCCAATGAGGGGTCATAACCTGTGTTTTTGAGACAAAAAATGAAAAAAATAGTTATTCAAGAATTTTTTTTTGCAAGTGTCGTTTGCTTTTTATGTTAGGTAAAGGGTTAAACAATCTTTATTCTGCACGACTGATATTATAGATACTACAATGTATGTTCTGCCACAAAGTCAAAACAACTGTACATTATGGCGAATATAGAGGATCTCAAACGAGTGATGTTTGGATATAAGATTTTTTGAAACGAGTATGATGAATTTGATTCACAACGAGCCTTTTGAGATTCTGTATGTCACATGAATTTTCGAATGTTTTTTACACTTTTTATTTAATTCATTGTCGCTAAATTCTCTCAAAACAACCAACAATCAGTTCGTTGGCTCAGACGCTTCACACCATGGCGTCATGAATGCCCTTTACTTGCACCCGTTGTCGTAATTGACGTCATATGAACTACGCACAAGAATACACGCGTCGATTAGACACTAGTTGATAATTAGAAAATAAGACATGGGTCGTTACGTCGAAATTAACGACGTTTCATGTGATATAACATAGTATGTAATATTACCAAGATAAATGAAGGAAGCAGCAGATATATAGACAGGATTTGGCAGGAAGCTAAGAGCTTATTTTGGGTCATCTCCCTAAATAAACAGAGTACTTCAGTATTTGGAAGATTTTGATCAGACGCTGCAAGGAATATTGTAGTCGAGAGAAATGGAAGATGGAACAAGAAAGAGCGAGGCGAGGAAGAGAGAAGAATGAGATGAAGAATCTAAAGGGAAAAAATACTTGGACACAGAGAGTTTCCATGGGAACAAATATAAATCCGTTCGAGCGCAGTCTGCATGCCTCTTGTTTGTTAAATGATTTCATCAAGTACGAATTAGCCGCGTTGGGCACAGCGAAGATACCTAAGAAAAAATAATAAAATATGCATATGTGTGTGTATCAAATATGTATGTGCATGTGTATGTATATATGTATTCAAGATATCTCCTAGAGATTACCCCCACCCATGGACCCGAAATTATGAACAAAAGAAAAGAAAATCTTGCTCAGTTTTCAATCCAGAGAACATCAATCTTGAATAAAAAATAAATAAATTAAAATAAACAAATACACTTCTACCATATTTATATAAATCCCCACAAACTAATTATTTGATTCAACGCATGGGTTGAGAAGGGCACCTTGGCTGTAGGAGGGATGTGTATTTAACGAATATACATCTCTTCCCTTTCCATATTGTTTTTCTTAATGTGTATGCCAATATATATATATGTACTTAAGATTTCTCCTATGGATTCCGCCACCTGCTCTATTCCACTGGCATTTTTCATAATATGTATGTCCATATACATATTATATTACTCCCCCCCCCCCTCCTCCCCAAATGGACCCACAATTATGCTCATGGGTGTATATGTATGTATATATGAATGTCTCATAAAGATTACCCCCCTCCCAATGGATCCAAAATTATGAGCATGTGTGTATATGTATGTACATATGAATTTTTCCTAAAGATTACCACTCCCCCCCCCCCCCCCTCCTTCCCAATGGACCCAACACTAAGATTAAAACAAAATAAAATATTGCTCAGTTCTCAATTTAGAGAACACAAACTAAATATATATACATGTACATAGCAATGTGTACTCAAAGAATATATGTCTTTTCCAAAGCCATGGTGTTTTCCATAATACCAGTATCTAAAAATTTACGTATACGAGATCTCTTTTCAAAAGAGCCCTCCCCTCCCCCACTTTGCCTGCTTTACCTGCATTACAGATCCCCACCCGCCCCCCGTTACCTGCACTAGGAAAATGATACCTATCACAGGGGGGAAATACGTTCCAGGCTTTTGTCAACAAATAATTAATTGGCAGGGATGAGCCTTGAACTAAACATAGAACTCGTAACTAAACTGGACCCTGATCTTAAAAATAACCAAAATGCACAAATTCAAAAACAATCTAAACTGGTATGCATTCAGGACCATAGTATGTATCTTGTATGTCTGTCTGCGGACCCGGGATTGTCTATTGCAGATTGATCCCGCTCCCCACCTCTCTCTCTCTCTCTCTCTCTCTCTCTCTCTCTCTCTCTCTCTCTCTCTCTCTCTTTCTGAAGGTGCAAAGCTCCAAGCAAACTTTTTTGTTGACACAATATGCGTTACCCATCTCTGTGAATTATGGATAATGGCTCACCAAAACAGGTGAAAATAATAAGTTTGAAAAGACCATTTTTGCTATGCCATCGGAAACGTTGAAAACGTATGTAAATATTAATAGTTTACTGTGCCCTTGCCGGTATGTTGTAGGTTTGTCGGTCCACGGTTGGAAAAACTTTTTGAATCAGTCCACTTGAACTACAATAATGCTCCAAGTGAGATTAATCCTCCCTCCCTGCCCCAATCCCCGTTCGAGAGCACAAAAATACATTATCTTTGCCTGGGCCTGAATGCACCGTGCCCCTTATAGGAAATGCGGCATCCAATCACTGGGGCAATAATATGTCCTAGATATGCCATATCTCAAGGAAATGAAAAATATGTTCACGGTCTTATCCCCCCCCCCCCCCCTTCCTCGATCTAAGTTCAACAACGGTTCCGGTAAAGGGACCCAGACCTAGTCATATGGGCTGTCCACCCATATTTATTTAGATCTCTGGTTGTGTTTAAAATGTCAAGGTCTGGATTCTTATCTCATGCCTTCAAATGTATTATTAATAAATTTCTTATTTTTGCAAAAAATTGCTGGGAAGGACATTTTGGCTGTGAGATGGATGTGTTCTCTGAGAGTATATTTCTCTTCTATAGCGTTTTTCTTAACATCTACATCTATCTATGTATAAATCACTTGGAATAATAAATTGCATAAATTCACAGTGCCGTGCAGACCTTGCCCTACGTGTTGTGGGTGAGATTAAGCCCCCTAAACATATAATTGAAGAAACATCGAAATTGTATATCACTACTGTGCGTACCTTAGATTTTAAATTTGTACTTTTCTCCCCCTTTTTATGTCTGTCCACAAGACACTACCGGATAATCCCATATTTTGAAATAATAACATTCGAAGCTCAAAATCTACATATTTAGATTTCACATATTTAACAATTAATACTGACTTTGCGTAGTGATTTGCAATCAGCTCGAAGCCAAGTTCCGTGCTGCCCATGACAGACCCAGTTTAAAACTTTTTGTTATTCGGTCTGAAGATTCTATTCTATTAACCTGAACTGTGACACACCCTTTCGTGAAGCCAGTCTGTATTCAACTATCCAGCCTGACCCATCTTCCTAAAATGTATTATAACTGCCTTAGTTTTCTGTCAAGTTTTGAATAGTGATTGCTCTACACAGTCTGGGATGATCTTTAGAATACAGCAAACGCCGAAAAGCAGTAATAAAACAAATTTGTTAACCCATCAACCAGTATACTAAATCAAACTGCAAGCTATGGGTCCAGGGAGTTCCCTAACTTCAGGTTACCTACGGATTTTCAAAGTTGTTGATGAACACGACATGGGGTGTCTGCAAGAACCTGATTTTAACCCTCTGATCCCTGAACCCCACGTTTGGCAATACCTATTTTGAGGATCTCGAAGAAAAACATTTCAGTTCAAAGCAATAATGTAAAAATAAGGGAAGGACCGGGTAATCTCTGCTGTCAGTAGCACACACCTGTAAATTGCAGCTGTTGCGTGGTCTAACAAATCATGTTGCCGAAAATTATTTCTTATATCCCGGAAAATGAATGAATAGGAACTGTCGGAGATGTGGGGCGACTATGAAACATCGAGAAATTGAATCTAGTTCGTGTAGGGTATGTAGGAGGGAGGGGCCATATGCCAGCCGCACTCTACAGTGCATAGCTGCAGCATGCGGCTGATGCGTGGTCCATGTATTGAAACTGTGTTCTTCATAGCGCGGAACTGGATCCAAAATACCCTTCTGCGGATATGGGTCCTGATGAGTTGAAAGGGATAAACATCAAGCTGCAAATCTGCTTTCTCATTCTGTAAACGTCCCCTCGAAACTTGCCCCATCATAGCCCAAGCATCTGATAACCTCTCTGCGCCAATCCATAGATTTCTGGTACAACGCCCTGAAAGAAATCATTCCTATCGAGATGTATAGAAGGAACAAATTAACAATTGAACACCTGGTACTCATTACCCTTAAGCTTAAAATGAAATTTCGCTTGTTACTTTCCACTAATGCTATTTTACATTGTTAAATCCTTGAATCTTGTTCATTTGTTACTTAGCTCTCTATCTTCCCTACGTCTTTTTGTTGTGTCCAGGAAAAAGTCTTCGTTGAACAGATATGGCTCAGGACCCTCTGGCAATCAGGTGACGGACAGAGATTGTTTTGACATAGAGCTTTGTGCGGAAACTGAAGCTACTGGTGATGAAAAAACATTTGGAACGTATCTGTGACGTGGTACGGTCGAATGCTCTAAAACAATTCATTTCTAATTGCGATGTTCTTAGGTTATGTCATAAAAAAGTGATGAGCGTCTTCAACGGTCTCCCCCGCATGAGCACGAGGATGTTTCCGATATATGATTCTTGAATTTGTGTGCACTGAGATCACTGCATTAATTTCGAATCATGCAGTGAAGAATGTTAAGTTTTCTTCTACCCACATTAAAATGTGTGGGAGGCCTATAAATTCGAGGTCCTAACTTCTTTTTGAATTCGAGCACTGGAGTAGAATTCTTCACTGACTCGAGTAGAATGTTCCAGATATCAGCACAAGACGGAATGAAGGATCGCTTTAAAAGTTCAGTTCGTGTCCTAGTGGGTACAACATTTGAAGCCCCCCCCCCCCCCCCTACTTAGGTTGAATGGGAAATTTCATTAAAGCGCCGAGGTAACAGTTCAACAAGGTAATCGGTTGCAGAGCCACTTACAATTCGATAAAATAGGCACATCTTTTCGGCATATCGTCAGCTCTAGGGACACTGCCAACCAAGTTCAAACAATAAATTTTGACGTGAAACGGACCTATTCAGCCCACTAACAATTCGAGCTGCGTCGTCATGAATGTCATCAAGACGTTTCAGCAGATATGCGCTTACTCATCCCCACACTGGACTTGCATATTCCAGAATAGACAAGATGAAAGATAGATACACGCGCTCTAGTGTTTTCTGTGACGGGTATATCCTAGTTTTCTGATCTGTGACAGTCTAGCACTCACTCTTTTGCAGATAATGCCGATATGGTGATCCCAGGACAGGTTACCCTGTAAGGTTAGTCCTAAATGTTTGTGTGTTTCAGCACATGTCAGAACAGTGTTCGAAAACACGATATCTGGACAGGAAACATCTCTCTGAAGGGTAAATTTAACCAGGTTTGTTTTATCGGGAGTAAACCTAACACTCCAGCTATCAGCCCATATATCTCGGTTCAGGACGTTAGTTACTTTAGTTGCAGAAGATGCGCTTTTGCTGAGGCACGTGTCATCAGCAAAAAATGTTGCGAGAGAGTTCAGATTGTCTGCAATATCGTTGATATACGCCAAAAACAGGAAGGGACCAATCACCGAACCCTGTGGGAAACCTGCTTCGATAGTTCCGTAGTCGGAGTAACATTGGTTCACTAAAACACGTTGTTTTCTATTGGATAAATATTCAGTGAACCAACTTAGCAAGGTACCAGATATTCCATAATATTCAAGTTTGAATGCCAGTCCCCGGTGCCACACTCGATCGAAAGCCTTAGACATATCATAGAACACACCACAGGTAAACTGTCTTGAATCAACGGCGCTACAAAGATTGTGATATACATAGATTAGTTGGAAAACTGTACTATTTTGAGGAAGGAAACCAGATTGGTACATATAAAATAAGATATTCTCAACAAAATGAGTGAGTACGTATTTGAAAACTACTCTTTCCATAACATTGCCAACACATGATAGGAGGGACGTTGGTCTGTAATTGTTGGCATCGAGCCGGTTACCTTTCTTAAATATTGGAGTTGCATCTGCTAATTTCGAGTCACTTGGATAGTGCCACATGACAAGGATTTTCTAAACAGTAAAAACAGGGGCAAACAGATCGTAGCTGCATGTCCCCAAAAAACGAGTCTCATCGCGATAAAAGATTCTGTACAAGCACAATGTGCACATCATACATATTTATCAAGTCTCGTGGACTGCACATTTAACATGTGTGCAGTGTTTTATTTCCTTCCGTAGGTCCATTTACAACTGAAAAAGAAACCAAGCTGTGGTACACACTATCACCTTCTCTATATTACCACAAATCTTACTCAAGACATATATGCGAACAAGAGTTGTTAAATTGATGTGTACGTTGTTAGATGGTATATTTGAACAGAAATATCACTGTTGAATGCACAAGCCAAAATTTGCGAACCTCTGTAAAATACGCGTTTTGACACATTTGGGGAGTTTGATGAAGTGTTCTGCACCCCCCCCCCCCGCACCCCACTCCCCATACATGTATCATTACTAAAGTCCAAGAAAAGATAATTCATTTATAATTTTCCATAACTTAAAATGTGTGAACTATTCTCAAAATACTTGCAATTGCTATTGTTCTGGGAGTTACACCAAAACCGGTTAATATACTAAGGAGTATTGTAGACACAAGCTCGATGCGAGGAGTAGACGGACGGACAGCAGTATTCAAGCTTCTAGGGGCGAATGGTGTCAGTTGCACTAAACAAATTCGATTGGCACCAAACATATAGCAATTGGCACCAAAATTTGGCACCAAAAATATATTTTTGGGAGGTCTCAAGGGCTTTGTTTGTTATTATTTCAGTGAATCTTTTTTCGATAAAATCGCCGTCTGGCGACAAATTAGAGGTAAGAGTTTTTCCATCCATTTGACACTAAAATCTTTCATTGGTTCCAAAACAATTCATTTGAGACCGAACCAAAATTCCACCTGGCACCAAAAAATTCCGTCTAGTGTGAAATCTGGGCGAAAGAGACATTAAAGTGATTAGCTTATATTCTATACATTTAAAAAAAAAATCACCAGTATACTAAAAGTATACAGTGTCAATAAATGTACACATACAGTACGTGGAAAGTGTATTATCGCTAAATCACCCGCAGGGTGGAGATTCCACCCAAGCAATAATTGCAAATTTGTTGCAAAGCATAACCAGCACAAGCAAAGTTTCAGCCAATGGACCTCTGGGTTAAATCGGAGGTCTATTGGCTGAAAAATTGTTTGTGTTGTTTGTCGATATGTACAAAACTCCACTCCGCGGGTGATTTAGTTACAAACCACTCTTCACGTACTGTATACATTACGGCCACCGTCACTTTCCATGGGTGGGTAATATTTCCACGGACGCAATGCTGTTAGATTCCAAACACTAATTATAGGAATAATTATCAAAAATTTAATTAATGAAGCACCACCGGGTACTAACCGGTGCTTCATTAACTAAAATTGTGCTGCTGATTATTTGTATTACCTAGTAAACACATACGTGGACATCACTGACCAATCCACGACGAATGTACTGTATTTATACAATATTCATCCCCATGATAACAGTAACAAACACAAACATACAATCAAACAATTCAATATGTATACGGGTAGGGAAAGGCATAGCCAGATTGGCTGTCTTCCTGCCTTCCCCAATAGGAGAAGAATGAGAAATAGGTAAAGGAGGGATGAAAAAAAAGGAAAACAAAAATGCATATGATAAAGTCGAAGTATAAAATCGAAATATATTCCACAAGTGTACTGTTTTGTGCAATGTACTAATCGTCAATGTGTGCAGGCTTGTTTCCTTTCCATACCGGCTGTCGTCTCAAACAATTCGCTGACAAACAGCCCTTGAAAATGTCGATCGAGGTTAATTATCTTGAACAATCGTTCTAATGATTCGCGATAAATGTTTAGCTTAAAATACAGATATCTAATAAACATTAAACAAGTATTGGATGATGTTATCGCTTTGCATCCTAAGCAACACACGCACTAAAATATTCCATAATATAGGCAGTGTTTACATCTGCTGACAGGTGTTGTCAATCAGCCATCTTTTGATTTTGATATAATTTGCAAGTGTTAACAGCAAAGCCACAGAGTATGATTTTGTCCTATTGTTTGTTTTTTGTTTTCATCACTTCGCCACTTCGCCCGAAGCCAATAAACATTGAATTATTTGTTCCGTCCAGGCTAAATTTATTAAAATTGCATGTCAAAGGCTATTTCCTATTGCTTAGCAAATCGTCACAACACTGCATCTACTGTTTCACGACCGACTGACTATCTTACATTCCAAATAGACAGCCGACTGGAATTAAGATGTCACCTGTGACAAGAATAACATTGGTGCCTTCTCGATGCTATCAAGTACTGTCTATGATACAAATGAGACAATTTATTCCATCATATATTAGAAGCTCGGCATATGTGGAAACACGGTGGCGCTGTGCAGTGGCGGCGCCAGAGTTACAAAAGTGAGGGGTACAGTTGGGGATTGTGCAGCGCCGAGCTGGGGTGGGTTTCGGGGGGGGGGGGAGGGTCCTCTCCCTAAGTTGAGAAAATTTTTAACTGTTTTGCAACAAAATCATGCGAATATGGATACCATTGGAACCGGCTTTTCAAGCCGGTTCCAATGATATTCATATTTGCATGATTTCACTGAGTTATACCTTTGAGAATTTTTCTAAAATATTAAATTGTATTTATTTTTTAAAATTTGAGAATTTTTCTAAAATATTAAATTTTATTTATTTTTTAAAATTGCTGTAGGCTGAATTCCAAACGGATGCCTTGCACGCTCTCGTTTCTAGCATTCGTCGAATACTCTTAAGCACTATGTTTCAGTCCGTTTAAACGCAGCATGCCTTGATGCAATTTGAACCCTCGACTCTTGTTTGTTGTTTGCAGCTAGTGTGTGTGGGGGCGGGGGGGGGGGGGGGGGGCAAACATAATTTCAAAACTTCTCTGATTTAGTGCACCTGGGAATATGGGATTAAGCATACCGACCATTACACCGCAACGTTCAATACAACAAACAATAAAATGATAGTATTGTTTTACTACGCTTGGCGACAAAAGTGGAGGGGTGAATACCCCCACATACCCCTCCATGGCGCCACCACTGGCGCTGTGGGCGTATGCGTACTACACGTCGACGGCTCATTTGAATTTAACCACTTTTATCTCTGCTTCTGTGCCCAGTTAGTAAGTTATATAGTGTGACGGTTGATCGACGCTGTTCGGTGGTTCCGTAAACTCCTGCATCATCCACCTGTAGAACTGTCCGACGAAATGTGACCCTGGTTGTTGAAAGTGTGTTTAAACCCCAATCAAAAATCAAACAATGAAGTAGCACGGTATAAGGTTTCGATTCTCATTTCAGGAATCCAGGATTAAGGACGGCACAAATAATGACATATCGATACGCGCGATGTGTGGCACGTTATTGTTCTAAGTACGGGGCTTGAGCAGCTGTGTAATGGTATCATTATCTTGGTGGCACGGGGTGGCTATGCGCGTGTACAAAACCTGTTGTTGAGGTACATGTACAACGTGTTCACTATGGTTAAAGCTGTGCCCCAGAAAGCTGAAAATATCAAAATATGATTATAGTTTTGATATTGTCTCTGAGGACGAATGGATATTGGCGAATGTAGAGGATTAAATAAAAGTGAAGAAACCATCGACAAAACTACACTCAATATATTGATCTCAAAAGTGGAGCGAGAATATCTATTGGGTCGCAATATCAAAGCAAAATCACAGCCGATAGAAGGAAATACAAGGACATTGATTTTGGGAAACACTTTTCCTTTGTTTTTTGTGATTCGGTATGGTTGTCACAATACTTTTTTTTTATGAATTCTCAACTACTGGTGGACAAGTGTGTCACAATTTGACCGAAAAAGGTCGAGAATAATATCACTTTTGTTATTGCAGTGATGTCAACCTTCCACATAAGTGATATTAGAGGAGGCGGTGTTATATATTGTACTCATTCGAAAACAGTATAGTTCAGCCGAGTAATGAATCATTATCTGGTTAATTGGTTTCACGTTACTACAGTGCAGTCGCCATGGACTGGTCGTAATCCTCGAGTGGGGGTGGGGGGGGGGGGGGGGGGTGAGGGGAGACTACGCATGCGATTACCAGGTAATAAAATCATCATCTGCCAAATTTTAATTACCCGGCGCCTCATTAATGCAATTTTTGATGATTATTCCTATAATCAGTGTTTTGAATATAATATTATTGCGCCCGTGGAAAGAGACCACTCCACGGCGGCCGTATTGTAAGCGTTCCCCTCCCAACCGCCTGTAACGACAAAATCATTTTAAGGTAAACTATTTATTTAAACCGGTAAGCCATCACGGCGAATACTGTTGTTTTGAATTAAAATGTAAGAATGTCTTTCCATTGAGTATGCAAGAAATAGTACTATAATGCCGCACCTATCCCATTTGAATGGGCAGTTTAAGGGTAGTATTGTGTCACCAAAGCTAAGAAATGTCAACTTTGTCTTACATAAAGCTACATAAAACAGTACACTAATTTATCAGCAATTGTTGCAAAACTTCAACAGATGGCGAGTTTTAAATATCTGAACACCAAAACAATGTATATTCTGGAGAAGAATACTTCCACTCACCACTAACTCTCGCACAGAAGTCAAACGCCGTGTTATTCCAGAAAAAAGTACCTAAGAACAAACGCATGGGAGAGTTATAACGCCGGGTGCCAAGAAGGATTGGTGAAGTCGGTAACTCCAAGAATCGACGAAGAGCTCAGAGTAACCTTCGCCAGCTGAGAAAGGCTCAAATACAGTTTGTTGATATTTTAACCTACGAGTGTCAAAGCGAACTAAAGTGTTCATAGAGCCTGTACAAATTTACGCTTTGATGTAGTGAAGGTAGAAGGGGTTAACACAGTGAAATCCACTTTAGATAATAACGATGATGAACTATAAACACGATAGAAACACGAACTGTATTGGTATAGTATCCGCATCAGGCGCATTGGACAAATGATACGATTCCAGCGTGACATGTGTTCTGAGAGCATGACTTTCCTAAATGTGTTATGTACAATCTGGAAACAATTGTGAGTAATGATTTACTGTTTTTTTATATACATTGTTGTTGTTGAACCATCATCAATACCATTCAATGATACCATCTTCATATTTAACCCATTTACTGTCACGCCCACTTTAGCCATGTATGGAGGACCCCTATGTACGCCTGTATGCGAGGAAATTTATTAAAATGTATGAGATACTTGAAACTCCATCGTCTGATTAAGTGTTGGAAAGGGCTCTCTGAGCCCTTTCCAACAATTAATAAGATGGTAGGTTTGATCTGCGCATACAGAATGTACAGATAATCATCATAAAATAGGTCGCAATAGTCGCTTTCGGCAGCGTAAGTGTTAAAGGTCTAGTCTTAATTCTAGCTTAACGGCTTCAGGTTAAATATTTCTTGGGC
This sequence comes from Pictodentalium vernedei, assembly GCA_031216915.1. Taxonomy (NCBI): domain Eukaryota; kingdom Metazoa; phylum Mollusca; class Scaphopoda; order Dentaliida; family Dentaliidae; genus Pictodentalium; species Pictodentalium vernedei. The sequence goes on from CM062294.1 coordinate 182,175,389, forward strand.
CACTCTGTATGACACACCAGTAGACTTATAATGTAAAGAAGTGAAACAAAGTATCAGCTCCTACGTGTTTTTGCTCAAGATCGAACAAAAAAGTTCAGGACTATCATAAGGCTTTAAATACAGTATTTCACCGTAACATCTTACGACAGAGCTATCGATAACTGCATTGCCAGTACCTTACTTCGACCTACTGGTGTAGATGTCTTACGACCTGATCGCGATCTGATCGTGCCGCCAGCACTTTTGCGATCAAAATACTTGTGTACAAGCACTATCACTGCAGCATACGAGCTGTTTCTGCCCAGATGTTTTATGGAACTCCGGCGAGAACATATCATCAACGTATACCCATACATTAAACCCTAGAATTCCCACACCGCTGTGCGCGACATTCTTTGTGCACCAAGGCGGCACAATGTTCACACAACGTATGAAACAGATGAGCAACTACGCCCTGACTTACACGCGACAACCATGTGGTGAGATGTACAGCACAACGAACTACTAAAGTACCAGATACGCCCACATACCACTAGAACGGTGGTCTTATAAGATGATGAGGGGTAGAATGAACAGATCGAAAAGGGTTCAACAGAAGACATAACGGGAACCGAAAAAAACAAACAAAAAAAAAGATAAAAATAAAACCTGTAAGCTTTCTCGTCCGACCAAACACCCTTGAACTAGTGACTAGACCTATGAACCAACACATAAACACTACTGACCACAGAATAATAACACAATTTAAAACGTAAACATTGCGGACTTAAAGCCACGAAAACTGCACGCAAATAGGGAGATGGCGTGCGATGTGAGGGAAAACAAACATTTTAATATCATTCAGAGAAACATTGGATTTCGTGTTTATTACACATTTGGTTTCATAGAAGTGAATATTGTTTTCTTTTCAGTTCTTTGGGTTTTATTTGTACTTAGTTTTTTTATTGGTCGAAAAACAACCTATGATCAAATTTACTTTTTTCGCATCTACTGTGTTCAAATATCACTCCCACAAATTAACATTTACTGCCTTTCCACTTCATTGTACGCCTTTCGTTTAAAAATGACCAATTGATATTCACGGCTCAATGACATTTTTTTCCAGATTAATGACACATTTGATAAAAAATGAAAATATCTAGGTCCCACATTTTGTTTTCAAAATAGACGCGTCAATACAGTATATTAACCCTTTGAACATAGAGGACTGATTTTTCGGTCCAAGTCATAATTTCGTACCATTTTTGTCTTATTATAAGAGGTTTATACACGGGGCATTGATGATAAAATAATAACAGCAGTCTGCAGCCAGACCACTGCACACTGCGTAATTATTTTTTCCTCCCTGCATTTTCATATTGGACTGATCCATCTCACTGTAAGTGTACACAAAGGCGATACCATTCCAGGAAACGAGGTCCCAAAGGATTAAACACCGGTTACTCAAACATTTATTTAGACTGAGTTTATTTTTTGGGCTTGACATTGAGCTTACAGGAACAAATTGAAAAGTACCAGAGTTTTTGGCATCCATATTTCCCTTCTCACATCACGGATTTTTCCTTTCTCCCGTTCCTCTTTTAATTGTACACAACATTGCATCCGAGAACTATTGCATAATCCTTCCTTTTACTGCAGTGTGTTTTTCCTTATTGTTTCAGATGGTATAAAGGCATATTTAGAATCCGACATTGAAGAGAAACATTTTGTTGTCTGCATGGAAAAAATGGTTTAAGTTTCATTATTTTTTCGGGACCCGCCAGCTACTATATGCGAGAACGTTAGCAGGTGGCGGGTTCTGGAAAAAAAAGAATGAAACTTAAACCATATTTATATATAGGAAATGCAGCAATCGTTTCAGCCAGTATAACAATTTGTTAACCCTTTGAACCCTGGTAGTATCTTCCCTCCCAGTTCAACGGCAACAATTGCAAGGGTTCATGTGCATTATATGGTGATAGACCAATTAATATTTTCAACGTTTAGGCTAAGGGCTGCACGATGAAAATATTGATTGGTCTATCCCTCTCATTCACTTAGCAGTCGTCCTGCTTCATGAAAGTTTCATGCTCGTCGGCCGGAATATCGGCCTCACGGCAGTGGCGGCGCCACAGGGGGGTGGAAGTGGGGTGGGGGTCGGGGGTATGGGGGAGGGAAAATACTATCATTTTAATTTTTGTATTGAACGTTGCGGTGTAATGGTGGGTATGCTTAATTCCATATTCCCAAATGCACTAGATCAGAGAAGTTTTTAAATTATGTTTGTGTGGTCCCCCCACCCCCCCACACACACACACATTAGCTGTAAACAACAAACAAGGATCGAGGTTCCAAATTGCAACAAGGCGTGCCGCGTCCAAACGGTCTGAAACATACCGCTTAAGAGTATTCGAGGAATGCTAGAATCGAGAGCGTGCAATGCATCCGTTTGGAATGCAGCCTACTTTCATTTTCGATTTGATTGTCGTTTGGTGCTTTGTGCTCGCACTTTACAACAGCGTTCTTCCGTTAAAATGTCACCATGTACGACATTTTCTATAACTGAAAGACCTAACCAATAAGTTTCAAAAGGATAAAACTGTTTTAATTTAATTGTCTGAGAATGCTCCAGAGAACACCATTTACAACGTAAGTTTTAAAAAATTTCTCAACTTCGGGAGGGGTATCCCCTCCCGAAGTTGAGACATTTTTTAAAACTTACACGCGGCGGGCAATACCCAACTGTGCCCTCTCACTTCTGTAACTCTGGTGCCGCCACTGCCTCTCGGGTTCAGAGGGTAAAATGTTTTTTGTGAACTGAACACTCATGTAGCTCTATTTCATTATGAAGCGTTGAATGATTCCTTCATAAGCGAGAGCACTGATTCCCCAGCAGTTGAATTATTTATGTTCATTTCGAGAATTTCAAACATCGCCTGTTTTGTTTCATAAAACATATTTTGCATAGTATGCACGAAGTTCTTAATCGCATTTGTCAGAGGAAGTTCTCAATCTGGCGTAGCTCTTAGTTGTTTCTGTGTTTTTTATTTTCTTGTCTAACATCTACCTTACACGTTTTTCAAATTTGTTTTGATAATTTTTTTGTACAAATAATCTTCCGGGCTATGTGCAGGTGTACCGGAATATTGACCCGTTATACCAGGATATTACCCGTTATACCTGGATATTGTTCCAGTATATCGGAGGTATCGCCCGGATATACCTGGATATTTCTCCGCTATACGTCGATATACTCTGGTACACCTGGATATTTCCTAGGCGTACTTGGATATTGTTCCAGTATATCGGGATACTGCTCGGGTATAACGTTTTAATATCTTGTGATAATACTTGGTGTAGCCTAGTACTATTTTATACGGAGTGGTGCATTCAATCATATTTCCAGGTTTTTGACGGTACTGACATTGCAATGTATTTGGGCCCAAAATTGTAAATATATATGACAAATAATGTACGGCTTGGAACTGTTTATGCCACAAAAGAGATCACCGAGGAAGAATAATCTACAGAACCCAGACGCGTGCACTTTGTTTTCTCCAGGTTCATCATCTTGTCATAGTTGCGACAATCTATGCATCGTCGAGGAAACCGAGGAAAACCCTTTCTATCAATCAGGTGTACATCACATATTGTCAAGTTCCTTCCCAGGACAGGCCTATCAATTCTTGAACATGGAGAAGTAACGAAACAGAATTTCGGATAAAGAAAAAATATAAATAAAATAAATAAAATCCCTAAAAAATGCGCGTTTTATTGTACGCCTATACTTTTATTTTCATAAAATACTCGCATTTTCTGCAAAAACCGAAGCGAACAATAATGTTTTTTTGTATGGTCCTTGAACAATACGGATCACGTGCGCGGACTATTTCGTTTCTTACGTTTGGGTTATTTTGGGCAATAATTTGTGTTTTTAAATTTTTTTAGTAAACAGCGAGCGTGCAATAAATACAGAACAGCATACGCGTTCGAACTGTCATTTTTTACTGCAGGAGATCGATTTCGGCGGAGAGATTATATTGAACAAGAAGCCGAAGGCATCGGGTTGAATATTATCAGTCCGCCAAGATCGATTAATATTGTTTTAGTAAACTGTAGTCGTGCAATATATACTGAACAGCATACGCGTTCGAACTGTCATTTTTACCGCACTTGGTCGATTTGGGCGGGGATAATATTGAACTCGAAGCCTTCGGCGAAGGCTTCGAGTTCAATATTATCCCTCCGCCCAAATCAATCTCGTGCGGTAAAAAAATGACTGTTCGAACGCGAATGACGTTTTGTCAATGTGTTCCTTCAGTAGAACAATATAAAATATTCCATGGACATATTTAAAAAAGTGTATAGTGCACGGGGATGGTCACGAGAGTTGTTAGACCATCTCAACAGATGTGATTATCGGAAATATTATAGCACAAGAGTACATATCAGCCAATGAACGGAAGGGAAAGTGACGTGGGAATAAATATATGCCAAGATTATAATGTGACAGTCCAGTTTACCCAAAAAAAATTCTCAGCAAAATATTTGATTGAGCCCAAATGTGTGAACTTATGAAAAGAGTAAGACAATTGCGGTATCTATGATAGAGCACCGTCGTCTCAGCACAAATCTGACTCGGAATGGCTCGTTCTGAAACAATTCCATTGGCCCATGGTTATCCGACTGTCAAACAAAACGATGTACTAAACTCATGTTCTGATCATATATGCTTTCGCAGGGTGTATTGATCTCTCATTCAAAATGTGATGTGTAAACACATAGTCGTTTTAACATGTTTACAGTCAGTAATGTATCTTCCGAAGTATTTGTCATCCATATACAAGACACGAGAGCACAAAAACATGTTCGATTAACCAAACGATGAGGGAACACATGTCTTCGCATACGTTTCGCGTTTGCGTCATTATGTTAACGACATTTCCGGGTTTCTCATCGACATTGTGCTTCTATTGATAGCGTAACATCCTGAATAGCTAAATGTAAATTTACTCCACAGAAGACGTGGCAAATATCAATTTATACGTTTGGTTTACATGTGTGATGTGTAAATATACTGAGTAAAAAGTACTGTATGGGTAAGTGTATACGTTGTGAACGTGTGAAGTGCATAGATGCAGAAACGTCTGAACGTCCTTCCGCAGTGGGTAAACACTGCACAACTTTCAGCTTCGTGTGCTATCTTCCTAAACATACTGGTTACTACACCTCGAGGCTAAAAGTAGACCAACAGGGTTATATACTTTCCAAACACTACTGCCATGTCACTACAGTACGAAAAGCCCGATAGGTATGACATGAACAGCCGAATGTCGAATTTTATAGTGGACACCAACAACAGAGATATCCGTCTCTTTGACGTTCTGTACGCATAATGGCGTCACGACACCGTTTGCAACGTCAACCGCTTCGTGGGGAAAAGTTTCGAGAAAGCTTTCATCTTCCCCAACAGTCTGATAACACATACCCATAGCACAAATCCAAAGCCATGTACAAACGCAAATCACTAAACATGCCATACCATACTAGACCGTACACGCACAACTACCGGAGTTCCGAATGGAAAAATTGCACATCTCGTGTCAATTCCACCAAAGCTCTGGCAAGGCTTCACCAATGACCTGGGTATTGATTAATGCGTGCTATAATACAACGAAGGGCGTGCACTCCTCCCTCTTTCAAGGTACATGTTGTACGATTGAAAACCTCTGTCATGCTAGTGTGTTAATATACAGTCATTCATGTAAGTAACTGAAAATGCCAACAATACATTTTGCAAAAGTATTCTACCATCGGTCGATTTCGTCTGTACTTTTTACTTTAATCATCTTCCAACACGGAGGCTAGCCTTCGGGCTGGTGGATGATTGAAAATTACGAAATAGACCCACAGGACCCGCTATGTGAACCTAAAAGTGAGACATCTGCGCAAACAATGTGAAGCAATGTGTTCTTGGTATTATAATCAGATTAATAAGGGGGACTCCAGTCTGAAACGTTTGTGAAACTTTGTTGTCAGCCCAGAGCCAGGCCGGATGACTTGGCGTCATGTAACATTAACTCCTTATGAAAATTGATTGATATTGTACTTTAACCCTTCAATCACCTTACGGTCACAAATTGGCCCCTTTCATACTGCTCTGAAAAAGTTGCCCCAGGTGTATCCTTTGTTGAGAATTCAACTTGTAGGATGCTTTCATTTTGGCAATGCTTGACATTTTGCGATGGGTTCTACACAGTTGATCGAAAAATGTCATCATTTCGTACTGTGATTTTTGTGCCTGCGTAGATTATCTGTTATTGAAGAACGGGTACGTATTTTGTCTTAAAATATTAGCTTTTCCGCGTATGTGCTTTTCTTTCAAGATTTAAAGTGTAAGTGTACGAACCCAACTTTCTCATTCAGGTGTGTCGCAAAGATGATAGATTGAGGCGATGGTGTGGTTGTGGTTAGACCTGATATGTCCCAACTCTGATGGCGCTAGTTTCGACAGAGAAAATTCCACATCATCAAGGTATGCTTTCGTTGACGACATGCCTTGACCGTTCAGTTGGAACACTATTTTCTCAGTATTATAGTTAACCCTTTACCTAACATGAAAAGCAGATGACACTTGCAAAAAAAAAAATTCTTCAATAACTAATTTTTTTTTATTTTTTGTCTCAAAAACGTAGGTTATGACACTTCGTTGGAACGAGACAAAAAAATGAAAATTAATTGGCGATTTTTGTGAATAGAGCTGGCCGGTTTTGCCGTTACGTTGGGTAAAGGGTTAAAAACAACAACTCAGGACTGGTTGGAAATGTATTTCTGGATAAACAAAAAATGCATGTAGTAGTTATGTGAAACCTTCTTATTTAATAATTCCATATGCACAGTGTTCTAAATTGGTATCACAGACCTCCATGTATATGATCGAGTGTTTGTGAGTAAGTACCAAATCAAGACTCGTAAGAAAGTAGACGATTAATAGCAGGACCGAATCGATATCTCAGGCATAATGTCAGACGAAAATGTTCAGACAGGAAATGGAGTTCTATTTTATTTTTTTTTGGGGGGGAGGGGGGCGGGGGCACCTCGTCCGTATCGACGCCCATTCTCCTTTTTCAACTTTCCTAAAAATATGCAAAGTTTAACGCCTTTATGTATCAAATCATTCGCTTTTATTCTACGAGAGTTGAATTTTATCATTTTAATGTACAATGTTAGTAATGCGAAGTAATTATTTTAGGACGAACTTCTATCGATCAACTCTTAATGTCTATAAAACAGTGCAGACAAGTTACCCCCAAACTGGAAGAGATATTAATACCTAGCACACGCAACGTACAGGTGGAACGTTCGGAATTCCGTATGCACATCACACAGGTCGGGTTGCTGGACATCATGTACCATTGGACATTTTGAACACATCCATGGAAGTTTTTGTAAAAAATCTATAGGACGTTTTGTACCCATCACTGGGCGTTTTGTACCCAACTCGTGTGCGCAATTTTAATGGTGTGATTTGGCGTGAGATATATATACCTTTTCAGATAAAATTTATTTTAAGTATCGGTAAGACATGGTAAGATTTGTACATGTATTATAGCGTGCGTGCGTGCGTGCGTGCGTACGTGCGTGCGTGCGTGTAATGTTAACGATGCTGCAGTACCTGTTGTCACTATAAGCCAAAGCAAAATATAACAAATACGCGTGTTTCAGGTTACTCGACCCTACCCAATGTTTGTTGCAGTTCAGAAAACCACTCCGTCTGTGCATTCCCGATCATAATTAGTAAATATTGCTTCGTTTTTGACAACAAAAGGGGCATTTTGAGATACTATTTTGTGCTGCTGATTTGGCTTTTGAAGAGACACCCTTTGTTGAGAATATGTAAAATTCCTGGGGTAGCACATGGACATGAATTGGTTGGAATATATCCAAGGTGTATAACACAAAGGAGGAA